>JAUMIR010000001.1:280804102-282022019 GCA_030847615.1 Gambelia wislizenii | reverse complement strand
CACCCCGTTGTCTAACAGACTCCCTAACCAAGCTGACACAACTGGTCTCAGAGTTGCTGTTGGAGTTGCCCAAACTGTTAATTCTGGGCAACTTCAACATCCCACTTGAGACCAGTTCGTCAAATCTATCAGGTGCAGCTCGGAAGTTCATGGACTCCATGACAAACATGGGCCTATCCCAATTGGTTGACGGGCCCACACATTGTGCACGTCATACCCTCGATGCGGTCTTTAGTACGGAACAGGAATATCCATGGGCGGAGGTGACTAAAGCCACCGCATTGTCATGGATGGATCATTTCCTGATCAAGGCTGAACTCAGAGTCACTGTCCATCCTGTCGGGGGTGGAGGACCTATTAGAATGGTCCACCCTCGAAGGTTAATGGAATCAATTTGATTCCAGAAAGTCCTTGAGAGGTTATAGGTTGGTAATGCCGGCGATTCCTGTCAAAACCTTGGTCAATACCTGGAACACCACCTTACCAAGGCTATCGACACGATCGCTCCCAAGCGTCCTCTCCAACCTGCTTCAAATTGCCAACCACTTCAAATTCAACTTCTTAAGAACTTGCATTTAGGAAGTTGAAGCAGGTTGGACAAGAACTAGAGTGCGTCTGGCGAAAAACTCAGCTCTTGTCTGACAGGACTCATTATAGGATATTTCTTCGTTCCTATAGAGAGGCAATACGTGCAGCAAGGAAATCCTTCTCTTCTGCACATATTGCGTCTACAGAGTCTCGCCTGGGAGAGCTCTTTAAGGTGGTGAGGGAACTGACACAGGTTTTACCTGTGCAGAACCCATTGCTAAAACTGACAACGGCCTGCTGTGACGCATTTAACAACTTCTTTGCAGATAAAATCTCTCAGATAAGAGCTGATTTGAATGCTGGGGTTGGAGCAGATTCAATTGTCCAGTAACTCCGTTGATTAGGTTATACTGGATCAGTTTCAATCTGTAAGTACTGGTGACGTGGACAAGCTCCTTGGTAGAGTGAGGAGGACTACCTGCCCTCTTGAGGACTACCTGCCCTCTTCGTGGCTGACCATCGGGGGGGGGGGGTGATGCCTTGAGGATGTTCCTCAGGGACATCATCAATGCATCCCTTATGGAAGGTCACGTTCCATCTTGCTTGAAGGAAGCGGTGTTTAGTCCACTCCTAAAAAGACCTTCCCTTGACCCTCTAAATATGAAGAGATACAGGCCAGTCTCCTTATTACCTTTTTTGAGCAAGGTGATTGAGAAGGCGGTTGCTCTTCAACTCCAAGCTGTCTTGGAAGAAACTGATTATCTAGATCCATTGCAAACTGGCTTTAGGACAGGATTTGGAGTTGAGATGGCCATGGTTGCCTTAGATGATGACCTTCGCCTGAATATCAACAGGGGTAATGTGACCCTGTTGGTGCTACTGGATCTCTCAGTGGTTTTTGATACAATAGATCATGACATCCTTTTGGATTGCCTGAGAAGGATAGGAATCGAAGGCACTGCATTGCAGTGGTTCCGCTCCTTCCTCTTGGGTAGATTCCAGAGGGTGATGCTTGGGGACAGTCGCTCTGCAAGGAAAGAACTTAATTGCGGTGTCCCACAAGGCACCATCCTTTCCCCGGTGCTATTCAACATATATACGAAGCCACTGGGAGAGATCATCCGGAGGCATGGGGCAGGGTGTTATCAGTATGCTGATGACACCCAGGTATATTTCTCCATGTCTCGGTCTTTGGCTCTGACTTCAGATGGTATCTCTTCTTTCAATGATTGTCTTAGGGCAGCAATGGACTGGATGAGGGAAAACAAATGGAAGTTGAATCCAGACAAAACGGAGGTTCTCACAGTAGCAGCCCCAAACCTAAGTACTAGAATACAACCTCCAGTCCTGGATGGGGTCACACTCTCCTCCAGGGACTGTGTTCGCAATCTGGGGGTACTCCTGGATTTGTTGCTCCGGATGATAAATCAGGTAAATGCAACGGTCAGGAGCACCTATTATCAGCTTCGGCTCATCCGCCAGCTGCGCCCTTTCCTGGAAGTTGGGGACGTTGAGACTGTGGTACGTGCTCTGGTAACCTCCCGTCTTGATTTCTGTAATCCACTCTACATGGGGCTACCCTCATGCTTGGTCCGGAAACTTCAACTAGTGCAGAATATGGCAGCCAGACTGGTCTCGGGAACATCTAGAAGAGACCATATAACACTGATCCTGAGATCACTTCACTGACTGCCTATCAGTTTCCGGGCCCAGTACAAGGTGTTGGTTATCACCTTTAAAGCCCTAAATGGCTTGGGTCCAACCTATCTTCGGGACCACATTCTTCCGTATAATCCTCCCCATGCACTCAGGTCCTCTGGGAGAAATCTGCTACAACCTTTAAAAACTAGGCTCTCCTTGACCTCCCAAAGGACCTTTTCAGCTATTGCTCCCAGATTATGGAACGGCCTGCCGGATGAGATCCATCATATTACCACCCTAAATAGCTTTTAAAAAGCTCTTAAGACAGATCTCTTCCGGCAGGTCTTTCCTGAATAGATACCCAGCCATCAGAAAGAAAAATCTAATTTAACCCGATCCTGATACAGCTATCTTTATTGTTCGTTTTTAGTATTTATTAAGTATGTTTTAAATTTTTCAAATTATTTAATTGTATTTTAAGGGGGGTGGGATGGAGGGTCTTGAATGTATATTTTAAATGCTGTAAGCCTCCCTGATTGCATTTTGTAGAGGGGCGGGTTACAAATAAATTTTATTTTATTATTATTATTAAGGGCTGGTGACGGGGGGAACGCCATGGGCCCCGGGCTGGAATACTCTGCCCGGAACATGGAGTATTCTGGCCAGTGTAGACAAGCCCTAAGACACACATTTGCTTCACTTTCGGTACACACACAGAGATACTAAGCAAGAACATATATATCTGAAAACTAAGGCTGCAATCTTAAGTCATACTAATTTTCAAGCAAATCCCCACTTTAGTGTAAAAATTTACTATAGGAGGGAATCATGCAGATAGTTCTTTTTTTCAGCTCCCAGCCACACTGGCTAGGCTTGCTAAAAACTGCTGCCTAACATCATTTGGAGGGACATATGATTCCCATCCTGACAAATACAATAGGACTAAGCCCAGAATTTTCCTAGATATGATAATTATTGAGTAAAATAAGATGGAAAGAAGAGGGCAAGTTAACATCCATGATATTCAACACAATATTCAATTAACAATCGTACACTTTCATGCTTTGACATGTGACTACCAGAGCTCTGTAATGTGCTTTGACAGCATAAAACGGGAATATAAAATTACCCTTATGGGCTCAATGGATGAAACGGGTGGAGATAAAGAATAGCATCTCCTGGATTCTATTGTCTGTAGTAACTGTTTAGCCTAAAGGTCAAGAGAGCTTCCTAAAACAGATGTGTTACTGGATTATTTATAACTCAAGCTCAAGTATTTTTCACCATGTTCCTCTCATGTACATAGAAATTATAGATGTATTCTTTAAAAAATAAATTGATAGATTTTACTTTAACATGGTAATATTTTTAAACGTGGTTCTTTTTTAAAAAAGAGGTGATTATAATTGGAATTGTATTAAAAAAACTTCCACTTTTTAAAAAATTGAGCACTACTGTCTCTGACATAAACTACATGAACTAATTCTTAACTCTTTAAAAAAAGAATGGCATCCCTTTAGGGAATCAGAAAAGTCTTACACATTACTTCTTATCCTTGGAAGATGAGCAAACCTGTGCATTTCAGGTATACGTTTGCTTTTACATGTTACTAAGTACTCTAGGTACTTGAGTATGAGGTAACATGAAATGTAGGAGCCCTCTATGCAGATAACCTAATCATGATGCATCACTCCATATTAGATAACAGCAAAAGATCACCAACTAGCCAGCAAGGATCTATTTGGAAACAGGTTTCAGAGACTGAACATCAACAATTTTGAGTACACTGGGCATTTCCAGATACAAGTTTCCTAACGTTAGCAATTAAAAGGTAGTGTTTAGCTATTCCATCTCCCCCCCCCTTTAATGAATTTTCTACAGAAAAAGACAGAAAAAGCAGTAGAAAAACAATGGTGGGTTCTGGGTAGAGGACAATGTAATGTGAAGCTCCCACAAAAGTCATTGAATGAAGCCTCACTAGAACTGCTCAATAGTGTTTGCCATTTGTTCATATTCACCAAGATAGTACGCCATAAGAGTATAACTAAACTATCAGGTGTAAGGGTCTCCAATTCTAGACTGCTGCCAGTACAAGAATGCCACATTGGTCACTTACCGTGAAGGTGCATTCTTGAGGGAACGGGGTGATACGGGGCCTTCACATCTGGGGTTTCGTCAGTCACCGCCCAGGTGTAGCAGGAAGTTACAACAAGCCTGTTGATATTCAAATTTCTTTGTCCTCATCTCCTCCATCCTGGAGCCACGAGGCCAGTTCACTGACTAGCAAAGCCCTGTAAGGACTAAAGAAATCGGTCAGGTAACATAGTATTAGTACAGAACTGTATAGTAAGGGTACCGCCATGAAAAAATTAGCATATGCAGTCACTGGGCGGGGAAGGCCCCGTATCACCCCGTTCCCTCAAGAATGCACCTTCACGGTAAGTGACCAATGTGGCATTCTCTGAGGGAGGGGTGATACGGGTCCTTCACATCTGGGACGTGCCCAAGCTTACTCATTAGGGCGGGAGTGACTGCAGAAAACGGCGGTATCAGTCTTTTAGAACCTCCTGGAGCACCCTCCTACCGAAGTTAGCCTCGGCAGAGCGGAACTTGTCCACCTTGTAGTGCCTGATGAAGGTGGACGGTGTGCTCCAGGTTGCTGCCCTGCAGATCTCTGCTAGGGAAGCGTTAGTCGAGAAGACCGCGGATGTCGCGGCCGACCTAGTCGAGTGTGCCGTGACCCCCGAAGGTCTGGGGAGCCTGGCTGAGTCGTAGGCCTCAAATATGCAGGCCTTGATCCATGTAGCAATGGTCTTCTGAGAGACCCTTGATCCTAAGGATGCCTGAGAGAATGAAACAAACAGGGCGTCGGAGCGCCTGATGGGGGCAGTGCGCCTGATGTAGATCTTCAGGGCCCTCCTAACGTCCAGGTTGTGCCAGAGTTTCTCCTTCGGATGTGAAGGGTTTGGACAGAAGGAGGGCAAAACCAGGGGTTGCGAAACGTGGAACTCGGAGACAACCTTTGGTTTGAATGACGGATCCGGATGTAGGGTCACCACATCCTTGCTAAAGGAGCACAGGTGGTCCCTCACCGATAGAGATGCCAACTCTGACACTCTTCTCGCTGAGGTGATGGCCACTAGAAAGGCGACCTTGAAGGTGAGAAGTCTCAGTGGGATACTACGTAGCGGTTCGAATGGTTGCTTCATCAATTGCCTGAGGACGAGAGGGAGATTCCAGGAAGGGAACCTGTGCCTCACCGGGGGTGAGACTATTGAGGCACCCCTCAGGAATCGCCTAATATGGGGGTGCGACGAGAGGCGGACCCCATTCTGCGTTGTAAGAAACGCCGAGAGTGCAGCCACCTGTCTCTTCAAGGTGTTTGGACGTAGGCCTGCTTCGAGACCTTTCTGTAGGAAGGCTAGGATGTGCTTTATTGAAGCTTCCTCTGTGGTCAGCTGCCGCGAGGTGCACCATCTCCTGAAGGCCTTCCAAGACGCCTCATAGATCCGCCTAGTGGAAACGCGGCGAGAGGAGAGAAGGGTACTGATAACTGACTCCTCGTATCCGTGTTCCCTTAGGGCTCTCCGCTCAATCTCCATGCTGTCAACTGCAACCAGCTTGGGTCTGGGTGAAGGATGGGTCCCTGATGAATCAGGTCTGGTCTCTGAGGCAGGCGCCACTGCCTCTGAACCCTCATGTCCATCAACTCGGAGAACCAGGGGCGCCTTGGCCAGTGAGGCGCTATCAGGACCGCTTGTGCCTTCTCCTGTCGAATCTTCCGGCAGACCTTCCCTATGAGAGGGAGCGGGGGAAACAGGTACAGCAGGCCGGTCGGCCAAGGGGACTGCAGTGCGTCCGTGCCCTCGGCGTAGTGGTGATAAAACCTGGTGAAGAACCTGTCTAGTTTGGCATTTGACCTTGTCGCGAACATGTCCACCTGCATCTGGCCGAACCTGGCCTGGACTTGATGGAATACTTCGTCGTTTAGTTCCCATTCCCCTGGTAGGACTGAGTATCTGCTCAGGTAGTCCGCTTGCTGATTGTGGTCCCCCTGTAGGTACTGGGCCGAGAGCGACAGCACCGTCCGTTCGGCCCAGAGGAAGATGAGCTCTGCCTCCTGCTGTAGGGACCTGGATCTCGATCCCCCCTGTTTTGCTATGTAGGAACGGGCAGTGGTGTTGTCCGTCATCAGCATGACGTGTTGTCCCTTCAGGATCGGGGTGAAGTGTTGCAGGGCCAACCGGGCAGCCCGCAGTTCCAGCCAGTTGATGCTGTGTGTCTTTTCCTGGGGGCTCCAGATCCCCTGCGTCACCTTTCCCTGACAGTGCGCTCCCCAACCCCGTAGACTCGCATCCGAGGTAACTAGGATCGCCTGGGGCACTGTAAAGGGGGAGCCCTTGCCTGTTGATTTTGCCTGGGACCACCAGGTCAGCGAGTCCCTCACGCTCCGAGGTAGAGTGAGGAGTGGGGACCTCCTTGATGCGATGTCCTCTTGGTAAGGCAGCAGGAAACTCTGCAGAGGTCTGGAGTGGAACCGTGCCCAGGGTACAACCCCGAAGGCCGAGATCATGAGGCCGAGGAGTCTGGCCAGTAAAGACAGTGGAACCCTCCTTAGGGAGCGAACCAGACGGACCTCCCGTCGGAGGACCTCCTGACGCTCCCTGGACAGAGTGATCTTGGAGTTTATAGTGTCTATCTCCACGCCCAGGTGAACAATGGTGCGGGCCGGAGACAGGCTGCTCTTTTTGAAGTTCACCAGGAAGCCATGGGCCTGCAGATAGTGTATTGTGGTCTGTAGGTCCCTCTTCGCCTTGTCCAGGGAGGAAGCTCTGAGAAGGATGTCATCTAGATACGGGTATAGGTGGATTCCCTGTGCCCTCAGGTTGGCAATTAGGATAACCAACACCTTGGTGAAGACCCTTGGTGCCGAGGCCAGGCCGAAGGGAAGGGCCCTGAATTGGAAGTGCTGGTCCCCGAAGGCGAAGCGGAGGAACTGTCTGCTGTCCTCGTGAATCATGATGTGCATGTACGCATCCGAGAGATCGAGGGAGGCTAGAAAATCCCTTGGTTGCAGTGCCTCCCTTATAGAGGTAAGCGTCTCCATCCGGAATCTTCTGTACATAACATGACTGTTGGTGTATTTGAGGTCTAGGATAGACCTCTGGCTTCCATCCTTTTTTGGCACTGTAAAGAAGAAGGAGTACACCCCTAAGAAGCGTTGAGAGGCTGGTACTTCTTCTATGGCGGCCAAGTCCCCTAAGTGAGTTATGGCTGTCGCCAGGTCTCTTGCTTTCTTTGGATCTTTGGGTATTGGGGCTGGGAGAAATCTGCCCCTCGGCCTTGACTCGAACTCGATTTTGTACCCGTGGGTGATCGTTGAGATGACCCACCGGTCCGTTGACGAGTTCAACCAAGGTTTGAGGAACAGACTGAGTCGGCCGCCCACTGGGGGCGACCCCGAGTCAGGATTGTTGGCGGGAGCCTCCGCGTTGAGAGTTGGAGCCTCCCCTTCTGATGCCACTGGGCTGAGATCCAGTGTTCTGTCTGATGACGAAGTTTGGCTTGACCCAGGGGGGACGAAAGGAGTTGTAGTTCCGTTGTTTCCCGAATCCCCTAAAGGAGCGAAAGGGACGAGAAGGTTGAAAGGGACGTCTGCCACTCTTCTTATCTGACTTCTTAAGGGTAGAGGGCATTGCCAACTTCTTGTCCTTTGTCTCAACAAGGATGCCCTTCAGGGCCTCCTCCCCGAACAGTTTAAGGCCTTTGAACGCCGCTGAGGCGAGGGCTGCTCTGGTCGGGGTATCCACTTGCCAGTGTTTCAGCCAGACTGATCTCCTAGCCAGCGTGAGGGCTCCAATCGCGCGGGCGGAAAAAATCCTGGCGTCCTGAGCAGCGTCTGCTATGAAGAAGAAGGTGCGTAGGAACCGAAGCAAGGACCTGTGTAGGACGTTTGGATCCAGTTCCTGGATCTCCATGAGCTCCTGCAGCCACACTATCGCCGCTCTGGAGAAGAGAGAGATGGCTAGGGTAGATCTAACCCCGCATGCCGCGGAGTCATGAGCCTTCTTGATGGCTGCGTCGGTTCTTTTCTCGTCCGGGTCCCGAAGAGAGCCTTCTCCCTCCTTGGGAGCCAGACAATTAGTGACGAGGGAGGCGACCGGACTGTCGACAACTGGGGGCCTGAGGAGATCCAGAAAGCGTTGGCTAGTATTGTAGTACTTCTGTGCTACAGTGGTGCCTCGTCTACCCATAGAAGGCTTTTCCCACTCGTCTGTTACCAGGGACCAGAAGACCTCTGGGAAAGGGAGTTCCGGTTTCTTTGGGCGTGAGGTGCGCATCACAGCAGCCACCTTCTCATTAGATGACGATGTCGAGGGAGCTTGATCCGTGTCCGCGGGTGAGATTTCTAAGGTTGCCATCACCTTAGTAAGGAGAGGAAGATACCACTCTCCTTGGAAGAGACGATCCGAAGAATCCTGGTCCGCCAACTCTGAGTCAGTGATTTCGCCCTCCTCCTTGTCAGAGGGTTGCGCGTCGTCGTGCGCCCGTGAGCCCCTGACCACGTCTAAGAGGGTGCGCTCCTCATCCGAGGGTGGTAAAGACTCGGCGGAGGAGTGAATGGAAGGAGGGTCCTTCCTTTTCTTGGCTAGGGTACCCGTGCCCTGGTCGTCAATCTTGGTGCCATGGGACGTGGACTTAGAACTTGTCTTGCCATGTCGTGTGGAATGGCGCGGCTGCGTGATGTTCGCCTGGCCCTTGGGAGGGGCCCCCGAGGCGGAGGCGCTTGTGCTAGGCTCCTCTGACGAGTCGTCATCTGAAAACAATGCCTTCGAGAGGAGCTGAAAGGCTGCCTTGATGGTGCCCTTGCGTTTCCCGCGACGGCCTTGCTGAGAAGGCCTAGTCTCTCTAGCTTTGGCTGCCTGAGCGGCGACCCACTCTAAATCAGATTCCTCCCCGCTCGATGGGTCGAAAAACACAGGAACCCCATGTTGGGTCGCGTTGTTGTGACACAAGGGGGCCTGGTAGGCCGAGGCCTGAATGGCTGGGGCCTGATAGGCTGGCGCCTGAAACCCTGTGGCCTGGGCCAATTGAGACTGGGGAACAGGTGGGAGGTAGGCCAGGCAGCTTGTGCTTGGAGCCTGGTTGACCAGCACCTGCTGTGGGAGGGCCTGGAACACCACTGGCTGTTGGGCCTGGTTGGTCAGGGCCTGTTGAGGCAGGGCCTGGAGTACCACAGGTTGATGGGCCTGCTGGAATGGAGCCTGGCCCAGTGAGGCCGGGGTGAGCAGCGGCTGGTAGGTCGGGGCCTGGGGAATCGCGGGCTGTGGGATTGGGGCCTGAGAGGGGGGGGGCCTGGGAAGTTGGCGCCTGCCTGGTCTGCCCTTCGGTACCTAGGCTCCCCGATGGCTGGCATGGTAGGGCTGTATCTTGGTTGCCCTCCGCTGAGGGACCCGCCGCATCCTGGGAATGCGGGTCGCTCGGTGGATCCCCCTGCCCCCCCCCTGCAGAAATGGCAGGGACCTTCGGATCTGTGGCTGGGGAGACCTCCATTGGGGTGAGTGGGTCCCCGCTCCCCCCATCTCCCTCTGGAGTACCCTCTGGGCGCCAGGGTGGTAGGATGCGCGCCGTCCCCAGGAGCAGGGAGGGCACAATGCGTGGGGGAAGGGGCAGTTCCTCCTCGATCCCCCCAAGGGTCCCCTTTACCTGAGCGGAGGCTCCTGCCCCCGTCCATGACTGGCAGCAAGGGCCCGGAGCATGCCACGCGTTCCACAGGGGCGGAGGGAGGTTCGCAGCCCCGGAGGAAACGTCCGGAGCCGGCTTCTTCTTATGCTGCGCCGGCTTCTTCCGCGGTTTCAGCGCCATGTGGCCATCCGTGGCCTTCCCAGCCGAAATGGCCTGGTTGGCCCTCCGGGCCGCGTCCCTTTGCGGGACGCCCGTCAGGGAACCGGCAGCGGCAGCATTGGCGACCGCGGTTCCCGACCCAGCGCTGGCCGCGACATCGGAGAGGCCGCGGTCGGTGGCTGCATCCCCGGCCTCTCCGGAGCAGTTTCCCGCCGTTTGCAGGCCCTCCTGGGCTTGCATGGTCGCTGGCTATAATGTAGCCGGAGCAGAAGAGAGAAGGCAGGCAGAGGGGGGGAGGGCTGAAGAGCCGCGAGATGAGAGGGTTTTTTTTTTTTTAAAGCGGGAAATTTAAACAAAAGAAAAGGCTCTAGTACAGAGCTAGTGAATAAAGGGGAGAAAGGAAAGGAAAGGGATTGAAAAGAAATTAAGATAAAGGTAGGAAAGATGGAGGAGATTTCTCAGCTACCTACTGGGCGAAGCAGGAAGTTAGAACTGGCCTCGTGGCTCCAGGATGGAGGAGATGAGGACAAAGAAATTTGAATATCAACAGGCTTGTCGTAACTTCCTGCTACACCTGGGCGGTGACTGACGAAACCCCAGATGTGAAGGACCCGTATCACCCCTCCCTCAGAGAATGTAAAGAAAGTCAATTCTACATAAAGATTACTGTTTCTTTGATTTCCATCCCACTTTTTGTCAAGCACAGGAATACAAGGCAGCTTCCAATATGACTAAAAAGAAGTTATGGAGATGGTGGGGGGGAACACACCAATAAATTACACACAATAAAACACAAATTAAATTAAAATGGTATAAAATTCCACATTTATAATAAATAGAAATTACCGGTAACAATATTAAGAAGTCCCCCACATCCACTTAACATCCCTGACTGTATCAGCTAGTCAGCTGCTAAAAACCTGCCTGAACAGAAAAGTCTGCCTACCAGCAGAAGAACAACAACAACAACAACAGGGAGGAACCTTGAAAAAGAGATCCACAAGCTGGGAGTAACCAATAAGAAGACTCTTTCTTATCTCCTTACCAAACTCACCCCTGAAGATGGTGAGACTAAAAGATGAGCCTCTCTTCCCAGCAGATCTCAAAGCACATGCAGGTTCATATGGTCTGAGATAACCTGGACCTAAGCTATCAAAGGTTTTACAGGTCATAACCAGACCTTGGAATGGTGTCCAGAAATGGAATGCTAGCCAGTGGATACACTGTAAATGCACCATGATATTTCTATTAAAGGGTATCATAGCAAGTGAACAATTTTAAACGTGCATGGTCATGTCAACATTTCTCACCAATAGGAAGTACATATCTCAGTAATGTTAAGAGGGAATGGGGTGAAATAATAATGTATATAGAAGCTATCTAAATTGTTTTCAAGAGACTTTTCTTACTTCTCAGTTGTTTACGCTTGAAATTACAGTATTTGTTTAATTTCTCTATATTTGAAATCATCAAATCACACCACTGACAGTCTAAAAATAGCTACGACTGAACATAATACATACTAGGAAAATTGTTCAAGCACCCTTGTATGTGGAATTTAATTCATACAAGAAAGAATTCATACAAAGAATTACTGGAGGCTTGCTCTCCAATCACATCAATATACTAACTATAAAAACAGCAAACTTCTTAAGCCATATTCAAAGTGACAGACATGGTAGTCTGTTTCAGTACAGTATAAAATGAAGGGAAGGAAATGAGGAAAGGGAGTCTTGTGGAACCTTCGAGACGGATTTATTTTAGTATGAGCTTTCCTGGATTACGATCCACTTCAGTACATCTGAGGAAGTCAACTGTAATCTACAAAAGCTCATGCTACAATAAAGTTCATTTTGAAGATTCCACAAGACTCATTCTTCCCCTTTTCCTTCCCTACCTTTTATTCTCAATCCACAGACAACCTCTCCTTCAGATTCTATAATCAATAATCATCATCATATTCTATCAACAAAATCCTCTTTAGTTTATGCTGAGGTAGTTCAGGTTTATTCCATGCACACTAGGAAAAATCTACCACACAATGTTTATTTTTCCCTTTGACAATATTACCCTACATACAATCCTTTATCAGCCTGTAATAGTCTGTCATAGCCCCACTAGAGAATCGTAAAAAAAGGCAAACACATGAAGTTGAAATTTTTCTTCCTACCTCACCACCAAGGAGGAATGTGAACAAAAGAAGAAATTACTTGTCATCCAAAACCTTCAAAGTTCATTTTACAGGGGTACACCAGCAAACAGCAGTCCACAGATCAATCAAGCAATACAACTAATTTTAACTAGAAAAAGCACAGCTACATCACTGTTTTTTTTTTAATTATACTCTTCCTCCAAGCCTCTCAAGGCAGCAGAGATGGGTAGTTGGTCCTATTTTACCATAATGAGGAAGATAAGACTAAAGGGTAGTGACTGGGCCCTGAACACAATGTAAACTCCATTAATAATTTGAACAGAGACCACTTCACTGTTCACAGCCTGCTTCAGCACTCTACACCATTAAGTGGAGTATGGTGGATGGCAAAGAACCTGAGACTCAATACTCTCAATTGAATATTCTCAGTTTCTCCCTCTCCTATCTCTTTGAAATAGAGACCTAGAGCTTTAAAACAAAATAATGGTCATGGTTTGGGGAAATTATATTTAATATTTTTTAAATACAATGTAGTTCAATATTCTTACAACTATCTTTCAAAAGTTTTTTTTCCTCTTAAAAGACAGCATGTCTTGCTTGTGTGGAATCTATCATATACTATAATATTCAGAGCTTGGAAAGTTACTTTTTGAAAGTAAGTTTTCACAATTATTCATTATAGTGTTCAAAGTTTATTGTTGTTACTTGCTAAGAGTGTTCAGAAAGTAGCATTAAGTTACTCATTACTTTGGACAGAAACCTTGACATTGAAATAAGAATGGCCTGTAATTCAAAAAATTATGTCAAAGTGTATCTAAAAATGCATCACAATTTCCCTAAAAAAGAAGACTACTAGCATAATATCCATTTAACAAACAAAAAGGAAAATAGTCTAGAGTAAAGGCCAAGCACTATTTGACTATACATAGGATGCTAACATAAGGGGCTGACTGGAAAGGGATTTCTAAGAAAAGAGCTGAGCATGTGGCACTTGCAAAAGCAAAAAAGTTCTTAGAGTTATCCTTCAGTCTTTGCTTAGCTGTGGTAAAGGTAAAATCAAATCCAAGTGCACATAAATAGCCAGTAGACAGTTTGATGGCCAGATGTGTTCTTGCAGACACAAATTTTGCCCCAGAATCTTTATAGCTGTCATATACTCAAGAGTATAGTTTGTGTAATTTAAAAATAGGATTTTTCATTAATTTAGGAAATGACAGTACTCAATGTTAAAGTACTTGAACCCAAATCCAGATATCAAGCCCAGCTCGAGTAAATCCATTCAATCAATGGGAACTTGGTTATGGCAACAAAATGTCAGTTCTATTGATTCAATGGATCTTCTCTACCTGGGAGCAACAATTAAATTTCAGTCTGTGGCTTAATTGGGGGTTTCTTTTGGAGATTTACAATCAATGATTTAAAGCAGGGTGGACAACAGAGGGTAGGGGCCATTTTCCTTCCCAGCACCTGTCTGACAGGTTGCATCAGCTTCAATGCACCCAAAGTGATGTGATGCCACTTCCACTCACCATTTTGGCCAATTTTCCCCTCGTTTTTGATTTTTGTGAGTGTGTGTTTTGGTTAGGTTTGGGGGGCTTTGCAGGGTTACAGGAAGAATAACATGTGGTCTACAGGCCACACTTTGCCTACCTCTGATTTAAAGCAGCCTCCTCTGTTCATTACTTCCAAGCTCAACTGATAAACTAATCAAATAACCTGGGATTCCATAACATAGTTCGAGAAAGGCTAAAACATAAATAGAAAGAAAACAAGCTAACATGGACTGTTTTAGTATAAAGCCATGGTTAATGCCAAGGAATTGTACACACAGCCAGAAAGTACAGCAAACCAAAGTCTGAGTAGAACATGAAAAAACAGGAATTGCATCTAAGAAATATCTGAGGCACAATCAAATTCTTGACTCAGTTGAAACACCCACCAGGCCATAGTTCAGCAAAAAGAAACAAGCTTTGGGTTCCTGGAACTCCAATCCCTTCCTACACTTCCTGGGTCACAGTACACTAGTTTGTAGTGGATATCTCAATCAGAGAAACCACGGTTTGTCTCCAAAACATTACAGGTGTCCCCCACTTATTCAACAGGCTAGGGACCAGGACACTGTCAAAAAGTGGAAATCATCAAAATGCAGAACCTATAGTGTTCTGGTCCCTAACTTGTTGAATAAGCATTTGATTGGGGGAGGGGGTACCCCCTTTCAGTGACTCCTTACATTCATAATTTTTTTCTATCTATAGTTGTCCCTTCACATTCGCTGGGGTTAGGGGTGGAATACCACTGTGAAAGTGAAAAACCCGTGAATAAATTAAGCCCCGCCCCCAACACATGTACTACACTATAGTATTGTAGACTCCTCTCCAGCCAACAGGACTGCCGATACCTGTTGGCGGGAAAAGGAGGAGGAGGAGGGTGGAGTATTGGAGTTTGAGCTAGTTGAGCTGCAGCTACAAACCGTGAATACACAAAACCGTGAATGTGAAATACGCATATGTGAAGGGACAACTGTATAAACAGGCACCTCCCCGTCATCCCTCACATCTCCTTTGCCCTTCCAAAATTCATTTTTCTATGGTTTCTTTTTCCCTTGACGCCTTCCAGAGTCACAAGGAACAAAGGTGTCCATGTACAGCACCTACTCTGCACTCTGCTTTCTCCCTTGCCCCGCTTTTTTCTCCCTTTCCACGCACACCTTAGCAGAGTGAGCCAGGTCACTCCACTTGCTCATGTAAAGCTGCTTCCAAACTTTCCTGAGTACTTCCACGTGCGGCTGAATACCCCTTCCAACCATTTTCCATGGCATTCGAGGAGGAGGAGCATGATGAGACAGACACAAAATTCATTTTACAGTACAGTACACAAACTGAATGAAGGATATCTCTAAGATCTTTTTTGCTTTTGCAAGTGCCACATGCTCAGCTCTTTTCTTAGAAATCCCTTTCCAGTCAGCCCCCTATGTTAGCATCCTATGTCTAGTCAAATAGTACTTGGCCTTTACTCTAGACTATTTTCCTTTTTGTTTGTTAAATGGATATTATGCTAGTAGTCCTCTTTTTGGGGGAAATTGTGATGCATTTTTAGATACACTTTGACATAATTTTTTGAATTACAGGCCATTCTTATTTCAATGTCAAGGTTTCTCTCCAAAGTAATGAGTAACTTAATGCTACTTTCTGAACACTCTTAGCAAGTAACAACAATAAACTTTGAACACTATAATGAATAATTGTGAAAACTTACTTTCAAAAAGTAACTTTCCAAGCTCTGAATATTATAGTGTATGATAGATTCCACACAAGCAAGACATGCTGTCTTTTAAGAGGAAAAAAAACTTTTGAAAGATAGTTGTAAGAATATTGAACTACATTGTATTTAAAAAATATTAAATATAATTTCCCCAAACTATGACCATTATTTTGTTTTAAAGCTCTAGGTCTCTATTTCAAAGAGATAGGAGAGGGAGAAACTGAGAATATTCAATTGAGAGTATTGAGTCTCAGGTTCTTTGCCATCCACCATACTCCACTTAATGGTGTAGAGTGCTGAAGCAGGCTGTGAACAGTGAAGTGGTCTCTGTTCAAATTATTAATGGAGTTGGGAAAAAAGCAGCACTTGGTCACAAAAGCATTGTGCAAACAGCCATCTTTTCATTCAGTCTGAGTATAGTACAGTAGTAGCTGCAGCCGCCAAACTGCTCTTTCGACCCATTTAAATTACAGTATACATAACCAAAACCCATTAATTTGACACATGGTTGAAAGAGCAGACCACATGTGAAATATACGGTACTGGGCAGTAATTTGGAACAGTCAAAAGAGTGCGTCACCAAAAAGTGAAGTGTCAAAAGGTGATGGATGCCTGTACAGGAAACCTACTCCAAAAACTAGCTTCCTATTGTAGTTATAGTGGCAAGTTATGAATACCACAAGCTATAGTGTACACTTGCCTTTCCTGGCCAGTGAAAGTTATCAAGTCTGGGCTTGTTACATGGATCTTGGAGGCCATAAGAAATGGTGCAGGTCCTGCCACTCTGAAGTAAGTAGTAGTGAAAACTGTTTAAGAAGCCATGTTTAGGCCTCTGGCTTTGGAAAATTAATAGCCAGGTTTAATTCACCATTCTTAAGCAAGCTCATAGAGCAAGTGGTACCTTGTCAGCTCCATGCCATCTAAGAGGATGCTGATTATAGATTATTTTTGGTTTGTGTTTGGTGATGTGACCCTAGTGGATGTTTCATGTCAGGAGAGTGCAATGCTATTGTTTCTCCTAGACTTCAGATAGCTTTCAACAACAATACTAACCATGGCATCCCTTCTAATTAGTTTCTTTGAGATGGAGCTTGGAAACACAATTTTACAGTGGCTCCAGTCCTTTTTGGGAGAACAGATCCAGAAAGTGATGCTAGAGGATTCCTATTGTACCTCCTGGAATCAATAATCTTTGGAGTCTCTCTTGATTCTGTCTTGAGACCTGTACCTTTTCATATCTACATAAAATTGTTTAAAGGCATCTCAAACTGTAGGTTGCAATGGCCTAAGTATGCAGCCAACATACAACTCTACCTCTCTCTTCCATCATCTAAT
Source organism: Gambelia wislizenii (assembly GCA_030847615.1). Taxonomy (NCBI): domain Eukaryota; kingdom Metazoa; phylum Chordata; class Lepidosauria; order Squamata; family Crotaphytidae; genus Gambelia; species Gambelia wislizenii. The sequence goes on along the minus strand of JAUMIR010000001.1, from coordinate 282,005,257 downwards.
CACAGAGATGCAGTGGAAATTCTGAATTATAGATCTTGAGGTAGATTTGAGATGTATGAGAAAATCCACTCAAATTAAATCTTGACAATATGGAAGCTATGTAAACTGCAATGGATGGAGGGAATGGGGTGGTCTTAGATACGGTTGCACTCCCCCTGAAGAGTTAAGTAAGCAGTTTGAGGATACTTCTGAGACTGAAATTCTCACTGAAGGCACACATGATGTTGGTGGCTAAAAGTAAATTTTGTTTTGCCTGGTTTGCCAGCAGTGGCCCTATCTGAAGGAAGAAGACCATGCCTTGTGATGCATGGTCTGGTTACATCTAGGCTGGATTACTTGAACATGTTCTACATGGAGCTGCTGTTAACAACCATTTGGAAATTTGAACTGGTACAGAATGCAGCAACAAGCATTCTTCTAACAGTTGGAACACCTAACATCAGTTCTTTATCAGCTTTATCAGCTACCTAAGAATTTCTGGATCCAATTTAAATTGCTGGTTATGAACTTAAAACAATAAAAGGTTTGAGACTAGGTTACCTGAAGGACTGCTTGCAAATCAACTTCTGAGGCCCTGATTTGTCTCATGAGAAACACCAGATTGATAGATACTGTACTAGAGACTGGGCAGTTTTTAATGGTTGCTCCAACGTTTATGGATATTCATTCCACAAGAAATACATGTGGACCCATCACTCAGAGTGATATGAGCTAAATACAGGATATGAACTTCTTTAAGTTATTCTTTCAATTATTTTCTCAACTTGAAATCGAACTGATGAGTAGTGCAGAGAATGAATAAGTGAAGCTGAAGGTACTACAGCAAAAGAAAGTTGATCTATTGATAAATAGTACAGACAGCTGAGCAACTGAAACTGAAGATAGCCACAATTATGCCTCAGCAAAAGAAGATATATCAGGTACAGCTCTCTTTAGGTATGTTTGCTAAAAATTACAGTCATTTTTTAGTACAGTAAATATGAGAAATGTATGCTATTTCTTATATAATAAATATTCCAATAAAATAATTTCCACATAAAAGCTTTAAGTGTATTTGAATATAACATTCAAACCAAACATGCATGATCAGATAACATTATTTAGATCACTGAAAATATTTTCTGGTTCTACTTTTTCTGGAAAATCCACATCACTGCCATCACTGCGGGTTTTTAAAACAACTCAAGACATTTATATTTAAATCCCCATTGTACTAATTGTGCTGTGATGGGTTAATTGCTAGTAATCATTTAAACAGTACAATATAGTTTTGATGTGATGGCTTTATATAGTACTTTCTGTTACAAAATATTATACACCACCTTGTGAGGGCAGAGTGACTTGAAAGGCAGCTCAGAAATCTTTCACTGAATGAATAAATAAATCCAGAAGATGCGGAGAAGAATCTTAGCACAGACAGAAGAGAAAGCCCAACACATGTTCCTGATGTCAAACAAAACAAAACATGATAGCTGTTCTGAACACTGTATGAATATGATATACAGACTTAATGGGCGACTACTGGAGTAGCTGAATGGCGGTAGTGCCATCAAAGCAAAATAACATCCCAACAGGTATAGTTTACATTTTTGTTAAAATTTACTGATGGAAACATTTTACTTTGGAATTACTGAGGGTATTTTTACAAGCATGAAATAGCATTCATAAGAGGGCTTGAGTAGCTATTTCTTTTTCAAAAATGTAATTTTAAGGCTGTATTTGTTGTTGTTGTGTGGCTTCAAGTAGTTTCCAACTTATGGCAACCCTAAGGCAAACCTATCACAGGTTTATTAGCACTAATGAAACTTAAAGAGGCTATTCACATGCAACGTATTATTGAAAAGTATATGGCACTAAGTATGTGCCAGGTGAACCAGGGCAGCTATGATAGTTTCGGTTTGGGGAACTGGAAATGTCACACTCCCTGGTAATCATACAGAAAGTTGGAAAATATGTACATCATCACTGAAGCAACAATAATACTGAATTTCTTTTCTAAGTTTATCAATTCTTTCCACAACTAGATTAGACAGTACAGTTTGCAACACTAAGATACAGAAAGGTTACTTACGTAGGAGACCCTTGCATTTGTTTCTATCAGGTAGTTCCTTGAATGTCACTTAAAATGAAAACCCCACATTCTCTCAAGCACCATGCATGCAGACAGCAAATGCTTTCAATCTAATCTGAATTAAATTGTTTAGCCTTCCTCTGGAAACTCAGGCACCGTTGTTAAGAGGTAAATTTCAACTCATTTTACTTGTTTTAAAAAGTATGATGCATGGTTACATTTTGGAGACTTCTTGTGAACAACAAACACATAAAAAATACTTTTCTAAAACTTAAATGATTTATTTGGTCTAAAGTTACCACAAGTCAATAAACTAATCCATGTGCTTTTTATGATGCGTTTGTATCCACACACTCTGTCACTCATTTAATGTCAATCACTAATGTAATATAGTATTTTGGAATAGCTATGCAATAGGATCCTGAACTAGTTATCCCATATTCATATTTCCCTAATGTTGAAGAACCAAGCATCTCTGTCAATTAAGAGTTCTTCTGTATCGCTTTGAAAAGTATGAAGTTCAGCAGCAGCTCTGCAATAAATTAAGTTGCTGTACTTACATTCTTTCAAAATATTTTTATTCTTGCCTCAACATGAAACACAAATGAATTATAAGAGGGCCCAGGAGTTTAAAACTGGCAGATAGAAAGGCATAGGGCAATCTGTGGCATCCCAGGAGTTACAGGACTGAAAGTTCTATAATCCCTCATCATTAGCTATGCTGGCTAGGGCTGCTGGATGGTGCATTCTAATAATCTCTGAAGGCCATGAGTTGCCCACCCTTGCTACAGAGGAATAACATGTTCTGGACAACTACTGTTATTTTCTCTCTCCCTGTCAGTCAATGCCTAGCCCCAACAACTTTCTTGCAAGGATTCAGAGAATTGTAAGATTTCAATACCAGCCATTATCATGTTTGAACACTAGTATCGGTTTTCAGAAAAACAGTAATATTTAGTGCCACATTATAAAATATCCTGATCAAAACTTTAAACACTTCTAAAAGTGCAAGCATCATGACCACTGACAACTGGGCTAGACTACATAACAATGGATAACATAACACACTACAACAGATTATTGCTTAATAATTTGACTACTGTTAATGCAATAACTTACTCTGCCATAATTAAGCACAAATGCTAATATTACTATATAGAAACACAAATAATCTTCCCTACAGAGTGTTGAAATATGCAATCATTGTTTCACCAAAAAGTACCAGATAATGATCAGTCTGATCAAGTTCCTCCATACTAAAACAACTCGCCATGGTAAATCATGTCTCTAGCAAACAAGCTAGTAAGTGTGTAGATCTGTTTCCATGAAAATGTAAATGACAAATGTGGGATGCTTTCACTTGGTAAGGGACATACTATGATGTCACTTGCAGCGGCAGGCAAGTGGCAGCTGTTTATACCATTTTCCAAATAGGATACCTGCTGATACCCTTAGATAAGTACACATAAAATGTCAATGCTTATGAGATTAAACAACAGTACTTTAGGTATAGTTGTACTCAGTACTCAGTCCCACCACCTTCACAGAGGCAGTTGGTGAGGCCTTGGGACAGACCCTTCTCTGTGGCTGCTCCCAGACTGTGGAACTCCCTTCCATCGGAGGTCCAGTCGGCCCCCTCCCTGCTCTCTTTTCTTCAGCAGGTGAAAACATTTTTATTTAAACAGGTGTTTGGTGTGCTACTTTCAATGTCTTTTAATGTTTGGGAAATTTTTACTGAAATTATGTTTTAATCTATGTTGTGTTTTTAACCATGATTTAATAATGGTAACTATTTAATGGTAGTTGTTTAATTCTTTTTAACTTTTATGTTTTAGTTGTATTTTTAAAAAATATTATAAGATGCCTTGAATCCCATTTTGGGAGAAAGGGGTGCTATAAATCCAATAAATAAATAAATAAAGGAATTCATTTAGAGTAAAATATATGTAGGATTGCTACATAGGATGAGTACCAACTTCACTCTTAGAAAGTGCCTATTAAACAAAATGCACAATGTTTATCTACTGGTAACACATACACACACACCTGTATCCACAGATGATATGTTCCCAGACTTACCGCAGATACATGAAACCATTCAAAATAACAAACTGCCATAGAATAACACAGAATGGCGCCAGAAGATATAGAAAATGCCTAGAGAGAATGCCTCTCTGGTCATCTGGCATGATTTTATGATCAACTTCTGTTGGAAGCTGACCATAGAGCCATGCTGGACAACCTCCCGATGCCTGAAGAGACCACTTCCAACACAAATCTATGGTCCTCTAGATGCTTAGAGAGACCTTTTCCCCTGATCACGAGTATGTGAAACTGTGGGTACTGATCCCGCGTAAATTGGGGGACTCTATTTTATTAATTTAAATTCACACCCCACCTTTTTGCTAAGAATAGTAGTCAAAGTAGATGGAAATAGCAAAATCAAATAAAAACAAATGTACTGTAAGTTGAAAACAAATTAAAAGAATTTAAAAGCCTCAAGAAAAAGAAACCACCCACACAAAGAATCAAAGTCCTCCTCAGCAACAAGGTTAAGAGGAACAGGGCCCATTACCTCCCTTGGCAAGAATCATAGAATCATAGAATTGTGGAGTTGAAAGAGACCACGAGGGCCATCCAGTCCAACCCCCTGCCACGCAGGAAATCACAATCAAAGCACCCCTGACAGATGGCCATCCAGCCTCTGTTTAAAGACCTCCAAGGAAGGAGACCCCACCACGCTCCGAGGGAGTGTGTTCCACTGCTGAACAGCTCTTACTGTCAGAAAGTTCCTCCTAATTTTGAGGTGGAATCTCTGTTCCTGAAGCTTGCGTCCATTGCTCCGTGTTCTAGTCTCTGGAGCAGCACAAAACAAGCTTGCTCCATCCTCAACGTGACACCCCTTCAAATACTTAAACAGGGCTATCATATCGCCCCTTAACCATATTTTTTTCCAGGCTAAACATACCCAGCTCACTAAATCTCTCCTCATAAGGCATGGTTTCCAGACGTTTCACCATTTTAGTCACCCTCTTCTGGACATGCTCCAATTTGTCCATATCCTTTTTGAATTGTGGTGCCCTGAACTGGACACAGTATTCTAGGTGAGGTCTGACCAAGGCAGAATAGAGCGGCACTATTACTTCCCTTGATCTAGACACTATACTTCTATTGATGCAGCCCAAAATCGCATTGGCCTTTTTAGCTGCCGCATCACACTGTTGACTCATGTTCAACTTGTGGTCTACTAGGACTCCTAGATCCCTTTCGCACATAGTCTCGTTCAGCCAGGTCTCCACCATCCTGTATCTATGCATTTCGTTTTTCTGCCCTAAGTGCAGTACCTTACATTTCTCCCTATTGAATTTCATTTTGCTAGCTTTGGCCTAGCTCTCCAGTCTATCCAGGTCATTTTGAATTTTGTTCCTGTCCTCTAGGGTATTAGCTACTCCTCCTAATTTGGTATCATCTGAAAATTTGATAAGTATGCCCCTAATTCCCTCATCATTAATAAAGATGTTGAATAACACTGGGTCCAGAACCCTATGGCACCCCACTGGTCCCATCTTTCCAAGACGAAGAGGAACCACCACTGAGCACCCTTTGGGTTCGGCCGGTCAACCAATTACAAATCCATTTAAAAGTTAACTTGTCTAGCCTACATTTTACAAGCTTGTTTGCAAGAAGATTCAGAACGTTACAGCAGTCACCAACAAAGCCATCTCATGTTCCCACCAAATGTTTCTTCATGGGTGAAAGAACAAGAGAAGGGATTCACCCAAAGCTCTTAAGATCTAAGATATGTTTATATGAGAACATACAGCTTTTCAAATAGCCTGGTTCCAAGTTGTATAGGACTGTGTAGGTCACAGCCAGAATTCTGAATTATGACTAGAATAGATCCCAACAGCCAGTGAAGCTGTCCGTAACAAGAGATTCACAGGCTGGCCTTGGTTCTGGACCAGCTGAAGTTTCCAAATAATTTTCAGACAGCCCCATGTAGAGCACATTACAGTAAGTCCAAATGGACTTTGAATTTTAGTCCATTCAAATAGTAGCTTCCAGCAACTGAACATTGTTGTTCTACTTTCATTATGATTACACAATAATTAACTCCATCTTGTGGGTCTACATTTTCTCAGACTCAGCAACAGTCACATCATTCATAGACAGGCTATTATGAAAATTGAAAGGTTTCAATTTCAATTGCAAGGAAATCTTTAACTCTACATGTTACTCTGAGGGAAAACATATCAAAACCCTGCTTAGGAAACTGTATCTTTCAAACTTGACTGGTATGTGCACTCAAAGAAATGAGAATGGTCTACATTTAAAAAGTCTTGTCAAATGACCACTTTTACTTAGTAAACTCAATAGTCTGTTCACAGCCATTATAATTCTGAGCTTTATTCCATTATTTGACAAAATGTCACATTTGCTGCCATGACCATATTTTTTCAGCTTTCCTAAAAGTGACAACAAAAAGTTTGGGAGGCTTATTGCCCATGTTCAGTATACCACCAGAAAGAACTATACTGCATTGATTTACAGTTGCACTTCCTACTCTTAAAAGCTGCACAGTGATACATTCTCTCTTTTCAGGGTTTACAATTTAAATATGACCATCAAAACAAACAGTTTCATAACGGGCTAAGAGGAGTTCTTCTAAACTTTTCATGTGACATGTACATTCTCTTCATATTACCAAATACCGTACATCTAGCTTTGTGGCAGAAAATACTGAGATTTAACATTTTCTACAAGAGTACCAAAGCAATCGCACTACATTATGGCCTTGCAAGCTGAATGAACAAATTCAAGAAACTGACACCTCAGCATCATAGATAATTATTAGCTCGAAGAGATCATTGTTTAAGAGTGTATGTAACTTCTGTACTACACACCAGAAAATATCACCAGAAAATGTTTCTATCTCTACATTTTAAACCATATTCACCTAAAAACAGGTTTTCTATATTATAGTCTAAAAATAAAGACTGACACCATAGTAAAGATTATGGGTATAATACACACTGACATTAAGTAATTGTCTAGTTGATAGAAGATGCTCAATGAACCTAGTTCAAACTGATATATACAACTGTTTTCACATCACAGCTCAGTTTTCCCAAAGAAACAGCCAAGCCAAGAACAAAATGCCTGCCACTTCAGTGTTTTAAACAGATGCCATAAATCCAACCATTTCAGGTATTTTCTAGAGCGCTTTCAAGCCAATCTGAGCTTGCTATTGTCAGCTTCCTATCTAGGAACGTGTGCAAAAGTGACAAGGAGTGATGCAAGTCTGACTACTGGAATGGAGAAAAGAGGACACACAGTTCCATTGTAAATTTCCAGGATTCCAAACACTTTTAATCAACTCTTGATGGATGTTCATTGTTCAAAACGAAAAGGTTTGCTTCCTAATGCTTCAAATGTCAATTAAATTCAAACATTCAATTTCAAGAGAATTGTAGCAATTTTAAGATTGAAAGTTTTGGTCTTTCTTAGGAATTGCATGCTTGCACACACACAAATGCAAACAAAAGGCAAGAACCAGTGAATACACCAGGGCAAGCTCTATAGTCAGAGAGCCTCCACATTCCAAAAATCATGAATATGCAATATTCATTCTTCCAGAATACCATACGTTATTGTATGAAAGTTCCCTTCTATCCTTTGCTAAACCATAATTTTGAGTAAAATAAAGATGCATTAATCATTTCATAAGCTGTATAATTGCTACATCTTGTGGCAATACAGTTTAATGCAAGGAACATGGGGGTGGGGGGTGGACAAACAATAAAAAAGACTTGTTTGCACATAACCTTCATACAGATATTCACTGCAAACACCCACAACACCCTGCTCTCTCACTGTCGTTCTTGTACAAGAGGGGTGGAGGAAGGAGAAATGGGAGGGAAAGGGGGGGGAATCATCCAAGATGTGATGGAGGAAAAGGAGAAAGTTGCAGTCATTCTGTGCAGGCTTTTAATGTGTCTTCGTCACTTTTGTCGGAAACCAATGGCTGAAGAAAGTGTCTTTCTTCTATCAATAAGTGCCTCGATCTTTGTCTCTTTACCACCATTCTACACCTCCATGATTGCCAAAACGACTGGATCCTCTCTTTTTTTCTTATTTAAGCAACAGCCACATTCATCATCATAATCACTACCAACCCAAGAAATACCCACCTCACCCCCCCCCAAAAAAATACGCACACACATAGACTTTACAATAGGAAGGAAAGAATTAACCATCAGCAATAAGAGGAAGCAAACTATATTACAAAAAAACAAAACACCCATCCAATTAAAAAGAAACCATTTAAAAACAAAGGGCAGAAAGACATCGATTATAACAAGCCCCTTTTACACCAGAGATTTGTCAAGGAGCCATTAAAAGCAACCCACCCGGCAACAGCTACTGAAAGTGAAGGGGTGGGAGGAATTATTAAGGAGACATTTTGGGGAGTATGTGTGTGTTGCGGGGGGGGGAGTCCCTCGAATAAATAGCTGGATTAGGGTTGGGCCGGTGGAAGTGGAGGTCCATGATTGGGGGAGTGGAGCAAAGGCGGGGGAGTAAGTCTAGAGACCTTCCCTAGTCGTCGGATGCAAGAAGGGAGGAAAAGACATGTCGCCTGATTCTCCTCCTCCTCCTCCTCGCCTTCCCGGGGGAGACTCGGCCCCGCAAGCCTGGGACTGGCCTCAGGCGGTGGCCCCGGCGGCGGCTGCTCTTGACACGGCCGGGCTCCTCCCTGCCTGCCTGCCTTCCCTCCCTCCCTCCCAAGGGCCCACTTTTTCCCCACCGCATCCATCCGTCAGCCAGTCAGCCACCTTCTCCTGAGCGAAGGAGGAAGGAAAGCCCTTTCCCCCTTTTGCCTCCTTCTCTTTATTTACCTTCCTTGAGCGGCGGGTGGTTATGGAGCAGGGAGGCCGTCGTCGTTGTCACCACCGCCAATGCCGCCGCTGAGGCCGCCACTGTTGCCGCCAATGCCGCCAATGCCGCCGAGGAGCAGCAACAGTAGCCGCCCTGCAGGCTCGGTGCTGCTGCTGCCGCTGCTGCTGGGGACGTGGAGAGCCGGGACCAAGATGGCGGCCCCTCCAAACTTCCACGGCTACTTTGGACACTCATCAAGCTACTTTCCTGGAGCCCGGCGGCAGCCGCCGGGGGCAGCAGCGCTGGGGGGAGAGGAAGAGGCGGCGCGGCAGCCGAGCGGGGGGAAACAGCCACGCCGACCACACCGGGGCTGCCGTCGCTGCTGGAGGAGCCGCCACCGCCGCCACCAACACCGCCGCGGTCATCGCCGGGGGTGGGGCGGAGGAAAGGGGAGCAGCGGCGGCGGTGGCGGCGGCGGGCTGCTCCCTCCCCACCCAGCCCCAGGAACACGACGGAGAGGGGCGGGAAGCTCCGTGGATACGGGGACGGGGAGGGCGAGCGGGGCTCCCCTTTGGCTCAGGCCGAAGCCACCTGCCCGCGCCTCTGCACTGCGTCGCCGCCGCTGCGAAAGGCGGAGGAGGAGGAAGGCCGGCTCTCCCTCTCCCTTCGCCGCCTCTGCCTCAGCAGCCTAACCTTCTCCCCTCCTGCTCGGGGAGGGGCCATGCGGGCTGGGCGAAGGGCGAGGGAGCGACGCGGGGGGTGGCGGCGGCGGCGGCGGTGGTGGTGCTGCTGCTGCGCATCTCGGCACCCTCAGCCCGCCCAGGAGGAGGAGGAGGAGGCAGGGAGGCACACACGCAGCCGGCATGGGCACCTGCTCCTCCTCCTCCTCCGCCTCGTCCCCCTCACACATAACACACAGGCAGCCGCGCAAGCAGGCCCGTCTACAGCGCCCTCTTTGGCCTCGGCCACGGTGCCTCCTCAGGGACTTACATCACACAGCCGCCCTCCCTGCTGACTAGACTGTATGATATACAGTACACTTCTTGTCTCCCTCCCACTTCACATTTTACATACACACCCTCCACACACACACACACACATACACGCCCTCAACGGAAGCCTCTGCTTCCACATGCTGACTCCATCACCCGTTCGGATAAGGCGCGTTTCAGCGCCCGGCCTCGTCTTGGGCAAAATTCAGGGCAGTGGTTCTTAACCTTTTCTTGACCAAGGACCCCCCTTTAAATATCTGTTAACAAGGACCCTCTCTCCATTGACGCCCCCTTGTCATGGGGGAGAGGCTTGCGTACCCTAATGATGTTTTGAGCTATGTTGGCGGTGGCATAATAGCCACCGGTAGGGTCTCTCATGCCAGACAGGTCAAAACCGAAGGGTCTGACAAAGAGCGTCAAAGGGCAGGATGGGCTCTCTAGCCTTATGGCAACCGTCCTAGGAGAAGGAAAACTCTAATCCCAAACCTCGAACGCTTTCATCAGCGCTGTATACGCACAATCCTAAATATACACTGGACTGACTATGTGACGAATGTTGCTGTCCTTGAGCAAGCAGGGATCACAAGCATTGAGGACATGATATTGAGAACACAGCTGTGCTGGGCAGGGCACATTTCTAACATGGAGGACCATCGCCTCCCAAAAACAGTACTCTACAGTGAACTCGCCAGGGGTCAGCGTAAAAGGGGCGCTCCAAAAAAGCGATACAAAGACTCCCTGAAACAACATCTCAGGCTTGGCCAAATTGATCACCAACAATGGTCCGCCCTAGCTTCACATCTGGAGGCATGGAGACACACTATCCACAATGCTGCAGCCTTATTTGAGAACTCACGCCAAACAAGTCTTGAAGAGAAACGACAACACAAAAAGAATCACAACCCAGAAACATCACCCAAGGAGACCCTCTGCTGTGCTTTCTGCAACCGGACATGTATATCTTAGATTGGCCTTTTTAGTCATCAGCGCGCTTGCAGAAAGCGCAGGATGAGTCCTTCCTGAATCTTTGTGAAGAAAAGCGAGAGAGAGAGAGACCAAGGCCCCCAAACACTTAACATTCTCTCTCTCTGGCTTTTCTTCACAAACAAAGATTCAGGAAGGACTCATCCCACACTTTCTGCAAGCGCACTGATGACTAAACTCAAGATTCAAAACCCTAATGATGATGATGATGATACTTGATGATGATGATGATACCTGATGATAATGATAATAATAATAGTTTTTTCCTTGGGTTTTTTCCAGGCTGTGAGGCCATGTTCTGGAACCCAAGGAAACTCTATGGATGCCAGCCATGAAAGCCTTCAACTTCACAATAAGAATAGTAATAATAATACAATTACACCATCCATTAAACCTTCCCCCAGAGGCACTGGAGGGGGAGGGAAGACTTCTCCTGCTTCTTCCTGCAAGTTTGTGGCTGGAGCAGATTGAATGGCAATGTACAAGCCAAGCCAGCCAAACTTTGCCTTGGCCCCTGTCACATGGCCACTCCGCTGCAGGGGGGAGGTAGGCCAAGCAATCTTCAATTCTTCACAGACCTCCTGTGAAGACATCGCAGCCCCCTGGCGGTCCTTGAACCACAGTTTTGAGAACCACTGATTTGGGAATTCGCTACTACAAGTTGTGGTCTCAGCCAGAAGGTCAGATGCAATCTTGGGTATGCTTCCCAGGAAGTAAGTCCCACTAAAGGAGTAGGGCTTGTTTCTGAAAAGCATAAACATAGGGATGGGGAGAGCCATGATCCCCAGGGTATTGAATTACAACTGGCATCTACAGTGGCTGCATTAAAAAGAGAGGGCAGGACTCCTGTAATTTTAATACTTGGGTAAGAAAAGTGCCTTTGGCTAGCCTATCGATTTCAGGCGTCCCCATAAATTTCATAGGGTTTTCTTAGGCAAGAAATACTTAGAAGTGGAAGCCATTGCCTTTCCTTTGAATATACCTTATTGCTTCTAATTATGTCCTGGAGGTCTCCCAAGTAATATCCAGGCCAGACCCTGCTTAGCTTCCAAGATCAGACAGGATCTGGTGCCTCACCACCTGCCTAAATACCCTGAAGGGACCAGATCCCATTTGCTCTTGCAGGCTAAGCACAGTCAGGCCTGGTTAGTACTTGGATGGGAGACCGCCAACTAATACCAGGTGCTGTGTAGGCTTATGTTTCAGAAGAAGGAAATGGCAAACCACCTCTGAGTATTCCTTGACTAAGAAAACCTTAAGAAATTCATGAGGCCACTGTAAGTTGATGGGTGACTTGAAGGCAGAGACCAAAATGGAGAAGTGAGGTGATTGCAGTATGTAAGTGATACTAAAAGATACTAAAGGTACAGCAACCCTGTCCTCTTCTTCTCAAAGCCTCTCAACTGCTGATCAAATGCCTGATGTGAGCTAGACTGAAGCAACATCTGGAAGCCATGGGTTCCCCCGCTATGTCCCTTTCACACTACACAATCATAACACTATTATTCCACTTTAACTGCCATGGCAGCATCCCGTGGAATCCTGGGGCTTGTAGTTTGGTCAGAAGAGCTCCCTTGCTGAGGATTCTAAAGGCTCCTCCCTAAACTGCCAATCCCAGGATTCCACAGGATGGAACCATGGCAGTTAAAATGCAGTCATAGTGCTATACAGTAATTGCATACTGTAAAAGGGCCCAGGAGCATATGGGGGGAGGGGGATGTAATAAACAGGCCTAAATGCCCCAAAGGCATCAGACCCTGTCTGATCTTGGAAGCTAAGCAGGGTCAGACCTGGTCAGTACTTGGATGGGAGACTGCCAATGACTGCCAGGCTCTATTTCAGAGGAAGGAACTGGCAAAACTACCTCAGAGTGTTCCTTGCCTAAGAAAACCCAATGAAATTAATGGGGTTACCTGACAGGCAAATTGAATGCACATATACTAACAATGTAACAAATTCACAATAAGTCTAACATAAATGGATACAAGCCATGATTGCATAATTAAACCTTCATCTTCAGAAGCAGTATACAGTTGTCCCTTCACATTCGCTGGGGTTTGGTTCCAGGACCCCCCGTGAATACCCAAATCCGTGAATACTCAAGTCCCATTATATGCAATGGCATAGCAAAATGGTGTCCCTTATATAAGATGGCAAAATCAAGGCTTCCTATTAGGATTATTAGTTTTTTAAAAATATTTTCAAGCCGTGAATACTCAAATCCGTGAATGTCAAATCCGTGAATGTGGAGGGACAACTGTATCTCTATGTACCAGACCAGATGCTGTGGTCCTCAAAGGAAGGGTGCTGCCTTCATGCTCTACTTTGTGAGCTTCTTGAAGACATGTGGTTTATGGTTGCTGGAAACAGAATGATAAATCAAAGAGGCCTCTGGTCACACCTAGCATGGCAACTGTTTAGATTCATCTTGACACACAGCAGCATATGTGATGTAGTGGTTAGCCTGGCAGATTGAAAAGACTCTTGCTGAAAACCCTACCAAGCCATGAAATGTGGAATTTCTAATTTTAGGCCAGTCGCTACCTCTCAGACATAAAATAAGCTTCAAGATTATTGTGAAGATAAAAATGGGATGCGAGAAGTACCATATCAAGAAAAGGCAAGATATAAACATTAATACAAATCTAGATGCATGCGCATCACTCAGAACAATTCTGGTCCCACCGCTCACTCTTCAATAGAAAACTGCCTGCTGGCTATGAATAACCCCATTCCTAGCACATGATTTTTGGCCATCTATTTGGCTACATCCTTTTATTCTGAGGTAATTGCCCTGGAATAAATACTGCCTCCTACATCTATTTACAATTGCACTGTGAATGATTTCCACACCTCTAAGAATACACTGAACAGGGAGAATTCATTCCTTTACTTATTTTCCAGATTTATACCCCACTTTATTGACAAAGCCTCAAAACTAGAAACTGTGTGTGTGTGTATGTATATGTGTGTGTGTGTGTATATACACACAAACAAAAATTAAAACCACTAAAAGCTGCAGATAAAAACAAGAATAGAAGCTGCTGAGAAACTGTACATTTAATTATAGGGGAAGTATCTAAATGCCATTAAATCCTTACAATAACAGGATAGATGATGCCAGTCAAGTCCTGGCAAGCATAACTGGGGAAGGAGTGCCACAGTTTAGGGGCACCACTAGAGAAAACGCCCTTTCTCCAATAGGCACCCACCAACAACAAACCTCAGGTGGGGAAGTACCCAAAGAAGGACCTTCAAGGAGATGGACAGCTTCATATGGAAGAAAGTGGTCCTTTGGATACCCTTGTCCTACACTATTTATAGGAGTAGCTCTAGACAGCACAGCCTGGTGACTCATTCAGGAATAACCTGAAAATGTGGGTTTCTACATGAAAGTTGTATATAGCACAGCATAGGTTGTCCACTGACTGTTTACGGCAGCCGCTTTGGATAGCAAAGCCAATGTTGAGATGCAGCCCAACCCTATCTGGAGAACAGCATGACATACCACTGCTAGTCACAAACTACTGACTTCTGTCCAGTGTCAAGTGATTATGCTTTTGTGCATACGACAATGTTTTTTTTTCCCTCTCTTGCCCCCTATATCTCTTCCTGGTCCAGAGAATTCCCTTGGCTTTCTACAGAAGAATTGGGGCCTGCTATTAGGCCTGCTAGTGGGATTTGTTTGCCAGCTGTGTCCTTTCCACTGGGAGCTAGACACAACTTGATGCAACCCAATAACTCTAACTGGATTGTAAATGGACTGGTAGGACAGCCAATGAGGGTCTTTAAGTATATGCTTAGTATGTTCACCAAACAGTCTGGAGGCCTTGACATTTTGAATTATCTGCAGTTTATGAACAGTCTTCAAGGGCCCAGTTTTGTACAATGCTTTACAAATAAATAGCCTGGATGTTAGCAAGGCATGTATTACTGTGCCCAAGTCATCTCTTGCCAAGAAGATACACAGTTGGGGTACCACCCAATTCAAGCTAGCAGTGCTATAGGAACACCAAGAGCAAAACATTTCTATTTTTACTACTCTGATTATAATAACAGTAGTAAAAATGAGTTATAGTGCAATGAACCTGTGCAAAATTGTACACATAAATACACCCATAGACACTGCAACATGCCTGTGCTTGATGATCTGCCAGAATCTACTTTCTGATCCTATCACATATGCACACATTCCTTCAGTCCACCTTATTGAACCCCAATAAACACATTCAAATATACCTGTACTCTGCCTTGCTGTTCTACATCACTTTGATGCAGAAACCCACATTTTCAGCTTACTCCCAGATGAGTCACCATACACACATGTGCCAAAACAATCCCAGTCACTCATTCGAAAGAATCCCACACCTTGATGACTTGATATCCCTTTTGATTATTTTGCTCTCTAGTATGGCTATGCCATCTACATTAATAGCTTCCTACAAAGCATTTGACAAGGGCTTCCATGAAATCTTGTTGATGAAATGGTCAAGTGTGGACTGGACAATGTGGATCTACTGATGATTGAACAAATATACACAAGGCCAGTCTAGACCCAATAGCATACTGCGAGTGGTTGCATATTTTTGTCCATTCACAGTGATGGTGTTTTGTCTCCATGATTTTTTTGCTAATTTGCATATGTGCACATCTATTCAAATGGAGCATTCACACACTCCAATAAAGGGCAATAGAGTGAAAATGCATAGCACTGCTATTATGTGTCCACACATGCAAAAATGCCATCTACATGCATTTTCCAGAAAACTTCAGGGAAAACTGTGAACCCTTTGTGAACCCAGTTTGTGGAGTTTTTAGCCCCCTTCTTCCAAATACTGTGAATCTCATTCACAGCATGTTGAAATGGATGGTATTCCACTCGCATTCTACGA
The DNA here is from genome assembly GCA_030847615.1 of Gambelia wislizenii. NCBI lineage: Eukaryota > Metazoa > Chordata > Lepidosauria > Squamata > Crotaphytidae > Gambelia > Gambelia wislizenii. Next base: position 281,989,442 of record JAUMIR010000001.1, on the reverse strand, counting down.
AGAGTATTTTCACCATCTAGACAACCCCATAGGGCGTGCTCACTAAGGGCTTTACATCAGCCTGGAGGGAGGTCTCAAACAGAGTACCATAGAGCTCTGTCTGAAACTCTATGCTGATCAACATTTTTTAAATATTTGGATGAGGATGTGAAGGCTTATCAAATCTGCAGATGGCACAAAACTGAGAAAGTAGACAGTAACACAGAAGACAGAATCAACAATTAAAATAATCCTGACAGGCTAGAACATCGAGCCAAAACTAACAAAAGGAAACTGTTATTGTTGTTGTTGTCATCATTGCCATCAGCATCATCCCATCTATTTGGATGGGGGGGGGCAGAACAGAACTCTGAGGGACTCCATAAACCAAAGGCTGAGGATTTGAACAGCATTCCTCCCAGCACCACCTTATTGGCTTACCCCTCCACAAAGGAATAGAGCCACTGTAAGACCATGCCCTCCTATCCTGTCCCAGAAAGGCAGCCCAAATTGATAACGGGTGTGGGGAACCTGTCAAAAGGTCCAGCTGAACCAACAAGGACATGTTCCCCCATTGTATTTGTAGTGTAGGTCATCCAATAAGGCAATAAAAGCTATCTGTGTCCTACAGACAGACCTGAAGCCAGACTGAAATGGAAAGTCACCATAGATCAAAGTAAAGTCCCATATTTAGATACAGACATTCAGAGTCACAAATACAAAATGGGAAAGGCTTGTTTCTTAGAAAGATATCTAAATAATCTAGTTGATCACAAGCATAATATAACCCAGCAATGTGGTCTGGCTGCTAAACAAGGTACAGGTTGAGTCTTCCTTATCTAGAATTCCAAAATCCAAAATTGTCCACATGGGTGGCTGAAATAGTGACACCTTTGCTTTCTGATGGTTCAGTGTACACAAACTTTGTTTCATGCACAAATTATTAAAAATATTGTTTATAAAATTAACTTCAGGCTGTGTGTATAAGGTGTATAAGAAACATGAATGAATTTTGTGTTAGACTTGGGTCCCATCTCCAAGATTTCTCATTATGTATATACATATACATTATGTATATTCCAAAATCCAAAATACTCTAAAATCCAAAATACCTCTGGTCCCAAGTTTTTCAAATAAGGGAGACTGAAACTGTAATCCATTCTTAGGTTGCTGTACAGAAACATAGCAACCAGATCATAGAAAAATAAAAAGGCCTATTTGAGCATTCAGTTTATAACACAATAAAAGTAAACTGGGAGCATCGCCAGAATGAATAGATCCTAGCCCCCAAAACTGCAAACATCTGCAGAGGAGGCCTCTCCATGTACATGTGAAGGTCTCTGCACCAGCCGGAATCTGCTGGTAACAGGGTTCTAGTCTGTGTGGAGGACGCTTCATGAATAGCAGTAGAAAATTAGTAGCAAGCTGGATGAATTAGAAAATCAGAGAGGGTCTTCTTTTAGCACGGTTCACCATCCTTATGCTGGTGAGGGATGGCAGCAGGTGGGCCATAAACTGGTGCCAATCCCAAGCCATTGGATGCTGGTCCTTGGTGAGTTTCCAGGAAAGGTGGGGGGAACAATTGGAGCCAATGGGCACAAATATGGTACTGGTCTCTGGCACACAGGGGGAGGGGGAAGAGATTGCCAGTCCCTCATATCCAATAGCTTGAGATGCACTGTAATAAGACATAATGACATGAGAATTCAAGTTTCTTATTCTGGATCTGGAACTGCAACAATACATGTGAGAAAAGTTTTAATTCACTACCATGTTGAGATTTCCACCATCAGGCATTCTGCAAGACATGTTGCTTTGGATCTAAAATGCTTGGTGAGGATTAAATGGCTGGGTGGTATGGTGTTGTGGTTGAAGATTAAGTGATAAGCAGCAGGGTTAAGCTCAGTCTTCCAGCACACCACTTGTTTGCTTCAAACTGCATCCTCCCGACACCACTTCACAACAGAAAAGATGTGCAGGACAAGGCTGGCAAGCTCAACTGACTAACTTAATATTCTGTGTAAGTTACCATGAAGAGGCACTGGCTACTTATTCACTTCAATATAATGATTAAGCAACCTTGTTGTGCTCAAAATTGGTATGCTCTCCAGCTCAAACTGCTAAAATGGGCAATTTCTTGTTTCCCCCTTTCTAAAAAAATTAATGAAATAGATTATTTTCAAAACTTGCTTTTATAGTTTTCATTTCTAACACCATTATCAGTTACAACAGGGTTAGGAAACAAGGCTGCAAACGTCATATTCTAGAGCATTAGCAGCAGTATGGCTCTTGCTGCTACTGCATCAGGTGAGAATTTCCACCCCATTCCCCACTGTCTACTCCTTTCTGCTACTGAGGTAAGCAACAGACAGGCAGGGGCCAACTCACAGAAGGATTCTTCTAACAGTCCATTAAGGCTCACATGCTTCCTAGGCCATTAGAGGACAAGGGCAACATAGTACCTCTTTTGCTGGTCCCAGGTGCTCCATGTATCCTTTCTGGATTTAAGTCTGAAAATCAAAAGAAAGTGTGGGCATATGGAGGGTAAGTAAGCACAGTTTGTAACACAACACAACATTTCCCCCCCTGATCATGGGGCATATTTGTTAATGCATCGGCCTTAGCTTCCAGCAGCCTAGCTTTGTGGGATTTGAGCCAAGTGTCCATACTTAGAACCTCTTGTAAATATATTTATCCCATTTTTCTTCCTCAAGGAAGCTCTTCAAGGCAGCTTGCATTATTCTCATCCTCTCCCTATTTGTCCTCGGACAAAGGATGTTGAAGAGGCTGAGGGAACCCAGCTATTTGTGCATTAAATTTAATACTTGCATGATCTGTGTACATGTATGCCTATGTACAGTTATCCACAAGTGACATTCAGCATGTGCACAGCCTACGTATACAGTATATACATTGCAGGTCTATGCATATGTAGTTATTCATATGTAATGGAGTGTACATGTGTTTTTACACATGCGTGGATAATAGCCCAGTATCATTTTGCCAATTCAAAAGTTAACTGAAATAAAAGGTGACAAAAAGACACTGTACCTATTGCATTCCTTCTCCATTCACACTTCTCGACTAACAAATATTAGAAATTAAGTATCTTAAAATCATGAGTAATTCCACTCCCATTCCATCCCCTCCCAATTGCTTTTATTGCTCATTAAAGTGCTGCTGCTAGCCTAAACAGAAGGTCTTCTCTAAATGGGCAACTTACCCTGCCTTGCCCCCATCTTGGAGCCATGCAAGATTTGTATATTTGAATGGTTAGTTTCTGGGTATAGAAATGCAAACCTTGCATTTCTATACCCAGAAACTAACCATTCAATTACATAAATTTACATATACTCCCCAACAGGGGTTCACAGCATATAAACTCTACATACACTCCTACCCAACCATTCTCTGAAGATGCCAGCCACAGATGCAGGCGAAACGTCAGAAAGAAACTTTTCCAGAACACGGCCTCACAGCCCAGAAAAAAAAAACCCAACAAGGAAAATCTACAGATGCCGGCCGTGAAAGCTTTCAACCTCACGTTGTCATGTACTAGTTTCTACAGACTCACTGACCAGCAGTTTCAGAGTTAAAAACAGAAAACTTTATTGACACAGTGAGCCAAAGAGCTAACCCTACAAGTTTGATGCTCAGAATGAAACCTAACTAACAAGCAGTAAACTAAAAGCAATCTACAATTTACAAAAGCTGGTGGGCTATATAGTCATCTGCTATCCATTGTCCCTACATTCTGTTCCCACTAGACCTGGGCTCAGCCTACTTTTCCCACAGCTGAGGCCAGATGCCGGTTTTATCAAACCATTACAAACATAGAGCACATACTCCCTTTTCCCAGTTAGACTACATACTCATTAGCAAGTAAAAAGGAATGTAAATACAATTAGACACAAGGCGATACATCAGAACTGAACTTGGCAGGAAAAGGTCACGTCCAGGACCAATCCTGACATTGAGCAAGATACATTAAACATCAACCACAGCTGTACAGAGTATGCCAATCAGATTAAAACAAACAAATAAAAACGATGTCTAACAAATGAGAAATAGACACATACACACACTTCAGGGTAGCACTCTCCCTCTGAGGACAGAAGAAGAGGAGCAAGGCCCTGAGATATAAGACCCTTATGAAAGCCTAAACTGTGTGAAGGAGAATGAAAAGGAGTGGATGGCTACCAAAACAATCCATCCTTCACAACTCTTCTTCTGAGCAGCATTAAAAGGGTGACCAAAACGGGCTGGAGCAACTCTGCTTATTTATTTATTTATTTATTTATTTATTTATACCCCACTCTTCAGCCACAAGGCTATCAGAGCGGCTTACAAATTGTTTTAAGCAATAGCAACTTACACATCTACATTGCATTAAGCAGTTTCCAATGTGTGTTAGCTAATTGCCCCCACAAGCCGGGTACTCTGCTACTCTTGGAAAAATTAAAGCAATAATGCTTTAGTAAATGCCATGCAACCAGGGGCGTGGTAGTTATGACAGACCGATAGCCGGGTGGACCACAGAATTTTTACCTGATTTAGAGCACATCTTATGTTGTTACTGACAGAGCCTTCGTTCCCATCTGGGCTTGTCTACACAGGCATTAAAACCTATATTCGACCCGTATTCACGGCACAGTTGACACATGACATGTTCAACTATGTGCATTTTCACCAGAGTTTCTGCAGGAAATCTCAGACCTGTAAGATTCCGTTTGTTCCAGATTTGAGGGGGGAAACCCAGATTTTTTGGCTGTGTGGCAGCCAAGGATTGGCTTCAGAACAAACCCAGGGTAGGACTTCTGGTGGGTGGGACTCCGTTCTGGCACTTAATTTTTTTTTAATAGCTTTGCTCTGATGCAACTAACAGTGTGGCAGGATACTCTGATCTACAAGCCCGGTGAGTGTGGTGTTTACGGGGCTGCTGCTAATCGAAGAAACCCATTGTGGCTATGAGGTAAGTGTGGGATTTCCCATCCAGAGAATGGGAAACTGGTTGATGTCCAGAGTAAAATGATGGAATGGGATATGCAGATCTACAGGGTTAGCTCTCAGCTTGATCAACAAGATCATGTAGTAAATCCATGTAGTCAAGCCTGTTTCTTGTTGATCAAGCCGAGACCTAACCCTGTAGATCTGCATACCCCATTCCATCATTTTACTCTGGACATCAACCTACCAGCCTACAAATGGGGAGCATTTAAGCCAATAGTACCATGAAACAGGTTGTAACCCTATTTGATAGATTGTACCCGAGGGGGAAGGAGTGTGTTAGGAGTGTGATATCCAAAGGATAAATATCTTGCCCACTGATCCACCCAGCCACTCGCCCTTTGCAGGATCTCAGGGTTACTTGAGAGAAATGAATTTATGTGATAACTGAAACAGGGAAGTTAAAAGCAAACCAAGACCACAGTCCTAAGCATACTTACTTGAAAGACACATCCTCCAACAAAATCAACAAGACTTCCTATGGAGAAAATTAATTTAGGATGATAATATTAATGTGACTAAATGACTGATTGATTAAATTTCTATATCACCTTCCAGCCAGCCAGGGCCCCCAAGGTGATGCACAATGGGTAAAAATATAAATTTGCATCTATGTAGGTATATTGGAGGATATAAATATTTATGCAAATCTGCATCCTCTTGTCCAATTTTTTTTTACATGATGCATTCCTTCTTTGAGTCAGTGTAGTGTAGTGGTTTGAAGATTGAACTATGACTCTGGAGACCAGGGTTTGAATCCCCACTCAGCCAAGGAAACCCACTGGGTGACCTTGGGCATGTTACACTCTCTCAGCCTCAGAGGAAGGCAAAGGCAAATCCTCTCTGAACAGGTTTGCCTCAGTGTTGCCATAAGCTTCAAACAACTGAATGCAAACAACAATACAATTTATTCTTTTTGGTGCTTTGTAACTAGCCACACTAATCCAAAATGTAACAACAGTGGCCCATGTTTCCCACTTTCCAATATGGCAAGAAATTTGGGTTTGGCTTTGTTCAGAGGAGACATGGCAGCTTTAAACTCTTTGTTTCTTTGTGAATGTATAAGTGGAATACAGATAGAGGGGAGCAGCATATGCACTCCTCACGTCTTATTACATGAGGTGAATAATGAGCAACAAATTACTGTACATTCTTTAAAAACTAATGCTAATAGAAATTCATTAGCAACCTTTTCCCCTACCAATAGGCTGCTGTGTAAGTTACTGAGGACTTGCATCAAGAATTTAACTCTCTTAGCAGTACAGAACAATCTTTTATTCCTTCCTGGAACTCAGCAGAAAATAACTGTACTAGAGACTGACAATTGTACATTTCACTTTTTGACTTGTGTGCTTCAAATTATTTTCAACTTATTGTGACCTTAAAGGAAAGCTATCGTAGTGTTTTCTTGTCAAGATTTGTTTAGAGGGGGTTTGCCTTTACCTCCCGCTAAGGCTGAGAGAGTGTAACTTGCTCAAGGTCACCCAGTGGGTTTCCATGGATGCACAGCGATTCAAACCCTGGTCTCCAGGGTCATAGTTCAATGCTCAGACCATTACACTATACTGGATCTCGTGGTTTACATTATTGCTTTATTTTTCCTGTACACTGCAATGCCTACACAGACATTTTTATTATTTATTTCATTAATTAATTTATAGTATATCCCACCTTTCTGCCTGCACATGACACAAGGTGATGTAGTTGTCCTTTTGTTAGGTGTTAGTTCCAGGGTATGTTATAATGCTTTCCCCACAGATAGATGAATTCTGGATACCAAAGGTCTACCAGTCTTAGGGGCTTACCACACTCTGAAGTAAAGTGGCAGCGCAGCAGGAAGGTTCTGTCTTCCATACTGCCTTACTGTATGACATCATAGTTCTTTCGTTTTGGTCCCATGGAAGACTGAGGTAAAACTGTGTCTTTTTGCTAACCAAAAAATCCCATTATCAAAAAGAGGTGGTTTTACCTCGTTCTCCCAGAGGGCTAGAATGGCAGAACACCAGAAGAACAATGACATTATGCAGTAAGGCAGCACTGAAGACGGAACCTTCTGGCTGCACTGCTGTTTTACTTCAGAGTGCAGTAAGCCCCTTAGTCAGGAATGTATAAGGTTTCAGGAAACAAAGGAGAACAATAATCATGGCTGCTACCATCGCTTAAAGACCTTAATTTGTAAAAGCCTGAAGTTTAGGGAAATCTTTGCTGAATAACTGGTATAGCTTTAAATTTGATCAGGCTTCTTTGAATGTGAATGGATTGTGGCTAAGGGGACAGTGGGTTTTTGTTGTTAACTGCAGCCAAGTTGACTTATGGACTTATGAGAGACCTCCAAGTCACTCTGTCATCAACAGCCCTGCTCAGGTCTTACCAACTCAGGGCCATGGCTTCCTTGATTGAATCTATTTAACTGTAATGTGGTCTTCTTTTCCTGCTGCCTTTTACCTTACCAAACATCACTGTCTTTTCTGGTGAGTCATATCTTCTCATGGTATGCCCAAAATACAGCCATCTCAGTTTAGTCATTTTGGTTTCTAGGGAGAGTTCAGCCTTGACTTGTTCTAGGACCCATTTATTTGTCTTTTTAGCTATCCATGGTATCTGTAGAATTCTTCTCCAGCACCATATTTCAAATGAGTTAATTTTCTTCCTATCAGCTTTCTACACTATCCAGCTTTCACAACCATATAGAGAAACTGGAAATACAAAGGCAAGGGCAATCCTAACTTTAGTATTCAGTGATATATCTTGACACTTCAGGATCTTGTCTTCTTCCTTCAAAGCTGCCCTTCCAAGTCTTAGGGCTCAGCTAGAAGGGAGAATTAATTGCAGAAAATAGCACATTAACTCACTATCACAGTAGTATTCATTTGTCCCCATGATCCATGCACAAGATCACAGGCATGGAAAGCTATCCAAATTTGAAGTTGACATGGAACATGCCCGCAAGAAAAGATGGTGGCCATGAGTGAATTACCTGCATTATTATTCCCCCCAAACTCCTTCCATCTTGTTAAATGAGAGATGCAGAAGAGGGAACATGCCTACCTCATTGGGGAAACTTGAATTCCACCCAGAGTAATGTATGAGGTCTATCTACTGTATTAAATAACGAGTCTGTGTTTCTACCTTTCAGACAAATCAGGGAGAAGTGATTGAGTGGTGACCTTGAACATGTCTGAAACTGCATGACAAACATCAACACTCTGGGCCATTCAGTTGTCATTTGTTGTTTAAAGAAACTGTGCTGTCTGTTGTGTGCTGGAAAATGCTAAGCTTAAAAGTCGAGCAACATGTCGATTTGAAATGTTTAGTAAAATTGAACAAAACACCAATGGAATCTTTTCAAATGCTTACTGAGGCCTACAGGGAAGACGATGTTTCGTGTATGTGTGTTTGAGTGGCACAAAAGATTCAGAGAAGGACATGAGAATGTGGAAGACAATGAACACCCTGGACGACCTCCCGCCTCAAGAACAGAAGAAATTGGGGTGGGGGGACAGCCAGATTGTTCGAGGGGACCGCCGACTCAATGTCTGAATGATAGCTGAAGCCATGAACATTGACAAAGACACTGTGTGGAAAATTTTGCATGAGGATCTCAGCATGAGAAAAGTTTGTGCCAAGATGGTGTTGGAGGTATGAGTCTAAAAAATAAAAATATATTAAAAATTCCAGGAATCTAGCCCTTTTATAGAGAAATAAAAATATCTTCTTTAAAAAGAGTTAAAATCGCTTCACTTTCAAAGTCATTCACAGTGCCACTTAAGAATGCAGACAAGCTCAATTAACATTTAAAAGTGTATTCTGAGGTCTGTGGTCTGATCACCCAGTTAAATTAGACTCATTACAAAAACAAAGGAGTCAGTTTAAAAATGCATACCAAAAGTTTACTAAAGGTATATGAACCTTAATCTACATACTAAAACAAACTTAAAAAAAAAGAAAGGTTCCTAACTAACTAGGAGGATTTAGGGTAGAATGACTCACCCAGCCTTTAGCAGTAGAGGCTGCATTGTGAACATCATGGCATAACATCATAGCACAGCTTCATAGCAGCATGGCTTCAAAGCATGGCTACAGCCACATGGAGACTCTAACTTAAAAGAGACTCACATAAAGAGCAATAACATTTAAATTAGGTCATGTGTTGAATGACCCATCACTCCAGTTGACTGGAAGTGCCTAGTGAAATAAGAGAAAGGGAGTTTGGAAGAACAGAAGCATGCAGGGAAAATTCCTAGACTTATCTTAGTATGTGAATGGGATACACAAGAATGGGATACACAAGATTGTTTTACATTACAATAAGTATTTCTCCACAGGTGTCTGGATTCAGTCTCAATTTGTTTTTCCTCATCCAGTCCATTACTGCTTTAAGACAATCATTGAGAGGAGAGACGCCATCTGAAGTTGAAGCTGATGACCGAGACATGGAGAAGTATATCTGGGTGTCATCAGCATACTGATGACACCGCACTCCATGCCTCCGAATGATCTCTCCCAGCGGCTTCATATAGATGTTAAATAGCATCGGGGACAGGATGGCACCCTGAGGAACACCACAGTTAAGCTCTATTCTGGTAGAGCAACTGTCCCCGAGCCTCACCCTCTGAGATCTGCCCGAGAGGAAGGAACGGAACCACTGCAAAGCAGTGCCTCCAATTCCTAACCCCCTCAGGCGATCCAGGAGGATGGAATGATCTATTGTGTCAAAGGCCGCTGAGAGGTCCAAGAGCACCAACAGGGTCACACTATACCCCTGTCGATACCCAAGCGGAGGTCGTTAGCCAGAGCAACCATGGCAGTCTCCACTCCATATCCCATCCTAAAGCCAGTTTGAAATGGATCTAGAAAATCGGTTTCATCCAAGACAGCTTGGAGTTGGGAAGCGACTGCCCTCTCAATCACCTTGCTTAGAAAAGGCAGCAAGGAGACTGGCCTATAGTTGTTCCTGTCCAAGGGGTCCAGGGAAGGCTTTTTCAGGAGCGGCTTAACCGCCACTTCCTTCAGACAGGGTAGAACGGACCCCTCCCTGAAGGACGCATTGATAATATCCCTAAGGAGTACTCTCAATGCGTCTCCCCCTTGGGTGGCCAGCCAAGATGGACAGGGATCAAGGGGACAGGTCGTCTTTCTCACTCTACCAAGGAGCTTGTCCACGTCATCGGTACTCACAGATTGAAGCTGATCCAATAAAATTTCATCAATGGAGTTGCTGGACACCTCGTCTATAGATTCTGTCATAACACTGGCATCTAAGTCGGCTCTTATCCAAGAGATTTTATCTGCAAAGTGGATGTTAAATGCATCACAGCAGGCCGTTGTTGGGTCGAGTAAGGGGTTCTGTGCAGGTGAAATCTGCACCAGCTCCCCCACCACCCTAAACAGTTCTGCTGGACGGGACTCTGCAGACACAATACGTGCAGAGGAGAAAGACTTCTGCACTGCACGTATCGCCTCTCGATAAGAATCAAGGAAATTCCTATGACGAGTCTTTTCGGATAAGAGTCGAGTCTTCCACCAGGTGCGCTCTAGTTGTTGTCCAGCCCGCTTCATCTTCCTAAGCTCCTCTGAATACCAGGGCTTACAGTTAGGAGCAGGCTGGAAAGGACGTTTGGGAGCGACTGTGTCGATAGCCTTGGTGAGGTCGGTGTTCCAAATATTAACCAAAGCTTCAACAGAATCACCGGCGTTACCAACCATTAAACCCTCCAAGGCTTTCTGGAATCCAATTGGTTCCATTAGCCTTCGAGGGCGGACCATTCTAATAGGTCCACCACCCCCGGTGGGGCAGACAGTGGCTCTTAGCTCCATCTTGACCAGGAAATGATCTGTCCATGACAATGTGGAGGTTTTAATAACCTCTGCCCACGGATATTCCTGTTCCGTACTAAAGGCCACATCGAGGGTATGACCTGCACAGTGAGTAAGCCTGACAACCAATTGGGATAGGCCCATGTTTGTCATGGATTCCATGAACTCCCAAGCTGCGCCAGTTAGATTTAGCAAGCTGGTCTCGAGTGGGATGTTGAAGTCTCCAAGAACTAAAAGTCTGGGTGACTCCAGCAGCAACTCTGAGACCAGCTGTGTTAGCTCGGTTAGGGAGTCTGTTAGACAACGGGGTGGCTGGTACACTAACAAAATCCCTAAGCTATCCCTAGACCTCAGGCTTAGGTACATACACTCGATGTGGACGGTGTTCCGGATAGGCTTCCTGGTCAAGGTTAGATTATTTTTATGAACTAGAGCCACTCCGCCCCCCCCCCGCCCACTTTTCCTTACCTGCTCACTAACTGAGTACCCGGCCAGGACTGCCTGCGCCCAAGTCGCAGCACTGGCCTCTCCCAGCCAGGTCTCCGTAAAGCATGCCAGGTCGGCAGCCTCATCCAATAAAAGGTCATGGATAATATGCGTCTTGTTTTTAACCGACCTGGCATTACAAAGGAGCAGAGTAAGGGTCTGTGGAATGGTTGGTGCGGTCTCCAATTTATTCTGGGAAACAGAGTGAACTGAAGGCGGGATAGATATTAAACATCGATCCTGCCTTCTTTTGTAACAATTTTTCACTCTGTTGCCGCCATACCTTCCCTTCCCCCACACAACCTCAATTCCCGCTCCCAGATCATTCCCGGCCCCTGGTAGGTCTTCCTGGGGTGGGGTGGTGGAGTGACTTTTAAGGCCAGCCACTCCTGACCACACCCCAACTCCCTGCTCAGCTGCCCTTACCCCGGTGTAATAGGGAAGTAATAGGTACGTGCTTGTATTTGGATTCTGGCTTCTTTGGACCCTGTCTCCCATATACCTGACCTGACATTCCCTTCCTGGACCTGCTTTTGCCTTTGGCCCTCTGGACTCCTGATATGTGTTTGACCTCAGCTTGTTTTGGGACTTTGGACTTTGTCTTCTGTGCCCCTGACCTGGCCCCTACCTTCTGGATCTGCCTTGCCTCCAACCCTCAGGTTCTAGTTCTCTGTCTCCCTGCCTGCCCTGGTCATGGTGTCTCTGCTCCAGGGCCCTGCAGCCCATGTCCTAGATCCTGGCATTGTACAGTTGTTGTTTATTGATTGTGTATATATAACAGTGATATAAAGAATGGTATTTATGTTTGAAATTTCGTAAGTATGATACTATAGTTAATGTGATGAGGTTTGGAATGTTTAGATATGTGAAGGTTCCAGATCTCGTTGCTCTGACTGAGACCTATAGAGGCCTCAATAGAGCAATGAACCCTTCCAGCCATTCTTCTTCTTCCTCTTCTGGGACTGGAAGAGTCATGAGATATCTGGGCCTCTTGTAGAATGTCTTCAGGGGGTTCACATGGTACACCTTTGGCTTGGTTTTAACTTCTGGAAACTGGATACGGTAGTTCACAGTCCTGAGACACTCTAAGACTGTGGCTGGACCTTCCCATGCCATCTCCATCTTGTTGGATGGGATCGCCTTGAGGACCAATATTTGGTCTCCTGGTACAAAGTAGTGCTCTGGTTGTACCAAGCTTTCTGCTGTTGTTGCGCCAGTTGGAGGTTCTTGTTTGCCACCACCCACCCTTCCCTGAGCATCTCCTGCAACTTGGTGAAGCAGTCAACCACATTTGTTGCCTCAGAAGACAAATCACCCCCCACTGCTGTTGAACTAGTTGTAATGGCTGTCTCAAGGGCTGCCGGTCTTCCGTCTGGCTATCCGGCCAAGTCCCTGTATAAAGCAAGTCATTGACAATCTCAAATCTCTGGCCTCCTGGAATCCTGAAGACAGTTGGTTGCCATCCTTCTGCCATGCAGTTTGTAGGGCCTGATCTCTTTCCTGCTCTGTCTGGAATTGCTGCTCCATCTGGATCGCAGGGAGGCTTGATTCAGACTGTTGACATGCCTGACTTGGAGATGAATCATTGTCACCAGCAACAGCTTCTGCAGTGTGAACCACAGCATCTTGCAAGGCTACATCCTCTGCCATGGCGCCATCGGAAGGGAAGTCCTCCTCACCAAAATCCATAGCTGTCAGTTGTAGACCTCGGCTGCACATCTGCATTGGGTGATGTCACTGAGACTCATGGAATTGCTCCATATGATATGCCAAATCTTCACCCAATATAGCAGGGCAATTGTAGTCATTGTAGACTGCAAAGGTCCATTGGCCCTTCCATCCTTTGTATTCCACTGGCATACGGGCCATAGGAAGCTTGATAGGCGGGTGTTGGAAAGGTTGAATAGACACCATCGTGTATCGTCCACAAACTGAGAATCAATGTAGGCACCATGAATAGAAGACAGTTGTGCTCCCATGTCCGTATACGGCACCACTTGCTTCCCATTGATAAGCAATGTATGGTGTTGATGGGGTGGAACAGCCACAGGGTCAGGTGGCACCTCTTTTCCAGCCTCCATAGTTGTGGAAGTTGATGCCCTTATCATGTTATCATGCTTTGGGTTTCTGTTTACAGCTCGCCTTGACATGCCCAGTTTCTCCACACGAGAAACATTTCATAGGAGCTTTTTTCTTTGGCTGCCCTTATGTAGCTTGAGCTGTCTCTATTGGAGCAAGAGGCGACTGCTGCTGCTGTTTGGGAATCTGATGTGACTCTGCTTTCTGGAACTGGTGTGTAGCTTTGATTTTAGTAGAGAAGTTATGCTGTCTCTGCTTGGAGAAGGTGTTCTCTGGCCTCAGCTTGCGACTATCCACTGGTAATGGAGGAACTACTTTTTCTTTGCTGCTGTCTCTAGTTACCTTCTGCAGCAAGGGCTGCATCTTCCTTCATGTCATTCTTCCATGCAGCTGGCAGATGCTGCTGTCTCTCCCCCTGGAATGGCTCTTGTCCTACAACAGGAACTAGCTGCTACATCTGGAAAATGTACTGACATCAGTTCAGGACCCCGCAGTACCTTGTCTTCACCAGCTTGCACTCCCTTGGTTTCAGGAAGCTCTGGAGTATGTGGTTGAGTGGCCCCACCAGCTTCCATTCCCTTGGCTTCACTAAGCACTGGGATGTGGGGTTGAGAAGTCTGCTTCTCCACCGGGCACACCTCTGCTCCCTTGAGTGGAGGTGTGCCGAGAGTGTCCAGAGTCATTGGACCATCTCCATGAGGTGCAGCTGTGGCATCCAACACCTGGCACTGATCTTTTTTTTAAAAAAAAAATTAGTTATTTATACCTCGCTCTTCAGCCAAAAGGCTATCAGAGCAGCTTACAAACTGTTTTAAGCAATAGTAATTTACACATCTACACTGCATTAAGCAGTTTCCAATGTGTGTTAGCTAATTGCCCCCGCAAGCTGGGTACTCATTTTACCGACCTACGAAAGGATGGAAGGCTGAGTGAACCTTGGAGCCCGCTGGAATCGAACTTGCGACGTGGTGGCTTGCAGTACTGGCATTTAATCACTGCACCACCAGGGCTCCTTTGTGCCCAGGTCACCCACTCCCACCCATGAATGCACCACAAAAAGGAAAAACTCAAAACTAAATGTATGTTGTAAATCAACTGCTATATTCAATGAGAATAAGTTTTTTGACTGTTACATATCAAACAAATACATAATCATGATGTGTAATGATAAACTCTTATGACTGTTCAATGAAAAGTCCAAGGCGCCAGATGAAGTAATGGAATAATCCAAGATAATCCAAATATAATAATCCTTTTCTTATTCTCCCAATGTGAATACAGAGTAGATTAAATCCAGTTACCGTACGGACTGGATGGGTAAATTCTAGATCTGTTTCAACATACTACTTCTTCAATGTAGTGCACCCACTCCCACCCACCTGGGCAGCTCTGAGTTGGGTGAGGGTGATGGAGCAGAACAATGCACAGTTGCTTCCACGACTGATGCTGCATGCTGGAACTCCTCTATCTGGGCCTCGTGCAGGTCTTGTTGTGTGTGTTGGAGTAGCTGCTCTATTTCCTATGTCCACTGCCATTTTCTTTCAAGTTCTAGTTGGCGTTGTTGCATTTGCAGTTGAATTTGGGCTAAATTTGCATGCTGGTCAGCATTCAGTGAGCCCTTAACCAAGGTACTCCAGAAATCAGAACCTTGTGGTGTAGGCTGGTGTGAAGGGCTAAACCTGGGCTCACTCCCTTGGATGCCAGATTAGCTCCCCTGTAGAGGTAATCCTGAGTAGCCTCACTCCAGGATGCTCCCTACAGACCCCAAATAATCAGTCTTTGTTCAAAGCCACATGGCCAGTCTTGTTCTATCTCAAAAATGGCTTCACACAAAAGCAGTTATATCTTCATCAGAGTTCCCAGATCGAGAGTTGTGATTGGTTAGTCCAGGTCAGGTGGTGTCATGTCCTTGATGTCATCTCATTAGCTTCTGTGGAGGTGGTGTTTTAGACCCTCCCTTCCATTAACCCTTTTCTTACCTGATATTATGCTGGCAAGACAATCTGTTTACATACAAAGGGAGTTATAGTTTTCTGGCAGAATGATGGGAATTGCCATCAACCATGAGGCAGCATGATGGGACTCCATCATGACAGCTGGGGATCAGGTGACCCCCCTGCACCCTCCTCTTCACCTGAAGACATCTTTGCAACTACTGTCCCAGACCTGAGTTGCATAAACCTAACTTCGCCTTACTATGTGGAGGTCACTCAAAAGCTAAAAAAACAAACCCAAAACACTCCCTTGACTGAATGCAGCAGAGAGAATAGTAAAAGGATAGGGCTATGTTTGTCATAACTCGCCCTCTAGAGTCGTCTGGCACTATCTCCTGTTTCATTTTGGATTGTCTCATCATAGGGTTTTCCTGGTAAACAATATTTAAAAGGACAACTCATTCTGGGCAGCTCTAACAAGCATTAGCTGTAATGCATTGTCTCTGAAAGATCCTCCGCCGGTGTCACCCACCACTATTGCTGCTGCCTAGTAGCTTTTTGGCACATTCAGTCTGGCTCCTCAGCAAAAGCCTGCCTGACATGGGAGACCCTTCCAGCAGCACTCTGCCATCAACATAGCTTCTTGCCTCACAGGAGCACCCAAACCCACCAACGTGGAAAGGCAGTGCCATTGGTGGGTAATCCAACATAAAGAGAGGGCAGTCGGTTGGAGAAGGCTCCATCCAGCATGCAACTGTACAAATGGTAATGGCTGCAAAAGGGCTGTGTTCAGGCAAGGGGCTGCAGAAAAGAACTTATTTTAAATGAATGAGCCATCACCACAGATGACCTCTTGGCAAATGTTATAAATGGGTACATTCTGATGACAAATAATTTGCTCTAAATCAATAGGATTGGTATGGCTCCTTCAGACTTATTGAGAAAATTTTTTGATAAAGTTCTCAGTTCCACAAGTCTCATAACCAGAGCTTGAAAAGGTTACTTTGTTGGATTACAATTTACAGAATCCCATGCTTGCTGGAGAATTCTGGGAGCTACAGTCTAAAAAAAGTTTACAGTTTGCCAAACTCTGCTCATAATCTGAACTGGAAGATGTTCTGGATAACCTAAGATATCATGAGAATGTGCTGTTATATACCTAGAGTAAGTGAAGACCTGGAAAAGGAGATGCAGTAACTCACCCAAAAAGTGAATAAATAATGACTTCATTCTAAAATGCCTTAGACTGGTTCCTAACAAGTGTGAGAATATAGTTAAAGATCTACAGTTCCTATAAAAAAACTTCCTCTGCTGCCTTTATGTACTTTGTTCTGACTTTTGACATCTGTCAAGCAGCACACAACTGAAGAAACAGCTTTGTTTGCAAAATTTATACAGCTACTATATAGGTGTCAGGATCAGTCCTGGATGTGACCTTTTCCTGCCAAGTTCATAGAATCATAGAATCATAGAGTTGGAAGAGACCACGAGGGCCATCCAGTCCAACCTCCTGCCACGCAGGAAATCTTCAGTACTGTTGTATCAATTTGTGGCTAACTGTACTGTATTTACAAAGAGTATCTAGTCTAACTGTAAAAAGGGAGTATGTGCTGTCTGATAAAATCTGCACCTGGATTCAGCTGTGGGGAAAGTGGGCTGAGCCTGGGTATGGTGGGAACTGACAGGGAGATGATGGATAGCTAATAACAGTATAGCCCATCAGATTTTGTAGATTGCTTTTAGTTTACTGCTTGTTAGTTAGGTTTCATTCTGAGCAATGAACTTGTAGGGTTTACTCTTTGGATTACTGTGTCAGTAAAGTTTTTTGTTTTTAACTCTGAAACTTCTGGTCACTGAGTCTGAAGAAGCTAGTACATGACAATAGGCTATTAGTGGTTAAAGGGTATGTTTCTTCTCATCCACCTTGGTTAAAAAAATTGTTTTGTTTTATTCTAATTTGCCATGAAGGGTAGTGGTTTGACTGAGTTGTAGCAGACAGACAAGACTTGGGACTTTATCAAACCACCCTGCTAAACGCGTTCTTTTGCCAGCATAATTTTGTGTTTTCATGCCAGCAAAAGAACTCCCCATGCCACAGTTACCTCTAATCCCAGCAAAAGGCTTCCCCACAATGAACGAGGAGTGAATGGAGCTCCATTCACTTCCTCATTTTTAATTGCATGTATTCTCGTGAGAATACATAGTGTTATAGTGTAGGAAATAAAAAAATAAAAACAAAAATAAGACAGTAAACGTTACAAAAAGCACCTAAAACATACTAAAAAAAAGTCCCAAGTAAACTGAGGAGAGCCATAAAAAGTGTGCCACCTACCTAGATGTTGCGATCTCACCTAGAAGTGTTCTCCCCAGACCGGCCATTGATGCTGGATTCACGTGAGTACAATGGCGCAAAGTTTCAAATGCCGTCTTGAGCCATCAATAAAAGTGTTTTTTTAACAGGATATAATTGTGAAAGGGCGGTGCCGTGTGGTGCACACCCCCTTCCACAATCATTAGGCATCTTCACGAGGCCTTATTTGCCTTGTCTGATAATGTCCTAAACCAACAGCTCACTCCTGGAAGTGTTCTGTAAAGACTGAAAGCACCTGATGGTAATGTAGCAGTCTTGCTGAAGCTAAACACAGGGTGGAGTCTGTCAGTGACTGCAGAGGGAAATGTCTGGAAAAGGAGTGGGAATCATGTGCTTCCCACCAACAGACTTGGACTGCAAGTCCCAGCAGACCTAAGCAATGTAGCCAATTGTGAGGAATGGTGTGAGTTGCAGTCCAGTGACAGCTGGACTTTGGTCTAGAAACTCCATACAGTACGCACCACCTTAGGTTCATTGATGAAGGATGCATGAGTCAGAAATGCACTCACATGAATAAATGAAAACATGCATGGTTGCTAGAACTTGCAATCTTTTTGTACACCAAAAGCTGCAGTACTACATAGGGTCACTAGGCAGCAACTCCCATTGAGCTCACTGGGGGTACATTTTGTTTATTTGTGTATTTAGTTATGAGTACTGTAGTTACATTTATATCCCTGTGAGCTGTCCCCCAGTGAATGCTAAGCATTATACATGACTCACCCCCTCCCCACTTTATCTTCACAACAACCCTGACAGTCTGACCATGCTGACTGGGGGATTCTGGGAGTTGTAGTTCAGCAAAGTAGCCTTTCCATGCTCTGGTCTGGAACAAGAGAGCCTAGAAAGGCTGTGGGTTAAGGCTTACTGAAGTGTTGTTTCCATTAGGCAGAAAGGCTTTTCTGAGTACTGGTGTGTATCTTGGCAAAAAGTAGGCTATATCACACTCGTCCATTCATCCTAATTATATACTTTCATATGGAAAGAAAAATCAGCACAGAGGTAGCTTGGTGTTCATTCTATTTTTTTAAACTTTTCCCCTCCAGATCTCAAATGTTGGGTATATTATTCCTTTGCTTTCATCCACTTAATTTGGCACTGTTTTTATCCAGGCAGTCCATTCTATGAATATTTCATAATATTTCTTCTTCCTATAACTCCCAAATAACTGTGCTTTGGAATGTCAAGTGTTTTACTGTCTATAAAATATTGTGCAGTGCAAAAAAAAAAAAAGCTTTCCAAATATTCCAGCTAGCAATTATATCCTAATTCAGCCTTCTTGGATAGTTGGATGCCTTTCAGTGCAGTTCTATGTTCATTTTTTTTCTCCAGCATTGTACTTCTATCCTTATTATTTAGGGATTTTTTTTTAGCGTTCTTATTATCTTTGGTCATATAACTTTTGCATAATAAAAATATTTTTAAAAAAACCTAACTCAGCCTGCTGCTGAAAATGGGACGTGTATAAAAGGATCCGATTGTGCGCACACAGGTACACCTTTCATCATAGTTTTGTGCTTACTGGGATGCAGAGAGACAAAACGTCAATAAAAGAGAGGAATTCTAATTCAAAACACAAGAACTGTGACCACAAACAGTAAACTTTTCCAGAGGGAAAATAAAAATCTGCTTTTAATTATTTCTGTAATAGAAACTTTATAAGAATTCTGGTCAGCTTTAGAAAGAGACACATTGACATTCTACGGACTGCTATAGCCCAAATGATTTCTCTCTGCCAACAGGACTTATCTAAAAACATCTTTAAATTTTTAGCTTTAATTTTGTCTCTTACATCACTGCACTAGCTTTAAATAAAAGTGGTTAATTTTGTGATTTCATGTTTATTGCCCTGCCAAAACTCAGGTTCTAGAACAGTCCAGAGCAATTTTTTCCCCTAATAACTGCAAAGAAATAGGAAATCCAGGAAAAAGTACACACAATTTATGTCATTAAAAATTATTTATTGTAGTAAAGCACAGCAAGTTCATCAGATAGATATAGATACAGATGTATGCATACACATATACACTCTTGTGTGTCCATCTTATGGAGGCACATAGGAAATCCTCCAAAAAGGAAATGGGTGGGATCTGCCCTGCAGAAAGAGAGAGAGAAGGTTACAAAAGACCATTCAAGTTAAGGAAGGAAGGGAGATGATAGGGTGGGCGCTTTCACATTGCCACAATCAAAAGGAATAAGTACCATGGAAAAGGAGAAAACAGGACATAGATCTGCATAAAAGTGGCAGATGTTAGTTTATATGTATAGATTCACATTTAGAAATAATTGTTATAATTTAAATAGAAACAAAGAACATTTTAATGTGGTAGGGAAAACCATAACCTGGGAAAACCCCGCTGTGTGTCTGCTCGGTCTGTTGTCCATACACCAATTGCTGATGCACAATTCCATATGGTTTCTTATCTTGAAACCAGACTTCGACTGGGCAGCCCAGGAAGGAGAGGACTGCCCCCTCTACAGCAAGACACAGGCTGTCCAAGGGAGGGGGTTGTGATGGACATGTGTGTGAAGTCTTGGACAGAAGAAGGTGTAAGCTGGCAGGAAGACACATGAAAAGAAGGCTTTGCACACAGGTGGTGAAAGTGAGAAGACAAAACAATTCCAAGCTGGGTTGCCCCCACAACATCCAGGTTCCAGTACCCACAAGGCCAAACAAGGCATAAGAATCATAAAGGACTGGATTGAGACAAAACAATATTTATAATCTCAGCCAGTGGTGACTGGTGGCTTCCATGGCAGTGGGGTGTTGAATTAATTTATTGAAGTTTCTGAAGTTTAATTTATTGAAGTACTGTACTGTAAAGCTATTTTGGGGACAGGGAAAGGCTATGGCACTTTTGAAAGCTCCTTTAAAGTTTGAACTAAATTTGATTGACTGCTCCACTGACAGGAAAGCCACCTGCTAAGTTGCAGTTTCTTCTCCAGCTATATAGTGGTTTCTTCCCTCCCCGCCCCCCATGGAGAAGGCCTTTTGGGGAGAGAATGATCCTGCCATCAACTAGTTGTCTTTATTATACTTTGGGTTATCCAGACTGATTGAAAGGTCCCAGATTTTGTTCTTGTTCTTTCCAGTTTTTATACTGGCTGTAAATAACTGACCTGGGGAGCTGGCATAAAAAATCTCTGATCATACCAGGAACTTTCATAAATAAAGTGTGGGATAAATAAAATGGGTATGGATCTCCAAAATAAAATCAGATAGAACAGGGACAAAATCTGGGACTTTCTGGCCTTTTAATTAGTCTGGGCATGCCTTTTAGAGAAGCTAATTTTTGAGGGCTCATTTTTCTCCTTTACAGCAAATTGTTTGGGCCAGAGTGGAATGGTTCTTAGTTGACAAAACAAACAACCATATCAATCTGTAAGTGAGATTCATCTGTTAAGGATGTGTCTGCTGGAGCCTTTTCTTGATAGAGCTTTAGCATCTGGATGGTTCCCATCTAATCTGGAGCATCTATGGGGAGAGTGGCTGACTAGATTTGCCACCCCTACACAATGCCAACAATTCTAACAAGCCCACTGCAAACAACAGATGATCCTGATCCTCAGTTGAGTGGACAAGCACATGTTTGGAGAGTTGTGCCCATTTGGTAAAATATCATTTCAAACAAAATGGAAAGGGAGGGCAGGGGAGGAGACCTCAGAACAAACTGAGGAAGAATTTATTTGTGGAAGCTACCCATTCCTCACTCCTAGGTTTAGAGTGAGGATCAATATCAGGAAAGAAAAGTGAGAAGATTGGATTTCAGTGAAGGTCAACTATCATTTGAGGTACCAGCCAGCAGGTATCAGTTTTAAATTAACTGCCTCACCGATGACAGGACCAAACAAGCCATTTTGTCATACAAATCTCTTCACATTCCTCTTCAGACAAAGGGCTTATCCAGACTAGGCAAATGTGGCAGTAGTTTGCTGAATATTGCAGTATTTGTTCCTGCAGTTCTTGGGTCTTCTGATGCTGTTTGCTCTTGTATAATCACGGTATAGCAAAAAAATAAAAATAAAAATAAATTGATACTGCTTGTGTCTTGGACAATTTCCTGGCAAATCCTGGCACTAGCTGCAATATTTTATTTCTTCCTTTAAATTGGTTTCTTTTTCTAATTCTGAGATATATCAGAATAATATGTTTCCTTATCTTCTTCTCCTTTTTAATATTTTAAAAATTTGATTCTTTTTATTTTTTTAAAGAGTGATTGTGCTATAGTGCATCAGTTAAATAGCACTTCTGTGATATTACTCTATGGCTAGCATCCTATTGGTTAGTTCCAACTAGAGTAGACCTTGTCAATCAATTGTTGAATGGTGAGTCAATATATAGGTAAATCCCACTGATTTAATGGATCTACTCTGGTGAGGACTAACAACAGGACTTAGACCCAAAACTGCAAAAAATCAAGGAAAAGAAGATTTGCCTTTCAAACTATAGTCCCGCCCAGTTTAGAAAAACCTTTTGAAGAGCCCCAGTGCAGATCCAAGAAATTGCTACAAACAATCCCAAAAGAATGGAACAAATAGACTTCTGTGTGAGGACTGATGGTGAGATGAAGTTCTTGCATGTGCACCACACCAGGGAAAGCTTAGGTGGCAAAATAGCTTGCTAGCAGGCAAGTTCCAGCTGGTGAAAACTCTCTCCACACAAGGAGAGAGTGTGAGATCACCCACGTGTGCTCTGAAACACTGCTCCTTGATAGGAGATTACATAAACTTCAGTGGTCAGAAAGTGAGTTGTGGGAGGCTCAGAATTAACAGCAGGCTCAAATTGTCTAAGTAAGCCTTTAATGGACACTAGATCTACAAAAACCCTCACTTTCTTAATTACATTTTTACTACCTAATTTACAATTGAAGATTTTACAAAAGGTGGTGAGATCAATGCCTCGGTGTGTTATCATATTTCTGCAAACAAGAAGTGAGAATATTAAGATTATGGACAAGATTTTTGTTTTAAAGCAAAAAGTTTAGCAAGAATGTGGCTCAAAAAAGTTACAAATGGATAAAGGGGAGTGTAATTTAAAGACAGAAGACTTGAGGCTTGCTTTTTATTTTTAACTCTGTAATTACTGGATTTTTACTTTGGATTTATTGAATATGACACCCACCAGAAAAAGGACAAATATCAGAAATTCTTCAGAAGTTGTTTGCAGAAATCAGGCTTATGAGAAATTATATGGTAAACTAATATGGTAAATCTTTAATTTGGTAAAGGTAAAGGAGGAGTTGAAGGAAGATATAAAAAAAGGTTAACTAAATTGGAGAAGCAGCAGGGCAGCTGGTTGGAGATATTTGACAAGTTGATGATGGAATGGAGATTTTAGAGAATAACGGAGAGTAAAAGGAGATGGGAAAAGATCTGGGCAATTTGCCATTGCTGGAATTGATAGGGGAAGAATTTTGTCTGGGATTCAGAGTGATTTTGGAAGAACCTGGTGATGGTATTAGGCAAAAGATTAGAGATGAAAATGATATGGATATAGAAGAACAAGTTGAGTTGATGGACAAAACTAGTTTGAAAATTGAGAACAAAGTTAAATATTTAAAGAAGGATATGTTAAGATGGGAGAAACTAAATTTTTTATTGTTGGGGAGAATTTCGGAGACAAAAATGAATGTCTTCCTTAGAATGTTTGTATTTTAGACAATATCTGTTTTGACAACTGATGTACCATTTGAGCAATGGCGAAAAGTGATTATACAAGAGCGAACAACATCAATAAATGCATGGATAGTGCTGACCTAAGTGCAGAATTGTGGCTTTTGGACTGGAGCTCAGATTCCTACTCCAACCTCCCCCCAGCTAAGGGATGACTGATGACATTTTGCTGCCTGAGGAACATTAGTAAACTGTGGATACTTTGGATAGAACTGTCTCCTGGGTTCTATCCAAATCAATGTGCATAATATTCAAAGACAACCATGCTATTCTGGGACATGAGACAGAAATCCCAGAATCACCTCTTCCTCCCTATGGATATAAGAATACAACAAGTAAATAAGGAGGTTTCTTTTCTTTCCATTATTCTTAGATCTACTCTTTGAGGTGGCTACCTCATTGTGCCTAATGGTAGAGCAGGCCCTACCCTAGATTCATAATTTGCTCAAAAGCAAATAGGGCCAGCACCCACTAACCCCCACTATACAGAGCATGATGTAAAGTGACCTCCTTCAATGAAGTACACAACCAGGAAGGGACAAAGAAGAGAGTAGGAAATGATATCTTGACAGTGTAGCAAAACATTTAGAGTTTTGGTTTTTATGACTGTGTGGGAGGGAAAGGTGTATCATTTGGGCTTGGCTTCAGACAACCAAGTATCTTGGGCAGGGCTGCCCAAAGTGGGTGGGGCAATTGGGGTAATTTTCCCAGGCTCACAACAAGGCAAGTGTGTTGGGGAGTGTGTGAGACAGCAGTGGATCTCTCTAGCAGAGTAACCAATTGGCAAAGCTGGAGCTGAACAACAACCAGTCTCACCTCTCTCTCTCTCACACACACACACACACACAGGGTCTAGTAGAGAAAATAAACAACTTAGTCTTCTTTCTGAAACATATAAAAGTAGCTTTACTTACCAACACTTGTTCCTAATGGAGGAGAGAGAGAAGGGAAAATGGCTGCAGGTTATAATGATACTGGAAGACAATGCACGTTGGAAAGTGAACAAACTGGGCATCTGCAAACATGGAAGCAAGCAGCCAGTGAGCACAGACTTGCAAATGTTAGTAATTCGGACATGTGTGATTGTGTGAGAGACACAGGATGTCATTTGGACTTGGCTTCAGGCAGCCAAGTGTCTTGGGCAGGGCTACTCAGAGGGGCAGGGCAACTGGGACAATTTGCCTTGAGCCCAACAAAGCAAGTGTCCCCTTCCATAGTTCCTCTGCGTACTATTGGCCCCTGCCCTGATCCTGCCATATTGCTCACCATAGCCCACTCTCACCCCACCTGGGTCCTTGTCAATGGTGCAATAATACATTTTGAAGTTCAGGTCCTTATCAGGACAATACACATAGCAACGTTGAAGTGGGGAGTCCAAAATGCAGGTGGTCATGTTTATTTAATTATCTTTAAATTGTAGTAGTCTTCCTCTCCACAAGGAACAAGTCTTTTATAAAAGTTAATGGGTCTTGCCCACTCAAAACAAAGTCAGCTCAAAACTGGTTGGATACGATAGGGATTGCTCAGCAATGTGATGGAATGTGATGCTGCAGCAAAGAAGGTGAATGCTAGTTTAGACAGCATTAATATAAACCAAGGGCCTGTCTACACTGCAGAAATACAGCAGTTTGGCACCACTTTATCCACCATAGTTCTATCCTATGGAGTCCTGGTATTTGTAGTTTTGTGAGTTATTTGGCTTTTCCCTTCAGAGAACTCTGGTGCCTCACAAAACTACAGATACCAGGATTATATAGGATAGAACTATGGTGTCAAAATGCTGTATTTCTGCAGCATAGACAGGCCCCTAGTTTCTAAGTTGAGGGAAGCAATAGTACCATTATATTCTGCACTGGCCAGGCCTCATGACTGCATTCATTTCTGGGTGCCTCATTTTAAGAAGGATATAGACAAGTTGGAGCAGGTTCAGAGAAGGGCAACCAGGATGACAAGAGGTATGGAGAACAAAACATATGAGGAAAGGTTGAAGGAGCTGGGCACGTTCAGTTTGGTTGAACTGAAGGGGTGACATGATCGCACTCTTTAAATACCTCAGGGACTGTCACAAAGAGGAGGGTGCAGGTTTGCTGCCCCAGAGGGTAGAAACAGGTCCAGTGGTTTTAAGTTATAGGAGGTTAGATTTTGACTGAATATTAGAAGAAACCTCTTGACAGTAAGAGCAATTCAGCAATGGAAGAACTTGCCTAGAGAGGTGGTGGAGTCTCCTTCTCTGGGCGTCTTCAAAAAGAGGCTGGGCAGCTACCTGCTGGGGATGCTTTAGCTGGAGATCCTGCACGGAGCAGGGGGTTGGACCCTCCATGAGGCCCCTTCCAGCTCTAGGATTCTATTATTCTAAACTCAGAAGAGAGAACAAGGGAAATCTGTAGTGGATTGGTGGGGATAATGTCATTGTCTTTGTTAATCAAAAGGCCCTGGGCTTCGACTTTTAGTGCCCTCGCACCACTGTCACAGCAGCCCTCGTAAAGGGCAGTTAGCACTTCCTGCCCACTACATCTGCTCATAAACTCCTCATAAACTCATAAAATCTCTAGAAAGTCCTGGACTTGAGGGCCAGCTCTGGAATAACTTCACCTAAACTCACTATAGTCTGAAAGATTACTGAACTTTAAGGATACATAATTCTAACTAGCAAAAGTCAAACGAGAATGCTTATAGGGGGAAAGAGTGGAGAGCACAGTGCTGATGAGAAACTAAGAAGTCAGAAAGCACATCAAAGAGCATTGCTTAGACTTTTAAAAAAATAGAAGGTTATGCAAAACAATCTTTTTGTGTTACATTATTACTGTTGTTATTTCTGGATGGTCTCTGTCTTTTAATATAATACAGGATATATTGGTCCCAAACCTCCACACTGGTGGCATTTCCCTTTTTTCCTTGCTGTTCCTTGTTGATAATGTACATACTCTGAGTTATTTTCTGCATCCGTGAGTGGGGATTAATACTCTGGTGTTGTGTGCATGAGAGAGCAAAGAGGTTCTCCTAAGGGAATAGCTAATAACTGGATTGATAATTAGTGCTCTGGTCCTTGTTCTCATAAACACACCTGTCAAGAGTTAATAACACCCAAGGTGTAATAACAGTGCTATAATGAAAGAATCACAAATGCTCAAGACAAAGAAACACTCTTGCTTGTAAAATGCTGCAAAAACATCAAAAGTAAAATAACAAGACAGGAGTTAGAGTCAGAGCAATTCCACAAATGATGCATTGATAAGACACTGGCTTGCTACTGACTGTACTCAGCAGAAGGCCACAGTCTGTCCTATGTACCATAAGACATATTTCAAAATGCTTGTCCCATATCACTGTGTGTGTGTGTGTGTGTGAGTGAGTGAGTGAGTGAGTGAAATGGCCCGCTCTGTGAAATATCCTTTATTCTTTTGCTTATATGACATCAATCTCAGGACAAGCCCAGAATATCACCAGCCAAAAAGATCTATGAAATGAGGTACAGTCAGCCCTCCATATCCATGGATTCTTTATCCACAGATTCAACCATACATGGCTTTAAAATATTAAATCCCCCCCCCAAGCAAACCTTGCTATTTGCCATCTTCTATAAGGGACACCATTTTACTATGCCATTGTATATAATGAGACTTGAGCATCTACAGATTTTGGTATCCACAGGGGGTCCTGGAACCAAATCCTAGTGGATACCAAGGGTCCACTGTACTTTTTGCTGCCCTGACTAGTGGCGGCTGGTGGATCCCACGTCAATGGGGCAGTGAATCCACTGCAGGTTTTTATCCAAGCTATCCAAGGTTCTGAATACAAACCCTAAACCTCTGGTTGCACTGGTCCAATCTTGTTTCTGCTGAGCACCTGATGCCCATGTTGCACAGCACGTTTGCACAGTAGTTCATTTTCCAGAGTACGGAAGCAACAAGCTACAGGTAATGTAATTACATTTAACAAGTTACATTTTGTATCAAGAGTGTCATACAGTTGTATTCAAAAAGTACTGTAACACAAATGAAAAGGTAGTATCATTATTGGTGTAACAAGTAATGTTTCCTAATTACTTTTCAAATTTTATTTTAAGTGCATTTTTAGGAGTTTGCATGAATTGTTTTTCAAATTTTTTGCCATATCAACCCTAAATTTCCTTGACAAAAAGGAACAAAAAACAACAACAAAGAGCAAGGCAAGAGGTAACACAAGAAGTTATCTTTTTTGCATATCTCACTGAATGACCAATGACAACAAATTGTTTTTCAAACATTATAATGGCTAACAGAAACAAATTACTTTTGAAAAGGAACTTTCCGAGCTCTGGCAGTTTCACTCCCACTGTTTCGATTGCTTCATTTCTACGCCAATAATAAAGGGGGTGGGGGCAAGGACATCTGTATTGATCACATGATTCCAGCCTTGAGTGCTTAGGCCACACTTTGCAAACATCAAATATGACATCCAACATGTGGACAGATGTGTCTACTCCAAAAGCATGGATTATTCAACAGTCTTGACAGGCCTAAATCCCATTAAATATGTAAATTTTACAAAATGTATTTGCCAACAATGTTTATCAACAATTGCTGGAATCTAAGTGGTTAGTCCCAGCTCGAGGAGATTCATTCAATCAATTGTTGAATGGTGGGTCAACATAGGTAAACCCCAATGATTCAATGGCTCTGCTCTAGTTGGGACGAACAATAGGATTTAGGCCAATATCATCTCTGTAAAACAAACACACATGATTGGGCAGTGGAAAGGTAACAGAAATGATTGGGGGGAAAGCTGGTGAAGTGTGAAATGGTGTGGTATATGGGAATATGAGCTGGAAGTCCCCATTTCACCTCACACACAAATTGATTATAGACGGCTAAAGATTATCTCATAGCCTCAGCTCAAATCTGCAAGATACAGTGATAAATAATATTGTCAGTACAAAGGAGTGCAGTGCCGGAAAGCAGGAAGGAAGTTAGGAGGTAGATGTTTTAAAAAAGTGTTGTAAAGCTTTTGAATCTGAGAGAAGTGTATACTGTACATGTTGACTCAGCATTCTTCCTCTCAGGCAAATAGAGGGACGAAATCTCTTTGTACCTCTTTACAATAGAAGAATATATGAAATAACTGTGCAGTACTTTTCAAACATTTAATATATCAGCCTCAATCTTAATTGGAAACATGATTTTAAAAATCCATATCTGAATAATCAGTTACATAGAGTTCTTGAATTAATATCTACAAGGGGAAATTATATTTAACATCATGTGCTAAACTTATTCATAAGCATCTACCCATAATTTGGCATAGTAGACTCTTCAATGTCTAGTGTCTATAAAAGTATTGGAGGGAGGGGCAGGAAATAAGAATGAGGTAGATGAATGAACAAACTCAGGCTGCTGACACATTGCAGAAATAATGCAGTTTGGCATTGCTTTAACTATCATGGCTCCATCCTATGAAATCCTGGGATTTGTAGTTTTTTGTGGCACCAGAGCTCTCTGACAGAGAAGGCTAAATATCACACAAAACTACAAATCTCAGAATTCCATAGCATTGAGCCATGGCAGTTAAAGTGGTGTCAAACTGTAATATTTCTGCAGTGTGGCAGCAGCCTCAGAGGCATCATAAGATGAAGCAGCAGGATAGAGTTCTTGGTCATCTTTGAGTACATCTTCGCTACACCACTTAGTAGTTTAATACCACTTTAAGTGTCATGGCTGTATCCTATGGAATCCTGGGATTTGTAGTTTGATGAAGGGCCCTAAAATTCTTTGATAGAATGCTTTAGTGCACTCCCCTTTACTACTGCACTGGGGCTCTCTAGCAGTCCCTCCTCAAGCTACAAAACTCGGGATTTCTTAGGATGCAGCCATGGCAATTAAATTGGTATCAAAGTGCTACAATTGTGCAGTGTGTGGACAGACCCTTTACCAAATGTCATTAGTCTTCTTTCTCTCCTCACTGAGTGATGACCAGTCTGAATCCTGACTGCATTATTACTATATGGAGGTCAGTAGGTTTGGGGAAGCTGTTAACAAGACAGGTTGCTCTCTTCCTTTTCTACCTTTTTCCTTCTGTAATGCCAGAAGGATGTCAACTTTATCAATACAGTTGTCCCTCTGTATCCATAGATTTGGTATCCATGGATTTAAGTATTCACGGTTTGACAATATTCAAACCGTGATTTTGCCATCTTATATAAGGGACACCATTTTGCTATGCCATTGCATACAATGGGACTTGAGTATTCATGGATTTTGGTATCCACGGGGGTCCTGGAACCAAACCCCAGCGAATATGAAGGGACAACTGTAATCAGTCATCGTCACCATCACCATCACCATTGCATGCGTAATCCAACCCATCCAAGATACTCTAGTCTACAGGACTAATGGTTTACAGTGTCCCTGTTTCTTCCCCTCCTCCTGAAATGCTGAACCTTCCTTGGCTGAGCTTCCCTCAACATTCCATTGTTGTTAGAAGTCAATGTGCATAGCTCCTTAGCACACCAGGCTATTTTTTTTAACCATTTAATTTTACATGAGGATATTATTTGCATATCCAAAGCCCCCTGAAGATACAGAAACCACTGCCTTATTTTGGGGTTGCCCTGTTTTGCTTTCAAACTACTTCAAGATTCAGACTACTCAACAAAGGGAATAGCATTGTGGATTGTCTATTTGTTAACTTTTGCACAGTGCACAGAGCTAATTTATACAGGAAGCAGAATCAGGTGACAAGAGGTTTCCTGGCCTGCACCACTTCAGACAGCTGTGCCTCTTGTTAGAACAGAAGCTGTTATTTCTGCCTCTTCAGCCTCTAGGAAGGCTAGACTCATATCTTTCAACTGTCCAACGGGAATAGTCCCAATTAATCCTCTGTTGTTTCACTTCTTCAACTGCTTCCCAGTTTCTCTCTCATCCTTCCACTTTGTCCTCAGATTATTTCTGTTGCTACATATTGAGTTCCAAGTAGAGAAGTAGTTTACACTCAGTTAACTCAGTGGGGGGGAGGGGAAGGGAGAGGAGAAGAGAGGATGGGGCAGAATATTTCTCTTCCCAGTTCGCACAGGCAAAAGCAAACTGTTGCAGCCTCTCCTAGATTGTGAGTTCTTCCTCTTTAATAACTTTTGCCATCTTGACCATAGTCTGATAATCTTTGAGAACTCCTGGAGAACAGGAGAAGTCCTAGCAGACTGGAGGAGGGCAAACATTTATCCCCATCTTCAAAAAGGGGAAAAAAGAGGATCCCAACAATTATCATCTAGTTAGTCTGACATCAATACCAGGGAAGATTCTAGAGCAGATCATTAAACAGAGAGTCTGTGAACATTTAGAAGGCAATGCCATAATCACAAAAAGTCAACATGGGTTTCAGAGTAACAAGTCATGCCAGACTAATCTGATCTCTTTTTTTTGATAAAATTACCAGCTTGGTAGATGAAGGGAACGCTGTGGATATTGCATACCTTGATTTCAGTAAGGCCTTTGACAAGGTTCCCCATGACATTCTTGCAAACAAACTTGTAAAATGTGGGCTAGACATGTTAACTGTTAAATGGATTTGTAATTGGTTGACCGGCCGAACCCAAAGGGTGCTCAGCAGTGGCTCCCCTTCCTCTTGGAAAGATGAGACCAGTGGGGTGCCACAGGGCTCTGTCCTGGGCCCAGTGCTATTCAACATCTTTATCAATGACTTGGATGAGGGAATTAGGGGCATACTTATCAAATTTGCAGATGACACCAAATTAGGAGGAGTAGCTAATACCCTAGAGGACAGGATCAAAATTCAGAATGACCTGGATAGACTAGAGAGCTGAGCCATAGCTAACAAAATGAAATTCAATACAGAGAAATGTAAGGTACTGCACTTAGGGCAGAAAAATGAAATGCATAGATATAGGATTGGGGAGACCTGGCTGAACGAGACTACATGCGAAAGGGATCTAGGAGTCCTAGTAGACCACAAATTGAACATGAGTCAACAGTGTGATGCGGCAGCTAAAAAGGCCAATGCGATTTTGGGCTGCATCAATAGAAGTATAGTGTCTAGATCAAGGGAAGTAATAGTGCCGCTCTATTTTGCCTTGGTCAGACCTCACCTAGAATACTGTGTCCAGTTCTGGGCACCACAATTCAAAAAGGATATTGACAAATTGGAGCGTGTCCAGAGAAGGGCGACTAAAATGGTGAAAGGTCTGGAAACCATGCCTTATGAGGAGAGACTTAGGGAGCTGGGTATGTTTAGCCTGGAAAAAAGACAGTTAAGAGGCAATATGATAGCCCTGTTTAAGTATTTGAAGGGGTGTCACGTTGAGGATGGAGCAGGCTTGTTTTCTGCTGCTCCAGAGACTGGAACGCGGAGCAAAGGATGCAAGCTTCAGGAACAGAAATTCCACCTCAACATTAGGAGGAACTTTTTGACAGTAAGAGCTGTTTGGCAGTGGAATGCACTCCCTCGGAGAGTGGTGGGGTCTCCTTCTTTGGAGGTCTTTAAACAGAGGCTGGATGGCCATCTGTCAGGGATGCTTTGATCGTGATTTCCTGCATGGCAGGGGGTTGCTGGATGGCCCTCGTGGTCTCTTCCAACTCTACAATTCTATGATTCTATGATGTTACTTGGCCACATGTGTCCCAGGGTGCATCATCACTGTAGAAATAATGCAGTTTGACACAACTTCAACTGCCATGTCTCCCTCCTACAGAATCTTGGGATTTGTAGTTTTGTGAGGCACCACCATTCTTTGGCAGAGAAGGCTAAAGACCTTATAAAACTACGGATCCCTGGATTCTATAGGATGGAGCTACAGCATTTAAAGTGGTGTCAAACTGCATTATTTCTACAGTGTAGATGCACCCCCAGTTTTCATCGATGTCATATTGGAGAGTATGTAGACTAGCTCCCTCGTTGTTCTCCTTCTGTCTGCAGGTGTAGACTTTTTTTATTTCAGCAAGTGTAAAGGAACTGACTGTTTATAAGGAAAGGACTTTTAACTCTGTGCTGTGGTGGTGAATGCTGACCGGTAAGCCTCCTTATTGCACAAACCTTGGTGGCAGCAGTTTCAAAACTGCTTTTAAAAAATCCCTGAAGGCTGGTGGTGAGACTTCCATAAGTCCCAGCAGCAGCATATGGTCTGGTTAAACTTTTATGGGCTTTTCTAGATGGGCAATTTACCCCATCTTGCCCCCATCTTAGAACCCTGCAGTTCTGATGACGCAGGGCTTTTGCCCTGTTGTGCTCCAGGGCAGTCTGCACAATCCCCAGGGCAAAAATGGGGCCAAGATGGGGTGGGTGGGAGGGTGGGAGACAGTGTAAAGCCCATCATACCATTTAAAAAAACTGGTAAAATCCCCTGCTGCCGGCAAAAAACGAATTGGTCCCCGTGTGACCGCAGGAACCCATTCCTGCACACCACCCCGTCACTGCAGCTGCTATCTGCCTTGCTCTCCTGTAGCCAGGAAACAGGCCCACCACATGTGGCCAAGGCTGGCTACATGCAGGAGCCCTTAATCACGCACTGTGGGCCAGTCCCCTGGCTTCAGATAGTAGGATGCAGGCAATGGCAACTGCAGACTGACCAGTGTGCCAGACTGGACTCCATCCCATTCTGTTCAGGTAATGAGGGAGCATATGGCAGGGAGCTGGCGTATTCTGCCCATGTAGATGAGCCCTATGTGTTATGATGAGTACATATTTAGATAATGCCATGTAGGATGTGAGTCCTAGCAAAAATAATGGCAATTTGCTGCAGGTCCTGAGCACCTTTGCTGCCTGCCCAGCCATTGGAAAATGCATTTCCCCCCCTTGCTCTAGGGTTGCCATATTAACTGGTTAGCTGGATTTTACCCAGATTCTGAGTCCATTTATCTGAATTGTCATCTGGCCAGTTTCTACAAACTGCTCACCCAGAGGCAGTTCTGGTCCACCTGCTAACCCTTGCCCATCCTGCCTCTGTTATGTCATAAGGACCCAACCCCATGACATCACAAAGTCTTGCTTCCTGATCTCAGATTTTGGCTCTGAAAATCTCAGCAAGTGGGATGCACCTGACCTGGCAAACCTAGAAGAGCACATGCTGGATTCCCAGCCACCCCTCAAAGCCTGTCAAACACAATTTGTGACTCCATGTATGCTTAACTCTTACTTTGCATGTCTCTATGGCATCTCCATTATCAGATAGCTCATATTACACCAAGCACTTGACTTAACCTGTCTTTTCCCATCCCTTTTCAGGACTGGGGAAACAGGCAGATAGAAACTGGATGAAGGCAATTAATCTTTGTCTCGAGGAAGCTTTTACACACCTAGGAGACATAATGTGAATGGCTTAATGAAAGGGGAAAGAATAGGCAGGTGTAACGTGCTCAGGAACAGACATGTAGCCCAATCCTATGCCTTCTTATTTAGAACTAAGGCTGGTGGGACCCAGGCGCTGTATCACAGCCTTTGATTTGCTTGGTCTGGCTCAGTCAGCTCTCTGGCCCAGCAGGTGGCTGAATACACTTTAAGGTGCCAATAAACTCAAACTAAGAAGACCCAGGCGCCCTGTTCTCTTTATCTGTGGGATAACTCAGACATGGAGAAGCAGTCTGGATTCAGCTAAGAGCCCTGCTTCTCCACCTCTCAACAAGGGCAGCTACACGTTAACAGCAGCAGAAAGGAAAATCTGCCAACCCAGTTCATTAAGATACTAAAGTTTAGGTGGGCTGATGTCTCACTTGCAGCCAAGGAGTTCAACTGGTCCCCCTAAGACTGCCTATGTAACTTCCTGACAGACACTCACCCAAATACTCATGGCTTGTCGACACAGGCCAAATAAAATGATTCATCTCATGTTCACAGCAAGCAATCCAGACGATGTACAGCTTGAATCTGGGTCTTTTTAGTGCCTCAGGGCTTTAATCTGGACCAAAAAGAGTTGGGATATACTCTGGATCTGAGT
This sequence comes from Gambelia wislizenii, assembly GCA_030847615.1. NCBI lineage: Eukaryota > Metazoa > Chordata > Lepidosauria > Squamata > Crotaphytidae > Gambelia > Gambelia wislizenii. Next base: position 281,955,178 of record JAUMIR010000001.1, on the reverse strand, counting down.
AGAAAATCCAGATATTTGTGTGTGTGTGTGGACTGTACTCCATGGAGACATTGGTGTGGGGCTGGGGGGAGGAGCTTTGGCAGGTAGGCGGAAGAGGTCAGGAGGAGGCTCCCTGAACCAAGTGATCAGCTGACCTTTCCCACCAGGAAATGCCTCTTTCCCAGTTTCAATTTCACTTTTTGGCCATTCTTTTGTCATTTATTTTGCATACATGGCAGTTGTTTGGAGAAGCACGTACCAGCAAACCTCTATCATAAGCTGTGCATACCTCCACTTAATAGGATGTCCAAAGCCCTCTGAGCTGTGAGAAAAGAGGCGGAGGTGATGTAGGCATAAGTACATTCTCATGCATGTGGGGAGGGGCAGAAAACCGGAGTGGCCATGGCTCTGTGGCCACACATACTGTGATTTATTGGACTGGGGTGAGTTAGGGAGAACTGTGTGGACAGTGGCCCCTGGTGTGTGTGGCAATTGCATAGATAAGCCCATGGTTGCTGCAGACCAGAGTAACCCAAAGCGAAGCTGAATTTTCCTGTCAGTGTAGATAAGCCCTGATTCTTACTGCGGACCTCAGCTCCTTTGTCTCCTCCTCCTCCTCAGCCAAGTAGCTGAAGTGCATAATGGCCAAAGTTAAGGTAGGGGGACAGGCAAAGCACAACTGCTCAGACTTGACCCAAACTGACAAAGGCCAAAATGTAGCATTCTAGATATTTATTAATTGCTGTTTTTGCTCACAGATGAAGAGAGGGAGGCTGAAGCTAGATGTTATAAAAGAATATCTGTGTAGGTAGAGGAAGGGAGGGAGGGAAACTGTCTGCAGGGGCCAATGCCCTTCCCAGTTTTCCTAAATGAGGGCTTTCCTAAATGAAGGCCATCAACGTTGCAGTCCCTGTTGTTTTTCACATTGGAGAAGAAAGAACTGAACAGGTCCTTTACCAAACTCTGAGCTTGTATGGTGTCAGATGTGAGTCAGTGCATGTTGGTCCTTTGGTCCATGCTCAATAAAAAATATGCCCTAGATTGAACATTAAATTAAAAATTTGTGGCTATGAACTATATTACTCGAGGCAGTCACCTTCCAGCAACCCTGTTTTGGAAGCAAGCAGAAACGTAGTGGTAGTGGAACAATCATTATTGTACCTCCACTTCAATATCGGTATGGTGCTGAATGTTCCTTCCACACTGCCCACTTCCTCCCCATTACTGCCCTACATATTCAGGGCATGCATATCAGACAGACCAGTGGAGCTGTGGGGAGAGATAGGTCAGGACGGGGAGGGGAGGGGAGAGGAAGCCAGATTGGGATGGTGGAGGTGCTGGGGACAGAGGTCAGGACAGGGAGAGTGGGGGAAGCCAGATCAGATGGTGGAGTTTTGGGGGGCAGGGGAGAAAGATCAGGACAGGGAGAGCAGGGGAAGCCAGATCAGGATGCTGGGGGGCAGGCAGGGGGCAGGGGAAGCCAGATAGATTGGGACAGCAGATCAGAGTAGAGAGGGGGGGAAAAGAGAGAGAGAGCAAGAGAGAGAGAGAGAGAGAGAGAGAGAGAGAGAGAGAGAGCAGCATGGGGGAGGGGGAAGAGGAGGAGAATCCCACCCCCTTGTGCTACGTGGCAACTAACTCTTCCATTTTTGAAGCAGAGGAGATTACTGCAGGTGTGGGACTACCAGGATTAGCAGCGTTATTGGGAGTCATTGGTGGGTTTTTCCCATCAATGATAAGGTGCACTACAGAAATGACTGAAGCACACACCACTAACAAGATGAAGACAACACCATGCAGTAAGTACTCCCCAATAATGGTACTATCCTGCTCTAGTTCCACAATGGAAGCCTCATGTGACAAAGTCCTATGTTGTAGTGTGCATGTCCTTGGCCAAAGGCATTAAAGTTTCTTTATCTGCATCTTTTTTTCCAGAATAAAGACATCCTGATTTCTCGTGCATATTTGCTTGGGGTCAGGTAAATTGGAAGACAGAGGAAGGAAGGAAGGAAGGAAGGAAGGAAGGAAGGAAGGAAGGAAGGGACCACAGACAATGTTATTATGTGTTTTAGTCACTAGATGGCACTGGACTTAGTTATATCAGGGTGAGGTCAAGAGCTTCTTGTGTATTATCTTTTCTCATTGGAGAAAGACCAAAAAAAGTTCTTGTCTTCCTTTCAGATTGGCACATCTTCTACAGCTTCCATGGCAGATGCTGATGAGGGTCTCAATTAAACAAGATCTCTTTATGCATTCCTCCTATTTCATTTAACTGCAGAGTTTCAAACTGTACCGTATTTTAAATGATGAACAAGTGAAACCAGAACTACTCTTATCTTGAATGGAACTGTGATTAATATATTTATACAATTTCAGACCTGCTTGCAGTCCCAGTCAGGCCAGGCAGTCATTACAGACATTAGTGAATGACTAAGAAAATCTGCCGCATTCAGTTCAAAGTCCTGCATGACTCTCCTATTATAATCCACAGAAATGTATCACATGCCAACTAGTTTCCAAGGGTTACTCTCTCATTTAGGGGAAAAGTATGGTGGAGACTCAAACCATAGAGCAACCATCACTGACATTTCAAATGGGTTCCGTAAACTCAATTAAATGGAAAGAACCACTGTTTTTTCTAAATCTAATTATTCAGCCACTGTTCCAGCTCCAAGTTCTTTTTTGCTATCTAATCAAGAGGGGAACACTGAAGGAGAGTTGTTTGTGGAGAGGCTTTTGTTTTGACCCATTCTGCTGTTGCTATATTATTCCAGACATCTTTTTTTTTTCTGAATTCACTGCAGTTTACAAGTGATGCAGCTACTCATGAAGAAAGGGAGGGAGGGGAGGGCAGGTTGTTATCTTTTTTAAAAAAAACCTCCAGCATATCACCAGTTATCATTTTTCAGTGGAGTCTGGAGCAGATAGTGACCTAGCCCTGCATGCAATGGCTTCACATGAACACTGCCAAGCCTTGAGCTCTTATACAGGCCACTGTCTGCCTTCCACTGACTAGGACCTCACTCTGTGCCAGGACCAAATAGTCTAATGTGATCATAAATTCAAGCTCTCCAATTTGTTTTGGGGTTTTGTGGTGGGAGGGATGACTGGTCTTGACTAGAAAATGAACTGCACTACTTTAAAACTCATTCCAAACTGGAACTTGCAGGTTTTGCTTATCTCCACATATTATTACAAATGCAATTGTGTTTATTTTTTATTAATTTACATAAATCCATATACACAATGGATTACAAAGCATGAGAAGGGAACTCCTGGCCCAGTTGACTCTTCTATAGTCTAGATCAGGGATGGGCAATGTGTAACCCTCCTGATGTTAAGATCACTGTCACCATTCCTCACCATTTACTATTTTGACTAGGACATGTGATGCAATGACATCTGGCTACAAACTCATGAATTAGGAACAAGAAACAGCAAGGAGACAAGAGGGAAGGAAGAGAGACAGAGGTGCAGTAGATAGGGACGGGGATCAGAGCCTGGGAAAGTTGGACTACAGCTCCCAGAATTATCCAAGTCAACATGGCCAGTGGTCTTGCTTGCTGGGAGATTCTGAGAATTGTTTCCCAGCAAAGTAAAATTTCCAAGCTCTGGCAAGTATATGTGATCATTTTAGGTAGAGTAAGTAGGGCACATCAACAGATTCTGGTGTTTTGGACTACAACTCCCATAAGTACCAAGCAACATCACTGGGTCACCTTCTCCTGCAGCATGGCATATGCAACAGAGACACAACCTGCTTCAAATAGCATCATGGGAAGAGGACAGATGAAGGCAGGAATTCAGGTCTTTATATTACAGTAAGGCTTTTAAATGTTTTGTCCCCAGAAGGACTATACTTCAGGCAGCAAAATATCTCAGTCTGAGAGTAGGTATGGGGATTAGAAGATTCTGCCACAGACTTAAGAGAAAAATGTGGGTTTGAGGAGGGATCTGAGAGAAATTAGAAAGATGATTATTCACATATAGTCTGTATGAACACGAAAAAGGACCAGTGAGCCATCAGCTCGGTTTATTATGAATACAGCAGGGCCCCCTTATCTGCTGGGGATTGGCTCTGGGGGGCGCATGGATACTGAAAACCGTGGATAATAGTGAAGGCCATTTAAAATAATGGGACTTCCCATTTATAAAACCATAGAGTTGCCTTGGAGGACCTAGACAATGGCTAGAGAGGACACATTTTCTAGGAAGACTCTTTGGTGGGTGTGCTTTTTTTGTGTCCCGTGGATAATTGAATCAGTGGATATGGGATCCTACTGTACTAAAGTCAGGCTTCTGACACCTGACATTCTTATACATTTTAAGAAAAGCCCTCATCATTAAGGGGACTCATAAAGCAGACAATATCCTAATACAGGTATAACTTATACTGCAGCATGCATGTAACTAGCTATAGCTCATATATCTTGGAGTTCTTCAAATACTGTAATAACCTGTAATATTTCCCTTCAATTTTACAACCTTGGGAAGAAATTACACATCATCATAGATCAGCAGAATGCCTTATTTGGATGCTTGTATGAAAGAGGAGAGGCTGAGGATTTAGAAATGACTATCCACCTTTTTGCTGTAGGGCTTGTCTGCATGGGCTAAATACCCCATCTTGCCCCCCCCGGGGGGAAAGTGGGGTAGGGCTCAGTACACCATTATAAGAAAATACCCAGTTTTCTTTTTCTGTGACTGCTGGCAAAAAATCCCATACTGGGCCTCACGTGTCCGCAGGAGCCCATCCGGCACATCAACCCTTGCTGCTGCCACCATCTCCCTGGCTCTCCCAAAAGCCAGGAAGGAGTCACTCAGCATGGGATCAAGCTTGGTCACATGCAGGGGGCCTTTAGTCATATATTTTGCCTTCCAAGTCAACAAAGAAAATGGTGTGGTGGCTGCAGGGATGGGCCAGTGTGCCTGTTTGGACTCTGGCCCATCCCGTTCAAGTAATGGGGGCAATTAGCTAACATACATTGGAAACTGCTTAATGCAGTGTAGATGTGTAAATTGCTATTGCTTAAAACAATTTGTAAGCCGCTCTGATAGCCTTGTGGCTGAAGAGAGGGGTATAACTAACTAACTAACTAAATAAAAAATAAAGAACAGGCCAGCACAACAGCTAGGATACACCAGTGGGGAGCCAGTGTATCCTGGCTTGTGTAGATGAGCCTGTAGTCAGAATGTTTTTAGCTGAAGCATGGTTACAAAATGGCCAGGTTACCTAAAATCAAGAGCCTTACCTAGGTGGTTGGGTTAAACCAATTATGTACAGAGTGAGTGAGAGATTAAAAAAAAAATTAGAAATTTAAATCTTGGATGAGAAATTATAGTCTCTTTTTCAGTGTCCAATGAATTAAAAGGTTCACAATCAACACAGCCTTGTATGCTGTGTTTCCATTGCTATTATAAAGTAACAGTAAACTCCTTGAGGGCGAGGGTTTGTTCCCTTGTTATCTACAAAGCAGTCTGCACATGGGTGGCACAAAGTAAATAAAAGTTTCCTTGATTTTTGTTGTTGCTGCTGCTGTTCTGAACAATTAAAAATACATGCAACTAAAAATGAACATTATTGTATTACATAACTGATCTTGTCATCACACAGATCATTAATGACAGCTCAGTGGTGCGTGATGAAGAGTAAAATGAATGATGTACATCAACCTTCTAAAGAGAAAATAGGAATGCTAGTTACATTGTGTGCCCACAAGCATGTTCTATGCAAATATAAGGGGAAAGTGAACTGCATTGACTGTACTGTAATTGAATTGGTACTGTTAATTGAATGTTATTAACATGGCAAGAAAATACTATATTTTATGTTTGAAACAACATAAAACAACAAGAGTGGAAGTCTTCACTGAAAGCTACACTGCCTTGTTCTTATATAACCCACTGATCATTAACTGAAGTTACAAGTGGGTGAAGTCGTGTAATCAAAAGAGTAGTTTGTGCTGTAGCCTCATCAAAGCTGAAAAGAGAGGGAAATCAACTGTTCAGGTCCTAATGTGAAATAAGTCTCCAGAAATTCCACTGTGTCAAGGCCTCCAGAACAATTTTTAAGGGGTGGGCTTAACATTGACAGGCAAGTTGTCTTTGATTTTCCCTATTTGCAGGTATTCGTAGAAGAGGGCAGTCTATCCAACTGCTTGGGGAGATTCTGAACCTCACTGCAAAGATCCTTGCCCAGCTATAGAATGAGCAGGCCCTGGTAAAACAAACTCACTTGTTAGTGGGTACAAAATGGTGTCATACAGAGCAGGTGAGCATAGAATGGTACATATAGTCCAAGTGTACATGATTCTCCTTAAAAGAAAGCCAGGCTAGTACTACTATGAGGTGAGGTAGGGTCTTTAGCATAATCCTTTTGTGCACACAGGAAGGGGCAGCCAAATGTAAATGTTTGGCCAGTAGCCTTGTTATACAAGCTTAGCTGCATTTCTTAGGCTGAATCCACACCTGCAAAATAATTCATCTTTACCTCATCCCAGTCCTGTTTGAACACATGACAGTCTTCTGGTTTTGAAGTGAAAATCTGTTAGACTCCCAAGGGCTTTAATGCAATTTTTTTTTAAAAAAAACAACCCTTTGCAGTTTCTAGGCAAAACCAACTTTTAAAAACATGTGCCCTGTGCCCCAAACATAGTTCCACTATATTCTGCACTGGCCAGGCCTCATCTGGAGTACTGCATTCAGTTTTGCATTCAGGATAAAGACAAGTTGGAGCAGGCTAAGAGAAGGGCAACTAAGATGAGAAGAGTTATAGAGAACAACACATAAGAGGAAAGGTTGAAGGAGCCAGACACATTCAGCTTGGTGAAGAGAAGACTGAGGGGGTGACATGATTGCACTCTTTAAATACCTCAAGGGCTGTCACAAAGAGGAGGGAGTAGGTTTGTTCTCTGCTGCCTCAGAGGGTAGAACTAGGGCTATTGACATACTGCAGAAATAATACAGTTTGATACCGCTTTAACTGCCATGGCTTAATTGAATGGAATTCTGGGATTTGTAGTTTTGTGAGATATTTAGCCTCCTCTGTCAGAGAGCTCTGCTGCAAACTACAAACCCCAGGATTCCATAGGACAGAGCCATGATACTTAAAGTGGTGTCAAATGGCATTATTTCTGCAGTATGGCAGCAGCCTAGGGATTATCAGATGTGGGGGGAACATGTGAAAAAATCAAGTTTCCAACTGCACCAGAAGATCTCTAGAAGAACAGAAAGGACGACTTCACCCATTCTGGAGGTGTATCGCTGCTGCAGAAGATGCTCCATTTTCCTATTGACAGGGACAAGCTGCTAATAGAAAGGGACACGTTACTCACGGCCGCTCTACACCTCTGGGATGCTGGAGGACAACATCATCTAATAATTTTGCCCCTTCCTGTTCTCCTAGCGATCTTTTGCCATGGTTTTTGCTGTGTCTGATAATCTCCTTTGTCTAACAGTTTTAAGTTGCAGGAGGGTAGATTTCGATTGAACATTAGAAGGAACTTATTGACATTGGGAGTTATTCAGCCTAGAGAGGTGGTGTGATCTCCTTCTCTGGATCTCTTCAGAAAGAGGCTGGACAGCTACCTGCAGGGGATGCTGCAGCTGGAGATCCCACATGGAGCAGGGGGTTGGACTCGATGGCCCATGAGGCCCCTTCCAGCGCTAAGATTCTATGAACACAGAACTTAACAAAACCTTGTGGAAATATTAAGAACACATTTGCAACCATGCAGTCCTTTATATGGGGAAGGTTTTAATGGGAAACTTCCTTTTTAAAATAACAAAGGCAAAGTCCCAATAGAAAATGGCATTTATTGGGAGTGGGGAAGTAGAGGAACAAAAGGGAAGACCACAATCATTTGCACACTATATATATATATATATATATATATATATATATATATAACTCTTGGGTATGTTGCCTTTCTCAGGAAACACACTCAACCAATCACCACCCACATGCAAATTCCCTCTCCACCTCACAATCCACTCGTGCCACTCAATCTGTGGCCCAGATAGTCAACTGGTGGCAGTGTTGGGCTTCCTGCGACGGGACCCAGACAGTCAACTGGCAGCGGTGGTGGCAGGGCAACAGATTGAGTCACCCTCAGCAATTCCGGGAAAAGTATGGAATGCTGAGAAAGGGAAGGAGGAATTTTAAAATCCACCAGCCTACCTTACAGGGTTGTCATGAGGTCTACTGGGAATTTTGGGGGGAGTTTTTTAATGGCATACTAGTTCTAAGAAAGTTAAGAAACTCAAATCTTGGGCTCCCAAGAAGATGCAGATTTCATTGCAGAGTATCTTGGTATCTTGGGCTCTAATGGGATATTTTTAGGAAGGCCTTTGAGGAACAAGCACATTTCACATGTGTGGAAATTGAGTTAAGTAAAAGGCAGCCCTTCTGTATAGAGACAACAGTGGTCATGTCATGCAATGTCCATTTGTGATGTAAAGCAGTGCAGCCAACAAATCAGAGCTCTCCGTCTTTATGATCCCCACCACAAACTAGAAAGGAGTTGGCCAGATTTAACTGCTCAAACCATTGTGCAAAAGAGGTTAAGTTTTGGGTAAGTACTGGAGAACAAAAGAAAACATCAGGCATATATCCAAACTGCCCAACAGGGTGCCAAATGTACCAGATGCTTTAGGGGGCACTGTTGAGCTACATCAGAATATAGAGGGTGTCACAGTTTTGCCCTGCATCTCTACAAGTGGAGTTGTAGCTGAGGGGAGATGTAAATGTAATAATATATCTATCAAATTCTCTGCATAGTACAGTATATTTTACCATTTTATATTTATGTTAGTTTTTCTGTACCTGGTGTTTGTGAAACACAGCACTTCCACAGAAGAAAGGGAGACTACAATGCTGTCTGCTTACAGGACCAAAGGACCATGCCTTTGATGGTTGGTGTGGGATGACTGTGATGTCAAGAAGGCCACTATGCAAAAATGCAGAAAGAGAAGAGGGGAAAATTCAACCTCTGTTGCAAATAGAAAGTCCTGCTACTCTACCTATAAATCAATTAGGATATTATTTGCTGTAATGCACTGCCTCGTAGTGTGGTGGAGCCTCCTTCTTTGGAGGTTATAAAACAGAGGCTGGATGGCCATCTGTTGCGAAGGTTTTGATTGGGTATTCCTGCAAGGCAGGGGGTTAGACCCTTGTAGTCTATTCCAGCTCTAGGATTCTAAGTGTTTCTCAGCAGTTATCTATTGTTTAAATAATTGATAACTGACCACTCTACTTGACAATACTGGAGAGGTTAGAATGATCAGCTTATCTAAACCATTCCAGGACTGTGTTTATTCCAGGTACGGCCCTATTGTGAGGCATAATAGACACCATGACATTATGCTTTTAGGAAATACAGATCATCAAGCACTTGCCTCTTGCTTTCCTGTGAAGATGGCAATTGTGCTAGTGTTCTTGACACATATTGGTTAGTGTCCATTACATCACTAACAGACTCAAAATGTAAAGTCTATGATGGTAGATGTGTCTTACATCCTCCACCACCAGGAGATTGTCTATTGTTTATTAAACAGAATTATGCCCAATTTTTATCCATATCCATCTGATTTGACAACATGCCAGCAAGTCCAAGAGGATATGTTATTGTTACATTTATATATATATATGAACCACTACTTCTTCTATATTAAATGAAGATGTAGCAAACTTGCCCTGAAAGAATATTGATTTTTAAATTGAACTTCCAGCCATTCTTTTAGCTTGTTGTTGCTCTGTACCTTCAATCAACTCCAACTTATAGGCAACCCTATGATAGGGTTTTCTTGGCACGATTTAATCATAGGAGGTGTGCCATTGCCTTCCTCTTTGGCATTGCTCCCCCCATAAGAATTCTCTCTCCCCCATTAAATTTTCCTTCTGTTTCCAAATCTCTAGCATTGCAATAGCTTAAAACTTCAGCCAAACATTTAAAAATACAGTTGCCCCTCCGCATTCGCGGCTTTCACTTGAGCGGTTCCGGCTATTCGAGTTTGCTCAGCAAGTACCCCGTTTAAATCAGCTTCTCTCCCTCGCACACGAGGGGAGCCGATTTAAATGAAGCACTCCCCAAGCAAACAGTGCGCCCAACTCCCGGTGCTTCTCATCCAGCACCACCCGCCCTTCCCAAAGTGGCAATGGGGCTTTTCAAGCCTTGTTCCGGCTTTGGGAGAGAGGGGATGGCTGAAAAGCCTCCCCGCCACCCACCCACCACTCCCCTGCCCTTCCCAAAGCGGTGACGGGTCTTCTTAAGCCCCATTGCTGCTTTCGGAGGCCGGGGGTGGTAGAGAAAAGCGGCAACGGGTCTTCTAAAGCCCCATCGCCGCTTTTGGAGGCTGTGGAATAGTGGAGAAAAGCGGTGACGGGGCTTCTAAAGCCCCACTGCCGCTTTTGGAGGCCGGGGGTGGGTGGAGAAAAGCACAACGGGGCTTCTAAAGCCCCATTGCCACTTCTGGAGGCCGGGGGGGAGGAGAAAAGCGGTGACGTGGCTTCTAAAGCCCCATCACTGCTTTGGGAAGGGCGGGGGGGGGGTTGCGGGCCGGCAGTGGCGTGGCCTATTTTTATTCGCAGTTTTTTCACATTCACGGGGGTCTTGCGCCCCTAACCCCCACAAATGTGGAGGGATGACTGTACAGTTTAGGCATCCAAAGAAATGGGAAAGGCAAAGTAACCAGCATGTATAATATTTCTAAGGACTGTAATCTGAGAACTGATTGCACCTCCCCATGGCTACATCACGGCTGTTTTCTGTTTCCTTTTTTATTTGCACTCATTTGTTTTTAAAGGTAGGGGTTGCTTTCCCTTTCACTGAGGCATAACAAAAATTAAACCCTAAGAAAGGACTCTTGTTGAAACATTTATTGATTTCTAATTAACTCTTATAAAATCAAGTACAGACTTTGTTGGCAAGAGTGACTTGCTTTTCTCCCTGTGCATGAGAAAGTGAAAACTCCAGTTTAAAAATAAACAGCATTTCACACTTCAGTAGGTGTAGCTTGGTATCCTTTCACTCCACTAATTTTTGTTCACACATACACAGGCTTTATTTGTGATGGGGGACACAAAATGTGGTTGGCTTATTTCCTTGTGGAATCAAGTCTTGATTATAAGCAGTCATGGCATCAGCTTTTCATTTCCAACTGACCACCAAGCCCCTTGGCTTATCAAAGGTACAGAAAAGAAAGAAAATAAATAAACGAAGAAGGAAAACCATTTTGCTCACTGTTTCCCCCTTTAGACCACATCTACTGTAATCTAACAGGAGTAGTCTTCCAGCGTTTCAAATTAGACCCACACGTGGTTATAGTATGATGGAACCTCTCTTCTTGTAGAATATTTGTATTTACTTTTCTTCTTCTTTATTTAAAAACTAATGTCTAACAATCAGTGTCCTAATGATCTAAATCCACTTTCTTTACTGGCGTTTCAAAAAAAAAAAAAAAAAAAAAAAGGTCAGAAAAGTTACTCTCTTGGAAGATAACTCCCAGAATCCCCCAGCCCATGTGATCTCTGAGCGCTTTTGTCCAAGAGAAGCAAAACTTCCAAGCTGTGGTTCAAAGACAGTCTTAGGGCCACTTGCAGCTGTGTTATCTTTTATTTGGGCTTCTAACAATTTGAACCTTTTCCAAGATGCCAAGGAAAAAAAATTAGATTTGACTGTATCTGTCTTAGTTTGACATTATGATTTTAAAGGGACTCAGCATTCAGACAAGATCTTCTTTAGGAGTCAACTGAGATATAAATAGAAATGTTTTACATGAAACATTTTGCTTCAGTGTTAAAAGTGTGCATATGTTCGTGCCAATCATTCTGTCATAGCATGAATGACAGGACTGAGTGCTGTCATGAATTCCATGGTGTACAAGCGGATTTTGCAAGCCTGACTGTGGATCCATTTCACAATTGAGATACGAAGCGTCACATTTAATTAATAATCTTACTTTTATTAAAAGATTTTCCTTGTTTTTTTTCCGGGCTGTGAAGCTGTGTTCTGGAATATTTTTTTTCTGACATTTCACCTGCATCTGTAGCTGGCATCTTCAGAGAATGGTTGGGTAGGAGTATATGTGAAGTTTATATGCTGTGAACTCTTATTGGGGAGTATATGTAAATTTGTGTAATTGAATGGTTGGTTTCTGGGTATAGAAATGCAAGGCTCGTTAGTGTCTGTTTGGCTAATGGGTGGTTGACGGGCCATTAACTGCTGGAACTCCCTCCGTCCCTGGGTGGAATTTCTTTGTAAGTGCTGAATTTTGATTCTATTGTTCTTGATTCTATTGGGAGCCAGATTTTGTTTACTTTTAAGGTGTCTTCTTTCCTGTTGAAGTTGTCCACGTGTTTGTGGATTTCAATTTGTGGTTGATTTTAATTTGAAGTTGTCGAGGTGTTTGTGGATTTCAACACTTACAAAGGCATTCCACCCAGGGACAGGGGGAGTTCCAGCAGTTAATGGCCCATCAACCAACCATTAGCCAAACAGACACTAACAAGCCTTGCATTTCTATACCCAGAAACTAACCATTCAATTACACAAATTTACATATACTCCCCAACAAGAGTTCACAGCATATAAACTTCACATATACTCCTACCCAACCATTTTCTGAATATGCAAGCCACAGATGCAGGTGAAACGTTAGAAAGAAACACTTCCAGAACACGGCCTCACAGCCTAGAAAAAAACCAAGGAAAATTTATGGATGCCAGCCGTGAAAGCCTTCGACTTCACATTACTTTTATTAAGTTTGGAGCCCTGACAGAAGACAACCCTTGTATTTGTTCCTTAAGTTTACCATGGATGCTCTTTCTTCTACGTGTATTTCAATTGTACTTTTTCTTATAATGTAATTGAGTATGATATTTTAGTTCATCTTTCTGAGTAACAGGGCAATCTGAATTGTTTGTTTTTAGCATTTTACATTAATGCGTATATGATCACACAATAAAATGCCTTAATGGGCCCTAATATTTGGATCCCTCATATCATATTAGAAAAACTATGAAGGAAGTGCTGCTTTCAAATACTTCAAGTGTCTAAGATGCACTTATTGTTGAAGTGAAATTACCCTCCCCTTAAAAAAAAGTAATAATATTAAGGCAAGACAAGACAGAAAGCTGCATTTATGAAGTTTATTATTATTAATTTTTAAAAATGTTTCTATTTTGCCAATTATTGTGAGAACTTAGTGACAGTTGCAGTTAAAACTGCAGAGACCTCCCAACCCCAACCCCCAACTGGGGAAGCAGCAAGTGTGATCCACACGGGTCTATTAATCCTGCGACTGGGAATCAGCTAGCTGAAGTTACAACACACATACTCATGAGCAATCTTTGGTGTGACAGGTAGAAGTGTAGATGAATTAGAGTATCCCTTTATTTTTGGAAACTCTATGAAGTTAAAATTGTTAACTTTCCTCTAGCAGAGCAGCGATTTAAGAAAGCGTGACTCAATTGTACTGTACATTACTTTGTCCTAAACTCCAAAGAAACAAAAGAGGCAGGCAGCTTTAAGTTAACTTAAAACTTTACTTATGGCTATGTATTTACATTTGCTTTGAGAGCATAAATCCTAACTAAATTAATGAATAGGTTTGGGTGAAAGACAGGGAATCTCTCTTGACTCACCAGCTCAAGGAGTAGAGACAACAACATGACTGCCGAAGACAAAGGCAAGAGAGAAAAGCATGGAAACTATAGGAACTGAGAAGGGACAAATCTCTATATGACCAAGACCAAGAGGGGTGCACTAGGTCATATGATCTTGTTGCTTAATTGCAAACTAAGAGTACGTTTGCAATAATTTTCTGCCACAAAACTAGGACAGAGCTCTTGTGGGGGGGGGGAGGAGAAGGAGGGAGCCCTCTTCTCTCTCCCCCTCCCTGCGAAGAGGGCACCCAGAGCACCCGCGAGGAGGGAGAACTCCAGGCACGAAGCTACCAAGTGGGCTGGGGTGCATGGGGAAGGAAGAGGGTAGGCGGGGGAGTGAGGCAGTAGGGAGTGTCACCCCCTAAAAACTGCCACCATGGGAAGACCACCCCCTGCCCTCCCTCTGTCACTATGCTAGCTCACCGGGGTGGGCTGCTTGAAACAGCAGACAGATCCTGGATTCCTCCAGCCCAGGTGGACGAGACAATTTTTAGTGCCTTTAATCTGGGATTTTCCCAGATTTCCCAGATGTATATCAACCCTAAGAGAGAGAGAAAGATTTCAAAATGGAGAAAATCCTATCCTACCTATTACCCCCTTGTCCTAATGGCAACAGAGTATGGGGGAAGAGAGAATGCTGAATTTTTTTCAACAAGAAGCAGGACCCCTGTTGCAATTTCCCCTTGCACTGGAGATTGCTCTTGTGAGGGGGGAGGGGTGGAACCACCAGCCAGCCACTTCCCAAACAACAGGGGAACAGACCCCTGTCAATTGCAGCAACTGCTTCTCGGTAACTAGTTTAGGGGGTTATGAATATGCAAGTCATGAGTGCATAATTCTAGGTTATGTATTCATAACAGCGCAACAGGATTCCTGCCCTTTTTACTATTCTATTAAAAAAAAATCTCTTTCCAAGTTCTCAGAAGTAACTATTTTTTTAAAAAAACAGAATGCTGCAGCTGGTGGCCCATGACATAACCCCAGCTCCTGTTGCCCACCTCATCATCACCTCAACATCCATGACATAGGAGGCAGCAAGATGAGGTAAAGTATGAACTGGTCCTTGAACCAGAAGACATTCTTCCTCCACCATTTCATCATTTCAGTGGTGATACTGTTTTTAAAGCTGTTATTCTGTGTTTTAATGCCTGTTTTATTCTTAGCCAACTTGAGTACATTTTCTAGTGGAAAAAACAGTATATAAATGTAATTAATAATAAAATGACATATCTGGATAAACAAAAATCCAGCTGGTTAATGTAGAAAAGACCACAACACTGTCACTAGGAAGGTTTATCTGGGGAGAACATTCCACAGTTGTGGTACCAGCACTTAAAAGGCACTCTGTTTTGGCACTGAAACAGTGCCAAAACAAGGGAGGAACTTGAAGGAGGGCTTCAGCAGAAAAATCTAGGAATAGCCAGCTTAGTATGAGAAGATGCATTTCTGGAGAAGGGGAAATGTGACCTGTGGGCTGCATGCAGCCCCAATGCCTTTTGTGTACCCTCCAAATAAGCCCTTAAGCACCCAGCTTCATTCCATTTGATTTTTTCCCCCAGAGAAAAATTGGTCCAAAATATCATCTGGAGCATTAGTAATATTCAAAAGCAGCTGAAAACCCTTTGGTGAGAACATGTGAAAGGTAAACAAAAAGTAAAGTACAATCACATCTAGGGAGGATTTTTTCCAGCCTCGGAAGAGGAGGTTTAACCCCTCTGTTGTTATTACATGCCTTCAAGTGGACTTCGACTTATGGCAAAGGGTTTTCTTGGCAAGATTTATTCAGAGGTTTGCCACTGAGGCTGAGAGAGTATGACTCACCCAGTAAATTCCCATGGCTGAGTGGGAATTTGAACCTGGTCTCACAGAGTCCAGGTCCAAAACTGACAACACTGGCTCTCTTGGCCCATTACTGGAGCCCAAACTGGCTCTTGCTACAGCTGCCCACCCATTCTATATCTTCTGCACACTATCAGTGACACCAAATTTATTGTATTGTTATTTAGACCGTAAGCCAGAGGGCAGGGAACTGTTTTATTGTTATTTTACTTGTAAAGCATCATGTACAGTGATGGTGCTATATAACTAAATAAGGATGGTGATGATTTATTGTTATTTATTAATTTGGATTTATCATTTATTTTGAAGTTCTGTCTCTGTGCCATCTTCCCACCACCCACTCTTACTCAGCTTCAGAAACAGATGGTTACATGTAGCAAGGGCTACTGTTAGGTTAAAAAAAAAAAAGAACTTTTGATGAGTCTGCAAAGCTAGTCATGTGTTTTTTTTTAACTACATGTGTCCAGTCTTTACCAACTTATTATTAAATAGCAAGATTTTTTTTTTCTGTTCACAGGTCTTTCTGGCTTTTGAGCCATTTGCATAGGATCTCTTGGAAAAGAAAGCAAAACGTTCAGGCTAAGTACTGTGTCTCTCCAGAGCCTCTTCTTGCCTGCTCTGAGCCAGCCCCGCTTGTTTTTGGAATTTGCTTTGTATCCAGACACGATGTATCTTCACCTTTTTCTTCCTGTTTACTTGCAAACGCCGATCAAGTAGATTCTGTACTTCAGTCAAGCCAGCCGAGGAGAAAATGTGATGGACTTCATCTGTATTTACAAAATAAAAGCAAAGAGGTACACTAATTCAACAAGAACAGATCTCTCTTGGAATCCACAGCTCATTGTGCAGGTCCAGAGAAACCATGAAAGATTAGCCATCTATCTTGGGTAGGGTAAGACTGTCCCTTGCCGCTCACCTCACCTCACTCAGCAGGATCTCCCTTAGCCATGTGGCTCATGTCATAACTGCCTTTTGTTGTCAGCTTTTCCACATAACTTGCCCAGAGGAGGGCAACCAATATGATCAATGGTTTGGAAACCAAACCCCATGAGAACAGTTGAGGGAGCTGGATAAATTGAGCTAGAGAAGACTAAGGGATAATATAAGAGCTGCCTTCAAATATTTGAAAGGCTGTCACATGGAAGATGAAGCAAATGTCTTTCCTGCTATTCCAGAAGATAGAACCCGAATCAATGAATTCAAATTAAAAGAGATAAAGAACTTCTTGATGGTAAGACTTTTGTGACAATGACACAGATCGCCTCAGAGAGTAGCGGGCTCTTCTTACTTGGAGCATGAAAGTAACATCTTATTTCTAACAAGTTACTTTGGCAAGTAGTTACTTTTTTGCAGTAATCAGCTAAAACAGTTCACTTTTTGCTTGTAACAGCTTGGACTGTAATTCACTACTTTTCAGTGTAACATGATGAGGGTTCTGCCTGTTACTTGCTACTGGGTGTGTTACCCTAAATGCCAGGTGGGTCTTAAGGACCCTCTGAATATTGATATTAATTTTGGGGAATTAATATACTCCACTTGATGATACAATGGGGTGGGGGGCAACACAGCAGGACATTTTGACTTATGTATACCAGTGCTCAAGAGAAGACATTAAGCTAGATAGTACAATAAAATAATCTTTATGGAAATAATAACAATAACATTCACGCACACACTCAGGCTTCAAGCAATCATGCAAGCCTAGCAAGTAAAGTAGGAAGGATTGGGATAGAGGAATAGAGTAAGGGGAGGTGGGGAAGATATAACACCTGTCCATAGAGCAGAAATTCCTGCAGCAACGGAGTCTCAGAGTTGTACTCTGAGGGTCTGTCAGCAAACTGGCAACATGGATGTAGGAGGAGGAGCTAAAGATAAGTTGGTGTTGTTTTGAAGGGTTTTTAATATCCAGCAATTCCCTTCAGGGGATGGAATTTAGAGTGAAAGACAATGCTTCTCGGAGGTTCTCAAGATAAGACTATGGACACTCCGTATGCTAATGACCCTTAATGTGTTGATACTTTGTAATTGAATGGAGGAAGCAACCTTCTTTGTTTGGGGGAAGGTAGAGGGATGAGGGCTCTTTACAAACCTTGAGTATCTCAATTTAGGCTGATGGGATTAGCCAGATGTTCAGGCAAGCTGTTGCCCTTCACATTACCTTTCTTTGGAATTTGGGATGGACCCTCCTTAATGCATATCTGACTGAGTCTCAGCACTAGTTTACTGGTTTGTGGGAGTCCCCAGTTTACTGGCCACGCTACGTGGAAGGCCACAGTTGGCCAAATTATTAAATATTGCCAATTTATTACAGATATGGGACAGAGGTTGTCAGGGTAGGTAACAGGTGTGTACTAACTTGAGCAATGACATGGGGAGGAGGAAAGGTCATATGGAAAGCTACCCATGTGACCCTTCCTGGTGGGGTGCTGTGCAGGTGGCAAGGAGCCAGCAACAAGAAGGGGGAAGAGGTGACACACTGAAAATATGAATTCAGTAGAGATTCACATTAGTTGGACATTTAAAAAAAAAGTTGAACAAGTTAGCCTGCTTTTTCTGCCTTTCTCCATTCTGCACAAATGAAAGAGACAGCTGGCACTGCAAGAAAGATGAAGATTAAGAGAGTCAGCATGATGGGATAGGGGTGGGGAGATGAGTGAGATGTGTGCTTTGGCAGCTGGCTGCTCCAAACAATGCCACAGGCTGGGTTGCACTTGCATTGGTTGGGTTAGTTGGACTGTAACTCCCATTAGTCCTATTCAGCATAGGTAATAGTGATAGATGATGGGAGTTATAGTCCTACTACATCTGGAGGATGGGCCAACTCTAACCTATCCCTGGCACAGAATTATCAGGAATTCAGATGACAAGTGGGACAAAGGTATATAGTTCTGTCCTACTGTCTGTCATAGGAAGCCACTTCAAGGCTAAACATGAGTCTCCACACGTAACATCACTCTAGCATATCCTCCACACAAAAGATCACTTTAGCATGATAAGCAGGATAGCAATTGATTAAATTAATAAATAATGCAACCTCTTAAGGTTGCCCAGCAGTTCTGAAAGTCAAAATTCAAGAGGACTAGCTTTCCATATCTGTCTTCTTAACCATATGACCACTATTTAAATAAGAAAACCACATCCCATCCAGAATGGGACAAGTTCTGTCTTGCAGTTCTGACAGCCAAGTAGCAGAAACTACACCCAGAAAATGGGAAATTTTTCATGGCACCACATGAATTGCACTTCAGAATCTCATGCCTAGTGGTGTACAAAATGCATTAGTCATACTGAAGTTGAAAGCACTCTTCCAGACACCCTAGTCCACCAGCCGCATACCTTTCAAAGCTGTCACAGTTAGCATCAAACACTGAGGAAGCACATGAATTTGGTCACATCTCATAATCCAAAAGAAAAGTCTCTTGTGGGACTGATTAAAAAGAACAAGCTGTCCAATTCTGAGCCTTCCACAAGCAATAAGCTGGTGTATAAAGATCTACCACAGGATTCCAAAGAAACAGAGGCTGCATGCAACTCAGAAACCTCACCCCTGATGTCCATGTGTCAACCTCCAGATGTGATGGTGGACAAAACTATAAGAAGCAGAGCATGGAACTCAATTTTTTTGGATTGCATCTCCCAGAATGCCCCAGCCAGTATGGGCCAGCATCTGGAGAAAGCCCTGTACATAAAATCCATGCTATTTGGGTGGCTCTGTAAGAATGGCCCATCACAGGCTCCAATTCCCATCAGCCCAAGCCAGTACAATTGATGGTCAGGGATGATAAGAGTTGCTGTACAGCCAAAAGGCAGAGAAAAATAGGTTATGGGACTGGGGTGCTATTTAAAATTTTAATTTTATCTTGGTTTTCAGAATCATATTTGGATTGTTGTGAAGTAGGATGAAGTTTCTGCCAAACAGCTCACATTTATTCAGGTTAAAGTGATTATGCAAACCATGATTATGCAAGGAGGCACTAAATGGTCAAGAATAAAAACTCAAGCGTTATCTTAGCAACAAAATTTTCAGTATATTTTGTACGCTTGTCTTTTAAAAGAATGCTTCCCTCAAGTGTTTTTTTTTAAAGATACTCCTACCTGCCCCAAGTCCTTGAAGAGAGGGCACATTACAAGTATACTCCCACCACTCGTACAATTGGAGATGCACTTCCGTTTTAATGAACACTTAGAAAGAAAAAGGATCTCTCTACTTGGGAGCTTTATTTATATAAACATCTCCTGATGGTTGGGAAACAGAATGTGACACATCTAAACATACAGTACTTCCAAGTTAGCTTTGTGAGTGAAAGACTGATTGGCATCACAGAATCTGTGAGGCACAATTCTTGTTATGTGCTGTCAAGCTGGCTTCAACTTAGGGTACCCCTATGAAGAGAGGCATCCAAGAGACAGACCCTTTTATTAACAGGCCTGCTCAGGTTTTAAGGTTACTTTTGGGGACTCTTAATTTCCAGAATCCAGTCAGCACAGTGATGCTGGCAACAGAGTCTTTTTTTGGAAGTCACTGTCAAAAATGTCCCTTTCCCAAACTCTAGATTTCATGTTGTTCATGTTATGTGCTGTCAAGTTGGTTTTGATTTATGACATCCAAAAGAGACACCCTTCCTCTTTTCCTGCTGCTTTCTACCTTGCCAAGCATTATTGTCTTTTCTAGTGAGACTTGTCTTCTCATGATATGTTCAATGTATGATAATCTCAGTTCAGACACGTGGTAATAAAATGCCACCTTCCCTCTCCTGTGTCCTTGATCCACAATTACCCATTTCCTAGCTTCTATTTTCCAAGAAGGATTACATGAAGGTATCCAATAATTGGGTCTCAATTATAAGATCAAATCATCATCATCATCATCATCATCATCATGCCTTTATTATGGTCAACAAACCATCAGGCAATAAAGTAATCTTATACACTCTACACAAAAGTACGGTAAGTAATTATATACATTCTATACTAAGTAATATAAACAAACTATATTAAAATAGAGCAGCAGGATAGAATTAATTACATTTACAGTTGTTCCTCCACATACGCGGCTTTCGCTTTTGCAGTTCCGCCTATTCGCGGTTTGCTCAGCAAGCGCCCCATTTAAATCAGCTTCTGTCCCTCACACACAAGGGAGGGGAGCCAATTTAAACAGAGTGCTCCCCAAGAAAACCGTGTGCCCAACTCCCCACTCTCCTGGGTTGGCTCCATTTGGGGTGGAGAGCCAAGCCCCGGGAGAGCGGGGAGTTCGAGGCAAAGGTGCTTTTCAGCCACTCCCCCTGCCCTTCCCAAAGTGGCGATGGGGCTTTTCAAGCCTTGTTGCAGATTTGGGGGGTGGTGGGGATGGCTGAAAAACCTCCTCGCCACCTGCCACCCCCCGCCCTTCCCGAAGTGGCAATGGGGTTTCTCAAGCCCCATCGTCACTTTGGGCTAGAGGAGGGGTGGCTGAAAAGCGTCCCTGCCCTCCGCCTGCCCTTCCTGAAGTGCCCTTTCCAAAGGGCCGGGGGTGGCGGCTGGGTGGCCAGGCTTTTCAGCCACCCCCTGCCACCCTTGCTGAAGCGGCGATGGGGCTCAAGAAGCCCCATCACCGCTTCGGGAAGGGCCAGGGGGTTGTGGGCAGGCATCTGGGAGGCTTTTCAGCCACCCCCCTGCCCTTCCTAAAGTGGCAATGGGGCTCGAGAAGCCCCATTGCCGCTTCAGGAAGGGCCAGGGTGTGTGTGGCTGGGCAGCTTTTAAGCCACCCCCCCCCTGCCCTTCCCAAAGCAGCAATGGGGCTCGAGAAGCCCAGTTGCCACCTTGGAAGGGCGGGGGGGTTGAGGGCGAGCAGGGGAGGCATATTTTTATTCACAGTTTTTTCACATTTGCGGGGGTCTTGTGCCCCTAACCCCCACGAATGTGGAGGGATGACTGGGGATTTGAGTATTCACGGATTTTGGTTTCCCCGGGGGGTCCTGGAACCAAACCCCAGTGAATATGAAGGGACAACTGTAAATGCATTTTAAAAACAACTTTAAAATTATGTTTAAAATTTGATAGAAAACACTGAGATTTAAACATATCATCTATATATATAATTCTCTTGGTATGTTGCCTTTCCCAGTGTGTTGCCTTTTCCAGTGTGCAGACTGGCTGCTTAGGAAATATACCCAGCCACTCCCCCAGCCAATCACTACCCACATGCAAATCTATATATTCCAATGTCATACTAGGAGCGACCAAACAATGTGCTACAGTGTTGGCTATAGTTACTAAGGCTGCACGCCTTTCCAGTTCACCAGTGTCTCAGGGCTGCACAATTCCCACTTACGAGCTAAGTCTACACAGTAATATAATTTCTATTACTGCTGCAACAGGACTCAGGCAGTCAACTGATGTCGGGACCCCGCTGCTGCTGCTGCGACAGGACCCAGGCAGTCAACTGGTGGCAGGGCAACAGAGCAAATCACCCTTAGCAATTCAGGGAAAAGTGTGGAACGGTGAGAAGGGGAAGAAGGAATTCAAATCCACCAGCCTACCTTACAGGGTTGTCATGAGGTCTACTGGGCTTGTTTTGGGGAGTTTCTTAATGACGTATGGTACGCCGAGTCCAGCTAGTATATATGAATTTCTGTTAAAATCATATAGCCTTGTTGCTAATATACAACATTTAGTAGCTGTTCCTGAAACTATGTCTTGCACATGACACCTCAGAAGTTTAAACCAGGAGAAATCTTTGAGTTATCAACATTTGTGCACCATGGTCCTCTGAGTTTTGATAGCACAGAAGAAAAAATTTGTGACCTCTCTGTTACTCTTTTTTCAGTTCCCCCTAATAGATATATTAAGTACCATTCTGGGTACTTAATATAGATTACAACTATATTAAGTACCATTCCAAAGGTCTTCCTTGGAACCTGCTTATGAGAGGAACTGCAGGCCTTGATCTATTGTCCTTATAAAAGGTGCAATAGAAAAGGACATGGGATAAAAATTCTACTAGTCCCTCCCCACAAGTGCATATGTGGTCCTTGTACTGAATTTGCTGTAAGAGCTAATCATTAGAGCTTAATTATTACATCAAATCATTAGGGCTTAGTTTGATCCAGAGCATGGAAAAGTTACTTTTCTGGACTGTCTACAACTCCCAGAATCCCACAGCCATCATGGCCAGTGGAAGTTGTAATCTAGAAAAGTAAAGTAACATTTCCAATATCACTTTGGTTTGGCCCCAAGTAGCAACACTCATGGATAAAGTGGATCCAAGAAAGAAATCAATTTCCCACACAGTAGCTCCTAGATCAAAGTTCCTGCTGCCACTCTCCTACTCTAGGCAACCTGGCAACATCCCACTATAGTGCTGGTCCCAATACCTTTTGTGAAGAAATAAACTCTGGTGCCATCACCTCTTACATAGAAATTCTCTGACAGGCAGCAGCCTAGAGTGGGAGGAAACAAGGAAAGAGTTGATGTCATTTTTACTGATGAATCACAGGTAAATAAACAAAGCCCTTATCTCCCTGAGAATACCTTTCTTAAAATGTAGCTGAGTAGCATCATATCTTCCATAGTCTCGAAACAGAATCATCCCTCCAGGTTTCAATAATCTAGCCAGTCTGCTTATAATTTGTCGGGTCCTATAAAAGAGAACACACACACACACCTCATAAAGTAGTAACACACATCTTGCTACTGAGAGGCCTGCAAGTGGCCTGCCTCCAGTGGACAACTCTAACAAGACAGCTTTTCCCTATTGATCTAAGGAATTTATATGCTGCTTTTCTATTCTCTTGAAGAGCAGAAGACCACCAAATAAAACTAGGCAACAAAGAACATCAACTGCTTATTAAAACTAAACACAAAGGGGACTGAGCAGGTCTCTAAGTGCTTCAATAGTAGGATATTTTTGTAAGTTTTTATTCTAAAGAAAATAGTTTTGGTAGTATCAGAACACTGCAGGAATCTGACTGTGATGTAACTAAGGGAGGAATGACCTCAGCCAGCCACCAGCAGCCTACTACTGACAGCTACTCCTCCCTATTTGGATTTTGCAGGATCACAAAGGGGTAGGAAATAGAAGACCTAAACTGCTGTCTCTGGAATGTACAGTACTGTGCAACTATAATTGTGATGCAGACATCTATGTTAACAAAACTGGAGTGGGGAGAAGAGGAAACCACCAACATCAGGGGTGCTTCTTATCTTACCTTTAAAGTCAAGGATGGCAATCATGCGGCCTTACAAATTTGTTGGATTACAAGTCCCATCAGCTCTAGCCACCATAGCCAATGGTAAGGAATGCTGGGAATTGCAATGGAACAGTTTCTGGAGGGTCATATGATTCCCATCCCATTGTTATATAAAATAAGAGTGCTCTATACCATATATAAAATCTAATATAACAGAGAAAGAATGCCTTTCTCTCAGAAAGAAGTCTCTGTGTACTGGGAACTACTTATGGAACCCTCTAACACTATCGAAGTCTTCATGGGCAGGAGCATTTCCTAACCTTTTCCTCATTTAATCTTTATTTCCAGATGAATAACTGGGGGATTCTAAGAGCTGTAGTTCAGAAAAGTAACTGGTGGTGGCAAAGGGGGTGGGGGCAAGACCAAACTGCACCATGTGACACCATTAGGGGGAGGGGTGATACTAGCCTTAGTGATGACACAGAAAGTAATTTTTCCAAGCTCTGCTCAGCTACTGCAACCAAGACCAGCCATGCAGAACTCACTTTCATTTTTTTCACTTTAATTTCTTGCTGAGGTCAGGGACCTTTTTTCTGGATATGAATCTCTGCTAAACGCCATGTACACTGGTGGCATAATACAAACATGTAAACAGAGAAACGAGAAAGATGAGAGAATATTCTCACATGACTGGGGAAGTGCCCATTATGGCTCCATGTGTGGAGAATCTACATTGGGGGAAGACTCAGGTGCTTACAGTCTTTGAATTCTGGATGAAGTCAACCAGAGCAACACAAAGTTACTATCCCACAATGGAGGCAAATTACAACTACCAAAGCCATGAGGGGTGGGGTGGGATGAGAAATAAAAATGTAAATACAGGGCAAGATGTGGGAGGCTATAGGATGGTATGCGCACACACAAGAGAAGAAGGGAGCATATATGGTATTTCTGTGTGAGAAACCAAAATAATTTCAGCATATGGTTGACTCGCAATATGGTAATCTAAAACATTACACATAGCACCCAGTTTTCAATAAATGTTGCCTTATCCTAACATGATCTCTTAATATAAGTCCATTGCAATAGAACTACAATGCTGCAAATTCCATATTATTCTACATAACAGATGTCTTCCAATTAGCTGTGCTACACATTTTTTATCATCATCAGTAAAAGTATAGTTACTTCCAGATTAGTATTGCTATCCTTGACACAGCATAACAATACATTAGGCTTTTCTGGTGCCATTTAGTGCAAGGAAGTTTTGCAAAGTATTTCTACCTAAATAAATGTTTGCAGCAAAGATATTAAGAGCTGATGTGTATAAAGTGTGGGAAACCTTTGGTCCTCCAGATGTTTGGGACTTTAATTTCTATCAGCCCCGTGCAATCCCCATGACTCTTTATCATTGGCTATGCTGGCTAGTGATGATGGGAGCTGCAGTCCAATATCTGGAGGATCATATACAGTTGTCCCTCCGTATCCATGGATTTGGTATCCATGGATTTGGTATCCATGGATTTAAGTATTCACAGCTTGAAAATATTCTTAAAAAAATAATAATCCAAAAGGCAAACATCTTATATAAGTGACACCTTTTTGCTATGCTACTGTTTAGAATGGGACTTGAGTATTCACGGATTTTGGTATCCACAGGGGGTCCTGGAACCAAACCCCAGCAAATATGAAGTGACAATTGTAATCATATATTTCCAGCTGATATAAAGCTTAGCATATATACTTGCCAAAAAACAAACAAACCCACCAACCCAAACCTCTCATGTAATATGAATGAGATGTTCATCATAGCCATCTATGCTCTATGCATTTCCACTCAGAAGTAGGTCTTATTGAATTAACCTATTTAAGTTTTATATAGGATTGCAACCTGAGTCCGATTTAATAACAGGGTGTATTGATGGGAAGAACAGGACAAGCTCCATACAGCTGGGTGGAGAATCATAGAATTGTTAGAGACCACAAGGGCCATCTAGTCCAACTCCCTGCCCTGCAGGAATACACAATCAAAGCATTCCTGACAGATGGCTATCCAGCCTCTGTTTAAAAACCTCCAAAGAAGGAGACTCCACCACACTCTGAGGCAGTGCATTCCACTGTCAAACAGCTCTTACTATCAGGAAGTTCTTCCTAATGTTTAGGTAGAATCTCTTTTCCTCTAGTCTGCGTCCATTGCTCCGTGTCCTAGTCTCTGGAGCAGCAGAAAACAAGCTTGCTCCATCCTCTGTATGACATCCCTTACTGAATCCATGACCCTCCAAATGTCACTGTACTGCAGCTCCCATAAGCCTCAGCCAAAGTAAAAAATGGTCAGAGATGAGGTGAGCTGGAGTTCAACTACATCTGAAGGGGCACCTATTCTCTCTCCATCCTCTAAAAATGAAAGTATCTGCAGAAATCTTGACTGTTCAAATTTATAAGAAAATGCATGGAGTATTTTGCTCTCTATCCTTGCTCAAGCCTCCATGCATTATTCTGTACGTGACTCACATGTTTGCCTCTGAACACATAGGAAGAAGACAGATATGCTATGTGCCAAAGATATTCTCTCTGCAAAACCAAATCAGATAGCTCAGCTGTTTGGTGAAGAAGCAGATAATACCCTTGGAGAACAATGGTGGCTTTTGAGGGTCGGGGTCTTTTAAAAGATAAGGTTATTTATTAACACTTTGGAAAGCCCATCTTCTCTGTATGGAGCTTGCCCAAAGGTTGGTAGTAACATGTTACAGGTAATAGCCTTAACTGTAATGGGTTACTTTTTGAATAATCACTTTATCTACTGTTTTATTTTTTAAAAATCTAATTACTGCTTACAGCACTACTAGGTCTTTTGGGGAAGTATAACAAGTAATGGTTACTCTTCACTCCAAAAATGCTGCTTTGTGGGAAGCTGTTTTAAAGCATTTGGGGCCAGTTTTGTATTTTTAACTACATTTAAAAACATAAAAATAAGAAGGTATGCTGTTAATTAGAAAGACAACAAATTACAGTTGCCCCTCCACATTCGTGACTTTCACATTTGCGGTTTTGGTCATTCGCGGAAAGCTGCCTGCACCCCCCCTGCTCAACACCCCACTCCCTTCCCAAGGCAGCGAGGGGCTTCTTAGGAAGCTCCTCTCTGCCCTGGGAAGGCGGGGTGGGAACCAGCTGGCGCACTTGCGCTACACCCTACTCCCTTCCCAAGGCAGTGAGGGGCTTCTCAGGAAGCTCCTTGCTGCCTTGGGAAGGGGTGGGTGGGAAGCAGCTGGCGCACTCGCGCTATACCCCAGTCCCTGGGTGGAAAACCGCTCACCGGCAGGCTCATTTATTATTCGCGGTTTTTTCACATTCGCGGGGGTTGTCTGCCCCTAACCCCTACGAATGTGAAGGGATGACTGTACTCTTATGTCAACAAGGAACTAATAATGTGAACAAGATACCCCATGCAATTATAGATTTTATAAAAGTAACAAGTAACAAGGTACTTTTAAAAAAAGAATCTTTCAAATGTGATCCACAAGCAAGATTAGGCTCATTAAAAGGCACACTACTTGACCTGCTCACATTATGGACAGGACAGAAGTAGGGCTTGAAGACATTTCTTTTAGGGAAGAGAATGTAAGACTGTCCATCATCTCCCATAGGTAGCCCCTGAAATCCACTCGTGGTAGAGAGCCAAGATGGTGTACTCCATCCTACACCGTGCCCTTCACTCACCTGTTAGGATGAATAGAAGAGAGGACAAAGACAAGGAGAATGATGTCCAGGCTCTCATCTGGGAAGGGATAGGGGGAAGCATCATCACACAGGTCATGAACAAACGCAAAACAGCGGGAGGAGTCAAAGGATGAGTGTGACTGTTGTGGTCCCCATTGAAAGAACAAAAGAGAGATTTTAAACAGAATATTTCCTATCAAACCAGCTAGAATATTTCCTATCAATCAGAAATGCTTAATCCTCACCTCACCCACGATTGGGGGGGGGGAGTTAAAAAAAACAACACCCCAGTTTTTCAGGGTTTTTTTTTGTTTAAACCATTTTGTTTTGGCATTAAAACCAATATAGGGCTAAATCAGAAAATTAAGTAGCAAAATGCAGTTCAGATGTTACGGCCACTACCTTTTTTTAAAAAAATGTTATTAATAAAAATAAACATGAATAAGTGTCAGTTTGTTACAGAAATCTTATAATATCAACACTAACATAACCAAAAATAAAATACAACAAACAGTCAGAGAAGGGATGTGAAGTTGGAAGTATAACAAGACCACAGTACTTCAGTCCAGACATGTGATTTCATTGAGATGGGACAGAGAAAACATCATTCCACATTCTACTGTGATGTGGTGGAGGTTGTGCTGCAGATCTGGCTTTGGAAAGATATGTAACTATAGGGAACCATTGTTCGATGAAGGTGTCAGCAGCATTGCCAGCGGTTGACTTCCGAATATTGGCAGAGAGCTTCTCCATAAACCATATGTCCCAGAACCAACAGGCACTCATATTGGGCATTTCATTTTTCCAATTTTTAGCAATCACTATTCAGGAGATGACAAGTAAGAAGACAATAATCTTCTTATGTTTTAAATTCTTATTAGAATCAGTGAACAGTGATAGCAAAAGTAGTTCTGGTCAGAATTAATTGCTTAAAGTCCTTCACAATCAAAACCCCTAGATATCTGAATCCAGAGGGATGCAGACTAAGCTGGGTTGCTTTTTGCCATTCCAGTTGAGAGGGAAATGGGCCATTAAGGCAGAATAGCGCTGACTTGTTCAGGTTAACCCTAAAACCCACGTACCTGTCAAAATCTTTCAGGATCAGCTGTAGCACTGGAAAAGACCTGTCCATGTCCCATAGATATAACAGAACATCATCTGCATATAGGGAAAGTTTGTGTTCTTTCCCATAGATCAAGGGGCCCTTAATGTCCGGATTACGTCTGACCATTTCTGAAAAGGGCTCAATAGCCAATGCAAATAGGATGGGGGATAGAGGACAACCTTGCTTACTCCCCCACTGTAAGGAGATAGGCTGAGAGTCCATTCTATTGACATGGATTACGGCACTAGATCCAGAATATGTGCCCTGTAAATAACCAATAAACTTGTGGCCAAAGCCCATTTCAGTTAAAATGTCAAACAAAAAAGACCAGTTTAATCGGTCAAAGGCTTTCAGAGCATCTAAAGAGACCAAGAAGGTCAGGTGAAGGGAGAGGTTGGCATGGTGTATAATATTCAGAGTTCTTCTAACCGTGTCAATCATCTTATGGCCGGGGATAAATCCCACCTGGTCCGGGTTTATGTATGAGGACACAAATGAGTTGATCCTATTTACATGATAGCGGACATAATCTTAAAATCTTGATTTATCAATGATATCGGCCTAAATGCTGACGTATTGGGATTAATATGTGTAGTTTTGGGAATAGGAATAATTTGGGATTGCTTCCATGAATCTGGGGGAAGGGAGTTATTCAAGACTTCATTGTTAGAAATGTGGGGGGTCAGGTCCTCTTTAAAGAGCTTGTAAAATTCGGAGTTTATGGCCACTACCTTAAATAATAATTGCTCTTTAAAAACTGCTCTTTTAAAGCAAGTTGTTTTGGTTGAACTTATGTTAATTGAAAGATTTGTTTGTGAATGGAATTTCTTGCACTATAAAATAAAGTGATTAAAAAGAAGCAAACTGACGCTGGATACTGGTGTAACAAGAAACAACTGCCAATAAACTGTTAACATTAAAATGTTTAAATTCAAACAGTCACTGAAGTTCCAGTAAGATGGTTGGAGAATAGTAATAATAGCCAGACTTTTTAAAATATTTGAACAATCAGTTTAAAAAAACAGATTTTTTAAAAGTCATTTGGTTTAAACCAACCTGGTTTAAACCAGCCAACCCTGCCATCACCCAATGATTTGATTTTGTAAAATACTTTTTTCTTTTTTTAATTTAAAAAATACTTTTATGAGCAATACAAACAAAGAAAAAACATACTCAAGCTTTGCAAATCTGAAACCATATATTACAATCCGTTCCCCTTTTCTTCAGCCTTCAAATTAATTAATTCAGCAATTAGAGAACCCATGTAGGACAATGGGGGATCTTGTACTCCTTCAATTAATTCCTGCTTAAAATGCCTATCCAGAAACTGCTTTGCAACTTAGGCCAAGCAGTTAAAAGTCATTTATTATCTGCATAACCCAGAAATATAAATAGCTTTGTAACATATTTCTAACAACCTGTTTATTCCCAAAAGCAGAATAATGAAATATAAAGCTTTGCTTGAATAATATCATTTCAGGTGATGGGCTGACCCCTTTCCCCAACATGCTAATTTATCTCTAGTGGGTTAGGGAACATGGAACCGCCAAAGGCTGTTGGATTGCCATTCCTATCAGCCCTATCTACTTTAACCGATACAGCCAATGTTGAGGGGTCAGGAAAATGCCAACCAGCATCTGGAGGCCCATCAACTCCTGGTCTACAGACAAAGAATTTGATTTTTCATGAGGAAACATAAGGAATTTGGCTCAGCAATGTAACTCAGTTATCCTTGCTTTGTATGCGGAAGTCTCAGGTTCAATGCCTGACAGCTCCAGATAGGCCTAGGAGGGGCTCCTACCTGTAACCGTCGTGAGGCACTGCCTTTCAGTGTAGAGTGGCATGGGAAATGGATGGCCTGCAAGTCACCAAGCCCTCCACTGTGACCCCCATATAACCTCCCCACTGTGGGGGGAAAGTGGGCAATCACATCCCCAGAGGCTTTCACAGGGGTACAACTGTTCATTTTAACACTGTCTGCCTTACTGGCATCTTCTTTGGGCCTGAAATAGCCTTCTTTTCAAAACTGGAAGTGGACTACTTTTGGTTTGGGGGAGAAAGGGCAGGTGTGGCCCCCCGATCCTGCACAGTTGCCCACCCCGGTGCAAATAATGGTGACCTACATGGACCAATGGTATGATATACTACTCTAAAGCATCCTATGGAGGGACCTCTGTTCTCATATTAATTTGCAAAATATCACATACACTCTGCTACGCTACAAGGGCCGGTTTCGATATCTGCTATCTGCATCCTGAAGTAATAGCTTCCTGAAAAAAATGTACTGCTCCGTTCAGTGGATTGTGTAAAATGGATTAGAAGAGAGGCCGCTAGCAACACACCATACATTCACAGTCCCACAATAGCAGCTGAAAGGGCCAGACCAAAACAACAATAACAAATAGTCAGCTTGCCCTGTAAATCCTAAGCAAAAGCCACATTTGGCCAAGCAGCAGTAAATGACCCAGCAAGGAGGCCAGGTGAGTTCCCCTGCTGAAGAGGGCACTCACAAAGACTGGTGCCAAGACTGAAAAGGCCCTGACTTCACAGCCAACAGTTCATTGAGCAGGGGGGCCACAGAGTAGCAACTCTGATTCTGAATTATTTGCATGCTTAGGCAGGGCAACTGCATTAATACACTCAAGGCAAGCTACTTATTTTTTCACCGCACAGCCATGATGTTTAAAAGAAATGAATTCTAAGTTGCTTCAGTCTTGAACCTCTGTCTCTTGAAGAGGCCTATTTTGCTAGCTGCTGAAATCAAGCATCAATCTGTACTCTAGAACAAATGTTACATATAAAATACCTTGATCAGTTCCACTGCTCCCGAGGCAAAATCACAGCAGTACAGAAAGACTCCAGGGATGTGGCTGGGAAAGAAAATAAATTATAATTTTCTCAATTGATTTTGTAAAGCAACAGTCACTGATAATACGTCTTCAAGTATGATCCACTCAGTCAATCACTTCTTGGGAAAAGTGGGAAATGGGGAGGCCTGCAAGTCACCAAAGGTATAAAGACATGCTGAACTGAGGCAGAAGGGTTGAGGTGGTAAAATAGCTTGGGAAATGAAAGGTTTTCGGCACCTTGCTGTAATGTCTGATCTGTCACAAAACCGTATTTGGTACTCCCAGAGGGCACCAGTGCAGATTTTGTCATTTTAATTGTGCTGAATGAAAAAAAAAATGGCTGGCTTCAGTATGACAGTAGCTTTCCTATCATCTCCAGCCCACAACTACTACAGGGACAGTTCCATATTCTCTCTTACAGTTTTAATAAAGCTGTATTCCCCAGCTCCAATTAATACTAGTTGTGCATAAAGAAAAAAAGAGGTCTTCTACAGAATAAGGCAAAGCATTTACTCAAATGAAAAAAAGAACTAAAATAAGAGTAAGATATGTTGGAGTGGTTTCTTGTTCACTCCATTAAGAACAACCAGCAACAGCAAGCAGAATTGTTAATTTGGAGTGATATTACATGGAATTAAACAGAATGACAAAAAAGGCAAGTTCATATGAGTAGCACTTTGCTTATTATCACTGATGACTTGCTGCTGAATGTGTGAATCAGTTCTAAAGAGCTACAATGCTGAGTTCACACATTATAGTAAGCCAGGATGTGGCTTCTT
Organism: Gambelia wislizenii; assembly: GCA_030847615.1. NCBI lineage: Eukaryota > Metazoa > Chordata > Lepidosauria > Squamata > Crotaphytidae > Gambelia > Gambelia wislizenii. The sequence continues at coordinate 281,923,079 of JAUMIR010000001.1, read as the reverse complement.
TAACTCTGCTTCTTGTTTTATCCTACAAACAAATCATGATGTGTTAGCCAGCCACAAATCACAATGAGGACCTATCCCTACATTGGGGTGGGCAAATAGGTGGTTCATGAACCACACACAACACACAAGATAATTTCTGTGGCCTGCAGCCCTCTGAGGTTTCTCACACGATTGGGATGAAAATTACTGAGAGTGGCAGACAGGCTTTTGCCACCCTTGGAAGCTTTCAGGAATAGTTGTTTTCTGATTAGACAGGGAGTAAAAACAAACTTGGCCCCACCCCTGAAAAGTCCTTCTAGGCACTTCCAGCTTATTTCTCCCTTCCCACTTTCTTTGTTTCTACTTTCAGGCCTTGTGTGGCCCATGGTGGGAGCGGGGGGGGGGGGGGGAAGGGCCCTAACCCTGCCCTACATCAAGAAATAAACATGTGTGAGAAGGAATCCTAAGCAATTTGAGGACTGCCTTACATCACATTGTGGCTCAGAAACCACACACAGCTATGATAGAAAAATAATACCCCCACAAGCCAGAATTATTGGAAAGTGGGAAAGTTTATGTAACCTACACTTTAACAAGAGAAATTTATCCCACTACTCTGTTAGTAATTTTGTATAGGGATAGGAGCTCTCTTTCTCTTTTTTACTTTTCCATGGAAGAGCAAGTGTGGATGGCAAATGCCCTAAATGAAATGAATGGGAAGACCTAAAGCCTTGAAATATCATAAGTGATTACTTTAACACAATGGGTGTCTTTTGCAATAGAAGTTAATAATATTTTGCAGAGGGAGAGGAAAAAGTATGCTCTCATGACATCTTACCCTAAAAAACAGATCCCATTAAACAACAAAGACAGATGGAGAAGCTTATATAGATCTTTGTAAGTGGTATTTTATGATAGCTGTGTCTTATACAACTGATGGATAATATCTTCATCATGCACAGCTGCTATATTGCCTATGACAGTGCTACTCAATGTGGTGGTCCATGGAGCCATTGGCTACTGGCCTGTGGTGAGTTTCCAAGAAAAAAAGGAACAGCTTTAATCAATGGCCACAAAGATGGTGCCAGAAAACCCTGTTGGTCACCCACACTGGAAAGTTTAAGAAGCACTTGATTTAATTTTAATTAGGTATTTATACCCCGCTCTTCAGCCACAAAGGCTATCAAAGCGGCTTACAGTTTGTTTTTTTAAGCAATAGCAATTCACACATCTACACTGCATTAAGCAGTTTCCAATGTGTGTTAGCTAATTGCCCCACAAGCCAGGTACTCTTGATTCCAACATATACAGTGGGCCCTCGGTATCCACTAGGATTTGGTTCCAGGATCCCTCGTGGGTACCAAAATTTGTGGATGCTTAAATCCCATTATATACAATGGCATAGTAAAATGTCATCTGTTATGTAAAATGGTGAACAGCAAGGTTCACTTTTTGGAACCCCTCCCCCATATTTTCAAGTTGTAGTTGGTTGAATCTGTGGATGCAGAACCTGTGGATGTGGAGGGCTGATAGTATGGGGGGGGGAGTGTGTATATTGGATCCCACAGTGTTTATTTAGCCAAGATTTGAATTCTCCTTATGTGTCTCTTAACATATGATCTGGTTATGCCAGTGATAGTTTCCTTTTGGAAAAAGGTTTATCAGTCAAAGTAAATTAGTTTAATTTAGTTTTAAGGGGTGGGAGGGTAAGATGGGGAAGGATTGTTTTAACTTGATGTTGTTTTAATCTTGCTGTAAGCCGCCCCGGTTGCCGAGCAGAGGGGCGGGTTAAAAATAAAAAATTATTATTATTATTATCATTAAATTTGTTTTGCAGTATCTTTGAACTTTGCAGATTTGTGTGCTTTCTTGAATGATTTGCCCCCATCTTGCCTTCTACTTTTTGTTTGGTGGAAATAGATTCTCTTTGCAGCACTGGAAAAACAAAAACCCAGCCCCTATTATTCAGTGAATGGAGGCCCTCAGAAGCCTTTCAGCAACTGGAAATAAGGAATAGAGACATCAGCTTTACATGGATACAAATCTGGATATTCGGCCATCTTTTTTAGACCTTCATGTTTAAATAGATTCTCTTTGCTGTATTTTCAGTTTATTATCTGGTGGTTTATTCTTTTTTGAATTGATTAGGTTTTTTTTTCTTTTTTATTAATATGATTTTTGTACAATAAAAAATAAACAACTCATTTTAAACAACTCATTTAGAGTTGTGCCAGTTTTAGCAAGAACTCAAGTGAAATATCAAGGGGAAGTGTCAATTAGTCATTCTGTATATCTACTCTGGAAGTTAACTGTGGTGTGTACGTTACATAGAGACTGTCAGTTCAAATGATCAGTTGAGGTAGCAACACTTTTCATACTACCTAACATCATCTCAACACACAGTACATGTCAATGGAACTACTTTATATGTTCAACTGTGAATTACCCATTACTGAACAAATGAGACAATGTTAAGAGATACAAGAACCACATTACTGTCAGAGGACCTTTATCAGGAGTTAGCATGTTTAGTACTGCCTTCCTCGATCTGGTAACTACAGCTCCCATTATCTTTGACCACTGATCATGCTGGCTGGGGTGAATGAGAGTGGTAGTTGGGGAAGTTTGGCTCACAGTACTACTATGCAGGATCAAGAACAAAGGACAGATTACATCTTTGTTACCAACTGACTTGGCCAGCATAATCACATCTGGGTAATAATAATAATTTACTTGTATCCTTGATAGGGACAAGCCACAGGGGCTATATGATCAAGTAAGCTCTTTAGGAACGCACTACTATCACCTACAGGTGGAATGGAAATTGTGTGCCCCTCTGGATGGTTTTGGGTTGCAATGCCTCATCAGTCCTAGCCTACACAGCCAACAGTGAAGAATAGCAACAGCAACAGCATTGATATTTACACACTGCTTATCAGTGCCAAAGCACTCCCTAAGTAGTTTACAATGTTTTTTAGCTAATTGCCCCTAACAAGCTGGGTACTCATTTTACCAACCTACGGAAGGATAGAAGGCTGAGTCAACCTTGGAGCCCTCTGGGATCAAACTCAGTAACGTTGTGGCTTGCAATACTGTTGGAAGTTGCAATCTAACAACATTTGGAGGACTGCATGATTCCCATTCCTGACATACAGAGAAACTTTCAAGCACAGACTACAGCAACCCAAATTGTTCTCACATCATTAATTTATCAGATGAATTTTGCTCTGAGCCAGGGTAAGACAGCTTATAGAATCATAGAATCATAGAATCATAGAATTGCAGAGTTGGAAGAGACCACGAGGGCCATCCAGTCCAACCCCCCTGCCACGCAGGAAATCACAATCAAAGCATCCCCGACAGATGGCCATCCAGCCTCTGTTTAAAGACCTCCAAGGAAGGAGACCCCACCACGCTCCGAGGGAGTGTGTTCCACTGCCGAACAGCTCTTACTGTCAAAAAGTTCCTCCTCATGTTGAGGTGGAATCTCTGTTCCTGGAGCTTGCACCCATTGCTCCGTGTTCCAGTCTCTGGAGCAGCAGAAAACAAGCCTGCTCCATCCTCAGCGTGACATCCCTTCAAATACTTAAACAGGGCTATCATATCGCCTCTAAACCGTCTTTTTTCCAGGCTAAACATACCCAGCTCCCTAAGTCTCTCCTCATAAGGCATTGTTTCCAGACCTTTCACCATTTTAGTTGCCCTTCTCTGGACACGCTCCAATTTGTCAATATCCTTTCTGAATTGTGGTGCCCAGAACTGGACACAGTATTCTAAGTGAGGTCTGACCAAGCTTACCAAACAGCTTTCAAAATAGGAACAACACTGTTTCCAGCACCACAGCCAACCTGGGAGTAAAAAAAAAGAAAGAAAAGAAAAGACAAATAAGGCTATAAATGTACTCATTTCCCCCCTCCAATTTATTCTTTAGTCTTGGAGCAGATTAAAGAGGATTTTTATAACATTCACAAGGGATATTTTTACAAGCTTTCTTCACCTAAGAGCAACATCTTAGGTGAAAGGGCTCCAACCCATCTGACAGCATGCCTAGAAGTTACTTTACTAGGACACAACAATGGCTGTACAAAGGCGATCACTCCTAAATTGCTGCTGCTTCATTGTTTCTCCCCAATGTATTGAATTGTGTATACACACAAAATGGCATACAAAAGCCATAACCAGCTCTTAGCCATCACAGAGAATAAGGAAGTAAGCTATAACAGAAATACATTTTTTTAAAAAAAAGATGTGAATCAGATCTTGTTAAAATGAGCCTACTTCATTCTGTCCCAATGTTATTCAGAAGAAAAATACTATTGCTTAGGATATTCAGAGAGGCCTTGGAGAACAGATGAAATATTTGAACTTCATTTTTTTTTTAAAAAGAGAAGTTTAGTTAAAAAAAGAGTGTGGCTTATGACTCTCTAATCAGACATGAAAAAACAAACTTAAAATAGTTACCAGCATGTCTGTATATACAGTATCTGTTGCTCTGCCACAGAAACCTAAGAATTGAAACCTGAACCCACAATTAAATTCTAATGGACATATGGGCAACTGACAGACCATGGCCACAGGTTGTCACTGGCTACTCTCCATTGGGTCCACAGAAACGCCACCTACTTTTTCCTTGCAGTCTAGCTAATCAGCCATCAGCAGGACAACAAGAAGAGCACTGTGCCTGATACAACAGTTACCATTAGATGAGGCTGGGAATAAAGGCTTTAACCTTCCCTGTTTCCAGCCATCTCAATGAAGAGATAGTTGTTTTCCTGCTGCTAGAAGCAACTTTAAATAGGAGCAAGGACACAGCTAATTGGATCAGGGTCACTGGACAGGGGCAGGGGGAAAGGAGAACAAAAGTCTTTAAGATCCCTTCATCTTTGCCATTTTATATCCCCGATTTCAACAGGGAAGGGAGGGATGTCTATATTGAGATCTCTCGGGTACCTCTATGCTGAAATGTGTGTATGTGGAGGGAAGAGTGTGCATGAATGGATGGATGTATACGTGTGGGTTCCCTGACCCAGTAGCACCCAGAGCTAAAAAAAAGTTGTCCTCCTCAATGTACTGTACCTCTAATATTCTGTAAGTGGCGTCACTACCAGGGAATTCTTTTCCAAAGCACTCAGTACTTTGATGGTCACCTCCGGAATAGCCGTAGCATGTACTGAAATTACTTCCTTGCACCAAAGAAGCTTTTAAAAGAGAATTATTCTCACAAAGGCAGTTGTCTTCAAGTATTCTGGTCGATGTCAAGTGAGAGTTCTTCTCTGTTGCTGAACCCATTTTTATGCAATGGTGACGTTTTCCTTCTGGAAGAATTTCTGGAAATTCCAAGAACAGCCAGTTGCGATCTTTGAAAAAGTTGCTCTTATGGGTCTTGTAAAATTGATCCCAGTATTTACTGGCTTCCCTCTCATACTGGTCTAGATGTTAAAAAACACACACAACGACATAGCTGATGTGAAACAGTGAAAAAATGATTAAAAGCAAACATTACTGATAACAAAGATAAGGGTGGAGATTTAGTGAGTTGGTTAACAGATTTATGTACAGCTTTTCTTCCATGGCTGGGATGCAAGACAGTTCTAATACAAGTAAAAAAGAACTAGCAGTAAAAACAGAATATCCATATTAAAATACAAATTAAATTGGTCATATATTTGAGATACAAATTAAGTTAAAGCAGTTTTAAACTTTTCAATAAAAAAACCCAGCCAAATGATTACTTTAAAATTGCCAGGGTTCACATGAACAATAGGTAATCTGGGTTTGTTTGGAGTTTTTTTGGCTGCCTATAATTCAAATGATTTGCACCTTATTGTCACGAACAAATGATAACTGGTAAATATGCTATATTTATTCTATGATACCCTATTCAAAGACTGCTGCCCTAGCATCAGCTCTTCAGATATTTTGCTCTACAGGCTTAGCAAATCCTGAATGATGAAATGCACAATGAGTTTACCATAGTTGTTTGCTCATGATCTTCTCATATCCATACATTTTCATTCTTAGGTTTTCTGTTAGAAGAACTAGAAAAATTACTATATTAAAAAAAATGAAAGGTAGGGTTCCCTCACAAAATACTACAGACAGCCCAAGAACAGAGCTAAGAAATGTTATTTTTGGACTACAAATCCCTAAATCCCTGAACTCCTCACTAGCCAGGGAATTCTATTTATTTATTTACTAACTTACAAATATGTGAATACAACTTGGATCCAAAAATTTCAAAGCTGTATACATCAATCTACAATACATAATACATAAATTAACATATCTTCATGTAGTCCAAGAAATCCATTATTATCCAAATGTTTCAGAAACTAATGTGTTTTAACGTGCCTCAAAAACTAAGAATATAGTAGGACCCCCATATCCACTGATTCATTAGTCACTGATTCAATTATCCATGGGACACAAAACAGCACACCTACCATAGAGTCTGCCTAGAAAATGTGTCCTTTCTAGCCACTTTCTAGGTCCTCAAAAAGCAACTCTATGGTATTTTAAACCAGAAGTCCCATTATTTTCAATGGCATTCACTATTATACATGGTTTTTGGTATCCATGGGGCTCCTCAGAACGAATCTCCAGTGGATATGGAGATCCTACTGTAGTTGGAGCATGTCGAATTTCAAGGGGAAGCCACTGAAAGATCATCGTTCTTGCCATCTTGATCAAAGAAACCAAGACCAATTCTGGCCTGAAGTGAGATTGAAACAGAGCTAGCTAAACATTATCATCCTGAAGTATCTGTAGCTGCAACTCTTTCAAGGACCTTTTCCCTAAAAGGAGTGGCTGGTTATTGTTAAGGACTACGGTACCCAAAGTGAGTTTATTTAGGAACAGCCGCTTTAAGGGCAGGAGGTATCACTCCCTCAAGCCAAAATACTTTCAGCTGCTTGAACCCAGTTGGCCTTACCCTTTTGGCTCACTTTGATCACCCATGAGTGGCAACAATCCACTAAACACGTGGCTCAGTGCATTGCAGTCAACAACCTGTCCATGTCCCCAAGGGTCTGTAATCAGCCTGGCAGGCTTCTTCTGCCTGAAAACCCCCTAAACTGTTCTTTTGGGATGCAATCTTGGAGATTACTCTGCTTGGGAATTCCCCTAAATTGCGCCCCCTATTGGTATCTAGCTGCCACCACCCTTTGAATTCCTATCTCTTTTATACAGCCCAAAGGGAGACTGTATTGGGTTTTCCTTCGTTACTTCCTGCCACTGGCAGAAATGTTTCTACTCCCTCCTCTCTGTCCCAAAGGGAAGAGAAAGCATCTGTGCAAACACAAGGCACGTGAAGCAGCAGCTGATAGAAAGATTAGAAAAACCTATTTATTCCAAACAGTTCAAAAGCATGCAGATAATTCTCATGGAAAGCTCCTTCTTTCCAGGTACATCTTAGAAGTTACAGATATAGTTAAGCATCCAGCCAAAGTGGGAAAATAAATATAAATTCCCTGACGCAATCTTGCTAAAAACATATCCTAATCTGCTCACTCAATATGCAGGATTCAGAGTCCTTTGTTCTGTTCATCTCTGCTTGAGACGTGATGTGTCCATCTCAGGACTTTCTCTTTGTTCTCTCTTTGTTCTCCTTGACCTGAGATGTGAGGTTTCCCCCATCACAGGGTTTCTTTGTCTCCCTCGCCTCATGGCTCCAAAGCAGTTTTTATTATTTATTTATTATTATTAATAAATAATTATTTATTATGTATTTATTATTTTCAAATTGCCACCCTCAAAGTCCTGATTGCTTATTCTGTCTCTGTTGATGACACCATTGATGACGCTGCCACTAGAGGTGTTGTTTTACTCCCACCTCTAGTTAACCTGATTGTTGAGCTGGAAGATAATGGGAGATGTAGTCTCACATTATCGAAGGGCCTGTCTATACGAGGAGAAAAATGTGGATTGAGGCGCACTAATGCAAATTCGAAGCAGCTTGTACTTGTCTTAACGGGTTTCTGGCAAAATCACAGCCATGCAAAGCTATCTGCTTTTGCTGTCCCAATGGGCATGCCTGCAAATCAAGATGGCAGGTGTGAATGAATTATGTTTTTATTGCCACCAGCTGCTGCCGCCAAACAGGTTTTTCTTAAGCATATCTAAGGTGTGAGAGTGCAACATTCCTCCTAAATAAATGAAAAGAAAAAGGCTACTTCATTGCCTGAGTGCACAATTGCTAAAACAAAAACCCAAGATGGAGGTTCCAGGCACTTGCCTTGCAAGTTCCACTTCCGGCCAACATCCAACCAATCAGATTCCACTTCTGCTCTTTCACAAATGCAAATGAATGCAAATCCGATTGTCCAAATGAGCAACAATGCACATTCTCTATAGAGCTTTTTAAAAATTACAGAGAAAGCAGTGAAGCCTTTCCCAGTGGAGTTTACAGTGGATTTGGCCCCCCTTCTTCTGAATACTGCAATCCAATGTGGGATGCCATTAGGACAGGTAGGATTCCAAGCGGATTCTATGAAGATTATTTTGACTGTTAAGACAACCCCCAGGACACTTCAACTGAAACCAATTCTGAATTCTGGAAAGTATAGTTTAAAAAAGTACAGTTGCCCCTTCATACTCACTGGGGTTTGGTTCCAGGACGCCCCGTGGATACCAAAATCCGTGAATACTCAAGTGCCATTATAGATTATTTTTTAAAGAGTATTTTCAAGCCGTGAATACTTAAATCCGTGGATATGGAGGGACAAGTGTACTGTTTCCTAGCTTTGAAAAATAATTAATGACAGACATAATGTTGCCAAGCCTGGGTCTAAACTGGAACAGGAAAAATGTGGCACATGTTCTTGAACTCCAACTCCCATCAGCCTAGCCAGCACAGACAATGATAACAGATCATGGGAGTTGCAGTTCAATAACACCTGCAAGGCCACCCTTGAGCTAAACAGTGAATCAGGGAGCTTATGTAGGCTGTAAGAGATTGCAGCAGAAGCACTGAAGTGAACAACTGGCTGCGCAGATGGTGCCGCCAGGAACGGTTTGGCTTCCTGGACCACAGGGTGCGGTTTCAGGGAGGTGGACTACTGGCAAGGGATAGGTTGCACCTCACAGCAGTTGGCTGGAGTGTTTTTGCTAAGACACTGAAAGATTGGATCAGGAGGGCTTTAAACTGAGTTGTGTGGGGGAGAGAGACAGTATTCATGATGACAGGAGTTCATTGTGCTGGACAAAATGGCCCAAATGTTACACAAAGAACAAGGCAAATAGTAGAAGAACCCAATAGTGGGAGGAATAAAACCTTTAAAAGACATAGGGGGAATGGCCCATGGTTTTAGATGTCTCTATACTAATGCACAGAGCATGGGAAATAAATAGGATGAACTTGAACTCTTAGCACAGCAAAACAAATATGATATCATAGGCATCACTGAAACTTGGTGGGATGAGTCTCATTATTGGAATGTAAGAATAGAGGGGTATAGCCTATTTCAGAAAAATAGACCAAACAGGAAAAGTGTTGGAGTAGCATTATATGTTAAGGGTGTGTATACCTGTGAACAGATCCATGACTTAAATCCTGGCAGCCAGGCTGAGAGCATCTGAGTAAAAATTAAGGGAGAGAGAAACAACAGGGATATCGTTCTGGGGGCCTACTACAGACCTCCAACCCAAACCGAGGACTTGGATGATGGCTTCCTGGAACAGATGACTGCAAATTCAGAAAGGAGAGATGTAGTAGTAATGGGGGATTTCAACTATCCTGATATTTGCTGGAAGTCGAACTCTGCCAAGAATATAAGGTCCAACAAATTCCTCACTTGCCTTGCAGACCATTTCATTGTCCGAAAGGTGGAAGAGGCAACTAGGGGAATCAGCTATTTTAGATCTGATCCTACCCAATGGGGATGACTTGGTTAATGGTGTGGAAGTGGCGGAATCCTTAGGAGGAAGTGACCATTTTCTCCTGGAGTTTGTGATACAGTGGAAAGGGGAAACCAAGCATAGTCAGACATGCCTTCTAGACTTTAAGAAAGCTGATTTCAGAAAACTTAGGGAATTACTGGGGGTGATCCCATGGTCAGGAATATTAAAAAAGAAGGGAGTTCATGAAGGATGGGAGTTTCTTAAAAGTGAGATATTGAAGGCACAACTTCAAACAATTCCAATGAGGAGGGAAAAGGGGAGGTGTCTAAAGAAACCAGGATGGATGTTGAAAGAACTCTCAACTGAGCTAAAACTTTAAAAAGACATGTACAAGAAATGGAAATAGAGGGAAATCACCAAAGAAGAATTCAAACGAATAGCCATCTCATGTAGGGGGAAAGTCAGAAAAGCTAAAGCACAGATGGAGCTCAGGCTTGCTAGAGAGGTTAAAAACAATAAAAGGGGCTTTTTTGGTTATGTCTGTAGCAAAAGGGAGAACAAGGAAATGGTAGGGCCGCTGCATGGAGAAGATGGTGAAAGGCTAACAGGTGACAGAGAAAAGGCAGAACTACTTAACACCTTTGCTTCAGTCTTCTTCCAAAGGGGGAACACTGCTCAATCTGGGGAAGATGGAGCAAATGATGCAGTAGGAGAAATACAGCACAGAATTGGTAAAGAGGTAGTTCAGGGATACCTGGCCAGTATAAATGAGTTCAAGTCTCCAGGGCCAGATGAACTTCGTCCAAGGGTATTAAAAGAACTGGCAGAAGTAATCTCATAACCACTGGCAATAATTTTTGAGAATTCCTGGAGACCAGGAGAGGTCCCAGCAGACTGGAAGAGGGCAAATATTGTTCCTATCTTTAAAAAGCAGGAAGGAGGGAGAAGACCCAAATAATTACTGCCCAGTCAGCCTGACATCAATACTAGGAAAGATTCTAGAGCAGATCATTAAACAGTCTGTAACGACTTAGAAAGGAATGCCGTGATGACAAAAAGTCATCATGGTTTTTTCAAAAACAAGTCATGCCAGACTAATCTTATCTCTTTTTTTCTGATAGAGTTACAAACTCAATAGATTAAGGATATGCAGTGGATGTAGTGTATCTTGATTTCAGTAAGGCTTTTGACAAGGTCCCCCATGATATTCTTGCCAAACAGTTAGCAACCTGTGGGCTAGACAATGCAACTGTTAGGTGGATTTGTAATTGGTTGACTGACCAAACCCAAAGGGTGTTCATCAATGGCTTTTCTTCATCCTGGAGAGAAGTGACCAGTGGGGTGCCACAGGGTTCTGTCCTGGGCCCAGTGCTATTCAACATCTTTAACAGTGACTTGGATGAGGGGATAGAGGGCATGCTTATAAAGTTTGCAGATGACACCAAATTAGGAGGGTAGTTAATACCCCAGAGGACAGGTTCAGAATCCAAAATGGCCTCAACAAATTAGAAAGCTGGGCCAATACTAACAAAATGAATTTCAACAGGGAGAAATATAGAATACTACAATTGGGCACTAAAAATGAAATGCACAGATATAGGATGGGCAACACATGGCTTGACGGCAGTATATGCAAAAAGGATCTAGGAGTCTTAGCGGACCACAAGCTGAACATGAGTCAGCAGTGTGATGCAGCAGCTAAAAAAGCCAATGCAATTCTAGGCTGCATTAATAGGAGTATAGTGTCTAGATCAAGGGAAGTAATAGTGCCACTCTATTCTGCTTTAGTCAGACCTCACTTGGAATACTGTGTCCAGTTCTGGGCACCACAATTCAGGAAGGATATTGAAAAGTTGGAATGTGTCCAGAGGAGGGCGACCAGGATGGTGCGAGGTCTGGAAGCCATGCCCTATGAGGAGTGGCTTAGGGAGCTGGGCATGTTTAGTCTGGAGAAGAGAAGGTTAAGAAGGGACATGATAGCTATGTTTAAATATTTGAAGGGATGTCATACTGAGAGTGGAGCAAGCTTGTTTTCTGCTGCTCTAGAGACTAGGACATGGAGCAATGGGTTCAAACTACAGGAAAAGAGATTCCACCTAAACATTAGGAAGAACTTTCTGACAGTAAGAGCTGTTCGGAAGTGGAATGCACTGTTTCCTTGGAGTGTGGTGGAGTCTCCTTCTTTGGAGGTTTTTAAACAGAGGCTGGATGGCCAAATGTCAGGAGTGTTTTGATTGTGTAGTCCTGCATGGCAGGGGGTTGGACTAGATGGCCCTTGTGGTCTCTTCCAACTCTATGATTCTATGAAATGGGTTTTCTAGTCATGTTTTTTAATGTTCCACTGCACTCAGCCAAAATGTAAACAATGTTGAACCAACTCTCTTTTTCTGTTTGAAAATGACTGAATTAAAAAGAGTGCCACTCAGTAATCCACAAATAAGCATCAAAGATCAAGGCTGGAAGACAAGGGGAAGAGATGCAAAAGATGCAAAAGCATTTTGCATCTCTTCCCTTCGTCTTCCAGCCTTGATTCTTTGTCTTCCAGCTTTGTTTCTGAACCTTGAGCCTTACCAACTTGACTCCTCAAGACTGTCCCTTTTCCCTGTAGCAGCCAGATCTCATGAGAAGGGCATAATTGCATACAAATACACATTCATAAATTTGGTTTACACTAACTGCTCTGGAATCCCAAAACTCACATACACCCCACTGTGTATATTTAGAATGCTAAAAGTGGTCTCATCTACCAACTAGCTTTTAAATGTTTTCTCTGAAAAACTGATAAAAGAGCATTAAAACTATTTCAGAACTCAATGGCTATGACTACGTTCACACGTCACAACAAGCCACAGCTTGCTTTGTTGACATGTGGCTTGTTGTGGTGTGTAAATTTGTCTTTGCTAACAAGCAATGATCTGGTAACTAGCCACAAACCATAATCTGAACACACAGATTGTTGCTGGCTTGTGAACACTGGCTTATTTAAAACATGGCTGCTCCTGACATCTGAAACTGCAAGTGTGGCGGCTTTCCCCCCCAGCTGCCAGTGCTAGAACAGGACCTGACAAAAGGGAAAAGAGAGAAACAGACCAGAAATGGAGGAGATCAGCCAGTTTAGTAGGTTGTCTGCTGAGCAATTCAGAGCTTAAAACAAGAAGACATGTTAATACAAATCATGGCATACCATGGCCTTGTCTACACTAGCAATAAAATCTAAATCCCCCCACCGAATCTAGCTCGATAACGCCACACAACATGTAGCATTATCCCCAAATCTTGTGTGATAGTGCTAAATGACTGAAAGCCCTATCTAAACTAGACTTGGGATATACCACCTAAAACCCGGTTTTGGAAGACTCCCAGTTTTCTCCGGAGTTTACTGGGAACTCTGAAGAAAACTGTAGTGTGGACAAAGGATCCGCACTGGATTCAGGGGTTGGGTAGGGAGGCAGGAGAAGTGCTCCTTGTCAGGCGCTGCCATGTCCCCCCTCCTTCACACCTCCACCACTGGCTCTGTCTTCCCAGCACACAGTTCACTATTCACCGGGAAGGCAAAGCCAGTGGCAGCAGTGCCAAAGTGGGGGGGGGGAATGGTGGTGCCTGTTGCCCTGCACCAGGTGGAGTCGCTCACTTTGACCCTCATGGTGATCAGCCAAACGCTGGGGGTCTGCCTTCCTGGGGTAGAGCCACTCATTTTGAGGTCAGAGAGAGTGACTGCGCCAGGCAGAGTCACTCGCTCTGAACCTCAGAAGAAGCAGTTGCACAGCCTTGTTAAAGTGTATGCATGATTCTTTTTGGGAAGAGATGCTTGGCTAGGGAGTGGCAGTAGATTCACAGCAGGGGTTAAAAATCCAGTGGGGAGATTCGGACTTTTTGGCTAGGTAGGTGTGGCACTTAAATCTGGACCAGAGTGGTCCAAATATCGTGCGGGGCAGCTCCTGACCAAAGCAGTCCAATTTTTGATCAGATTTTTACCCCTATATAATCAAGCCCCATGATATGCAAGCACACCATATATTTGACACCAGAATAAAACTGGCTAAAAAGGAACACTTAAACTTGTTTTGAAATTTGGTACTCAACATTGGCAGCCCTGGACCACTGACCAAGTCAAAGTTTTTGTACAGATCTTTTCCAGCCTCCACTGGAAGACTCACTATTGTCCATACTATATTACCCATTTTACAATTTTTTGAATATACATAGGAAGGCAAGATAGAAATTCTGAAAATAAATGAATAAATAATTCCAATTCTTCAAGGAAAAGTGAGAAGAACGCTTGTTAAATTGAATTAGAAGTACCCACAGAAGCACATTGTATACATCTTGGCTAATGTTTTGTAGTCATCTATAAAGAATATAGGATGCTATCTCACACCGTCATAGACTCTACATTAGAGCCCCTTTCATACCCAAAGCACTGCAGCATTAAGAGTTTGCTTCAAAAACAACTGCAGCTTTGTGGTTCTGGGATACTCTGCTATGTTCTCTGTATTCATAACACCAGTCTGCTCCAAAGACCAACATAACAGAGTTGTAATATGGAGAGCAACAGGAGGTGTCTGAGGTCACATGTGCTATTTACCATTTTACCTGATGCCACACTGGTCCCATGTAGTTCAGCATTACACCCACCCCCCCGGAATAGGGAACCAGTTTGGGGTGGTGGAGCCCTTGCAGGCCAGGTGATGTCAGAAGATAAGGCTACCTCCTCTGACATCACTGGGTCTCCCATACCTCAAAGTGTGAAGCAAAGGTTATCCAGCTGGTCCTTTTACCAAGGAGCTGGCTCTGGCCCTCCTCACATTCCCCATGTACAGGGAGAATGAAGTCAGGAGCGCTTGGCCTACACTCCTAGAGTTGGATGAACCCAAAACTCAGCTGGTTCATGAAGTGACGGCTGAATGCCCAGGTGAGTACACTTCAAACCCCCTTGCACTTTCTCCGTGTGAGAAATGAATGTGGAAATCCCACATTCCTGTCTTGTCTCCCTCCTGAAGGAACAAGGCTTTGCAGAAAGTCAACTAAGGAACCTCTGTAGGACACACTAGGGACCTCACTGGGTCAAGACTAGACCCACACAGGGTGTCCCTTTCCTAGTCTACACTGGGTTTCAGGCACAGATCTTTCCAAGCCCTAGCTGGAAATGCTTTGGATTGTCCAAATGCTTTGGATTGACCATGAGTGACCTCCAGCATGCAAAGCTTGCTTTCTACCACTGAGTGAACCTCCCTCCCCATATGTCCCTCCAAATCCAAGTCCCCATGTGAACCTTTTCTCCATGTAAATCACCAGGCATGGCTGAGGGCTTTTTGTTGTCAGTGACAACTGGGCTTCATTTTGGTCAGGACTTTGCCAATTTCAGCATTCTCTGAAAGGAGAGAAATCAAAACCAAGCAGCATGTAGAATGACAACACAAACCCCTACTTTCCTGTAAAATGAAAGGCAATGGCTCCTCCTAGCCTAATAAGCATTGTTTGAGAAGCAGCTGACCATGTTAATAAAGCACACTAAGTGTTTGAATGTCTATCAGTTTGTTCATTCTCACTCTTCCATTTTTGTAGCAGGGACCTTCACAATACTCCTTTTTGGCAATATTGCAACATGTCGGGAAAATGTTCCCTTTTATTTATTGCTTTTTTACAGTGATTTCCAAGGACCTAAAATAACCTGCTCATTAGTTTCAGCCTGGCTCATTGTTAACAATAAATAGGTCAAATGTGCTGCCACATGCAGAAAGAAGATGAAGCTTTTGGGGGAAACATTATTGGCAATGCTCACCTACTCGCATTTTAAACATGCAGGCATTCATGGGGAAAAGAATGGCTCTCCAAGTTCAATATATTTCAGCAATAAGCAACTGCCTATGCCCAGCTTATTTAATTACTGGTGAAATACTAAGAAGAATATAATTTGTAAATTCTTGCTTATTCCTACTTTAGGTTTTAAGCAAAGAAGGTATATGGAAAACAAACTTTGAATGAATATATTAACTGGTGAAGTGAGATCTGGGGGGAAAGAATGTGCACACATACATACAAAATGGCATTTCTCCAATGAATTACCGTAAGGGAATCAACAAGATCAGTGGTTGCCACTGTCAATGCTGGTCTCTTGCGATATATTATTTCACCAATATTTGGTTTTGTTCCTTTATCATCTACCATTTATGTGATTTCCTTGTCATATCTGAGTAAGTGTTCTGTTTGCCAACAATTCTCTGTCAATTGTGATTGGTCGGCATGGAATATTTATTTCAAATTCTCAGTGTTTATACCTATTGTCATTAATGAGAGGAGAACACTGCTTGGTTTATTTTTTAGCTGCTACTAACATGAAAATCTATCATAATAAAATAATGTCTGTTTGTTTGTGACATCCACAACTCATCAGGACATTATGCTTGATGCCTCAAAATTAGACAGAACAGTTTCACTGTTGTCCAAGTTGCAATGCCCAGTTTCAAGCTGAAACTTCAAGACTTCTTAGAAACAAAAAAGGGGACCTACCACAACTCACTGGAAGGTTTTTAAGGACGAGACAACAAGAGAGGGCTCTCTGAGGAGCTAAGATTCATGAGGAAGGAAAAAATATGAGAAAACAGGAGAGGGCTAAGGTATTGCTGTTAAATTTCTGAGGTTAAAAAATGGGCAGCAAATGGGAAAGTGCTCTTAGTGGTATGTTGCTAAAATTCCTGACATTAAAGGGGGCATGGGAAGACAGAGAGAGGAAGGGGAAAACAGGAGGCTAGGTTTGGACCTAGGCAGCATTGGATACATTTCAGCTAGAATGAAATACTGACCATTACCAAAATATACCGTAATATTTGTTTTTAAACATTATATGGTCGACCAGACAACAACTTGTACTAAATTTGGGGGTCAACTTGCTGAGTCATGCAACTTTTACTGTGCCAATTTCTTTTATGGTAGGAAATTAGTTTGTACCATCTGCAGCAATCTGGTATATAAAATTATATCTGGAATCAAGCACCAGAGTCTGAGGCTGGTTTAGGCAAGTCTAACTTCAGCATAGATAAGGAGTGTGAAGGATGACAACAGTTTGCAACCAATTTAAGAAGTGGTTTTTCAAATGACAGAAAAACTGAGTCCTTCCAAATTACAGTGTGGAGTGGAGCAACCCATTTTTTGAGACTCTGTGAGATGAAGGCAAGATTTTGCATGAAACAGTTGTAAACCTTCTGCTTGACATATTTAGAAGATTATTGCCTGAAACAGGGCTCTGATTTTCAGACTAGAAGGATTCTGCTTTCAAATGAACTTTTATTCATACAACAGGAAGGTTTTATACAGAACAGGAGCTCTGGCTAGAAAAATTGGTAAGTTTTGCACTGGGGCTTACTCCTGAAAAGACATGCATAGGACTATGCTATGCTGAACGCTGTTGCACTGGAGCAAATTGGTAAGATTTATACCAAGCCTTCTTTCGTTGACCTGGTCCACCGTATGCCCTTAATCCCACCCACTGCAGGAATCTAGCCTCAAGAACCTTCCTAAATTGGAACTCAGCCCCTAGGCTGAAACAAATTTCCCACTTCTGTAGCAGTATATCTTGTATCTTTCCACATTACACAATTGTATCACTATGATTCCACTTTTACTGCCATGGTTGCATCTTGTGGAATCCTGAGATTTATAGTTTGGCACTAGAGCTCTCTGGCTGAGAATATTAAATGTTCCTCCCTAAACGGCAAATCGTAGGATTCCACAGGATGCTGCCATAGCAATTAAAAGTGTAATCATGGTGCCATGAAAGGGCGCTTGTTATTAGCTACCCGAAGTTATAATTGTTTTCCTACTTTAACTGACACCCAAAATAACAACAGCAGAAATGACTGTTTGAACACCAGTATGAAACTGCCTGGAGGATTGATTATTTTTTTTAACTGAGTCATTTTAATCTGCAGATTTTTATATCAATCCCAATATCTATTAATTCTAAGGAAAGCTACACCAGCAACAGTACTTTGCAAGATCAACTACAAATAAAAAATGTACATTAAATTCATACAGCAACAATGCAGACTCTCCAATTATCCCAGAGGTCAGTGTGCATCACACAGAGAACAGGAAAACCCAGTGCCTGAGGCACTTGGAGGTCAGAGCTCAGTGAGATGTTAAAATTACAAGCCAAGAGTAAACAAATGTCACTGTCACTGTTAATGCAAAGTGCAGGAAAATGAGGAGACTGGTATTAATACTTAATATGTAAACAGATAAACGGCTGTATTGTCACATTCACTTTTCAGAGGAAGTTTTACCTTGTAGGTCTGACTGGACTCTTATGAGAGAATTCTCTGTGGCTTTTTCCTTGGCTCTTTCTTCTTCTTCCTGGGACCACTGCATGTGGTCCCTTGGGGGAAAAAAAGAAAAAAAATACCATTTGCAGGAGGAAAAAATATGCTTCTTATTTCTACAAGCTTCCATAGGCTTTTCTATTCTTTCCCCCTCCCTTAAGCACACCACATGTAATCAACTGCATTGTATATAGTCTAGATTCCATTTTCTGCCTTGGTTTTTAAGTAGGCCTTGATGCACTCTGGAACTCCTACCATTCTTATGTTCCATTCTTTTGCTTTGTTCCAGCAGCTCTGCATTCCAGCAGGCCCTGTGCTGACAGCTCCCGGTAATGCCCTCTTCCTAACAGTCCACAGTAGCACTTGAGCATTTGAATGTCTCTGTGGTAAGTTGTCTTTTTTGTTGCTTTCTCTGTGGGACATTTCACAGACTTCCCCTCTGCTCATTCTTTAGCTCGTGATGATGGAAAGCGTAGGGCTGCTTCCATTTAATAGTTTGTCTTTTTAAACACACACACAGCAAGCCTGTGAGCTCATAATCTGTCTGTGCCTTTCGAGTCCTGAATAACAGTGATTTATTATGTCAAAATAAAACGTTGGCATGTTACATGCTAGCTACCCAACATGGTTGCTGTTTCACCACAGATTTATGGCTTTAAAAACCTGGCCTCCTGGTGAGCCAAAGCAGTCCATACAGATTATTACAGAAATGTATTTAATAGGCATATGAATATGATAAAAAAAGGTTGCAGCTGGGTTCTGTTTTTGTTTTCAAAGGAATACTTCTGATTACTCCCATGTGTTAGTGAGCCACAAAATGCAACCAAAACAGCATCCAGAAGTAAGCTGCATGGAGCTTTTAATTATACAGTGCAACAGATGGATTTGAGTGGGATAAAGATTTAAATCTCTCTAGTGAAATACCAGCATTCAAATGCCAGCCAGGTTGGAGCAAAGGATTACTGAAGCTAGCACCACACCAAAGCATTATGCCAAAACAAAGCAGAAAACGCTGAGCAATGTTAGATATTCCCCTGGGCTTCAGTTCTAGAAATTCACACAAGCTAACAATTTAACAGCTAAGTCTTAAGGCCTGCCAAAGAAGCTAGTAAGCATTTAGGGTAGTGTGCACTGAAGGCTATAATGGTACCCCTTAATATAACTCATGGTTATACTTGCATTTGGGGGGGTAAATATGTTTACATATGTTGTTACCCCTTGCCATTCCGTGTTAACTTTAAGATGCAGCATTCACGTCCTCTCACAGGAAACACACAGGAAGGGCACTCATCCTATCCTCCCAAAAAAGTACTTTGAAACCCAATACTCTACAGGGAATTCCAATAAGGCATGAGGCGTGGCGATTTTACTCTGCACTTCCTGATCTTTCCAGTTAGATCAAATACGGTAGTATGAGATCCCAATGGCCACTACATAATATTGACAGGAAAATTAGCGAATAAATCTATTACCATTGGTACTTACTACTCACCCAACACTAACCAATGCGAATTCATGTCCCAGCTTCTTTCAAAACTAGAAGACTTTCACAAAAGATGATGTGATACTTGGAGGAGATACTAATCTAGTGATGCACAATAACCTAGACAAGTCACACCCCTCGAAAGCACCTTCTCCTCAAGATTCAGGAATATCATATTTAATCAATAAAGCTGGCTTAGTAGACGTTTGGAGATTTCTACACCCTTTTGAAAAAGATTACATTTACTATTCCATGCCACATAATACATATACTAGGACTGATCTTTTTTTTTTTTTTGTATTGCATGTCCTACTACCTGACATTCCTGACGTTCAAATACTTCCTATAATTCATTCTGGCCACGCCCCTCTGACACTAACATGGCAATTAGGACCTGATATACATAAGACACATATCTGGAGGTTTAATCCATCTCTCTTAACAGATGAAAACTTCAAAAAAAGAATAGCAGAAGAAATTGTCCATTTTTATCGAGAAAACTCAACCCCAGACACCTCTGAAGCTCTCTTGTGGGACACCCTCAAGGCTGTCCTTAGAGGTATTATGATTAAGGAAGGGGCCACACAAAAAAGAATAAAAAAACAAAGCAAACTTGACTTGCTCCAAACAATCAAGACTCTCTAACCAACATAAAGCAGCACCAGACCCTTAGATATATGCGTAGCTGCAACAGCATAAAGCAGCCTTAGCGGCACTAGACAACAGGACGATTCAGATATCCCTCTATTACACCAAGGCCTACTATTACTAATTCGGAAACAAAAACTCTCATCTGTTAGCTAGAGCAGTAAAACAAAAAGTCTTTTAAAAGATCGTACCTTCTCTCTCTGCCCCAAATGGCTCTATTATAACTTCTCCTATAGCCATGACATCCTTATTCCCTGAGTTCTATTCCTCTTTATACACCTCTGAATCACCCACAGATAAAGATGTGGTGAATTTCGTTCAATCCTTACCATTAACAAAACTATCACCAGAATACTCGTCCCTCTTAGACAAACCGATCCTAATTGATGCGAGCAATCCTAAAAGCAAGCAATCTCTAAATTGTCACCTCACAAGTCACCAGGACCTGACAGGTTCTCGAGTGAATTCTATGAACAACTATAAGACCAACTGTCTCCCCATCTTCTCCAATTGTTCAAGACTATTCTAAACTCAGGAAAGGCTCCAGAGACCTGGCATAGAACCAGGATAATACCCATACCAAAGACAACAGATACCCACCCAAACCCTAACGCCTTCAGACCCATAGCGCTTCTTAACCAGGACGCAAAAATATTCACCTCCATCATGGCTTCCTGCATTAATACCTTCATCCTGAAATACACTGACCCAGATCAAGTTGGTTTCATGCCAAACCGCCGCCTCTCAGACTCCATATGTAAGCCACTTAACCTCATCCACCAAGCCAACCAAAAAAAAAAAAAACAAAACAAAACAAAAAAAAAACCCACATACAAAACCCTGACGCTCCTTTCTCTTGATGCCCTAAAGGCTTTTGATCGTATAGAGTGGCCCTATCTTTTTGAAGTACTACGAGCCATGTGCTTTGGCCCAAAATTCATCTCTCTCCTACACAACATTTATTCTCATTCCACAGCAACTACACTTCTCAATGGTATAGAATCCTCCTCATTTCAACTACTTAGAGGAACATGGCAGGGGTGTCCGCTCTCCCCACTCTTATTTGCCATCATAATAGAGCCCCTAGCGGTCCTCACCAGAAAAGACCAAGACATTACAGGCCCAAAAACAGCTGGGCATCAGTATAAGATCTCACTATATGCTGATGACATTTTGCTCTCATTATCAAACCCAGACACCTCGCTTCCCTCATTAAAATCCATCCTTTTGAGATCTGGACTATACTCAGGATTCCGAGTTAATTTCGCTAAACCAGCCATGCTCTGCCTTCATACTGCTCCAAATCAGCAACAACAGTGGCAAATGCTCACTGATATACAGGCGTGACCATCTGCATTCACATATCTAGGTATCACTCTCACCAAAGACCTGTGCCAGCTTGTACTGAGAAACTATAATCGTTTCACCACATGGGTGACATGAAAGCTAAAAGCTTGGCCTGCACTCAAATTATCCCTCCTTGGCAGAATCGCCTTCATTAAAATGTTCCTACTACCTCCACTATTTTTCCTCTTTCAAACAATCCTGCTACACCAATCCCACACAAGATTTAGGAAATAGCAGCAAGCAATCGATCTTTTTATTTTTGAGAAGAAACAGCCCCGATTCTCAAAATCTATTCGCTATATGAGATCTAGCCATGGGGGTTTAGCTATTCCTGATCTGGCCCTCTACTATCAGGCCTTTCAGCTCACCCAGTACACCCAACTCTTAGCCGAAAACACATCCACACACTGGACAGATATGGAAATTGCAACACTCAAACCCCACAAACTCTCTTACTTGTATTTGCCAGCCACCCACCCCAAAATTAAGGCGGTCACACATCCATTCCTAAAAGATTATTCATTTGGCAGAAATGGATTCACCTTCTTGTTCCGAACCCCTCCCCCATACTCCCCTTTCTCCTACATCCTAATTTTTACTCACGTGACAAATTTGCCCAATTTTCACATCTAAAGAGTAGGGGGCTCTACCGCATATCTGACCTTTTTATGGATGGAAAACCTAGGTCTCGTGAAGACCTACATTCTGTTATAACACTGAACACGTTAAATTGGCTTCAACTCAATCAACTTAGATTTTTCCTTACTCACTTAGTTTCTATAGGTGAATCCCCACACACTCTTACTTTTTACGAAAATAGGTGCACTTCCACAAATTCCCGTGTAAAGAGTCTCACTGCATTTATCTACAATATTCTGTCTGAATCACAATATGGCAAAGGTCAATGGATAAGAGAATCCTGGCAATCAGATTTGAACATCGTTATATCTGATGCTGAATGGGACCATATCTGGTCCTCACCTTCCTAGAAGTCCAGGTTGGCAGCTGCTAAGGAAACTACTATAAAGCTCATAAATAAATGGTACCTCACACCAGTGCAACTCTCCAGAATGGTACACACTATGACACCACTGTGCTGGAGAGGATGTAGTGAAAGGGGGACATATGTGGATAGACTGCCCATTAGTGCAAACTTTCTGGAACAAAGTCCTGACCTATATCTCAAACATAACTCAACAATGAATCAGCCTATGCACAGCTCTCTTACCATTGAGAGGTGGTGGGGAAAAGTATGGGCTTCCTGGTTGTCGGAAAAACTGTCTTATTCTATTAGAAGTTGTAATGGAAACACAAAGACAGGTATATTTCAAGAGGTCTGGTTTATCTTGATTGAATACATTTTGAACAACACACGGTGCCTTTTACCATCAAGCAACCAACGTCATTTATGGAAGACGTTTTTCACAACTTGAAATAATCAGATGAAGTGCCTGAACTTGTTTCTGCACATTAGTATAGAAGAAACATCTCCTTTGTGAAATCACAATGCCTTGAACCATGGCTTGTTGTTTTCCCCTGTTGTATTGTATTGTTTTGTTTTGTATTAAGCTAATAAAACTTCATAAAAGGCATTCACTAGCTGGGAAGGTTCAGCCCTTCACAGGATTGCAGCCTCTTGGTTTTCATCTGAGTCTTTTGCTCAAATAAAAATCACAACCCATGTCAAGAATTTACCAATGGGGAGGGGGAGAGTGTGAGTGTGCATGTGCGAGAGAGAGAGAGAGAGTAGTGTCCACAAAGTGATATATTTTCTTTCAGTCTCTCTTCTCTGCAAGAGAATGTAGCAGGTTATGAGATCTACCACAATTTTCACACCAACAATTCTCTACATTAAATCTGAGATCACAAGGGTGGGGCTCTTTAAGCCACATACGAGAATCTACCTTGAATTCTAGATTCCATAGAATGTTAACAGAAAAGACTTAGTTACCAAAAGGCTTTCAGAACAAAACAAAACAAAAAAGTCTTTCCCTAGTGGAGGAAAAGAGCAGAGAGGAGATCGGCCTAGCTTCTCTAGGAAGAGAGTTCTGGGAGCAGTCATGAAGAAAGTCCTCTCTCAAGTTCCTATCAAACACATCCGTGGGGCTGACAGAACCAAAAGAAAGACTTTTCCCCAAAATCTCAGAGACTTGGAAAGTTCATGTGGGAAAATGCAGCCCTTCAGACAGTCTAGGTCCAAGCCCTGTAAGACTTTATACACCACAAGCAGAATTTTCAATGTGGAGCTGTTCTAACAAGGCAGTCATGTACTTCCTTTAATGAGCCCTTGTCAACAATCTGACTGCAGCAATTTGGACCAGGTGAAGTTTCTGGATGCATTGCAAATGAGATGTAACTAAGGTATATGCCACTTGACAAACCAAGTATCTCTAGGAATAGGCACAGCTGGTAAACTAGCTTTATCTGCAGAAACACATGGTCAGCTACCAAGGAAGCGTGGGTGTCCCAGCTCAGGGATCGATCCAAGAGCACATTCAAACTGTGAACCAGCATCATTGGGCGAACAGGAAAGCAGCCAGCAGGACTCCAACTGCACTTTCTCGTGCTTCCTCCATTGATGTGTCCCAACCTAACCGAGTATCCTCGTATTCCAAAGAGTAGGAAGAAGCAAATGAGTGCTTACTCCCATCCTGATCTGGATACCGGTAGATTGCTGCTATCCACAGACCCATCAATGTATTTATCATAAGTGAGATCACATTCTTTCTGCTTTACTTTCTTAAAATAATAGAAAAATGTAGCCATCTTCGCTCCCATTATTTGTAATCAGTCCTCTACCATTCCACCAATTTCTGGTTTCAGCCATCTGGTGCTCCCTCTCATACCACTGAAAATACTTATAATCAGTAATTCTGTCTACAGTGTTGCTTCCAAGACTAAAAAAAGATTGCCCTCATATTATATGTACATATGTGTGACACAGATTTGTATCCAAGACATCTAGTATCTCCTACAAGATTACATATTGTTTTGGCAGACAGCAGTTGATTTTAAACAATAAAGAATAAAATAACATTTTTTTTATTTTCATCTCAGGTTCTATCTTCTATAAAATTCAACAATAAGATCCAAACAGAATTTAAAGTGGGTTGAAGTGTTACCCAGATTATCTGATGAACCTCAAAGCAAACTTCACTGCTTAGCGTGGTTACAGCCTCAAGGCCTTAGTCTGGAAAAGTTATTCTTTCGACTGTAACTTCCAGAATCCCCCACAGCATGACCACTGGCTTTGCTGGTGAATAATGCTGGTAGCTGTTAATCCAATAAAGTTAACTTTTCTGAGCTCTGCACTGAACAAAAGGAAGGCATGCTGAAGTCCTGTCTATTTTTAGGATGCTGAGTCTTTATGCTATACATGTTGGAGCTTTGCAAACACTCCTTTCATTAGAATCAAGACAGAATCAATTTTTAAGAATTTGGTTGGGTCTTCCACCAGGTACATCTGCCTGCTATATGTGGGCAAAAGTTGGACTAATGCCAATAATAAATTTTGTTTTATGTGTCTTTTGTTAAAACTTCCTTGAAATGCATCACTTAGTCAATTACTTAGTACAGTACAGTAATACAATGTATAAGAGAGCTGAGAATCTGTTTCCTAGATGAGCCTGCCCAAGCTCTAAGATCTGCAGGGAAGTCAATTCTATTTATCCCACTGCCTTCACAGGCACGGCTGATGGGAATGCAGTAGGTCTTCTCTGTGGCTGCTCCCACACTTTGGAGTTCCTTCCTTAGGGAAGTTAGGATGGTTCCTTTTTTGTTTTCCTTTCAGCAACAGGGCAAGACCTTTCTTTTCCAGCAAGCTTTTGGAAACTGATTTTGACAAAAATTACTTTTATGGTGTTGTCCACAGAAGGTTTACATAACTTTAAAGTAGATGATGAAGACATTGAAATAGTTCAATATTTTCCACGCCTTGGCTCAGGAATTAATCAGAAGGGAGACTGCAGTCAAGAAATTAGAAGAAAACTATGACTTAGAAGGGCAGATATGAAGGAACTAGACAAGATTCTGAAGTGTAAATATCTATCATTGAATACTGAAGTTAGGATTGTCCATGTCATTGTATTTCCCATTTCTATGTATGGTTATGAAAGCTGGACAGTGTAGAAAGGTGACAGGAAGAGAATCCACTCATTTGAAATGTGGTGCTGGAGAAGATTTCTACAGATACCATGGATTGCTAAAAAGACAAATGAATGGGCCCTAGAGCAAATCAAACATGAACTCTCCCTAGAAGCCAAGATGACTAAACTGAGACTGTCATAATTTGGCCATATCATGGGAAGGCATGACCCACTAGAAAGACAATAACGCCTAGTAAGATAGAAAGCAGTAGGAAAAGAGGAAGGCCATATTACAGATGGATAGACTCTATCAAGGGAGCCACAGCCCTGAGTCTGCAAGACCTGAGCAGGGCTGTTCAGGACAGAGTGTCTTGGAGGTCTCCCACTCATAGGGTCGCCATAAGTTGTTGTTGTTTCAGCTAACAACAACAACTATTTTCAACCTGTTTTAAAGTAGGTAAGATTTTAATTGGTTTTAATTCTGTTTTTTAAATATCATTTTAACCTTGATGTTGTATGTCTTAACTATATGTGTTTTACTGTATTCTGTCTTTTTGTACACTGCCTTGAGTCCCAGACTGGGAGAAGGCAGGATATAAATAACATGATGGATGCTTCCTAAAGTACCTGGCTAGCAAGATGTTTAGCATATCTGAGGAAGTTTGGTTTTGACCTTACAGGTCCGGTATCCAGTGACATGCAACAAATTCATGCAACGAACTATAGAACTCCCTTCCACTGGAAATTTGGTTGCCCCCCCCCCTCTGTTTCTTTCCCCTAGTAGGCAAAGACCTTTTCCTTTTGGCAGGCCTCTGGCACTTACATTATGAGGCAGAAGGATGTTTTGAATGTGATGTGCTATACTTTTAACTTTTTATATTTTAATTGTGTTTTACATGTGTTTTAAAGAGAGCCAGCATGGTGTAGTGGTTTGAGTGTTGGACTCTAACTCTGGAGACTAGGGTTCAAATCCCTGCTCAGCCATAGAAACCCACTGAGTGACTCTGGGCAAGTCCTACTCTCTCAGCCAAAGGGGAAGACCAAGGCAAACCCCTATGAACAAATCTTGGCAGATTCACCTTAAGGTTGCCATAAGCTGGAAATGGCTTGAAGGTACACAACAGCAACAAATGGACATGAAATCAAATAGGTTGTTCTACAAGTTTTCCCCCCCCAAAAAAAACATGCTATGGAGAAGAGAAATACTTAACTGAGATCATCCAACCTTTCCTTCACAATGCATTTACAGCCTTGCATTCGCAGACTATGAAGACTAACTTTATGAAAGGTATAAACAAGACTATTCCCAGAGAACAATGGCTCTGTATCTGTGGAAGCCAAGTGGTTGAGGACACCATACATTACACATTACATTGTAAGTTATATGAAATCCCAGGATATAAATACTTGGTAAGACATTTACTGCCTGTGACGAAATTTAATGATAGGGATAATATTACATACTTGCTGCCTAGTTCAATTAAGTTGGTCCTGGTTAGTGTATCTAGATTTGGAGTAAAAGCAGACATACTCAGAATTGCCTGTGAGAATAATTTAGAGAATAATAGTTCTTACAAGAAACGCAGCACTGTATTTGTATACTGTATTTTTGTACTATATACTGTATTTTATACATTATAATACAGTATTACATTTTTAATATATCTTATAAGAATTTTTAAACTTTGTGATTTTACCTTTTATTATATTCCTTCTTTATTACTCTGTTTTTCCATCCCTGCCTTGAGTGGACTTTACCACCTGCTTCTGTTTTGTAACTTGAACAACCTTCTTTATTACTCATTTTGGTTTTGGCTATAGCCTGTATTCGATCATCTAAAAGTAAAACTGGATTGAAACACTCCTATCTACATTAATAGTCAAATAGATGATGCTGTAGCAAACTCTTTTAATCTTACCACATGTTATGATCAAAAACTTTATCTGGATCCAACAAAATCCGTGACCCAAGGGGAGCCGTTGGTCGTCTCTTACTTTGAAATCTCTTGGATAAAATGCTGTTCCTCAGATATGAAACAGAAAACCTTTCAATGAACTGCATTTCGACAAACACCTCTGAAAAGAAAATTAAACAAAAGGCAAATTTCATGAGACTTCATTATTTTATTTCCTAGAGGGGTAGCTATGTTAGTCTGCTGTAGCAAAGCATCTTGTAACACATTAAAGACTAACCAACTTTATTATGGCATAAACTTTTGGTAGACACTATCCACCTCAGCAGTTGCATGAAGTGTTAGATCACAACAGCAGATTTATATAAACATGTTCACCGCTTACTAAACTCAAGTGGTGGGAAGTCTGACTAGAAAGAAACAGAAAGTGAGGTTGTCTAAACAGTGGAAAAAAACTCATCACAGAATGCGAGGAGAGTACAATCTGTCCCAATGGGATCCTGTACCTATTCAACGTATTGTGATGAAGCCCCCCCCCCCCAAACACCATATACTCCATGGGAAAAGCCTTTATGGCTTTTCCCATATTTTTTAAAAAACAGTGAGAGGAATGCGCATTCCTGCTTGTTGAGACAAGTGACCAAATTGATTCGCTTTCCCAATACTAGCAGATGATTGGTCAGCTATGTGGAGGGGGGGGGCAGAGCTTGCTAACAAGGTAAGTGCCTGGAGCAACCATGTTGGATTTCCCCTTAGTGAATGAACATTAAGGCAATAAAACAGCTTTTTTTGTTTGCCTTTTTGTTAAAGCAAAAAGTCAATCTTTTGCACTGTGGATATGGTTGTGTTTTTTTAAAGCACTGTTTGGTGGTGGAAAACTGAGTTAAGTAAAACTGCAAGTAATTCACTCGTGGCTGCCATCTTGATTCACAGGCATGCCCATTTGCATAGCAAACATGGATAGCTTCGCATGCGTGCAATTTGCCAAAAAAACCACCCTGTTAAGACAAATAGCAGCTGCTGCAAACTGACATTACTGCAGAGCAATCCACATTTTTTTTGCCTTGTATAGACAAGCCCAGTGTTTGCTGGAGACAAAGAGACTCTGATACATACAGTACATTCAGATCAGATTGGATTGTTTGCTAAAGTATGACAGTTTTCAATGAAAGATGGGGAAATAGTAGTTAGGTGTTTCAAAAATGAGAGTTCAGAACGAACACACACACACACACACACACACACATATGGACACAAGCAGCGGGAATTCACAGTTTTATTTACCCGTGTCTGAAAAAATATGTTTTCTCTAGGTCCTCCAGCATGATTCTATGGTCAACTTCCAGTGTGTGCTAGAGTACCTCCAATGCCTTGAGAGGGTGCTGAGCATAGAGTTGTGCTTTTGCTGGAAAGAGAGGGTTTGCTACTATCTGTGATTTTTGCGGTCTGCAGTAAGTCTGGGAACGTACCCCTTGAGGATACAGGGGTCATACTGTATCAAATACTGATCACAGAAGAAACATTCTGCTCCTGTAGCACACACTGCTCTTCTGCTTGACCTTTCTTACACTGCTCAGTAGGCTGTGTTCCTTCAGAGCTTTTCTTACGGTTTCAATCACTCAAGCAAAGCTGTTCAAGGAAAATATCCACATACAGATACACACACAAACATATACACAAAGACAGTTGTCTTTCATTATCTATCCCATTCCTCTTTCCCTCTCCAAGAAATGTTTCCAAAATTATATCAGGGAATTGTTTTTTTTAAAAAAAGACTAAGTACTTGAACAATTAATAATGGAAATCACTGATTAGCATAAAATCGAGCACTTTCATGACATATATTATGATTTCCCAGGCTATATTTCAGAGGAATAGTTTAATTACGTTTTAATATTTACTTTTTCTATGCTTTTAGCTGTATTGTTAAATTTAAATTAGAAGCCACCTTGAGCCCCAATTTTGGGAGAATCATAGAATCATAGAATTGCAGAGTTGGAAGAGACCACGAGGGCCATCCAGTCCAACCCCCTGCCATGCAGGAAATCACGATCAAAGCATCCCCGACAGATGGCCATCCAGCCTCTGTTTAAAGACCTCCAAGGAAGGAGACCCCACCACACTCCGAGGGAGTGTGTTCCACTGCCGAACAGCTCTTAATGTCAAAAGGTTCCTCCTAATGTTGAGGTGGAATCTCTGTTCCTGGAGCTTGCATCCATTGCTCCGCGTTCCAATCTCTGGAGCAGCAGAAAACAAGCTTGCTCCATCCTCAATGTGACACCCCTTCAAATACTTAAACAGGGCTATCATATTGCCTCTTAACCGTCTTTTTTCCAGGCTAAACATACCCAGCTCCCTAAGTCTCTCCTCATAAGGCATCGTTTCCAGACCTTTCACCATTTTAGTCACCCTTCTCTGGACACGCTCCAATTTGTCAATATCCTTTTTGAATTGTGGTGCGCAGAACTGGACACAGTATTCTAGGTGAGTCCTGACCAAGGCAGAATAGAGTGGCACTATTACTTCCCTTGATCTGGACACTATACTTCTATTGATGCAGCCCAAAATCGCATTGGCCTTTTTAGCTGCTGCATCATACTGTTGACTCATGTTCAACTTGTGGTCTACTAGGACTCCTAGATCCCTTTCGCACGTAGTCTCATTCAGCCAGGTCTCCCCCATCCTATATCTACGCATTTCATTTTTTCGCCCTAAGTGCAGTACCTTACACTTCTCCGTATTGAATTTCATTTTGTTAGCTTTGGCCCAGCTCTCCAGTTTATCCAGGTCATTTTGAATTTTGATCCTGTCCTCCAGGGTATTAGCTACTCCTCCTAATTTGGTGTCATCTGCAAATTTGGTAAGTATGCCCCTAATTCCCTCATCCAAGTCATTGATAAAGATGCTGAATAGTACTGGGCCCAGGACAGAACCCTGTGGCACCCCACTGGTCACATCTTTCCAAGATGAAGAGGAGCCACTGCTGAGCACCCTTTGGGTTTGGCCAGTCAACCAATTACAAATCCATTGAACTGTTAACTTGTGTAGCCCACATTTTACAAGCTTGTTTGCAAGAATGTCATGGGGAACCTTGTCAAAGGCCTTACTGAAATCAAGGTATGTGATATCCACAGTGTTATCTTCATCTACCAAGCTGATAATTTTATCAAAAAAAGAGATCAGATTAGTCTGGCATGACTTGTTACTCTGAAACCCATGTTGACTTTTTGTGATTATGGCATTGCCTTCTAAATGTTCACAGACTCTCTGTTTAATGATCTGCTCTAGAATTTTCCCTGGTATTGATGTCAGACTAACTGGATGATAATTGTTGGGATCTTCTTTTTCCCCCCTTTTGAAGATGGGGACAACATTTGCCCTCCTCCAGTCTGCTGGGACTTCTGTTCTCCAGGAGTTCTCAAAGATTATTGCCAATGGCTCTGAGATGATATTTGCCAGCTTTTTTAATACTCTTGGATGTAGTTTTTCTGGTTCTGGAGATTTAAATTCATTTAGATTAAGAAGGTATTCTTGTACTACCTCTTTGCTTATTCTGTGCTGGATTTCCCCTATTGTGTCCTCTGTTCCTTTATCCTCAGGTTGGTCCCCCTTTTCCTTTTCTGAAAACACTGAGGCAAAGAAGGTGTTGATTAATTCTGCCTTTTCTCTGTCCCCTGTTAGCATTTTGCCATCTTCTCCACATAGTGGCCCTACCATTTCCTTCTTCCTCCTTTTGCTGCGGACATACCCCAAAAAACCCTTTTTATTGTTCTTAACCTCTCTAGCAAGCCTGAACTCATTCTGCACTTTAGCTTTTCTGACTATACTCCTACATGTGTTCGCTATCTGTTTGAATTCTTCTTTGGTGATTTCCCCTTTTTCCATTTCCTATACATGTTCCGTTTAAAACTTAGCTCTGTTGAAATTTCTTTAGTCATCCATCCTGGTTTCTTGAGACACCTCCCATTTTTCTTCCTCAATGGTACTGTTTGAAATTGTGCCTTCAGTATCTCCCTTTTGAGAAAGTCCCATCCGTCTTGAGGTCTCTTCACTTTTAGTATTCCTGACCATAGGATCACCCCCAGTATTTCCCTGAGTTTATTGAAATCAGCTCTCCTAAAGTCAAGAATGCGTGTCTGACTATGCCTGGCTTCTCCTTTCCATTGTACAACAAACTCCAGGAGAACATGATCACTCTCACCTAAGGATCCCACCACTTGCACCCCATTAACCAGGTCATCCCTGTTGGTTAGGATCAGATCTAAAATAGCTGACCCCCTTGTTGCCTCTTCCACCTTTTGGACCATGAAATTGTCTTCCAGGCAAGTAAGGAATTTGCTAGACCTTGCCTGGAAGACAGGCTATAAATAAATATACAATTAACACTCCATATTTGTGGGTTTTACTTTTACAGGTTTAATTATTTGCTGTTACTTCCCTGCTGCCTTGAAAGCATCTGTGGTGGCTTGAATCCCTATATTGTACTTTTTGTGTGTGTTAAATAGGTTTTGGGGGGGGAGGCTAGAGGTGTTCACTGTTTTTCCACTTTCACAGAGGTCCTACCTCTAACACCAGCAAATGTGGAAGGCTGACTGGAACAAGAACATATGAAGGGCTATGTGCCCCCATGAAGTAGCAGCTGATAGGAAAGACCTTTACTTAAGAGTAGGGAGCGCCACTGCCAGAGTTGGGGGGGGTATTCTCTATTATTTGTTTCCCAGTTGAAAAATGGGTTTCCCGACAGTTGGGAAACACCGTTGGGAAGAACCTTCACACACTTTTCTGTGTAAGACACATGGAGAACTAAACAAGAACTCCAATCATCACCCAGGACAAAAAAGAAGCAAAATAAAAACATTGGTAGACTGTGCAAAAAGGATCTGCAAACCCCACTACCTGGAGGATGAACTGAGGCACCTAAACTGGGCCCTACAGGCTAATGGTTACTCCAGATCAGACATCACAGGAGCAGCCAGATCCAGGAAAAACCACATGAATAAAGAAGAAAAACAGCCACCCAAGGTATTTTTACCATACATCAAAGGAGTCACAGACAAAATAGGGAAACTGATGAGGAAACATAACCTCCAAACAATCTACCGACCCCACAATAATATCCAAGAAATGCTACGCTCAGCGAAGGACAAAAGTGACCCTCTCACAGCTGCAGGAGTTTACCGCATACCATGCAACTGTGGACAAGTTTACATAGGACCACTAAGCGCAGTGTGCAAGCACAGATCAAGGAAAACAAGAGACACTGCAGACTGGATCAGCCAGAAAAATCAGCAGTAGTAGAACATGTTATAAACCAACCTGGACACAAAATGCTATTTGATAACACAGAAATTCTAGACCAGGCCAACAACTATCATGTCAGAATGCACAGAGAAGCTATTGAAATCCACAAACACCTGGACAACTTCAACAGGAAAGAAGAAACCTTAAAAGTAAACAAAATCTGGCTCCCAGTTTTGAAATACAATAGAATCAAAACTCAACACTTACAAAGGAATTCCACCCAGGGACACGGGGAGTTCCAGCAGACTGTGTGTGTTATTGGACTGATGAAGAGGCATCAGGCCTAGGCCCAAATGAATGGCCCTCCCTCCATCCCAACTGCTCTGGCCTTGGAAGGAGAGAAGAACCAGCAGTGTCTGCTGGATTTAATCCCTAACCCCACTGCCACTCCCTTTTCCTTATGTGTTGTGTCTTATTTAAATTATAAGCCTCAGGGCAGGGAACTGTTAAATTAACCATTTGTAAGCCACTCTGAGAGCCTTTGTGGCTGAAGAATGGGTTATAAATACAGCAGGACCCCTGTATCCGCTGGGGCTTGGTTCTGAGGGCCCCAGTGGATACCAAAAACTGTGGATAATAGTGAACACCATTGAAAATAATGGGACTTCCGGTTTAAAATACCAAAGAGTTGCCTTGGAGAACCTAGAAAATGGCTAGAGGTCACATTTTCTAGGAAGACTGTGTGGTAGGTGTCATGAGGCAGTCCCATCATCCTGCAAAGGTGGTAGAACTCCCATCATTCTGCAAAGACTACATTTTCCATTATCTGCAAACAGTGCTTGTCTGATCAGCTTGACCAGGTAAACTAAGTGTTAAGTGTTAAGAGCAAGGTGGGAGGTGGAGGTCATCTCCTGAGATAGCATCATCATGACATCACATCACCAGACACTGGACTGGCCAACGAGAATTTGGAATGGTAATTTGAAAAGGTTTTATACTTTGCCTCAGCTAAGAGACACACAAAGAAAGGACTCTGAGGGGATGGATGTTGTCAAAGAACAATGTTCTGAGTGAGCACATGGCTGGGGTCTGGCTTAGAATGAGCATGTGGTCCAGCCAACCCTGGACACCAGATTTAACCTTCATAGACTTCTGTAATGTAAGGAGTTTTACTTTTGTGTAGGGAACAGTTTAGTTAGCTTGTGTCAGGGTTTACTTTTTATTTTTCCCTTGACTGGACGTATTGATGCTTTGTATCTCTGTAACCTTAAGCTTTAACCTGGAGAAAAAAGTGTTTCTCTTCATGAAATGAGTTACCTTTTGAACTTGTCTTAAACTTGCTTGAATAAACATAAGCTTTTCTACTTTCCTACTAGGCCAAGCCTACACACGCCTTGTTTTGGGTCATTGCTACATTGCTAGTTTCCTGTGCTTCTGGGTAGAAAGGAGGGGGCCTGAGAAAATCTCAGCCAGTGGGCTGAAAGGTCCTAAGCACCCAACGGTCTCCTCTTGGACCGTGTAAAAGGGTGGGGGGTAGTGCAATCAAGAGGTGGTGGCAGCTTATCAAGAAGAGAGACATAGTTTCCAGGCTAGAGGAATCCTGAAAATGTGTCTCAGAGGGAACAATTTGAGAGTTCTCAGGGTAGGAGGAATCCTGAGCTGGATCACAAAGGTAGCTTTGCTTCTCAGGTGTGTGCATGCTGTGTGTGTGCACGCACACAGAGGCAAAGGCTATTTCACAATAGGTGTGCTGTTTTGTGTCCCGTGGATAATTGAATCAGTGGGTAATGAATCAGTGGATACGGGGGCCCTACTGTACTCTATAAATAAATAAATAAATAAATGATCTGCCTTAGTACACAAAAGGCAGTTTTCCATGCTTCTACCTCTGAGCAACCCACTTTTGAGCGCTTCTATTGCTGTCACCATTCTATGGCTCTTCTACCAGCAGCTTTCAGACTCATGTTTCCTGCTCTGAAGAGCCCAGACTAAGGTGGAAGCAGTGTTGTAATATGCTAGGCCTAAAAGGTAGTCCTACCCATTTATGTGGCAATTGTGTTGAAGATGAAATAAAAGAGCAGAGTGGCTTGCAAAGTATGTTAGCACAGGAATACACAGGAGAAGTTCCAGTCCTCCTAGAAGTCATAGTTCTAATAATCCGGAAATACATTAACATGAAAAATGGCTCAGATGAGATAATTAGACAGATGGTCAAAAATATCTAACAGAAATAGCAGGAGGCGAAAAAAAACTGGAGTTTTCTATAAGCTAATACTTTTGCATGGGAAAGATGATTCATTTCATTGTTAAATGCTTGAAATAGAAAGTAATATTATGCAAAATTCAAACTACTGTACAATACAGCAAAAACCATCCATGCTGTTTTGTACTCTACTTGGCTGACTGCTCAGAATGTGCCCCAGTATAGTGAGGGTTTGGCTGAAAAAACAAAGCATTTTTCTTTCTGGATGAGAGTGAACTGCCTACATCAAGGGTGAGGAAAATGCAGCACATAGTTTGCATGTTGCCTGCAAAGCAATTTTTGAAACCCTTCAAGTCCCCCACCCATTTCTGAATTTTTAATTTTTTTTAAAAAGGAAGATCAAAACGCTCCTTGCATGGGCAGCAATACTGCCATGTTCCTAGCACCCTGGGCTGTTTTAGGCCTCAGTAGTCTTCCCCGCCCCTGCGCCAAATCTGGAATTAACATCCAACTGACTTCCAGACTCTCTTGGGTCGAACACAGTGTATGGGCATGGCAGAATTTCCTCCCACGGCATTTGAATGAAAAAGAAAATATCTACACCTGGAAGTGTCCAAGGGAAGTAATGTCCTTGTTGGTTCTTTTGCAACTCTCCGTGACTTTGGATGCCATCAACCAAAACATCCTTCTGGACCATGATTCTAGGATGGGACTTGGAAGCACTGCTTTTCAGCTGTTGCAGTCTTTTTTGGAAAAGCAATTTGGAAAATGAACTAGGGAGCTCCTGTTTGATGCAGCAGTTATGGTCCTATGGTATCCCTAGGGGTTCCACCTTGTCCTCCCTGCTACTTAACACACACACAGAGGCAAACACAATACCATTGGGAGAAGTTGTCCAGAATGTCCGGTTCTGGGCCACCCATACATTTATAACACATGATATACACACACACACACACACACACACCCCTTTCCATCTAAATCTAAGGAAATAGTTCAAATTTGAAATCAATATATGATGTCAGTAATAAACTGGATGAGGAAGAATACACTGAAGCTTAATCCAGAAAGGGGAAAGGTTCTCCTGGTCAACACAAAGTCATATCAGGGAAAGGGGATTCAAGCTTTCTTGAATGGGGTCATATTGTTAGGATCGGTCCCTGAAGGTGCCTATTCCTGCCATTTTTGTGTGGCTCTGTAACTCTGCTGTAACCTTGATGTTAATTGTGTTTTCATTTCTCTGTACTGGCTAACAAGTGCTTGGTAGCAACTGTGGGGAGAAGGGAGTGTAACGGTCACTGTAACAATAAGCTGCAGCTATGGCTCAGAGGTTGGGGAAAGCAGACTGAATGCTTTTTTTTTCACATTTTATTAATCATTCTCACAAACATACATATTCATAAACAAACATATTCATCTTATTTTGAACATAATTCCGCAAACATTTTTTTTGAAAGCAAGTTCATGAATTATTTCACAAGTTCTTTTCAACTTTAGTCACACCTCGAAAAGAAAAGAAAAAAACCATCAATAATTCAATCTAGCCTTCCTTCTTCATTTTCTCCACTAACTTCCTATTTGTGTAGTTTTGGTAAAGAAAGATCATAGTTACACGTCACCATTATTCTTGACTTTCTCCCCCCCTCCTCCAATTTTTACTCTCCAATGCACCTTTGTCCTGATTTCTACTTTACCATACTTCCCCATAACTTCTTCCTCTGGTATTTCCTTTGTTTCGTCATAATAAACTAGTTTGTAACTCTCCATTTATACCCCAGTACTCTATTACCTGCTTCCACTCTTGTTTCCGTTTTGACTCTTTCCAATTTCGTAATTTATTTGTAAGTACAGTTGTCCCTTGACATTCGCGGGGGTTACGTTCCACGGACCCCTGCGAATGTAAAAAAACCGCGAATATGGATTGCCCTCCCCGGGGCCTTCACGGAGCCTTCGAAGGCTCCGTGAAGGCCTCCGCGGCCTCCCCCCACCCTCCCCAGGCCTTCACGGAGCCTTCGAAGGCTCCGTGAAGGCCTCCCCCCACCCTCCCCCCTCCCTCCCCGGGGCCTTCACGGAGTCTTTCAAGGCCCCGTGAAGGCCTCCACGGCCTCCCCCCACCCTCCCCAGCCCTTCACGGAGCCTTCGAAGGCTCCGTGAAGGCCTCCCCCCACCCTCCACCCTCCCTCCCCGGGGCCTTCACGGAGTCTTTCAAGGCTCCGTGAAGGCCTCCGCGGCCTCCCCCCACCCTCCCCAGCCCTTCACGGAGCCTTGGAAGGCTCCGTGAAGGCCTCCACCCATCCTCCCCCCTCCCTCCCCGGGGCCTTCACGGAGCCTTTGAAGGCCTCCGCGGCCTCCCCCCACCCTCCCCAGCCCTTCACGGAGCCTTCCAAGGCTCCGTGAAGGCCTCCCCCCACCCTCCCCCCTCCCTCCCCGGGGCCTTCACGGAGCCTTTCAAGGCTCCGTGAAGGCCTCCGCGGCCTCCCCCCACCCTCCCCAGCCCTTCACGGAGCCTTCCAAGGCTCCGTGAAGGCCTCCCCCCATCCTCCCCCCTCCCTCCCTGGGGCCTTCACGGAGCCTTTCAAGGGGCTCCGTGAAGGCCTCCGCGGCCTCCCCCCACCCTCCCCAGCCCTTCACGGAGCCTTCCAAGGCTCCGTGAAGGCCTCCCCCCATCCTCCCCCCACCCTCCCCAGCCCTTCACGGAGCCTTCCAAGGCTCCGTGAAGGCCTCCCCCCACCCTCCCCGGGGCCTTCACGGAGCCTTTCAAGGCTCCGTGAAGGCCTCCGCGGCCTCCCCCCACCCTCCCCAGCCCTTCACGGAGCCTTCCAAGGCTCCGTGAAGGCCTCCCCCCACCCTCCCCCCACCCTCCCCCCACCCTCCCCAGGCCTTCACGGGGCCTCTGGGGGGTCTCCAAAAGCCCCATGAACGCCTAGCCGGCCCTCCCGGCTCCTTCCCACAGCTTTCAAGGGGCCTCCGGAGGCCCCTTTTCGCGGTTTTTGGGGGGGCCGGGGGGGGCCCTCCCAAAACCGCGAATAATTAAAACCGCGAATGCTGAGTTCGCGAATGTGGAGGGGCAACTGTATATCCAATTCATACGTATCAATTACTTTATCTTTCCACTCCTCAATACTGGGGCATTCTTTCAATTTCCATTTTCTGGCTATGACGAGTCTAGCCGCTGTAATCAAATACAGCATAATTCTCCAATTTATATTTCCCTTCCTACCTTTGTCGTTTTTAATTATATTTAACAAATACAATTCCGGAGTGAACTCAAGTTCCCCTTGCAAGATTTGTTTTGTTATCTCATGTACTTGATTCCAGAATTTGTTAATCTTTTTACATCGCCACCACATGTGGATTAGTGTTCCCTGATTTTCACCGCATTTCCAACATGAACTTGGTATAGTTTTGTTCATCTTACTTAATCTTTTTGAAGTATAATACCACCTTAATGCCACCTTTACATAATTCTCCTTTAGCAACTGGCAAGCTGTAAATGTGAAAGATCTCTTTCTTGCCAATTCCCAATCCTCTATGGCAATAGGTCTCCCTATGTCTTTTGCCCATTTTAACATATACTCTTTTATATATTCTTGTTCCGTTTGTCTCTTTAACAGTATTTTGTAAAATTTCCCAATAGCTTTTTGCCTATTTTTCACTCTAAGAATCTTATCTAATTCATTTTCTTCAAGTTCAAAACTATCTCTTTCTAGATCTTCTATGAAACGTTCTTTTAATTGTAAATACATAAACCAATTTACATTATGTCTTCCTTGTAGTTTTTCTTTTGATTCCAGTTCCATTGAACTATCTTTTCCTTTCTTTATCAACTCCTCGTATCTTAGCCAATCGTCTGTCCTATACCATCTAGACAAAAAAGCCTCTTGGGGTGAGACCCATAATGAGATTTTAAAGTAAAATGTTTTTTTTACTTTTCCCCATACCCTCAATAATCCTTTCCTTATACAGTGGTTCATGAATCCTTTATTTACTTTCTCTTTTTTATAAAACAGATAGGCGTGCCAACCATATCTAATGTCGTGACCTTCCAGATTCAATAGTTTTTTATCATTTAAATTTACCCAATCTTTAATCCACACTAATGTTGATGCCTGATAATATAGCTTAAAGTCTGGAAGGTCACAACCACCTCTAAGTCTAGTATCTGTTAAATATGTCCATTTAAACCTCGATATCTTGTTTCCCCATATGAATTTCCGCAAATCTTTATTCCAGTTATCAAATATCTTATCATTAGTCACTATGGGTAAATTTTGAAAGAGGAATATAACTTTAGGGAGTATCGCCATTTTTATTGCAGCGATTTTTCCCATTAATGACAAGTTAAATTTGCTCCATCTAGCCATGTCTTTCTTTATTTCTGCCCAGCATTTTTTATAATTACTGTCAAACAGATCGGCATTTCTTTTGGTGAGCCATATTCCTAAATATCTTGCCTTATTACCTATATTACAGCCAGATTTATCTCTCAATTTTTGTTCTTCTTTGTTGGTCATATCTTTCGTAATTATAATTGTTTTATCTTTATTAATTTTAAAACCAGAGTGTTCTCCAAATTCGTTGATTAAGTTTAAACATTTTTCAATTTGGTTTTGAGGTTCTTCCATAAATATAATCACGTCATCTGCAAAAGCTTTTAATTTATAAGTAAAGCCTTTAATCTTTATACCCGGGATCTCCTTACAAGCTCTTAATCTTCTGAGTAAAACCTCGAGTACTAAGATAAACAATAAAGGTGAGATGGGGCAACCCTGTCTCGTACCTTTGTTTATTTTAAATGTATCTGAGCTCTCCCCATTAATAATAAATTGTGCTGTTTGCTCTGTATATATATTTTCTATTCTTTTGCAGAATCTCATTCCTAATCCTGTTCTTTTCATTGTCTCCATCATAAAATTCCAGTCTACATTATCGAAAGCTTTTTCAGCATCTAACATCATCACACCTACTTCCTTTTCACTATGCACTTCATAATATTCCAATATATTGATGACAGTTCTTATGTTGTCATTTATTCTTCTCCCAGGTATAAAGCCATTCTGATCTTCACTCACTACTTCAGCAATTATCTGTTTAAGCCTATTGGCTAAGATCATGGTGTAAACTTTATAGTCTAAATTTAATAGTGAGATAGGGCGATAATTGCCAATTTCTTTGCCATCTTTCCCTTCTTTCAGTATTAAGGATATATTAGCATTCTTCCAGGTTTCAGGAATACCTTCGACTTCAATCCGGTTAAATAATTTATATAATGGCATAGCAAGTTCGCTTTCAAATTTTTTATAGAACAAAGCCGAAAAGCCGTCTGGCCCCGGAACTTTATTCTGTTTCAACTGTTGGATTGCTTTTGAGATTTCTGCTATTGCGATTGTCTTATTCAGGCTTTCCAAGTGTTCTTTTTTCAAATTCTGGAATTCTTGTTTGTCTAAATATGCTTTCATCTTCCGCATCTCCTCCTCACTCTTAGCTTTACAACTAAATAATTTGTCATAATATCTCTTAAACTCTTCTTTAATCTTTTGATTTGTCTTGACTTGTTCCCCACATCTTATCTCAGTAATTATTTTTTCTCTAGTTCTCTCCTTAGTCTATGCGCAAGCCACTTACTTGACTTATTTGCATACTCAAAATTAATTTGTTGTAATTTTCTCATTTTCTTTTCAAGTGTCGACCATGTTTCCATGTTTAATTGTGTCTGAATTAATTTGATTTGGCGTACTGTATTCTCATTAGTTGGATCTTCTCTCAATTCTTCTTCTTTCCTTTTCAGCTGTCTACTCAAAAAATTATACCTCTCTGTATTTTGTTTTTTAACTTCTGCTCCTCTTTTAATCAACAATCCTCTAAATACTGCTTTGCCAGCATCCCAGATGGTTTTCCATTTACACTCTTTGTTGTCATTTTCTTGAAAATATAAATTGATTTCCTTCTTCAGTTTATTAACATAGTCTTCGTCCTTTATTAAATTCTCGTTCAACCTCCAATTCATAGTTGTTTTAACTATTTTCATTTTTAATTTAATTAAATTATGATCCGAAGATGTCCTTGGCAGAATTTCCATGTCTAGAACGTAAGGCAACAACTCCTTGGATATTAAAAACATATCAATTCTAGACATGGATTTATGTCTATCTGAATAAAACGTAAAACCCTTTTCATTGTTGTGTGTCTTAGTCCATACGTCCTCTAAACTATACTCATCTTTAATATCAAAGAAACTTGTTGGTAATTTCTTCTGAATTCCTATTTTCTTTTTATATGTTCTATCCATCTTTGGATCCAGAACTCCGTTAAAATCCCCTAATAGGATCATAGATCCTTTCACATGCTTCTCAATTTGTTGATATAATTTTTTATAAAATTTCTCTTGATTCAGGTTAGGTGCGTATACTCCCACAATTACTGTTTTAACACTCTGAAAAACTGTCTCAACACCGATGTATTCACCTTCCTCATCTTTGAATAGTTCTTTTACTGGATATTTATGATTTATATATAATGCTATTCCTCTTTTCCTCTTTTTACTATTGGCCAAATAGAACAATTGACCTAACTTAGTATTTCTCAGAAATCTATAATCCTCTCTTTTTATCTTAGTTTCTTGTAAACATACTATATCATTTTTCTGCTTTTCTAAATCATGAAATATTTGTCTTCTTTTATATTCTGAATTTAACCCTTTAATATTCCAGGAACATATTTTGATTGCCATTTTAAATTTCTTTATTTTATTCTTTTCCCTCTTCGTCTTCTATTTCTTCTCCTGAATCCTCTTCTTCTACGTCCTCCTTGTCTAATTCTATATCCAAATCCTCTTCTTCTGTGTGGCCCTCTTCCTCTCTCTCTCCCTCGTACGCCTCTGATTCCTGTCGTTTTCTCTCCATTAATTGTTCCTTAATGTTCTTTCTGGTTTCTTCTTCTTCCTGATCTCTTCTATCTGACTGTTTTCTCTGTCGTATGTCCTTTTCAAATTTTTTGCAAAATTCTTCAGCACTTTTTGTCGAGTCTATCCTATACTTTTTCTGTCTAAACGTAAACGAGATCCCCTCTATTTTGTTCCATTTATAATAAATTCCCTTTTTTATTAGTAATTGCGTGATCCTTTTATAGTTTTGTCTCCTTTTCAAAATAACTGTTGGTAAATCTTTATAAATTT
Organism: Gambelia wislizenii; assembly: GCA_030847615.1. Taxonomy (NCBI): domain Eukaryota; kingdom Metazoa; phylum Chordata; class Lepidosauria; order Squamata; family Crotaphytidae; genus Gambelia; species Gambelia wislizenii. The sequence continues at coordinate 281,880,851 of JAUMIR010000001.1, read as the reverse complement.
TTATTTCTTCTCCTCCTATCTTCAACGAATCTCTAAAGCTTTGTTGTACTATTTTATCTCTTATTTTACTTTTGTTGAAATGGATCACAACATCTCTCGGGAGCTTTTTCTCCCTAGCAATCACAGAGTTAATCCGAAACATTTTTTCCGTCTCTTCTTCCACATATTCTTCATCTAATCCTACGAATTTTGCTAAATCCGGAATTACCCTCTCAAATAAGTTTTCATTTACCTTTTCAGATAAACCCCTTAATTTTAAGCATTTTTCTCTGTATCGTAATTCTTGATTTAACATAAACTCCTCCCCTTTATTTTGCTTTTCTTGTACCCTTGTCGTGATCTTTTCAGCTTCTTGGGATTTTACTTTCAGCATTTCAATATCTTTTTTCATTCCTTCCATTTCTTTATTTATTTTATCTAATTTTTTCCCTAATATTTCCGTTTCTTTTTTATAGTCATGTTTAATTTCTTTTCGGATATCTTTTAATTCATTCCTGATTTCCTGTTTAAAATTCCTGAGTTCTGTTCTTAACTCTTCCAATATTAAATTTTGAATTTCTGGTAGTTTGGGAGCCTCTTGTGACCCTCTCCCGGAAGTGAGTGTTTGCACTTGAAGCTGTGTCGTAGCTTTCCTTGTGCTATACGCCATTTCCTTTTTATTTTTATTTTTGCTCTAAATATGTTAAGTGCTAATAATTCTTGCTTATTATTATTCCTTATTCTTCTTGTTTCTTGTTTATTGATAATTCCTTTCTAGAATTTCCCAAATTTCTGTTCTGTTACCCAGGTTAGTCCCTGAGTATATAACTCTTCCACCCCAAATTTTTCACCTCACGCAATTAGTTAATGTCTCCCACCTTCCCCTTCACCCAGTCAATTACTGCCACTCTGAATCCCTAATATTCCTCCCCTGGATCCTTGTATCCTTTCTGCCTTCAGAATTTTTATGATAAGATTAATTATTTAATATGTAGCCTGTTTCCCTTTTTCTCTTCAACACAAATTTAGATGGATTTAAACTGACCGGATCTTAAATCCCCCTATAAAATTAAACCAGACCATTTACCATTAATTTCTTTTCCCGATCACTTAATTATTAACTAATACATATATAATTCAGTCCCTTTGTCCCCTTAAGATCTTTTCCACCAACATAAGTCTATTTCAATAAAACATAAAGATTCACCTTCATTACTCTCAGATCTCTTATGTACACCTTATGTAATACCTCAAATTTCTCTTATATACCCCTTACACAGTACACTCTAGTCTCTTTTACTATATATTATATATTTATATATATATATGTATATGTTAATTACAGGTTGAACCTCTTATAATTTATTCATTTAAGTCAACTTAGACAAATCACCTTAATCAAACAATTTACCCACTTTTATCTATTATTTCTATTTCTCTCCTTCTTTAGACTATTCCCCTCCACGTCTTTCCCTGTTGGGAGCTCTTAACATATACTTATCATTTTTTTTTTGTTCAAGTATAGACTTATCAATTCTCTACACCAAGTTCTTTCTTTGTTGTTTTCGCTACCAAGTTCTATATAAAGTTTTTTCAGCGTGTAGATCACAAAAGTTCCTTCCTTCTCTCTCTTTCTTCTCTCAGCTGAAACTTATCCGCTGTTCTTAGTCCCCAGGTTTTCCTTCGTCAGCTGTTCCACAATAAGGTAACTCAAATCCCCTTACGTTTCAAACTTTCTCAGTTCCTCAGTTTCAAGTTCATCAAAGTTCTTCAAAGTAACTTTGTTTCTATTTTATCCCCTTCTTTAAGTACAATCCATTAAACAGGGTAACTTAAACTTTAATCCTTTCTTTTGTGAAGAAGAAAAAAAAAAGGAAAAAAAGACTCACAGTAATGGGAACAGAAATCTGGAGGCTTATCTAATCAAGTTCTTTCGGTTTTAGCCTCCCAGCAGGATCTTCTTTCCTTCGGCTGCTTCTCTATTTCTCTGTTTCACCTCTCTCCCCAGTCCTTTCTCGCCGTCTTCTCTCGGTTTCCAGTTCGCTTTCTATTCCTATTTTTCTCAGGACCTCTCAACTATTAAAGTAAAATCTTTAATCTTCTTTCCCAAAACAAAATCCTCCACCTACTTTGCTTCTTTCCAGCTTCTTCTACCTCCCTTCGAAGGTTGGGAAGCTGTTCCGTTTCTTAAAGTTGAGGCGCGGTACAGCTAATGTCCTAAGAGGACTCCACTGCGTTGCCGGGATACCCTTCTCGCTGCCCCCTCCCCAAAGGCAAAGGGGAGCCTCCGCCCCCCCCAAACCTTAGGAGGGATGCTGCAGATTCGGTGGGTTTCCTTCGCTCCTGTAACCTTCCCAGGTAGGAGTTTCCCGCGATATTATTCTCGGGCAAATGCAGTGGAACGGAGCGCTGGTGCAGAGCTCAACTCCCCCGCGTCCGCCGCCGCCAGCTCAACCGGAAGTCAGAAAAAGCAGACTGAATGCTTTTGTGGGAAAGGAGGTCAGGGGACGATGGATATCCAGTAGTTTTGCAGCCCGCCAGATTTCATAGACTGACAAATGCTATTACTGTACTGTTTGCCCTCTTAATTTGCATTCCGAGCAACAACTTTGTATGATATGCTTTCTGGATTACTGTGCCAATAAAGTTTTATGTTTAACTATGAAACTGCTGGTCACTGCATCTGGGAATGCAAGTACATGACACATATTCCCCTTAGAATCACAGAATCATAGAGTTGGAAGAGACCACAAAGGCCATCCAGTCCAACCCCTTGCCATGCAGGAATAAACAATCAAAGCATTTCCAACAGATGGCCATCCAGCCTGTGCTTAAAAACCTCCAAAGAAGGAGACTCCACCGCACTCTGAGGCAGCGTATTCCACTGCCAAACAGCTCTTACTGTCAGGAAGTTCTGACTATACATGGATATATCAGCTGATGACCAATACAGAAATCAAATAGGCTACATAATTGGAAGCAGAAGATGGAGAAGCCCCATTCTCTCTGCAAAAACAAGACCAGGAGAGATTGAGGGACAGACTATGAACTGCTAAGATCAAAAATTACATCATCATCATCTTCATCATCATCTTTATTTCTATCCTGCTTTCCCCCCAGTTTGGGACTCAAAGTGGTATACAATAAAAAGACATTGTTAACATCAGCAAAATACAAAAGTATTTGTATTTTAAACAACAGCTTTTATGTATTTTAAAATACATAAATACATGTATGTATTTATGTATTTTAAAATACACAAGTATTTTAAAATACTTGTATTTTAAACAAGTATTTTAAAATACTTGTATTTTAAACAAGTATTTATAATTAAACAACAGCTAAAATTATAAAAACACACACATATGTACACACAGACGTACACAACACTGACATATACCCCAGCACTGCCATTAGCAAAGATTGGCAAAGGCCTGCCAAAACAGGAAAGTATTTACTTGGCTCAGGAAGGAAGGCAGGGAGGGTGCCAATCTGGCTTCTACAGTAAAGTTAAAGAAAAACAATAAACCAACCATTGTGCCAAAAGAGAAGCTGAAGAATATTCCTGTAGAATTTAAAGATACAGTTGTCCCTCCACATTCGCGGGGGTTAGGGCCATGAGACCCCTGCGAATGTGAAAAATCTGTGAATAAAAACTAGGTCATGCCACCGCCCTCCCTCCCCCCGTCCCAAGGAGCAGCAACGGAGCTTGGCAAGCTTCGTCGCTGCTTCCTCCCACCCACTCCCGCCCCCCTAGGAGCAGTTTTTGGGAGGGCGGGGGGGGGCGCTCCCAAAACCGCGAATAGTCAAAATCGCGAATCTTAAAGCCGTGAATGTGGAGGGGCAACTGTAATGTGAAAAACAGATTTGCACTATTAAGCCTAATTGACCAAGAGCCAGAAGAACTCTTGACTGGAGCCAGGGACACTGTCAGGGAAGAATGCAAAGAGACACTATCTGCAGCCAAAAAGAAAGAGAAGCCTTAGTGGATGACGGAAGAAACTCTTCAAGCAGTTAAGGACAGATAAAAAACAAAAGTAAAAGGTGACAGAACAGAGTCAGAATCCTGAATGCAACTGTTTAGTGGCTTGTATGCAAGGACAAAGAGAACTACAATTGTCCCTTCATATTCATTGGGGTTTGGTTCCAGGACCCCCGTGGTAACAACATCTGTGAATATTCAAGTCCCATTATATGCAATGGCATAGCAAAATGGTGTCCCTTATATAGGATGACAAAATCAAGGTTTGCTTTTTGGATTATTATTTTTTAAAGAATTTTTTCAAGCCATGAATAGTTAAATCCATGGATACCAAATCCGTGGATACGGAGGGACAAGTGTACTGTAATAATCAATGCAGAAAAACAGAAGATAATGACAATAGACGATCTGAGAAATCAAAGGGAAATTTAAACCAAGAGTGAGGATGCTATACAGTACAACCAGCAGGGGAACACATTACACAACCAAGTAAGTACAAATAAAGAGATGATGGAAACAATACACTGAAGAACTATATAAAAGAGTTTAAAGGATGACAGATTTTTTTCAAGGGAAAACCATCTGAAGATGAACCTACAATTTTAGAAAGTGTAGTGGAAGCTACACTCAGGGCACTTGGGAGAAATAAATCACCAGGAACAGATGACATACCAATAGAGTTGCTTCAAGCTACAAAGACAAAATCTATTCTAGTTCTAACTAAAATCTGCCAACAAATATGGAAAACAAAACAATGCGCACAAACTGGAAACATGCAATATACATTCTAGTCACCGAGAAAGAGGACACCAAATTCAACAACAAAGACATTTACCATACATGTAGTGAGAAATATCAGATGTCTAAACTGGGTTCAGGAAAGGAAGAGGCACTAGGGATTATAATGCAAATATATGTTGGATAATGGAGCGCACCAAAGAATTTCAAAAGAAAATCACTTTGTACTTTATAGATTATAACAAAGGCTATAATTGTATAGATCAGTGGTTTGTAACCTGGGATCCAGGGGCCACCCGGTGCCTGCAATATCCTCACAGGGGGTCCACAGAGGGTTGAAAGTTGCTTGGCCCACCTCCTCCTTGCAGTGGAGTGGAGTGGAGATGTGATAGGAGCCAAGGCAAAGGCTGGCTGACTGGCTTGTCCTGTGCATTGCCATTCAATCCTCTCCAGCCACAAACATGCAGGAAGTAGCAGGAGAAAAGTTTTTCCTCCCCCTCCAGTGCCTCGGAGGGAAGGTTTCATGGATGGTGTAATTGTATGATTATGATTATGATTAAACTTAAATCTTGGGGGTCCGCAGCAACAGAAGATATTTAAAGGGGATCCCTGGTAAAGAAAAGGCTAAGAACTACTGGTATAAATCATGAAAGACTATGGATCACTCTTAAAGAAAATGGTGTGCCACAACATTCAACTGTCCCAGAGCATAGGAAAAGAGGATAGCATATGCAGAACAGAATAGTTTCCAATTGGCAAGCTGCAATTGGGTCAGGCAAAGCTGCATTTTATCACCCTAGCAGTTTAACTAGTATGCTGAACATATACATAAAGCAGGATCGACTTGGAGGAAGGAGGTGTGGAAATTGGAGGAAGGAGTATCAACAATATGCAGATGGATCCATACTACTAGCAAAAATAACAAAGACTTGGAATAATTACAGTACTGAAGAATGTCAAGGAAGAAAATGTAAAGGCAGGTTTACAGTTGATCATGAACAAAATAAAAATAATGACCACAGATAATTTACATAATTTTAAAGTAGATGACGAAGAAATTGTTCAAGATTTCCCATACCTTGGCTCTCTCGTTAATCAGAATGGACACTGCAGTCAAAAAGTCAGAAGACAAAGACGTGAAAGGGCAGCCATGAAGGAGTTAGACAAGATCCTGACGTGAAAAGATATATAATTGAATACTAAAGATAGGCCTACCTAACCAAAACATACAGTGGGCCCTTTGTATCCACTGGATACTGGAGTTTAATTCTAGGACCCCCGTGGAGGCCAAAATCCATGGATGCTCAAGGCCCACAATAGCATAGTAAAATGGTGTCCCTTATATAAAATGGCAAAATCAAGGTTTGCTTCTTTTTTTTCTATGACTGTTTTCAAGTTGTGGATGGTAGTATCTGTGGATGCCAAATCTGTTGATAGAGAGGACCGACTGTACTAACATTGATTCAAATCAATTTAGGGTGTTAAAAATAATTTCGAACATTTTTTCCTAGACTGTCTTCTAATTGAAACATTTCTGAAAAGCCCATAACATCTTCTTGAAAAGTCTCAGTTGTAAACAAATAATATGAATGTTCAACCACAAAGATGAGTGTGGATTTATAGTGCACTACAAGCTGACAAGTGGGAAAAACTCCTTCTCCACACTTTTCTATCTGAAAAATGTATATTTCATTAATAGTATGAAGAGCTTTTGTTCTTGTCGCTGAGGGCCATATCATTTGGAGATAATCTGTTGAGCCAGTGGTATGTAGTGGTTTGAATGTTGGGCTACAATTCTGGAGACCAGGGTTCAAATCCCCACTCAACCATGGAAACGCACTGGGTGACCTTGGGCAAGTAACACTCTCTCAGCCTCCAAGGAAGACAAAGGGAACCCCCCTCTGAACAAATCTTGCCAAGAAAACCCCATGACAGTTTTGCTATAAGTCGGAAACATCCTGAAGGCACAGAACAACAAAACCTGTCAAAGGATGTTTGCTGGCAGGGGATGGGGGCAAAATCAGCAGAGGAAGGCTGAAGCCAAGTGAGCAAGGCCACCATTTTTCTCCCTCTCACTCTCCTCCACCCCCTTTTCTCTTTCTCTACTCCAGGAGTGAGCAAAGTGTGGCCAACAGGCTGCATGTGGTTCTGACACCCCACTTTTACAGCCTCTAAAGCCCATGTCAGTCCCCAAGAGCTCCACACCCCTTTAAAAAAATGGCATGATTCGGGGGGCAGAACATGAAAAAAGAAACAGCCCCCCCAGAGCCCCCTCTAGCATTGCCAAATACATCTATCTTCTTCTGAGACCTTCTCAAAATGGTGACAGGAAGTTGCACAATGTCCCTTCCTGACACCATTTTGAGAAGATCTCAGATGATGATAGAGATAGCTGAGAGAATTACTGTGGGGAGGGGGAGGATGCAGCCTGCAGGGGATCAAGGGGCACTGGCCCTCGGTCCAAAAGCAGTTGCCCACCCCTGCTCTACTCCTCATCCAGCAGCCTATAAGGAAGATAGAAACAGCTCTTGCTAGAGATCTGAACTGATCACTTACACAATGCTTTGAAAGAGCCCAGGGACCACATATAAACTCTGTCTGCAGGATGACCATGTCTTCTTTAGCTGATTTTCTCTTGGCTGAGCTACATCCAGTCTAAGAGCTGTAGCAAAGTCAAAGCAGCAATTAATTTTCGGGGAGAGTACAGATAAGGAGAGTTGCACTTGCCCATTCTTTTTGCACTTTAAAGTGTTTCACCCACTCACTCAGCTGCCTTACTGGGATTCAAGAACAGGCAAAATTTTGTACACTGATCCGTTGCTAGCACATCTATTTTGGCTCTGTGGCATATGTTATTTGTCAGATATGACAGAAAACTCAAAACATTGACTTCTATTAGATTTAAAGAGCCTAACTGTGCACAATTTAGGAAGAGTTTGGAAAAAGTCAGCAAGCATCAAACACCTGCATGCCCTTTCTTAGAATACTAAGCCAAGAGGAGGCAATGCAATATGCTGGAAAGAAAAATCATTTCCTTACACAATGCAATCCATGTAATCTGCTGCCAGAGGATGTGGTTACAGAATACGGTGTGAGTGGTTTCAAGGAGGATTAGACAAATTAATAGACCACCCCCCAAAACAAACAAACAAACAAAACCCTTATGAGCTAAGAAGGTCAGGCTGTCAGCTTGCCTTAATGACAGAATTCTACCAAAGTCTGAAAAGCAGCCACACTTGCTGGCACACTTGTAATTTACGCAATTTCTGGCTCCGTACATAAACTAATACCTAAATACTCTTTTCTAGCACACTCCTGAGCCACTGAGCACTGGGATAAATTCCTTGCTATTCATTAGCATACAAATGAGGAGTGTTTCAACATTACTCATTGTGCAGAAAGTAACAGCACTCAAGAAAGATTTTTGGCAATGGGACCAGCTTAGGGCTGACATGTTTGTCAACTGAGTTAAATATTCCATGAAGCCCCAAATTCTGCAGGTTAATGTAGGCAACTTCCTAGCACTGGGGAAGGGAGAACATTAGACTCACAAATACACCTAAAAAGCCGTTTAAAATGGGCCAATAAAAACAATGGAGCACCCTCTGAACCCCTTTCTTTAAAAACCTTCCATCCAAAAAGCCTGAAGGAATAAACAAGTCTTTGGAGATTATCAGACATGGCAAATATGCTGTTATAACCATATCAGAAAACCACGAAAGGGCTTCCTACCGCATGATGTCATCCTCTTGCATTCTGCTGCCATGAAGAAGGCATTCTTTTTTATAGGCAGGCGAAAGCTGCTAATTGATCTCCTATGGTGGTTTTTTTTGTGGTATTGCTTGTGTGCGAAACCACGTCCTGTTCTGTTGGCATGATTTCAGCGCCAATGGGCGGTCCCCACCAGAACACTTCCAGGTGAGAACACGAAAACTAGATACAGGATGCTTTTTTTAATGAACCTTCCCATTTTGCTGGTAAGTTTTTAAGTCTGTTTCAGAGCTTCTGTGCTCATTTTGTTTATTTAGGTGTTTTTAGATTTTAAGCACGTTCGCTTGTTCTCACAAGAACTGCCGAGATCACACACCCTCACGAATGCGGAAGTAAGCAGCACGGGCGATCGTGCTCTGATCATGCTGTGGCAGCTCTTTCTTGTGATTACAGCAATGTATGATAAAAAGGGTTAGTATGCCAGGATACTTGCATATTTAAAATGTAGTGGAAAAATAACATTTTTAGAAGCTCGTTTGATAATCTCCTTTGTCTGAGAGTTGGAAGGACAGCAAGGATCTGGGCCATTTTGGCCTCCCTGGGAAGGGATTTCAGAGTCCAGGGGCAGCTACGGAGAAGGCACTATCTCATGTCCCCACCAGAGTTGCCTGTGAAGGTGGTGGGACTGACATAAGGGCTTCTTCAGGGGATCTCAGGCACTAGGAGGCCTGTCAGCCTGGACTTAAGCCATATAGGGACCTTCCAAGGTCCCATGAAGTCCCTCAACCTTGACAGTTACCATCCCTGCCAGCAATCTAGCCTATGCTAAGCTAAAGATTCCCATTTCCTCCTCAAAGGAAGCCCCATGTAAAGGGGGTAAAGTCTAACTAGGAAGTTACCAGTGCATGGAACTCCTGTGGCCAGGTTATCCCCATCCAGGAAAGACTGTAGCTGGTAGGCCAGGTGAAGCAATATAGTAAAGTTGGTACTAAACCAAACTTTCCAGCAATCGAAATTTTACAGCCAAGGTGCAACACAGATTACAATGCAATCTGGTGTCTCTGTTGCTGTGTGCCTTCAAGTCATTTCCAACTTATAGAGACCCAAAGGCAAACCTATCAGGGGGTTTTCTTGGCTTCCCCAGGCCTTCCTCTGAGGCTGAGAGAATGTGACTTGCTCAAAGTCACCCAGAGGGTTTCTATGGCTGAGTAGGGATTCAAACCCGGGTCTCCAGAGTCATAGTCCAGCATTTAAACTATTACCCCACACTGGCTCTCAATCCTATGTCTCTACTTCGAGGTAACACGTATAGAAAGCAAAACTGTTGTGGAGTGACTGGTTTTTCCCCCCTAGACCAGTGGTTCTTAATCTGGGGGTCCAGTGGCCCCCAGGAGCCCGTGATGCCCTCACAGGGAGTCTGCAAAGGCTTGAAAGTTGCTTGGCCCATCTCCTCCCCGTAGTGAAGTGGCCATGTGACAGGAGCCAAGGCAAAGTCTGGCTGGCTGGCTTGGCCTGCACACTGCCCTTCAATCTGCTCCAGCCATAAACTTGCCGGAAGAAACATTATCAGGAGAAAAGTCTTCCTTCTCCCTCCAATGCCTCTGAGGGAAGGTTTAATGGATAGTACAGTATAACTGTATTATTGCTGTTGTTGTTTTATTTTAAATCTTGAGTTTAATCTCCTCAACAAAAGATATTTAAAGGGGGCCCCTGGTCAAGAAAAGGTTAAGAGCCACTGCACCACACCACACCACACCAGCTCTCAATCCTGTGTCTCTACTTCGAGGTAACTCCTCTAGAAAGCAAAACTGTTGGACTGACTATGTGAAGTCGAGGGCTTTCACCGCCAGCATCCATAAATTTTCCTTGTTTTTTTTTTCTTTCTGGGCTGTCCAGAACATGGTCTCAGCCCGGGGAAAAACCCAAGGAAAATCTATGTTGGGGTGACTGTTTTTTCCCCCTTGACTAAGTGGTTTTCTTTAGAAAAAGTAAATACAAGTTGTCCCTCCACATCCACGGATTTGGTATCCACGGATTGATGTATCCACGACTTGAAAATGTTCTTTAAAAAAATAATCAAAAACAGCAAACCTTGATTTTGCCATCTTATATAAGGGACAACATTTTGCTATGCCATTGAATATAATGGGACTTGGCTATTCACGGATTTTGGTATCCACGGGGGGTGGGGGGTCCTGGAACCAAACCCCAGTGGATATTAAGGGACAACTGTAAATCCGATACAGTCTTCATTTTGAGGAGTGGGGGGGGGCATACCTTTTAAACACTGCATTGTCGTGAGAGTTTTCCAGATACCCTTATTCAACTTCTTCCTCATATCCAGCTATATTATTATGTTTAACATTTTAAATCAACATGAACGACGAAAAAGAGTTAACTGGGCCTGTTGTGAGGAGAGGAAAAATGCAAGTGAGGTTCCTTCTCATTCCCATTCCTACCCAAATCTCACCTCCTGCAGAGCCTCGGCAAGCCGGAGGGAGGGAGGAAGGAAACCATGCGGGTCCTGTAAACACAGAGAGAGAGCGAGAGAGCGAGAGAGAGAGAGAGAGAAGGAAAGAGTACTGCATTTTGGGAGTTGTAGTTTCGAGAGTCACAAGCTCCCTCTTAAAAATGCCCAGAAGAAAACTACTCTTCCCATTCGCCGTTGCGAAGCGGCGACGGAAGGGGCTTGTTTTGTAACCAGGGTTTTGTCATTATCTGCTGCTGCTCTGGGTTTGTGTGTGTGTGTTCATGGTGGGTATAAGCGGTATATGTGGAAAACAAGGTACATAACTCGTGTTTTCTTTACAATGTTCTGACTTGCACGGTGTGGAAGAGCTTTTGTAACGTGACACAAAAGGAATCTTCTCAGGGAAGGTTTTGAAACCAAGGAAACTGACTGACTTTTTCGGTAAGTGGATTTATGGCTTTCGCCCACCAGCGTGAACTGACTCCTGTAAAGATCCGAAGGAAGGACCGACCCCGACCTGGATCACCTTAAGCAGCCCTTTGGGAATTCAGGGCAAGAGTCATGAGTTGCACCTTTTGGGATCCTGTCCCATTCCACCCCGCTCCCATTCCCACAACCGTGTAAATATGCTCTATATAGCTTGAGGTCTGGATATCACTCAGTACTGCAGCTGAAGAAGTAGGTTTACATCCACAAAAGCTTATGCTAACATAAAAAGTAGTTAGTCTTAATGGTGCTGCTATATCCCTTCTCCCCCTCCATGCCCTCTATAAGGGGGGGGGGCTGACAGGGGTCCAGGATTAGGAGGGTCCTCCATCATGAGATTATTGTAAATTTTTATTATATAAATCCAGTTAGTGTTTTTTAAAAAAAAAAATAAATGTAAATATTACTTTTGGTGTCATCAGTTCAACTGGCTTATTTTAATGTTTATCCTAAAACCTATAGAGCATCTCAGTACCTTTAACCTTAGCAGGAGGCCTGCCAAAGATCCTCACTTGGGGTCCTGCTTCAGGATGTGGGGGCCATGCCCCCCTCCCTTTTCCTTTTTATGCTGCAAGAGACTAACATGGCTACCTATTTGAAAACTACTAGAAGAGCTTTTGAGTCCCGTCCCCACCACCACCACCATCTGTACTTTCAGCACTGCTCATTTAAATCTCATTATATTTCATAGGGGACTGATCCCTAGAGAGTCCCAGAGGATGCAATAAGAGTTACTTCTGAGTAAGCATGTTTAAAATGACAGTTTCTATATAAATGTTTCTGAAAGCCATGCTATTATGCATCGGAAATATACTGTCAGTGTTGCACCCAATCCAATCCCATGCATGTTTGTTTTGAATCTGTGTTCACTGAGTTTTACTTCCAAGTAAGTTTGCCAGTGATTCCACTGTTGAGATTACAACCTGCACTTTACTAATAGGGTTAAAAATACATTGTTCCTTTGGTAGGTAAAATAAGTTTGGATTATGGGAAAAGAGGGAAGAAAGATTCAAGGCTGCTTTAGAAGCGTTGATGAAAAATGGAAAATACTCCCATGTGGAGACACCTAGGAAGAGCACAGAGATTTTCCAAGGAGCTTTTATCATGCAAGCAGTTAAAAGGCACCATATGTGTCTCTCCCAGAATAGTTTATGTAGATAATTAGATCTCTATTTGTATTGTGCAGTCTCCTCAATAGTAAACACCACTGAGTTCTGTGAAACATGACATCGAGTAACAGAGGGTGAGATTGCAAGAGCCTGTAAACCCTATTCGACAAAGTGAGTATTGGTTGAGTGAATATGCATAAGATTGTATAGATCTAGTTTTGCTCTAACATGTTTTTGAATTGGGAAACTGGATAATAATGCATGTTTTCTTCTGTTTAGCCACTTTCTGAATGAGCTGCAAGCAAAGTGGAAGTTGGATGCTTCCCCAAAATGGATTCTGATGTACCTACCTCAGCAGCTATGACAAGACTCCATTCCTCTGATGGACTTAGAATTCACAATATCTGCTGCCTGCTAATGAGAAGGTCACAGGGATTTTACACTAAAGATGCTGGCTTTGTTTATAGAAAAAACATGGGAATCCTGAGGAAGCTAATATGCCAGGTAATAGCTACTGATATCTCCCAATAGCATGTTATTGTTGTTGTGTGCCTTCAAGTCAAATCTACTTATGGTGGCCCTATCACAGGGTTTTCTTGGCAAGATTTCTTCAGAGGAGGTTTGCCATTGCCTTCCTCTTGAGGCTGAGAAAGTATGACTCGCCCAAGGTCACCCAGTGGGTTTTCATGTCTGTGCAGGACTTCAAACCCTGTTCTCCAGAGCCATAGTCCCAACGCTCAAACCACTACGCTATGCTGGCACACTGTCATAGCTCAGGCCATTACTGCTGGCGGGGGGCAGCATTCCAAATATTGTGTACTTGTGGTTTTTGTCAGCCCTCATTAGAACAGTCAATGTTGAGGAATGCTGAGAGTTGCAGTCTAACAACATCTGGAGCACTGTACTTTTCCCACTCCAGCATTAGAGATTTTTTGAACTCTGCACAGAAATTAAAAATCCTTATTTTCTTATCTTCTGCATATAGATGTAGTGTTGTTTCTACACTGATATACTTTCCGTGAAGGAAAAGGATAATGTGTGAAGTAGAGTCTTTTTTCTGGGAAGGACACTGCAATCATGCTTAATAGGACCCTTTTTTTGGTTCAAGACAATGATGGCTGGTAGTTCCTATGTCAGACAGTAATAAATCCATACCAGATTTCAGTTAGCTATAAAAAAAGTTCTCCAAAATGCTGAACCTATTTAGTATTTAGTATTAGGTTTCAGCACATTGGAGAGTTCTTTCAAAGCCTGGATTAAAACCTGGAGTTGATTGAGTGCTCTACCAACATGAGCGCCACCATGGGTAAAATTAAGAGCAGGGAGCTTCTGGTGCCATCTCTTTCAAGGCATGCCAATGCAATCTTGTACCTATATGCTCAGAAGTCATCCCTTCTGGGTTCTCAAATTATGGTCCTCCAGATGTTTGGAACCTCAAGTCCCATAATTTCTGAGTATTGGTCATACTGGCCTAGGGTAAGAGGGTGCTGCGTTGTTTGACGTTGTATTGTTTTAACTGTCGTTGTTTTTTAAGTGTTGTTTTACGTTGTATTGTTTTAACTGTTGTTGTTTTTTAAGTGTGTGCTTTTAATTGTTTTAATATGGTTAATAGTTTAATTCTGTTTTAATGTTGATTCTTTATATGTTTTTAATTATATTGTAATCATTTTCATATGTAAGCTGCCTCAAATCCCAGTCTCAGGGAAAAGACAGGATATAAATAAAGTTAATAATAATAGTAGTAGTAGTAATGGTAATGATAACAACAACAACAACAACAGTGGTTTTCCAAAATATATGAATGACCAGAATTTGAGAACCATTGATTTACAATTGGTTAGTTAGACTTTCTGTTCTAAAGTATGCTATTACTCATCATCTGCACTCCAAAATATACAACAAAATATAGGCCACCAAGTTGTTTTTCCCTTAGATACAAATACTTTTTTAAAAATAAAGTTAGGATAAAAAAAGGTTTTTTTCTCACAAAGTCCTGCTTTTGTACAGTAGTATAAAATCATAAAAATAAATGAGTTTGCATTTCTAAGAACTCTTAGTATAGTGATGGTAACATCCTTTACATTCTCAACAAAATAATAAATACAACTAACTTTTATGGTCATTTTAAATTTCTAAACCACAGACCTTTCTTTATCACTGCGATTATTTCAGGAAAGTACAACATTCAGGAATGTTTGGAGTACTCATTCTACATCTCCAGTAATGTATCAGAGTGGAAAGATCTATTTTGATAATTATCGCTGCTGTGTGAGCAGGTAACTATAAAATTTTTAATTAAAAAAATCTCCATCTGGAATGCATTATTCTTTAAAATCTTGCGAAAACCTGAATAATTTTACCAGAACAAAGCTATCCCACACTGAAGTATTTATAAAGTGGAGACATGTAAAGTTTTTAAACTGCTTTTTATCATTTTAAGTGTATGCTTTGAATTGTTTTAATATTTTTAATAATGTAACTATTTCAATATGTAATTTTATGTTATTCATAAGTACATAAGTATGTTGTAGTCATTTTAACCCATAAGCCTACCTGGAATTTGAAGTCAGTCAGTGAAACTGATTGGTTGCTGATCCTGACCAATCAAGAGAAGGTAGTTTACAGGACATAAAGTTAGCTTATGAAATTTAGTGCCATGTGGTATGATGAGGGCCTCTGTTCTAGATTTTTTTTAAAAAAGATTGCACAAATTAATGGATGGTAGGTCAGCTATGTTAGCTAAATGAAACTTCCATGTTCGTTTATCATATACTTCTGACCACCAGGTGATAGGAGTTTGGCTTTTGGCATCTGTATCCAACTTGAAGACTTCCCACATGGCCAATTTTGGAAAACAAAGTACAGAACTAGGCCTTTCCTATTTAGTGTGGGCACTGTGGTTTTTCCCTTCTTTTTGTATTGCCTTTCAAAGTAATAAATCACTAAAGTTGCTGTCTTGGAATTTAAATACGAAAATCTGGATTTATGATTTCAAAAGACTGAAGATTTGTGGACAGAGTTTACAGTGGACAGAGTTTACAGTGCAGTCCTAGGTGTGTTCTTGAAATTAATTCTGGTGGGTTCAATGGGACCTACTGCCGGGTAAACTCATGTAGGATTACAGATCCCTGCAGACATTTGTTATTGTTATTTGCCATAAAGTCAACTTTCATGTCTAGTGACCCTATGAATGAGAGACCTCCAGGATCTCAAATCGTCAACTGCCCTACTCAGGCAGTTGCCAGCTCAGGGCCGTGGCTTCCTTGATTGAGTCAATCCACCTGTAGTGTGGTCTTTCTCTTTTCCCGCTGCCTTCCATATGTTGCATTAAACCCTTCCATGGGGGTTTACTTTCATATCCATGCCCTTGAAATGGCACCATCTTTGAGATGGCAATGAATTCAGAAATAGTTTAGCAAGCAAGTCTATGCTTTGAGAAGCTACAGCTGTTTTATCATAAGTTGCTTAAGAAGTCCAGATGTTAAAAATGAACTGTTTTTACAGGAAGTGTTTAAATTAATGCAATATCTCTGCTGACATGAATAGTGTACTTCCTTAAAGTTCCTGCCCATTCAGCTTCAGTAGATGACACCGAGTACTAATATTATGAATGAGGGGTCATAATTGGTTTACATCCAATGGCAGCTTTGCACAAGTATAAAACATTTCTCTTGGCACTACCAGGGGACACATGATTTTTGCCTAATTTCTGCCAGTTTTCACCTCCTGCAGTTTTCCATGCTATGTCTTGTAGTGTTCTGGAGATTTCTTCCCCTTGATCCATTTTGGGGTGGCATGAGGAGCTGCAGTGGGCAGGGAGAACATGCAAAAATCAAGTACCTGATCTTGCATAAGCAGAAGCACTTTTAGTTAATGTAAAGCTGTCACTGGATCCAGCCCAATATATTTTGTAAAAATCCAGGGTTTAGCAAAATCACTTTTTTAAACTACAACTCCCAGAAGTTGGGGGTCCTAGGAGTTATGGTGCAAAAAAGTAAGGTTTCCAAGCTCTGCATGTGCTTGGCATGCTGACATACTGTATAATCTTCAGCAGGAGAGGAGTGGGTGTGAAGTGGCAGGTTGTTCACCACTTCCAAAAGCCCTGCTGGCTCATGTCAGTAGGAGTGTTTGATGTGTGTGAGGAAGAAGGCTTACTTTATTTGAAACCACATGGTTTTGTTTTGTTTTTCTTTGCTCTACCCCAGTAGTTTATAGGAGGGATTACTTTTGCTAATTCCAGACCTGGGAAAAAGGACTGATTCTCAGGCCTGTCTGGCAGATGAAAGGGCTTTGAATCCAATGAATCCAGACCAATTTCTGTCCTTCCCCCCAGGATGTCCTGTTCCAGGGCTTTTGGATGCCACTGATAGATTGATGTCTGCAGAAGTTTCTGTAGGTGCAACTTGGTCTTCCAAGGCAGATAGCATCCCCACTCCTGCCTTATCCTAATCCTTCTTGAGTGTCCATCAGTGGGGTTTAAGATCGCTTTGCCCAAAGCTGAGAGAAAAGAGCATGTGTCACTGTTGTTTACATGCTCTCGGAGTGTAAATAGTGTTTTTTATTGTATTCTTCATGCATGCCAAGTAACTTTAATATTGCTTTTACTTCTGTCACTTTACAGTTGAACTGAGAATTCATGTAATTTGGGATTCTACTGAGCCCATGTTTTTGTCTAGCTTTAATATTGCCCTGTGATTTTATACAAGCGATTTGGTTAGATCTGTAAATAAAGACTTTGCTGAAATATAGCAAAAGAGAACAGAATATCATCCCATTCATTATCAGGAGTGAATTTGGATATCAGGCCCTGAACTCATCCTCCAGGAGGGATTCCAGAAAGTAAGGCACTAAGCAGTCCAACCACTGCTGGGACTCCAGCTCTCCAACAGTACTTAACATTTATTTAACAGATATTCATGTCCTGCACTTCTACTGCATTTGTAGCATTGTGGGCAAAATTAAGTAAACTTTGCTATGACATTAGATAAAAATAAGAGTTGAGTAGAGATGGCTCTTCCTTGACAGCCTTGGCTACAACTGCTTTCCCCAACCTGGTATCCTCCAGAGATTTTGGATTATAACTACCATCAGCCCCAACCATAGGCCTTGCAGGCTGGAATAGTTGGGCATTGTCCAGAACCTCTGGAGGCATATGGCTGGTGACTACAGTATATTAGATGGGCCTCTCTTAGGAAAAGGAAAGGTGGGCAGCTACATCTAAGCCTTTACTAGAAGGAGTCCTGTGCTCAGGGTCAAAGTGATAGGAAGGAGATGATAAAGAAGAACAGAGGAGAGGAAGGCTCCTGTGTTGTGAGTAAGGTTAATGGACAATGCCATTAAGCTGGGAGAAGGATCTGAATGCAGCTCACACAAGGACTGGGAAATGTTTGATAACAGTGCATTAAAAGTGCATATTCCTTTTGAATAATGGAAAGTGAAACATTTGAACTCCCCCTTTTTCCCTACTTCTTAGCATCACACCAGAGCCAAGGATAATTTATCAAATGCCAGCATGCCCTAAATCGGAAAAAATAGAGGATGTTTTATTATTGGAATGCCCGGTGGTAAGATTCTTCTTTTGAACAAAACAACTTTACTTAGCAGAACATGGACCAGACTCCCTTGTGTCCTATTCAATGTATTTTTTCCCCTTCTGCCTTTTAATAAGAAGTCCAACAAATGAGGGGCACCTTTTGGGACTGAAATAAGTGGTATGCTTTGAAGTGAAGTCTCCATGGACAGCACCTGTCTGCTCAGCTATTTACATATTTACAAGAATCTCCTGGTAGCCTGGCTATAATGCAGTATGCATGGAGAAAAATCCATCACTATATGACCTTCCTTTCAGGATTGTGGAGGCTGAATATATATAAAACATCTTAAAGAAAGATGGCTTATGGTTTGCAAAGCAAAATCAGATGCATGCTCTGCAAATTTAAAAGTGAGGTTGTTGAAACTAGCTACTGCCTTATTTTACTATATTGCTGACAATAGATATTGTAGTAGCAAAATGTCCCTTGATAGAATGGCAGGGAGGGGTTGTATCTCTGTGCTTTGTGCAAAGGGATGCACAGTGCTACCTAGTACAGGGGTGAGAACTCTTTGGCTTTCTAGATGTTTTGGACTACTACTCCTACAGTTCCTTGGGGCTGGTAGGAATTTGAAGGCCAACACAGAGGAGCTGGCCAGGCTGGTTTAGTGCCAACTGGTTAGGAATTTCAGTCATAGTCCAGGTAACAGTGCAGCTGCTTGCACAATCCCACTGGAGCTTTGCTCCTAAAGTGCTCCTAAAGTGACTCTGTCAGAATTGTGGCCCTTGTCTTGCCCATTCTTGGAATAACTCTTTTAGGTCAGCCACTGTTGTTCCTGCCTCAGCAAAAGACAGTGACATGATGCATAGCAGCATTCCATGGTTGAGGGGATGGAATATTATTCTGTCTAGCCCTTGCATGATGCCCTGGGGAACATAGGTTTAATACCAGTCCAGTTCAGCACTGGCGCATAAAGAATAACATCCAAATAACAAAGAAAAAGCAATTATATTTCTATATAATTTCAGCTACATCTAGGGCAGTGCTTGAGAAAGTTACCCTTTCCTTCCTTCCTTCCTTCCTTCCTTCCTTCCTTCCTTTCTTTCTTTCTTTTGGACTATTAACTCCCAGTGGGTATGCTGGGTGGGGAATTTTGAAGGTGTAGCCCAAACATTTAGTATTTCCAAACTCTGATCTCTAGTGAGTAGAGGCAAATGAGAGTGGGGCTTCTGCATGTTTCATGGGGAAGTTTAGCAGCTGTAGCTTATCATGCAACTATTAAAGGTACATGAACCCCATATCCTTTTCATCTGGCTATTCTAGTTACACCTTCGTATAATTAGTCATATGATTTGCCTTTGGAAACTATACTTAAATACTTGGAATCTGGTGCTCTTGGTTTCAGTATACTTTGCTATGTCCAAGTAAATGTTTCAAGTAACTGCATGTTAGTTTTACTTGTACTGTGAAATGTTATGTATATATGATTTTTCTCTACATTTTCTATAACTAAACCCTTTCAATACAGGGTGAAGTGCTGCCCAATCCGTCACACTACAAACCTTCCTTGGCAGTTTTGACAGCTCATAATTGGCTTTTTCGTCTCTCTGCAACTACAGGAGAAATACTTGAAAAAGTGTATCTTGCATCCCAGTGCAAATTCAGGTAATAAAGGTAGGCTTTGTAGAGAACTGCTCAAATTACTGGGTAAGAAGGAGTGAAAGCCTAACTATCTTTACCAGCAAGTTAGTCAGTGGGACTTACTTCTTTTGGCTACAATTCTAAATCCTTTTACTAGGGCAGGCTGGGAACTGTGTTGCCCTTTCAGGTGTTGCTGAACTGCAACCCCCAGCTTTCTTTGTCATTGGCTATGCTGGGAGTTGCAGTCCACAACAAGGGCTGCATAATTCCCACCTCTGTACTCAGGGAGGCTTACATACAACCTTATGTATGTCTGCAATTCAGAGTACATTGAGTTGCAAGTACCTCCCATTATAGTACTTAGGACTGGGCTGAAAACCTGTATCAGATTGTGACAGGCCTCTCTGCTTGATAACAGAATGCTCAGAGAAGTTTCTAGTGATGATAGCTGCTTTAGTCCAAAGGAAATGTTCCATGGTGGCCTTAATGGTATCCTTTATTGGGCAAAGAGCTCATATGCCTCTCTAGCACTTCCTATCTTACCAATACAGGTATTAAGATAAAAAATAGTACTTTATGTTAATGAAATATATTATTTCTTAGTGGCTTTGCTTTGTACCAAAGAATTCAGTGGCTTTTTTTGCTGTCACAGAATGGGTCATGGCAGCGATAGAAAACCTTTCACATGTTTTGGCCAGCAAATCCCATCAGCTCTAGCCATCATGGCCAATTGCAAGGGATTGTGGGAGTTGTTGTGCAGAACATCTGGAAGGCCAGAGGTTCCCTATCCCTGGATTAAAGCATCTGAATAAGTGAGATGCTCGTAGCAGGCCAGTCAGTCTTTGGTGAACTTGACACTTTAGCCAACACTCCAGGTGCAAGGGCACTTTATTTGTAAAGAACTGTGAAAACAAATGACTTTTAGCCTTTCCAGGAATATATTGTATTTCATTTTGCTGAAGTGTGGTCAATTTACCCTTTATTCTCATTAGACATCTGAGCTGGGACACTCCTCAAGAGGTCATGGCTGTTATGTCAGCTCGGCAGAAACTTCCACAGGCTGCACAGCAGGTATGTTGCCTTGAAAGGAAAAGATGTTAAGAAAAGCCCTGTCTGATCAAATTAAATACCTGTCTAGACCAGTATTGTGTTCATATAGGTGCTGGCCACTGTTATGGGATTCCAATATGCAGTGTCCTGTTTGTGACATATGCAAGCATAAGTCCTTCTTACACCTGTGTATGCCTTCTTTTTGTCATTATGGAGGTTAATATTCTCTTTCCACCCTCTGCAATGACCAAAGCTGCCCCCGGGACTCATGGTTTTGCTGCATAGCCTCCTTGAATGGCTATTCCGTGGCTGGTGGAGTGCGTGAGGAATCAGAGAAGCAATGACATCATCTGCAGGGACCTCAACAGATCTTGGTGAAAGTTGTCCTGTGTCTGAGTATGGGGCCCAGCCAGCCACTTCTCTGTCCCCACACCCATCAGTCATGAAATGGCTGTTCAAGGGGGCTATTGCAGCAAAACAATAAGTCCTGAGGGTGTTGAGTGGTGAGCTGTAGTGAATTTCCACCTGCATAATTTTTATATTATGCTGGGTAATACAGGATCTCTGCCTGTGTGTGAAACAGAAGAAAAGTGTATGTACATGTATGCAAATGTATGTGATTTTTATATGTGTCTCAGGAGGCAAAGGAAGGCAATTCACATTTGTCTATTTCCTATCATGTCCCACAAAGTGATATATAATTATTTATAGTCTGTTCCTTCCTAGGCAGGCATCCAACAGTCTGTGCTTTTCATTCTTGCTGTCTTCAGAGTTCTGCCACTCTCATTTATTGGAATGCTAGAACTGGACAAAAAAGTAAGTTTCCTGTCTCAGTGGTGATCTCTTATCTTGTAGTACCAGAATGTGGATCAGAATACAACGCCACAATGACCTTCCCCCACCCCCATAATCTCTTAGAAGCTCAACTTCCTTTTCCCCAGGTTATGTCACACTTGCTCAAAGAGATGTCAAAATTCAATATTTGCTTATAACTTTTACCCATTAGAAGTCATACAATTTAAACACTTCTCAAAAACTTTAATAAATGTATTCTTTTCACATGAGGAATGACACTGTGGCCTTGTCCAAGCACCAGTTACTTTTCCATTGGCATGTTAGCAAAACTAAGCTAGACATGGAATGAGAATATGGCATTAGGTGAGGAGTTTAACCCTTCCCCCGTGTTGCCATTTTATTTTGGGGGGAGGATTTTGTTTCATTATGGGAAACGTGTACATCCTGTGTAGTGCTGGTGATTTTTGCAAGTGCAGGAGGCTTCTACTGATCTTTGTGCTTATGAAATATTTTCTTTCCTTCAAACCAGATCTTTGGGAACAGCATGACAGATGCTGCAATGTCTCATGGCATGTTGATTGTGACTCACAGTACAGGTTTGGTCAGACTCTATAGCTTCCAGACTATATCTGAGCAGGTAAGGAAAGATTCTTACTAAACAGCAGTGTTACAGCACCATCAATGTATGTGGTATACTAAGGTAGCACAATTGACAATATTAGGACAGACAGTAGGGAGGAGACAACAGAGGAATGGGAGAGGCAGTTGTCAAAAAGGATTAACATGAACCATTAAGAAACATAATAAATGAGTCCTACTGGAGTTGGACATATATTTGGTTTCTGAGCTATATATAAAGAAAAACAACAGAAATGTGAGAATAGCAGCAGGAAGGAAAATATTTTAATGTGGTATTTGTTGTATGTCTGTATGTGTCTGCCTTCAAGTCACTTGTTGACTTAAGGCAACCCCATGAATTTCATAAGGTTTTCTTAGGTAGAGCAGAGAAATATCTTGCTGTTTATAGAAAAGCTATTCATTGAAATTTTGGGACAACTGGTGAAGTGCAGTATAGTTTTTCTGCTGCTTTGGTCAGTCGAACTAGGAGAGCAATAATTTCCATCCTCTGCTGCAAACCCCTGTATACCTTCAAAAATCCACTGTAGAGTGTTAGGTGGCTTCCTGGAACAGAATTTGGATGGGAAGGAAGGAACGAGAAAGTCCCGCTGAGCAAGCAGGCTTCTGCCCATGTAACATTGGCTTCCAACCAATTAATCCCAAAATTAAATTTAAAAAAGGCCTTTCTTGGGTCAAAAATAGCCCGGGGGGGGGGGTGCGGCAAAACCATCCTGAATTTGCCCCATACCTCCTCTAGAGGGCATTTGGGTGGCATGCATATATATATATATGTATGTCCCTTCACATTCGCTAGGGTTTGGTTCCAGGACCCCCCGTGAATATAAGTCCCATTATATGCAATGGCATAGCAAAATGGTGTCTCTTATGTAAGATGGCAAAATCAAAGTTTGCTTTTTGGATTATTATTTTTTTAAGAATATTTTCAAGCTGTGAATACGTAAATCCATGATCATGGATTTAAGATCATGCCAAATCCGTGAATATGGAGGGACAACTGTATATATTTGTAGGGAGTTTAGCCCTCCAAGGTCTCCTGGGTGGTGAGTACAGCTCCCATTCCCCAACAGTTGCCCACCCCAATACAAAATCTCATATAGTATACCTCAACCTAGTGTTTCACCTTTCTGCCAACGTGGCCCTTGACTGCTAGTTGGTGAGCTTGGGAACTGTAGTCCAACATGCCTGGAAAGTGCCAGATTTGAGAAGACTCCTCTGATGAGCCATTAAAATATCTCAAGAATGAGCTTATACAGAGTCTTACCCAGCAGCCTTCAAAAAGGAGAAAATCTCTGGATTTGAGGTCACTTTTCTCGGGTAGCACTTTTCTACAAAGTGATCGGGTCCCTTCTATGAGAGAAGAAGCTTTCCGCTAGCAGAATTCCTTTGGATTCAAGCCTCCATACATTAAAATATAGGTAAAACCCTGAATGATCTTATTATTTCGTTAGCATGTACTACAAAGTAAGAAACAAAATAAAGGAGTGGTAGTAATAACAACAATAATTAATTATACCAGGCTTAAACACATTTGTCTAGGAGTAAACTGCACTGATCTCATTGGCACTTTCTGATGAGAGACGTATAAGGTTCTGCTATATGCACCCCTTAGTTGAGCATACATATATGCTGTCATATATATGTGCTATAAGATGTAATGCACATACATATATACAATACATTTCATAGAATCATAGAATTGCAGAGTTGGAAGAGACCACGAGGGCCATCCAGTCCAACCCCCTGCCATGCAGGAAATCACGATCAAAGCATCCCCGACAGATGGCCATCCAGCCTCTGTTTAAAGACCTCCAAGGAAGGAGACCCCACCACTCTCCGAGGGAGTGCGTTCCACTGCCAAACAGCTCTTACTGTCAAAAAGTTCCTCCTAATGTTGAGGTGGAATCTCTGTTCCTGGAGCTTGCATCCATTGCTCTGTGTTCCAGTCTCTGGAGCAGCAGAAAACAAGCTTGCTCCATCCTCAATGTGACACCCCTTCAAATACTTAAACAGGGCTATCATATCGCCTCTTAACCGTCTTTTTTCCAGGCTAAACATACCCTGCTCCCTAAGTCATACCCAGCTCCCTAAGTCGTTTGTCTGTCTCTCTTCTAATATCCTTTATATCAGAGCTTCATATATGTGCCAAAGGAATTAATCAGATTTGTATTATTTCTAGTTCATGCAGCACCAGGTGGATTTGGGACATGAATACAACTGGAACGGCAAAATTGGGATTGTGGGAAAATACCCTTTTGGCATTCCATGTAACATTAAAATAACAGGTATTTATAAAGGTTAATAGTTTCATCAATAGAGTAAAATCACATTTTTGTCAAAAAAAATACTAGTAACACTGATTTTATAATGTGTGCTCTTTCCTACTCAAACTCCTCTGTTGTTTTAGTTTAGTTTATAATATGTGATCCATATGTCTTTTCTAATAATCACAGTAATACACACACATGCGCGTGCGTGCGCACACACACTCAAGAGCCTCATTATGTTTGATGGGATTTACTCCCAGATAAGTCAGTAAGTACCAGGTCCCATCTGATCTTGGAAGCTAAGCAGGGTCGGCTGTGATTAATACATGGATGAGAGACCACTAACCAACACGAGGTACTGTAGGGTATATTCCAGAGAAGAAACTGGCAAAACTAACTCTGAGTATTTCTTGCCTAAGCAAACCCTATGAAATTCATGGGGTCCCCATAAGTTGACATGTGACCTGAAAGCACATACATACACACAAGTCAGTATAAGATCAGCCTAAACATACACTGTATTTATTCCTTAGGACTACTATCCTGTCCCATACTTGTGTCTTTGGTGAGGGGATACAGCATTAAAACTCACCCAATAAAATGTCAATTAAAAATCACACTGTATAAAAGTAAAAAATTTTGTTACTGTTAGTGAAAGTACTGATGTTGGCCAATGAAAGCCAGTTCAAATGCCACTTGGGCAAATTTCCAGGGGATGGAGTTGTTCCATAGTCATGCACTCCTGTTCTAAAAAAGGCAAATCTAGGAAATTTAATGCATGGGGAGAGCAAGTAACCACGTGATGCTTTTGCTTAGCCATCTTATGGTTAAGCTGGCTGGCTGGCTTATTATTAAAGTCATTTTTAATTTTTATTTTACTTTCCCATTAAAAATACTAGCACTCTTGGCAACTAACAAACATCAGCTAAAAAGATATTATCAATATAAGTCTACAGTGTAAAAGTCTCAATTGACAGTGTTTTGGTAGTGTGAGGATTCTCCGGTCTATTTGCAAGAGCCAGAACAGTGAGGGAGTGTAGCCAAATAGTGTCTCAAGGCAGAGGCTATTGCACCTTGTCTGTTGTCTTCAAACTTGTCTTCAAGTTTGTCTGTTGCACCTTGAGAGCCATAAAAGAGGATGACAGATCAGGAATTCCAGCAACCCAATTTAAGGGGAGAACCTTTTGATAACGTTAACTGTTAACCATTTTGATCTGCTAATTTACTGAAGCCTTTGCAGATCTACTGCAAATCATCCAGTGATCTACCAATAAATCTCAGTGTACTGTCTTACTGTACACAATTGTTTTAAAACTTTCTACCTTCAGGGAATCTTTTCCACATCACATTGGAAAGGACTCTGGGACATGTTTTCAGGCCAAAACACCTAGAGGAGCTAGCTAGGTCTTACGGTTGCCCCACATCAGTTGAAAGTGTATGCAAATATGCACCCAATGCCCTCCTCAGTTTGCAAACCTCTGTGGCTATATAGACCAGCTATCTTTGAGGAAGGCTATCTGCTGTAACTGTCACAAAGGAACACCAAATAAGTTTTGGGGTGGGGGTTACCCCTTCCAGTTTGACTGACAGAAGCAATTCCGTTGGTGGTATGACTACATTAGATCTTGACTATAAACTGTAGGACTGCATATTTCTTCATTCAGTGCAAACTCACTCTGTGTGTGATCAGTTTTACTCAAGAACGTAAGGAATTATAAAGCTGCTCATCTCACTAGGATTCTTAACATCCAATGCTATCCACAGATACTCCTGATCTCCTTTTTGAGGTGTCTTCCCTGGAGAGCACATTTCAGATTGGCGGATACCCCTGGCATTATATCATCACTCCTAACAAGAAAAGTCAAAAAGGAATCTTCCATGTTTGTGCTCTGAAAGACCACACTTTGGTAATGGTTTCAAAAATTTTACACACTTGCCTCCTGAGAGGGAGGAGAAGAATCAAGATTGTTTTTCCACATGTTTCCCTGATTATCCATTTCATCAGAGAATTTTGTATAGATTACTTTCAGGATTACATTACCCTGTCTGCATGTATGTGTAAAAGAAAGCCGCTAACTGATGTCCAGAATCTATCTATCTATAACCTCTGGCACTGGTAACCTCTCATCTAGATTTCTGCAATGCGCTGTACATGGGGCTACCCTCGTGCTTGGTCCGGAAACTTCAGTTGGTATGGCAGCCAGAGTGGTCTCGGGAACATCTCAGAGAGACCATATAACTCCAGTATTGAAATCTCTCCACTGGCTGCCTATCAGTTTCCAGGCCCAGTATAAGGTGTTGGTTATTACCTTTAAAGCCCTAAATGGCTTGGGTCCAACTTATCTCCAGAACCGCCTCCTCCCATACAATCCTCCCCACGCACCCCGGTCCTCTGGGAGGAATTTGCTTCAGTCACAAAAATCTAGGCTGTCTGCAACCTCCTAGAGGGCCTTTTCGGTAATTGCCCCCAATTTATGGAATGGCCTGCCGAACAAGATCCATCAGCTGACAAGCTTGAGTAGGTTTTAAAAAGCACTAAAGACGGATCTCTTTCGCCTTTCCTGATTAGATCCCGGCCTCAGGAGCTGCATCTCCTGGCATTTTAAATCATGTATATATTTGTTTTTAATGTGTTTTTAGTTACAGTTGCCCCTCCACATTCGCGAACTTAGCATTTGCGGTTTGAATATTCGCGGGTTTGGGAAGGGCCCCCCGCCCTCCCAAAAGCAGCGACACGGGGCCTCTGGAGGACCCGTTAAGGCCTTGGGCGGGAGGGTGGAGGGCTGGGGAGACCTTCATGGGGTCCCCAGAGACGCTCCGGAGGCCCCATGAAGGCCTTGGGAGGGGGGGAGGGCCGGGGAGACCTTCATGGGGTCCCCGGAGACGCTCCGGAGGCCCCGTGAAGGCCTTGGGAGGGAGGGGGAGACAGGGGAAAGTAACTATGGGGCCTCCGGAGGCCCTGTGGTCGCTTTTGCGGGGGAGGGGGAGGGCAGTTTTTATTCGCGGATTTTTCACATTCGTGGGGTCTGGGGAACCTAACCCCCGCGAATGTGAAGGGATGACTGTAGATGGTTTTAATTTTATAGTGTTTAATGTCTTTTTATGGGGGAAGGTGGGGGTGGGTAGTGTTTTTAGTCATTATTATAATGTTTTAATTGTTGGAAGCTGCCCCAATTGTTTTAGCAGAGGGGTGGGGTATAAATAAATAAATAAATAATAATAATAATAATAATAATAATAATATTGTAATAATTCTCTTGGGTATGTTGCTGTTTTCAGTGTGCTGGTTGGCTGCTTAGGTGTCAGGATCTGCCTCTCCTTGTAGGACTAGGCCCCTGGCTGTAGCAGCTGGCACAGCCTCTTTGCAGACTCAGGCCCTGGCTGTGGGAGTCTTTGGAAGAACCAGGGCCAAGCTATCAGATGCAGCTGGATGCAATCATGCAGCACACTTGAAGCAGCCAGGGGGAATTGCTGTTTAAGAGCAGCATTTGGCCCTCAGTTTTGGCTACTACAACATGGTCTTCTGTGCTGTCTGTAGCTGGGCCTTGGGCCTTCTGCTCATGGCTGCTCTTGGGCCTTCTGTGTTGTCTGTGGCTGCTTATGGCTCTTGGGCCTTGGGGTGGAAACATGTGGAAAGCTTCAAGTCCTTTCTAAACATGGTGGTGGAGGAGATCTCACATCCTGGCGCATGTGGTGTGTGTGTGTGTGGCATGGAGGGATGTGTAGCATGGGGGGTGTACGTGTGGTTGCATAGTGGAGGGGCTCTCGCGTCTTGGCACATGTGTGTGTAGCGTGGTGTTTGTGTTTACATGCAGTTCCATGGTGGCGGATGGGCTCTCATGTTCTGGTGTGCGTGGGGTGTGTGTTTATGTGCCTGTGCGTACGCACGGTTGCATGGCGGCAGTGGAGAAATGCCTGTTCCTTACTCTCATGTGGATGTTCTGCCATCGTAAAGATAAGGTGTCTTATGCCAGTATATTTAGGAATATTGTTGTTGTGTGCTTTCAAGTCATTTCTGGCCCATGATCACAGGGTTTTGTTGGCAAGCTATGTTCAGAGGGGGGTTGCCATTGCCTTCCTTTGTGGCCAAGAAATTATGACTTCCCCAAGGTCACCCAGTGGGTTTCTGTGGACCAAGTGGGGATTCAAACCCTGGT
The DNA here is from genome assembly GCA_030847615.1 of Gambelia wislizenii. Lineage (NCBI taxonomy): Eukaryota > Metazoa > Chordata > Lepidosauria > Squamata > Crotaphytidae > Gambelia > Gambelia wislizenii. The sequence continues at coordinate 281,852,299 of JAUMIR010000001.1, read as the reverse complement.
CTCCCAGTCCTAGTCCAACACTCAAACACATCACATTGTCTCTCATTTAGGAATATTAGCTGCTAATATTTTCCATTATAATGAGAGCATTCCATTTTGATTTCTAGGAATAGCTGAGGTGAGTAAAATAAAATTAAGAAAACTACACTCCCCCATTTGCTTCTAAGAATAATGCTTAGGAAAGGGGTCATGTCCAATTATGCTGTATCAGGAAACGTTGCACTGCATTTCAGGTGAATTATTTTTAGCTCCCAAAGCTTAAGTGCCCATACCACTTCTACCTCACCCTTTTTTGTTGTTGTCACAAACAATCCCAACTGCACTGTTGTAATGTTTCTATATAACAAATAAGGTAAGAAATAAGGTAGTTGTCTTCTTTTTCAAAAATTTTATTAGACAACAATATTAACAAATAACAAAACAAAAACATGCAATAATGATAACAGTGAAAACAAAAATAATGAACATACTAAAAGATAAGAAAAATATATAGGCACGGTTATCCCTATCACCTACTCCCCACCCCCACCTCAAAACTGAAAATAACAAAAAAAAAAAAGAATAAACAGACAGACAAAAGCTAGACAACATATATAAAAAACCTCCCGCTTGTTCTCTTCCTACCCTATATTTTCTTGTCATTACACCTCCTCCAAATATATACTTTTAGACATATTTAATTCTATGCTAACATAACTGATACTAACTAGCATTTCTTTCATTATCAAATCACTCCATGTCCATTGTAAATAGCTTCTGTCTATATACAATTCCATCACTGTCTCTTTAAGAAGTTCCTCAAACAATTAAGTAACATGTTATACAAATATCTAATTATTAATTAATTAAATAATTTAACAATAGATATCCAATACAAAAGAGAGAAATTTAAATAATTACCTAACTGCGAAATCAAGTTGTACTAATATCCCCTTCTTTTTGTTTTATATATTCTATAAATGGCTCCCATGTTTTTAAATAATTCTCCATTGGTTTTCTTCTCACCAAGTTTGTTAATTTATCTAATTGTGCCAGTTCCATGACCTTTTCTCTCCATTCCATTTTTGTTGAAGTTTCTTTAGTCTTCCACTTTTCACCAAAACCACTCATACTGCCGTAATTAAATAGGTTAACCAGGTTCTATGCTCCCTTTCTTTTCTATTCTCTAAATTTAACATATTTAATAAATATAGTTCCGGCCTCAGACCTATCTCAAAACCTACAATTTTTCTATTTCTTTATTAATTTCGTTCCAATATTTCCTCATCTTGCCACACTTCCACCACGTGATAAAATAGGCCTTTATTTTAGATAATTTAGTTGGTGTCATATACCATCTATACATCATTTTGTAGAAGTTTTCTTTTAAATTATAACAACACATAAATTTCAGTCCTTTTTGCCAAATGTTCCCCCATTATTCCAAACAAATTTTGTTACCTATATCTTTTGCCCAACTAATCATACAGTGCTTCACTTGTTCCTCTTCTGTACTAAACCTTAATAGTAATCTGTACATTTTACTAATTAAATGTCAATTTTTTGATTTTATCAGTTTTTCAAATTTGGATATTTCTTCTTCATATTGTTTATCCCTTAAATCTTCTTTGATTCTGGCCCTTACTTGGTAATAATTTAACCATTGTATTTGTACTCTTTCCATTTTTAGATCCTGCCACTCTTTAATTTTCCATATTCCTGTTTTCTTCTCCATTAGTTCCCTATAGGTTAGCCAATTATAATCTCTTAATTCATTTCTGCAGAATGCCTCTTGGGGTGAAACCCATCCTGGAATTTTGGGATATAATCTATACTTATATTTTTCCCAGACCCTAATTAATGATTTTCTTACATGGTTTTTAAATTCCGTATTTACTTTAACTTTGTCATATCCTAAATAGCCATGCCAACCCATTTTTAATTCATACCCTAAGGTATTTTTCTTCTAAATCCTACAGTCATTGTGCCCTAGGAGTAGGATTACTTTGTGACCAATATAGGTTAAAATAAAATATATATTGTGAAGTTTACCAAACAGTTGTGGTTCAAGTGTATACTGGATGTCACTTCTATTTTTGGGGTTGAGGGGGAAACTTCCCTTGGCCTAAAACTGACCCAAAGGAACAAAAAAAATGGCTGAAATAGCAAGTCATGCTTCACTGGGGCTTCTTGGCCAATTTACTGACCAATAAAAATGAGTGTGAGGGGGGATGCCCCTGAAAATTGCCTACACCATAGCAAAGCTTTGCATATAGCTTTCATAACAGATTTCATATCTGAGGAACAACTTAGCTTAGGTCATCATCAGTAGGTTGGCCATCGGATGATAATTTGGCCATCACAACAATGAACATAGTGATAGCGTGAAATGCTTGTGACTTGCATCAGTGTGGAAGTTCTCTGCCCAAATTAAATCACAGACCTTTAAGTATTCAAGATACTGCCTTCTATAAGATAATGAATAAGATAATGAATTGTGATTGAATTTATATCCCAGCTTCTTCTCAGAAAAGAAACTCTAAGCACGGTTTAAAGCATACCAATATTAAATGCAGCACCCACACAGTTAAGAGGCCTTTTCACAGCAACCCAGGTCAGTTGCCAAGGGCCCGCCTGAATCAAATGTTCTTTTTCTGCCCATGAGAAGACCATGCAATATAGTGGAGTTGGACTGAGACAGCACCATTTGTAGTGAATGACCAGATCTCCTGGTAGGACAATCAGGAAACAAAGACCATGACAGAGCTTTTTATTGTTAACAGGCTAAAAGTTTTGTTCAGTGTTTGTACCAGACACCCTCAACTTTCTCTTCCTTCATTTCAGGCAAAGAATGGTGTACAGGAAATGAAATGTTGCTCATTGGAGCCTGACTGGATTGCTTTCCACCCAGACAGTTCTGGAAGGATACTACACGTGGGACCAAATTTGATTAAGTAAGTGCTTGCTGAAAATTTCCCTGTGCTAAACTGTGATAGAACAATTCTCCAGCCCCTACTGAGAATTACAAGATTTTATTGGCCAAGATTTCACTTTTCTTACTGATGCCTTTCAGGAAGGGTTAATAGACATATTCAGGGAAGATGGGCTTATAGCCACAATAGATAAGTGGAAGCTCCATTTGCAGAGGCAGTATACCTATGACCATCTGATACTGAGGACATACAAAGGGAGAGGGCTTGTGCCTTCAGGCTTTGCCTGTGGGCTTTTTGGCTATACTAGGCTGTCTGCTGTTGGAAAGAGAATCCTAGGTGGACTTTCAATCCGATCTAGTAGGGTTCTGTTTGAATCTGCAAATGTGAAAGACATGAGAATAACATCACCACCTGATTTTCTAAAAATTGTTAGTTTGATTTTCTAAATGTGATGAGAGGGGAAAGTTGGACCTTGTTTCAGAGGAAAATGGTTCCTCATCAAGGAGCAGCAATTTGTCTTTTTCTGGTAGGTGGATCCAGGAGGGGCCTGGAACCCATAAAAATGGCTTTGTAGGCTGCTTGATTCCTACACCTACCATAGACCATAACTGGACATAAAATAAGAGGCTTCCTTATACTAGGCTAGACTATGTCTCCTTATAGCCTGGTATCATCTAATTGCTTGATGGTAGTTCTCCAAGATCTTAGGTAAAAATGTCTTTTGCACCATTTTGTTTCCTTATCCTTTCAGCAGGATATACTTGTTTTGTATGCAAAGGACTACGGCCCATCGCCCTTTCTTCACATCTAAAAAGCATAAATCAGTTGACTAGCCAAGTCATTCGGGAGAAGAGGTGAAACTTTGCAGTGCATCAAATGTCAAATCTAGCTAGTAATGGGCCCAGCACATGATAGAGTCTTAATTCCATTGCTCTTTAGAAAAGATCCTTAAAATGTGCTTATTGAAAGCCTGGTGGCGTCCGGATGGCTCTATAATTCAATTGTCCCTTCAAGCAACCTATATCTACCTTTCTCACAATGACTGCAGAACTTATATCTGGGTAAAAATGAGTTTCTGCATTGTACCTTCTTTGGAATGAAATTCTGCTCCGTTTCTTTTTTTCAACAGAGTTTTGAAGCTGAAAGAAGTGGAAAACAATGCAGAACAGCAGGAAGTTACAGAAGACTTCATCATAGAAGCCAACAGGGAAAATAATGTGAGATTGTAATAAGAAAACTATATGAAAAATATTACCTTTTTATATTTATGAATTCTGTATAGTGTAGAGGAATTGACCCAGAAATGAACTGAGAACAAATGGTCTGAAACACATTACTGTTGGTTCACAGGTGCCTCTTCATCACTTGTAGATTTACATATATTAGTTTTCTGTAATAGGTTAATCATTGTAGACAGAACTTTACAACCAGTCAGTGTTTGTACTTTTCAATGAAGGTGGTACTCACAAATTCAGCTGAGAGTTAGCAGATGAAGAAGATGCTTATATAAATTAGCCCTATGTTGTCACAGTAGTAAGCAAGCATGGTGCTGTGCTGAAGCCATGAACTGCTTGGGTGAGTGGCCTTAAAATGCTTTCATACCACTTGAAAGGCATTGTATGGAAGCAGACTACAGGAACATAGTGTTGAAAAGGCCTAGAAGTAGAATAAGGGACCTTTTGTTCATGTCTGTGGTCTCTGTGATTCACACAAATGGGTTATCCTGCACCTGCGCAGCACATCTTTGGAACCTTCTAGAATGTTATATAATCCTTTTAGCAGTAACCCCGCCCACCTTCAGTGCCACCATATAGGGGCCTTCCCGACAAAACCACCAGTTCCTTTTCATCCATCACTGCAGCAGCATTGATAGGAACTGCATTTCTCTTCAGTTTGGCCGCCTTTGGCTTCTTTGGTACTGGGGTTGACTCCTGATGGTTCGGCGTTGGCTGAATTGCATTAGCATTCAAGGCTGCGCTTTGATTAGATAGCAGTCCCAGGTTGCTTCAGAGAACAAATCTGAAGATGAAATCTTTGACTCACCTATTGTGAGGGTATTTGTAATGCCTCCCCCATCCCAACCTTCTGCTTCAGGGGTTCCTGTCAGAAGATTGTTTCCACCTGTTCTTTCTCCACTGCATTGCCAGGCTTGCTACAGGTCTTGGTCTTCTTTGTCCCAGTCCAACTTGTTCTCCAGCTCAAGGGACTGCATTTAGAGGTCTCATCGGTCTCGACATTCCCACCATCATTGTCGTTACTGTTGAAGACACTCAACATCAAGCTCCACCGATTCTTCCTGTTGCTGGTATAGAAGCTCCCCAGTATTTGTGGGGTTATGAGTCCCCTCATACTTACCGCTATAGGAAGGAGGCTCATCCCAAATATTGTTAGGGTCACAAACATTCCCGTGCTGATAAGGAGCACCCTCCTGCTGCCATATGTGCCTCTCCAGTGATTTAGCCTGCTGCTCAGCCACTTTCCTCAATGGCTCATTAGGAGCCTAATCTTTCAAGGGCCCAACCGCTTCAATCTGGTTCAACACATTCATCTCACACTGTTCCACATATGGTTGATGCTTCATCTTCAACCCAAGTTTTTCAGCCATCATCCTCTGCTGCCTCAGTGTTTTCTGGTTCTGATTCTGAGTTGGTTGCCATTCCGCTTAGAAAGCTTCCACCAGTGCTGTAGGAGAACCTGATCCTTCTTCATCTGCAGATGATGTGCAGGCATTTGTGGACCAGGTGATGAGAATGGCTGAGGCATTGGGCTTAACAGTGATGTAGTCACAAGTGCAAATATATGATCCCGTTTTCCATCTGGTCCAGACTCAGGCTCCTGTCCCAGCTACCTTGCCTATGCTTCCATACCTTGTTCCAGTGATTTGAAAATCATGACCCCTTTGTCCTTACCCTCTCCACCCAAGAAGATAAGAGGCTCCATACAGAGTGCAAGATTCTGACTTGCTTAGCTAGGACAACATCCTAAGCCTAACTGAGTTATTGTTGACGAAGCTCAGTCTTGCGCATACTGGAGATTACACTCAACACCTGCAGATGAAGAAGGTAAAAAGTTAGACGGTTGTGTTTTACCTCAACAAGCAAGGGAGTACAAGATCCACCACACTCCTGCAACCTGGACACCCTCAACCTCATGGTGTGAAGGGTTGTTTATTAGCTGCCTTACCCTATGCTGTCAGAGATATTATCTCTGTGACCCATCGACCATACATTCCTATACTTACAACTGGAAGAAGTTCCAAGAGTTCTTGACTCCTCTTCCCATTCATCCTTCCAGAGCAGAGATTAAGCATGTCCTGCAGTTCCTGCTGGCATTATCTAACAAGGGCTTGTCCCTTTCATCCATCCATTCTTACTTGGTGGCAATCTCTGCAAACTTTCAGCCACTAGTGACAGTTTCCTGCTCTCATGATCCCCTGGTGAAGAGGTTTTTGAACCTCCACCTTTCAGTGTTGGGGCCAACACCACAATGGAGCTTAGAACAGGTGTTATCTCAACTCAGTGGGAAGGCTTTCAAACCAATGGCTACCAATGATCTCTGGTTGCTCTCCTGGAAGACTGCCTTCCTGACAGCAATAATGTCAGCAAGACGGGCTGGAGAACTCTGCACTCTCTGGGTGAATCATCTGTACCTGAGCTTCCATTCTGATTGGGCTATTCTGAGGCCTGACATTACCTTTGGCAAAAAGGTATCGGCCGTCCACATCAACCAGGACATCATCCTCAGAATCTAGCTTATGCATTCGAGAAGAAGTTGCACTGTCTTGATGTTCAAAGGGCTTTGGTGTTCTGTGTCAATAGGACTTCTGCTTTCAGGACTTCCCAAAGACTCTTTGTTTTCTACTCTTTGGCAAAGAAGGGACTCCTTGTTTCATCTCAGTGTTTTTCGAAGTGGGTGGCTCTGGATATCCATCTTGCCTATGAACTGGCCCGTAAGGCCCCAGGTCCATTCCACATAGGTAGCAGCAGCATCTTCTGCCGAGACCGCTTGAGGACATTTCTTGGGCAGCTACTTGATCTTAGCCTTTGACTTTTATCACTCATTACAGAGTGGACTCAACATCCCGGGCTGACACTGCCTTTGGGAAATCTGTACTTTACTCTTCTATAACTTGATTGTATTCTTCTGGTTTCAGATTCATTCTCTTTTCTGAAACTTGTTCTGTATTTGTATTTTCTGATTTGTGTCAGGGTGTTCTGCTCATGCTTAATGTGCTTGCATTGATTAGTGTTTAGTAAACTTCTTGATTGGCTTGCAACAGCACTCCTGCCTCCTACTTGTGTAGCTTGCTAGTCTCTCATTTGTGTGAGTCACAGAGACCATAAAGAAGGAGGATAGGTTTCATACCTGTAACTGTAGTTCTTCGAGTGGCCATCTTTGAACTCATACAACCCTGCCCATCCTCCCCTCGTTGTGGTCTGTTTTTCCTTTGAATTGCCACATCAGTGTCCATGGAACTGTCCATTTCAGCGGGAAAGCCCCTATATAGTGACACTGAAGTGGGTGGGGCTACCTCCAAAATGCTTATTTAATTTTCTAGAAGGTTCGGAAGATGCATTGTGCAGACACAGGTTAACCCTTTTGTGTCAGTGCACAGATGACTACTTGAAGAACCACAGTTACAGGTATGCAACTTGTTCTTAGCAGGGAAGAACCATGAAAGATTATTATTGGTATGAAAGGCCTGTTAGAGCCTTTACTTCAGTCACAGGAGAGGTGCCCATCTTAGGATGGCGACTTTGAAAGAACCAGATTGCTGGCAGAAAAATAAGTTTACAATCCTCAACAAGTGCAACATTTATTAAGGAAATAATGTTGGATAACAACAGCCTGATCCTTTCTAAACTAATCTAAAAGAGAAACAAGTGGGACAGAGACATGTTGCAGCATGTTCTCCCTCATCAAGCAGATGGGAAGGGAGGGCAGAGGGGTTCAGTTTGGGCCAGTTCATTTTCTTTTTCAACAGAGGACAGTCATTTAACATTGTTTGGTCCAGTCATGGTTAGATGGGGACAATGGAAGTTGTAGGCCAAAACATCTAGAAGGTCAGATGTAACTTGGTCATTTTCCTCTCACCCCCTGCCTTTGTAACTAACTGGCCTAAACACCCTAAAGGTACTAGATCCTATCGGATCTTGGAAGCTAAGCAGGGTCAGTCTGGTTAGTACTTCGAAGGGAGACCACCAAGGAATACCCAGTATAGGCTCTAAGGAATACCCGGTATATGACCTTCAGAGGAAGGAACTGGCAAACCCCCTCTGAGGATTACTTGCCTAAGAAAGCCCTATGGAATTCATGGGGTCATCGTAAGTCGACAGGCGGCTTGAAGGCACACACATACACTTTGTAACATTTTGACTTTTTTATTTATTTAAACTATTTCTGTATGGCTTGGGTCCAACCTATCTTCGGGACCGCCTCCTTCCATATAATCCTCCCTGGGCACTCTGTCGTCTGGGAGGAATTTATTACAACCTTTAAAAACTAGGTTTTCTTCAACCTCCCAGAGGACCTTTTTGGCTATTGCTCCCAGATTATGGAACAGCCTGCTGGATGAGATCTGTCATATCACCACTCTAAACAGCTTTAAAAGAGCTCTTAAGACGGATCTCTTCTGGCGGGCCTTTCCTGAATAGATACCCGGCCATCAGAAATTTGTCCCGATCCCACTACAGCCACCATCTACTATTTATTTTTAATATTTTAAAGTATATTTTAAATTTTTGAATTATTTAATTGTATTTTAAGAGGGGGTGGGATGGAGGGTTTTTGGGTGTATATTTTAATGTTGTAAGCTGCCCCGATTGCGTTTTGTAGAGGGGCGGAATATAAATAAATTTTATTATCATCATTATTATTATTAGCATTAGCATTACATTTCTAGATAGAGTGGCTTCTGGTCTGTATTGTTGTTGCAGCAGTTCAGAATGTACTGTTGACGTAATTGTTCTCTCAAATGCTTTCTAATTATGGTGTCTATTTAAGGGCCACGTGCAGTTTTCAGGTGATTTTGATACCTTAAAAGCTTAGGGCGATCTCTCATATATCAGTAGCAATGGTATTGTCAGAAGCATACATATTTAGCTAAATGCAAAATTAGAGCTTTAGTTAACACTGCCCTTTAGTATATTATTTATCTGTTTCCCTCCTCCTATCTCCATATTTTTAATCTTGAAGGTTAACAACTCTATAACTGTAACAGCTTCTGGCCGGGTAGTGAAGAAGCGTTTTAACTCACTGGATGACGACCCTGAGCAAGAGGTAACTTAAATTGTGAGGCAGTCACCAAAAAAATTATCTTGAATAAGGCAACAATAAAATGAGCCGCTTTGATAGAGTAAATCTCATTGTTTTCTAACTGACTGGTGATTAGTGAGGACACTCCTTTAAAACCATCCTTTTTTCCTAAAGGTGCAGCTGTTGTATTCACAGGAAAAACTGGTTTAAGGGATGCTAAGCTTGTGAAGTTTTAGTACCTGAGGCAACTAGCACTGTTCTAGGGATCCTGAAGGGAAATGGAATCAAATTGGCTGGTGAAAATTCTGACTATCCAATTTTACTACCTGCTACATTGTCTACAACTAATTTTAGGCTATTTGAGAGAATGCAGTTCATGACAAGATGGTAAATAACCCAGAGGAAACAGTACCGATCTGAGCAATATACTCCCTGAATCATTAGCGACTATTTTTGGAATCCATTTTTCACCCTCCATCAGGAACTGTAGCCAAAATGACACAGCCACAAGAATTCTAATTCCTCAGCTTCTGGAAACCATTTCCAGTCTTGTTTCCATGGAAATGAATATCATCTGGGTGAAAACATGGCAAGGGTTCCTCCATGGCCTTTAAAACTTGTCGTTCATTTATGTTCAACTTAACTAAATTTAAATAGAGAAAGAAAACACAAGCAGGCAGAATGCCACCTGTAATATATCTCTTTATTATTATTTTATGGCTTAAATGACTTTTCACAGTGGAGAACTGTTGGCTTAAAATGCTTCTTGGTATTTAGTAGAGGAATGGATTTAAATATTTGTCCAACATTCATTTTCACAGTTCCTTGAATATATGGAGAGTTGAAGATACTACTGTATTGACTGCATGCAATTGCTTAGCTTCTTCCTTTCATTGCCTGATGTCATACTTAGGGTGCTTACATTAAAAAAAAAGTACAGCAATCCTGTACCTTTACTATTTACATGAAGAGGGAATTTCAGCAGCTATAGCCTGTGGTACAAGTTACACCTTAGTTAGTTACTTATTAAAATGTTTATATCCAGCCTTACACACAAAGACCTGTTGAAATCCCATCTTCCATACAACTAATAAAGGTACAAGAACCCTGTCCACTTCTTCATATGGCCAGCCTAGCCACAATCCAGTGCATCTATATGACTAAATCCTAATGGTATTTCTCCTCCTTTCATTGGCACTTCTTTTCCCTGTTGTTCACTAACATGGATTGTCAAAAGTCATCTATATTTAATGTTGCTCGTATAGGAACTTTGCAAATATGGAACTTGGCTTGTTTGTTCATTTAAGTAGAGGGGCCCAATCCACACACTCATCTTCCTTTCTATGTACAGAGCCCTGGACTGGAGCAGCTATCAAGAGCTTGGCCAGTTAAATGAACAAGATAGTCTAGTGAGACTTACCATCTGTTAGGGTGGCCACACAAAGAAGAGGACTAGGCCTCCTTGTATGTATAGTTGTGTCAGAAAAGGGAATTCCAACAGGGATAGCTTGCATTGCAAGTGATACCTGCTGCAATTCTCTCTTCTACACAAGAACCCAAACCTCTTTTTTCCATGTGGCCATCCAATCAACTGCACATCACCTAAAAGTTCTGGAATTATCGCCTTCCCTATATGAAATGCATTGAAAAGATGGTAGCTGGAAAGCTGGCTATGAGCAGCAGCAATTAATGCACATTTTATAAAGCAGGACACTTGCTCTTACCTTCTTTTACTGCTGATTCTTTTTTCTGCAAGTAAATAAAAAAAAAAGTTTAAGTGTCCAAAAATGTGAACTGCCCATTAAGCTGGATTCATTTTCCCCCCCAATAAGACTTTCAAAATTGTGGATTATGAAGATGAGCTGAATTTACTGTCCATTGTGGCAGTTACTCAGATAGGATCTGATGGATCTGCTCATCTTGACCTTCACTGTAATGAGGAGGGGACTCTACTTAAGAGCATTCCATTTGTGGAATCTTGGGATGTGGTGAGTATATAATATGCTTATAAAAGCTTTCATTACTATTCCTAGTACCTGGTATGGTTTATCCATTTGTACATGCCTTGCAGATTCTAAATGTAACCAATTCAACCTGGTATGGTTTATCCATTTACATATGCCATAAAGATTCTAAATGCAGACGTCATGTAGCAGGGAATGGAAAGCTATATAAAGATGTGGCTAGAAACAGTGGCCACCATTCTCTGGAGTCACGCTCACCGCATTGTTGTCAACTGTATCTGTTTCCTTTCTAGAGCTGAGCTAAGTTGAATAAAACAAGCTGGCTGGGTTGGTATTTTTTGGCTAGTGACTTTGAAGTCATTATCTTCCCCACCCACTGCACACCCCACTCCTTACCCTTTTCCAGTGTCATTTTGCAACTTAAAAAAAATGATTTGAGGGATTTTCTAATTTAAATAAGTCACAAGATGAACTTCTGCTTGCACGAAAATATAACCAACACTTAAACATTTTTAAAGCAACTTTTTAAAGCAAGGCACAAAACTGATAGCTAAGCTTTTCCAATGGAGGCAGGTATATCTGCTGATAGCAAAACAAATGCAGGATTAAATAAATAAATAAATGTGGGCTGAGTTAATGTTATTGATCAAAGTCAGGTTTGTGAAACGTGTTGACCAAAAATTAGTTAATATGCATTTCTGATTATAGCAGAGCTACTCAGATTTTCAGAGGTAAAGACAATCACTTTCCATTAATTGATTGTCAGCATATGTGGTTCCACAGACATTAGAAATAGGTAGCATTGCCTCCCGTCTTTCTCCACAAATTGCCATTGACCCTGACATCCCCCAGACAATGGCATCCAATGGGGAATGTAACTGATTTGATTAAGGCCTGTGCATTTTAAACCCCACACAGGGTGCTGTAACTCAGGGCAGCAAGCAGCAGTGGTTTCTTGCCTTCAGAGGTTGCCAGAGATCTTGTATCACATCAGGGACAGCTCCTGACTGCTGCTTTCCTTTTTACTCTCTCCATCCTGCCTTGCCAGTTAGGTTTCCTTTTAATCCTGACTGTTTCAGCAGAAATCAAGTACCATCTTCCCTATACCAGGCTTCACTTGCTTTCTTTTTAAACAGAGTCTGGACAGCCATCTGTTGGGAGTGCTTTGATTCATGCATGTCAGGGGATTGGACTACATGGCCCTTGTAGTCTCTTCCAACTCTATGATTCTGTGATTTGTGCTAAAGCTTAGAAATGTTATTCTGAGGGTCTATAATTCTCAGAATCCTCCAGTCAGCATGGCTCAGTGACTATGCTGGCCAGGGTATTCTGAGAGTTGTATGCAAATATGTAACTTTTTAAACTTCCTATTTTCTACTCTCTCCAGTGCTGGCATGTTCTGCTCCAAAGGTGTGTGTGAGGTCTGTCATTTCCATGCACCCCAGGAAACAGACATACCCACCAACTCTTGCAAGAGTAGTGACCTTATTGGGTTCTTGATATTTCCCAGCACTCTGAGGGAGGTGTCCCAGAGGGAAGAGAGATATGTGACTATGACACAACTACAATTGGTGACCTTTGTGCCTTGGTTTCAACCGCTTCAAAACTCTTCCCCTCTCTTCAAGCCCCTTGTTGTTTGCCTAGAATATTTATCAACACCACGTAACTACTGTGTGTTTGGCATTCTGGTGACACACTTCCTTGGAGAAACTGCTTGCTAAGGAAGCACTAGCCTCCGTGGCATTAAGGCAACCAGATAACTTATTCTGGAATATTACAGTGTTCTCAAAGTAAGAGACAAACCAAGGCAAACTGACTTCAGTCTTGGCAGTTGTCAGCCTTAGAACACTGAAGTCACATTAGAATACAGTCATCCCTTCACATTCGCGGGGGTTAGGTTCCCCAGACCCCCGCGAATGGGAAAAATCCGCGAATAACAATTGCCCTCCCCCTTCCCCGCCAAAGCGACCACAGGGCTTCCAGAGGCCCTATAGTCGCTTTTCCCCGCCTCCGTCTCCCTCCCCAGGCCTTTCTGGGGCCTCCGGAGCTCTACGGAGGCCCCAGGATCGCCTCCCCACCCCTCCCCACCCCGTCCTCAGGCCTTCCTGGGGCCTCCGGAGCGTCTCCGGAGGCCCCAGGATCGCCTCCCCACCCCGTCCGCAGGCCTTCCTGGGGCCTCCGGAGCGTCTCCGGAGGCCCCAGGATCGCCTCCCCACCCCTCCCCACCCCGTCCGCAGGCCTTCCTGGGGCCTCCGGAGCGTCTCCGGAGGCCCCAGGATCACCTCCCCACCCCTCCCCACCCCGTCCCCAGGCCTTCCTGGAGCCTCCGAAGCGTCTCCGGAGGCCCCAGGATCGCCTCCCCAGCCCTCCCCACCCCATCCCCAGGCCTTCCTGGGGCCTCCGGAGCGTCTCCGGAGGCCCCAGGATCGCCTCCCCACCCCTCCCCACCCCGTCCGCAGGCCTTCCTGGGGCCTCCGGAGCGTCTCCGGAGGCCCCAGGATCGCCTCCCCACCCCGTCCCCAGGCCTTCCTGGGGCCTCCGGAGCGTCTCCGAAGGCCCCAGGATCGCCTCCCCACCGCGTCCCCAGGCCTTCCTGGGGCCTCCGGAGCGTCTCCGGAGGCCCCAGGATCGCCTCCCCAGCCCTCCCCACCGCGTCCCCAGGCCTTCCTGGAGCCTCCGGAGCGTCTCCGGAGGCCCCAGGATCGCCTCCCCAGGCCTCCCCACCCCGTCCCCAGGCCTTCCTGGGGCCTCCGGAGCGTCTCCGGAGGCCCCAGGATCGCCTCCCCACCCCTTCCCACCCCATCCCCAGGATCACCTCCCCAGCCCTCCCCACCGCGTCCGCAGGCCTTCCTGGGGCCTCCGGAGCGTCTCCGGAGGCCCCAGGATCGCCTCCCCAGCCCTCCCCACCCCGTCCCCAGGCCTTTCTGGGGCCTCCGGAGCGTCTCCGGAGGCCCCAGGATCGCCTCCCCAGCCCTCCCCACCCCGTCCCCAAGCCTTCCTGGGGCCTCCGGAGCGTCTCCGGGGGCCCCGTGAAGGTCTCCCTGGCCCTCCCCCTCCCTCCCAAGGCCTTCGCGGGGGCTCCGGAGGGTCTCCGAAGGCCCCGCGGAGGCCTCCCCAGCCCTCCCCCCTCCCTTCCAAGGCCTTCGCGGGGCCTCCGGAGGGTCTCCGAAGGCCCCGTGGAGGTCTCCCCGGCCCTCCCCGCTCCCTCCCAGGGCTTTCACGGGGCCTCCGGTGGCCCCGTGTCGCGGTTTTGTGGGGGCCCGGGGGGGCCCTCCCAAAACCGCGAATAATCAAAACCGCAAATCTCAAGTCCGCGAATGTGGAGGGACAACTGTATTTCCCCTAATCAGCAGGTTTCCTCAACTCCATGCCATGCCATGCCATGCCATGCCATATGTTCAGCAAGGATTCTGAGGATGATGGGAGTTGTACTCCAAGACATTAAGAGAGTACATGGTTGAGAAAGACTGGAGTAGAGCTATGTTCAATAGTTTAACCTGTGAAGCTAGTATGTCATGACCTGCAAAGTGTTGTATTGTCTGACGTGTTTATCACCACAAAGCATCTATTTATCATATGACTACATTCCCCACCTTACCTAATAGAACTGAAAATCACTGTTTACCTTGTAGACATACAGCCATGAAGTTTACTTTGACAGAAACATCGTGCTGCATATAGAACAAAAGCCCAACAGGATCTTCAATTGTTATGTTTACCAAATGATCTGCAGTAGTTCAAATGAAGATGAAAATGTAAAGAAAGAAAAAAGAGAGCGCCGGTTTTGTAAAAAATTAGGAAGAACTTTTGAATGTTTCTAGGATTTCCCTCATGTTTAGCAGCTTTTCTGTGGACAACATCCAAAGACTTGCAAGCCTCTTTGTGGTAATTAAAAACTATTATTCAATTTTGTCTGGGTAAAGGAAGTTTTTCTCAAATGAAGAATGCACTGCAATATTTATTTTTTAAAGTGTCTTACATGTAACATAGTTAAGATTGGACTTTTGTTTTTAGAAAATAGGGACGCTATCAGTTTGGCCCAAGAAAAAGATACCTTTTCTTGGATCTGTTTCAGTTGCTTGGAAGAGTACACAGACTTTTAGTAACTTAAAACTATGACTGGCATCCTGTTCAGTAATTATGGTGTCAGAAACCTGATTTATGACATTGTAATTATTCAATTTCACATTTACAGTCAGCTATACACAGACCCCTGAGAGGTCCTATCATAGCTGTCTGCCTCAATGTGCCCCATAACTGGGAAAGGGTTAGATATACCATTACTCACTCCCCATTCTGCAGCACCTCAGAAATGGCTATGTTGGGGGGAGGAACTGTGAGACTTCAAAGGTAGGATTTTGGAGGGTTGCATTGGGAGACATTGTAGCTATATCTCCATAGCTAAGTCTTCTGCTACAAGAGCTTGGCTGATATTTATTTATATTTTAAATCATCTGTCCTCTTCAAGTAGGAAAGAAGAAAATTTCATCCACTTCCAAATTCCATAAGAGAATATTCTCTAGAAGTCATTTATTGATGTAAAAATAATGCTAATGGCTTGGAATTGTAGTACAAAACAAGTAATTTCTCCAGGCTCTAGGCTATGGTTGGAGGTTCCTCATGCTTAAAATGGTATACAGTTATATAGCAGTAAGCTGGACATCATGGCAATGGCTCAAGAAGTCAGTTCAGCTGTTCATCCTACTGTTGTATGAATTTAAGAGGATTCTTTTTTGTTTTCCATTTCTCCAGCCTGTTTATATTGGCTTAATGAATGTTTCCTGTCAGAAATTTGTCTTTTATGCTATGACATGATTCAGAGAGTATATCTTTAAAAGGAAAATTAATTCCAAAAAAAATTGCTCCTTTGAATTAATTTATGTTGTACCAATTTCTGTTGTTAATGGTTATTGAAAGATTTTTGTTTGCTTTCACTCACACAAAACATTCCCACTCATTTCTCTTTAAAATTCTGGCCCCATATGGCTGAAAATACATACAGTTGCCCCTCCACATTTGCGACTTTCACATTCGCGGTTTTGATAATTCGCGGAAAGCTGCCTGCGCCTCCCCCCCCCCAGCTGCTCAACACCCCACTCCCTTCCCAAGGCAGCGAGGGGCTTCTCAGGAAGCTCCTCACTGCCTTGGGAAGGGTGGGGTGTGAAGCAGCTGGCGCGCTCGTGCTACACCCCACTCCCTTCCCAAGGCAGCCAGGGGCTTCTCAGGAAGCTCCTCGCTGCCTTGGGAAGGGGGGGTGTGAAGCAGCTGGCGCGCTCGTGCTACACCCCACTCCCTTCCCAAGGCAGCGAGGGCCTTCTCAGGAAGCTCCTCACTGCCTTGGGAAGAGAGTGGGGTGGAAAACCGCTCGCCAGCAGGCTCATTTCTTATTTGTGTTTTTTTCACATTCACGGGTGTTGTCTGCCCCTAACCCCCACGAATGTGAAGGGATGACTGTATTTGCTAATAGGCAATGAGAACAGGTATGTTACAGAACAGCACACTGGCAATAATTTTTTAAGACCTGTGGACTATGACCACTGTATCTACCCAAAGTCACAAGAAAGAAAACCCTCAGATTTGCAAAACCTAGTGAAGCCTGCCTATGTAAGGTGCTGATTATCCATACCTTTGGTCTGTAGATACTTCAAAAAGATTGTTCCATATGTCTGTAAATGTCCCAAGGCTCCCCTCCGTGTAAGATTTGTATTTTAAGGTACTATTATTGTTTTAAATTTCCACATTGCCGTTGGCAAATCTGTGCTCAAGTCCGTTCAGCAGTTCACCTACCTGGGAAGCATCATCTCCTCAGATGCCAAGATTGACAAAGAGATCGATCACAGATTAGCAAAGGCATATACTGCATTTGGAAGACTTCACAAAAGAGTCTGGAGTAATAAACACCTGAGGCGAAGCACAAAAGTCAGTGTGTATAGAGCCATTGTACTGTCTATTCTCCTTTATGGGTCTGAAACATGGGTCACCTATTGCCACCACCTACGACTCCTTGAACGCTTTCATCAGCGCTGTATACGCACAATCCTAAATATACACTGGACTGACTATGTGACGAATGTTGCTGTCCTTGAGCAAGCAGGGATCATCAGCATTGAGGCCATGATACTGAGAACACAGCTGCGCTGGGTAGGGCACGGCACATTTCTAGGATGGAGGAGCATCACCTCCCCAAAATAGTACTCTACGGTGAACTCGCCATGGGTGAGCATAAGAGGGGCGCTCCAAAAAAACAATACAAGGACTCCCTGAAACAACATCTCAGGCTCAGCCAAATTCATCACCAACAATGGTCCGCCCTAGCCTCACATCGGGAGGCATGGAGACGCACTATCCACAATGCTGCAGCCTTATTTGAGAACTCGTGCCAAACAAGTCTTGAAGAGAGACAACAACGCAGAAAGAATCACAACCCAGAAACTTCACCCAAGGAGACCTTCTGCTGTGCTTTCTGCAACCGGACTTGTTTATCTCGGATTGGCCTTTTTAGTCATCAGCGCGCTTGCAGAAAACGTGGGATGAGTCCTTCCTGAATCTTTGTTTGCGAAGAAAAGCCAAAAAGAGAGATTATTTTAAAGCACTGTGGAGATATTGTCTTTGTGGGACATCACAGCAATCTGTCAGCCTTCTTCTGGTTGAGATATGGGATATTTGATGTGATAAAAATGCCGGCTGCATTGTTAAATTTAAAAGGTATCTTGCAGTTGGTTTCAGCACAGGATTGTATGTTTGGCAATTAGGTAGGTCTAGAAGTCTTGCTGTACATAATTTTGTCCTTTGTTGTCTACACCCTAGAGGGCATTTGTGGGCAAAAAAAAATTGAAAAAAATTGCAAAAACATTTTTTTACCTTGCGGTCCCAGCCAGAGGTGGTGGGGCAAACATGATGAAAATGCCCTGCAAATCCCCTAGAGGGCATTTTCGAGCAAGAGAAAATTGATCGGGGGGGGGGCGGTCACTGGGGGTTGCATGCAGCCCACGCTTTGCCCACCCCTGGTATAACTCTATGGTTAACATATTCTTTCACTATTCTGTTTTGATTTGATAAATATCATTTTCTTGTGTATTTTGCATCTACAGTATGTTGCCAGTTAAAGACAATTTTCACAGTGTGTGGTCTTTTTCTTTTATTTCATTGTGCTGGTAGCTGAAGGTATCAGTGTCTTCAGTACTGTTTTGTCCTTTTGGCTGGTAGGCAGAGTGACTTGCAAGGCCCTAGATAGCTATATCCTCGGAGCCACAAGTCCTGAACATCTTAAAAGGGTGAGCCAATATAGTGGATAAGATTTGGGTGATGTGGGTTGTAGTCTCCACTGAGCCATGAAATTTTCTGGGTGACCATGGGCCAGTTTTGTGTGCTCAGCCTGACTTACCTCATAGGGTTGTTGTGAGGATAAAGTGGACAGGGGCGGAGCCATGTATGCTGCCTAGAGCTCATTAGAAGAAAGACAGGATATAAATGACTAATACAGAAAATAAGGACAGGAGTTCTCTCACAAAGCTAAGAAGCACTATTCTCACATCTCCATATTGTTAATCCAGAACAGATTCACTGCATTGGCATAGTGGATTTCTCCAAATGTTTGACCTGACCAGAGCAATACTTGATCAGATGTTCCCCCTTCTTGGCTGTGCCTCCACTGGATCTTGTCCATTCATATTTAGGATGAAGGGAAGGCTATCTATTATTTGTTTGATTGATTGATTGATTTATATCCTGCCTTTCTCTATATGCAGGATCCAAGGTGGCCTACATCATTTAAAAATCAGGGTACAGTTAAGACATTAGTTAAACAAAAGATTTAAATAGCAGTTCAATTAAACACAGAAGATTAAAACAATATTAAAAACATATATCATAATTTTAAAATAATTTTTTAAACAACCCCACCACAAACCCTGTTACATAATTTATAAGCCAAAGGCCTGCCTGAATAAGGTCTTAACCTGCCAGTAAAAGGAAAATTAGGGAGCAGCTGAACCTTCCACTGGACTTTGGGAGCAGACAGTGTGAATGAAGACTCTCTTCCAGTCCTCAGCAAACGTATCTATAGTCACCACTCAGCCATGTTTACATTTTTAAGCAGGTTTAGTGATGGGCATTAATGCCTAAATTCTCATCCAATATATCTTAAGATCAGTGGACTGCAGAGAACTGAAGTGTATCATGAGAAAATAACTTACGTTCTTATCACAAGTCCATGGATAGATATTTACTGCCTAGGCCATAAAAATATTAGCAGTATTTAAAACATGACATTACAATTATTTTAAAAGAAAAATGAACAAAATGGAATTATGCACATGAAAATTTGCAAATGGTACTACATAGTGAATGCAAACTACAGTTGTCCCTCCGTATCCACGGATTTAAGTACAGTATTCACAACTTGAAAATATTCTTTAAAAAATAATAATCGAAAAAGCAAACCTTGATTTTGCCATCTTATATAAAGGACACCATTTTGCTATGCCATTGTATATAATGGGACTTGAGTATTCACGGATTTCGGTATCCACAGGGGGTCCTGGAACCAAACCCCGGCAAATATGAAGGGACAACTGTAGTTTTTGCAGCCATAGTTACAAAACTCCTTCCTTATAAATAAATGTCCTATCTTTTAATATAAAAATCAGATTTTAATGTCAAAATTTTCAGAGTCAGCCAAATGGAAGTTTTGTCAGAAGAGACATCAAGAAGGGAACATTACAGTTGTTTAATGACAATGGTGTTTCAAACATCAGATCTACAGAGTAAAAGCAAGTGTGCAGCATGTTGCTATATGGATGGGAATGATGTGGACTTTTGACTGTTGTACTGCAATTCCCAGAATTCCTTGTCTTTGGGAATGTTGACTTAGGTGCTGGGAGCTGCAGTTCAACAACATCTGGAGGACTACACAATTCCTACCTCTGCTATATATCATTTACAGATAGTGAAGGGATGCTACTGCTGTGCAAGCACAATAGCTTCTGAGCCCAGCAAAGGAGGGGGAAATGCACAAAACAGAAAATACAAAAATGGTTTTCCGCGGGTTTTGCCCGGGCTATGAGGCCGTGTTCTAGAAGAGTTTGTCAGAAGAGACATCAAGACACAGCCTCGCAGCCCAGAAAAAAACCACGGAAAACCTATGGATGCTGGCCGTGAAAGCCTTCAACTTCACAAATACAGAAATGGTGTAAAATTTGGCAAACGCATCCTGACCAGTGCCCATCAATTAGGCATCATGGTGGTGAAGATGCCTGAACTCATGGAAACAACCACACCTAAGAATCCACACTCCATCAAAACAGGCTCAGTGCTACCACTGCATCCCAGTATACCAGCTCCTGTGACTCAGACTTCAGTGACCTTAGTACTATCAATCCCTAGGCATTAGTAAAGACAGGACATTCAAATACACTTATGCTTCCTTAAAAATGGAAACTTTATAGTGTATTTTATGTTGGCAGTATTATATTAATTATTTGTTTCAGAGACAGTGCATAATGTGTTTGTGTGTACAAGAGAGATACATTGGAATGGTAGTGACAGTGGTGTGTCCAGTTTATAGCTGGCCTGCAAAATTATATAAAGTCTTAGGGGCTGTATTTTTAAATTATTCTGAATAAAGGTGCTAGTGTTTTGATCATAAAATGGCTGCTGTGTCTGTTTGCAATGACTGCATGTGCTTTATCCATAATACCATTTTATATATGATAGTAGGCCATCACACTATGTGTAGTCCAACCAGAATTCCTCTCAAAAGACATGTTTGGATCAATGGGATTTTTGGGTTTATAATCCCGCTATTATTATTATTCTGTTAACAAACTCACAAATTTATCAAATGGAGAGGTTCAGAGTATGATCAGGTGCTGCTTCTTTGCTTCCTCCCCCACTCATCTTAAAACGTTGCCAGTTATCTCCTGTTAACTGTTAGTCTGAGTCTTGGCTCGGTTTGTCTGGAATGAGACCCTGTAGGGCTGACAAGACAAAGGGTGGCAGTGAAGAAAGGGGGTGGGGTGGGGAAGGGAAGAGGAAATAAAATTGCTGTATTTGGCTCCCAGTAAAGATTTCCTAAGAAATGCTGGAAATGCTTTCTTGAGGAGGAAAGGGCAGACACAAACAAATGGCAGTGAACTTTTAAAGGGTAGACGCAGAACAAGTAAAACAGCAAACTACCATATCATAGTAGTGATTCAACTATGGACCTGTTTTCTTTTTCTGCTGTAGCTCTCAGATCACCACAGACCTAGGCTTCAAGTAAGGCCCACTGCTTGTGCAGCTGGTGCTGTATTCAGGTGTTTCACCTCTCTTGCTTTTTCTTAATCTTGTTGCAGCTTCTGCTCCTATCTGTCCACCAATAAGGATTATGTGTATCTGCCACCTTTCCCCTGCCCATCTCAGGGGAATCACCTCTTCAGGAGAAACAGTGGAAGGCATATGTTTGCAATTATCAGTTTATCATTCACACTAATGATGTTACCACAGACTTATTGATTCATTACTTAGGGCCAGAGGCTATACAGACATTTACCCTCTCCTGCTGCAGCCCACTGCATAAATCTTTATAAAGTAGCTCTCCAAACCTTAGATGGTCATTTTAACCCTCTTATAAATGCACTTGCTGAAATTTATAAATGTTACGAGTTCAACTGCCAATTGATCAATATGTCATTCACTGCCTTACGGTCCCGCAGTGCTACTTGTGATTTTGGTAGCATTGCTGAAAAAATTACTAGGGATCCAACTGCCATGAAAACCTCTTCATCCAAAGTCCAAGAGAAACTTTTAATGGATTTTTTTTTTTTTACTCTGACTGTAGCGTCAAAGGGATGAGACTGCTATACACAGTGCTAAATCTCTTCCTTTGGCCCCTTCTTCACCTTTGCAAGCCAGGAAGTGCAGGCAGTTCAGTCCCCCAAGAAAATTTCCTCCACTTCAGTTTGTCCAGGCAAAGAAATGTTTGTGTAGTGAACAAAATTACTACTGTAACTTTTGTGGGGACCCCAACTCAAAACAGATTTTTCAAGTTGTCCCAAGCAAAAGATAATTTGCAACAAATACCAGAAAAAGAGTGAAAATCTATATATGCACTCTTAGATATGCAGTCTGACAGAAATGAGGGTGACCTACCCCTAAGAACAATCCTTTTAGCATAAGCACAACCCATCATGCTCTACCATACTTCCAGGTTAAAACACAGAGGACATAACTTTCAACGCTTTTGACTCTGCATCTCCTTGTGTCATAATTCCTGATCACCTATACCAGGTACTATTTTCCTAGACAAGTTTTAACTCTGCAGCTCCAGATATAAAATCATATGCCTATGGAGAATCCCCTATTGTCATCAATGTGTATTTCAAAGCCACTCTGAAGTCACCCATTGCAGAAGATAAAGTGCATGTGGCAAAAAAGGAGTTTCTATACTAAGGTGTGATCATCAAGGAGGAGAGCACATGATTTTGGGCTCTAGCAGCATGTAGCCTGCATTACAAAGGAACAATGGAACTAGGGAGAGAAAGATTGTCACCCAGTTTTCAGGTGTCCCCCCCCCAACTCCAGCTGTTGCCAAGCATTTCACACACAAAATTCAGATGGAAGTTAATGTACTATCTGTACAACATCAAGTGAGGAAAGTTTCCTTAGCACTGTAGCAAGCTTTAAAAGATGAGATGTGGAAATTGTGCAAGCCAGGTATTTTGAACCTGTTAATTCATCTGAATAGGCTTCTCCATTATCTTGAAAAAATAAAATAGATACCGGTACATTCACATTTGCATATTATATATATATACATATATAACTCTTGGGTATGCATAATGGCCTTAGGTATGTAGGTATGTTGCCTCCTGGGTACAATGGGTTTAGGTATGTTGCCTCTTTCAGTGTGCTGATTGGCCGCTCCTGTCACTCCCTCATCCAGTCACCACCCACATGCAAATCACCCACATGCAAATTCCCTCTCCACCTCACAATCCACTCCTGCCACTCACGGCCATATCGGCATACTGGGAGCAACCAAACAATGTACTACAGTGTTGGCTATAGTTACTAGCCACTGCAACAGGACCCAGGTAGTCAACTGGTTGCAGTGGTGGGACACCGCTGCTGCCACTGTGACAGGATCCAGGCAGTCAACTGACGATGGCAGGACACCGCTGCTGCCACAGTGACAGGGCCCAGGCAACTGGGCATGAGGTCTACCAGGTGTGTTTTGGGGAGTTTTTAAATGGTGTACAGTACGCCGGGTCCAGCTAGTTTTGTTTAAGAGATAGTAGTAGATTGTCATTCTTTGGTCTATATCAGTGGAATGTTGTTTACCTTGAAGGAAGCTTTATTCTTTACTTTAGATAAGTCTCACAAGTATCACCAGCTTCCTCTGATTACAAATTATTGAAAATATACAGGTTTTATCATACCACAAGAGCTGTTTCAGTTTAAAATGATTGGATTCCACAGCTTTTGTATTTCAGCAAATTACATATGTGCATTTTAATTTTTTTTGCTGATATGTCAGGAGTCCAGTACTCCTGACATGTTAATCCATGGCAAAATGGTAACAGAATATGATATTATTCTGAAGGGGCTGTTGCATCAACATTGACAACACAGTCTTACTATTAGTGTGCAAAAGTGCCAGTTTTCTACAGCCTAGTATCATATTTGAGACACCCAGTATCTAAAAAGAGCATCTAAGTTAGCAGTTAAATTTCATGGAAGCTATAAAAGAAGCACCAGAACCACAGAATAAAGGCAGACTTTGGTCTTTCTTAGGCCTTTTTATTTTTCTCACTTTGTATTATTCTCAGTTTGTGAAACAGTTTGCCATAAAAGTGGCCTCATTACATCATCTGTGAAAAAAACCATGTACAGTTTCAATAGTATGCAACATTTTCAAAGACTCAAGTGAATCTAAGATTCATTTTCAAAGTATTAAAATACCTAGCACTTACCACCTGTGATACCAGGAGGACAGTGGTTCTGAAAACAGATGCTTGTAAATATAGTCTGGGTGCTTTCTTAACATAGTTAAAAATGGAAGAAGAGTTACATTTGCTTTTGCATCTAGAGCATTTACAGAACCTGAAAAAAAGTATATCATTGAAAGAGAAGGGCTGTCATGTTTGAGGGATGTACAGCACTTCAGAATATATATGTGGGACAGAAAGTTTATTTTATTCTCAGATCATAAACCACTATCTGCTTTATTTATCTGGGGATGTGGCTGCACAAACCCCAAAAATTCCATGTGGACTGCTAAACTGGTGGACTTAGTTTTCAAGCTGAGTTTTTTACCAGATGCCTGGAACAGCACTGTTCATTGCTTGCCCTGTCTTCCATTTCTGAACCAAGAGGGCAATATGGCAGTTGAGGATGGAGACATAATGACCACAGACTGCCAAATCTACTCAAGAGGCAATAACTGTGAATGAAGACAATCCATAAATATAGGCATGCCTCTGGCCAGCCTCAAAATATACAATGAAAGTTAACACTGGCACATCTTTCTTACAGATAAGCACTCAATGAATGATACTTCACTGATTACCTAATTCTGAGGATGGATCATTTGGTTGTATCAACATCATGATGAACAAAATTGATTCATTTCACTCAAGACAGTCATCTGGGAATGAATTTGACTAAAAGAGCATTCAGATAAGTTGGTTGGACAAACAAATAGAGGAAATCTTTAGGCATTGTTTGGCTTGTGCTGAAAGTGAAAAAATCACAGTAAGTCTTCTTTTTAACTCCAGTTGAATATCCTAATGGCCCATCTATATATAGCAAGCAACTCATCTATTTTTGCTCTTCTTACACATGTATTCCACTGGCTGAGCTCAAGGTAGCATGCATGGTTCTTCCTCTGGCCTGTGGCATCCTCACAACGGCCCTGTGAGGTAGGCAGTCAGGCTGAGAGGAACTGTCTCATGGTCACCAAGTGAGGTTCATGGCATAGTGGAGGCCGGAAACCAGATCTCATAAGTTCCAGTTAATCACTATGCCACACGGCTTTTTAAAAATGAAAACCCACCGGCTTTGCTCACCAATGACACATTTGTTGTACATTTTTTGGTGTTTGGGTCTCATTGTCATGGAGGGGGCAGCCTCCATTGTTGGGGTGGGGTTTTTTTAGTCCATATTGGGAGCAGCTGATGCAGTAGAATTGTTTTGTCCTTGTGTATCTAAGTTGACATTTCTGGCTGGGAATCTGATCGATCTAGAAACTGATACCTCTGATACCCTGGTTAGACTCAACTGGAAATGATCCCAAAATTATCTAGTCTTGCCTCCTAACCATGCAGGAAGCTACTGTTAAAACATCGTAGTGTTCCAGCTCTATATAGGAAAGAGAAATATAGGCAAGAAAACTGGTGCTAAATCTCATATGTTTCCAACAGGACATTTGTTTGAATACAGCTGGGCTAGGAAAGGATAATCCAAATTCTGAACCCAAATAAATTAAGAAATCATTGGACAATCTGTAACAGAGAATGATGGTAAGAAATGGAACATCTCAAGACTATCCAAATCTCACTTTGATTGGGACTTCACTGATGACATTGAAGGACCCACGCAAGTATCAATACAAGCAGGTAAAAATAAAAAAAACTCATATTGATAGAAATGTGAGAAGTTGCCAAGCCAGAAAACTACCTAAAACAGTATTTCCCTGGTTATCTGATATGGGATACCAGGAATTATGTGATTTTTTCCCCAAATGGGCAAGGATCACATGCTATAGAGCACGACCCCTGTATCTGCAGGACCAGTACCCATGATTTCACCTACCTGCGTCAGGAAAAAAAAAAGTTCTTTCTAGGCATTTTCTAGATTCTCCAGTGTGATTCTGTGGTATGATTCTGCCAGAAGATATTCATTTGAATAAGGTTCACTTTATCTGCAATTTTGTGTTTCCATGGGAACATATCCCCCATTGATATGAGGGTTGTCCTGTATTTGTGCCCATTGGATACAGCAGTTTCTTTCCTTGAAACTTGCCAGGGATTAGGGATTAGCAACCAATGGCTGAGGAACAGGAAGTGGTTCAGAGACCATCATTTTGAATAGCCCTAACCTAAAAGATTTCCAGACTTTGTTACAGTTTTACTCATATACTGTTTGTTAATATGAAGGATAGGTTGTGTCCTCTTAACATTTACTTTTGAGCTTTTCTTACGTTTGTCTGGAATGGAAGCCAGTAGAAGTGATGGGAGGACAAAGAAAAGGGAAATTAAGATGGCTGAGAATTTTTCAAAGGGCTCCCAATAAAGAGTTCCTGAGGAATGCTAGAATTGCTTTCTTGAAGAAGAAATTAAAGAACTGGAAAAGCACACTAACAATATTCCACCCAGCATCTGCTTGGTTGATGTGTTTTCCTTTTTTGTACAATTGTGTTCTTTTGGAATCATGAGCTTATGTTTAAAGCTATAGAATTTGATTGCTGTACATCAAAGCCACATATTGCCTCTGGGCTGTGGGGCTGAGTACTGATATGATAGATGTCACAATTTGAACAGATTTATCTTCCTGTCTATCCCAACCAATGCAAATGAGATATAACTTGGAAATCATACTATGAACTATTCAGTATGCTCAGTAGAAAGTTATATTAGAGGAGTAGTGAAGTATTCCTGAAAGCTTCCATATGGTCTCTTTGGGAAGGAAGAACATTTTCAATAACAAAGCAAAGCCTTGGCTTCCAGAAGAATTAAGGCAATTATGTCTAAAAATATGTATAAACTATCTACACATGTGTAGTAAACAGCCAGAGAAAGGAAGGGTTTGTCTTCCTTGTTGAATCTCCAGGATGGAGCCATGGGGAGCATTCCTTCCTCAGGATTTGGAATTACTAGAGTGAAGAGTTACTGATGCCAGACCCAGTTTAGTAAAGGACTGGAAGTTGACATATTGAAGCTTAATCCAGACAAAACGAAGATTCTCCTCGTCAGTTGAAAGGCTGATCAAGGAGTGCTAGATGGGACAACGCTGAAGACTCAGGTTCAGAATTTGGGTTTACTCCTTGACCCAGCCTTGAACCCAGGTCCTAGGTTTCTGTCATGACCAGGCGTTCATCTGCATAATTATAAGCTAGGGCACCAACTATACCCATTCCTGGAAATGTCTGATTTGGTCACAGTGACACAAGCTTCAGTTACATCACATTTGGATTACAATAACACATTCTATGTTGCTGCCTTTGAAAAGCGCTTAGCAACTTCACTTATCCCAGGTTGTTAACTACATGGAGCATACAATTCCCTTGTTGCAACAGTTCCAATGGCTACTGAATGCCTTGAAGCCACCTGTTGACTTACAGTGACACCATGAATTTCATAGGGTTTTCTTTGGCAAAGAATGCTCAAAGGTGGTTTTGCCAGTTCCTTCCTCTGAAATATAGCCTACAGCACCTAGTATACATTGGCACTCTCCCATCCAAGTACTAACCAAGGCTGACCTCTCTTAGCTTCCAAAATCAGACAGGATCTAGGGGTTTTAGGGTATAAGGGAGGGTTAAATCAGTACCTGGACTGGCTCTAGTTTTGGTGATTCTGAGACAAGATGCCCTCAATGGGCCCTCCTCCCTAAGTGGGACTAGCCCTTCTTCATCACTATTTTGCTTTTTTTTCCCCCTAGTTGGGCATATAATAAAAATTTTGGATAATGGACAGAGGGAAAAGATCACTGAATGTGCAAAGTGAATGTAGCACAGATAGTGATGGTAATGCTCCTGGCAATAAGGCATAAAATACTAATTTAGCCATACAATCCAATAAGTGTGTTATACCAATAAAAAAAAAACACTAGCGGGACCTGGTGTACATTTAAAAACTCCCCCCAAAATGTCTGGTAGACCTCATGACAACCGTGTAAGGTAGGCCGGTGAATTTAAATTCCTCATCCCTCTTCTCGGCGTTCCACACTTTCCCCATACCATACACCATTCTCCTGGAATTGTTGAGGTTGGCTCGCTTTGTTCCCTGCCACTGTCAACAGTTGACTGTCTGGGTCCCGTCACAGTGGCAGCAACAGCGTCCCGCCATCGCCACCAGTTGATTGCCTGGGTCCCATTGCAGCCCGTGACTGGTGAGTGGTTCAGGGAATGAGAGGAGGGAGGGGCCTCCACCAGTCAACTGGTGAGGCTGGGGGTGTAGATGCAGATTGAGTGGATTGTGAGGTGGAGAGGGAATTTGCATGTGGGTGGTGATTGGTTGGGCGTGTTTCCTGAGCAGCCAGTCGGCACACTGGGAGAGGAAACATACCCAGGCCTATTGTACCCAAGCCTTTTATATACTGTATATAGATTGGCATGATTCTGCATGGTTTCATTACAGTAGAGGTATAAAAGTATCACTGATGTCTTCATGAATAAGCAGAATAAGACTTTATTTAGCACTATTATATTTTTCACAGAGCAAAAATACCCAGAAAGCATTCAGAATGTTTAAAATTCTGTTCCTCATTAGAGGTCCACCATGCCTATTTGCAAAAGTATTAATATTTCATCTTCACTTTTTACAGTGAAAAACCATATATACCAGAAGTCAGTCATATAGAATTCAATGGGTGTTCTTCCTGTAAACGCATGTATAGAATTTCAACCACTGACTCATTTATTTTGCTTAACTTTGTCCCAGTGCATTGTTCCATTTTTTTCTATTAAGATGAGTTGCACAGAAGGGAGAAACTTTTGTGAAGCTAGACACTCAGCAAGATTTAGGCTCACATATGACCAGGTATATCATTATGGCATTAACCAACATAATTTATATTTCTAACTGTGGCATGTTTTGGTGAGTGCGTTATACAGCCTCAGTAATTTGTATTGTAGACTGGCTGTTACTGCAACATCATATTCCCATCATGTCCCAGTCTCTCAAATGTGCAGTTATAGTGGCATTTTGAAATATTCAGACTGCCAACTAAAGTAAGAATAATGATTCTGAAGCACTTAGGGTACTTTAGACAAAGTTTATATCATGCAATCAACCTGCATCAAGCATGAGATTTTACAGCGGTCCAGTCAAAGACTTCTCCCATTTGTAACCCACCCATATTTTCCTCATACGGTATATGAGTCACTTAACAAATGAGAAACATTTGAGTATTATCTCAAGACATAGAGGAATAAGAAAAGTGTTGTCTGGTCACATGCAGCCCCCAAAGCAATATGCAGTCCTCAGGGTATTTGGCAAACCCTCCCAATGGGAAAAGCAAAGCAAAAAGACCACCACCCCTAACACGTCCCCCATCCACCAGTCCCACTCCTAAAAACAAAACAATTTTTTTGCACCAAAATGCCTCCAAAGGTGTCCTGGGGGGTGGGGAACAATTTCATCACATTCTGCATAAACACACCACCACCATTGTAGGTACAGGAGAGGCCTCCCCCCCCACCCACAATAGGAAGTAACGGGAAGTCACTTCCTGTTGAGAAAAGGCCTTTCCTGGGCTTAAACAGTCCAAAGGAGGCCTTAAAGGGCTCTGGGGGCATTTTGAGAAAAATATTTTATTTTTTTCTTGAGCAGTGGGGAGAGGCGGTCCCCAAGATCTGGGGTGGGGGCAACCTACCTTTGAAGTGTTAAATTTATAAATCCGTAAGTTCTCCTTTTTCCTAATCTTCTTGCATCTGATAGTATTTCCATCCCCACATGTGTATGTATTGGATGTCTACTTTGCATATCACCCAAAGAACAGTACTTGGGGCAGCTAACAATGCTAAAATCAAACAACCCAAATACAATTTAAAATGAGCAAACAAATTAAAAATGACTCAGTAAAAGTCAGAAGAATGCCCACCCAGTTAAAAGAAATTTTCCACAGCAGTCCAGCGAACTGCCAAAGGCCCTTGCCTGCTGGTGGAAGGATGACCATCTTTTTTTCCTTACCCTCCTATTAAGGAGGGAAAGAAAGAATAGCTGTGCAGTGACTTTTGCTTCATAGTATTGGTAGCCATCCATCTGGAAGTGCACTTAAAGTTTTCCCCCACAGTACATTCCAAGTATCTTGCTACAGGATGACCCTGTCTTGGCTAGATGCCCATGAAAGAATTATCACCCTGGGAATTCACATTTTTGTGTCTCTCACAACCAAACTAAATCCACAAAATGATTGTTGTGTATATTTTTCATTCTTTGTATGATGAATTAAAAAGTCTTTAAAATAATAGTTTATATACGGGGGAGGGGAGAGAATTTTCCAAGACACACTACTGCCAAGGTTCAAAGGCTCTTTGTATTTCTCAGAATATGTTTGAATTCCTGTAGCTGTAGACATCTGTGTCCCTCCAGATGTTTCTAGGCTGCTTCTCCCATAATATCTTGCCATTGGCTGAGGGCTGCTGAGAGTTCAAAACATCCAGAGGAGCAGAGTTGCCCATCCCTGCCATAGATGTGTATCTGTATGGATTACCTGTCCCAGCCACTAGTTTGGACCCAACCTGGGCTTTGGAGTTCTTGTGAAAAATAGAGCACACTGATCATGGCTGCTGACACACTGCAGAAATAATGCAGCCTGGCATCACTTTAACTGCCATGTTTCAATGCTATGGAATTCTGGGGTTTGTTGTTTTGTGAGATATTTAGCTGGTTGTCCACACAGAAACTATGTCATTTGTCCCTTTCTTAGGGACGATGACTACTGGGGATGCCCAAGAGCTTTTGGACGGCTGAATAATGTTCATATCCAGCATCTCCGTCACCTCTTTCTCAATCGCCAGCTTCCCTGCAGGCGACACACATCGAGGCCAACCACCACATGTTGAGGAGTAGTAGTGAGACCTGGAATCGGAGAGAAAAGTGATGCAAACTTGACAGTGAGCTGGTTGGACTGGTATTGTTGCTGTTGGGAAAGCTTGGACGAGGTCTTAACATCTTCCAGACTCCCACCATCTATGCGATCATAAAACGCCCCATCTGGCCATTCCTCGTCTTCCGGCTCTTCAGGCGTTGGGAGAGTCATGAGGTGCCTGGGCCTCTCATGGAACGGCTTCAGAGAGTTCACATGGTATATCCTCAGCATGGATCCAGTGTCAGGAAACTGGATACAGTAGTTCACAGTCCCGAGACGTTCTAAGACTGTGGCAGGACCGTCCCACGTCGTCTCCAGCTTGTTGGACCAGAGCGCTTTGAGGACCAAGACTTGATCCCCTGGCACAAAACAGTGGTCTCTGGCATGCTGATCGTCAAGAGAGCTCTGGTGCCACAACACACTACAAATCCCAGGATTCCACAGGATGGAGCAATGATAGTTAAAGTGGTGTCAAACGCCATTATTTCTGCAGCGTGGCAGCAGTCAAGTCTGTAGCCTGCTCAGCTCTGGACCATCACCACTATCAAGATGTGGAGCATTCTCAGTATGGTTATATACAGTATCTGGCCATCAAGAATGTGAAGAAAATTATCGTTGCTGACAGACCCACAATTGTAGAACTTATCTTTGAGAGTCATTCATGCTTAAAAACATTTTGCAGAAGGACAGCTTAGTTTGGCTTTAAATACAGTAGAACCCCCGCATCCACAGGGGATTGGTTCTGGGGGTGCCCGCGGATGGCAAATCCCATGGATAATAGTGAACGCCACCCTGGGGGAACATCCCAGAGGAAAGGGGAGAGAGCTCGTTCCTCCACCCCCTTTCTTCTTCGCCCCCGCCATGGCCCCACTGCAGCTGCAATCGCAGGGGCAAAGGGGAAGGGGACAAGGCCACTTTGCTCCTCTGCCCCCACTGTGGCCCTGCCGTGGCAGTGATTGTGGGGGCAAAGAGGGAAGGGGACGGGGCCAGTTCGCTTCTCTGCCCCTGCCATGGCCCCACTGCAGTGGCGATCATGGGGGCAAAGGGACAAGGCCAGTTCACTCCTCTGCCCCCTTTGCCCACAGCTGCGATCGCAGGGGCAAAGGAGGAAGGGGACGAGGCCAGTTTGCTCCTCCCCGCTCCCTTCGCCCCAGTGATTGCTGCCATGGCAACAGGAATCCTCCCAGGGAAAGGGACAGGGGAGGTAAGATCCCTCCTCCCCCCACCATCGCCAACCACGGATAACTGAATCTGCAGTTGGCGAATCAGCAGATACAGGGGTGCTACTGTAATAGAGACTCAAGCAGTCATCTCCTTGTTTATTTTTGTCTGCTGTTTTAGAAAACTGTACTTTGTGTACAAACAGAGATAGTTGTACAACTTAGATCTGGAATGGGCCACTGTGGCTTGCCAACTCCCAGCAGACTTAGCCCCACATAGCCAAAGTTGAGGGTTCATGGGAGATACAGGGAAACTTCTGGAGAACCACATGATTCTCACTCCTGCTTTAGAATAACAGACAGTTTTTGGGCTTAAGATCTTTGCAAAATAACAGTTTAGTTCATTGCTATATCCTGCCTCATAAGGCTTAATCTACTGGCAACCCAACAACCCTACCAGTATTTCAGAGTTGCAGCTACCGGTATTTACTGCCTGTTTTACCTCTTCACTGGCCATTATTAGGGGCTCTTAGCAGCTAGGCTTCTCCAGCTGACAAGCAGGAAGTCTGCATTAAAAAGTCACAGCCAGTACTTATTTCTCCCTTCTAAATGTGTAAGTGTTTATCTGCTAATGGTGCAAAGCTCACACTGGTGGACTCCAATGCCTATGCTACAATAAGGCTGCAACAAAAACATCCTATGGGAATGTAAATCTAACTGAATATATCTGGACTTGCACTGCAATTACACTGCAATTACTGGTTCAAGAAGAAGAACGTATGACACCAACTTCCATAAGTCAAGATGTATAATATCTAGAGTTGGCTATTGTTTCGGTACCTGAGGAAGAAAATCCCATAAGTGTGTATCCCTGGGAGGAAAAGTACAGTTGGCTCTCCACATTCGCTGGGTTCAGGGGCACAGGACCCCCACAAAAGTGGGAAAACTGTAAATATCTCTAGGCCCTCCAAACCATATTGAACACACACAAAAGTACAATCCGCAGATTCAATCCACCACAGATGCCTTTGACGCAGCAGGGTTCGCAAGACAGAAGTGGGAGGCTAGCAGGGCTTGCCACTGACTCTGCTGCTATCCTACTCCATTTTTATTAGGGACTTACAAGCCTCACTGTACATTGTCAGTCTCACAAGGTTTACAGTCCCTATTAAAAATGGCATAGGGCAGCAACAAATAATCCATGAATAATCACATCTGCAAAAGTTAAACCTGAAAATGTGGATGGCAGATTGTACTGTATTACAATAACAAATGAAATAACCAATTGCCCTTCCATGATACTCAAAACAACTGCAGCCCCCTTATGTACTGTACTATGTGTCTAATCCATTGTCATTCCCAGCCTCAATAACAGGGAGAGGAAGGTAAGAAATAATCATAATCATATCTGTGTAATAGTAGAGCTGGTCCCAAAAGATTTAATCCTCTTATGTGCTTTCAAATCAACTCCAACAGATGGTGACCCTATCTACAACTCCCATCAAACTGACCACTACATATACAGGTCAAACCCCATATTCACAGATTCAGTATCCACGGTTTCACTTATCCACATCCAAAAAAAAGTTCTCTTTAGACATTCTAGGTCCTCCAATGTGATTCTACTGCTAACATGTGACATTCATCCCATTGAAAATAATAGGGTTCCCTATTATCCATGGTTTCAGGTGTCGGTGTGTGTGTGTCTTGGAACATATACCCCACAGATATGGGTGTCAACCTGTACTATCCAATATCTGGAGGACTAACCTGGGTTTAAACAGTGAGAAGCAAGTTAAAGATGGTTGTTGTTATGTGCTTTCAAGTCCTACTTACTGTGACCATATCCTAGGGTTTTCTTGGCCAGAGTTGTTCAGAGGGGGGTTGCCTTCCTCTGAGACTGAGGGCTCATCTATATGAGGGGGGAATGTGGACTCATGCAAATTCGAAGCAGGGTCGTCGTGTCTTAACGGTGGTTTGGCAAAATCGCAGGGATGTGAGACTATCCACTTTTGCTATCCCAACAGGTATGCCTGCAATTCAAAATGGCGGTTGTGACTCACGTTTTCATTTTTGCCAGTTGCTGCCGCCACACAGTATTTTTTTAAAAGGATATCTAAGGCGCAGATGTGCAATAGTGTGCTATTCCGCCTAAATAAACATAAAAAATAAAAGAAAAAGGCTGTTTTGTCGCTTCAGCACACGATCACTAAGGTCAAAATCCAAGATGGTGGTTCCGGGGCTCTTGCCTTCTTAGCAAGCCCCGCCCCCAATCTCATCCAGCCAATCAGCTTTCTACTTCCACTTTTCTAGGACTATGAGAATAAACGCGATCGCTTGTCCTAATGATTGACAATGCGCATTTTCTACGGTGTTTTTAAAACTTCAGGGAAAGCCCCGGAGGCTTTCCCCGAGGAGTTTACAGTGGATTTGGTCCCCTTCTTCCAAATACGGTGGAATTATGTGGGTTCCCATTAAGACAGGTTGCATTCTAGGCAAATTCTATGAGGAGCATTTTCACCGTTTAGACAGGCCCTGAGAGAATGTTACCTGCCCAAGGTCATCCAGTGCGTCTGGAGGGCTGTGTCGGGTATTGAGTCTCCTGGAGTCCTATAGTCCAATATTCAAACCGCTGCACCACACTGGATCTTTAACATACTGATAAAATCCTGTTTACAGGCACTTAAACCCCATCTTAAATGACTTTTATATTAACTAGTGTTTAGGTTAAAGTGTCTCTCCCCTACTTTTTAATGTTGGTATTATTTTATTCTGCTTCAGGTTTCATGACATATAATCCCTTTTATTAGGATTTTAAATATATATTTAGCATGTTTTAAAACTTTTTTTTTAATTTTGTAAACTGCTCTGAGTTTGTTCCTAATAGAGAAAAACATGATATAAATTTCTAAATAAAAAAAATCTAATTAAAAACCAAATGCAATGAAACATTTAAGTCAATATGCATAGGGCTCCCCTGTAAACCTGTGGGTATTAAAATGCTGCAATCTGACACTTACCTGCAACAAACAGTGAAACTGTACAGAGGTTTACTCAAAATTAAACCCCATTGTATTCAATGAGATTTTTTGTGGGGGGCTATTGTATAGAAGCAAACCCCCCCCCCCAAAAAAACCCAAAAACCAACCCAAAAAATATGTGAAAGCCTAACAAATTTTATGGATATAATTAAAAGTTTATGCCCAATTAAATTGGCTTAAGCCAGATACGAGTTTATTTGTCTTTAAGGTGCTAACAAGCTGTTTGTTAATTCTGGACAGTTATGTCTGGACCAGTGGTTCTTAACCTGTGGTCCAGGGACCTCCAGGGACCCGTGATGTTCTCACAGGGAGTCTGCCAAGGCTTGAAGGCTGCTTGGCTCCCCTCCTCCCCTCAGTGAAGTGGCCACATGACAGGTGCCAATGCAAAGCCTGGCTGGCTTGGCCTGCATATTGCCATTCAATCCACTCCAGCCACAAATTTGCAAGAGAAGCAGGAGAAACGTCTTCCCTCCCCCTCCAGTGCCTCTGAGGGAAGGTTTAAGGGATGGTGTAATTGTATTATTATTATTATTATTATTATTATTATTATGGTTTTAAATCTTAAAATCTTGGGGGTTCACGGCAACAAAAGATATTTAACAGGGGCCCCTGATAAAGAACAGGTTCAGAGCCACTGGTCTAGATGACAAACAAGTGTACCCCACTCCCGAAGAAAGCGGACTACTGTGGATGAAAGCCAATCCAAAGAAAACTGTGGTAATGTGAAGTCGAAAGCTTTCACGGCTGGCATCCATAGGTTTTCCTTGGTTTTTTTCCAGGCTGTGAGGCCGTGTTCTGGAACAGTTTTTTCCTGACATTTCGCCTGCATCTGTGGCTGGCATCTTCAGAGAAAACTGTGGTAGTCTTTAAGTTGCCACAAGAAGTACCTCTAGTGAGGATGGTGACTTTTGCAGCCCGTTCAGGCAAGGCAGATATGCATAGGCTTGTGGGCGGCAAATGGCCTTAAGCCCGGCTCCTTACCGGCTCTTCTGAAGACCTAAAACATAACAAATGTCATTACAGTTGTCCCTTCACATTCGCTGGGGTTTGGTTCCAGGAACCCCCCCCCCCGTGGATAACCCAAATCCATGAATAGTCAAGTCCCATTATATGCAATGGCATAGCAAAATGGTGTCCCTTATATAAGTTGGCAAAATCAAGGTTTGCTTTTTGGATTGTTGTTTTTGAAAGAATATTTTCAAGCCGTGGATACTTAAACCCGTGGATACTTAAACCCGCGGATACGGAGGGGCAACTTTACTAACCTACGCGGGTGGAGAGGCTAGCAAACCTTTCTTCCCCTGGCTTGAACGCGCCCAGAGAGTTTCACCCGCCTCAAGAAACCAGTTGACTTGGAAGAACCAAACCCGGTGCGTCCTCTTGGGACCCCGCCGAGCTTCTCCCTCCTCTTCCTCCGGCCAGGAGAGGAGCGAGTGGTCAAGGAAGGCGGGACCGAGCCGGGGGGAGGGCGAGGCGGCCCTGCTGGGCGGGAAGGCTCCGGAACCGCCCCGCTGTGGTGGGGTTTGTTTTGGGTCTGCCACAGGCAGCTGCGTCGCAGGGGTGTCGAGGAGGGAGAGAGAGGGCGAAGATGGAGGGCTACGGGCTCTTCCTGGCGCTGCTGGGCTCGGCGGTGGGGCTGGGCTTCCTCTGCGTGGTCTTCGCCCTGGTCTGGGTCCTCCACTACCGCGAAGGGCTCGCCTGGGACGGGGGCGCCGCCGAGTTCAACTGGCACCCGGTCCTCCTCATCACGGGCTTCGTCTTCGTCCAGGGGCTCGGTGAGGAAGGGGCTGCCCAAGGGGGTGGCAGGAAGGCGGGGAGGGCAAGCACGAGGCAAGGCGGGGAACGGGGGGTGGGGTAAAACCAGAGCCTTACTGCCCTCTTTGGGGTGACACAGATTATTGCGGGGGTATAACTGGGGGAAAGCGGGTTGCGCCCAAACTTTGGTGGCTCTTTCCGAGCAAGTAGCGGCTCTCGGATGGTGTGTAAATTCAATTACTAGTTGTCTCTTCATATTCGCTGGGGTTTGGTTCCAGGACCCCCATGCAGGACCGGTTTAAGGAATTGTGGGGGGGCTGCAATACTTTATTTTGGGGGCCCATATGTTTATCTCAGATCAATGTAACCTAACTCAACCTAAGCTATTCACAGTACAGGCTATTCAGATTATTACTAATAATGTTTTTGCAGGAGGAGGGTTACTACAGGACACCCACACCCACAATGACGGCCCCCCCTGCGGATGCTGACACCACTGGTGTCTTAAGCCGGCCCTGCCCACCCCCGTAGATACCAAAATCCGTGAATACTCAAGTCCCATTATATGCAATGGCATAGCAAAATGGTGTCCCTTATATAAGATGGCAAAATCAAGGTTTGCTTTTTGGATTGTTATTTTTTAAAGATATTTTCAAGCCGTGGATACTTAAAACTGTGGATACCAAATTCGTGGATATGGAAGGACAACTGTATAACACTCTGTATTTACGTTTAGTATCTACTGTCTCTCTCTGGCTTTTCTTCACAAATGAAGATTCAGGAAGGACTCATCCCGCGCTTTCTGCAAGCGCGCTGATGACTAAAAAGGCCAATCCGAGATAAACAAGTCTGATTGCAGAAGGCACTGCAGAAGGTTTCCTTGGGTGATGTTTCCATGTTGTGATTCTTTCTGCGTTGTCGTTTCTCTTCAACACTTGTTCGGTGTGAGTTCTCAAATAAGGCTGCAGCATTGTGGATAGTGCGTCTCCATGCCTCCCGATGTGAGGCCAGGGCGGACCATTGTTGGTGATCAATTTGGCCGAGCCTGAGATGTTGTTTCAGGGAGTCCTTGTATCGGTTTTTTGGAGCGCCCCTCTTACGCTGACCTGTGGCGAGTTCACCATAGAGTACTATTTTGGGGAGGCGATGGCCCTCCATCCTAGAAATATGCCCTGCCCAGCGCAGCTGTGTTCTCAATATCATGGCCTCAATGCTGGTGATCCCTGCTTGCTCAAGGACAGCAACATTCGTAATCTGTATTTACATTTAGTATCTACTGTATGCTGCCAGTAATATGTACAACATATGAACAGGCATTACAAAATAATAGACATTTATTTTACACAAATTTTAATTGTACTTTTTGCCACTTATGCTTTTTTTGAAAATTCTATTTCTTTCTTATAGAAATTAAATGATAGTCTTATAGTTGTGAGTGCCCCCCCTTGTCTCCTGGCAACCAATACTTTTGGTTGGAAAAAAAGTTCCATTGGATTCCTCCTTGGGAGTTTCTTTTCCCCTTCCCACCCACCTCTGCCCTAAAGGCTGGTAAACAAACCGACCCTTATGGCCCCATGGGGTTCAGTTTGGGCTTACTCCTAGGTAAGATTAAGCATGGGGTTTGCAACTTCAGTTTTGCAAGGAAATTGGCCATCTCTTCTGTTTATGACATTTATGCCTCTTGTACGAACCGGGAGCTCTTAAAAGCCTATTGCTTTGGCTGTGCCCATGATGGGGATAGGTCCCTTGGAATTTGGATAGGTTGCTTGGAGGCTTTAAGTACTTCATCACACTACACTGTTATTGTGCTATTATTCCACTTTAACTGTTATGGCTTCCTCCTGTGGAATTCTGGGGTTTGTAGTTTAGTGACACCTAAGCACTCTCTGGGTGAGAGTTCTAAATGCCCCTCCCTAAACTGCAAATCCCAGGATGCCACAGGAAACAGCCAGAGCAGTTAAAGTTGAATAATACAGTTGCCCCTCCACATTCGCGAACTTGACATTCGCAGTTTTGATTATTCACGGTTTTGGGAGGGCCCCCCAAAACCGTGACAGGGGGCCTCCGGAGCCCCATGAAAGCCCTGGGAGGGAGCGGGGAGGGCTGGGGAGGGCTCCGCGGGGCCTTGGGGAGCACCGGGGAGGCCTCCGCGGGGCCCTGCGAGGCCCCGCGAAAGCCTTGGGAGGGAGGGAGAGGGCCGGGGAGGCCTTCACGGGGGCCCCGGAGACGCTCCGGAGGCCCCATGAAGGCCTGGAGAAGGGGAGGGGAGGGCTGGGGAGGCGATCATGGGGCCTCCAGAGGCCCCATGAAGGCCTGGGGAGGGAGCGGGAGGCGGGCGAAAGCGAATATAGGGCCTCCGGAGGCCCTGTGGTTGCTTTGGCGGGGGAGGGGGAGGGCAATTGTTATTCGCGGATTTTTCACATTTGCGGGGGTCTGGGGAACCTAACCCCCGTGAATGTGAAGGGATGACTGTAGTGCAATAACAATGTAGTGTGATAATCTCCAGTGCTCCAGCAGCCAGCGTTGCCGTATTTTGTGCCTGCTCTGTCTTTCTAGGCTCTTCCCTTGATCATTGATAATGCAAAAATAGGGGCACCACCCACAGACAGCATTAAGCAGACTTAACCGGAAAACACACACTCTGCAGCTTATCTCTCAGTAAATATGTCCAGAAGTTTGTTGCAAAAATGACACCGAAAATTAGTCTGCTTAAATGAGCTTTTTCTCTTCCCCGTCATGATTTTCTCAACCTACTTACCAATATAATCGGCTGCTTATAGCAGGGGTGGACAACTTGTGGCTCTCCAGATGTTGTAGGACTGCAACACCCAGCATCCCAAGACACCATGATCGGTGGTGAGGAGTAATAGAAAGTGCAGTGTGGCCAATATCTGGCTACAAATTTTCTGACCTGACTTATATATATATAATACGTGAAGCAAAGAAAGTAGAATTCACATTTTTCAGCAGTGACTCTGCATTTTTCATGACAGCGTCATCACATCTGGATTCAGACTGTTTCTGTTGTGCAATGAAGCATTAATGGCCATTTTATGCGGTTCTTGTTTTCATGTGATAGTACTTGAACACTTAGAGCTTTTGAGCCCAGGATTCCTTTGCAGCTGGGGACTGATTTGACTACTTTGGATTAGTTGCATTGTTATTTCATGTTGTAAGCAGCTGGGAGGGGAAGGATTCCTAAAAACTTAACAGAATGGCTGGTAAGAGAGAGAATATCACATTTTTTTTCATATTTATGCATAGAAAGTGATCAGCTGAAAATCACCACACTGATGTCTCATTCATCAGTGAACTCTATTGTCTAAAAATACTTGCAAGAAGCAATTTGTAAAACGTGGTCATCCCTCCCCCGCAAAAAAAGCCTAAATTTCTGACAAAAGTCTCTTTGCTGAGTTTGAAGCATGCAGCAATACTGACAGCACAATCTTATACAAGTTAAATGTACTTAATGGGGTATATTCCCAAGTGAGTTTGTATAGGATTACATCCTTAAATCAGGCAGTTTGTATCTAACTGCCTTCTTTCATTCTCCATCTCAGAGGACTTTTATACATGAAAATCTATACCACAATAAATATATCCATCTTTTAAGGCAGTGGTTCTTAACCTGTGGCGTAGGGGTCCACAATGTCCTCACAGAGGGTCCATGAAGGCTTGAAGGCTGCTTGGCTCCCGCTGCCCCCTGCAGTGGAGCAGCCACATGACAGGAGGCAAGACAAAGGCTGGCTTGGCCTGCACATTGCCATTCAATCCACTCCAGCCATAAACTTGCAGGACAAAGCAGGAGAAAAGTCTCCCCCCCCCGCTCCAGTGCCTCTGAGGGAAGGTTTAATGGATGGTGTAATTGTACCATTATTATTATCAGGTATTATTATGATGATTATTAGAGTTATAAATCTTAAGTCTTACAGGGCCATGGCAACAAAAGATATTTAAACGGGGTCCCCCGTAAAGGAAAGTTTAAGAGCCATTGTTTTAAGGCACTACATGACTCTTTGTGCTTGCTTCAGCAGGATAGCATTATTACCCCTCTGGAATATTTATTTTCCTGTTAGCAATGATCACAAATAATTTGTAAGGCTATCTAGGAATTAAGTAGATTTTGTATAATTTTAAAACAGGTAAGATTAAAATAGACTAATAACTAATAACCATTTAAGTGGTTTAAAAACCTGTATAGGTAAGGGAAAACTCTTTTCTGCATCCTCTGAATATGCAGATGACAGGGGAAGTGTGAGATTGGTGCTGGTGGTGGTGGTACTGCTGCGGCAGATGGAGGCTCACCCTGT
Organism: Gambelia wislizenii; assembly: GCA_030847615.1. Taxonomy (NCBI): domain Eukaryota; kingdom Metazoa; phylum Chordata; class Lepidosauria; order Squamata; family Crotaphytidae; genus Gambelia; species Gambelia wislizenii. The sequence goes on along the minus strand of JAUMIR010000001.1, from coordinate 281,811,111 downwards.
AGCCCCCTCCACACATTTTTTTCTAATTTATGGACAGAGTTGGGTACACCTCCTCCCTTAGAATTAAAGCAGCTTTAAGCCTGAAATATTCTGTTGAGAGAGAGCCAGCATCAAGTATTGGACTAGGATCCTGGGAGACCAGAGTTCAAATTCCAGCTCTGCTATCAAAACCCACTGGATGGTCTTTGACAAATCACACTCTCTCAGCCTCAGACCCCCTCTGAAGAAATCTTGCTGAGAAAACATGGTGATAGGTTCACCTTAGGGTTGCCATAAGTCAGAAACAACTTGAAGGCACACAACAGTAACAGCATTCAGTTGGAAAGTTCACATGGAGGTTGTGATGGGAGTGGCAGGTAAGACAAGGATAAGGGGTGGTATTAAGCAATACCTACTATGGTCAGGGTATTTTTTTGCTTCCTCAACTGAGTTTTATTTTCATAGAATCATAGAACTGTAGAGTTGGAAGAGACCACAAAGGCCATCCAGTCCAACCCCCTGCCATGCAGGAAATCACGATCAAAGCATCCCTGACAGATGGCCCTCCAGCCTCTGTTTGAAGACCTCCAAGGAAGGAGACCCCACCATGTTCCGAGGAAGTGTGTTCCACTGCCGAACAGCTCTTACTGTCAAAAAGTTCCTCCTAATGTTGAGGTGGGATCTCTGTTCCTGGAGCTTGCATCCATTGCTCCGTGTTCTAGTCTCTGGAGCAGCAGAAAACAAGCTTGCTCCATCCTCAACGTGACACCCCTTCAAATACTTAAACAGGGCTATCATATCGCCCTTTAACCGTCTTTTTTCCAGGCTAAACATACCCAGCTCCGTAAGTCTCTCCTCATAAGGCATGGTTTCCAGACCTTCCACCATTTTAGTCGCTATTACTAAACAAGCAGCTCTCCCCATCCTAATGATGGTTTTGTAGTTCTTATTTTATCACCCTATTGGGTGTACCAATAAAACTTCATTGTTGTGTGCCTTCAAGTCATTTCCAACTTATGGTGAACCTATCACGGTAAGATTTATTCAGAAGGGGTTTATCATTGCCTTCCTTTGAGGCTGAGAGTGTGTGACTTGCCGAAAGTCATCCAGTGGGTTTCCATGGCTGAGCAGAGTGAACCCTCATCTCCAGAGTCCTAGTTGAATACCTAAGCCACAACACCACTCTGGCTCTCTCCAATGAAACCATTTAGTTCTCTGTGGGAAGTTTCATAAGCATACTACCATAACTACATGGTAGCATAAAACTTTTGGGACACAACAAAGCTATCGTTTGGACAAGAACAGACAATTACTTTGAGGAGTGATCCAAAACATAAAGCTAGGGTTGGAATCATGCTGCCTTCGACATGTTGGACTGCAACTGCCAGCAGCCCTATATATCATAGACAATGGTGCAGAATGCTGGGGGTTTGAGTCCATCAACATCAGGAGGACTGCATGATTTCCACTCCCAGTGTAATGGTAAACCTTGAAGGGCAGGGGCTTATCGTGACAACCCCACAGTCATGCCCCCAAAGAGACCACAAATGCAAACCAGTGTACACTATTGCCCAATGTATTAGGATCAGCTGACAGTCACAGAAAAATGAGCTGGCAGTCTAACAAGTATTGGCCTTTGACTAAACTTCCAGAGAATGGAGAAGTCTGAAGGGAGTGGTAGTTGATGTCATCATTTCGATGAAAAGGTCCCCATGCTTCAGCTCTGGGAGTCCTGCTTTTATTAACTACAGCATTGGGGTGTGACTGAAGTAGAGTAAGTATCAAACATAAAGGAAAATGGACACTGTTTGCACAAGCTGACAGGAATAAATCCGCACAGGAAGAAAACAAAGAGAGTATTAAGGCTTCTTATGGAAGCAGAAGATGATGTGGAAAAGAAAACAACTGAAACATGAGTTCTTTTGCAACAGTCAGCCAAGTTTCTGCTGTTGGGCTAAACCACCCTTACATTTTTCATTATGTATTCATCCTATTTATACATTGACCTATATCACCTGTAGTAGATGGCACACAATAATAACACTGAATGGATTAATATAATATGTGTCTTTATGTAATGCATGAAAGCAGTTCACATGTAGTTATAAAACAGCAGTGCTTCTGTTTGTGTTTATATATATGCCAGTGGCAAAAGAATGTGATCTGTAGTGGGAACAGATTTTTATTAATGATTGGCACTGTGATTAGATTATGCCAAAAGGTTTTTAACAATAAGACATTTGATGGGATGGGGAGAGGATTATAATTTATTTATATAGCGCCATCAGTTTACATGGCCATTTACAAACTAAAATTACAACCAACATAAAACAGCCAGCCCAGCCAAAGGTGTACAGTCCAAAACGCACACATACACAGGGGAAGGAAGGAGTAGTACAAATATAAAAAGAATGCAATACAACTGTAAAGCAAATTATCCAGATAGAAATACAGAAACTAATACAATATAGTGACCTGCAATATAGTACAGGTCACTGTCCCCACCCCATATCTGTGGAACCAATATGAGTTGTGTGAGGGACATAAAATAGGGGACACACACCATAGAGTTGCACTGGAAAATGCCTAGAGAGGCATCCTTTCTAGGTACCTTCTAGGTCCTCCAAGGCAACTCTACAGTATATTTGTACAGGAAGTCCTTTATTTAATAGGGTTTGCTATTATCCACGGTTTCACTTATACATGGTAAGTAAACATATCCCCCGTGGTTATGAGGGAGGAGGCAACCTGTGTATAGCAAACTGACATATATATATATATATATATATATATATATATATGATGAGAAAATGGTATTAAACTAAAATTCCAAAAGGCTTGGAAAACAAAATCCTTAATTGAGATTTAAAAACAATGAGGGAAGGAACAGTCCCCAAATGTTCAGCTAGGCAAATCCAGGAGTTTGGAGCAGCAAGTGAAAAGGCTGAAGATGAGCCACTTCTATGATTCTATGATTCATGTCTATGAAGAGGAACCCTTGGTTGAATGAGAAGCCTAGAGTTCCTAGAATGCAGGTTGCAAACAGGCTGGTTAAAAGAAGTGAGGGCAGTGGGGAGCTAGGTCATATAGAGTTTGTTAAAACAAGAAGCTTGTACCATATCCTAAAAGGAATAGACAACCAATGAAGAGATATTCAAAACATGATTAAAACGACAGACCAAAAAGATAATCTTAGCAACAAAATGTTGAATAGAAACCATAGGGCTGAAATGAGATAAACAGAAGACCAGTCAAAAGCAGAGTACTATACTGTAATCAAGGTAAGAAATGACTAAGGGGTTGTCTACACAGGCAAAAAAAATCTGCTTCAAATCTCATTTTCCTGGTCTGCAGTGCCCCTCAAACATCTGGTTAATGCTACACATATCTTGTTAAAGTGAAGTTAGAGTGGCATTACCAGGCATACGTTTCCCCTAGGCGAGCTCACCGGTGTAAAAGGGTGGTCCCGCTATGATCACGTGTCCTATACTTCACATTATTTTCAGCCACGTGGCTGTGGCTGCTCCACTTTCCCCCCCTCCCATCATGCATATAAATAAGCAAATAGTCAGAGGTGTGCTAATAATGATATACAAGTATCTGGACAAATCTGGACAAATGCAAATGCTTAAAAAAATAGTAACTGCACACCGGCAAAATATAAATACAAATAGAGGAAGTAGCCTTTTCTGGCGGGAATGATCAGAGGTGACCAGTTTTCCCAGGAAAACGTGGTATAAAAGTAATTTTTAAAAAAATCAGATTTAAGCTCTCAGGCACCCGAAAGAACTGTATTTGATTTGAATCATCAAGAAATATTTTCGCCATTTAGACAACCCCCTGTTTTGACTCTTCTTTGCCCTTTGTTCTTCACACTGAGGCCATAGCGAAGTCATGTCACTTTTTCCTTTATATTATTCCCAAAACCAGAAGGGAAAAAAAATATACTCACACTGTACCAGGTGTGAGTTGTTTGGGGGGTTTTTGCCTGTGTATAGATAAGCCCCAAAATATGAACTGAAGTCTTTGCAGAGGAAGCAAATGTCTGGCTTTGGGAATAATATAAAGGGGGAAAAAACACTGTTCGGTGGTGGCAAATTGGCAAGTAAAAACACAAGTAATTCACTCGCAGCCACCATCTTGATTCTCAGGGATGCCCGTTTGCACAGCAAATAAGGATAGCTTCGCATGCCTGCAATCTACCTAAAAAAAACCCATTCAAACAAATTGCAGCTGCTGCGAGTTACCTTTACTGCAAAGTAATCCACTTCTTTTTGCCTCGTATAGACGACTCCCTAGACTACATGCTGCCTTCCCCAGATAAATGGGAACATTATTAATGGTGATGGAGAATGTATGTTGCAAAGAGGATTGTGCGCAGCTTTTTCTCTCTCTTAAAAGGGCATGTATTGCTTATTTTAAGAGCTCTAAGGCATGTGGAAGATTGTGCTGTAAAGCTAGACCCTTGTGCACATTTGCTAAGGAGTACATCCTACTGGATTTAACCCAAAAGGACTTACTGGAATGTAAGCATAGGATTGACTGCACGAAAGTATTTGGTAGTTTAACTTCTCTTATTCTACTGTGATTAAAAGTTTCCTGTCAGTCTGTTCCAGTACTGAAACCAAGGCTACCATCTTCTTGGATTGAATGTGCTTTTCTTCCAAGGTGGCAGAGGTGGGGGGAGGGAGATGAGGAACTATAAAAATATGTATGTATGGTTAACTTGAAAAGAAATCTTAAAATGTCAATATTGTGCTTCTAATAGCATAAAGAAATATACATTGGTTCATGTTCCAGAACATTCCATTTGAGAACAGAGTTTTCTTTATGACTTATAGGGTAGATGTGTAGTCCTTGGCATGCACTGTACATAAATAATTTAGAGAATTTTATAAGGATTTAGAGCTTTACAGGTAAGGCTGTTCATTCCTATTTGTCCAAACACCTACTTTACTCCCTCCTTTTTCTTTTTCTTTTTTTTTTTACAGTGAAGTAGTAGAGTATCTTTCTAAATGCTAAGAGCTATCTACATTTGTGAGCAACTGAGCAACTGGGAGAGTTACTAAGACAGAAGAGAATAGTTTGGGTTTGGTCGTTCTGAGACATTTTATCTCCAAGACATATTCTCAATGGTCTGTGCTTCTGAAGAACTACAAACGACAAAGCTGTAGGAAAACTTTCTTGAATTTTCAGGTTTCACAGCCTTGGTTTCATATACTGTATATTCCGGCATATAAGACGACTTTTGAGCACTCGAAAATGCCCTCCAAAATTGAGGGTCGTCTTATACGCCGGATATACTTTTGCTTCGCCTGCCTACCTATCTCCTGCCTCTTCGCAAATGGAGCAAAAAGGCAGGAGATGGGGCAGGGGAATGAAGCAAAGTGTTTAGCAGTTCATTCGCCCCCCTCCTCTGCCTTCTCCCCCTTTGGGGAGCAACGGAAGACAGAGGAGGGGGGCGAACATTGCGGTTTGCCGCGGCCGCCGCTCAATCACCTCTGCAGCGGCCGAGGCAAACCGCTAGATTCGCCCTTTTCCCCCACCTTCAAGGAAGGTGGGGAGAAAGGGCAAAAATGCCCCGTTTTGCTCTGCGGCCCCAATCCCTCCTTCTGTGCTCCCTTCCGAAGGGAGCCAAGGCAGGGCAAGCGGGGCCGCTGAACCAAACCGCTAGATTCGCTCCCTTGAAGGTGGAGAGAAGGGGCGAAAATGCCCCGTTTGGCTCCGCAGCCTCGATCCCTCCTTCTGGGCTCCCTTCCAAAGGGAGCCCAGAAGGAGGGATCGGGGCTGCGGAGCCAAACCCCTAGATTTGCTCCCTCTCCCCACCTTCAAGGAAAGTGGGGACAAGGAACGAAGATGCCGCACTCTTTGCATCTTCATTGGGGAGAGGCGGCGAATCTAGGGGTTTGGCTCCGCAGCCCCGTGTCCTCTTTCTGGGCTCCCTTCCGAAGGGAGCCCAGAAGGAGGGATCGGGGCTGTGGAGCCAAACGGGGCATCTTCGCCCCTTCTCCCCACCTTCCTTGAAGGTGGGGAGAGGGGGCGAATCTAGGGGTTTGCCGCGACCGCCCCCGCTTCCCCCGCCTTGGTCCCCTTCGGAAGAGCCAAGATGGAGGGAAGGGGGCTGCTGAGGCAAACTGGGCATTTTCACCCCTTTCCTCTACCTTCGAATCAAGTTTGACTGGAAGGTTGAACAGAGGGGCGAATGTTGCGGCTGGCTGGCTGGCTGGCTGGCTGGCTGGGAGAGCCCTGCCAATGGATCCTGTTCACTTTCCCAACTCACGAGGAGATCCTCGTGAGTTGGGAAACAAAGAAGATCAGCTGGCAAGGCTCCCCCAGCCAGTCAGCCAGCCAGCCAAATTGGGGGGTGGTGGTCTTATATAGCAAATATATGCCTAAGCCTAGATTTTTGGTTGGAAATGGGGGGGGGGGTTGTCTTATATGCCCAGTCATCTTATACGTCAGAATATAGTACTCATCTTGTACGGATGAGTATGATTCCCAGGTTCCAGCACTAAATTACTCCTCAACAGAATAGACAGGTTACCAAAACAACTGACTAGTCTGAATGGCTAAGGCCTATGGCCTGCTCAGAACTAGTAAGATGTTGAGAGAATCTACACTACAGTATATCATTAGAGCAGTTCAATCTCACTTTATGGACTTATCCTTTGGAATCCTGGGATTGATAGTCTGGTGAGGTAGTTAGAATTCTTTGTCTTGAAAGAAGGTCAAACTGGACATTTAAGAGAGTCCCTGTGGTGAACCTGTTTTTACCTCCCACAGTGGGATTTCCTGAGAGATAGGTGCCTTATCAATCAGGCTTCCAAATTATGCCTGTTTTTATCTTTTAATGTCCAGCCAATAAAATAAAGCATACTAAATAAATACTAAATAAAAATATATTTGGGTGATGAAAGCTCATGCCATGACAAACAGACATCTTTCACCACTTGAATACATGCTAAATACATACTAATTTGACCTAAAATTTCTTTGGTAAAGATTAGCCTTGATTAGCTATCAGTAAGCTGGCTTCCACCCCAGTCATTTTACAGTGCTGGACATAAGAGGCCCCTGTTTTAGATGCTGGGACTTGAAAATGAGGCCTGTTATGTGCCAGGCATAACTTTGCTTTGATATCTCTCTGTCTCTTTCTCCACCCCCCCTCATGTGCAGTCTCTTTTTGCATCTACATAGTTATTTCAAAAGTATTTTTCAACAGTTGGAAACCAGCATGTTTGCATTGCTATAGCAATCAGTTCATCTGCTCCAGCAAATATATAAACAATGTAATGGGAAAACCTGATTTAAATTATTTAAACTGCTGCTTCTTCATAGCTTTAATTTAAGCCAACACACAATGGAGGTGTCCAAATGAATGTATGAATCGCTGTCACTGTATGTTAGGTGGAAAGACAAAATTGGTTTGATGCAGAGCTTGGAAAAGTTACCTTCCTGGATGATAACTCCTCAAATACCCTAGGAAGTTTCACCAATGACCACCTTCTCCCCTTGTCTAAGTGGGAGAAGCATTAAAGGGGGCGGGGGGAGGAAGTAGTCCGGGTTTGCCCTTTCTGTGACATACACTCTCCAGGCAGTCTTAATTTTCTATGCCCCCAGGAGCTACAAAGAACAAAGCTGCAGGAGGTCTGGCTTGGGTTTTCAGGTTTCAGTGCCTGAGGCTGCTGCCACACTGCAGAAATAATGCAGTTTGACACCACTTTAACTGCCATGGCTCAGTGCTATGGAATTCTGGGATTTGTAGTTTTGTGAGATATTTAGCCTTCTCTGTCAGAGCTCTGGTGCCGCAGCAAACTACAAATCCCAGGATTCCATAGTCTGGAGCCATGATAGTTAAAGTGGTGTCAAGCTGCATTATTTCTGCAGTGTGGCAGCAGCCTTTGTAACATTGCTAATTACAAGTCCCAGTTGGTCCCATCTCATTTTATACATCTCATGGCTAAGAGATTCTGGGAGCTGTTTTCCAAAAAGTAAATTTTCTGAGCTCTGGATACAGGCATTAAAGGAATCAGTACCTTTTCTTGAAAATCTATTGAAAGGAAATTTAAAAAGAGAGAATGGGAGGTCATGGGCAGAATGGACCACAACAAAGGAAATGGAAAGTCTCAGCTTGACAGCATGTTCTTCTGCTGCATAATACCTCTTCTTTAGTAAGAGGTAGAGGAGAGAAATGTCATACAGTGGCCTTTTTTTGTGTGAAAATCAGATACCCCTTCTTCAGTCGGGCTGGGCTCTTCAGTTGTACAAGTATATGACTGCTTAAGCCAGCTTTGTCTAGCTCAGTTCTTAAAGCTGATAAACATAATTTCAGTAATGGAGGAGCAGTTTAACATTATGGAAAAGTGGATTGTTTTCTAAACTTATGCATTCTTTTTTTTTTTCTTTTTCCATCTCTAGCAATTATTGTGTACAGGTTACCATGGACCTGGAAATGCAGCAAACTCCTGATGAAATTAATCCATGCTGGGTTAAATACTATTGCTCTGATTCTTGCAATTATTTCTCTGGTGGCTGTTTTTGATTTCCATAATGCTAAGAAGATTCCTAATATGTACAGTCTACACAGCTGGATTGGATTGACTGCTGTCATTCTTTATGCTCAACAGGTCAGAAACCATTTGTAAACAGCACTTAGAGGTGGAATAAGATGTCTTGTTTTATCTTTATTAACAATATGTTTTCACAGCTGAATGGCTTCTGTGTGAATTGCTTTAATTGGGGGTTTTTGTGTTTACCACTGCTCAAACACAAAATTTTGTACCTCACTAAGCCAAATACTATGTTCCTTGTAAACAGAATAAATTATGCAAATATGTAAGTTATCTTTAGGCAGATTGGCTTTCTATTATGCAGAATCATTCAGTTCAAGAACCTGACAAAACAAACACATGTTTGCTCTTCCTAGTAATCAGGCAACACCTGGGGGGGGGGGAGTAGTTTGCCAGTATCTTGAAGGTGATGCCATAAGATCCCCAAAGGCTGAAAATAGGGATAAAATTTGAAACTCCACTGTTGCCAGTGTTAAAGAAGCATGGCTGGGAGGTGGTGGATGAGAAGAAATCAGAATGAGACCCAGTGTACTAGGCCAGCCTAATAATGAGGAAGTGCAGTTCTGTTAAGGGCTGGGTGGGTTGCAAAACATACTGCACATCATAGTAGGCTGCCTGGTGCTTTCCAGATTTTTGGACTGCAGTTCCCATAAGCATCACCTCCAGCAGTCACAAATCAGCTGGGAAAGCCACACCTAGGTCTTTGCATTCCCAGTTTTTCATTTCTTAGGATTCCCAGATTCCTCTTCCTTCCCTCGCCCCCAAAGCGGACAGCTGCAAAGACTTCAAAGCTGAGGTTTTAGCCAGGACCCCCCGTGAATACCCAAATCCGTGAATACTCAAGTCCCATTATACGCAATGGCATAGCAAAATGGTGTCCCTTATATAAGATTGCAAAATCAAAGTTTGCTTTTTGGATTATTATTTTTTTAAAGAATATTTTCAAGCTGTGAATACTTAAATCCATGAAGGTCATTTCCGTGAATATGGAGGGACAACTGTACTCAATTACATTCCACCACCACCAGCAAGAGAGGAGAGGATAGAGTCTTGTCCATTCTAGTAGGGCCAGTACAAGAAGAAGGTACTGCAGCAGCCATTGGAATGAGTCCCTGTGACGCCAGTTGCTTTTTTCCATCGAAATAAAATAAAATAAGAAACACAATATCCTACTAAAAAGGGCTATCCTGTAAGCCTGTGAAGTAGGTTAGGCTCAGAAGCTACAGTTAGGTCAAAGTGTTACGTTATGGGGGAGGTGGAGTTTGTGTTGGGCAGAAGTAGTGGGTATAAACACAGAGCTTATGTTATCACCATGAATCTGAGAGAGACCTCCAATTTTAAGTCCAGTCTGATAAAGACATTTTGATTTTACTACAATGTATTTATAGAGAGTTAGGGTATTTAGGGCCTAAATACCTGTTCCTGGAGCTTGCATCCATTGTTCCATGTTCTGCTGCTCCAGAGACTAAAACACGGAACAATGGATGCAAGCTCCAGGAACAGAGATCCTACCTCAACATTAGGAGGAACTTTTTGACAGTAAGAGCTGTTCGGCAGTGGAATGCACTCCCTCGAAGCGTGGTGGGTCTCCTTCCTTAGAGGTCTTTAAACAGAGGCTGGATGGCCATCTGTCGGGGATGCTTTGATCGTGATTTCCTGCATGGCAGGAGGTTGGACTGGATGGCCCTTGTGGTCTCTTCCAACTCTACAATTCTGTGATTCTATGATTCTACCTTAAAGACACCCGACTCTCTCTGATCTTGGAAGCTCGCTCGTACTTAGATGAGAGACCACCAACAAAATATAGCAGGTGCTGTAGGCTATATTTCAGAGGAGGTAACTGACAACACCACATCTGAGTATTCCTCGCCTAAGAAAATCCGATGAAATTCGTGGGGTTGCCATAAGTCAATAGCTGACTTGAAGGCACATACACACACATATAGAGGCCAAAAAGGTTTCCTTTAATGTGGTCATATGGGATGCCCCAGATCCTGTATTTAAATTCAGTTGGTGTGTGAGCAGGAAGCACAAGCAGGAGCTATACTCAGCAGACCAATCCTCCAGTATTTGGTACACAGCAGTGTGTGTGTGTGTGTGTGTGTGTGTGTGTGTGTTTGTGTGTAGCCTCACATTATATATTAAATGGTAGTGGAGGGGGTGTCTACCCAAGGATACCTGCTGCAGTCCACTCTTCCTTCTCACTGCTTTTTCCTGCCCTTTCTTACCTTGTTCTGGCCTGCCATTGTGAGATTTTATGGTGTTTAAGGGTGTACCTGGAGATTAGAGGAAGAGCAAGAAGAGAAGTTTGTGATCAACGGTGAGGGAGAAAGAAAGACTAGGGTCTAATTCACGCTACACAAATAATCCAGTTTGCAACTGGATAATTTGCCATGGCTTCTTCCTGTTGAATCCTGGGATTTGTAGTGTTGCAAGGTCCTTAGCCTTCTTTGGCAAAGAGTGCTGGTGCTTCACTGAACTCCACATCCCAGGATTCCATAGGAAGGAACCATGGCAAATAATCCCGTTTCAAACTGAATTATTTGTGTAGTGTGGATGCATCCTGGGATTGATCATAGGAGAGAACTGGGGCAGAGGAAAGGTTGTAGTCATCTGAAGCAGAGCATGGATCCACATGAGGTTGAGAGAACTGATGGCGAGGAGTAGGGTGGGATTGTGATCACCTGGGAGGAAGAAAGAGTCAATGGGATCCTTATGAGTGAACTAGGATTGAAGGAGGTTGTGATAATCTATAAAGAGGTTAATAGAGCCTGGAATTCCCCCTGAGTGAGAGGGAACTGGTGCAGGGATGTTGTGATTATCTGGGAGGAAAAGAGGAACATTTGTAAGTGAGAGAGAATGGTGGTAGAGCATCTGGAGGGGATTGAGAGACTACAGTCCTTGGGATGGGGTTTTTGACCATCTGTAAGGAAGAAAAGAAGGGAGAGGGATGAGGGAAGAGAAATGTGGCAGCACCTATGAGACTACCTGGCTTTTATTTCCACATGAGCTTTCTTGGATATAAACCCACTTCTTCAGATGCAGTACAGAGTGATATTAAAGCCTCAGGTCATAAGGCATATTTATACAGTGGGATAGAATGTAATAGGGTTCAGAAAGATGCAAATCCTGGCCCTTACCCTAAATTTTCAAAGGCCTGGATGAGGTGATGCAGGTTTTTCAGATCTTTACAGTGGTCAGTTAGTGTTGATATGTGAAAGCAATAAAAAGGAAGCAATGAAAAATTTAAAAAAAATAAAAAGGAAGAAAAAACATTGGTATCCTCATAAGTGAGAGAAAACTGAAACTGGGGAGGGAATAGCTTGTTACCTGGCTTATCCTCCATGGGTGAAAGAAAGAATGTGATCCTCCCTGAGAAACTGAGAAATTGTGATCTTCTGTAACAGAGAACTGGGGCAGGGGTGGTTGTGATTCTGCTTGAATAAGAGCAATGTCTGTATATCCCCCGCTGCTTCCCTTTGCAGTCATATTTTAAGCCCCGCCCCCAAGAAAACTTAACATCATGCTCTTATATAAATAAAATAATCAATTTTTATAATAAGTTATAATTAAGATTACTTAAATGGCTTGTCACAGTCAGAAGGTATCGTACTTAAGAACTACTATGACTGTGATGCATTTGTAAACAATCAAATTCATTTTAAATAAGATATGTCCTGGTTTTCATGTGTCCTGAAATGTTGGAGGGTGTACACGAGTCCCAGTCAGCAGCGCTAGTAACCAGGAATTGTAGAAGCTGTAGTCAAAAACAGCTAGAGGGCACAATTTTGCCTACCTCTGGCGTAAACATTATTATTTGAGGGGTTCAAATGATGTTGAAAACAATAATTTTAAACTGTACAGTATTTGTAATCTCCTCACATGAGCAAACTCTCCATTATTTTCCCCCCAATGTTTATTCCAGTTTTGTTGCAAATGCTGCCATTCACAAGGCAGAAGTCTACTTTTTGTTCCCATCACTGAAAGCATCAGGAGTGTTTCATATAAATGGACAATGGCACAAATCTGGGATAGTAATTAAGGAAAACGGAGAATATGCAATTTAACATGAAGTAGTCAAGCTACCTGAGGCATAGAAATTTTTCAGGATCATTATGAAGATGAAGAGGGGGGAAATGGAGACAGGGATCACTTTAGCCCTGAGAGGATTGCCACAATAAACAGTTACAGGTCAGCCCCCCATATCTATAAGGGATATGTTCCCGGACTTATTGTTTATAAATGCAATCTTGAATAATAGTGAATCCTATTAAAATAAAGAACGTCTGGTGCAAACGTACTATAGAGTTGTGTTAGCTGGCCTAGCAATTCCTAGAGCAGACACCTGTCTGTGCCATTTCGAGCACAACTCTATTGTATGTGTCCTTATTCTTTCAGCCGTGGATATTGATTTCACAGATACAGGGCGCAACCTGTAATTGCTTTGTTGGAAGAGCAGTGGAGATGTTTGACCACAAGTAACCAAAATTCAAGTGTAAGCCTCAACAGGGCCTGATAAAATTGTATCCATTCTTAGTCTCTCTATCAGCCTTTTCAGTAAAGTTGTCTTACTGGCTTTGTTCCTCATAAAAGATGATAGCTTGCCAGCACCCTGTCCTTTTTTTTTTTTTTTTTTTTTTGCGTGCCAGAGAGCATTTATATGGTGAGACGCACGGAGGATGAGCATTTCCTCTTCGTTCCCATTCAGAGCAGGTCAGCTGGCTTTGTGGAAGAGTGCCCAGTTTTCTAGTGTTGCAGCTGGCTCTTTGGTTTGAAGATACACACAAGGAATGTGTCAGCTAGGATTTTAGCTGATGAGGGCTTTATTTATTTGGGCTGGGATGCCATTTTAAGATGACTGAGCTGAGCAGTAAATTCTAGTGACAACTGCACATTAACCACTCTTCACTTCTTACTGGTTAAAGAGCATATTGTGTTAGTAACAGAAAAAACTATTGTTACTTAAGCTGGGTAGGCCTTGCTCTGCTCTTTCACATTTTTGGTTTTTTTTTATAAGAACTTGGAATGAAAGCCGCAGCTTCCCTCTGTTGTGTAAGATGTTTAGCTTTTATGTGGCTGCTGCAGCAGGTCTTTAAAGTGAACATGAAGTATTTTCATAATGTTAATGTTACCATAATGCAATGCTGTTGTCCCACAGAGACAGTTTAATACTATTTTAATTGTTTTATATATGTTTTTTGCTACATGTGTTTTTACTTATATTTTTTCTGTCTTGGAAGCTGCTTCAAGTCCCAGGTTTTGAGGAAAGACAAGGTATAAACAGAGAGAGAGACAGACAGAGAGAGGATAGCAATGTTAAGAGCTCTGATCTTGAGCTTATTGCTTCAATGTTTTGACAATCACAAGCATTGTTTTGGACTGTTTCAAAAGTACTTTTACTCTTTAAGAGGTGTTCAACATTTTCCCCATATAAATCTTACTGAGAAATGTTATTGCCTTTGTATCTTAACGTAGTTAATAAAATCTGTCTAGCTCTATTTAGGAAGTTAGACAGAAGCATAGGTATATTTGCTGTTCAGTTCCTGTCTCTTTTTGTTTTTGTTTGTTTTTACAGTTTAATGGAAGTCTGGATAAGAACCATGTTAGTTCTTTATACAGTTGGCCCTTCACATTCGCTGGGGTTTGGTTCCAGGACCCCCCATGAATACCCAAAACTGTGAATACTCATGTCCCATTATATGCAATGGCAAAGCAAAATGGTGCCCCTTATATAAGATGGCAAAATCATGGTTTGCTTTTTGGATTATTATTTTTTTAAGAATATTTTCAAGGTGTGAATACTTAAATCTGTGAATGCCAAATCTGTGAAGATGGAGGGACAACTGTACTATACAGCAGCCTGTCCTACCCCAGAATTATAGCACTATTATTCCATTTTAACTGTCATGATTCCATCCTATAAAATGGAATATAAAATGGCAGTTTAGGGAGGGACATTGTTTGTATGTTTTTAAATCTCCATTAATGGTGTCATTACTGATTTTTGTACTCTGCCCCTCACTTCATGATTGGTTCATCTATTTTTTTTAAAAAATGTAGCTATAATACCACAAGAATGCTATGAAGTCATGAGGTACAAAGCCCTCCATGACTTTTATCAGAGAGATGACACAGGAAAAGAAAATGGCTACACCGTCCCTCACCAATTTTATTCCTTACTCTTAAAAAGAGAAAGACTGCCACATTTTTGACTGTGCCAGTTTTGCCTTCCTTTATAGTGTTATAGTGATATTGCATTGTTTTGCAGTGGAACTGGTTATAATGGTATAATGCTATAACGTTATGGCGGTATAACAGCAAACAAACAAACAAATCAGAAGAGGGGGTAAGAGGGGTTTAAACATACCAGAAAAGTCATATTCCCTGCCCGAGCACCAGAAGTGCTCTCTGCAGAGATTTCCTTGAGAATCCTTGAGAGAGCAATAACCTGGCCGCACCCACACTGTGCCCATCAGTGGATCATTCATGGAAAGAAGCACTGTGAGACCTCTGCACCCGAACTGGTAACTAAATTGTTGTGGGAAAAGGGGTCATTAATGGATTATTTGCAGTGTGGGGAAAAAAAAACATATTTTCAATGACCCTGCAGTGCAAAAATGCCTGGAGAGCAATGTCATTGTGCGATAACACTCAGGCAATAGTGGGACTAATGCATCACTATGACGGTATAACAACATGGAATGATTATGCTCTCAGAAGCATACAACCAGGAACAACAAACACGTGAAGGGGACTTTCTGGTGTGCTGAAGCTGAATACAAATTCATCTGCAGATTTTTCATTGTCAAAGGTGGGCTCTGGAAGGACTAGGAGTAGCTAGTTTATTACTGGAAATAATTTGCCCTTCTTTAGATATGTTCACATACCATTAATCTTACTTTGTCTGTTAATATGTTGAGATTGGTAACTTTATCACACTACACTGTTATAGTGTTATTATTCCACTTTAACTGCTGTGGCTTCCTCCTGTGGAATTCTGGGGGTTGTAGTTTAGTGAGGCCTAAGAGCTCTCTGGTTGAGAGTTGCAAATGCCCCTCCCTAAACTGCAAATCCCAGGATTCCACAGCAGGAAGCCAGAGCAGTTAGAGTGGAATAATAGTGCTGTAACAGTGTAGTGTGATAATTGAATGGATCACAGTCACACCTATTGTGCTTAGATATTTTACCCTTCTGACTGGTTGTTGTTTGCCTTTCGGATCTACATAGTCAGAGGACACACCAGTCTCCTGCATTTCTTGGCCTTCCAGCCTCATGTTCATAATACCATCTTATCCCCTTCTGTCTATACTTGTGTAGCTACACTATGAGTCAACCGAGGATAACAGTTCATGCATCTGATTGGCCCATTAAAGTTTATGCCACAGTATTAATCTTTATGGTGTTTCAGGATTCTTTGTGTTTAAATAAAATCTGGAGATGAAATAACTAAATATCTTTGTTTAGCTTGTTCTAGGCTTTGCAGTCTTCCTGCTTCCCTTTGCTCCTCCTTCTCTTCGGGCAACCGTTATGCCAATACATGTTTATTCAGGCCTTCTCCTCTTTGGAACAGTGATTGCCACAGTACTCATGGGAATTACAGAAAAACTTATTTTTGCTCTGTAAGTATTTTTAGTGTCACTGTGTGTGTCTGTGTGTATGTGTTTTAAATAACCCTGATCTTATGGTAATTTTCTTTCCCACCAGGAAATCACCTGCGTACAGCAGTTCCCCAGAAGAAGCTCTTTTTGTCAACTCTCTCGGGGTTCTCATTTTGGTCTTTGGCGCAGTTGTTTTGTGGATGGCAACAAGACCGCACTGGAAGCGCCCGGCAGAACAGAACTCAAAAATCCTACAACGAAATGGGGGAACACTTGATGGTAATGAAGAGGGATCAGCTATGACTGACTGCAGCAATGCAGAGAAGTCTGATATGGAGTTCAGCAGTGAGGCTGCAGCTAGAAAACGAAATCCTAAACTTGATGAAGCCGGGCAAAGGTCAACCATGTAAAGATAGTGGCTGTCATTGCAGGACACCGTGCAGTACAAAAGGGCTATCTTCTTTTCACCTCCAGCCATTCAGCATGATATATATTGCTTGCTTAATGCTGTTTGGCATTTCCAAATAATTGATAATACTTGGTTAAGGTTTTAGTTCAGGAAGAATCTATACTTATTGCTTGAATGGTCTTATTGTGTCTTTGGATCATATGAAACGACTGAAGTGCAGCATGCTAGTTTGCCATTCATTGGCGGGCAATTGTATTTGCTTCTGACAAAACCTCTCCCTGGTAGTTTTACCAGTGAAGTTTAAAGTGCTTGGTGACTTCCTAAAATTTCTCTAGATATGGCATAATAAGTGAACACTAGAGAGAATTTTCAGATACTGGAAGAAAGGAAAACTAATTTGAGATCAAGCGGCGGGGGTGGGGTTAACAAAGAAATACACGTTTACGTAAAGCTCTCCAAATCCTTTTTTGTAGCAGTTTCGTACCGCTGTTGCTCACATTTCTTCATGTAGTCCAGGAGGGCTATGTAGGCTACGGGCTATGTGCTGCTTGCTGTCCTCCCCAAACCTCCCCCATGCCCTTTCCCAATAAACATGGGGAGGTGGATCAAAATGTTCCATTGAAAAATGACCAGTATTAACCCCAAATCTTCTGGCTATTTTGCTGCATCTGGAGGCCTTTTTGTACCCTCTCACCCTCTAAAAAGCCCAGACAATGCTTTGTTCCATACAGGAAGTTAACTGTCCACCCCTGTGGTTCAAAAGCTGTTGGCCATTTTTCAATCTGCCAAATTTGACACCGACCCCAATTGGGGTAGATAGGTGGTGAAACTGGTGCGTGTGGCTTTCCAGTATCCCATAGTAGTCTGGTGTGCCCCCAGCCTCTGGCAGTTGCCCACCTGTGGGTGTAGTCAGACAAGTACTCTCACAGTTGTGTTTCTGCCAACACTACCTTCCTAAAAGCTCCTGCACAAGTGGGGATTGGCACCTCTAACATACAGACAGGCACCGGCTTTGTTATAAGTGTTGACATTTTTGGATTTGAGGATTACTTTCTGCATCTCACGTAGGTCCGTGTATCCGTATAGTACTCTAAAACATTAGGGTGTGCTAGTCTTGAAATACTGCAATGTGTAATTCAGCTAGCATTGGTTTCTATATAGTAGCCAATGCTGGTTTTGCACAAAGTCCAATATAGCTTCTTCAGCCAGTCTTGAGATTAAATGGCCTGGATGGCCCTTGTGGTCTCTTCCAACTCTATGATTCTATGAAATGCTCGCTCTGTTTCTGGACTTCACTGGGGACAAAGCCATGTAAAGTTGACCTGTGTTCTTCAAAAACTGCACTCTTAAAACATTTGTTCTGGAATAGTGTCATATAAATATATTATGGATGGATATTTAGGAATTACATGAAGAGGAATGACTTGGATATGTATTGTGTTCCACAAGAGGAAAATTTTAAGTGTAAGTAATTTATGGTCAGCTATGTGTATCCAAGAATGTAGCACTTGCTGCAATCACATTTCATATGGAATATTACTAATGTATCCCATTGTGTTAAATCCTGGTTCTTCTTGATGAATTGGAATGGTCATACATTTCAGTAAGCAACTTACTTTCAGTATCTTAAACTTAATGGCTCCCTCTTTTCCCACATCCTCTCCCTTCTCAAACAGCATGAATGTAACTTCTCTTTTAAAAGCTGGATCAGAGAAGAAGGAGGCTATCCAGTTACTGTGGTTTGTTTTTAGACAGTTACAAACGCCTTCTGAATTCATAAAAGATATTTTGTACATGAGTGTGAAAATCCTGTAACATCTGTGCCTGTGTGTGACCAGGGTTGTTCATTGTTATTAATAGAGCCTAGGAAAGTTACTTTTTTGGGCTGCAACTACCAGAATCTCCCAGCCAACATAACCACTGAGAAATTCTGGGAGTTGTATTCCAAAGGTAACTCTTCCAGCCTCTGACTGTTATGATGATCCTACATGTATGTTTTGATCTTCATTCGGGTTGTGTTCCTCCCCATCAACAACAACAACCTGCCAAATTTACTGTGCTGCATGAGATTTAACAGACTGAAAAAATAAATAACAGTATTGTGAGTGCACCATCTGATACAGAATTCACCATCTGTATTTTTGGTGGTACCATAATAAATTTGTTCAGCATAGTACACAGAGAAGCCACTTCTGGTTATCTTAGGCCTGGTAAGCTATGGATGCTCTGTTATGCTTTGTTTAGGAATTCTTTAAGCTAAAACAGCACCAGCACCATAATGCCTTTAATGAACTGGCTTTATAGTTAAGCTAGAAAGTTACTTGTTAAAGGAATTCTCTCTCTTTTTTTCAACAAGAGCAACTTAAAAGGTGTCAAAACTCAGGTAGGTGGGCCCTCTATAGAAAGCACCTTCAGAACAAGTGAGAGAAAATTCCTTTTATTCCTAATACAGTATCTTTAAAATACTGCCAAATCTAAAAATTTAAGGAGCATTATGTAAAGGAGCATTTTGTAAAATGTGGAGAAACCATCCTAATACTAGCTGACACTGAGTCTTTATGATCGCAAAGTAGCTTCAGTTTTAACAGCATTGTTAAAATTGCTACAAAAGGTACAAGTTTCTGAAAAGGACTGGCTGTTCTCAGTTCTGTGTATAATTTGGCATGAGGCAGACAACAGGAAATGTAGAGAGGTTTGTCAAATGTTGTACATGTATATTTTGGAAATTGCCAGGGTCTGCTGCTTGCAGGCAAATGTGATTTGTAAAAAAAAAAAAAAAGATCAAAACTGGAACTGCAAATTGGGGACCAAACCTGCCATTTATGTGTCTCTTTTTAAAGATCCACTAAGTACTACAGTATTTCACCCACTTTGGCTAGATTCCAAAATTGAACATATGGGTTTGAACTTTTTTTTTTAATAAAAGCTTTTATATTCATTTCAAAACACCTCTATTCTAGTGAATGTTAATGGGAATCAGCACTTAGTTTCTGAATGGATTCAGATGATCAAACACTAAACTGGATGCATTAATGTCATTATCCTGAGCAGGCCTCCTGTGGGAAGGAGGAAATGAATAACCCCCTGAACCTCCTGTGCTAGAAGTCTCGTTTGAGTTGCTAATTTGCTTGCAGAAACAATGCTTCCCCCAATGTGAGGGAAACATTAGCACAGAAGGTAAACTATAATGGGCGATGACCTGTCTCTCTAAACTCCCGCTGTTATAGCACATTGATGACACTTTAACCACCATGGCTCCGTCCTACAAAATTGTGAACTATGCAGTAGGGCTTTCTAGCAGAGAATTCTAAGAACCACACCAAACTGCAAATCCCAGGATTCCATAGGTCAGAGCTATAGTAGTTAAAGTGGTATCAAAGTGCCGTAATTGTCCAGTGTGGACTTGGTCTACCAGAATCACCAACCAGCAAAGCTAATGGAAAGGTACTGGGAGAGTTGAACATTTTGTGAGCCAAAGACTTCCTAGCCGTCTCTTGGCATATCCTCCATGGTTGGTTTCTATGATACCAACTTTTGAGAAGTGATACTCTCTGACATTAGATCAGTGTTGCTGCCTGGTGGGGGACCTGAAGCCATCTTATGTCTGCTCATGAAATTGCAAAATATGTTGGCAGTATGTGGTTTTGACAAGTATCGGAGTGCTGAGACTGCTAGCCCTCATTCTTCTGAAAACCTGAAATGGCTGCATGTACATTTTTAAAAAATTTAATTGATTCCCTTTTGTATTAAATTAGTGGCAGATTGTACAACTACATAGAGGCTTCTCATTAAAGTTGAAGCATATCATATTGTAAATAAGAATAAACAGTTTATGTAATAATTATAAGCTGACTCTTTATAGAGGGAAACTTATCAAATACTATCAGTTACTTTAATTACCAAAGACATTATTTGTATTTGAAATCTGAATATTTGAATATTTGCTATTTGTAGTGCTTATTTTGCAGAGCAAAAGGAAGTGGGCATTTTGTAACTATTTTTTATAATGCAATAAAGGCTATTGAAGTCTGCATTGAGTGCTGTATAAAACTCTGCTACTGGCACTGAGTACGAAGCCACATGCCAATTTGACATACAACAGGCAAGTCACATAGTAACATTTTAATGTTACAGGGCAGTTCACCTTTCAGAGAGTTTGTTTCTTGGGACGTTTCTTGAAGACCTGTGCATGTTCACTGCATTCTCTTCCCAGTAAAATATGGCACCAGCTATCCCGTTCTAAAGCCAAGCCAAATACAGAAATAGATTTCTGTAAGGGGATCCATGTTTCCATCAACACAATAATTGCTGTACAATACTTGCTGATGGTGAACTGATTGCTTCTTCTCGGCTGAAGTACCATATATTGCCTGGTTGGCAGGACAAGAGAGAAGTAACAGACTTGTTCAGGCATGCAGTCTAAAGCAAGAGAGGGGAAGTTTTTTGCTTCTAGATGTTTTGGTATGCAAATCCCATGGTGTCTTACCACTGGCCAGGTTGGCTGGGATTGACAGTCACTTTGAACTCAAGCATCTGGAGGGCTAAAGTGAAGAGCATTCTGCTTTGTTTACAGGTTCCTCAGGGCCATCAATTTGTGTTGTGGAAAATGACTACTTCCTATTTTTGTTCTTTTGTATCCATCAGGGCTGTCTTAGCACCAAGGACTTTACTTCAAATGAATATAGAGACTGGGACATTGGGTTTATAGACCGATCATATGATCCCTCTACATGCAGTTCCAATCATATGATCCCTCTACATGCAGTTTTGAGAGCCACAGTCTTTTAATGGCAGGTGGTGGGTATTTTTTGATCTCAAGCAATTCTTGACTAGCTCCACAAAGTCTCCTTCCCATATATAGCTTTTAATTTTAAATAACTCACATTGGGTCTTGAATGGGCCTAAATATGCACAGGTTTGCAGCTAGAGATAACAGGAAAGTGGTGATCGCAAACTGATGTTACCACATTTGTTGTTTTGACTGCAACAGATCGATACGGCTGCTTTTCAGGAATGTTGTTGGTTACAAGAAATCATAACAAGCTATTTGTGGGTTTTTGATTTCTCAAGAGACTGAAAAGCATAAAATCTACAAAAACATGAGGGAGACTGAAATCTCATTTCTGATACCCATTTGTATTGGCCTCCAGGATGTATCATACCAGTATAGCAAAAGAGGCAGAGCAGTCCTATGCAAATATTCCTTGAACTTTTAAGTTTCAACATACTGAATATTCTGTTCTGTCCCGGGCAGAGGGCATGAACAGAAAATAGTGTGTTCCTGGCAGTTCACTCTTTCATGACTAACAATGGGGTTGTCTAAATGGCAAATATACTCCTCACAGAATGCAAGGAGAATCCTACCTGTCTTAATGACATTAAAAACAGTGAAGGGAATGCACATTCCTGTCTGTTGGGACAAACGATTCAGTATGAATTGCTTTCCCATAGGAGAGAAAGTACAAAGCTGATTGCCTGGGCAAGCATGGGGGCAGGGCTTGCCATCAAGGCAAGCACCTGCTGCCGCCATGTTGGATTTTTGCCTTAGTGAGCAAGCGAGCGCTAAGGTCAGAAAATTGGGTGTTTGTGCTTTTCTGTTAAATTAAAAAATCGCTCTATTGCACCATGGACATCTCTTTTTTTTAAGTTTGGTGGCAGCAAACTGAGGTAAGTACAAATGTGAGTAAATCACTCACGGCTGCCATCTTGCATGCAAAGCTTATAGGGGCAAAAACATCATTGAGACAAGTTGCAGCTGCTGTGAAATGCCACCACTGCGAGGCACTCTGTGGGTTTTTTGTCTCGTTTAGACAAGCCCAATGTTGTACTTGTGGCATAGCTGGAAAAGATACCAGTGATCTAAGGAACATTCATCTGTCTAGTGTTACCTCAATCAGCATTCTATTGGAAAACAATTAGGAGAATTACAGGGAATAAATATTCTGGAGGACTCACTTAACAGCAATGCAATATACAGGTACCTCAGATAATGGAGTAGATGTGCTCCTGGGCATTATTTCTTTAATAACAGAAAATTTGGCACCAGAGGTATAAATAACATGAAAAGAATAGGGATAGGTTCCTACACTACAAAGAAGAAGAGCAGTTCAGCATATTTCACCAGACTTTTTATTCAAAACTGACACTATGCTCATGTGAAATGTATGTAGTAATGTCATTAATGCTTAGACCATAGGCCACTTACATACAAAATAAAAGTACAATATCAAAGTGCAACAATATAAAAGTACTACATAAAATAAATAGCATCTGAATCTTGCATATGTGAAATGAAACAACCAGGCCAGGCAAGCCTTGCATAAGTAAACAAAAACATTTTGAATCTTCTAGAGACTATTTGAAGGCTTCTTCTAAAATCCATCAAGGGAGGATTTTTTCTTTTACCAGCTTCTGCTACTTAGGATTTTCATTTTGCTGGCCAAGCTTATAGATCTATGCTTTTATAACATACTGAGGGGAAATAGTGAGGCAGGCTTACATGCCCTCTTGCTTTCCTCTGTTTTGCTGTTCATTTATGCTCAGTAAAGGATTCTGGAGGGAGCTGATGTTTACTTTGCTTCTTGTCAGCAGGCACATACAAGGTCTGTCTATTAAATAATGAGACTGATACTATAACCCATCTTTATTTATATGCATTACAATTCTAATACTTGTCCCCTTCAATATACTCCCCCTTCACACTCACACAGCAGTGCAGTCTTGTTTTCTACTGGTCAAAGGTGTGGAGCAGATCAGTTTCTGTCAGCTGTGTCAGCACATCTGCCATTTTCTTCTTTACTGCATCAATTGACTCAAAATGTGTTCCTTGAAGTACCAATTTCACTTTAGGGGGGGAAGTCACATGGTGCCAAATCTGGTGAATATGGAGGATGTTCAAGTGTGGTAATGCATTTATCAGCCAAAAACTGACATTGTCTGGATAAAGAATGAAACCATTATGAACAGAATACTCCAAAATAGAAAGATTCCACCCTCCTGGCAGGAAGCTAATATTGTTTGGATCCCAAAAACAGCAGAATTGTTAATACCAAATACAGATCAATTTCTCTCCTAAATGAGGATTAAGCCAATAGGTTAAAGGAGGTACAAAAAAAAACTATATTGAAGAGGACCAAAAATGTTTTTTACCTGGTAGGCAAATGCACAACAATGTGAGAACGGTGCTGGATGTCATAAAATATTATGAAACCCATAATAAGAAAAAGGGGGCAATGATCTTTCTAGATGCAGAGAAAGCCTTCAATTATGTTAACTAGGAGTTTATGTTTAAGGTTTTACAACAAATGGGAATAAGTGAAAACTTTCAAAAATGGATTAAGGCTATATATAAAGAACAGCATGCCAGGATAATCATCAATGAGGGAATATTCAAAAAAAATTAAAATTACAAAGGGAACAAGACAGGGGTGCCCCCATCACCTAATTTATTTATTTTAACAATTGAAGTTCTGTTATGCAGGATCAGAACAGAGAAACAAATACAAGGGGTGAAACTGGGTAGAGATGAATATAAAATAGGTGCTCTTGCAGATGACGCTGTCATATTCTTAGAAGACCCATTCCCAAAAGTAGAAATCTTGAATAATATCTTAATAAAATTTGGTCAAGTTGCAGGATTCAAAATAAATAAACAAAAACAATTAACAAAAAATATGAATATGAACGAAAAGACTGAATTAAGCAAAAAGTTTGGAGCAGATGTGGCAAATAAGGTAAAGTATTTGGGAATTGAGGTGACAACAAATAATAATCAATTATTCCAGAATAATTATAAGAAAACTTGGAATAACATAAAAGAAGACTTAGGCAAATGGACTGAAATAAAATTATCTATGTTGGGTAGTATTGCTTCCATAAAAATGAACATACTGCCGAAATTGTTTTTCCTTTTCCAGATGATACCCATACTATGTAAATCTGATTGGTTGGATCAATGCAGAAAAGATATTTCTAAATATATATGGGGAGGAAGGAAACCAAGGATAAAACACAAATGTATGATTGATAGTAAAGACAGAGGTGGTCTTTCTCTCCTGGACTTTAGGTATTACTACGAGGCTACTTGTTTAGCCTGGATTAAACGTGGGTACTGCTAGATGAATCTAAGATGCTAGCCCTGGAAGGACATGACCTCCATTTTAGATGTTATGCCTTTCTGTGGTACAGTAAGATCAAAGCCCCCCCAAATTAATAATCATATTATCAGAAGGGCGCTTTATAAGGTAGGGTGTAAATATAAGAAATTATTTTATTGTAGGATACCTCAGTGGGTATCGCCAACTGAAGCATTTTCATTAAAAGGTTTAAGGAGGCAAGGGAGATGGATGACCTATGAGAATCTGTTGAAACAAGAAGGAGAAAATATTCAGCTGAAGAATAGACAAGAATTGTTAGAAGACGGTATTAATATACAATGGTTTCCCTTAAGGCAAATAATGGAAAAATTCAAAATAGATAAAAATAGAGAAGGATTTGAATTAGAAAAAAGAGATTATGAAAAACACTTACTAAAAGGAGAGAAACACTTAATTGGGAGTATTTTAAAATGTTGCTAAAATTTAATTTGGAAGAGGAAACTGTTAAAGGGTGCATTGCAAAATGGGCCATAAATTTAGATCGGATTATAACTATGGACGAATGGGAAAAATTATGGCAAGACAATTAAAAAAAAAAAAAACAGATGTAACAACCTGAAAGAAAACTTTATAAAGATGATGTACCGGTGGTATCTATCACCCGAAAGACTTGCAAAAATTTCTAAAACAAATAATAATGTTTGTCGGAAATATGGAAAAGCAGTTGGAAATTTCTTTCATATGTGGTGGGGATGCCCAAAGGTGGAAAAATTCTGGTATAAGATGAGATCTTTATTTCAGGAAATATTGGGGTTAGAGATTAAACTTAAACAAGAGTTTTTCCTCCTAGGGATCTCCCCATTTGATAAGAAAGGGGAAAAGGAATGTGGTAGATTATATTGGTTTATGGTAACTACCACCAGAATTCTTCTAGCGAAATACTGGGAAAATGGTGAAACACTGAAGAAAGAGGAATGGCTGGAAAAGATCATGGAAATCGCTAAGCTGAATAAATTATCATATATGTTGAAAGGAAAGTAAAATAATGAGTTTGTAAAGGATTGGGAAAAACAATGGGAATATTTGCAATGTAAATATGGTGAAAACATGACTTTAGGATTTAAAAATTAAAAATCTATGGAGATAAATCAACTATTCTGGAGTAGATGTCACATGCCAGAAGAATCAAACTTAAAGGAATAGTAAATATTAAGAAACAGAGGGATATATACTCCTTCAAAATGATAAAAAAGAGGGTTGATAAATGTTTTATAATGGCTGGTATGTTGATTCAAGGGAAGCTGATGTGGTTAAAATGATAAATGATAAACAGAATGATAAACAGTATTATGGGGTGGGAGGTTTGGGGAAGGGGAGATAGGGGAGGGGGAGGATGTTTAAGTAGTTGTAGATACTCTGTGATGTTAAATGTTGTATGGGGCCGTTTACATGGCAAAATAAATCCTCTAAGAATTCGCAAAGAGTCCTAATAGTTCCCACATCTTTCAGATCAAAGTCGCCATATTCAGAAGGAGGAGGGCAAAAAAACCCATAAGTCACGCAGTATCAGCTTTCGCTATTTTCCCTGTCTTTTTTTGAAAAGTAGCACAAGTTAGTGCACTATTGACTGTGTGAATGGCCATTTCGCTTCTGGCAGTGGGAACTGTCAGCAGTCTTTTCAAAATTGGCACAGCAGAGCTTATCCGTGATTGTTTGAATTGACCAAAAAGGAGGGAGGGGTGGACTTGCAAGAAATGAGGCTTGAAAAGATCCAGCCAGCTGGCTTGCTTTCTAGCATAATTACTGTTCCCCTCTCTCTCTGTGTTTGTGTATGAGAGAGAGAGTGATCACTGGATCGTTCGTGTGTGTGTGTGTGTGTGTGCCCGCATCAGTGTGAAAGAGGGAGAGGGGGGGAGGGAGGGAGAGAAGCAGTCTGCTCAGCTGTCAGGGATTGCAGAGCGAACGGAATCTCAGCTGCTTTGTTCTTTTGTGTCTGTGTGTGCGCGTGCGTGTGCGTGAGACAAAAAGAAGCAGTATGCTCAGCTGGCAGGGATCTCGGCTGCTTTTCTTCCCTCCTTTGCCATTATTTCTCTCCTCCTCCATGGTCTCCCTCCTTATTTGTTGCTTTATATACAGATGAAGCTATGAACTTACGGTCTCTTTCCCCCTCGCACTGCCCCCCTCCTTGCTTCTTCCCCGTCTCCTGCCTGGCTTTAATGATAGTGATCTGGAGGCCATGCCCCCTCACCTTTGTCTGTGTGAATTCAGAAACACGAAACTCACCGGATCTTCCAATTTAGCAATAAATCATGTGAACTATGCACCGCTGGTGCGAAAGGATGCAAATCCGGAATTTCATGCACTTTATTCTGCCGTGTAACTGGCCCCCAAAATGATGTGTGCTTTTATGTCTACATGTAAATAAAGAAAAAAAATATTTAATTTAAAAAAAGAATGAAACCATTTCCCCACAGTTCTGACCGCTTTTTTTATGACTCTTTCTCTCAGCTTTGCCAAAACTTCCTTAAAATAATGCTGGTTCACTGTTCTGACTTCTGGAACCCATTCTATCAAAATTACACCCTTGATGTTAAAAAAAACAATGAGCATGGCTTTGAATGTGGACTTGCTTTGACCTGCTTTTTTCATTCTTGGTGATGATGGTGTTTTCCAGTGCATTGACTGTTGTTTTGCCTCAGGATCATACTAGAAGATCCAGGTTTCCTCACAAGGGATGATTTTTTGAAAAAGGTTTGGGTCCACCTCAATTTGCTGCAGAATGTCACGTTGCTCGACTTTTAATCTTAGCATTTTTCAGGCCCACAACAGACAACACAGCTGCTTTAAACAACGACTGACAATTAAGTGAATGGCCAAGAGTGTTGATGTTTGTCATGCAGTCAGACATGTTCAAGATCACCACTCAAGCATTCACAATCAGTTCTCCCTGATTTGTCTGAAAGGTAGAAACACAGTCTCATTATTTAACAAACAGACCTCATACACCCCCAGTAGGGTTGACTAGAGTAGAATCCCACTCTTTCCCAGCTGAAGCTTTGTTTGTTGCATGGTTTACTGAGGACATGCTGTCTCAATGCAACACTGAAAGTCTGTATTTCTCTAGCCCTCCTTCACCATCCTTCCAAGGCTGATGGTGCTAAAAATCTTCCAGCTAGATAGAGATGGGTGATATGGGCAAGGTGGGTGGAACAGGCATTAAAAGCCTTTGTAAAAAGGAGCTTGACTGTCAGAGGCTTTCTTAACTGTGGTATGCCTGTATTGAAATATTGCAGCCCAATGGAGTACGAACTGAGATAATGTTTTTCAACTAAAATAACAAATTTCTTTTTTTCAAAGGGTGAATTACTGGGACTGCTGAAAGATGATCCCATCTGCCTAGAAAGTATAGTCCCTAATGCCCAGTAAGGTACAGAAGGAATGGGCAAAATCCAGCCCTCCTGATGCTGTTAGACTGCAACTCCCAATAGCCCTAGCTAGCATAGCCGATGGTGAAGAATGTGGGAGTTGCAATCCAATAATTTCTGGAGAGCTGAATGATTCCCAGGTCTGATGTACCATAACCATTGCTAATCAGATACAATCAACTTTAAATATTCAAGAGCTGTGTGGCGTAGTTAATGAGAATAGATAATGTCAGATTTTCTTAACGCTAACATTAAAATTGCATTCTCATCTGCAAAACACTGTTTAAACTTTTGTTGTGTGTGAGAAGGAGATAGCAAGCTGCTACTACATGGGGCAATGTATTGTAGTTCTATTGATTGCTTTTCCTGTAATGCCTTATCTTGTCTGTGATCTGCAACCTGGATTGTTTCCATGTAGTAAAATGAATGTTAGCCATCACCCAAAAGGAAATAAACCTCAAAGGAAATATAATAATTGAGCAATACTGTAATGAGTAAGCTACACAGATTTTCATTCCACCAGCCGTGTTTGGCATCTGTAGACCACACAAACATAATTAAACTGTCAGTAGAAAAGTTTTTAACATGCTGTTTTCCACCAGTTCCCCATATTTATCTTCTCAGTTGTAATTCAAACAGGTTAAAATGCTACTTTTAATTCTTTGCAATAAAGCAAAAATTAACTAGGGATTATATATTATCCAAGCAATTGGGTTTTTGCATTGAGTATATTTAATCTTCCAGATGGCCCAAAAATGGCCATTCCTATTTTTCACTGCCAAGATGAAGGAATATTAGGGTCATGCCCGTTAATGATCACATCACACACTTATAAACAGCAGACTCTTGCCTACCTTGCTATAAGAACCAAATGTCAATGTGGGCAATTTCTGTTCTACTTCTTGAATCCACACTATGTCATCAGTGCCTGCTAATATAATTGACATGAATGGTTTTTTAGAGTACTGGCCCTCAATGCTGGAAACTTTTATACATTTTATGTTACTGACAAGAAAGGTCTTTCCATTTATTAAGGAAATTTTTAGAAAATGAAGAAAAGAAATCTGGTTGGGATTAGAATGTTTACTCTCTTAAAGCTCAGTATAATGTACCCTGTATGGCTGGATAAAATAGGCTGGATACAATGGCAACTTTGCCTTAACCTGGAAAACATTTTGGTTCATGTAAATCTGGGATCCCAAATTTCACTGATCCTTAGTCCAGTCTCTGGGCCCAATTGGAAGATGGGTTTCAACAAATGCAGTGTAGTAGTCTATTTCTTTGGAAATGCCCACAAAACAAATGTGTGTGTCAACAGAGAGCTGTGAATCATGTAGTGCTGCATTGACAGTTAAAGATTGCAATAAAGCCAGATCTCTCCTCCCTGGCAACGAGAGTTGTCACTCTGGCTCTGATATTCTGGCTGAATTAAAGCATGCAGCTATGAAACTTCCTATGCACTATAGATAACAGGGGGGAAACAGAGATGAGGAGCAGGAAGGAGCAAGAGACCTGGAGGAAGTCAGCTCCAAGGGAATAAAAATGGCTGTTCTGGCTATGTAATGGCCTTCATACAGTAGCTACTCAATAACTCTTAGGCTGCTGCCACACTGCAGATATAATGCAGTTTGACACTGCTTTAACTATCATGGCTCCATCCTATGGAATACTGGGATTTGCAGTTTGTTATGGCACCAGAGCTCTTTGACAAAGAAGGCTAGATATCTCACAAAATTACAGATCCCAGAATCCCATAGCATTGAGCCATGGCAGTTAAAGTGGTGTCAAACTGCATTATTTCTGCAGTGTGGCAGCAGCCTTAAATAACAATAGCTGCAGCAAACCCTGATCTTCCACCCACTCACATTACTCTCCTTATTCCTTTGAGGGTCTCTCAACAGCTTGTGGGACACTGGGGCCTTAAATGAGTAGGGATGGATTGCTTTTTAAAAATTGCCTGATTCACACAAGCAGAAGAGTTGCCATTAGAGACAATCTAATGACCCTTCTGATGACACAGTAATCATACTGCTGGGAAAATAGGGATCTGCTTATGCCTACTCCACCCACGTAACTCAGCATTATCTACTCTGGCAGCACTGAGTTGTAGCCCTCTGGACATTATAAAAGCATTCCAGATTTAAACCTAGCAGGCTACAGTGCCAAGGAGGTCCCTGAGACAGAAATTTGACCTCCCCCATACCTGTCACCATTCTAATACAGCATAGCTAAATTCACAGCCCTAATTCAATCTTGACCATTTTCACATCCTTTGTAACCTCATATCAATACTAAGACTGATCAATAAGTACAGTAGAATACAGTCAGAGAGTAAACATGTGAGTACTGCCATTGACCTGCTCTCTTTCATTCTCTAAAGCAGTGAAACCTTGGCACCTGAGATGTTGTTGGACTTGCATCATCCCTCATAATTGGCCATACTGGCCGGGGCTTCTGGGAGAGGAAGTCCAACAATAGTGTTGATTGTTGGCATTATATCAACAAAATATGTAACAAAACACATATTCATTTTTTCTGTTTCATCCAAAGTCTTTTACTTCAGCCGAACTTCAGTTCAGAATTACCAGAAAAGGTCATGCCACTTCAGTCCAAAGTTGCTGCCAGCTCTGATTGAGAGATTATAAAATATGCAGAGAAAGCAAACTTTTGCACTGATACAGTGAATGCCATCATTGTTATGGAACCAGGTTTCCACCAACAGATTCACTAAGCTGGGTGCACAAAAGACTACTATGTAAGAGAGTATTGTGGGGAGGAAACCCATGACAGTATCCCCCTGACTTTCTATGAAGCGGTTGGGGCGGGGAGGGAGTAGAGAACTAGAGATACTGTTATGGGGAGGAGAGGGTATGGCAGTCTGTTTCCACCAGTCCCATTGCCTGCACTTAAATATGAGTCTACTTCAGTATCTAACATATATTCAGTTATCTAGCATTCCAATAGTGTGTGTATGTGTGTGTGTATGCATGTATGTGGATAGACAGACAGACAGACAGACAGACAGACAGACAGACAGACAGATCAATTGATCCTGGGCCTAAATACCCTAAAGGCACCACATCCAGTCTGATCCTGGAAGCTAAGTAAGGTCTAGCCCTAGTTAGTACTTGGACAGGGGTCTGCCAAGGGATACAATGTGCTGTAGGTTATATTTCAGAGGAAGGAACTCGAAAAAACACTTCTGGGTATTCCTTGTCTGAGAAAACCCCATGAAATCATATAACTCCAGTATTAAAATCTCTCCACTGGCTGCCTATCAGTTTCCGGGCCCAGTATAAGGTGTTGGTTATTACCTTTAAAGCCCTAAATGGCTTGGGTCCAACTTATCTTCGGAACCGCCTCCTCCCATACAATCCTCCCCGCGTATTCCAGTCCTCTGGGAGGAATTTGCTTCAGCCACAAAAATCTAGGCTGCTTCAGCCACAAAATTTGCTTCAGCCACAAAAATCAACCTCCCAGAGGGCCTTTTCGGTAATCGCCCCCAATTTATGGAATGGCCTGCTGAATGAGATCTGTCAGTTGACAAGCTTGAGTAGCTTTAAAAAAGTACTAAAGACGGATCTCTTTTGCCAGGCCTTTCCTGATTAGGCCTCCGGAGCTGCATCTCCTGGCTTTTTAAAATTATGTATATATTTGTTTTTAATGTGTTTTTAGTTAGAAGGTTTTAATTTTATAACGTTTAATGTCTTTTTATGGGGGAGGGTGGGGTGTGTGGTGTTTTTAGTCATTATTATAATGTTTTAATTGTTGGAAGCCGCCCCGATTGTTTTTAGCAGAGGGGCGGGGTTTATTATTATTATTATTAAATTAATGGGGTTGCCATAAATTGACAGGCAACTTGAAGGTACACATGCAAACACACATACATTTTTGCACCTTAAGTCTTTCCATGGTTCCAAGCTTATCTTTAACTGATGTTTTGCTTCCTTAGCATAATCGTCTTCATTCATAACCAGTACTCTAGCTTTGCTGATTTATACTTGTTAGTGCCCCTAATATGCCCCACCCTCAGGAACTCCAAAAATCGGTTTATTAATAATTTGGCATATTAATATAGTCATCCACGGGGAAGAATAGTAAATCCCAGGGACTCACTGTAAGGATCCCAAAAGCACGTGCTAAGCCATGTATCTCCCAAAGGAAGGACTATTAACAAATTCCAAACTGAAGGAAACATAATGAGTTCAAGAGAACATTGCCTGCACACACCCTAGTGACAGACAATTGATCCCATCATCAGTGGTTGGAGTAATCCTTTGTCTGAAGGTATCATTCTTCCCTCAGTCCCCAGACTCAGCCATCAAGGAAGCAGCTCACGCTTTGTAAATTTAATCACCAGAACATTTAGAGTAGTTGCAACGCATTAACGTCTTTGGAAGCCCTTTGCTTAAACTCAGGAAATCCATTGTTCAATCTTTAGAGACTTGTGGAATCCATTGTTTCAACATACGAAATCCTATCACCTGAGGGCACGTTTTTGGGTATAATTACTGGCCTAAAACCTGCCTCATTGCACACAGATTCACTTCCTGGGGAAACTACGTCTCTCTGTGTTAGCCATCCCTGCTTCATCCATCCACACTGCCAGTCTGCTCTATGCCTTTTGGACTACAAGACAGGTGTCGTATAACCCCCAGAAAATTCCCTATCTATCCCTCTGTTGACCTTTCTTGTTCCATTTCTAGAGGTCTTGTGTGAATGCTTTATCGTATGAATATGTGCCTGATTGGTGTTATTATTTTTAAGTCTTTAATAAACATCATTGTTAACTTTTCATCTTGCATTTGTGTGTATGTCAGTTCAGAGTTAGTAGAGGTAAAAATAGGCATAAAGATCCTCTCTGTTGCCCCCTCTTGCATTGCTAAGTTGAATTGCTGCTAATTTCCCCAACATAATAGAAGCTCAATATTTGCATGGGATTTCCACCAGAGATTTGGGTAATATATTAAACACCTTCATCCACTTTAACAAACATTTTCCAGGGCCTAGAGTTTCAAGAATTATCAAATTGTATTAGACAAGCTCCAAGAAGGCAGTTCGATAATGTGTATCCCTTGGGTGATGAACTCCATGGTCAGATTTCCAACCCACTCACTCTCATTTGCTGGCTAATTGTACTTTTCCCTGGGATGTCTTTAAAAAACGTCAACACCTAAGGGTCCTTTCACACTACAGAATTACTGTATATTGCTATGATTCCACTTTGCCTGCCATGGCTGCATCCTATGGATTTCTGTGGTTTGTCAGAGGCACCAGGGGAGCTCTCTTACTAAGGATTCTAAATTATCCTCCCTAAACTGCAAATTCCAGAATTCCATAGGATGGAACCATGACAGTTAAAGTG
Source organism: Gambelia wislizenii (assembly GCA_030847615.1). NCBI lineage: Eukaryota > Metazoa > Chordata > Lepidosauria > Squamata > Crotaphytidae > Gambelia > Gambelia wislizenii. Next base: position 281,777,669 of record JAUMIR010000001.1, on the reverse strand, counting down.
GAATCATAGTGCTATAATTCTGTAGTGTGAACGGCCCCCAAGTCTCTAGCTTAATTTTTCTGTTGCATTTTTATCTCAGCTGGAAAGAATCACTGCTTGGCATGAATGGTCATTCTTTTTTGTACCATGTCATTTGGGTGTCAATAAATATCACATCTGATATGTTTTCTACAACTTGAGTATTTGAAGCTTTCCTTCACATTCTACTCCTCTGTTGCTCTTATCTACCATCTCCAAGTGGATCATTGCAGTGACTACACTTACTGTCTGTATCTTCCTGATTAGACTCTTTTCAGTGGTTAAATGGTGCAGAGTTCTTTACATTCTCACTACAGAGTTTTAATACCAGTTAGGGCCCTATTTTATTATCTCTAAATCCCTTAGGAATGTGCAGAATGTCATTTCTTTCAGCTTATGCCTTGTGCCTCCAGTTCTTTCCCCAAATCTTCTGATATTTCTAAATATGGTTTTTTATCACTATGTCTTTGGCTTAAAGAACTAGCATGGTGTATTGGCTTGAATGCTGAACTGGGATTCCAGGAGACCAGAGTGTGATCCTCGCTCAGTCACAGAAATCCACTGGGTAACCTCAGGCAAGTCATATTAGAGAAAAGGAATGGCAAAAGAACTCTGAATAAATCTGACCAAACCCCCTAGGATAGAGTTGCCATAAACTGAAGGTGACTTGAAAGTACTTAAACACAACAGTCTTGGGGCTCAGCTAGATGGGAGAATTAATTGCGGAAAATAGCACATTAACACGCTATCGCAGCAGTGTTCATTTGTTCCCATGATGCAGTTGCAAGAGCTCTGGCATGGGAAGCTATCCGAGTTTGAAGTTCACACAGAGCATGGCCATGAGAAAAGATGGTAGCTGCAAGTGAATTACCTGCATTATTATTCCCCAAAAGCTCCCTCTGTTTCACTTGTTTTCGCCTTGTTAAATGAGAGACGCAGAAGAGCAATCTTATGCGTAAAAAACTTTTTTTTTTCTCTGCTGCTCAAAAATAGCATATAATCACTTCTCTGAAAGACAACAATGGCGGCTTCTGCCACTTCGTTGCCATCAAGCCCACCCTGCGTACTTCCGACAAATCATGTTTAGACTTCCAGGATGTGCTGTAATGCACATTTTCATGTATTAAAAAAATTTAAAAAAAGATTGTTAGAAACAGTGAAAGCTGTTATCGTGAAGTACAGTACTTGTAATTTTCGGCCCCCCTCTTTCTGAATATGGTGAATCCCAGTGGGAGCTCATCTGGACAAAAGATATTCCAACCACATTCTTGATTATTTCTTTTCACCATTTAGACAACCTCTTTGACTTGTTGCTTTAAACTGTTTAAACTTGAGTTGATCCTCCAGACATTGGACAGAATTGTAGTCTATGATGGATCCCTTTCATCCAAGCTGGCTTCAACACACCACTCACCCTGCCCTTGTTTTGCCAATTCCTTTCTTTTATACTAGGTTGGGTTTCTGGGGGTCCAGGTGACCCCAATGTGGACTAGGGTGTTAGTTTGTATTCAGTGTGGTAGGTGCAAACCACACTTTATTATAAAGTTCAACTTTATTCAGAGTTATTGGGCTGGATGTTATCAATACGCTGATGACACCCAGATCTATTTCTCCTTGTCCTAATCGTCGGCCTTGAATTCCAATGACGTCTCTCCTCTTAATGACTGTCTTAAAGCAGTAATGGGCTGGATGAGGAAAAACAGATTGAGATTAAATCCAGACAAAACGGAGGTGCTCACGGTAGCGGACCCAAAACCAGGAATTGGGTTGCAACCTCCAGTCCTGGATGGGGTCACGCTCTCCGTTAAGGACTGTGTTCGCAGTCTGGGGGTGCTCCTTGATTCATCGCTTCAGATGACTAGTCAGTTAAATGCAACGGTCAGGAGCGCCTGTTATCAGCTTCGGCTGATACGCCAGCTGCGCCCTTTCCTGGAAGTTAGGGACCTCAAGATTGTGGTGCATGCGCTGGTAACCTCTCGTCTAGATTTCTGCAATGCGCTCTACATGGGGCTACCCTCATGCTTGGTCCAGAAACTTCAGTTGGTACAAAATATGGCAGCCAGAGACCATATAATTCCAGTATTAAAATCTCTCCACTGGCTGCCTATCAGTTTCCAGGCCCAGTATAAGATGTTGGTTATTACCTTTAAAGCCCTAAATGGCTTGGGTCCAACTTATCTTCAGAACCGCCTCCTCCCATACAATCCTCCCCGCGTATTCCGGTCCTCTGGGAGGAATTTGCTTCAGCCACAAAAATCTAGGCTGTCTGAAACCTCCCAAAGGGCCTTTTTGGTAATTGCCCCCAAATTATGGAATGGCCTGCCGAACGAGATTCGGCAGATGAAGAGCTTGAGTAGCTTTAAAAAAGCGCTAAAGATGGACCTCTTTCAGCAAGCCTTTCCTAATTAGATCCCGGCCTCAGGAGCTCCTGGCCTCTTTTAGTCTGCTAGATATCTATTATTTTTTAATGTGATTTTAGATTAGTTGTTTTTAATTTATACTGGTTTAATATCTTTTTATGGGGGGAGGGTGGGGTGGGTGGTGTTTAGGGATTTTAATCTGTATTTGTATTTTAATTTTTGTAAGTCATCCTGATTGTTTTTAACAGAGGGGTGGGGTAATAATAATAATAATAATAATTATTATTATTATTATTTTCATAACATACAAAGTGGTTGTTGTTTTATCCAATTTCAATGCTTAGTTCCAACTATAAGTAATACTCCACTAAGGAGATTATCAGACAGGAATGCAAAAAGTGTTCCTGTCCTACAATCTCCAATCCTGCCCCTGTCTTGGCACAATAACCCTCCCCATCACACTTACCTTCTCTCCCATCGAAAATGCAGCCCTGGAATGAACGGAGCTCTAGCAGAGCTCCATTCACTTCCTGAACTGAAATCCTGCCCATTCTCATGAGAAGACATGAGCATGGGAAATTCAAAAATAAAAATAAACACAAAAAGTTTACTCCAAGCACCTAAACACAATTTAAAAGTCCCAGGTAACCCGGGGAGGGTCATAAAAATAGCAAAACTGACCTGGATGTCCCAATCTCACCCGGAAGTATTCACACCAGACCGGCCATTCTCACTGAATTCACAAGAGTTAAATGGCCCAAGTTGTTGTGCATCTCACAACAGTTGGCAGAAACATTTTTGCCTACAGTCTCAAGAATTTGATCAGGAGGGCTTTAAACTGAGTCATATGGGGTAGGAAGATAGTATTCTGGAAGGCAAAAGGGCTGGAGAAAATAGTCAAACTGTCATAGAGGGAACAAGGCAAACAGCGCAAGGACCCAACAGTGGAAGGCAAAAAACCTTGCACAGGCAGCAAGTAAAGGGAACACATGGTCTTAGATGTCTCTATACTAATGCACAGAGCATGGGAAATAAGCAAGATGAACTTGAACTCCTAGCACTACAAAACAAATATGATATAATAGGCATTACTGAAACCTGGTGGGATGAGTCACATGATTGGAATGTAGGAATAGAGGGGTATAACCTTTTTAAGAGAAACAGGCCAAACAGGAAAGGAGGAGGAATAGCATTATATGTCAAGGATATGTACACCAGTGAAGAGATCCATGACATCAATACTGGGAGCCAGGTGGAGAGCATCTGGATAAAAATTAAAGGGGAGGGAAACAACAGGGATGTTATTGTGGGACTCTACTACAGACCCCCAAATCAGACGGAGGAATTGGATATTGCCTTTCTAGAACAGATGACCACACACGCAGAAAGGAGAGATGTAGTAGTGATGGGTGACTTCAACTATCCTGATATTTGCTGGCAATCTAACTCAACCAAAACTTCAAGGTCTAGCAAATTCCTTACTTGCCTGGAAGACAATTTCATGTTCCAAAAGGTGGAAGAGGCAACAAGGGGGTCAGCTATTTTAGATCTGATCCTAACCAACAGGGATGACCTGGTTAATGGGGTGCAAGTGGTGGGATCCTTAGGTGAGAGTGATTGTGTTCTCCTGGAGTTTGTTATACAATGGAAAGGAGAAGCCAGGCATAGTCAGACACGCATTCTTGACTTTAGGAGAGCTGATTTCAATAAACTTAGGGAAATACTGGGGATGATCCCATGGTCAGGAATACTAAAAGAGAAGAGACCTCAAGATGGATGGGACTTTCTCAAAAGGGAGATACTGAAGGCACAATTTTAAACAGTACCAATGAGGACGAAAAATGGGAGGTGTCTCAAGAAACCAGGATGGATGACTAAAGAACTTTCAACGGAGCTAAGTTTTAAATGGAACATGTATAGGAAACGGAAAAAGGGGGAAATCACCAAGGAAGAATTCAAACAGATAGCGAACACGTGTATGAGTAAAGTCAGAAAAGCTAAAGCGCAGAATGAACTCAGGTTTGCTAGAGAGGTTAAGAACAATAAAAAGGGTTTTTTGGGTATGTCCACAGCAAAATGAGGAAGAAGGAAATAGTAGGGCCACTACATGGAGAAGATGGCAAAATGCTAACAGGGGACAGAGAAAAGGCAGAATTAATCAACACCTTCTTTGCCTCAATGTTTTCAGAAAAGGAAACGGTGACCAACCTGAGGATAATGGAACAGAATAGGGGAAATCCAGCGCAGAATAAGCAAAGAGGTAGTACAGGAATACCTTCTTAATCTAAATGAAATTAAATCTCCAGGACGAGATGAACTACATCCAAGAGTATTAAAAGAGCTGGCAATGTAATCTCAGAGCCATTGGCAATAATCTTTGAGAACTCCTGGAGAACAGGAGAAGTCCCAGCAGACTGGAGGAGGGCAAACGTTGTTCCCATCTTCAAAAAGGGAAAAAAAGAGGATCCCAACAATTATCGTCCAGTTAGTTTGACATCAATACCAGGGAAGATTCTAGAGCAGATCATTAAACAGAGAGTCTGTGAAAATTTAGAAGGCAATGCCATAATCACAAGAAGTCAACACGGGTTTCAGAGAAACAAGTCATGCCAAACTAATCTGATCTCTTTTTTTGATAAAATTACCATCTTGGTAGATGAAGGGAACGCTGTGGATATCGCATACCTTGATTTCAGTAATGCCTTTGACAAGGTTCCCCATGACATTCTTGCAAACAAGCTTGTAAAATGTGGGCTAGACAAGTTAACTGTTAAATGGATTTGTAATTGGTTGACCGGCCAAACCCAAATGGTGCTCAGCAGTGGCTCCTCTTCGTCTTGGAAAGATGTGACCAGTGGGGTGCCACAGGGTTCTGTCCTGGGCCCAGTGCTATTCAACATCTTTATCAATGACTTGGATGAGGGAATTAGGGGCATACTTACCAAATTTGCAGATGACACCAAATTAGGAGGAGTAGCTAATACCCTAGAGGACAGGATCAAAATTCAAAATGACCTGGATAGACTGGAGAGCTGAGCCAAAGCTAACAAAATGAAATTCAATACAGAGAAATGTAAGGTACTGCACTTAGGGTGGAAAAATGAAATGCATAGATATAGGATGGGGGAGACCTGGCTGAATGAGACTACGTGCAAAAGGGATCTAGTAGTCCTAGTAGACCACAAGTTGAACATGAGTCAACAGTGTGATGCGGCAGCTAAAAAGGCCAATGCGATTTTGGGTTGCATCAACAGAAGTATAGTTTCTAGATCAAGGGAAGTGATAGTGCCGCTCTATTCTGCCTTGGTCAGACCTCACCTAGAATACTGTGTCCAGTTCTGCGCACCACAATTCAAAAAGAATATTGACAAATTGGAGTGTGTCCAGAGAAGGGCGACTAAAATGGTGAAAGGTCTGGAAACGATGCCTTATGAGGAGAGACTTAGGGAGCTGGGTATGTTTAGCCTGGAAAAAAGACGGTTAAGAGGCGATATGATAGCCCTGTTTAAGTATTTGAAGGGGTGTCACATTGAGGATGGAGCAGGCTTGTTTTCTGCTGCTCCAGAGATTGGAACACGGAGCAATGGATGCAAGCTCCAGGAACAGAGATTCCACCTCAACATTAGGAGGAACTTTTTGACAGTAAGAGCTGTTCGGCAGTGGAACACACTCCCTTGGAGCGTGGTGGGGTCTCCTTCCTTGGAGGTCTTTAAACAGAGGCTGGATGGCCATCTGTCGGGGATGCTTTGATCGTGATTTCCTGCGTCGCAGGGGGTTGGACTGGATGGCCCTCGTGGTTTCTTCCAACTCTGCAATTCAATGATTCTATGAGTTTTCACAGGCCGGCAATGCTGGCACCAAAACGGAACTGGGGGAGCTATTGACAGCTTCAGCCATCAATAAGAAACACCAGCACAACTCCAACAGAACGCAAAAGGACAACATTGTCTGATATTGGCATCATTTTGCGTTCTGCTGGCATTATTCTGGTGCCACATTAGCCACTTCTGATAATCTCCTAAATCGTGTCAGACCTTGTTTTTCAAAACACCTAACCAGCCAGTATACATTCACTCCATGCTGAATCTCCTGACACACTCGTCCAACTGACTCTCTCAACTCACAATTCTTTCTCTCCTCCTCCCAGAGCCAAACGTCTTCCTTTCCAACATTCTTTTCCCTGCAGCCCCTCCTTCACAGCCTTGAAGCCAAGTCCACTTATTGCCTGCTTCAGATCATCCAACACCATTTACAGGGCCACAGGTTCCTCATCCCTGATTTAAATTATTAGTTCCTGAGTGGGATGTTTCCATCAAGACAGGAGCACTGAAGTGGCTTCAGTGGCTCAAATTACCATTTATCAATCTCAGCTGATATACGGTAGTACTAGTTGTGAACCTACCTAGACAGAGATAATCTCGCCATAGTTACTTGTCTCCCTTTTCACTTCCTGTTCAGACTATTGCAATGTACTGTACATGGGGGTATCTTTGAAATAAGAGCTTAGGACCATGTGTCTTAAGTATTGCCTTCACCCACTTGCACCCACCCAACCAGGGTTTTCCCATCAGACATCCCGCTCCATGGACCATTGCCAAGTTGATTAAAAAGCTAAGAGACTTATCACACAAGAGAAGGGATGTGATAGTGCGCCCCAATAATAGCACCACCCATGCTGACTTATCACACAATGTCAGTGTTCAACAGCCATTCCAGTCCTGTGAGAGACAGTGGTAAATGCAAGTTTCTAAGACTCGCATTTACCACCGTCTCCCACAGGACTGGAATGGAAGAACAGCTGTTGAATGCCAGTGCCATGCAATAAGGCAGCACGGGAGGCACTATTATCATGGTGCACTACTGCTTCCCTTCCCTTGTGTGATAAGCCTCTTAGTCACTCCTTTTGGTGTGATCAGGAAGAGGGTCTCCTTTGGATGGCATCCCAGTTAATATAATTAGTGTTCTAGAGATTTTTAGCTAATTGTTCAGAGTAAAAACCACCACCAAGCAAAGGACAACATGTTTCAACATACATACAACATTCTAAATCACCATACTTTCCCCCGCCCCAAATGTGTTTGTGCAAAATATACTGGCCAGAATTAACTAAGACAGTTATGCATAACCACCTTAGTTATGTACAGTAGCTACGTAGTGTCTCCCAGACCGCCCTGCCCCCAATCCTCACTTCCTAGGCAGCAGCCCCTGTGAGCAACAGGGTATTTTCAAGAAGCAGCTGCTGACATTTCCACCCCTTCCTAGGAGTGATCTCTGGTGTGACAGGCAGAAGCAGAGACCCTGTCATAGTTTCCCCTTGCACCAGACATCACTCCTGTGTTGGGGGGTAAGAACCTCAGTCAGCTGCTTCCCGATAGACAAGGAACAGACCACTTTCGACTGCAGCAACTGCTGCCTGATAAGTGAGGGTTGGGATTTTTTTTTTATGGTGTCTACATATTCCCTGAACTAGCAAATATGTAGGGATTGTGAACACGAACTAGTCACGAATGCCCAACTCTGGCTTATGCATTCATAACTGCCCTAGCGAATTCCAGTCCTTATTTTTAAGCAAAATGCAAAGTTTTGCACACAAAACAAAATAAAAACTCAGTGGCAACAAATCCTGTGGAAATTCTCCATTTCTTCAACACAGTGTCTAAATATGTCAATATGCAGTCCAGGAAGAGATCCTCATGAAGATTGCTCACTTCCTGGATACCCAGTTGGCTGCATTTCCTAACTGGAAAACAACTAAGTTGTTGGGAGAGTGGAGAAATCACAGATTAAAACCTCTCCTCTTCAGAGTTTTCCTTCCTCACAGATAATCACTATGTGACTGCCCCACCATTACCAAAAATGTCACATAAAGGATCAGAGGGTCCTGCTTGAATAGGGTGGGTTGTGAGGCAGTGAGGGGATCCCTGAAACTCAGAGGGAGGCAACTTGTGTAAGTGGACCTCAGCTCAGGAAAAGCAATTGGACCTTGATGTTGAGGCTTCCCTCTTTTCCTGACACCACAGCCCATTCCATTTAGCATGCTCCCCAAGTCATTCCACTGAAGACCTTCCATGTCTGCCAAAATTTACATCCAGCTATAACTTGAAGGATTATTCAAGGTACAGAAGAAACTATCTTTTGCCCTGATTCAGCAAATGCCATCTTGATTATGGAATTAGGTTTTAACAGACAGATTCATTGTGCTGGCTGCACAAATATCTGCTGGATAAGAGAGAAGGGTGCGTGAAGAAGGTTTGATCCCCTGACCTTCTGTTTCACATTTTCAGGATAGTGGAAGAGCTGCCATGGGGAGCAGGGAGCAGGGAGACTATTTCAGCCATTGCAGTTGCAAGATTCCTGAACCCACCCCTATAGGTTTCTGCATAACCGCTAATGTGTCAATAGTGAATCTCTGATTGAAAATTAACAGGTATACTGTAATGTTGAATTTTAGAAATATGTAACACACTGAACTGCTTCTGCATGTTGTGTGTTGTTGCGCAACTCCAAGTCGACCCTGATCCTAGGCTTTTCTTGGCAAGATTTCTTCGGTGTATTTGTGTGTGCTGTTGCCTTCTTCTGAGGTGGACTGTGACTTGCCCAAGGTCACCCAGTGGGTTTCCATAGCCAAGCAGGGATTTGAACCCTCATCTCCAAAATCCTAGGAGATTACCAGACGTGGGTAATGTGGCACCAGAATAATGACAGTGGAATGCAAAAGGATACCAATATCACATGATGTTGTCCTTTTGCGTTCTGCTGTTGTTATTCTGGCATTTCTTTTTACTGATGGGTTGAACCTGTCAATGGATCACCCATCCTGTTTTGGTGCCACCATTGCCACGTCTGATATCTCGTGCTGTTTTTGACTCGTGATGCCAGCATCAATGGGCGGTCCTGCCAGAACACGTCTGGGTGGGGTTGTGAGAACCAGGTATGCTGCCCTCTTTTTTGCACCCTCCCCAGGTTACTTATTTTTTTAGTGTATTTACGTGCTCGTGTAAACTTTTTTGTGTGTATTTTTCTTTTTCTTTTTGAATTTCCTGTGCTTGCATCTTCTCATGAGAATGGGCGGGATTTCAATCCAGGAAGTGAATGGAGCTCCCTTGGACAGAAGAGAAGGTAAATCTGATGGGGAGGGTTATTGTGCTGGGACAGGGACAAGATTGGAGATTGTGGGACAGGAACACTTTTTACATTCCTGTCTGATAATCTCCCTAGTCTAAAACCCAAACCACTATGCCACACAGGCTCACACATGTTGTATAATGTATCCTAATTCTTCATTTGCACTTATGTTCCCCTTCCCCCTTTTTATTAGCTAAGTGCTACCCTTTTTCTGTGTTAGCTTTTGTACTTGTCAGGGGCCCTATGATTAATGGCAGCTCCCTGTTAATTGTATACTTTGTGGAAAACTCAGATTTACTTCTGTGTGATTTATGGAATGGTTTTAAGAACGTGCTCATAATTAGTTGATGGAGACCTCCCACTTGCTTCATCAAACCTGAGCCAGACAGATCCAGGGACCCTGGAGTATAGATGATGCCTTCTGCCAGTGTAGTAATTCACTAGATCAGACCTAACAGACACATTCCAAAGAAAGTTAAGCCCCTCATTCATATTAACTGTTCTTAGGCTGCAATCATATGCCTGCTTGCCTGAGGCTTAGCCTCATTTGGTGGGGCTTAATTTAGAGCTGGCATGCATAGGACTGCATAATAATAATAATAATAATAATAATAATAGTACCTCACACCTCTGTTAAAAACAATTGGGGCGGCTTACAAAAATTAAAATACAAATACAGTTTAAAATCCCTAAACACCACCCACCCCACCCTCCCCCATAAAAAGATCTCTCTCTGGCTTTTCTTTGCAAACAAAGATTCAGGAAGGACTGATCAATAAAATATCTTTAATAAAAATATATTAAACCAATATAAATTAAAAACAACTAATCTAAAATCACATTAAAAAATAATAGATATCCAGCAGACTAAAAGAGGCCAGGAGCTCCTGATGCTGGGATCTAATTAGGAAAGGCTTGCCAAAAGAGATCTGTCTTTAGTGCTTTTTAAAAGCTACTCAAGCTCTTCATCTCCCGGATCTCATTCGGCAGGCCATTCCATAATTTGGGGGCGATTACCAAAAAGGCCCTCTGGGAGGTTTCGACAGCCTAGATTTTTGTGGTTGAAGCAAATTCCTCCCAGAGGACTGGAGTGCGCGGGGAGGATTGTATGGGAGGAGGTGGTTCCGAAGATAAGTTGGACCCAAGCCATTTAGGGCTTTAAAGGTAATAACCAACACCTTATACTGGGCCCGGAAACTGATAGGCAGCCAGTGGAGAGATTTTAATACTGGAGTTATATGGTCTCTTTGAGATGTTCCCGAGACCATTCTGGCTGCCATATTTTGTACCAACTGAAGTTTCCGGACCAAGCATGAGGGTAGCCCCATGTAGAGTGCATTGCAGAAATCTAGACGAGAGGTTACCAGCGCATGCACCACAATCTAACTTCCCTAACTTCCAGGAAAGGGTGCAGCTGGCGTATCAGCTGAAGCTGATAACAGGCGCTCCTGACCGTCGCATTCACCTGACTAGTCATCTGAAGCGATGAATCAAGGAGCACCCCCAGACTGCAAACACAGTCCTTAACGGAGAGCGTGACCCCATCCAGGACAGGAGGTTGCAAGCCAACTCCTGGTTTTGGGGCCACTACCGTGAGCACCTCCGTTTTGTCCGGATTTAATCTCAATCTGTTTTTCCTCAGTTCAGTGCTGAGGTGCTATTACAAGCCTATGTATAGCTCTATAACCGTGAAACAGAGGTAGCAGCCTTAGCCAGCAAAGCCAATTATAAGGAATGTTGAGAATTACATTTCACTAAAATCTAGAGGGCCGCATGAGTTCCACTCCTGTCCTATTATTAGGACTCAAGCTTGCCTGAATTCTTCCTCTCTAGGTAATAACTGTTACTTGTGAAGTACATTTTATGTAAACAATAGGTTCTCTTTTTTCATTCTGTGTACATATGAACAATATCCACTAGAGGGCAAGCACCACCAAAGTTGCCAGTCGTCCAGATACAGATGTGTTCTGCTATACTCAAAGAACAGTTCTTACAGTTTAAACTTTAAAGGCATATATGATGATTTACTGCAAAGGTCAACAGATTCTTTTATCTATAGCTGCAGTAGAAGTAGCTTTCTGGACATTGTGTTTGTATGATGTCTTTGTATTTTTCAGTGCTACTTATTTCACCTGTATGAGCCTGTGTCTCTGACTGAGCTTGGAGAATCCAAATTTAGTTGAATGGCACAACAACAACAACAACAACAACAACAGAGTCTCTTGGATCCAGATGACATGGAGAGCACAAAATCCCCTGCATATGCAACAACAGCTACAGAAAAAGGGGGTGGCTTGCTGGATCATGCAAACTACTGCTCTATAATGTCATCTGGGATGATTCTGGGGAAGGGTTGGATGAATGGAGGAGAGAAAAAGAAAGAGAGAAATAGAAAGAGAAACAGAGGAAGGAATGGAGGGGGAGAAAAATAGATAAATATGGCAACACCTTTAAGACTAACTGGTTTTTATTTTAGCACGAGCTTTTGTGGATATAAACCCATTATTCAGATGCAGTAGCAAGTGGTATTAAGGCCTCAGATATGAAGTACGGTATATACAGACGAATGTTGCTGTCCTTGAACAAGCAGGGATCACCAGCATTGAGGCCATGATATTGAGAACACAGCTGCGCTGGGCAGGGCACGTTTCTAGGATGGAGGACCATCGCCTCCCAAAAATACTACTCTACGGTGAACTCGCCACGGGTCAGCGTGGGAGGGGCGCTCCAAAAAAGCGATACAAGGACTCCCTGAAACAACATCTCAGGCTTGGCCAGATTGATCACCAACGGTGGTCCGCCCTGGCCTCACATCGGGAGGCATGGAGACGCACTATCCACAATGCTGCAGCCTTATTTGAGAACTCACGACGAACAAGTCTTGAAGAGAAACGACAACGCAGAAAGAATCACAACCCAAAAACATCACCCAAGGAGACCTTCTGCTGCACTTTTTGCAACCGGACTTGTTTATCTCGGATTGGCCTTTTTAGTCATCAGCGCGCTTGCAGAAGGCGCGGGATGAATCCTTCCTGAATCTTCGTTTGCGAAGAAAAGCCAGAGAGAGACAGTTGTAGGAGTGGGATAGAATGTAATAGGACCAAGAAAGTTGCAAGTCATATCCCTTGCCCTAAATTTTCGAAGGGCTGGGAGAGGTGATAAAGGTCATTCAGATCTTTACAGTGGTCAGTTACTGTTGATGCATGAAAGCAATAAATCTGCTTACCAAAAGTTAATTTCCCTGGGTTCAAAATTCTCTCTGAGATGATTCCTTTTGTTATATTTGCAGTAGCGAGGGCTCTTGTATTAATATATGTAGTGTGCCATGCAGCCAATGTCTTTGCTCATACCTCTGCTAATGGATTGGAACTTGTGAATATAACTGAATTCAGTTATTTCTCTTCCTAGTCTTACTTTATAATTTCTTTGTTCAAGACTATGCCCTGTAAATCCTTACTGTATGTCCAGGAAGTTGGAAATGTTCTGCAACTGGTTTTTGGGTATTGCCATTTCTAATGTCAGATTTGCATAGAGACTGTCCTGTTTGTCCAATGTACAGCGTAGGGGGTATCGCTGGCAAAGGATGGCATATATCACATTGGAAGAAGAGCAAGTAAATGAACCTCTGATGTTGTGGGTGATGTTGTTGGCCCCTATAATATTGCTTCCAGAGTAGATGTGGAGACAGAGTTGGCATCTGGGTTTGTGGCAGGGTCTTTTCCCTATATTACCATCTATGTTATGTATCCTATTTTGAATGGTTGTTTAAGATCTGGAGGCTGGCTGTAGGCCAATAAAGGCATTGTGAAAGGGCTGTGTTATTTATTCTCCAGAATTGGTTGTAGTTCATCAATTATGCATTTGAGTGGTCTCAGCTGTGGACTGTAAGTGACCACAAGGGGTGTTCTGTCATTTTGTGGTTTTGGTTTGTCTTTAGTAGATGGTTCCTGGGTATTAAGTTTGCCTTATTGATTTGTTTCTTTACCTCCTTAAGTGAGTATTACAGTTTGAGAAATCCAAGCGTTTTGAGTCTCCAGCTTGTGGATCTAGGCAGATGTGATTGTTTCCAAGGGCTTGGCTGTAAACAATAGATTTGGTAGTGTGTTCTGGATGGAAACTGGAGGCATGTATATGTAGTGAGTGTGGTGCTTAGAAGTCCATGTTGTTTTTCATGTGGCCAAATCATAAAGATGTCAACAAAAAAATGTAAATAGAGGAAACACACTGGACATGTCTTGATGTTTCCATACTGTGGTGCCATGCGGTTGCCCATAGTAGTGCCACTGACTTGGAGGAACATATTATTCCCAAAAGTGAAGTGGTTATTAGTAAGAACAAAGTGGCAGAGTTTGGCTAGGTCTGCTGGAGCCTCATTCTGGATTGTGTCCTTGAACGTTTGTAGTCCATCCCAATGTGGGCTGTTACTGTATAGGGGATTCCACAGGCTAGGATGGTGTTCTCTGGGAGGTTGTAGATGGGTGGTATTTTCCTCAGGAAATCTGTTGTATCCTTCACATAATTTGGTGTATTGATGGCATGTGGCCTGAGAACTGACTCGATCTATCCAGATATCCAACCAGTGACAGTTTTAATTTTTGGACAACAGGTCTTCCTGGATTGCCTCATGTGTGTATTTTGGGTAGTAAATAGAAGAGGCCTGGTTTGGTCTCCTAGTCTGTGTCCATTTGAATTTTGTTCTGTACTTTGATGGAGAATTATGTGAGTAATTTGTGTTGTTCCTTCAGATAGTCATCAGGGGAATCTTTAGAGAGGATTCTGTATCTAAAACAGTGGCTGAATAAAACTGGAATTGAAACTGTAAAAGATGTTTCAAACCATTATAAGCATTGCAGAAGAAAAATGCATGTGAACAGTTGAGCACCACTTTTTGTGAAAATGAAAAATAAAATAAAATGGGTAGCAGGATGTTGGTGACAGGTCTTCCTCTGTGTATTTTTGTTTTAGTTCTTTTTGTCCCCCCTCCCCAACTCTATTGCCATCCTCACCACCTGTATCGTCATATGATGGAAGTTTTTGTCTACAGCAGTTAATGGCGGGCTCTGTGTTCTCTATATTTTCAAGTCTGGCAGCTTTAAGTAAAAAGCAAAACATTAAGAGAATGGAATGGCTACATTTACAAATGGATTTATGTTGAAATGGACATTGTTCCCTGTTAATCTCAGCCTTTGGTTCTAGGCCAGAGGACTTTTAAAAAAACTTTTATTAGTGTAGTAGAATCCCGAATAGCAGCTGAATAAAATAATTGAATAGGAAGACAGTATTGTTTAGCTCTTCCCCCTCACCTTTTCTTTTATTCTCTCTCTGGGGGGAAAGCAATTATTTTTCCTTTTGCTCAATTCAGTTGTTCCTCCTGGCAATCATGTAAATCCTGGCATCTGTCTCACAGCAGAACAAGAAGTCAAATCAGCAGGAAATTCCTTACAAGAGCAACAGGCAACCATAAGAGAAGAAAAACCCAAACAATTTATCTCAGTGTTGCACTCATTTATTTTTTTTAAAAAACTCCTTAAAGATAAAAGGTTCTTATTCATTGAAAACACTTAGATATTCTTGGAGATCGAATACCTTCAATAATTAGCTTCAGCAAAGCTAGTGCCTCTGAAAGCTTGCCATCTCTTCATTTGAAGTTGTTCCATCTTAGATCTATAAACAGAAGAAATGGGAGCTTCTTCCTTTCCATGTTTTTTCCTTTAAATTTACGCCAACTATCTTTTGTCATCTCCTCCCTCCTCCCCAAATGCAAGAGCTTAGCTGTCAGGATCAGTCCCAAAGCAACCTCCCTGACAACAATTTTGGATTCTGCTTGCATCCAGTTACTGTGTGCTTTCATGTTAGACTGTTTTTGCATTCTTTACCATTGTAACAAGTTGGTGTCCTGGGAACAGATGTGGGAGGATAGAGTCTGTCTGGTAATGGCCGGGATGGCCTTACACCTGAAGATGTTGTGAGAGCCAATAGGTGGAGCCACGGATTGGTGAAAATGAGGCTAAAGCAGAGTAAGACAGAAAGATTGGACAGAGGGAGAGCTTTGGGAATATAGGGTGATAGTTACCACTCTTGAAGAGTAGAGTTTCGTGCAGCGAAGATCCTCAAGTAGGCATCTGAGGGTGGCACAGGAGGTTCCTATCTGGGGGTGCACTGAGAAAGACAGTTGTTGGTTTTGTCCATCATGGAACACCTTTCTATTGTCAGGGGACTAATATTTATACCCTATTTCATATCCTGAAGGGGTACTCTGGTTAGGACAAAGCCTGGATGGCTTTCCCACGGGATAGACAAAGGAAACTGAAACTCAACTAATTGCATTAATAGCTGGGAGATAGGAATTGATGGGTTTAGGACAACCTCGCAAGGTTGGACAGGAGGGGGTATAGGAGAGATATCTATAGGACTAGGTTTGGGAATGGTCACTTAATTGTTTTATTGAAGGAATCACTGCTTAGATACCCAAGGCTGGAAGAAAGGATTAGCACATACCTCCCTAACGACTGTGTTTACTAAAGGGCTTCCACACAATCCTAATATGGGTTTCCTTGCTAAAATATTTCTAAGACACATCCCAGGTCAGTGTGACTGCCAACAGACCTTTTTGGTTTGCCCCAGCCAACCTGACCCTGAAAAGTGTCCAATATTTCCAATTATGAGATATTGTGGGGAGGGGGTAGTAGGGTATACTAACACTATGGTCAACTTCTAGCAGATGTTGACCATAGAGTCACACTGGAGGGTCTCCAGATGCCTAGAGAGACCCTACAAATGCCTAGAGAGTCTTCCCCCTCTAACAGTGGTAAATGAAACTTTTGTTACTGATGCTGCGAATATGGGGGTGATCTGTATTTGAATCCTTTTTTTTTTTTTTTTTTTTTTTTAGCATTTTAACATGCTCACCACATATAACTATCCCTTCATGTTGTTCACATTTCCAGCATACATTAGATACATCTTTATACATTCTGGACAATTTCTCTGGAGTCATATACTAACAATAGATCATTTTATTTTAAAAAATTCTTTAAGATCATAACATAATATAAAATTCAACCCCTTTGACCACATATTTTCCCATTGATATATCTGTATGTTTCAACCAAAATTCTTAGCCCATTTTATCAAACACTCTTTGACTTGCTTTTCTTTCTTTTCAAGTTTCAACAAAAGTTTATACATTTTAGCAATTACACGTTCATCATCTGTACATGATTACATTTCAAATTCTGACTTATTTTGTTCAGAACCATAGGTCTTTTTATCCGTTTTAAATCTTTCTGATAACTGCATGTAAGAGAACCATTGAAAACTGTACCCTTCTGCCCCCACTGCTCTAATGATTTCATTGTTTATTCCCCTTGACAAATCTCCAGGAAGTCTGGATACTTTGACCACCTTTGTTTACCTGTTGTTTCTTTTCCATAGAAAGCTTCTTGTTCTGAGACCCGTAGAAGCATTTTTTTTTAGTATAACCTGTGTTTATATATATTCCACACTCTCAATAAGGCAAGGCTCATAAAATGATTTTCAGAATCTACACAAACTTTAATTTTATCATACTATAAATATCCATGCATTCCAAACCTCAGACCATGCCCTTCCAACTCTAATACTGTAGCCTTTTGTTTCTCAGGATCACCCATTCTTTTATCCAAACCAAATAGCAGACGGTGAAATACAGTTTCAAACCAGGTAAATCTGATCCTCCTCTTTCCTTTGCATCTTGTAATACAGATTGCCCTCCATATCTGTGGGTGGTACATTCCTGGACTTACCAAAGATACACAAAACTGTGTAGAATAGCAAACCACCATAGAATCGTGCTGGAGGACCTAGAAAATGCCTAGAAAGGATGCCTCTATGACTCAAACTAAGAAACATGTTGTACAATATGTTATATTTTAGAATAATGGCTGAAATATTCATTAAGTAGTATTGTAAATGATACAATTATAGCCAGAGTCTAACTGTTGCCTTTTGTCATATAAATTGATCCATAATGGGAACACGTATTCTATTTTTCACTACAACCATATCCTTGGAAGAAGGGCTGTGGTGAGAAGACAAAATCTTCCTGTAACTTTGCCGCTAGAGGACCTAGGGCTTGTCTATATGGGAAGAAATAATGCACATACCTGTGCATTATGGGCAATTCACAGCAGTGTTCTTTTGTCTCCACAGCATTTTGGCAAAAATGATAGTGTGCGAAGCTCTCCTCTGCAATGTTCACATGGCCACACATCAAGATGGTGGCGTGTCATTCTTTTGTGCGGGAGGGGGGCAAGGCAGGCAAAGGGGAAAGAGGGAAGCCACCACGATGAAGAGGAGAGCCACTCACCCTTCACTCATCCTAGCAGTGGTGGCAGCCTCCAATTCCAGCTGCAAAGTGATGGTAGTCACCTCCTGGGCAGCCACTGGGAGAAAGAAGAGGAAAGTGGTTCTTCGCCGCTTCATCTCACCTTCCGCCAGAGTAGCAAAGAACTGCTCTCCTCTTCCTTTACCCAGGGGCTGGCCAGGTGGCTCCTACCATCCCTTTGCAGCTGGAATCAGAGGCTGCCACCACCGCTGCCAACCACTGGGATGGTTGAAGGGCAGGTGGATCTCCTCCTTTTCCTTGTGGTAACCGGCCTCCTTGTTGTCTCTGGGTGCTGCATTTTCTGGGTCCCCTTCACCTTCCTCACCCCTCCTGCACGAAACAACATGGCTGCTATCTTGATTGTCCCTTTGACAGTACAGCTTTTAAAAAGTAAAAGTTTACAAAAGCGCACAATCGCTAGCACTTTGGGGCATTTGACAGCAAGCCCATTCCTGCGCATATCCAGCCAATCAGATGAAGAGTTCATCCCCCTCCGGACTGCACAACAAATCGCATGGGTGTTTGAATGAGCAGGAATGTGCATTTCCTGCAGAGCTTTAAAAAATAAATAAGGGGAAAGCCACAAAGGTAGGCTTTTCCCATGGAATATTTGGAGTTTTTGGCCTCCCTCCTTTACAATACATTGAATCACCGTGGGATCCCATTGGGACAAAAGGTATTATCCTCACGTTCTATGGGAGTATTTTCACTGTCTAGACAACCCCTTTGTCCCAATTGGCAAGAATCCCACAAAAGGATGTTGTGCTGCATCTCTTCAAACTCTTTGCAGGCATTTACAGTACAAATGTTTAATGATAGGCATTTTGCAAGGTACAGTATTCAAGAGTAGAGATTTTCTACATTCTACTTTCTGATATATTACAGTCAGCCTTCCATATCCACGGATTCTGCATCCACAGATTCAACCAACCCTGGTTCAAAAATATATTTTTTTAAATTCCAAAAAGCAAACCTTGCTATTTGCCATTTTATATAAGGGCCGCCATTTTACAATGCCATTGTATGTAATGGAACTTGAGCACCCACAGATTTTGGTACCCATGGGGGGGGGTCCTGGAACCAAACCCCAGCAAATACTGAGGATTTTTCTACAATCAGTGCCAAATGAAAAACAAATGTTTCAACTGCTGAGCAATTTTGTTGCATGGTTCTAGTCCTTATGCTTCTCTCCTAATAGAGGACTGGTTCTGTCGAATTTGACCACGCTGCCCAGTGCTATGCTTATTGTCCAAATCCAATAAGATCCAAATTGGAGTGCTGATGTGGACAGCCAGGCCTGAAGCCAACATGTACCACACACCCATTGGTGTGTCCAGTTCCAAATGCAAAAGAAGATCTGTCCTTGGGACCTGGCGTCTGAATATCTATCACCTTTGTTAGAGTAAGGCAATAATCTACTGTATTTAATGAGCTTGTGAGACCTGAGTTAATCACAGAATCTTTTGAGGTATCTCATTGATCATTCAAAATCAAGATGACAGCACATAACAACAGCCTCCCCCAAACTGATGTCCTCCATATGTGCTGGACCACAAACCTCAACAGAGCATGTCAAATGGTTGAGGTGGTGGGAATGATAATCCAACACATTGGGGGGCATCTGGTTGTGGAAGGTGATGTGTTCATTTTGCACTGGGGAGGGACAGTCTTCTTTCACACTTGAAAAAAAAAAGCAGGTCACTCTTAAAGCTCACCTTTAGGTTAAAGCATGCAATGTAGCCCTTAATTAGAGCTTCAGCAAGGTCTGCACACATTTGATATCTATTTTACAATAGCAGTTATCATACAAATTAAACTTAGCCACTCAGGAGACACACTTATGTTTTCTCAAATAAGACAAGGGAAACCATAGAGGTCAGTGCTGAAAGGGCATAATAAGTAGTTTGAAGATTTTTTTTTTTTAAATTTAGATCTGGAGCAATTGGCTTCAGTTACAAAATTATGGGACATGCAGAAGAATGTTGATTTCAGCACATAATCTCCACTTTAATTGCTCCTGGAGAGTAGTCTTAACTGTATTGGATGAACGAAATTGAGAAGTTGTAAGTACAACTTTCAACATTTTATTATTTTTTTTTTAAATCACTTTAATTTATATTATTGTCTTTCTGTCTTTCTTCTTGCTAACTGGACAATGTGTAGTAAACGCATTTTTCTTAACATGTCCATACTGTATGACTTGTAATGAAAGTATTTTGTGGCCAGTCAGTTTTCACTGATAACCATGCAGCTCTCACTTTGGAAACCACAAGGCATTTAGTTAAAGCAGGAGTGGGAAACTTCAAATGGTCCAAGGATCATTTTCTGACTCCAAGACACACTGTGCTCCCTACCAGGCCCACAAATGCTCAGAACTTCCATTTTGTAAAAGCCACAGTTCCTTGTTATCAGGTATGCCCTTAGAGCACATAAATGAACTCATACATATTCTGAGTACACATGCTTACAAGGGCTCTTGTGACCTTGGCCAAAAAGCATCTTAGGTAAATTGGAATTTAAAAAACACATTCACACAGAATTCTCTAAAAGAGGAATTTTATTGAACACACAGAAATCAAAATATACATGATAGTTGCATTGGGGAATAATATCTATTATGGTGGAGCTTCATAAATGGCAAACATTACATTCAAAATACAAACAAAGGCTAATAGAGCATAATAATCTCCTCAGATGCCAAGACTGACAAAGAGATTGATCACAAATTAGCAAAGGCATATAGAATATTTGGAAGACTTCCAAAAGAGTCTGGAGTAATAAACACCTGAGGCGAAGCACAAAAATCAGTGTGTATAGAGCCATTGTACTGTCTATTCTCCTTATGGGTCTGAAACATGGGTCACCTATCGCCACCACCTACGACTCCTTGAATACTTTCATCAGCGCTGTCTACGCACAATCCTAAATATACTACACTGGACTGACTATGTGACAAATGTCGCTGTCCTTGAGCAAGTAGGGATCACCAGCATTGAGGCCATGATATTGAGAACACAGCTGCACTGGGCAGGGCACGTTTCTAGGACGGAGGACCATCGCCTCCCAAAAATAGTACTCTATGGTGAATTCGCCACGGGTCAGCGTAAGAGGGGCGCTCCAAAAAAACAATACAAGGACTCCCTGAAAAAACATCTCAGGCTCGGCCAAATTGATCACCAACAATGGTCCGCCCTGGCCTCACATCGGGAGGCATGGAGATGCACTATCCACAATGCTGCAGCCTTATTTGAGAACTCACGCTGAACGAAGAGAAACGACAACGCAGAAAGAATCACAACCCAGAAACATCACCCAAGGAGACCTTCTGCTGTGCTTTCTGCAACCGGACTTTTTAATCTCGGATTGGCCTTTTTAGTCATCAGCACGCTTGCAGAAAGCACAGGATGAGTCCTTCCTGAATCTTCGTTTGTGAAGAAAAGCCAGAGAGAGAGACTTTAGGATGGGGAGATGCTAACTCAAAAAGAGCAAACTTTCAAGGCTGCAAGGTTTTGGAATTAAGCAATGTGAAGCTTTAGGGCTGCTAAGAGAAGGGAAAGATCAGAGAAAGAAAGAGGTTCAAAAGTAAGAACAATATAATATTTTCCATAGTACACAGACACATACCAGAGATGGAAGGAGCCATTTGGGGGAGCTGTAATGTGTAGGAAAAGTACCTCCTGAAAGATAATTTAAGAGTGAAGGGAGCTATTGCACCAGGGCAGCATTGGAACAATAGTGATATTGGCAGGTACTGATGAGGTTTTCCCATCAATTAAAAGGGGCACAACAGTAACAAACTAGAATGCAAGGCACGAACAGTAACAACTAGAATGTGAAGCACCTACTACACCATGTGATAAGTACTGGCCAAATTCATTACTATCCCACTGAAATTTTGCTTTAGCAGCCTCCTGTGGTAAAGTCCTAGGGGTCTGAAATAGTGGTTTCAGCTTAAAAAGAGCAATGCCTAGCTTAGGCAGTTATTTCAGCAAGAAAAAAAGCAAAGCTAAGACAGAGATTTCAACAAGAGGCAGGCAGCTAAAGAAGGAGGAGGCAGGCAGCTCAAATTCTTGGTTCAAATATACTTCACCTCCAGAACCATCTCCCTTTGAACTTGGGATCCTTTTTAATGGCTCTCGAGAATGAAATGCCCTTAAGGCTTTCATAGTTTTACTCTGTCTCAGGATATTGTCTCATTTTGCTTACTAAAATTCACCTGCGAGAGATTACTGAATTGCTTTATCCTAGTTAGAAAAGAGAGAAATGTTAAGTTGATCACCATGTACCCCAAAGAGGATATTTCTTTTCCATGGCATTTCCTGTCTATAATGTATTGTTTACCAACTGCAGGACCACGTGTTGGGAGAGATAGAACCTTGTCTAGGGGATATTCAGTAGAGGATATTTCAATAGTTTGATCAGTTTTTTTAACAGACCTAGCAGGTGGTAGATAGTGGAGTTCATTATAGGTGCTATGCATATGACTGGACTGGAAAGGCTTTCTAGTTAACCCTTGCTGTCTTCAGCCAGACAATCAAAGAGGTTCAATTTTAGGATGTACACATGTGTATCTTGGGAGGGATGTTGTCCAGATCCTAACATCCTGGTGGTAGGCATCTGGAGTGACTCTATGGTCAACTTCCAGCACAGAGTCATGCTGGAAGACCTCCTGATGTCTTCAGAGACCACCTCCAGTGTGACTTTATAGTCCTTCAAATGCCTAGAGAGACCTTCCCGTCCCCAACCATGGGTAAGTGAAACCATGGGAACTGATCCCGCGTAAACACGGGATGAGCTGTAATAGTACTGTTTGTATCATTTGTTATGTTACTTTGGGAAAGGACCATTTAAATTCTTTCATTAGCACAAAAAGTAACATGCTGCAGGTAATACTATTATTGGTAATGCAGTCATGCTCTGAATATCACCATGTTGGGGGCTGGTGTCCTATTAGTCACATGCATAGATATAAGTCCAATTTATGCCTGTGTATGTCCTTTTTTTCTTTTTCTTTTTGGTCATGGCAGAGGTCAGAATTTTATATCTCCTGTGCACAACCACCAACTCCCCCTAAAAAAAATTCATGCTGTTTCCCTCCAGTGGAGAGCAGGATAGAGCTGAGAAGCACCTGGCTATCTGACTATAGCCAGACAAACAATGATGAAGGCATCCTCTGGGACCTCCCAGGGTTTCACCAGAGATCCTGGAGGTCATTACTGTGTCAGGAGTTAGAGACTGAACTCCATAGAAGGGGGCTTACCAGTTTGTCGGGAGGGCCGTCTGCAGCCTGGTCGGCTCCCCATTCTGCCGCTCCCATCAGCCTCCTTGCGGCCACGTGGTGAGTGAGGAGGCCACCATCATGGTCCTCCTTCTTCCCAGCAGCCACTGCAACCAGGAAGAGGTGGGAAGCAGACAGCCAATCGGGGCCAGCCCGCTGCACCCTGATTGGCTGTCAATGAAAGAGGGGAGGGATATCCGGCTGTGTTTCAGGATTGGCCGGATGATTCGGGGGGGGGGGCTTGCAACGGGGTTGCTATAAAGGCCTGCCCCGGCGCGAAACCTCCAGTCTGGCTCGAGGAGCTGAAGACCCACCCACCCTCCCTATTATGGTTTGCTTCATAATTTGTCGCAATTTGCTGGGCAAATGGCATGGGTCGTGATCCGGGTAAGTGGGGGAAAGAGGCAGGTCTCCATCAAGTTTAAGTTCAAGTTCAAGGTCAAGTTCAGGTTCAAGTGCACGGAGACCCTCCCCTTCCCCATTTTACTGAGGTCTAACTTGCTTGTTTTCAGGGGAGGGGAGAGCATCAAGCGAGTTGGCTTGACCAGGCTCTCTCCTTCATGTGGGGGCGGTGGCAACCGACATGTGACCATTGCCCGACACAGGGTTGGCCAATGAAGCGATCCAGACCCATGCTGGGATGCCAACCATTATCAGCCATTAGCAAGCTGCGGCCAATTTACTGCCAACATTATTTCAATGCCAATATGATTTCAATATACTATTTTCTATCAATTATTATACTAACCTGTATCTAATCTTTTATATCGTTTTGTACTCAATACATTTGATAAGGAACATGAAGTTGTCTGTGTATTATCATCCCCTGACATACTGTGCCTCCAACTGTGGTCATACAACCATCCCCTGCTTTCCACAAGCCAATAAATGGTGGGGGGGGGCACAGGAAGAGGTGGATGGCACAGGTCCTGCAGAAGAGGAGTGGGGAGATGTATTATAGTCCGTAATGTGGCAGAACTTTAGGGCACTTCTCCCATTGCAGGATCTTGGCCAGTTTCCATCAGAGGTCCCTCAAGTTCAACTTGGTGAATAGTCATGAGGAGG
Organism: Gambelia wislizenii; assembly: GCA_030847615.1. Taxonomy (NCBI): domain Eukaryota; kingdom Metazoa; phylum Chordata; class Lepidosauria; order Squamata; family Crotaphytidae; genus Gambelia; species Gambelia wislizenii. Next base: position 281,753,458 of record JAUMIR010000001.1, on the reverse strand, counting down.
ATTTACCTCAAAAGCTGATACAGAAATATTTTAAATAAAATAATTATTAACTGAACTGACTGTCACTCCTTGGAAGTCTGAATACAATCATTCCATAGGGGTAAGACTTCAAAGGCATAGCCATGTTAGTCTGGAATATCAGTAAGCAAAAGGATCTTGTAGTGCTTCTAGAGCAATTCTATGGTATTCTATGGCAATTCTCTATTATATACAGTTTCAGGTAACTGCGGTAAGACCGAAACATACCCCTGCAAATACAGTTGTCCCTCCATATCCAAGGATTTGGTATCCATGGATTTAAGTATTCACAGCTTGAAAATATTCTTTAAAAAACAATAATCCAAAAAGCAAACCTTGATTTTGCCATCTTATATAAGGGACACCATTTTGCTAAGCCATTGCATAGAATGGGACTTGATTTGGATTTTGGTATCCACAGGGGGTCCTGGAACCAAACCCCACCAAATATGAAGGGATAAATATACAGTTGTCCCTCCACATTCACGGGGGTTAGGGGCGAGAGACCCCTGCAAATGTGAAAAAACCACGAATAAAAACTAGGTCAGGCCACCGCCCTCCCACAACCCCTGCTGCTTCTCCCCCCCAGGAGCAGCGACGAGGCTACCCAAGCCTCATCACTGCTTCCTCCCACCCTCTCCAGCCCCCCCGAAGAGCAGCGACGGGGCTACCCAAGCCTCGTTGATGCTTCCTCCCACCCTCTCCCCCCCCCCAGGAGCAGCGACGGGGCCACACAAGCCTCGTGTCTGCTTCCTCCCACCCTCACCCGCCCCCCCCAGGATGGATGGCAGGGGGGCGCTCCCAAAACTGCGAATAGTCAAAACCGCGAATCTTAAAGCTGCGAATGTGGAGGGGCAACTGTACTTCCTTCTCCCTACTTACTCTGCCCCACTTGGGCTAATGGGTAGTGTTTAAAGTTTCCTTCTTACTTTTCTCTGTGAAGAACAAAAATGCTTTCGGTCAGCATTTTGAGGGAATTAAAAAACTTCTCACTTTTAAATATTTTTATAGTAAAAGTAACAAAACAAGTAACAAAAAGTAACAAGTAATGCAACTAGTTACATGAACATTCTAGTACCAGTTACTAGTAATGAGTAACAGAGGAAACTGAGTCACATGTAACAGTAATGATTCCTTTTAAGAATTAATTGATGGCATTACTTACCTTCCTCAACTAAATCTTACCAAGGAGGTTATATATGGTTTAGTTGTAGAAATAGATTGAGCCCCTGCCTTTATTGGTTAGGCCATAAACAATAAGTTTATGCCTCTTTACATATATTTATCTACTTGTACTTGGAATACATCTTGGGTCTGCCCCCCAAATACTCCATAGATACCTTAACAATAAGTCCAATAATAATAATAATCTAATATGGAAAGCATACAGCATTTTCAGCTGTCATTGATTTATTCAGGCCTGGAAAGAGAATCAGAGCCAATATTTGCTCTAAAAAGTCTCCTCATGCAGCTTCTTCTGCCAGAGAAATGTGCCCTGGTGGCGCAGTGGTTAAATGCCAGTATTGCAACCACAACATTGTGAGTTCTATCCTGCAGAGCTCCAGGTTGACTCAGCCTTCCATCCTTATGTAGGTTGGTAAAATGAGTACCAACCCGTTGCTAAATTTAGCTAAAAAAAATTGTAAACTGCTTAGGGAGTGCTTTGGCACTGATAAGCAGTACAGTTGTCCCTTCATATTTGCTGGGGTTTGGTTCCAGGACCCCCTGTGGATACCCAAGTCCGTGAATACTCAAGTCCCATTATATGCAATGGCATAGCAAAATTGTGTCCCTTATATAAGATGGCAAAATCAAGGTTTGCTTTTTGGATTATTATTTTTTTAAAGAATATTTTTAAGCTGTGAATACTTAAATCCATGGATATGGAGGGACAACTTTATATAAATATCAATGCTGTTGCTATTACTTTTTTTGTTTTTCATTTAACTGCTGCTATAGATTTTCATTTATATTTAAATATTTTAACTGGTCTTCTGGTATCTGTTATAATATTGTCACCTACCACTAAAATTGTACTGATGGTTTGTTAAAAACAACAAGCTGAAAACCCAGTGGGATTAGTTGGGTCAGAAATTATATGCTGTGCTTCATTACCATATTACTGGAATTGCATGTAGTCTAAACAATGTGTTTCTCCTCTTGATGTATAATCACATCATGTTAAGATTTGACTCCAGTAGACTTAGCTAATTAGTTTTCATCATCTTTAGCTTCTGTTTACATTTCCCAGTTGCTGTTGCAATTCTTGTGCGAGTATTTTTCAGGAGAGTTTGTCAAAAAAAGAGTTAACCCTAGCTTTGCCTATTTGCTTTCAGAGAATTCTCTGCTCTGGATTCAGGACCAGATGTTTCTATTTGTCTAGATTTCATGCCATACCTATCCCACCAACTACAGCAGACCCATGTTCTGCAAACAGCACCACCACTGAACATCCTGGCTTACATCCAGTTGCTGGCCACGCTGATTGGAGGATCCTGGGAGTTGCAGTGGGAAAACATGAAAAATTAAGGCCTGAATCCTATTTGTTGTTACTGTATTCCTTCAAGTTATTTCTGACTTATGGCAATCCTAAGGCAAACCTATCAGGGGTTTCCTTGGCAAGATCTTGTCACAGAGGTTTGGCATTGTTTCCACTGAGGCTGAGAGGCTGTGATTTGCCCAGGGTCACGCAGTGTGCTTCCATGGCTGAACACAATTTGAAACCTGGTCTGACAAGACTCACATCACTAAACAAGCTGGCTCTCCTCAATCCTATTGCTTAGACCCAAATAGAGTAGCCCCATTGAATCAATTGTTGGTTGGTGAGGCTACATGTAGGTAAATCTGATTAAATGGGGCTACTCTAGTTGGAATTACCAGGAAGGTTCAGAGCAATGTAATCTGCACCTCCCTGAAAATATCATGTTTGAAGTAGGGTGATTACACTATAAAAGCCACATGTGGAACTTCCGTGTCTGCTCCTTCCATCTGTGGAAGGTTTTGATCCAGCTGAGGAACTCCAAGAGCAGAATCAGGGGGAGGATATTTTTGCCTATTCCCCCTCACCCGGCAGCCCCCTACCACTCTGGTCTAGAACAGTTCTCCTCTGGAACAGTGTGGGCGGTGGCACCGTGAGCTGTGGCAGGAGAGAAGAATCTCCAAAAATGGCCCACCTCCCTTTTCTGTTGGTGGAAGTATCCATAGTTCACTACATAGAGGCTTATTGCACAAGGAAGTAAAGTGGCAATGCAGCCGGATCATTGCACTTCCATTCTGTCTTATTGTGTGATGTCATAATTCTTCAGTAGGTCTTCAGTTCTGGTTCCATGGAAGACAGTTTTAAAAGCCAGTCTTTTTTTCTGACAGAGCTAACTCACTTTTACAACCTTCTCCTATGGGACCAGAACTGAAGAACTACAGTGTTGTACGGTGAAGCAGAACGAAAGGTGCAACAATTCAGCTGCACTGCTGTTTTAATGTCCTCATGTGATAAGCCTCTAAGTTTCACTATGGGTACTCCCTTATATATTCCTTTATGTCTCTTACATAGTAGAAGGATCTTAATACATGTATAGCAATGAAACAGAGCTGACATGCAGGCTTTTAGTGCTACAGCATCATTAGATCAGGATGTAAATATTGCCTGTTCCCAAATATTATTTGTTAAGATGTAGTGAACATCACTGGAATTACAGCTCTGATGATACAAAACATCCCGGATGCATTACGTATGTGTGCTATTTACAGTATGTTTTCATTGTTGGTTAAATTGCTTGTCAGTTTTCTGACACAGTAATTAGATTACCCGAGATAAGCCTCACTTGATGAGAAGCAAATGTTCAGACTGTGATCGCTTATTTAAGCAAATTAGTTTGGACTGAAAATAAAATATTGGCAATGGTTTACATTTAAAATATCAACAAGTAAGATGCACAAAAGGCTGTAGTCCTTTGCACAGTTAGTACAAAGTAAATCCTATTTAATTTGGTGTGACTTGCTTTCAAACAAACAATTTTCTGTGTATAACAAAGACACACTCAAAGTCTAGTTAGGAAAACTAATGGGAGGCTACAATGGGATGCTGGCATGTTGCTATGTGCTTATGATGGGCAAAGCACGAATTGTTTGTGAAAGTGCAAAATGCCATGAGAGTAATACTGTGTGGGGGTTCTGGAATTGGTTGGCTTTCCATGCATGTGAGCCCTCTCCTTCAATAATAACAGACTGTAGGTTGCAGTTTGTGGACTATGATAATCTTTGCTCTATAGTTAATATGGTCCCTGGTTTCGGAGGGGGGGTGTCATATAGTTTTAATGTTTTGCTAGCCTTGGCCAATCAAAATCTTTTTTTTTTTTGAAAAAAATTGATTAGGTTATATGTATAGTGTATATGGCTAGAACTGAGTTGGCCTGACAATTGAATGCATGTCTAAAAGATCAGCACTACTGAGCACAGTTAGTCTTAGGACTTTATCAGACGCTACCCTTTAAACGTTTTTTGACAGCATAAAAAAAATTATGCCAGCTTAAGAACATTCTGCTCCCGCACTTACCTCTTTTCCCAGCAAAGGCAGCTCTGTGAATAAAGAGGAAGTGAACAGAGCCCTGTTCACTTCCTCACTCGAAATCCTGCGAGACTTTGTTGTACGGGAACTTTAAAAATAAAAACAAAAATAACACATTTAAAGTTACACCAAGTACCTTAATACACTTTAAAGGTCCCAAGTAACCGGGGGAGGGTCATCAAAAGAATGAAACTTACCTAGATGTCCTGATCTGACCCAGAAGGGTTCTGGCCAGTCCAGCCATTGTCAGGGTAAGCACGAGATGTAAATGCCCCAATGTTCCACATGCTGGCACAAAAGCAGCAAGGGACATCTATTGATGGCTTAAGCCGTCTATTAACAACTATAGTAAGTGATTTTCACTATACATAAACACAAAAGGGCGACGTTGTCTGATCCGCCTGCCCTTTTGTGTTTATGTGGCATCGTTATGATGCCAAATTTAATCCATCTGATAAAGTCCTAACTCACAGATAAAGACTGAAACCTGAATCTCTATTTTCCATTTTTAACATTTTGAATTCCTTTTGTTCTTTGTCCATGTTCTTCCTAGAGCTAGAAAGTCACATGTAATAAGTTTCTTTTGTAACTAGTTACCTTTGCTGTAATGAGTGGTAACAAATATTTTTTGCCTGTAACAACCAGATCTGTGATTTGCTACTTTTCAATGTAATGGAATGGAGTTTCTGTCTATTATTCATTAGGGGGGCTGTTTTCTGATTCAGTTTGAGCTATAGTGGAGGAGAACAAAGGCTCACTGCTGCTTCTTTCTGGGGTGCTGTGCAACTAGTGAGGAGCAAGCAAAAAGAAGGGAGGGAAGAGAGCAAGAGACAGAGGATATAGAAGCATGAGCTGCACTCAAGACTTGCGTAGCTGGAAATTTTAAAAATTACTTGTTAAATTGTTACCCTGCCTTTTCTGCTTTCCTCCATTCTGCCCAAATGAAAGAGACTCTTGGTAGTTTCTGAAAGAGAAAGAGACTGTCATTTAAGTGTGTCTGAATAGTGGGGTGGTGGGAAAGGACTATCTTACCAGCTTGGCTGGTCCAAACAGTGACACAGGCTGTACTGTACACTGTTTTGTATTGGCTGGATTGGTGCGAAAGGAGGCGGGAGTGTTTTCCTGTATGCCTGAGGCCAGTTAAGGAATGAGATTTAGAGCAAGTGATTGGGGAAGAGGGAGATGGGGAAGGAAGAAGGATTGAGTAAGTGGTTCCTTCTGTGTGCTTGCCCAAAGCCTATCTGTACAGTGCATGGCACCTGCATGCTGGGCCTATGCAGGGGAGGGGGGTCCAGGCTGGATAGTCCATTCATTATTACAGTCATCAGAAACAGAAAGTGAGTGTTTCAGGAAGGGGATAACCACAATTTGCCTCTGCAAACATTTTTTTAAACATTTCTTCTCCCCCCCCCCCGCCATCTCCATCCCCTCTAAGAGAAAGTTGCGTTCTCATTTTTAAGACTATAATCCTATGCACAGTAGGAGTAATACATTCATTTCAGTGGGATTTACTGCGCATATTAAGTGCTGTAAAGTCTACAGTACACACATGGTTGCATGAAATAAATTTAAGTACTTTGTCTAATTTGTTGTTCTTAACTGCCATCAAGTCAACTTTGACTTATGGTGACCCTATGAATGAGAGGCCTCCAAGTCGCCCAATCATCAACAGCCCTGCTCAGGTCTTGCAGACTCAGGGCCTTGGCTTCCTTGAGTGAGTCTATCCATCTGCAGTGCGGTCTTCCTCTTTTCCTGCTGCCTTCTACCTTGCCAAGCATTATTGTCTTTTCTAGTGAGACTTGTCTTCTCATGATATGTTCAAGTCCCATCTTAGTCATTTTGTTTTTGAGGGAGTATTATAGGAACTATTTACTTTTCTTCTCGGCTGTCTATTGTCTCCACAGAACTCTTCCCCGGCATCATATTTCATATTTATTCTCTTATCAGTTTTTTTCCACTGTCCTGCTTTCACAACCTTACATAGAAATTAGAAATACTATGGCAAATACAATTAGTATGAAGCAACTTGATGGTTGTAAAGTAACACAGATTATTAGTTTTATGCATTTTGTTCCACCAACACAGTTTTCCTTCTCCATCTCATTTGCAGTCTGGGTACAGTTGAATTCCATGTCTCCTGAAGAAAAGTGCCTGTCCATATAGAACTCCAGCTAATTGTGCACTTTCTTAATCCCATCCTATAAACTATAATTATTTAACTATAAATCCCATCCTACCTCAATTGGATAGTGTGCAGGAGAGTTGTAGCCCAAGGTATCTGGGTGGGAAGAAAGTGATAAGGTGGGTTGTTTTGTAATGTCTTTTGCATTTTTCTCAGAATTTCCAAAATGCAATATCTTAATTGTCCAATTATGGGAACCAGAGAGCATTTACCTATTTGGGTAAATGGCACAATAGTAACAGTAACATACTAGTAACAAGCAATCCAGCAGGTCACTTTCTTGACTATAGTAACAGTAACAAGTAATGAGCTGTTGGGAATTCAGAGTAATGAATAAAGGAACTGGTTCCTTTTTTAAAAGTAACATTCTAAGCTCTACTTCTCCCTCAATGTTAATATGGAATTAGGGCTGAGCTAAAATAGTGGCAGCGATTTTCATTAACAGCCCATTTTACAGCAGTTTTTCAGAGATGGTGCCATGTAAGTGTTTACACTAAGGAAAGAGAGTTCAGTCCTCTCAGCTGCCAAGATGGTTTCATGTGAGTATAGCAAAACAAGGATGGATTTTTCTCCATTTGCTCAAAGAAGGACTATATAACTTTGTTTGCCCTCAATGACATCATCATCACTAATTCTAATTGGCTATGTGGCACTGTGACATCATTGCATTCTGTATGTGGTCCCTGATTGGCAGGTATCACGAAGAAATAATGCCCAGAAAAGAAAAATGGCACCACACAACAGGTGAGGAAACAAGAGCTGTGGATCATTTCAAAGTGCTGCCAAAAGGGAAGAAAGTAAAGGCCAGGGATGGGGGGAGAAAAAGAAAAAGGAAGAGGCAGGGACACAATTCATACCCTTTAAAAGTTTTACCTCAGAAATTTTTGAGAACAAAATATGGCACAGCCCTAATAAAACAAACTCAGTTGCAACGAGTCACAAGATCTGGCCTTTGGTTCCAAAAACTCAGTGAAGAGTGGGTTCTGCAAGGCCTTTGATGAAAAAAAACTGTTACAGGGATTATAAACATGCTATGCCAAAGTGTCAAGTCTTGCTGCTATTGCCAGAAGGCGCCAATTTCCTTTTAGCTCAACAGGGAACCCTACTGATTTAAGATGTCAAGGGCCCCAGTTCAATTTTTTGCTGGAATGGATTCCTCACAAAGAAGGATAATCTTTTGTTTGATGTTTACTCACTTGGATACCTTTCCATATGCTGTTTTCACATCAGGCTTTGCAATTTTTTATTTAATCTTGCCAGAATGCATTTATGCATTAGCTGATTTTGCTGCTGATGTTGTACAGGTGAAATGTTGCTTTCTTTCTAGAGCTCTGTCCTGAGCAGCTGCAATGCATTTGACAATTAACTGTCCTTCAACTGATATTTTATATTTTTTTGCTTGTTTCCAATATGTCCTACTCTTGCTCGAGGAAGGAGGGTGGATCTGAATGATCAGGGGAAAGTGGGGGTGTATGCATGAGGACTAAGTTTTAAGAGAACACAGTTTGTGAGAAAACAGAATGTATTTTTAAAATTTATTTAGAAAATAAGTTAATAACAGCCCTACTGAATCAGACCAAAGGCCTATCTAGTCCAGCATTCTATTCCCACAGTGGCCAATCAGTTGCCCATGAGAAGCCCACAAGCAGGATCTGAGGGCAACAGCACCAATAGCCTTTTGGTGGACTCTACCAATTGAAATATGCAGGTCATTGGGGCATCTAATTCACTCCAAGCTTTAGTCCAATGGAACTGTCCAAGGTCCTGAATCCTAGCCACCAAATAGGTTCAGCACCTTCAACTTTAACTTGTTTAAAGTTCAGACTCCCAGAGTAGATTTACTGGAATGGGAGCCACCTGCTGTCACAGACAGAGGCAGATTATCAAAGGACATCCATCCATTATAACAAGGACTCACTGTTAGCTCAATCTTCCACAAATTTGGCTCATCTCTTTTTATAGTTATCCAAGTTGATAGCCGTCACCAGCTGTCAGCTTGGATATATGTTCCCTAATCACAATCAATAAAAAGTTCTCAAAGCAGTTCACATCATAAAACATGGCCTGTGGGCATGTTTCAATAAAGTTGTCTCCAGGCTCAGCACAGATGGGCTCTCACAAACAGATATCCCATCTTCAAGCCAAAGAACAATCCCTCACCCAATGCCTGATCATCTACCCATGTTCTGGCTGTCTGGGGGAGCAACCCATACTTTGAATTATACAGTATGTTTCTCTCCCCCTGCCCTCCCACACACACACTTCAAAAGACCAATTTCAGGAACACATAAACACATCATTTTACTTCTTACAGGTTACAGATATTATGCCCTTAATATTTCATTTACATGTTCCTTGGCCCATGACTGAACTTGCAGGGACACGGATTCTTTTCTTAAACAGAAGGGTTTCTGCTTCCTCTGGCCCTGCTCAGGCACAGCTGTCCACCAAGAGATTCTCTCTCTCTCTCTGGCTTTTCTTCGCAAACGAAGATTCAGGAAGGACTCATCCCGCGCTTTCTGCAAGTACGCTGATGACTAAAAAGGCAATGTGGTATTTGATGGGAAAAAAGGCTTTCCCACTCCTTGTTTAGAGAAGTGGAATGCAATTTGATCTGTGAAAATCCACTATAATGTTCCCACTGCACTGACAAACAGAAGTGATGAATACATCCAATTACTGCTAGGTGTGTCCAGTCAGTCCCACTGCACTGACCCACAAATGCGAATTTGCTCCGCTTATTTAAACCAGGGGTATATACCATTTAACTGAAATGAGTTCACCCATAAGTTTTTCTCTAGTTCAGTACTTTTTACATCAGGGTAAAAGTCATGCAGCCTTCCATAAGTTGTTAGACTGCAACTCCCAGCAGCCCCAGCCAGCTTAGCCAAATGTGAGAAATGTTGGGAGTTGCATCCCATCAACATCTGGAGGGCCATAGGATTCCCATCCTTGATTTACTTTACAAGCTACCCTACCAATATGCCACCTTGTGTGGTGAATGTGTCTACTTAGTGTCTCCTTTGCCCATTAGTCATTTTTGATATAGTACTTTCTCAGTTAATCTATAAATATAGGATAATGCAGGTGATTTATTTCAAGATGAAGCCAATGTATTGAAGCAAATGTATTGAAGTAAATGAAATCATATTTAAGTTCATTTACAAAATAAGATATTTATTTACTAAGCAACTAGATATCTAAAATAGGGTTTGTATGGTGTTTGCCTAAGTGTTACCCTCTCCTTAGGATTGAGGTATGGGACCAGCATGGCTTAGTGGTGGACTAAGACTCTGGAGACCAGGGTTTGAATCCCTGTTTGGCCATGAAAACCCACTGGGTGACCTTGGGCAAGTCACATACTCTCAGCCCTCAGAAAACCCTGTAATAGATTTGCCTTAAGTTGGAAACAACTTGAAGGCACAGAACAACAACAAGGGTTGAGGAACCTATGGCTCTCCAGGTATTGTTGGATGCATCCCTCAACATTGGCCATGCTGGCTACATGTGATCAAAATCACAGCTCATCACCTCAGCAACATCTTGAGGCCTACAGATTGCTTAACCCTGCCATAAGATTTAAGGTTAAGGTTAAGTGTGGCTAGAGAAAGACGTTCATCGCTTCTAAAGGGCTGCCTTTTTCCTTTGATGGGAACTAGAATATATGAAATCACCCATGAACATGGCTAGCACTCCTAGTCAGTGGGGAGGGGGATACAGCTTTTTTTTTCATTGTTATTTGAAAGCATCCACTGTCAAATACTCTGATTCTATTTCTGAGACAAAAGATTACATCAATACAGTTGTCTATTCAATAGCATGAATTTAAGGCAAATTAATATCAAGAGAGAAACTGGCTATTTTAGGAATTGTTATACTGAAATGATTTGTTTGTTTGTTTTTTATTTAGCTAGCAGAGAGTTTGAGAAAGCACAGCATCTCACTTCCATTTTCCATTCCCCAAAACAGTTTTTTTTAAAAAAAATAACCTAATTATGTCCCAATATTTACTGCCATCTATTGCATTCAACCCAACCAAGGATCAATTTCATCTGAAGGCAAGCAGAGTATATTGCACATCATCTTATGCAAAGCAGTGACCTTACTTGATTCAAATGCAAAACTGTCCATTCCTATTGCAGATGAAATTCACTGGGATAAAAATGTTCAACAGAAAGATTACATTTCCAGTGGGGCAGAAAGGTATTTGCCAGTGTCTCATAATGGCTTTGACATAAACATCTTGGATTTCAATCAGCACAAAGATAGAATGGCAATAATCCCTCGGAGAGGGGCTGCTCACTGAGGCTTTGTCATTGGCAGCATTATGCAGGCTCCCTCCTTCCTCCCCAATATATTACAATGAAATTTTGAAAGATTTTCAGGGGGAAAGGAATGGAAGGAAATAGCCTTCTAGTCATCTTAACGTCAGAAATATGATGTCTCTGGTGGTGGCTGCCTTGCCTGATAACTTTGCAACTGGGAGGTGAAGGTTACATCATTTACGTTATTTCCAGCATAAATGAAATGCACTGAAATCTCTGAACTGGAAGTGTCCCATCAATTCTCCCACCCTCCACAGCCCACCTCCTATCATTATGATGGCATCCCGACTCTCTCTGATGCATTTGATCCTTGTCTATAAGAAGAAGTAATTTGTCTCCTTAATGGAAATGTATGAAATTTGCTTTAACAGATTTTATGGGTTTAAACTAAAGGTCCCTGGAACGTTTCATAAATGCCAGCTCATGGAACACACGCAATTTGGGCATTTTCAAAGAAGATTTTATTTGGCAGTGTCATTTAGCAAAGAGGAAGAAAGAGCCTCACCATGCTTTCAGGACTGACCAGTGTGACTATACATATAAAATTCATAGTTCAAGAATATACTGTAGTTAGTAAATGGAAAAAAAAAAGATGAGGTCTCATTACATTATATGGCCTGAGGGAAAGAGAATGGGTGAATCATCAGCATGGTCTTATTGCCAAATCGCCCTGCCAGTAGACCTATTGTGTCTTGGAGGGGTGAGGCTGTCCAAGCCACCAGCCTCTCACTAGCTCCTAGTACTAGAAATAGTCACAAGAAGGCAGGTGGTAATTTAGGGCAGCCAGTGAGCTGCAGGCCACTTGGCCCATTCCTGTTAAACACATTGTGCAGTTTTGTGTAGCCTTAAGGGGCAGAGGGTTAACTCCACAGTCCATCAGAACTAGCCTATCGGCTCTTGCCTTCACTTCAAAGGTGCAGGATTATGGGGACAACACGGGAGATTTTTTAGAGTTCATAAAGTATTGGAGGGATGGCCTAGGGAGAAGAGTCACCTGCCAGACAGATGGGAGCCATTATCCTCTCAGGTCCTTAAAGGTTTAAGGGATGTGTGACCTTTTATTTGCACCTCAAATTTTGAGGATATCCTTTTCCATGCAGTGGCCTTGACAGGATTCTTCAGGGCTCTGCAAGTTAGCAAGCTAGTAGCCTCTTCTAAAGGAGATGGGTCTGGCAAAGCCTTGTACTGTACTTTAAAGACTTAAATCTTTCAGAGCAGACAGCAGTATTGAAAATCTAGAGTCCCAAGACAGATCAGAAGGGAGAAAGGGTGACTGCCACATTGGGGCAGCATCTTGACCAGGCTTTATGCCCTGTTAGGGCATTGTGGGACTACAGAGGAGCTAGGGCAGCATTGCTGTTTTGTCATGCTGACTCCGCCCCCACCCCCAGATATACATTTTTGTAAGTTACATCTGAGGCCTTGCACATATTAGGCCTGTGGGGTGAAGTTTGGTACCCATTCATTTCAGATTGGGGCTGCCTCCACAGCTTTAGTCCACAATCTATACAGTGGATTGGGTGCTACGGATCCTCAGCTTAAAAGAGGCATTTCAGCCTCTAAAATACTGGTTCTATTGGCTTTGCTAATGTTGCTGTTTTTCCATTAATATTCTAGGTCAGATATCAGGAGGTGAAGGGTCTTGATTTGCAGCCATAGCATGGTCTACTGGGCAGCACGCCATTCCTGAAGCTGCCATTTTGGGGCTCAGCTGGGGTTAAGCAAATTGACCATGGTGGAATGGCTTGGCAGAAGAGGCCTGTGTTGGAATGGTCTATTGCCTCTTTTGTTTGAGGAGTGCACTGGGCTTCCTCTCAGTGTGTTGGACATTCACCTTGTTGGAAATGACTTGAGCTTGCTGAAGGGCAAGGCCCTTATTCTTCAGGCTCTGCATGACTTTTGGTGCATACAGAGCAGGTGGCCAAGTGTAATATTGGTATAATTGGCTATCTTGCCACAGTACACCTGTCATGGTGACAGGGATCCCCAACACATTTATCTAGCCCAGAGCCGGGTGAACAGGGAAATATGCAATGCTACACAGAGGGGACTGGGCCATTTTCTTCCTCATCCATCCATAGTTTTCTGGTGCCCAGAGTTCTACAGAGCGGATGGCATCTATCCGTCAGAGGAGGGAAATAAGTTGTTCCTGGAAGATCTGCAACAGAGTGAGCAACCTATTGGCTGGCCTGGTGGGGGGAAGGGACTAAATAGATGCTTGTCCCTTGTCCATGGCAGGTAGTGGGGGGAGAATATGAGGTATGGTGTACACCTTGGCACCCTTTCAGTATAGGGTAGAGCTCTGGAACTGCTGCTCTAAGGTCCTAAGACCTGAGGGTGGGGAAGGACTCTTGCCCTTGATTGTATCTGGGGTTTGCTCTCACTTGTAAAATCCTGTGTCTTGGGTGGGAGCCCCCTGGGTTTGCCTTCCAGCAGATGATCAGTTACTGAACTGCCCCCTGGATCTGGTGTTTTACCCAAAGGAAAGCTGCGGAGGTAGTCAAGGGATGCTCCCCCCTCACTTCTTCCAGGATTATCACAATGTAAATAGTTTAGGTCAGTAAAGTGGCCCTTACCTAACCCAACTTCCTGTCTCTGGTCTCATTATTCCATGGCAGGTCATCAAAGCATAGGCTGATTTTCATTTGACATTTTTTATATATAATGTGCTCCATTATATATTTTCAATATGATCCCTAGTGCCTCTTCTTTCCCTGAACCCAGCTTGGATGTCTGTCATTTCTCACTCCATATACAGTAAAAGTCATTGTAACATTTTGAGCATCACTTTGCAGGCATGGGAGATTAATGCAGTCGCCAATTGTCCCTGTAATCCTTGGCATCCCCTTTGGAATGTATATTGGGCATTTCCAATCTTCTTGCCATTGTTTTGTTTTCCATATTTGTTGGCAGATTTTAGTTAAAATTTGAATGGATTTTGTATCTGTAGCTTGAAACAGCTGTATTGCTATGGCATCTGTTCCTGAAATTTTATTTTTCCCAAGTACTTTGAGAGCATTTTCCACTTCACTTTCTAAAATTGTTGGTTCATCAGAAAAAGGTTCTTCCTTGAATGATTCTGACATCTTTTCATATTTTTAATATAGTTCATCAATGCATTGCTTTCATCATCTTTTAATTTTTTTTTTAAAAAAATCATACAGTGTGTTCCCCTGTTGGCTATAGAACAACCACAGTCTTCGGAGATTTTCACACTACACTGTTATAGTGTTACTGTTCCACTTTATTTGCTATGGCTGCCTCCTGTGGAATCCTGGGATTTGCAGTTTAGGGAGGGGCATTTAGCCAGAGAGCTCTTAGACCTCACTAAACTACATACCCCAGAATTCCACAGGAGGAAGCCAGAGCAGTTAAAGTGGAATAGTAACACTATAACAGTGTAGTGTGAAAATCTCCTTCGTTTGAATTTCCCTTTGATTTCTTGGATCTTGTAGAAAAGATCTTTTGTTCTACCTTTTTTGCGGGGGTGTCTTCTATTTCTTTTTGTTTGTTATTGTAATAGTTCTCTTTGTCCCTACACAGAAGTCACTGGACAGTTCCATTCAGGATTCTCACTCTATTTCTCTCACCTTTTACTTTTGCTTCTCATCTGTCCTTAAATGTTTGAAGAGCATCATCTGTCATCTAATGAGGTTTTTCTTTCTTTTCTTCTTGGGCTGGTTCTTCCTTGACAATGTCCCTGGTTTTGGTCCAGAGTAGTTCTACCTCTTGGTCAGTTTGTCTTAATAATGCAAATCTATTCTTTACATGGTCTTTAAATTATATAGGGATGGCCTTCAGGTTGTATTTTGGCACAATGGTTAATTCAGGGTACTTCTTTACCTATACTGTACTCTAATTTTTGATATTAGCGGCTCATGGCCTGTGCTTCAATCTGCTCCTGGTCTTGTTTTAGCAGAGAGAATGGAGCTGCTCCATCTTCTGCTTCCAATTATGTAGTCTATTTGATTTTTAGATTGACATCAGGTGACATCCACATATGCAGTCTTCTCTTTTGTTACCTGAAGAATGTGTTTGTGATGAAAGAACTGTTGGCCTCACAAATTTGATAAGCTATTCTCCTGCTTAGTTTCTTGACCCTAGACCAAATTCTTCAAGAATATTTGGTTCCGCTTTATTTTCTACTTTAGTTTCAATTACCTATGGTTATCAACACATCCTGTTTTAATGTATGATCAATTTCTTCCTGGACTCCAGCACAGAATCTCTGTTTTTTCTTCTTCTGCCTCTGTAGTTTTAGCATAAACTTGGATTATGGTTATATTGATGGGTTTTCTCTGAAGTCTTATTGATGTTATTTGGTTAAAATTGGCATTCTGTACCTTGACTGCTTTTACTGCATCTGTCCTTACTATTAATGTCACATTGTTTCTGCTTAGATTTTCAGTTCCTGAGTAAAAAGACTTTGTATTTATGTAATTGAAAATGTTCCTTTGCAGTCCATTTTGGCTCATTCACCTTAAATATTGCAATGTTTATACATTCAATTTCTTGTTTTACGTTTAGTTCCCCTCAATTTATACTTCGCACATTCCATGTTCTTATCGTATGTGGTGTGCAGCTTCAGACTTTACTTTCACATCTGAGCATATCAGCAGCTGAATGTCCTTTGAGTCCAGTTGCATTGTAAGATGCAGCACTATTTGCATTCCCCTGTAGCTAGTTGAGTGCCTTCAGACCTGGGAGTCTCATCTTCCAGCACTATCTCTTGCTTCATTCTGGATGGTCTTATCATAGAGCTTTCATGGTAATTCAGAAGTAGTTTACCAGTGCCTTCTTCTGTGCTGTGCTAACAACAGTTAGCTGAAGTGGCACTGTTGTTGTCTCTAAGAGATCCTCCACCAGTGCCATCCCAGCTACTGCTGCTGCCCAGTAGCTGTTTGGCATATTTAGTCTGGCTCCTCAGCAAAAGCCTGTCTGATGAGGGAGACACTACTAGCAGCAGTGCTACCAAAGCATAGCCTCTTGACTCATAGGAATATACAATCCCACCACTGCAAAAAGTAGTGCCATGGTGGGAGTGCCACTTCTTTTTAGACTTCTATTTTTAGATATTATTTAGCCAAGTTTCAAGGGTGCAGTCTTTCCATGATGGCTTACTCTTCCATGTCTTCAAGTACTTAGATTGGAATAGGCACAGATGATAATGTCATATACAAGTACTGGATACACATTTATCTGCTCTGCCTGATGACACAGCTTATTAGAATTTCAGCTGGGAAACTGAGGAGAGAAAGGTATTCTGGACTAGTACACAATCTCTCATCCTAGAAAAAGTGGATCAGTGAAGGACTATTCATTGTATACAGCAGACAAATGTACAAGACCCATTGTTTGGTTGCTTTTCTTCTGAAATGGAAATAATGTTAACCTGGCCAAGATACATATAGTTCTTTCCAGGTAAGTTGCTTTAAGATGCCAATGCAAAGCTCTTCCCTTTTGCTCCTTTTTTCTTCTTTCCTCACATAGGTTCAGGAATCTGCATTTTTAAAATCCCCCTACAAGCAACCTATTATTTACACAAAAATGTGCTGGATGATGTGAAGTCCAATCTTAACCATGCCTACTGGTGAGCAGGGACATACGGTAGGTCTCTTCCTCACTTCTGTGGACGTTTTTTCTCCTGTGAAGGTAAAATGTTCTTATATTTGTGGGGCTGGGCATGGGGAGTTCTTTTACTTACAGTTAAAAGAGGTGGCCTTCAAAACCCCATTTTAAAGTGCCAAACAACATACTTGGCTCCAAACCAACCGTATGTTTGCCCTACAGAATGCTACTACCTGAAGACTCATCATCATGTAATGTGATTCCCAGGGAGAGAGATGTTCATCTGGTCATTTTTAATATGTGTGGCAGCTGGGCAGGCTAAGAACCAAGCTGCTCAAAACTTTCATATGCTCAAAACTTTTCAAAGGGAGAATCTGCAGCCATCTTATCTAATTGTATGTTAACTTCTCTGGATCCATTACTTAATCCTCACCAAACCTTCTATCACCCTCTCCTGATCTATGGAGAATGAGCCCCCCATCCTGAATTGTACTGAAACGTTCAATTGGGAATGTTTGGGAAAGATTTAAGATTTACTGAGAAGAATGTTCCATTGCATTCAGTAGAATGCAGGTAGGTTTATGTGGACAGAAGCAGTCCTTCACACAATCTAGTTCTGACCCAAAGCATTTCAGGCTTTAAGACAGTACGGTTGTCCCTCCATATCCATGGATTTGGTATCCACGGATTTAAGTATTCATGGTTTGAAAATATTCTTTAAAAAATAATAATCCAAAAAGCAAACCTTGATTTTGCCATCTTATATAAGGGACACCATTTTGCTATGCCATTGCATATAATGGGACTTGAGTATTCACGGATTTTGGTATCCGCAGGGGGTCCTGGAACCAAACCCCAGCGAATATGAAGGGACAACTGTATCTTGAACTGAGCTTGGAATACTGGTTTCCAGCTGACACAGTACTGGAGTAATATGACTGTGTTCCCATCAGCATCCTTCTTTATTGTGCTGTGTTACATTTGCAGTTTCTGGGTGTTCTTCAAGGGCAAACCCATGTAGATCACACTGCAGTAGTCCAATACCAAAGGCTGCAATCTGTTTATCTAGGAGTAAGCCTCAGTGAACTCATTAGAGATTACTTCTGAGTACACTGTACAGGATTGTACTGTAAGTAGGCAACCTGTATGTGCCTGTGGCAATACAGGGCATGAAAATAGTGTGGTGATTAAAAGTCTTCACTTTGTTCACAGTTACACTTTGCAGGACTATGTCTGTGTAAATGCATCTAGGACAGTAACAGAGGGCACATACCCTTAAGGCTGCATCCTACCTTGAAGCAACTTCTATTGAATCCAATGGAGCTTACTTCTCAGACATGCTAGGATTTCACTGTACAGCACCTAATATGTGTACAATTTAGATCTGCAGCTTTTAAAGTATTTTTGGAGGGACTTCTCTTTCCTATTATGAACCTTGATAAACAACGTCATTTGTGCATACAGAGATACTTTCTTTAACAAGACTTTGTACAATAAGAACATTAGTCTCTGTTGCTATCCTCTTCCTTTATGTCATCATCGAGTCCAAGTGATTTTTTTCCTGCAAAAACCAATGCAAATTACTCTTCTGTTAAACATAAAGAGTGCACACATTAAGGCAGACTGACAGACAGGACAGATTGACTCCACAGGAAATTGAATACTGAGAGTCACTGTGACCTGTGGAGATGGCACCTATGGTTAGAAGCATTTACTGGATAAAAAAATTGCCAGCAAGAGAATACTAAGATTCTGAACACACAAGTAAAACACACCTCATTTGCAGGAAAATGGCACTTTTTTTCTCAATAACTGCATACTGTAATGGTTATTAACACTAATATTATCTGATATGTAATATTTAGTTTTCCTATGTTGAATAAGATCTTCTCAGTACATTTATCACATAAAATTGAACCACACAGGAACCAGGTACTAATGGTGGGAAAACATGAAGGTCCCAGCTGGAGAACACTGGAAAGAATCAGAATTGCTGACCAGTTTTCTCTTTGTGTTGCTTATGATATCTCTCCTTAGCAGTTAATTGTCTCTAAAGATTGGGAAAGAGAAGAAAATATTATCAAAATCTCAATCATTAAAACCATTAGTTTGAATAGTCAAAGGGTGGGGGGCTTTTTATTCCATTCCAATTCAGATTCTCTGAATAATGTAATTCAAATAATCCCTGAGTTTGCATAGGGAGTTTGAAACTAGAGTTCAGCCTCTTTTCTTTTCATATAAGGGGGCATAGTGGATTGTCTTAATTAAAGTGAAAAGAAGCCGTTGTGTTATGGATGAAATAGTAACATTAAAACTTCCTAGTCGTTGTTGTTGTTGTTATTTGGATATTTGAACAATCCTACATACTCCCCTGCTGGTCCCCAGCCTGCATGTGAACTAATGGCAAAGGCACAGAATAAGAATAAGAGAAGAATAGAATATCCAGTCATCCACAATATATCTTAAAGTGGTTCCCCTTTTGCTGATCTTTTGGGTGTTTTTGTTTTTGCTTTTAGAAACCATTGCAACAGCAGAGGTTTGGGGGGCCTTTTAAGAAGCTTTCATTTTCTCTCATCTTAACCACATAATAGGGAGAAAATTAGAGTACTGCACTTACTAGACCAAGCTGAGGAAAGGAGAACTTGTCTTGTATTTTTGAACCGATAGGTCTATTTTCTATAATGTTCAGCAGTGAATCACTCTTAAGTGCTTGCCCATTCATGAGTATATGTTTTTTTTTTGTGGCAAAGGTTACCAGATTGCAGGAGTACTCATCTCAGGAGGGACTCATAATTCACACTCACCTTATTTTGACACTAAAGAAGGAAATGTGTATCAAGCAAAGGGAATAATGGAGAAAAATGTATTAACGGTGTAACAAATATAAAAGGAAAAGCAAGGACCAGAACAATAATAACAATGCCAGAAAAGTATGACTTTTACCTTATAAGAGGAGGCTGGCCTATCAGTCAGTGCTCTTCACTGGATTTCTGAAAATAACGCCTGCTACTTGGACTTGGTGAGATCTGGAGAGAGATAGTGGCTCACCAAAAAGAGGTGCTGAATGTATCATTGCTTGAAAACAGATGCACCACCAAGGTATGCTCCTGTAAGAAGACTGTTGACTGTTCACAGACATTGCCAAGGCAACTAAATATCACTTCATATAGGTGACTGTGGATTGTTCAGAACTGGTGAGAAATATGGCCATACTGCATACAAATACAATCCCAGGGTGCTTCCAGAGAGAGGGCTCCTATTACTCATAATCCCAAATCTGTTCTGACTCCCACCCCCTCAACAGATTCTGTGTGTGTGTGTGTGTTTTAAGGAAAAAAGGCAGAAGCATTGGGAAAACATGGGAGGGTTTCAGATGAAATACATCATCTGAACCCCTCAAAGACTCTATGATTGAGGCCAGGTGATTACATAATAAAAGCCTTGCTGGGAAATCCCCAGCACACGCTTACATGAAAGTGAATTCCATAAGAATTTTATGAATTTTTTTTAGTTCTCCCATACGATCAGCTATAAGAACCTGCAGGACAGGATTCCATGAACATAGCTGAATGAACTAGTAGTGCTTCCAGACTGAAGGGTGGGCACGTAGCTGCCATTATTTGGGCAACAGCATGTACCCAAGAAAGGATACCTATAGCCATACAACTGCAATGAAAGCACAGGTTCATACATATGCACCTGCATAAACTCCTGTTGGCATGGCCCACACCCCACTTCTGGAATGTTAGCATTGGCCTGCACCCCACTTTTGGAGACCTCAGAAATTGTGTATTAATATTATTGATTTGGTTCATCGATGTGACCTTCCACAAGGGAAAAAGCACAGGATGGTCTCAGAAAAGGTAATCTATGCCTTACCCTGGGAAGCCTAAGGCTAAAAGCCAAACAGAACACATTTCCCAGAAAAGGGAGATAATGGGTGGGCAAAAACCTTTGTATTTGCTGATTATGAAATTTCCTCTCCTAAATCACCAAACCTTAAGACCCTTGCTTAAGCTGTTAAAATCCAGTCACTGGACATTAAGAAACACATTAGCATCTTGCTCACCTTTTGTCAAGACCAGGAAACTCATTGTGAAATCCATGAAGGCTCAGGAAATGTATTGTTTCAACCCATGAAGCAGCCATCCCCTCAGGTGTATTTGGAGGTATAAATATCACCCCCAAAATCTCCCTCAGTGCGCACAGATTCCATTTCTAGGGGACCCTATGTACCTCTGTGTTAGCCACCCCAGATTCCTCCATCCACTCTGCCAGATCGACTACAGGACAGATCTGTATCACCCCAACAAATTCTCTTGCTACTCTCTATCCAAGTTTTTACTACTGCTTTTCCTATAGCCTTGTGTGAATGCTTTTTCTGGGTGAATGTGTATGTGTCTGGTGTTATTTTTGAACTCTTTAATAAAAACCATACTTAATTTTACATGTGTGTGTATTCCATCCAGACTAGTACTGGTAGACACAGATTTGCAAGATCCCCTGGTTACCCCCTTTCGCATAGCTAAAGTCAAGTTGCTGCTAATTTCCCCAACATATTAGAAACTTGATATTTTCTTGGAATTTTCCAAGGAGCATTTTGGGTAACACTCCCAGGTAGCAAAGTGAACAGGCTACAGTCTAGGACAGAATAGGAGCAAACACTGCAATTTCTCTTGTTGACAATGCACTTAGGACATTACCAGATGTGTCAAAAACCACAGGATTACAACATCATAGTAGTGCAAATGGGTCCCACTATCACACATCATCTTCACATGGTTACCGTGTGCTCCAGCTGCAAAAAAGGCATTGCTTCTAATTCACAGGACAAGCCATGAATAGATCTTCAATATCACTTTTTTTTTTTTTGCGATACTGCTTGTACGCTAAACCACATCCCATTGTGATCACGAGATTACAGCGTGAATGGATGGTGCTCACCAAGAAAACTTCTGGGTAAGAATGTGAAAACAAAGCACAGGGCACTCTTTTTATGAACTGTCCCATTTAGTTTGCACATTTTAGATTTATTTCAGTGCTTGTGTGTTCATTTACTTTGTTAATTAAGGTGTTTTTTTGGAGTTTTAAGCACGCTCACATCTTCTCGAGAGAACCACCAAAAATCTCACCCATGCAAAATCATGGAAGTAAGCTTCCATTCTTAAAGCACTAGTAGTCATCATGCAATAATTCCATGGTGATTCTTTTGCATCATTATAGCTATGTGGGATAGTAAGTGTAATAATGCCACGATGTTTCTGCTATCCTCATTTGTGGAATTATAGCGTTTTTAGATGCTTGTCTGATAATATCCTTAGTGTATATGTGTGTGCGTGGAGGACACTTAACCTTGACCCCAATAGCATCCAACTACATCCTTATACTCCAAGATGTATAAGCTGTGGCCCTTCAAATATTGTAAGATTCTAACTCCCAGAAGCTTTAGTCAGCAAGGCCAGTGGTTAGGGGTCCTGGGAGTTGTAGTCCTATGAAGTCTGGAGAGTCAGTCTTTGCTTTACTTTCTTTTTCATTCAGTTCCAAAGGAGATTCATAAAATACTGTGGTGGGACAATCCTACCTTCTCCTCCAATACTGGATGGCCTGTCCACAGTGATAGGGAATTTAGCAGCAGTAGGGTTCACAGACACATCAGGAACACCTTCCTATTTCAAAAAAGGCCTCTCCTAAGCCTAAATTGGCCTATCCCACCAGACATGTAATGTAAATGCCCGCCACATTCCCTAGAGGGCATTTTAGAGCAAAATAAATGGCCCCTAGAGAGCCAGGGGAGCCCAAACATGATGGAAATGCCCTTTATCCCCTCTATAGGGCATTTGGAGGAAGTATGACTCCTGAGGGGACCTAGAGGCCACAGAAACAGGCCACATGTGGTCCACAAGCTATTTGCCCACTTTAGTTAATAACATTTAATCTGAATGCTCCAATATTGGGGTTCAGGGAGAAATCCATGAAACTGACCATGATACTACAGCCAAGTATGGGAAATGATGGACAATATATGAATACTGTCAGTAAAGCAACTCAAAGTACCAGAGAGAGAGAGAGAGAGAGAGAGAGAGAGAGAGGGAAATCAATGAAAGATAATGGCACAACTGCCATTCCCACCCATGCCTGGCTGCCCCCACAGAAGGTGGAGAAGGCAGGAGGGCTCAGATAATCAGAATAAAATTATTTATTTAAAAGTAGCAAAATTCTGTTATATTATGTGTAAGCTTTGCCCACAATTGGTCATTAATAGTTATTGATGTTGGAGACTAAATTTGTTGTCTGTTTTATTGATTGTATTTTTATTGGTCAATGACCAAAATAAAGTGTCTATCTGGGAGGAGGGTTCACTCCTCCCTCTTCTTCATTCCCTGGTTCCCTGCCCCCCCATCCCACCGTCGCTGCCGCTTGCCCACCCCCGCGGGGATGAGGAAGGGGGAAAGAGGGGTGTCTCACTCTCTGCTCCCTTCCTCCATCCCCCCCCCCTACCACCGCCCCTCACCTGCCCCCACAGGGCTGAGGAAGGGGGAAGTGGGCTCTCCCACCTCTTCTCCCTTCCTCAGCTGTCATCTGGGATGCAAAGTTTATGGGGGCTGCTGGGGACAAAACCACCATAAAGGCAAGTCGCAGCTGATGTGACTTGCTATTACTACAGGGCACTACGTCCCTCCCTGTTTATATGGGGCCCCAGGGATTACAATGTCAGGTTGCATCCCCAACCAGCAGAAGTATAAAATTATCCTGACTTTGTATATCTAATACAAAGGTTGTCAGATCTGTTTTTAAGCAATGTGGACTGGACTGTTTGCTAACATAACAAAACAAAGGGAGTCAGTGATTCTTGTTTCCCTCATAAACACTGACAACACAATCCAAGAAAGAGTTGCTTCTATTGCTGATATGGACACACTGCCCCAACTCTTCTCTGGTGAGACTCAAAAGATATTTTTTAAAACTCTGGTAATTTTATTTTTGCTGAAAAAAAAGCAAACGTATGCAGTGAAGCTACAAACATTCCAATTACTTGCCAAGTTGCTCAGTTCATCAAAATCTTAGGTAATAAAGTTTTTGTCTGAAATGAATTAAGCTACCATCACCAACAAACTGGAAAATATCTAGCAGATACTTCAAAAAGTGAGAGCACCATTTTTGGACCTGATCTTGCTCTCTTTGGAACAAAATGAATTGAAATAATTCTTCCTAATATGTGAGCAAACCCCCATCCCACCATGTGTCACGAATTAATTTCGGGGGAAATATAAGATAACCCCGAGTCCCAGTTTTATAATTATGAGTGCCTAGTATCACTTTGGAAACAAAACAGGCCCACTCTCAAAATAGGGTAGTTTTTCTTCATGCTTGGGGAAACTCTAGGGATGCATATGCATGTACAGTGGGTCCTTGGTATCTGCTGGGGTTTAGTTCCAGGACTCCCCGTGGATACCAAAATCCATGGTTGCTCAAGTCCCATTATATACAATGGTGTAGTAATATGGTGTCCTTTATATAAAATGGTAAACAGCAAGGTTTGCATTTGGGGGATTTTTTAAAATATATTTTTTGAGCCATGGTTGGTTGAATCTGTGGATGCAGACTCTGTGGATACGGAAGGCTGACTGTATGTTTGTAAACTCACATTTAAAAATTAAATTTAAAAAGCAACATTATTACTAAGATCTGTGAACTTCCAGATATAGAGTGGGGTGCCCTCCCCAGATTTTGGGGAGATGTTATAATTCTCATCAGCCCTAGCTACTTTAGTCAGTGATGAGAGATTATGGGAGTTATAGTCCAAAATCTTTTAAAGGACCACGACTATCCATCATGATATAGAGTATGTTGACATGGTAGTTAAGGTGAAGTAAGGAGAAACTAGAGGGTGGGAAGAACAAAGGGATTTAGCATTCAAGCCCCTAGTAACTTACATTTAATAAAGTAATGCACACACCATTTCTCCAAGCAGTGATAAATTATTTTCAGGGGCACAGCACTCACCATGCAAGGTGGGTTTGGAGATGGGTTTGGGATGGCATGCATAGTTGTATTTTATAATATTTGTATTTATTTACATATAGGATGGTCATAGGTGAAGGCATATCCTTTACCAACTCTACCTCACACCCGTAACCACACCTACCTTTATAGATAATGGTCTTCCACAATTGGAGATAGTGAACTGTTAATGAAAAGATGTTGAGAGATGAGGAATAACTGCAAATGCAGCAATTAGTACTCATCAGATCTTGGTACCAAATGCGATCACAGTTGCAGTAACAAAAGCCCTATTTTGTTTTACATAGCACCCTTTGAAATCAATGGGATTTATTTTCAATAAGTAATTTTGCAGTTATAAGACTTTGTCATAATGATAGGGATCATAAATAAATAAACCATATAAACCAAATAAATAAACCATGCAGTCCTTCAGATTGTGGACTCACATCATCCTTCACTACTGGCTAGTGGTGCCTGGTTTTCAAAATACACAGCAATAAGGGACAGTGGAGTTGATAATCAGGAAGTAGGGATTAACAAATGTGTGTTCTACCTAAATACCACATGAAACTTTTCAGTGCACTTAGCTATGTATTCCTTTGTAAAATTAACATATTATTCATATTAATTAAGTGCATGGTGCACACATTTCTGTCTTTATGAAGTGACCACAGCCCAAAACACAGGATTTTTTTTGGCATCACCTTCAGTCTATATAAAAGGGAAAGCAACCCAACCCTCAAATAGGGGGTATCCATAAACCGCCACTTGTTGTGGGACACAACTTCTCCTCCTTCACCCCAATGCAGACTTCATTGGGAGGGACTCCAGCTCCAGCTTACTGGGCGCTGGTCGGGCCACAAATGACAGCTTCCGAGGCTTCCGCAAGACTCTGTTGACAGCCGGGCGAACGGGCCGGGGGGTGGAGCCCACACTTGCCTCATGGCATGCTGGGAAGTGTAGTCCCACAAGCGGACGGTGTAGCCGGAAGGCGATAGAGAGAATAACAAAGGTGGACCCTATTTTTTTTCACTTTCGGTCCGTTTTTTGGGCAGAAAAGTAGTGATATTGATACCAGAACCACCAAGGAAAACTGGGTATTAACGGACACCTCGAGGGCTTCATACATACAAACACCGCCCCTACCTCGGTCCCGCGCCACTTTCTCTCCGCGCGCATGCGCCGCCCTCTCCTCACCCACGACCAGCCTCTTGTTCCGTTGCCGCGGGGTGGGTCGTTTCCGCGCATGCGCGTTTGGTCAGGCGCTGATGAGCTGTCTCTGGTGGGGCTTGCCTTCGCCCTTCGTCTTCTTGGCAGCGCCTTGCCCGTCGTCTCTCGCCGTGTCCCCTCCCCGCCGCCGGCTTTTGTGAAGAAGGAACCTCTCGGAAACAAAGTGCACGGGCTGTGGTGGTGTGACGAGGAGCCTCAGGGACAGGTCGGTGCGCCGGAGGGTTAGAGCCCCGCCCGCTTCCAGCCTCACGGAGAGGAGCCCGGCCCGGCTTCAGATGCCTTCCGTGGCCTTAAACGGGTGGGGGGTACTGGGAGAAGAGAACCGTCGTCATCGCGTTCTGTGACCGTTGTGGGCGTGGCGGGGTAGCGCGTGCTAGAGGCAGGTGAGCTTCTGTGGGGCGACGCCCGCGCGCCGGACGCTTTGGGCTTGCGCGGCGCCTTCCTGCTCTCCCCTCAAAAGCGGCAGCCGAGCCCGTGGGCCCCGCTTCTGGGCGGATTCTCTGCCCTGCCATTATTTTCCCTCTCAGAGTGTGTACCTAGACAAAGGGCTCCCCCACTACTGCTCACACTACACTCTTAAAGCGCTATTATTCCACTTTAACTGCTCTGGCTGCCTCCCGTGGCATCCTGGGATTTGCAGTTTAAGGAGAAAAAAATTAGCATTCTCAGCCAGAGAGCTCTTAGGCCTCACTAAACTACAAACCCCAGAATTCCACAGGAGGAAGCCAGAGCTGTTAAAGTGGAATAATAGCGCTATAACAGTGCAGGAGTGGGAAACCTTTGGCCTTGTACATGTTTTGGACTACAATTCCCATAATTCCACACCACTGGCTGTGCTAGCTATGACTTGTGGGAGTTGAAGTCCAAAACATCTAGAAGGCCAAAGGTTCCCCACCCTTGGTGTAGTGTGGTAAAGTCCTACGTTTTTATTTCCTCTCCTAGTGCTGCTGTTAAGGTTGTTGGGTCTCAAAATGTGGCTTCCCTTTTCCAGTCTTCAAAGCTGATACTCAGGCGACAGTGCTGTCTTTAAAAGTGTGTGTGTATGATTTCCTTGTCTATTAGACTTGATGTATTCTGTGCAAATAGGGTTGATACTTAAGATGTCACCAGGGGCTGCTTCGCCTAGAACAGCGGCTCTTAACCTGTGGTCTGTGGACCTCCAGGGGGCCGTGATGTCTTCACAGGGGTTCCTCGAAGATTGCTCAGCCCACCTCTTCCCTATAGTGGAGTGGACACATGAAAGGAGCCAAGGCAAAGGCTGGCTAGGCCTGCACATTGCCATTCACTCTGCTCCAGCCACAAACATGCAGGAAGAAACAGGAGAAAAGTCTTCCTTCCCCCTCCACTGAGGAAAGGTTTAATGGATGGTATAATTATATCATCATCATCATGTAGTATTATTATTAGGTATTATTATTATTATTATTAGGGTTTTAAATCTTTGAGTTAAGTCTTGGAACTCGCCATGAGTCAGCGTAAGAGGGGTGCTCCAAAAAAAATGATACAAGGACTCCCTGAAACAACATCTCAGGCTCGGCCAAATTGGTCACCAGCAATGGTCCGCCCTGGCCTCACATCGGGAGGCATGGAGACGCACTATCCACAATGCTGCAGCCTTATTTGAGAACTCACGCCGAACAAGTCTTGAAGAGAAACAACAACGCAGAAAAAATCACAACCCGGAAACATCACCCAAGGAGACCTTCTGCTGTGCTTTCTGCAACCGGACTTGTCTATCTTGGATTGGCCTTTTTAGTCATCAGCGCGCTTGCAGAAAGGGTGGGATGAGTCCTTCCTGAATCTTCGTTTGCGAAGAAAAGCCAGAGAGAGAGAGAGAGAGAGAGAGAGAGAGAGAGAGAGATTATTATTATTATTATTATTATTAGGGTTTTAAATCTTTGAGTTAAGTCTTGGGGGTCCCCAGCAACAAAATATATTTATAGGGGGTTCCTGGTAAAGAAAAGGTTAAGAATCACTGACTTAGAATCATCAGGGCCCATACGCTGTGAGGGGGTCAATCCCTAGGTCTCAGATAATTATCCCTGAAATATCAGAGCCTGAGATAGTCTTGACCTGACAGCCCTATCTGTCCTACCTTTTTTTCTTAAAAAATGCCAAAGTTTTTTTAACAAGTAAAGTATGTAAAAGTTAAAGACGCCCTTAAGCCCACCCAATAAAACATTTGCATTGTGCTGCTGTTCTCCCTCTTCCTTCTAGAAGTGGATGAGGGGGGGGGCACAGAAAAATGGTTGGGAAACACAGGTGGGTTCTGTGGGGAAGAAATAATTTGGATTCTCCTGACCAGTTACACAAAAGAGGCAAAGTGAGTGCACAGTAAAAGTTTTGACTGGAAGCATCAGTTATCTCTGCTTGGAGACAAGTGAGCCTGTTCAGATTTTGCATCCAAAAACAACTGATTATTATAGCATTTTAAAGATGATAGCCCATTATGACCCTGTTTTCATGAATGTAATTGGAGAGAAATATGCGCTAACCTTAAAACAGCTAGTTATTAAGGACAAAAGACCTCATTTGGTTCAGAGTTTGGTAGCAAACCTTTTAACATGCTCATGTGGCATCTGTGTTTTGGATGACTAATGTACTCAATTGTCCAAATTGTGCAATTTGTCATATTCTCATAATCAGGGCATTAACACCTTTATGTCAATAAATGTTGTGTACTAACATGCGCTAAGGGTTGTCATGTGGTGTACACTTGGCAAATGAGACTCGTTTTAAGGCAAAGATTGTGCACAAATAATAGATCAAAAGCACAAATAATAGATGAAAAATACATTAGGATTTTAATTTCACTTTCAAGAAATCAGTCCTGAAGATAACAGTTCTAAAGAAAATCAGTTCAGGAGGATAGATAGGACATGAGATAACTGAACAGAAACTCATACTAAATCAAATGTTTGCACTCTCTTTCTGTAAGGATGTCATTTTTATCCACTCCTGCATCTGATGAAGCAGTTATACATCTGAAACTCATGTGGATAATCAATATTAAATTAACTAGTCTGAAAGTCTGACTAAGAGTCATTATTCCGTTGATCTTTATAAAAAAACGAGTGAGGCATAGACAGAGACCTTGTGACACATGCAGATATTTTAAACTTACAAGGTTTCTCTGAACTGGATTCTGCTTCATCAAGTGCAGCATTGTGCATTTGATAATGTTGACTCTATTCTGTGAAAGTTCCTGTGCGTCTGACATCCTGATCTCATGTAACACTAAAGGCCGGTCTAAATGGTGAAAATACCCCTCATGGAATTCGCTGGGAATCCTACCTGTCTAAATGGGATCCAGCTCCAATCCGCCTATTCAGAAAGGGGGGGGGGTAAAACAACAAAATCAATGGGGTAAAAGCCTTCACAGATTTTCCTGTACTTTTTCAAAAACCGTGAGGGGGGTGCACATTCCTTCTTGTTTGGACTATTGAACAACAAAAAATTTGAAGGGAAGCACAAAGCTGTTTGGCTGGGTGAGAGTGTGGGCGGGGCTTGCTAGAAGGGCAAGTGCCCGCTGCCACCATGTTGGATTTTCACCATAGCGAACGCTTGCTGAGGCGATAAAATAGGATCAATATTTTCTGTTTTGCTGTCCTATAAAATTGGGAAATCGCTCTATCGCACCAGCGTTCCTTGGGACAACTTTTTTTTAAATGGCGGCAGTGAAGAACTAATGCGAGTAAATCACTTGTGGCCTCCATCAGGAATGCGAGGTTTACGAGGCCAGCAAAGCCTTTTAGACATGTCACTGCTGCTGCGAGATGCCAATACTATGAGGTACTTTAGATTCCCCCCCTAGTGTAGATGGGTTCTAAGTGTGCTCCCCAGTGATATCAATATATGTAGACTTATCCAATAGTGTAGGATAGACATGCAAATGTAGGAGTTATCCCTTCTTGAATGAAACTAAGACTTGCTTCTGGGAGGGGGGAAAGGGTAACAACAGGTAGCATTTATCTGTGTGACAGCTGGGAAACACTAAAGAAATATATTCTAGTGAATGTATTAGTTTCTGCCATTAAAAAAAAAAAAACTACCAGTGAGGGAGGCTTGGCTTAGCTTAGCTTAGCATTAGTCTCAAAACTGCTAACAATTCTAGCATTCATCAGAATACAATTCTCCCTTTCCTTACTTAGAATGACTGTATATATGATTACAGCTTGATTTCCAGAGCAACCTGTCTAATTTCAGTGAGCCTTGAGATCTGCACCTTTCATTTTAATATCTGAACATTTTCAAGGATGCACATTTTTTTTGTTAACCATAAGTTCTTGAAGCTCAGTACTATGTACATAATATCTTTGCAGAAGTGCAGCTTCTTTATAACCATTCTTTTATTCCTTGCAGTTTTTTCCAATCCTTTAAGAAGCTGTTAGATGTTGACATACCGAAACTACAACTTTAGGAATCATTATCATTATCATATATACATTGCAGTATGATGTAATCATCATTTTACTGCCTTTCAAAATTAAATTCCATTTATATTTGCACCTTTATTTGTAATGTGTTGTAGCTTTGTATGATTCTCTGGGAGTGTTTCTAAGCTGAATAAGAACTGCAGTTCTCGTCAGGTTACCTACCTGCCAGGCAGATCTTCAATACCGTAAGTATCAGCTGCCTTCCTGGTTCTAAATCAACCTGTCTTTATACTACACAGTGTACATTTTTTCTCACATGAGCTGTATTTGTGTTGATACAGCAGTGACCTCAAATATTTTTTGTGTCTCTGTTGAGAACAAATACACTATCTGAACAGAAGCATATGCATATTAACACTTGTAGCAGAGGTTTCTAGTCTTAGAGTGCATAAATAATGTGTAGCAATAATGCAGGGATGATGTTTCTTGGATTTTGGTGCAAAATAACCACTTTAAAGGTGTGATCAAGTTATATGCTGCTTATGCTAATAATTTATGCTATCTTTCACTTCATTCATGTGGGAATATAATCACTGTTTTGTTGACAGGATTCTAATCATGTCTGACAAAAGTGAGCTGAAGGCAGAGTTGGAGCGTAAGAAGCAACGCTTGGCTCAAATTAGAGAGGAGAAGAAGAGAAAAGAGGAAGAGAGAAAGAAAAAGGAGGTAAGAACTTCTCAGATTATATTTCCAGAAGTTTTTTCCCCCTCAAATGTTGTAATTTCTTTGTGGATACTATGAAATCTGACATCTTTTTAATATAATTGAAGAGCTGAAAACAGATAAATAACATCATTCAATTTCACAGAATGAGTTTGATGTGAATGCCTTGTGGAAAAGCGAGGAATTGTTCCCAACCTTCCCATTTCTGACTTCCGATCCTAGACTGCATGTGTTCATTGTGTTTCTTTGTTTAAAAGGCAGAAGATCGTTAATGCTACCGATCAGTGTCTTGTAACAACATTAGAACAAAGGCTTTGTACATTACTGAATTATAAAGGATGGAAATGTTGTTGAAGAGTTTGAAACTATTCCAGATTTGTTTTAGAAAAAAGCTCACCTTCCAAAGAAGCTCCGTTAGAATTAATAGGATGAAAAGCATTGTGGTGAGTGGTTGGAGTGTTGGGCTGGAATACTTGGGACCAGAACTATTTTGGATTTTGGAATACTTGCATATACATAATGAGATATCTTGGAGATGGGACCCAAGTCTAAACACGAAATTCATATATGTTTCATATACACCTTATACACATAGCCTGAAGGTAATTTTATACACAATATTTTAAATAATTTTGTGCATGAAACAATGCTTGTGTACACTGAACCATCAGAAAGCAAAGCTGTCACTATCTCAGCCACCCATTTGGACATTTTGGATACTGTGTCCAGTTCTGGGCACCACAATTCAAAAAGGATATTGACAAATTGGAGCGTGTCCAGAGAAGGGCAACTAAAATGGTGAAAGGCCTGGAAACCATGCCATATGAGGAGAGACTTAGGGAGCTGGGTATGTTTAGCCTGGAAAAAAGGCAGCTAAGGGCCGATATGATAGCCCTGTTTAAGTATCTGAAGGGGTGTCATGTTGAGGATGGAGCAGGCTTGTTTTCTGCTGCTCCAGAGACTGGAACACGAAACAATGGATGCAAGCTCCAGGAACAGAGATTCCACCTCAACATTAGGAGGAACTTTTTGACAGTAAGGGCTGTTTGGCAGTGGGACGCACTCCCTCGGAGCGTGGTGGGGTCTCCTTCCTTGGAGATCTTTAAACAGAGGCTGGATGGCCATCTGTCGGGGATGCTTTGATCAAGATTTCCTGCGTGGCAAGGGGTTGGACTGGATGACCCTTGTGGTCTCTTCCAACTCTACAATTCTATGATTCTATGATTTCAGAATTCTGGATAAGGGAGACTCAACCAGTCGTTACCATCATCATCATCATCACTACTACTATTATTTCGTACCTGCCTCTTCCTATGGATCGAGGGACTAAGATTAAAATATAGCAACAAATAGACACATTATACAGTTGAAAACAAGAACACCAATTAAATATATGTAATCAGTTAAAAGGACATAACATCAGTTCTAAAAGCATTCATATTAAAAACAATCAATTCGTAATTTAAAAACCATCTGGATAGGCCTGCTGGAAGAGATCGGTTTTTAATGTTCTGGTCTATTGTTTTTCATAGAATCATAGAATCATAGAATTGCAGAGTTGGAAGAGACCACGAGGGCCATCCAGTCCAACCCCCCTGCCACACAGGAAATCTTGATCAAAGCATCCCCGACAGATGGCCATCCAGCCTCTGTTTAAAGACCTCCAAGGAAGGAGACCCCACCACGCTCCGAGGGAGTGTGTTCCACTGCCGAACAGCTCTTACTGTCAAAAAGTTCCTCCTCATGTTGAGGTGGAATCTCTGTTCCTGGAGCTTGCACCCATTGCTCCGTGTTTATTCTGGCCTTTATAGAATATCAATCATTTAAAACATATGCTTTAAATGTTTAAGTACATTTAACTACTTTTATATGTTTTTATCTTTGGTTTCTATTTGTACTTACTTTAATTGCTGTAACATGGCTGGAATCCCCAAAAGGTGGGGTGTAAATCACTAGTAACAGTTGAAAATAACAACAACAATAATATAGGCTTTAATGCAGTCAGATATGTTTGGTCTTCTTTTCATGACCAACTGGAATATGAAATATTTCACAAAGAGGAGGAACAAAAAATTGCTAATATCTCAGCCAGACTGGTTAGGAGTGTCTTTCACGCTTTTACATTCTGATGCAACAGCTCCTGGAAGGCAACATTTGAGAAAGGTGGCTTCTCATAGGACTGACAGTGGCCCTGATTTCTTTCTTTTCCTCTCCTTGTATGTTTTAATTGCCCTTTTCAGCACCCTTTCCAGTTCTGTAATAGCCTTTTTGAAGAGCTGCTACCAGAATTGTGTATGATATTCTAAGCAAGATAGGACCAAAGATTAGCATCATATTGGCTATTTTGTTTTGCTCTCTTTCATAATAATCTCTAGCATGAATTTGATAGCATTGTGGCCATGGTTTCCAGCTGGTTCAACACCACTTGCCATAATACTTCATATACCTCATAAAGTAGGCTATAGCCTAGGAGAGCCCATGCCCCTGTCAATACAAGACATTTATTTAAGGAGTAGATTAAGTGTTCAAATCATGATTGTTTTGAAACGTACATTTTAAGGATTTTGATGCATACAAATCTACTCTTAAGGTCCTTTGGGGGGTGATAAGTATGTAATGTATTATACCAAAGCAATACAATAAAATAAAAAATGGTATGTTTTCCAGAATGGGTACCCATGTACAGTTGGCCCACCATATCCACAGATTCTGCATCCACAGGCTCCACCATCCACGGCTTGAAAATACCCCCCCACACACACACAAAATCCAAAAAAACAACCCTTGATTTTGCCATTTTATATAAGGGACACCATTTTACTATGCCATTGTATATAATGGGACTTGAGCACCAACAGATTTTGGTATCCACGGGGTGTCCTGGAACTAAACCTCAGTGGATACCAAGGGGCCACTGTATTAATAAAGCCTGTTACAAGAGAATTGCTTGTTTTCAAGTAAAATTCCACATAAATTTGCCTATGTTGTTTGCTTCCCCACAGTAATTCCTTATTTGTGGTACATCAGTGATCTGAAAGTGTGAGGGATAAGAATAATTTGTTTCATAGTTTTATATAAGATGAAACCTGATTGTACCTGTACCTGATTGCCTGAAAGAGACTCTTCTCAGCCATGTGCCCCTCTTTCCTGGTGCAGCTGTAAACTGTCAATTCTTTTTAAATTAAGTACTTGATAAGATAGTGGGATTTATTTAAGTTACTCATTATTTTTATCTCCTTCTGGCACCAAACATAACATTGAAAAAGGAAACAGTATGCTGTTAAAAATATACCATAATAAAACGCTAAAAGTAACATTGACAATCATGGTAGCAATTTAGAAAGTGAACAAAAATGATGCATCTTGACACTCTTCCTCAAGAGAGAGAGAATGGCGACCACAGTTTGCAAATTGTACTCTGCAAAAGGGAATGTATTTGAAAGGGCTTGTCTTGTTGATTGTAAAAACTGAACAGGTTCATACTGTCCTTCCTGCCCTCAAATAGATAGGTCCTAAGCTATTCAGAGTTTTAAAATTTAAAATCAGCATCTTGAGTTGAACATGGGAAGAAGTTGGCAATCAGTGCAGATCTTTCATTTTTGTGATCAAGATACTCCTTACATGTTAGCAGTCTAACTGCCACATTTTGTACTAATTGAAGCTTTCAGATTCTTTTCAATGGTATACTCGTATAGAGCTTATTACAATAGTATGTATAATGTAACCAAGTGATTAATAGATGTTGAGATTAGACTGTCTCAGAAACGTTTGCAACTGACACACTAACCATAGCTATACAAATGTGTACTTTGCCACCTCAGAAGCCAAGAATAGTGTGGGATGTAGCAGCACTCCCAAGCCATGAGCCTGATCTTTTAAGAGGAGTGCAACCCTGTCAAGAACAGGCTAAAGTCTTTGTTAGTTTGTTAGATGAATTAATTTTCATTATGTCTGCCAATAAACAACTGAGTAGAAAATTCTGAGCCAGCATTGGTGCACAAAAGCACTAATACAAACTGAATTCCTATCTTTTGTGATTGCTTAGATTCTTGGAGTCGCACTAAGGTTTGACAGGAGTACGCGAGAACTTTGATCTCCTCCATTTAGCTGTTCTTAGCATAGACACTAGGACTGCTGCTTTTTCTCTTAAGTTCACTGCTATAGAAATTAGCTGCTTAATTTTTTGCTCCCACTGACAGTACCCTCGCCTAGTGCTGAGACCAAGCAATTGCACAATTCTTTCTCCTCTTCGTGAATCCTTACCACTTCCCCCATGCAAGGCTTTGACAAGTCTTGATGAGAGGCCCTGTGCCATGTAGATCCTTTCTCAATGAAATATAGATGGATTTCTTCATTGTATCACTTTCTATGAAATAAAGTAATAATTTTTCTTTTTTAAAAAATCCTTTCCTTGTACTTTAAATAAATGATGTGTTAAAAGTGTACTCAACCACATAATTTTTGTCATTTTGAAAAATATCTAGACTGATCAGAAGAAGGAATCTCTTCCTGTTCAAGATGAATCTGACCTTGAAAAGAAGAGACGGGAAGCTGAAGCCTTGCTTCAAAGCATGGGTTTAACCCCAGATGCTCCTATGGGTAAGAATTATGAAGAAAATACATTGTGTAAATGTCCCACCACCAAATGTGGCGTTAATATTAGCATGAAAGTTGAATGATTCACTCATGCATGTATCCGTTGTGTATTCATTATTGCAATAGTTTATCTTGTGAGCTTCTCAGATCTTGACTATAATATAGATGGAATCAGTAGAGATGAATATATCAGTTTAGTTGATCTTTTATTATTATAACATTTGATGGTAGAGTTTTAAGACTGTCCCTGTAGAAAACATAATCCTTAAAATATCTTAGCTATTAAAGTGGTATGAAGGTACCCAAACTTGGATTTGTTTAATTCATTATCATAAATGAATAGCAAGATTGGCAGATAAACGTTTCTAAATAACTGTGGATCCAGAATGCTTTTTTTCATGTGTGACAGTTACTGACATCCAGCAGAGGTCCCTGCTAGATCAAGGGAGAGTGATTTTCACAGCTCCCTCTGGCAAGTTTCCCATATTGCCCTCCAGAGCTGCTTTCTAAGACCTATAGGGGAAAGGAGAAAGTAACCAATATTACCTCTCCCCTGCTTTCTTTTAGTAAGAGTGTCCTGTGGATTCTGCTCACAGGAACTCTGGATCTTGGCCTCTAGATTTATGTATGCTAATTACTGCATGTTTTAAATGTATTCAGATAGAGCCTCTTAGACCATCTGGTGGTTTGACAAGTAGAATGAAGGGGTATCTTCATCATGTTGGCTGGAATTCACCATAGCTGATCTATATTCACAGTTCCTGTGTATTCACGATTCTGGCACTACTGCCACAATTGTAAAAGTCCCCCAATTCTGCTTTACCAGGCAGCAGTCCCTATGAGCAACTGAGGTATGTTCTCCTGTTGATCAGGGCACAGTATACTGATGCTTCCACTCCCCTCCTGCCCATGATCTCTGGTGCGAGGAGGAATTGTGACAAGGATCCTGCTTCTTATTGTCATACTGGAGATCACCGGAGGAAGGAAGATGGAAACATCAGTGTGCTGCACCCCAGTCATCAGGAGAACAGACTGCAATTGCTTGCAGTGGCTGCTGCCTGGTAAAGCAGGATTTGGGGTGTGGGGGTGGGCCAGGAGATGCTACTTAGGGTGTATTCACACTGGCCAGTTATAGCAGTTTGAGACCGCTTTTCACTGCTATGGCTACATCCTGTGGAAATCTGGGATATGTAGTCTGTGCAGATACTTAGGATTCCATGGTCCATTTCCCTGAATTACAACATTGGAACTCTCTGGCAC
This sequence comes from Gambelia wislizenii, assembly GCA_030847615.1. Lineage (NCBI taxonomy): Eukaryota > Metazoa > Chordata > Lepidosauria > Squamata > Crotaphytidae > Gambelia > Gambelia wislizenii. The sequence goes on along the minus strand of JAUMIR010000001.1, from coordinate 281,716,612 downwards.
AGAATTCTAAGTGTGGGGCCTAGGATTCCATAGAAAAGAGCCATGATGATTAAAATGGGATCAAAGTGCTACAACTCTTTAATGTGGATATACCCTTAGGTGTACTCAAACTAAGTAGCTGATCTAGGATCTCAGCCATTATTCTATTTGAATTAACTGAAAATACAGCTGCAGTTGAACTCCAGCTTTCCAAATGCCATAAATATTCAAAGACTGTATTTCCAAACATCTCTTGTACCTTCTCATTTTAATGAATAGCTAAATTCCTAAAACCTAAGTTCTTCAATGTAACAAAAGCCAAAATCTTCAGTGGTTTCTCATAATCCTCCTAGACATATAAAGGGAGTGAGAACACTGCCACAAGGGGGCATTGTAGCATTGCAAGAAACTACTTAGTGCCCTCCATACTTAAAGCAGATTTTTTTTGTTCTGTATTGCATTACAGTGCAGCTTTTTACTAGTTTAGAAGAAGCTGGTCCTTTTTAATGGAAGAGTACAGCTTTTGCAACCTGCTGTTTATATTTATTTTAAAAGGGATTATATTTCTAAAAACCAAAACTTGAGGAAAACATCTGTGTAACTGTTACATGACTGTTCTGGGAAGGAAAAGGCACAATAAAATTTGGTAATCACATCTTTTGCCAGATATTAATACTAGTAACTTTTTAGTGTAGGAGCAGTCATTGAACAAAAGTACAGTTTCTGGATGTACTGAAAGATACTCATAAAGAGTGAATTTATTGACTTGAGAAAAAAGTATCTGAAAGAAATTAACTTCAGATCTAGTCTGGATATTCTCTGATGTTTTGCTTAGTCATCCACTGGATTTTCAGGTTAGGGGAATTCTATACAAATTCTGTCTTCAGCTGAAAAAAAACATTTTATGTAAGCACATTCTTCTGTCTTTCTGCTGGGGTGCCTTTTTCCTGCATGCCCCCACTTTACAACAGTAGCTGTTGCTGCTTTGTTAGAGATTGTTCCTGAAATCCCACAGTTCTGTGGTTTCTTACAAATGCAGGGATTGTATTCAGGATTGTCTGGGCCTCTCCAGGGACACAAGAAATTATCATGTTTGGAACTTTGCTTCATAACTATACCAGTCTGTATATCTTTATCGGAATTAAGGCTCACTTTATTCAGTGAGGGTTATTCCTGTATTTGGGATAACTGTATTTAAGACTGCAGCATAAATCTAATAGCAGAACTACTTTAATGTCTTCAATGAAATATGTGATCATATTACATGCTGTTCTCTGATCAGGTGGTCCATGTACATGGCAGGAGCTTCAGTGAGCACACACTGCTCCTGTGTACTTGAGTGTACATGGATTGCAATTCATTTCAGCTCCAAGCTGTGTCATATAGAATTGCAGCTGATACTGAAATGAATGAATGTGTCTGAACATGCAAGAACTTAGTGTGTGGGCATGGAGCTTTTATGATCAGAGCCATGTTGTTGTGATAGCTAAGTTCGTAACAGAATAGCTGATATTGTATTTATATATTACTGGTTAGACATTTTGACCTGCATGTAATGTAACTTTAAAAAACAAGATTTACTTTAACATACACTAATTAATCCTTAGTAAATCTACATGCTAATCTTATTAATAAAGTTTTAACTCACCTAAAACAATGAATCCAGCTTTATTTTGATAACAGAATTCTAAATGAGTTCGTGAAGAAGTCACAGACTTCTCGTGAGGTAGAATAGGTCATACCACCTCAAGCTATGAATAGGCAATTACATTTTTGAACACTTCTTATGCTTTTTAATGAAAGCAATTCAGATGGGAAACTTCCACTTTAATGTGTGGGTTGTATAGTGAGGAGTTTTTTGCTTAGGGAAGTATTCAGAATTCATGTCCCTGAACAGCAGCATGAAGTGAAATAGTCCATTTCTGGATTCTCTCATGTTGTTCTGTTGTTTGTCTAAGTCCCGCTGAACTTCAGTGGAAAAGATCTAAAAATTTATTTATTTATTTATTTATTTGATTTGTACCCTGCCTTTTCCTTATACAGGACTCAGGGCAGCCTTCTATTATATGCAGCAGTGCAACCTGAAACATAGTTAACGGTTTTTTCTTTAAGTAGAGGAAGAAACAATATGGGCCTACATTTCAACTAGGTTAGATCTGCTGAATCAGTTTCTGAATGGTAAATCAGCACATATATTAATATCATTGATTTAGTGGGTTTACTCTAGCTGAGATTAGCACTTGGATTTAGGCCATTGTTTCCTCCAATTAGGAGAGACACCTGCAATATTTGAAGATTTTTTTACTGTTCTGAGTTTAAACAACCAATAGATGGCAGTAGTTATCAGTTGAAATCACAACAAAGAACTTTATTCAGCATAAATTAAATGTTCCTTTAAAAATCATCAAGTAATAAATTGAGTCAGTATCCAGCGTTGTTTGTCAGTTCCCTTTTTTCAGATTACCTCAAAATATGGATTAAGAGAGTATGAACCCCCACTTCTAATTCCTATAAGGCGTGATATTTTTGAAAAATTGATATTTGTCCTGAAAAAAGTAAAATATTGCTGAAAATATTGCTCATAATTAGAAATTATATGTGAGATTAGAACACTTTTCATTCCCCATTTTTAGTACAAATAATAGTGCTGTTGATAATTGGATACATTTTACTTCAGCATAATATTTAGTGCTAGATTGGATCCAGAAAGTCCTGTCCTTAAGCAAAAGGTCTGTCCACAGAAATGACTCAGATCTCCCTAGTGGGTGGTGAGAGAGTGGGTTTTTTTTTTTTTTTTGTTTTTTTGCTAATTTTTCCTTTCCCCCATTTTACCTCTCAGCCTTTTCTGGCGGGTCCCCCAAATCTCTAGAGAAGCTTTTCCAGAACAGCTTGCAGGGAAAGGGGATCCACCACTTCCCTCCCCCCCACCCACTTGAGTGGGATTATCTCATGTTAAAGTTCAATTTATAGGAGCTCTGGATCCAATGATTATTTTAAAATTGGAAAGAAGAAAAAATGATTTCAAGAATGTTTCGCTATGAAAAATGCTGTTTCCCATTAAAGAACAGGTCTAAAAACATTAGATCTCCATCTTTCATTAGAAAGCTGAAAGACAAAAACAGATGTTTGGCTTTGCATGTTTGTCACTTCTTTTTTCCCATTCAATTTTACTAAAAGTCTTGTTATAAAATGTTGAAAATAATCTTGTCTCAAAGGAGAGGCTGTAAAAAAAGGTAGAATTAATAAAATGAAGTGTGACTCCTCAGGGTAAAAGTGTTTTTAGGAAATACTATAGAGTTTTCATGCAGTGGGGTTGCTTTATGACTTGTCATTGCTCTTCAGCAATGACTGCAGTTTGGAAATACAACAAAATCACATTGAGTTGGATCCAGAATTGCCTTTAAGCAAATATGCTTCTGCTGAAGGAAGTGCTTGGTGGACTGAGGTAATTGTCCCAGTTTCTCTCTCTGTCCTTTAGCTTCCAAAGCCCCTTCTCTTCCTGCTCTCTGAACCAGCTTGTCAGGGAGCAAAGGGGCTGTGAGGGGAAGGCAGAATCACCTCCCTTCTTTTTCTTCTCATGAGCAGGCTTCCACTCATGGTAACTCTGAACCCAGTCCATTAAATATATTAATTGCTTGTTTTAATTTCTGAGAAAACAGTCTGTTTAGATAGTACAGTATTAAGAAATCCTAGTGGAATCTTCATTTCCTCAGCATTTTATGTAAATTATATGTTTTAATGTAACCCCAAAATGCATTAAATGCTAAACACCGCATGAGTCTCCAGCATGATATGTTAACATTGTCTTTTCCCCTTTTTTTCTATTGTTCATTTTCATCCATTTTCACCCATTTTATTTTATTTTATTTATCATCACTTTTTTAATGTTTCCATGTTAAATTAATTTGGCAACATCCTAAGCTGTGCAACCTCTACGACTAGTAACAGCGGATACCTGTCTGTTTCACTATTTAGTCCCCCCTCCCATGTCTCCATCTTCGAAATCTGTGAGCACACCAAGTGAAGCTGGAAGCCAGGATTCTGGTGATGGTGCTGTTGGTTCTAGGTATGACTTATTAAATACTTCAGTAGTAATTATTTTGTGGTGTTAAACATGCAGTCCAATGTTAAGACAAATCTTAAGCTATAATAAAAATATAATGTCTTTTAAACATGGCATATTATAAAATATTTGGTTCATCCCAGCATATTAAAGGACCCAGTTTCTCTGTCTCTTTTAGTAGGCTGTGGTTAGTATGGGAGGTTGCTGTATTTTCCCCATCTAGTCTTCCTTCTTCAATCCAGGGCTCCAGCCAAGAATTTACTTTGAACCCTTTTGTACCCTAGATGAAGCAATGGGTTATTGAAGGAGGGCTGGATGGGAAAATGGGAAATGTTTGAACATCTAGTTCAAAGTAATAAATGATGTGAATACACCAGCAGAAGAGAAAGGTCAGGGGCTTTTTTAATTATTATTCTAATGTAGGTTGATGATTCACACAGCTCACTTATTAATGGTTGTCCAGTGTTGCATCATGGACTGAAATTCATTTGAATGCTACATTCCTTTCAATTCTAATAGTTGTCATAGCTGAAGGAAAAGTAACCAACAAACTGCTATCAAATCTATATCTTCTATGTATATTATATCTTAAAATATCCTTGTGTGTGCTTCTACATCAGGGAAGGACAAAGATTGGACTATGGGCCATGTGCAGCCCCTAGCACACTTTCTCAGCCTCCAAAAAGTTGCCCATTAAAGAACTCTGTCATTTTAAGGAATAGTTCTAAGCCACCTTGAATCCTGTGCTGACAGAAAGATGGAATGATAAATACATATCCTAAAAATGGGTATTTTGAAAACTTAATGTTGCTTCATAGGATTGTCTTTCTTGTCTTTAGCCATGTAAATGGAGCAAAGTCTTAAGCTGAAATGTAATGATCACTGCTAGATTTCTTAATCACCCCACCCTTTGGTCTACCCATAAGAGAAAGCTGTATGCCAGTCTGTAGGATTCATATAGTCATAATCAGTTTTAGTTTAATGTGGACACATGGTTGGGGGCAATCATGTGCAGATCATCAGATTGAGGGCACTCTTGCTATAATAGTTGGCTTGTGACTGTAGGCTTCATTTGGGTCATATAAGACTATTATCTTTATTTTCAAAAAGACAAATCATTGTTAATCTGACTGAAGTCCACAAAAGTGGAATAGAGTTCTCCTTTTTACTGGAAAATACAAAAAGAGGTAAAACGTACAAGAGAGGGAACATATGCTGGATGCTTACAGTGAGTGCCTGAGTTTGGGGACTCATATATCCCTGCCAGCATGGGAGCCACAGAAGCATCAGTCTCATGATATGAAAGAGGCCCATCCTCTGTCCCTTTTGCATAATCTGGAATTCTCATATTACACCCTGATGGTGAAATCAGGAGCAGGGCTGTTGCTGTGGGCTCCCTATCATATTGCTTTTGTGAATGAATTACCATCCCTTGTAGTTAGTGTCACTTGATAATACTATAGACTGTAGAATAAGTTGTTTTTGATCAATCTAATGATTATACAGTTGGATACCCATATCCACTGGGGTTTGGTTCCCAGACTTGGTTCCCCGGAGTTTGGTTTCCAGTGTGACTCTATGGTATATGTCCCCTATTTTGTGTCCTGCAGATAACTGAAATTGCAGGGTGTTGGTTCCACGGATAGGGATGTCCAACTGTACAGTTGCCCCTCCACATTCGTGGCTTTCACACTCGCGGTTTTGATTATTCGCAGTTTAGCCCCGAGCCCCTTCGGGAAGGCTGGCAAGAGGCGGGGCAACCTCCTGCCTGCGCCTTCGCGGGCCTTCCAGAGGTGGCTCCGGGGCTTCAAAGCCCTGGAGTCCGCTCAGGAAGGCTGGGGGGGTGGGCAGCCTCCCTCCCTCCCTCCCTCCTGCTGCCTTCCCCGGCCTTCCTGAGGGGACTCCGAGGTTTCTAAGACCCGGAGTCCCCTCAGGAAGGCCAGGGAGAGGCCGGGCAGCTTCCCTCCTTCCCGCTCGCTGCCTTCCCCAGCCTTCCTAAGCGGGCTCTGGGGCTTCTAAGCCCTGGAGTCTGCTCAGGAAGGCCGGGGAGAGGCAGGGCAGCCTCCTCCCCACCCACCCACTGCCTTCCCCGGCCTTCCTAAGCAGGCTCTGGGGTTTCAAAGCCCCGGAGTCCATTCAGGAAGGCTGGGGAGAGACAGGGCAGCCCCCCACACGCCCGCTGCCTTCTCTGGCCTTCCTAAGCGGACTCCAGGGCTTCAAAGCCCCGGAGTCCGCTCAGGAAGGCTGGGGACAGGCAGGGCAGCCTCCTCCCTGCCCGCCCGCTGCCTTCCTCGGCCTTCCTAAGTGGGCTCCGGGGTTTCAAAGCCCCGGAGTCTGCTCAGGAAGGCTGGGGAGAGGCAGGGCAGCCTCCCTCCCTCCCGCCCGCTGCTTCCCCGACCTTCCTAAGCAGGCTCCGGGGCTTCAAAGCCCCGGAGTTCGTTCAAGAAGGCCGGGGAGAGGCAGGACAGCCGCCCGCCCACCCGCTGCCTTCCCCGACCTTCCTAAGCGGGCTTCAGGGCTTGAAAGCCCCGGAGTCTGCTGAGGAAGGCCAGGGAGAGGCAGGGCAGCCTCCCACCCGCCCGCCCACTGCCTTCCCCGGCCTTCCTAAGCGGGCTCTGGGGATTCTAAGGCCTGGAGTCCCCTCAGGAAGGCTTGCGGAGAGGCCGGCCAGGCTGGCCAGACACTCTCCCACCTCCTCCCTCCCTCTGGGGGGGGGTCACGGGAGCAGCATTTGTTATTCGCAGTTTTTCCACATTCACGGGGGTCTCAAGACCCTAACCCCGCGAATGTGGAGGGACGACTGTATTTGCTTTTTAAACTTCAGTTCATATGACTTTGAACAAACAGCTTGTGCAGTGGTTGTTTTATTAACATATTTTATCTTTGCTCTGTTTTATTAAGCAGTGACCAAGATCTGGTTAGAAATGTTTTAGTTATAGAAGTTGTTAGAGCAGTGACTATTATCACATTTAGCACGTACATGAATAAACAGTTGCCTAGGAACATCACCACAGTCCCTCTTCTGAAACTTATGGAGACTTTAATAATTATGAGGGAATCAGGTTAAAGAAGAGAGTGAGGAGAGTCAGCTCTTTTCAGGAAGCTTGGAGGTTATAGTATTTAAAAGGAAAGGTAAAATGAGGGCAAAGATCGGGAATACTGTAGCTAAATCTAATGGGCCACGAACTTGTTTAAGTAACAGTTTTAAGGAAGCCATAAATGTCAAGAATGCTTCCTTTTTTAAAGTGGAGCTCTTTCATAGTTAACCAAAATTAAATAGTAGCAAAAATTTGGTCCAAAAAATTATATTTTGGTAAGCAAATAAGAAATTTGGCAAACACTGTTAAAAGCATAAAACCTCCAATCATATACTTGTTTAAATAAATATATGGACCAGGAAATAAAAACTAGGAACACATTGGCAAAATGTGAAGTCGAAGGCTTCACGGCTGGCATCCATAGATTTTCCTTGGGTTTTCTCCGGGCTGTAACATTGACAAACTGTTTAGGCCTTTGAGACAGCAAAGCAGTATGAAAGAAGAACAAATTATTTCCTGCCATCTCTCTGTCTGTCTTGAATTGAAATTGGATTTGAATTGAGAGGGCAGGCCAATGTGTGCATCCTGCTCCACTTAGTAGGCTTTATTCCTTGGACCTTGTCCTTGCCCAACTAATGGGAGGGAGGGTGGTACTCTTCCTGCCTACCTACTCCACCTTGCTTAAGTGAACATGGTGTGAGTTTGTGTCTGTGTGCACACTCTGTCTGTCCATCTGACAGGTGTTAGCCTGGTTCTGGGTCGTTAAGTGCTTTAAAGTTTTTCTCAAGGGCCACATTCTCTCAGATGAACCTGCCCGAGCCTTTCAGATTGGCCATAGAGGCCCTGCTCATATTGCATTGCCATTGTGACTGGCAAATATAAGGAAGATAGCATTTGGCCATACTTAAAGTAGGGAATTACCTCTGTGGAGAGATCCATTGAGATCCTTTTTTCCTGCTTTTAGAAATATTCTGAAAACCTGTTCTCTGGATAGTGCTGATGATCAGTTCATACCTGTTGGGTTATTGCCTGTACTGGCCAGAAACAGAGGTAGCAGTCACAAGTAGACAAATTGTTATGTTTAGTGGTTTGTTTTTTTAAAAAAAAAGTTGTGTAAGTATCATATTGCTACTTTGTTTTTAATGTTAACTTTGTGATCAGTGGCAGTTGTTTGCTCTTTATGTATTGCTTTACTTCAATCTATGGTAGAAAAGAAGTATATAAATTAATAATAATAATAATAATATTAGTTCATTTGAATAATAAATGTATAGCAAAATGTATATCAATTGCTGGCTTTTATTCAACAGTCTCTGTGTAATTTCTAGTCATTTCAAAGCAAGTTGCTTTCTTGTAATATCAGCAGACTGTCTCATTTAGGCAGGGTGCGTTCCTGCTCATTCCACACACATAAGGAAATAACCACATAGGATTGTGTTTTCTAAAATGTTGCAAACTATATGGTAAAGTACCTAAAAGTAGTTGATCATTTAAATATCATGGCATATGTGTATTTAAATTGACCCCCCGCCCCGCCAACACTGTGAGTAGAACATAAGATTAAAATATGTAAAATATTACAGGTTACAGCTAATCTTTTGTTTTGGTATGTTGCACTATATATCAACAGTTTGAAATCTTTTGTTAATTTAAGATTAGTATTATAAGCAGAGTTTCCAGGAAATATTCCATTGTAACCATTTCCGGAGAGATAGTCTGCTAGTCTCCCCGCCCCGCCCCACCCCCCACCCCAAGGTATTAAGTTTCAAATTCAGCAGCACTTACTTCTGAGTAACTGAGAATCAGGCTGTCTGCCTCACTATTTCCTACGACATTGACTGTCTTGAGTTGACTTTAAATTAAATGACATAAGCCCAAGGCAGTGCTTAACCCATAATTATAGCAGTGTCACATCTTGGAAACACTAGCAGCAGTATATCCCAGTGGAAAAGCCCTTTTTTTGTACCCAAAGGTTTATGTGTTGACTCATTTCCTTTACCAATATGACAATTTCCTGAACATATTTAATGCTTGGGGCAAGACTACAATATGTTAGCAAGATGGATCAGATGACACTACTTAATCTGTGCAGTTAATTTGCCAATGTGTAAAACTCTTCTCTGTTCTTTTTAGTCTATGTGCCACAAACCTTAAAAAAAATCTTCAAAATGACTGAATGCATCTCTAAATACTGGGGCTGTGACCTAATTAATGAAATCTTAGACTGTTAATCATATAATTCCTAATTGATTAAATCTGCTTGCATTTCCATATGAATAAAAACATGCACATGTGTTGTATCAGACTCCATCTTAGAAGAGGCATTCCCACCTGTGTGGGAGTGAGTTTGTTGTTTTCTGAGGCGATGCCTGTCATGCACAGGCTTAGTAAGTTTATATATTTAAACTTGTATTTAAAATCTTTTGCTCCATTTTACAAGGGTAGTACTTTTAGCCAATTAAAACATTTTAATAAATTAATCTAAATGATTGACCAATTGAATATTACAGCCCGACTAATTGCTCTGAATTGTGTGTTTGCATTTTAAGTGGTGTATTTATTGCATGTCTTGCTATATAGCATTGAGTGTTAACCCAGTTTTCACTAACTGATCTGTCTGGCATTGTTTTGTTTCTGAAACTTTGGTATGACTATAGCTTACAATAGCTTTAACATTTCATAGAATGTACTTGCTTCACTAATCTCTGGCCCTTTTTTGCTAATGCTGCATGGTTGTTCTTCAAACTGTATATCAGGACGCTGCATTGGGATACTGATCCATCAGTTCTACAGCTTCACTCTGATTCCGATATGGGGTACAGCAGAGATTTTTTTTATCTTCCATTTTTGTGTAACAATTGTTTTTATGTTTTTGTAACACAAATGAGTTTGTTTCTGAAGCATAATAATATTTAAATGGATAGCAATTCCAGCTATAATTAAGGTAGTGCCTACATTAAGTGATAGTGATGTGTTTGGTTTGATCAGCAGCTTCTACAGTGAGTCTTAACACTCAGCAGTGTTAAATCAGAAAAAGTAGTCTCTTTCTGAAGAGCTGATCAGCACATGACTGAACAGCAACAATTGTAAGGTTACATCTGACACATGTGCACATCTAGAGTGCTACCATATATTTAGCTCTTAATGCATCTAATTTTCTAAAGATTTCTAGTTTATTAACTTATTAAATGCTTTTTCTCATGTTTTAAAAAGTAACTTTAATTTTTAACTTTCATGCCTCATCTAAAACCATGAATAAAATCTGTAATAGGAGGATAATACTGGCCTACCTTAAAGGACTGTTGAAATAATGTATGGGAATGATGTAAGTGCTTAGGAAAAGTCCCATAAGAAACATGGAAGAGGAAGAGTGGGTGATGCATTTGCCTTCAGCTCACTTTCTTGTAAATCTCAAGCACAGTGCAGTGAAAATCCATTGTTACATCTATGCACTTATTGAGGGAGACTATTATCACACACACATGTAGATCAAATAGTGCTTGGAAAACTCTAGAATCTGTGATCACAAAAGTTTACTACATTGTTATTTTCTTAATTTCAATTTGTTTCAATATAATAACTCAAGTTCTTGCAGGTCAAATTTCAGTTGTGTTGTGATTATACAGAACTCAAACATTTGTACACTGCATTGAATCAGGAGGTTCTCCTTTACAAACAGAAAGGTTCTTTCTGTAGACAGAGGGAATTGAAATCCAATAGAGACTCCCTGCTATAGGGAGAGAGCAAAGTAGTCATTTTCCACTGCTTCTTCCTCCCCTTGTAGCACTTGGTGCCAACTCAGACGTTGTTGGTAGAATACCACCCAACCCTCCCAGAGCCAACATATGGGGGTGTCATGGACTGCAAGGAGGAGAACTGCAAAGATAGCTTCCCTTTCCCCTTCAACTGTGGAATTACCCAGTTTACAAAATTCTGTTCATGCAACTCTGAATCTGTTCCTAGTATCTAAATTGTTCAAAACCCAATAGAGGTTCTTGCAGTGGCAGGACTGCTTTGGTTTCTTAAAAGTTAAACATGCCATATTCACCAGTGTGTACTTGGTATAGAGTAAAATGGTAAATCATTTGTTTCTCACAAAATTATTTTGAATAGCCTAAATATTTAGTGGTTGAATTTAAACACATGATTTATAGTTTTCTCTTCTTTTTTTAGACGTGGACCCATTAAGCTTGCAATGTCCAAAATTACACAGGTTGACTTTCCTCCTCGAGAAATGGTCACATACACCAAGGAGACCCAAACACCAGTTATGACTCAGCCGAAGGAAGGTGAATATAAATGTTATTCTTACTGTTCCTTTGTTTTAAAAACCCTTCATGAAAAGGGTGAGTTATTCTTATCTCAAAATTGTTATGAAAACAAAGGTGAGCAAATGTTTGCAAGATAAGAAACAACTGTTTTGCAGGTGACTTTGGATTTTGTTAAAAATGCTGACTTTTTTAGATTGCCTGTACGTCATGAATTTTGAGAGCGTTCCCTATTATACATTTCCTTTTAGAATAAGACCCTGATTAGGATGACAATGACAAATTGGAGCTTGTCCAGTGGAGGGCGACTAAAATGGTGAAAGGTCTGGAAACCTTTCCTCATGCCTTATGAGGAAAGACTTAGGGAGCTGGGTATGCTTAGCCTGGAAAAAAGAAGGTTAAGGGGCGATATGATAGCCCTGTTTAATTATTTGAAAGGGTGTCACATCGAGGATGGAGCAAGCTTGTTTTCTGCTGCTCCAGAGACTAGAACACGGAGCAATGGATGCAAGCTCCAGGAACAGAGATTCCACCTCAACATTAGGAGGAACTTTTTGACATAAGAGCTGTTCGGCAGTGGAACACACTCCCTCGGAGCATGGTGGGGTCTCCTTCCTTGGAGGTCTTTAAACAGAGGCTGGATGGCCATCTGTCGGGGATGCTTTGATTGTGATTTCCTGCGTGGTAGGGGGTTGGACTGGATGGCCCTTGTGGTCTCTTCCAACTCTACAATTCTATGATTCTATGAAAGTTTCTTTAACATAAGGTAGACTGGAGAACAGTAGCCTTAGAAAAGAGCCGTATGCATGTAGCTGTTGAGAGCCATGCACAGTGACTGTAAGTTTTGGTTAAAGCATCTTTGCTAACCAGTCAGTCAGTTCACATGTGAAAATGAACCATGGCTTTCTTTTTGGCAGGTGGAGTGCTGCAGCAAAAACCTCAAAAAATTGGCTGCTCCATACACTGTTCTTCCCTCTGTATGCTTACAGTTTTGGCTCATACCTTGTACAGGTTGAATATCACTTGTCCAGAATTCCAAAATTGAAAATACTCCAAAATTGTCCACATGGGTGGCTGCAATAGTGTCATGTTTGCTTTCTGATAGTTCAGTGTACACAAACTTAGTTTTATGCACAAAATTATTTAAAATATTGTGTATAAAATTACTTTCACGCTATGTGTATAAGGTGCAGATGAAACATAAATTAATTTCGTGTTTAGACTTGGGTTCCTTCTCCAAAAGATCTCATTATGTACATGCAAGTATTCCAAAATCCAAAATACAGAACACATCTGATCCCAAGCATTTCAGATAAGGGATACTTAACCTGTACTGTGATAAGGAACAGATGAAGTTTCATATGCTGGTTTGTACTTAGCAACATAAAGCAAAGCATATGCCATTTAGCTGTTAATCTAAAATATTTCATGCTCTACCTTTCAGTCCAAAGAACTTCTCTGGTGCTTGTAATAAAGGAAAGGTTGGGAAATGAACTTGGAACTCCAGCCTTAAAATAAGACACCAGCTATATGAGATGTAGAGTAGTGAAGATGCTTTTATGGTTCCTTTTAAATGACTGTTGGAAGTGAGAAGCTATTGATATTTCCTTAACCTTTTAGAAAATTTGACAGCAATATTGCAGTTCTTGATGGAAAGTTCACAACTCTTAGAGGTGTTCATTTATTTATTTTATTAATTTATATCCCACCTTTTCCCAGTATGGGGCTCTTGGTGGCTTACAGAATATTAACCTCAGTACAGACTTTGACATTTCAGTAGCTGTTATATAATCTTTGGCCATTTGGAAAGAACAATACAAATTTTAAATAAATCTGCCCTTTATCATTTTTAATGCAGCAAATCAAAACGTTACATATTTCCAATGCTAACGTGCTTCATATAAGGTATGCATGTTGAGATGCCTGTTGACCTATGCTTACCCCATGTATCCCATAGGCTTTTCTTAGGCAAGGAATACTCAGAGGTGGTTTTGCCAGTTCCTTTCTCTGAAATAGACCTACAGCACCTGGTCTACATTGGTAGTCTCCCATCCAAGTACTAACCAGGGCTGACCCTGCTTAGCTTCCAGGATCAGATGGGATCTGGTACCGTTAGGATATTTAGGCCCGTGCTTCATATAATACAGACCATATAATGTTGTTGCTACTATTTTGCAGGTTTTTTTCTTTCAGATTTACACTTTGAACATGCAAGCAATATGTAGTTTCAGTGTTTATTTGACTAAGGAGCTGCATTTACCTGAGATTATGTGATTCATATTTATTGGTGCCTTGATTTGTTGAAAGGATGCTAAAAAAATTTAAAACAAAATCCTCGTTCATGCTACTTGCATGATTTCTGTACTTAACAGCACTTTCATTTAGAGGAATGAGATAATGTCCTATCTGCCTGTTTATTGCAGCTTCCTGACAGCCTTTCTGCTTAATAGGGTGGGCTTAATTCCATGACAATAGTTTTCTGCTGTTTGTCACACATGAGCAGACTCATTTTGTGTTATGCATCTATTGACTTGTTCCTAAATACTAGGAACAATTATTCATTTGCTTATTAATTACCAAGTGGGGTCTGTATCAGCTGATTCTCAGTTTGGAGCCCAAAAACTATCCTAAGGTAAAGAGGCATTAACTATTACCATAGGATATTTTAATGCTTCCAAAAAAGAATGCTGAATATCCATTCAAAGTTCCACATCCTATCAGTAGCCCCTAAGCAGCATGGCATGCATAAGGAAACACAGTAGACACCAGGTACATGTTAAACTCAAGAAATAGGATACAGTAAAGTTCTGTCTCTTTCTGGGATCTGAAGATGATTAGAAAGTCATGGAGGATGGGTTCGTTAGTGATCATCTCATGCTCAGTGTTCCCAAATCTGTGCCTGTTGGATACCAGAAATGAACAACTGCAGAGAAATAGCCCCATAATTGCTCTGTTCTGTAGACATCCTCAACAATCCATTTCTGGACACTGTTGGAGACAGAATATTGGGTAGATGGGGTATTGGTCTAGCCCAGTATGACAATAGTTATGTTCTTAACCACAGTTTGTCCATCTAATTCTTTTTAGAGTGCTCCCAAGCAAAATAACATTTCTTGAATGAATCCTGTGTGTTAACAGAAACTTGTGCATCTCCTTTTTGGTCTTGCACTCTGAAATAAGATGCAGTGATCCCGAATGTAAACAAAACAGTCCCAAAGCAATGAGAAAATAATGGGTGGTGCAAACACTAGTTTCCTTTCATTTTCTTATGCAATGTTCTACTGGAGTATTGTGTGGACCAGGCTTAAAATATGATGTAGCATTGTTTCCTGTATTGATCTCATTCTGGTAATTCCTTTTGGTATTTCCCTTGAACTGAAAAGTACACAGAAATGTCCAGGTTAATGTAGTCAGTAGTGGTTTGGATGTTGATATGTATCTTTGGGGAATTCAAAGTGACTTCAGATTGCCTGCCAGTTATTCCCTGGTATCTGTAACAGTCAGTTAGATTCTGATGTATGAAAGCTTGTAGTTGTCACCTTGCAGTTTTACTGATAGGTGTCACTGTCAGCTCTTTGATATACAGGATTCTTAGATGAGAAATGAAAGAACGTGAGGCAAATAATGTGGTTTAATCATCTTTAGGATACAAGTTTATTGGGGAATATGATTTGTGTTACCATTATTAACATAGTCATTGCTATGAGATAATGCTCTGGTATTGTTAAAATTTTGTGTCCTGTTTTAAGAATTTAGCATGTGGCCTTCCTAGATATTTGTTAAATAAAAACAGTGCCTTAAAGAGTGCAGTGTTTTTTGTAGCAGTATTGTTTTTAGGAAATATTTTTTCCTTTGTACCTGCCTAAAAAATACAGATCGTAAATCTGATCTGATGACACCTTCAGCTTAACAAAAGCCACCCATTTCACAGATGATTTAACTTTGATTAACCTACTCTGCAGCAACAGATTACACAGACAACTGGAACTGCACTCTGCAGTGTTATTGCTGGGTGCTGTCTAATTTACAGCCCTACTTTTCTTTCCATCTCACCAAAATACATCACAATTTTGATGTTAAAGCAAAGTAAAAATTCACTGGTTCATTAAACTTGGACTTACTATCCATTGACAGGGGATTTGGCATTTAGAAGTAACTGCTACTTTTATGCATTCTTTAACGCTTGCCTTATAACCTCTCTGCGAAAAAAAACCATAATTAACCACTTAGCATATTGTAAAGAATATTCATCAGTAAAATGATTTGTCATACAGCTTCTCTTCACTTTGTTATGTTCTTATGTGTCTATTAAAACTCTTTTATTTTTAATTCCAGAAGTGTGGAATAAGTAAAATATTTCTGCAGTATTGGTAGATGTTCTAAATGCTGAATAAAAAAAAAAATTACAGTCACAGAAGCAGTGAAGTTAGAAACAGGACCTTCTGAAAGATGGTCTAAAACAATCCCAACTGGCACGGCTGTCCTTGTCCTCATCTGGTAGAAGCTTAATATTCTATTCTGTTGAATTAATCTGGGGTTTAATTCATACATCATGTACTACTATATTAGTGATATCTAGCATTTGAAATTACAAGAAACATTGAAGGTTAAAAGAGAAAATTAAAAGGAAAGGAGAATGGGAAGCGTTAGTCATTCAGGAATCGTCTTCCCAGATAAAGTGCTTTATCGGAACATGTAGTGTATATTGGTGAGAATAAATAACCATATATGGCAATTTGGTTTTTAAAATTTGGGGTCCAATCACATTAGTGATCTGATAAGGGTGGTTCACAAGCTGTAGTGAGTAACAAACAATGACAGGTTCCTTCACTGTTATAAGGCCTTGCAATCTAAAAAGCCTGGGAAGATAGGTGCGAGAATATTGGACAGGGTGAGGAGCCAGGGTTTCATTATTTAAATGTATACAGGTGTAATTTCAGCAGCACACAAGAGCTAAATGTATAAAAGCTTCAGCAAAGAGAAGATCTGGAGGAAAGGTAATGCTATATTATATCTGGACATTATAAAGGCATAATGGGCACCAAAAAAGAGAGAGATTAGTGGGCAAGGGCACACTGAGATACAGTAGCACCCCACCATCTTCAGGGGATTGGTTCCAGGCCCCACCGCAGATGGTGAAATCCATGGATAATAACAAAAGCCCTGGAGGAGGAGGGAGGGAGGGAGGGAGGGAGGGAGGGAAGCTTGTGGCCCAGGCCCCTACCACCACAACCCAGCCCACCTAGGTCACAGCCTCCCAGGCCTCCTCCATCACCACCACGCCACTGCAGCCTCCTCCTCCTCCGCACGCCTGTCACCACCATCAGGCTGCTGCAGCCTCCCTCTCCCACCGCCATGCATGTTACTGCCACCAGGTCTCCACAGCCTGCCTCCCCCGCTGCCATGTGCACTATCACTGCCATCAGGCCACCATGGCCTCCCTCCCCCACCGCTGCATGTGCCGTCACCACCATCAGGCCACCATGGCCTCCCGAGATCCCCTCCCTCCCTGTCCACTCACCCCCACCCACCTCGGTTGTCACCATCTGCGGATAATTGAATCAATGGATGGCAAATCAGCAGATGGCAGGGTGCTGCTGTATTGCGGCAGAGTAGTGCCATGGAGGAGCTTGTGTTAGATAGATAGTGGGGATGGCAGAAAGGCAGTGTAGGAATTTAAGGAGGGCTGTTATGTGGTTGGAATAAAGAAGGAACAGACCTTCAGATAGAATTGATACGTCTTAAGTAAAGCAGAAGAAGACAAAGAGGAGAAAGTCATAGTAGTCAAGGCAGGAGAAGACCAGAACATGAACTAGACTTTGTCAAGGAGGAAAGAATTTCAGGAAAGGTCAGTATTTTCAGAATATTGTACAGATAAAGCAGCTTGATTTGACAGTGAACTGAATGCAGGAAGCAAAGAGGAAGAAAGCAGGGGTTTGAAATGTGCCTATCTTTGTGCCAGTGGTGAATGCATCTTTTACTCTGTTGAGAAATGGGGGAGCGGGTTGTCTGACATCTCATTGTGCATCAGAGATGCTTGGAAAGCGGCAGGTGCTTGGAAGAGAGACAGGATCTCATCCTCGAAGTCACAACTGAGGTTGCTGGCTATCAGAAATGTTTTTTGGCTGCCAGGGTCAACCAAAAGGTGTGACCTTTTATGGGGATGAATCAAATGAAGTGAGTTTTGTGCCACAACAGTGGACTGTTCCAGAGTGATGTACAATGAAGTAAAAAGAAGGCCCGTTGAAGTGATGTTATAGTTCTCTTTCCCATTAGCTTCATTTGATTGATGAATAAAAACTAGGTTGGGGTGAGGCAGGTTGGGGACTTTGTGATCCTCCAGATGTTGTTGGATTGCAGCGTCCATCAGTTTGAGCCAGCTTACCTAGTGGTTGAGAGATCCTAAGAGCTGCAGCCTTAACAACATCTGTAGGGATACACTTTATTGTTTTTTATTGTCTTCCCAGTGTGCTATTACATGATCTAATATAACCATAATAGGGTTAAAGTTCCTTGTCATCTATATGGTGGCACATACATACATCTAAAAGTAAGGTGTCTTAAACAGAGATGAGACACTGCTGTAGTGCATCTAATGTATATTTAAGTAATTGCTGTTATAACATATCTAGTGGTCAGATGCAGCAATAGTAATTCCTACAGACTGACAGCAAACATAGAGTAGAGCATGAGAAGGAATTGGGATCTTGTTTGCATAATATGTGCCATCTACATGGAAAATGTGGAAAGGGAGGAGCAACTGGCTTCAAGACCCCTTCTCTGTAATATATGTAGATGATGAGGTCACTTAGGCACTAAAGGGCTCACCATCAGCATTTGACAAGGATTTGACTTCTGTCACTGAAAATGGTACTTAGAATCAGAGTGGTATGGCAGAGCTGGGAGGCTGGATTTTAATTTTTAATTTTATGGCATTTGAGCTTGAAACAACGCAAAGGACATGGGGAATGTGTGCTTTGAAGTCTCTGTGGCATTGTTTGCTACACCATGTCTGCGTACAAAAGAAGAGTCCACACTTAATTCAACTAAATTCTTAAATCTAGTCATTGCCTTGTAATTTGCTATTCACAGTGTCTCATCTATTAAATGAAAATTAAGCATTTATCAATTTTCCCTACCCCAGTGCTTGGGGGGAAATCCAGTCTCTTGTTTGTGGCACACAGCATAGAATCGCTCCGTTATCCAGTTTTCTGATTAATAGTCCATTGTATGTACAAATTCATCTAAAAAGGAGCAGTGTCTTTCTGTTTCTCTGTGTGATTATTTTGCCCAAAAAAGCTTTCATTTTTTTAAGTAGCACAAAAGCTGTAATTGGCATGCTTTGTAAGGAAATGTCAATGTGCAAGAGAGTGGAGATCACTAAGAATTCTTTTACGCGTTCTTTCCCCTTTGCACCACCGCCTCCTCAGCAGGGTCACTGAGATCACTAGCTTTTCTTGAAATGGCCATTTTCACTGGCAGGTGCATTATACCCTGTATTTTCAGATTGTTTTTCCATTCTGAATGTTTGGCAGGTTGATTGCTCTGGCTGCATTGACGGAGAAAGGGCTGACAAATGCGGTTGGGCTGGCTGAAAAGACAGTGATTACTGTTTTCCTTTGTGGCTGATTGAGGCCCTTGAAAGGAAAGATTTTAACCTTCACCATTTGGTTCAGAAGTATGAGCATATATTGAAATCATTCATGCCATTTATCCTAGTTCTGTAAACTTGTCATAACGTAAAAATCGCTCAATTTCATATAATGTGGGATTGGCATACGTCATTATCATTTTGATTAAGTTGGAGTTTGTATTATTGTGTGCATTATATAGTGTCATTTAAAGCATTTGTTCCTTCAGGTACAGATATATATTTTTTTATTGACTAAACTAGAGTTAGAAAGATTTCCCCCCCAGATCTTGCTTCAGCCTATCACTATGTGTGTGGTTTGGCAGCTGGTAGGGCCTACAAGCTGTATTTTTGTTTGCAGCGTAAAGGCTTGTCTGTAGACCTCCTGGAGAGCTAGTAATTGCACAGGCTTGCCATTGGAGAAAAAACATGATTGGAAGCAGTCAGGCAGAAAAATGCTGTGCCATCCCATTGCCACCTCAGAGCAGGGAGAGACAATCCCAGCAGTACCATCTGGTTGCTGCTGTCTAGTCAGCTGGCCTGGCTGCTGGGACCATGGCTTGGCAGCTGGTTCCCATCTCTTGACCATTCTTATGTTGTTGTTTTTTCCCATAAGTGACTTTGAACATGGGTTAGAAGGATGGCTGTAACAAACAAGTCCCTGTTGAAGCCTGTCTCATTACTTGTGATGCTGCAGGCTCCTGCTGCCATTCTCTTGTGGACAGATGACATAGCTGGTTAACCATTTGAAAAAAGAAATAGTCTTTTGAGAAACCTATTTTAAGGAGCAGAGAGATAGAAAAGGCAGAAGTGCTTGTTCTGTGACATTATGCAATTTTTGAAGTTTTTTCTATTGTATTATTCAAGAGTGAAAACCTAGTAATATGGAAAATGCTGTAACCCTTCTCAATATTCAGGAACATCAGCATTTCACATTATTTGTGGTAATTAAGGAAAATACATTCTATGCTCTTAAAATACTCATCGGCAAACATGAGAAGGATAATGAGGCTTGCATTTAGAACGACAGAAAAGAAAGTGTAATCTCTGCTATTATCTTTGGCAAAATTTGCCTCCCCAGCTTGCACCCTGAAAACTAATGTAAGCCATCTTTCCTATATGAAAAGCCATTAAACTGATGGTGCTGTATCACAAGGGAGCTGCAGCTCTGTGGGCTACTTTAGATGCTTGATTTTCTTTACTCTGCAGCATTAATATGTCAATATGCTACATAAAACTGCATGGTTGTATCTTCTGCCTGCAATGACAAATGATGGATAGAGGTGTGGAATTTAGAATGGAAATTTATAAAAAGTTGATTGAGAATTTTTATGGTACACTATGAGGCCTACCTTTGGTGGTGTGTTGCAAAAATTGTGATATGCCTAGCCTACTGTCTTCCTATTTGTCTGGCTTATTGTCACTTTATTTAATAAACTCATTTCCCAATTAATGTTTAATTCTAGCTGGACAGACTCTTTGGGGGAATAAATAATAGATGCAACAGTTACTTGAAGTCTGTTACTTGAAGTTTTTGTAAAGTGTTCTGCCTGGAATGCAGTTGTGTGATGGTTAGAAAGATATTGAGAAGCTTCCTCTTTTCAGATGAGGATGATGAGGATGATGTAGTGGTACAGAAACCACCAGTCGAACCTGAGGAAGAAAAAACATTGAAAAAGGAGGAGGAGGAAGAAGGTATGAATCCAAAGTAAACTGTGTTCTTGTTCCTAAAGCTTAATTGCACTTTGCGACTTTCTCCTTAACATGGGCAAAACTAAACAATAGGGTTTAAATAATTTAAAAAATACTTAAATGTGATGTTTAATAGCGCTTAAAGCTGCACAACCGTAATCACTGTCTATGATCTTAATCTACACCTAAAATCACTCTGTTCATTAAAATAAATACATTCCTTTGGTCTGTCACTTAAAATAAAGGTTCAAATATGTTTTCTCCCCCAGTTGCCCCCCATGAACTCACAGAGGAAGAAAAGCAACAAATCTTGCATTCTGAAGAATTTTTGAGCTTCTTTGACCATTCTACCAGGATTGTAGAAAGAGCTCTTTCTGAGCAAATTAACATTTTCTTTGACTACAGTGGGCGAGACTTAGAAGACAAAGAAGGGTAATATAGGAATCTCTGAAAAGTGTTACTGTGCTTATTTCAATCTTACTGAAACTGATCCCAAGTCCACCCTCTTCAATTATTCTTTCAGAGAAATTCAGGCAGGTGCTAAGCTGTCCTTAAACAGGCAGTTTTTTGATGAACGCTGGTCAAAGCATCGTGTTGTTAGTTGTTTGGACTGGTCATCTCAGGTAACAACACTAAAATCTTTTCTGACAGAACCTTTCAGCCAACATTATTTGCATTTACCTGCTGAGACAGGTTGTAGTTGTAGATATTGCATGCATACTACATATCTCTGTGTGTAGGAAGAAAAGAAGTATGTGCAGA
The DNA here is from genome assembly GCA_030847615.1 of Gambelia wislizenii. NCBI lineage: Eukaryota > Metazoa > Chordata > Lepidosauria > Squamata > Crotaphytidae > Gambelia > Gambelia wislizenii. The sequence continues at coordinate 281,695,180 of JAUMIR010000001.1, read as the reverse complement.
AGGCATCGTAAAGGAGTGCTACCCTAGAACAATGTGAATTACAGAACTGAAGCAACTTGTGTGTTTCTTGTGTGTATTTGCATACAATTTTGGCTAAATATTGGGATTGCCATTGTAGCTATAGCTGTCTAATAGTATTCCCTGGAATCAGAACTGACTTCAGTAACTTATTTTAAACTTGTCTGAGTGCTTCATGTTTTAGATAACCTATAGATAATTTTGTCTTTTATGTTCAATTTCTTTTTGTGTTTAGTACCCAGAGTTATTAGTGGCTTCCTATAATAATAATGAAGATGCCCCTCATGAGCCTGATGGAGTGGCCCTTGTGTGGAATATGAAATACAAGAAAACAACTCCAGAGTATGTATTTCACTGCCAGGTAGGATACGAGTACTTGTCTTGCTACACTACGGGTTTTATGTTGATGAATGTGGACAAGAGCCTTCTTTTGCTTGTCAATGTAACAATTTCATGGAGCAGGCATGAACTTTAAACTGCATGTGTTTGCAAACACATGTTGACATCTGAAGAATTCATTAATCTCTTTAAAGGTTCATCTGTAACAGCCTTTCTAACATCATTTGGATTATTTAAACATGTTATTACAGTCCTAAATTTCCTACTCTAGTTATGTAAAAATGAAACCTAGTTTGTAAGTATAAGGGAGGGTTTTTTTTGGTTTTGTATTTCAAAAATGTAAAAAAAAAATAGACCTTAGACCTCTGAATAAAAATGTACACAGCCTGAGGATTTATAGATAAGTTGAAACACATGTTTCAGCCAAAATGAAATCCAGTTATAGAATGAATTAGTGTGAGGTAAAAATGAGCAAGTATGGCTTGCTGTTGAATTTTGCAAAATGTCATAATTCTGAAATTTTACTTACACTGGTAAACTATATTAATATTTTAACATTGGATAGTTCAGAATATGTCAGTAATCTTTCAAATATTGTATGCATTTGCCTGAACTGGTTCATCCTAGATGCCATTGAACACTTCTAGCAGAAAGTCATGTTGAAAATGACTTGTATATTCCCCCTCCCCTTTACAGTCAGCTGTGATGTCTGCTACATTTGCAAAATTTCATCCAAATTTGGTTGTTGGTGGCACATACTCAGGACAAATTGTGCTATGGGATAACCGCAGCAACAAGCGAACCCCAGTTCAGAGAACTCCTCTTTCAGCTGCGGCTCACACGGTAGGGAGTTAGAATATCATCTACAAAAAAAATCTTGTTTATTCATTAACTGATTAATGTAGGATAGTGGTTGCCTGTAGCTTGTAGTGGTAGCCTAAATTTGGGGTGCTGCAGGAAATGGATACCTATGTGGTTTTTTTAAATGGCCAGTCACATTATAATAGATACCTTTTAGTATGAATCACATATTCTCAAGCTTATTTTTTTAAGCTGTTTGGTTATTCAGATCTTATTCCATCTGCCCTTTCTCCCCCCACAGACAAATTTGCCACTTCGTTTTGCTCTTTTCTCCAGTATTTCTCTCATTTGTGTTTGATCTGGTTTCCAAATGCTCTGTGTTATCCATATTGGATGAGGGATCATATCTGTAGCTATCTGCACCCATTTCCCTATTCAGATGCACACTTTTTTCTTTTCTTTTGCTTTTTTCCCCTTGGGAGACATCAAGCCTTAGAATAGAAATGTGGAAGTTAGCCAATTATGTTTTCAACACAGCATGTCTGACCAAGTAGCTCTCCCTATGCTTAAGGGAGCACTGATGAGCATTTCATGTTTTTAAATGACTTGAGCACCTCCTTCCACTGTCATCCCCTTTTGTCCCTTTTTAACTAATGGTCAATTCCTCCTTTGTGACAATGTCCCTTCCCTTGTTCTCACCCCCCCTCCCCTTCTGCTCTCCCCAGCATGGGTGACCTACTCCAAGAGTTATCCCTTAGCGGCAGCAGCTGTACCTCCACTGCCTTTTGTACTTTTCAGCCAAGTTTGGAATACTGCAAGAGGGCTGGGCAATTTGCAGGTAGATCTCAAACTCCTGCTGAAGACCAGTTCTCTACTGTGACAAGCAGCGGGCTAAGTGCCCAAACATTTTGGCCCTTTCCACCTTAGCGTGAATGGTCATCTAGAAATTATGTTCTGCCTTTTAGTATCTGTAAACTATCTTGAGATGTATTATATGTTACTTTGCTTTAGCATCCTGTGTACTGTGTGAATGTGGTGGGGACACAGAATGCCCATAACCTTATCAGTATCTCAACTGATGGAAAGATCTGTTCATGGAGTCTGGATATGCTTTCACAACCACAGGTAAAATACCAAATGCCTATTGCTAAAGGAGTTACGCCATGTGACATCTTTAATATATACATATTGAACTGTTCAGTTACAGTAATAATGTCCTAGTAGATGACAGTTTTACCAAGTTTTTCCTCATGACTGTGTATATTATGACAGTGAAGAATATCTGATACCTAAATCCCAGGTATTCAGAAATCCTTTTCTGGATTTTGAGAGCCAGCACAGAGTAATAAAACAGTGTTAGACTTGGGCCAGGAATAATAAATAATAATAAACTTTACCCAAGTGTTCACAAAGGTGCTTTTGGCAAGTCATTCTTGTCAACGCGTAACATCTTTCACAGGGCAGTTGTGAGCATTTCACACTGTCCTGAATTCCTTGAAAGAGTGGGATAGAAATACATAGTGTAGATAGCCTTCTGGAGAGATCTTATAAAATTCAGGTGGCAAGTTTTGATCATATATCTAAGAAATAAACTATTCATTTTATGTAGCCCATACATTTGTACTGTAACAAAGGGTCTAAACTTGAGGTTGAGAATGGAGCAAGAATCTAGAATGAAATTGATATCAGAAATCCCACTTGATTTTGACAGACTGGGGGGAAAATGCATATATGGTATTTCTCTCTCCCCAGGATAGCATGGAGCTGGTTCATAAGCAGTCCAAGGCTGTAGCTGTCACTTGTATGTCTTTCCCCATTGGAGATGTCAACAACTTTGTTGTTGGAAGTGAGGAAGGCTCTGTGTACACAGCATGTCGCCATGGCAGGTGAATAGAAACTGAGATTCCGTTTTTAAAGCAGAAAGTCATTCTTCAACTGGTTCTGTAAAATAACTCAGACTGAGGTAGCTGGTCTCTAATTGCTTGCTGGTGGTTATATGGGTAACTGTACTTCTCTAAAAGGAAAGGTATAATATTAAGAGTGTTCCTTCAATTTCTAAAAAATTCTGACTAGTTTCTGTATATTTCTCTTCTGGAAAATAATGACTTTTGAATTTTGAAATGGAAAATGGCAATTAACCCTCATTCTGGTCATTTGAATTGTGACAGAACATCCCACATTCTCCCTTCTGTAGATAATTGTACAATACCATCACGCACCAATTTTAAATTGGGCAGCATGTCTCCTGCTGTTCAATCTGTTTTGAAATTGTCTGGCTGTATCTTATCAATTGCTTTCTTAAATGAAATTGAGGCCCCAGTCTCAGATCACCCACACATCAACCCTTGCTCTCTATATAGCACTTTGGGTTAAAACTAACCAAAATTGGTGGTTCTTCCATTTAATCAGTACTGATACTATTGGGGATACATTGTCCTTGATTTCAGACTGAAAATTGCCTTAGGAACAATGCATATCTGTGGAAGAGACAAAAACAGGTTAATCTTTGTGGCCCAAATATTTTATGTGGGCTTGAGAAAATAATGCAATTAATCAGATGGCATAGCACTTCCTAAGCACTAATTTTGTCTTGTGATAACATACCTCTCTCTATAATTTTTTAAATACATGAGTTTTCTTTGCTAAGGCACACAGCTTTATTCAAATCCACTGTGCATGGACTTCTCGAGAGATATCTTGTTGCGTGTGGGATAAATGTCCATTTTTAATTGAATGGATAAATGTCTGTTAGTAAGTTTCTATTCCTATGTATTTTAAAAACATGCCTAGAATTCTACCATATATGAATATTTTTCTTTCAAAATAAACTCATTTCCTGTGTATATATGCCTTTAAAACAGCAAAGCTGGAATCAGTGAAATGTTTGAAGGTCACCAAGGGCCAATCACAGGTATCCATTGCCATGCAGCTGTTGGACCTGTAGACTTTTCCCATCTTTTTGTCACTTCCTCTTTCGACTGGACCGTAAAGCTTTGGACAACTAAGGTATCGGGAATTTCAGATGTTTATTTTAATTCACTTCCTTGATGTACTGATACCATCTAAACTTTGTGAATGTATTGACTTGCTCAGAAGGCTAACAGTGAAGCTGCAGTTGTATATGTAGTCATCAGTTGTTCTGCCCATTTCCCTTTTCATATTGGATTGAAGTAATTTTAATACGAATCATCCCTCATACAAACAGCAGTTGAAGTTCTGCCTAGCTCTATTGCATTTTGAATTTTGACATAGTATTCTTACATTTTAGTGTATCAGATACTGTATTTAAACATTTCAAAAGTATCTTTGTTTTCTGAAATGTGTCAAAATAAGCTAAGCAAAGAAATAATAAATTTCTTTTGTTATTGTGCTGTTTTGTAATTTTATGAGAACACTTAGTTCATAATCTGTTTTATGGATGGAAAACATTTTAGTCAGAAAAACATTTTATTTCTTTGCTATGGTACAGCAAGTCATTCTTACAGTATTGCCCAAATCATATTTTTGAAGTAATTTTGAAGTGCTAGAAATTATGTATTAGTGTATTCTCATCCTCATGGCAAATGTTTCAGGGAAATATATTTTTAACTTGCCTTACAATTTTTGAATTATTAGCGTGCACTGTACACTATAGAGCCAGCATGTTATAGTGGTTTGAGCACTGGACTACGACTCTGGAGACAAGGGTTCAAATCCCCACTCAGCCATGGAAATTCACTGGGTGACCTTGGGCAAAGTTACACACTCTCAGCCTCAGAGGAAAGCAAGGCAGGGGAAGGCATTTTCTTCACAACCTTGAAGACTAGGTAGAAAATAATGGAAGTTGTTTTCTCTTTATGTGAAACTCTGCTACAGGGTTTTTTGGTGGGGGGAAATGCTTCTCATTTAGTGTAGAAGAAATAATGTCTTATTATTAATAATACACTATTATTATTAATAATAATACACTATTATTATTAATAATACACTATTAATAATGATGTAGAAGAAATAATAAAGAAATAGCTAACACACATTGGAAACTGCTTATTGCAGTGTAGACGTGTAAATTGCTATTGCTTAAAATACAGACATCCCTTCACATTCGCGGGGGTTAGGTTCCCCAGACCCCCGTGAATGTGAAAAATCCGCAAATAACAATTGCCCTCCCCCTCTCCTGCCAAAGCGACCACAGGGCCTCCGGAGGCCCTATAGTCGCTTTCCACTGCCTCCCCCTCCCTCCCCAGGCCTTCATGGGGCCTCCGGAGCGTCTCCGGAGGCCCCATGATCGTCTCCCCAGCTCTCCCCACCCCCTCCCCAGGCCTTCATGGGGCCTCCGGAGCGTCTCCGGAGGCCCCATGATCGCCTCCCCAGCTCTCCCCACCCCCTCCCCAGGCCTTCATGGGGCCTCCGGAGCGTCTCCGGAGGCCCCATGATTGCCTCCCCAGCCCTCCCCACCCCTTCCCCAGGCCTTCATGGGGCCTCCGGAGCGTCTCCAGGGGCCCCGTGAAGGCCTCCCCGGCCCTCCACCCTCCCTCCCAAGGCCTTCGCGGGGCCTCCGGAGGGTCTCCGAAGGCCCCGCGGAGGCCTCCCTGGCCCTCCACCCTCCCTCCCAAGGCCTTCGCGGGGCCTCCGGAGGGTCTCCGAAGGCCCCGCGGAGGCCTTCCCAGCCCTCCCCCTCCCTCCCAAGGCCTTTGCAGGGCCTCGCAAGGCCCCACGGAGGCCTCCCCGGCCCTCCTCCCTCCCTTCCAAGGCCTTCGCGGGGCCTCTGGAGGGTCTCTGAAGGCCCCATGGAGGCCTCCCCGGCCCTCCCCGCTCCCTGCCAGGGCTTTCACGGGGCCCCCTTTAGGGGGCCCTCCTAAAACCGCGAATAATCAAAACCACGAATGTCAAGTTCGCAAATGTGGAGGGGCAACTGTAATTTGTAAACTGCTCTGATGATAACCTTGTGGTTGAAGAGTGGGGTATGAATAAATAAATAAATAATGTCAAGCTGTTCACAGTTGCAATGCTTAAAATTAAGTCCTTTACTTAAATGGTTATTGGTAATGTGGACAGGGATTATGTTTGCTCTATTTTCTTCTTTCAGAACAATAAGCCTCTGTATTCATTTGAAGACAATTCTGACTATGTTTATGATGTGATGTGGTCACCCACTCACCCTGCTCTTTTTGCATGTGTGGATGGAATGGGAAGGCTTGACCTATGGAATCTCAACAATGATACTGAGGTAAGGTGCAGTTACATTCAGTATTCCAAAGCTGAAAGGTAGTTTAGGTACCTTTAAATATATGTTCAAAGAGAACTTGTACTTGCATGCCCCAAAAACCCTGAAAGTTTGTTTCAAGTTATTTGGCTCCCACACAGTTTATCTCAAAGAGGAGATGTAAGAGCAATGTGTACAGGTTTCCTAGTGCACCAACCTGGAAGTGCGCCATCTTACAATGAGGTCTATGATATGTTTAGATGCCAAGAAAAGGAATGGTAGCATACAACATCTGCCATTTCTTCTTTGTTTGCCTCAGTATTGGATAGGGTCAGCCTCCTACATTGATCCTTTTCCTGTAATCTGCCTCCTGAGTGACAATAGGTTCCGCATGCTTTACAAGCACAGCTCAGCACACCATCCTAACAGAGAACTGAAACATTTTTTGTTACAATTGGAATCTACACATTGATTTGCTAATATTCCTTCTATAATTAAAAAAAATGTAGCTAGGCACTGTACAAAACCTAGCACTGTTTGAGTGCTTTAAAACACTATATATTAGGTATGCTTACTATTACTTTTGTGCAGAATGTCTACTATACCATCTGGGAGTGTGTGTGAGGGGGGTGAAAATTAGTTTTAATAAAGTGATTTTGTCAATGTACTTTGAATTCAGGAAGATGTTATCCAAGGAAAGGAGAATACAGTAAGGACAGGTTGCTTACCTGTAACCATAGATCTTCGAGTGGTCTTCTGTGAATTCACACAGTTGGGGTTACTCCTGCGCCTGCGCAGAGCTTCGGAAACTTCTAGAATCGCTAGGCAGAATGTGCTTTGATACATTTTTGGCGGTAACTCCGCCCATCCTAACGGTCCCTTATAAGGGCTTCCCGCCTAAAATCCCCTCAGTTCCTTGAATGACGCCGCAATATGCAGCATCAGGAACATTAAGCATGTTTATATGATGTAATAGGACATAGAGGGGAGGATGGGCGGGTCTGTGTGAATTCACAGAAGACCACTCGAAGATCTATGGTTACAGGTAAGCAACCTGTCCATCTTCTTCGTGGTCTCTGTGAATCACACAGTTGGGTGTAGACTGGCAAGCTTCCATTCAGGAGGTGGGTATGTCCTACACCTATATACCATACACAACAACCATTTGAGAGTAAAATACTAAAGCACATTATTAATGGAAATGAACAAAACAGGTAACAGCAATGCCTTGGCAACTCACTCATTGTATAGAAGATAACAATACAGCCTTCCCAAAGGCCGCGTCAGTCCTAGAGCGAGAATCAAGTCTATAATGAGATATAAAAGTCAAAGGTGACGACCAGGTCGCAGCTCTACAAATGCCCTCTAGAGGCACTCCAGAGAGAAAAGCTGCCGAAGTAGAGACAGCTCTCGTAGAGTGTCCTCGAATTCGAGAAGGCAGGGGTTTCTTTGCCAGTTCGTAGCAAAGGGCGATGGTCGATGTCACCCACTTAGATAGTCTCTGTGAAGAGATGGGCTCTCCCAGCTTCGAGTCGGCATACGACACAAACAGTTTGGGGGACTTTCTGTGGGATGCAGTCCGTTGAATGTAAAAAGCCAGAGCTCTCCGAACGTCCATCAGATGAATGGTGCGTTCAAAATCATCCTTCGGATCCTGCATCAAGGCGGGGAGAGTAATGGTTTGATTCAGATGAAAGCTGGAGACCACCTTCGGTAAGAAGGAGATGTCTGGACGGAGGACCACCTTGTGCTTGTGGAAAGCCATATAGGGAGGATCCGACCTCAAGGCACAGAGCTCACTGGCCCGACGTGCCGAAGTGATGGCCACAAGGAATGCCGTTTTCCAGGAAAGCAGTCGAAGATCTGCGGAAGCCATCGGCTCAAAGGGTCGGCGGACAAGCTGTGAGAGCACCAGTTCGAGGCTCCACGGCGGTGTCGGCTCCCTCACCGGGGGATGGAGGTTCGCAAAGCCCTTCAGGAACCGCTTCACCTTGACGTCCACGAAGGGGGAAGGGAGACCTCTCGCCTGGAATTCAGTAGAGATGGCCGCCAGGTAGCACCGGATCGAAGATAGTGACAGACCCGTAGAAGACAGGTGGAGAAGAAATTCGAGGACTGTCGGGATGGAGAACTGGGCAGGGACAGGATTCCGGGATGCCAAGAAACTTTCATACTTCTTCCACTTATAGTGGTAAGATCTCCTGGTGGACGGCCTCCTCGCCGCCTCGATGACAGCTTGGACGTCTGGGTGTAGAGGCGTAGCTTGTCTCGGTACCGAAGGTGAACCCGAAGTGGTCGAGCCTGAGGGGAAGGTCACAGGGTCAACCTCCAAGCAGTCAGTTTTAGAGAATCCAAGTCGGGATGTCTGACCTTGCCTTCCTGAAGGGTAAGTAGATCTGGACGGGATGGAAGGCGAATGAATCGGCGATTCGACAAGCGGAGCAAGGTTGCAAACCACGGTTGTCGAGGCCACCATGGAGCGATGAGGACAGCATTCGTTTTGTCCCGACGCAGCTTGGAAATCACTCTTGTCAACAACGGGAACGGGGGAAACAGGTAGAGTAACGGTCCCGACCATTGAAACAGGAACGCGTCCCCTTTCGAGTCCCGAGCTGGGTACCTCGAGCAGAATTGGGGACACTGGGCGTTCTCGGGGGAAGCAAAAAGGTCCACTTGAGGGAACCCCCATGTCCGAAATAAGTCTAGAGTGACCGACGTGTGGAGCTGCCACTCGTGGATGGAGAGACTCGAACGGCTGAGTCCGTCGGCAAGAGTGTTTTCTTCCCCTGGGAGATGGATGGATTGGAGAAACACCTTTCTTGTCACACACCATTCCCATATGTCCAGCGTGAGTTGAAGAAGCTGCGGGGATCTCGTGCCTCCCTGCTTGTTTATGTAGTACATAACCGACGTGTTGTCCGTCAGCACCAGCACCGACTTGCCCTTTACCAGAGGCTCGAAAGCCCTCAATGCTTTCTGAACTGCAAGAAGCTCCAGTACGTTGATGTGGAGAGTTTGCTCCTCCATGCTCCATGAGCCTCGGATCTCGTATGAGTCGAGATGCGCTCCCCAGCCTTGCAGCGACGCGTCCGTTGTCAGAGAGGTGTCCGGTTGCGGAGGGTCGAAGGGCATGCCCGCCAAGACATTGTCCGGAACCAACCACCAATCCAGCGACCTCAGGACCGCCCTTGGCATAGTGAGCATCTTGTTTGGAAGGTCGCGAAGAGGATCGAATACCTGCAGGAACCAACGTTGGAGAGGTCGGAATCGCAGTCTGGCAAGCCGGGTCACATAAGTCGTGGCGGCCATGTGACCGAGGAGCACCTGGACTGAGTGAGCCGGAAGCCTTCTTGACCGACGGCAGGTGTAGATCAGGGAGCATAGGGTGTCGAAGCGGTCCCGCGGCAGGTAGGCTGTCGCAGTTAAGGAGTTCAAACGTGCACCAATGAAATGAATCATCTGCGTTGGCAAGAGCTGGGATTTCTCGATGTTGACAACAAGTCCCAGGTAGTCTAAGACATCTAAGGTGAGGCCAATATCGAGTTCGAGCTGATGACGAGTCTGCGCAACCATCAGCCAGTCGTCGATGTAAGGGAAAACTTCTACGCCCTGCTGGCGAAGAAAGGCCGCCACTACTGCCATACACTTCGTGAAGACACGAGGAGCAGTGGAGAGACCAAAGGGAAGAACTCTGAACTGGAAGACGTCGATGCCGACCTGAAACGCCAGGAAGCGCCTGTGGGCTGGGTGGATCCCGATGTGAAAGTAGGCGTCCTTCAGGTCTATGGATGCGAACCAGTCGTCCCGCCGTAGAAGTGGAAGGATCGAAGCTAAGGTCACCATCCTGAACTTCCTTGGCGTTATGTACTTGTTCACTCCGCGCAGATCGAGAATCGGACGCAGCCCACCATCTTTCTTGTCGACCAGAAAGTACCTCGAGAAGAAGCAGAGGTGATGGAGATTGGAGTCGACGGGTTCGATGGCCCCTTTCTGCAGCAGAGAGTCCACCTCCTCGAGGAGGGGAGGGGAGGGCGGTGTTGGACGAACCCGTCCCGTCGGAGGCAGAGTGTCGAACTCTATCCAATAGCCTGTTTGGACGATTTGGAGCACCCATCGATCCGAAGTCACTGAAAACCAGGCGTCTCGGTAGTTGGACAGTCGATCTCCGAAGAGAGGAGTCTAAGGAGAAACAAAGAGATCATCAGACAGGAGGGTTAGAATTTCCTTCGACCCTGGTCCCTGGTCCGTTGCCTTGGCTGTTGCCGGTGCCTGGAGCCCGAGCCCTGGCTCCTCACCGAAGAGGCTGGCGATGTGGAAGGGACATAACGGGAACGCCGGTAGGTCTGACCCGGATACCCCCGCCTGGGCTGCTGGCCAAATGGTGAAGCCTGCCATGGGAACCTCCCTCTGGACCGGTAGTGGTATGTGGAGGTGGAGCCCATACCATACTTCCTGGCCGTGTTTCTCATCTTTTGCGCGAATTCGAGCTTGTCATCGGTAGAACCGTTGAACAAGCCCGACTCGTCAAAGGGGAGGTCTTCAATTGTCGCAGACGCCTGGGGCGTGAGGCCAGAAGAACGTAGCCAAGCATGACGTCTCAGCGCTACCGAACCCGCGATGGCTTTCGCAGCGCAGTCCGCCATGTGTCTGGCCGAGTTCATCTGAAGGCCTGCGAGAGATTGTGCCTCGGGTTGTATGGCCTCCGCCATTCTGCGCCGTTCTTCAGGGAGATCTTTGATCAAGAGGTTCATTCGCTCCCATAGCACTTGCTGGTATGCTCCCATGCAAGCCGAGTAGTTAGCGACACGGAAGCTCAACCCAGCCGCCGAGTATATCTTTTTGCCGACGATGTCGAGCTTCCTGCCCTCAGGGTCCGGGGGGGACGATAGGGGCCGGCGCTGTCTTCTGTTTTGAGCCACCTCTACGACCACCGAGTTCGGTTTCGGGTGGTTTTGCAGCCAGTCGACATGTTCTCCACCCACTCTATATAGCCTGTCAATCTTTCTGGATGTGGATTGTATTGATGAAGGGTTTTCCCAAGACCCTTGGGCTAGCTTCAGCAATGAGGGGAGGACCGGTATGACCGCAGCTGGCGGAGCTTTTGCTTGAATCCTTTGAAAGATGGGATCCACAGGATCAGCTGGACGCTCCTCGAATTTCAGGTCCAGAGCGTGTGCCATTCTAACCATCTGCTCCCCAAAAGCTCGAACATCATCCGTTGGGGAGGAGGAATCGTCATCCATCAGCTCTGACTTCGGGGATGGTAAATAGGGCCTATAGAAGTCCGAGGAGGCAACTGACTCCGATGAAGATGCGTCAGGCGAACGGCTTCTAGGCCGAATCGGCGTCAGAGAACGAGGCAGCGGAGTTGGTGGGGTCCGTGGCAGAGGACGGTGCTCAGGTGGAGAAACCTGAACAGTGGCGTCACGGTGCGAAGCAACATCCAAAATTACCGGCGAACGAGAGCGTGGCCTCGGAAGCGAGGGTTGCGGTATCTCAATAAGATCTCCTCTGGGGTTAAAGATCTGTGACCCCGACGGAGAGCCCAGATGAGTTCTGCAGATGGAACGGGCCAAATCATATGCAGAGTAGGCAGGCACATCCTCTCTGATGGAAGAAGTGAGAGGCCGAGGCAGGTCTTCGGGTTCGACAATCTCCACGTCGACGTCCGAGGAGTGACGTCGGAGAAGTTGGTCCCGTGACACAACTAGAGCTGGCGATGATTCAGCCCGCTTCGCAACATCCACGGCAGGGGAAAGCTCAACAGTCACAACATCCAACGGTCGAGGAGGGGTACGCAATTCACGGACTGCCACATCCGGAGTAGGTGGAGGCGGAGGGCGAAAAAACGCCTCGTCCGAGCCCTTCGGATCCCGAGGAGGGATTTGTGGAACCGCACGTTCCGCCTGCTTGGTTTTCTTGTCCTTGTCTTTCTTGCCCTCCGGATGTTTGTAGAGATGCTTCTCCTTTTTCTTCTTCTTAGCCGGTTCCGAGGGCAAGATAGGGTCAGTGGAAGAGGGCTCCTTTTCACCCGAAGCCTGCTTAGAGGTCGAAGGAGCTGGCTCGGTAGGTTTCACCGAACGGTCTCGAGTCGAATCCGAGGATACACGTCGATGGGTGGAGTGTAGAGCCTCGGGATCCGACGCAGTAGAACGACGCCTCGAAGGGCTTCGAGACCGACGGCGCTTCTGGCCAGATGAAGGTGGTGACCTGGAGCGTTCACGGCCCCGAGACTCCGATGGAGGAGCCGACGCAGAGGCAGGTGGTGCGGGCGGGAGCAAGGCCTTTTCGTATAAGAAAGATTTAAGGCGTGAGAGCCTATGCTTCCTGGCCTGCGGGGTGAAAGCTTTACAATGGACGCAAGCGTCGACATTGTGAGACTCGCCCAGACAGATCAAACAGCGGGAATGCCCATCCGCACTCGGGAGTTTCGCTTGGCAAATCACGCACCGCTTAAACGCCCCTTTAGAAGACATCATAAATTACAGTACCACACAAATCGTCAAGGAAGGAATCGTCGTCAAGTCAGTCCAAGGTCCGTAACAGAAAGCAGAAGTAGCGACAAGCCGAAGGAGCGAGCAGAAATCGTAGTCAAAGCCAGAAGAAGTGGTCAAAAGCCAAATACCAGAGTCAGAGAACAAAACCGTTAGGGGTAGTGAAGAAAACGTCGTCCAAAGAGCAAGCCAAGTCAAATACCAATAATCTCAAAAACACCTAGCGCACAGAAGTTCCTTAAGCTGCTAACGCGGCGGAAAGAAAGGAACTGAGGGGATTTTAGGCGGGAAGCCCTTATAAGGGACCGTTAGGATGGGCGGAGTTACCGCCAAAAATGTATCAAAGCACATTCTGCCTAGCGATTCTAGAAGTTTCCGAAGCTCTGCGCAGGCGCAGGAGTAACCCCAACTGTGTGATTCACAGAGACCACGAAGAAGATCTTGGGGCTATCTTCTCTGAGGCCTCTGCACTCTTAATTCCTATCCTTACTAACATCCATCTTGTATTGGGTCTTCGATGGATGAAGTCACAGAAATTTCAGATCTTTCAAAATTACACTTTGTTCTCTTGTATTTTGTATTAGCATAAGAGGCAGCTGGCAAACATGAATAAAATTTAGCAAACTCTGAAGACTATATAAATCCTAATAAGGATGTCACAGGGTATTGTTATTTTAAACTGTTACAGGTGCCAACAGCAAGCATTACTGTGGAAGGTAATCCTGCCCTTAATCGTGTAAGATGGACAAACTCAGGCCGTGAGATTGCTGTGGGAGATTCAGAAGGACAAATAGTAATTTATGATGTTGGAGAGGTAGGTAACTCTCTTCTCAGTCTTGACAAAATAAAAATCTGAATTATTTTATGTTGTTCAAATAATGAAAACTACTTGGTTCCCCTTTATGTTTTCAGTTTGTCTATTCACTGTGCATGCACAACTAGAGATTATTATCTTGTTGGCACATTTAGCACCCTGATGTTTAAAGAAATTTTGTTAAACTGGGTGTGGTTTTAGTAGCGAGAATCCTGTTGAACATCTAATTTGGGAATGCGGGGGTGGGAGGAGATAGTTCACCAGCAAAGTGTATCAAAGCACTTTTCTTTGTCCATCTCTGTCTCAGATAGCCTGTGACCAAACCACATTGTTAGGATCACTGCTTATCCATAGTCCCCTTTTGCGGGAAGTTGGATGGCAAAAATTAGCAGACTAGGATAATTAGCTCTCAGTCCTGGGCTACAGCTAATATAGTATAGCTATATTATACAGTATAGCTAACAGCTAATACTGTTAGGAAAGATTTCAGTGGAATAGTGGCCAAAGTCACTCTCCAATATTTTTCACATAATAAAAACAGAATGAGCAGTGCCGATATCCTATTTGGTTTAGACCCACGGATTGTGAATAGGAACGCATACATAGACTTGTCCCAAGTATATTTTTCATTTTCCAGCTCTGCCTCACAGAGGTTTGATTGAAATGCTTTATACAATATCTGAAGCCTTTGCTTCTCTGACTTATTTATTTAATATCCAGGGTTTCTCCCAACCCAACATGGGATACAAGGCAGCTTACAACACAGATTGAAACAAAGTACAGTAGCACCCCCGTATCTATGGGGGATTGGTTCCGGAGGGGCGCAGATAATGAAATCCACAGATAATAGCAAACGCCCTGGAAGAGGAAGGGATGGAGGCTTGTGGCCCAGGCTGCTGCTGCTGCAACCCAACCCGCCTAGGCTATGGCCTCCCAGGCCTCCTCTTCCACCACCACCACCACTGTGCACCCTGCCACTGTGGTCTCCTAGGCTGCCTCCTCAGCCACCACCATATGCTGCTGTGGCCTCCCAGTCCTCCGGAGACCTCCAGCCACCAACCTCGAGATCTCTCCTCCTCTTCCCCCCCCCCGTTGCCACCGCTGCCACCAGAGCCATCCCGGGAGAAAGGAGAAGGGAGGCAAGATCTCTTCCTCCCCTCCCTCCCCCTTCCATCCCCCCACTGCCACCAACCGCAGATAACTGAATCAGTAGATGGCAAATCAGGGGATGTGGGGATGCTACTGTATAGCTGAAAAATTGATGATAAAACAGTTTTTTTAAAAAAAAAACTATTACATAAGCTATTCTGTTACATCACTAAGTTTTAAGACAGGTTAAAAATTAAAAAAATTAACATTAAAAAAAAACAGCACACACATCCCATTAAAAGACTCTTCTGTGCCTTTTTAAATAAAAAGGTCTTTACCTACCAGCCAAAGTAGAGCAGAGGTGGAGTGGAAGAAAATTTCAGTTACAATTCCACCATTAGTGTTAGTTGCTGTAACAAAATCCTTTTTGTTTGAATTCTGGTTTTTCCTCTATGCATTAAACCTTTGGGGTTTTTCCATCCATGTAAACTTTGGCTTACTGGTTTGGCTAAGTCACTGATGTTTGTGGCTATTGTTTTAAAATCAGGATCTCCTTGCATTCACACCTTGGATTTAAGGAATTGAGTTGAAATATGTGTTTCACTAATGCCTCCCATCTAATTGTTTTTCCACAGCAAATTGCTGTTCCACGCAGCGATGAATGGACGCGGTTTGGTCGGACATTGGCAGAAATTAATGCAAACAGAGCAGATGCAGAAGAGGAAGCAGCAACCCGAATTCCTTCCTAGATTCTTCTGATATAGTCTAGCAGTGCTTTTGGGAATGGGTTAAAGAGGGCTTGAGAGTAATAGTATGTATTAGTTGGCAACAGAACTTGAAGATGAAAATGTGGAGTAAACTGTGGATTTGGCAAGTGTATGAAGATCACTGAAACATCTTGCAAGCTTGCTTTTTATAACTAAATCACATTCTTGATACGATCACTGTAATTTATTATTTACTCTGACTTGGCAAGGAATATATTGAAACCCTAACCACATTATATATTTAAAGTTACTTAGTTGACCAACTTTCAGCAGCATATAACTATTTCTGAACAATTAAGTTATAGAAGTTTCTGAACTGGACCCTTCCCAAGTTAAATTGATAAGACTATGCTGTGAGGGGGGAACTGATATGGAAATACTTAGATTTGTGCATGCATCTGTTCACAGTAACCTTTATCCTAATTATTATATAATAGGTTCCAGGCTACAGCAGTAGGTCATGTATATGAATAAATACTCTGTAAAACCTTTTTTTAAGCAATGGAAACTTTCTAAAACACTTACTTTGGATTTTTTTGTTAAATCTGTGCAGTATAGTACTAATTCTTTATAAATAAACAGTACATGACCTTTTCTCACCAATGTCTTTACAGACCCCTTTTTTGAAAGTGGCATTGCCAGTAGTTTATGGAAATGTGAGTTTGTAGGGAAATAATTCAACTAACACTTTTAAAATGTAGTTTGTATTCTGTGCATATAATAAAAAATTGTGAAGCGTGGGGTTGACATCTGAATTTTAGATTTCTGCAGAAATTACAGTATTACATTCACTTAATATATCTCATAACTTAATTCTTTTACCTAATGTGAAAGAAATATATACACAAGGTAGCCCTTTACAAAAAGTCTGTGACATAGGAGTAATCTTTCCAGGTTCTTTTAGGGACCTGAAGAGAGAACATGTTCCTGCCATTGGCATAGAAAATTTGCAACACCATTTTCTGGTCATCTTCAGGGTGCTGGTATAGGGCAATATATTCTGTGATTTCTTGCCACGATGGATTAGACATTAAAATTTTCCATATTTATGCTCTATAGCCATTACATCTTAACAGCTATAGTATTTCTTAGGCTATCCAGTAATAGGACAGTGAAACAATAGTGTACTAATAGTTTTTCCTTCAAGTCTAAATTGTTAAAACCATATGCTTTCAGTGCATGGTGTTCAGATTCAATTCCTGTGGTCTCCAAGTGTAGCTAAGAAAGGAACTGTGCCTGAGATCTGCATAGCCATTGCAGTCCATGCTGAACAGCCTTCTGCAACCTCATGTCTTCCAGAGGTTTTGGACCAGAAATTGTATCATCCTCTCTCAGGAAGGCCATTGGTGAAGAACCATAGGATCTTCTTCGTGGTCTCTGTGAATCCACACAGCTGGATAATTCCTGCGCAGAGCACTCGGAACCTTCTAGAATCACTAGGCAGATTTTTGGCAGTAGCCCCGCCCACTCCAACGGCTGCTCTGAGGAGATACTGCCTATTCCCCTTAGTTCCTTTTCGTCCGCTGCACAAGCAGCATGCTAGGAACCTTGCTCCATTTAGGATTGTTTTCTCTTTCACTTTCGATTTTGGTCTATGGTTTTTGACTTCTTTGGTGACTTCTTTCTGGATTTTGGACATGGACTGTTGACTTTGGTGATTTGTCTCTCGTGCTTCGACCTCTGGACTGTCTGACTATTTGTCTCCTCTGGTTTGTTGGATTTGACTGATGACTCAGACTGTTGGTTATTCTCTTGAGGTATTGTAAAATGGCTTCAAAGCTTGCCGCATTTAAACCGTGCTTGATCTGCCAGGCTAAGTTGCCCAGTTCCGACAGGCACTCCAAATGCTTGATTTGCTTGGGTGAAGCCCATAATGTGGAAAGCTGCCCTCACTGCAGGGCCTTTACCCCTCAGGCCCGAAAGCAGCAAATGTCTCGGCTTCGGTCTTTCCTATATGAGAAAGCATTGGTGCCGTATTCCACACCCTCAGCATTGGTCTCCGCAGCTTCCATGTCAACTACTACCCCACTGAAGGAAACTTCTTCCAGGAAATGGGGCAGGTCGGGTTCGAGAAGCCCTGCTAAACAGCACAGAGCCTGTACCATTAGCCCATCTTGACATCACCATATGGTTACAGCCTCTGATACTGAGGCTCTGACATTAACTAGCTCGAGACGGGATCGGGTAACATTTGATACCGAAATACATAAGTCGATGTCGACGGATCAGACCCGAGATACTTCTGGTTCAGCTGCTTGGGATTGTGATCTAGATGCTTCCCATTCCATGGTTACGCTGCAAGCTAAGGACACCCATGGTGTATCTGAATCTGACAGAGACCGATCCACGTTGAAGCCGTCTGGATCAAGCCGAGATCAAGACTCTTCTACTTCCTCAAAAGAGGAGAAGCAGAAGAAGAAAAAGACAAAACACACTTCTCCTTGCTCTACAGCTTCGAAGGATCTTTCAGCATCCAAAACCTCAGCTCCAGTTCGAATAGACTCCTGACAAGAAGAAGATCCCTGACCGTGAGCCAACTCCGACCCCTTCAGTAGAGCTTGTGAATGTAGAGAATGTGCAGTTTTCTGAGGGCAAGATAGTGTCCTCGCCTCAGAAGAGGGCAAGCTCTCCATCTCTCATTGTGTCGAGGGCAGAGCTTTTGACAGGTGGCACAATGCAGGAGAAGGTGCTGGAGCAACCTCTTGTGGAGTATTCCATCAGGAGATCAGGTTCTCTATGCACTGCCCGTCCTCCACCAACTCCGTCTTTCCCAGGAGTGGACACTGTCCATACCTATGGGGCATTTGACGTTGCTAGACCCTCTCTCATGGACTTTCCATCATCTCCGTACCGAGTCCATGCTACCAGCTTTGAGCATACAAGGTCGTTTGTGTTTCCTGAAGACGAGAAATGCCACTGCTACTGATCTCCTCCTCATCTTTCATATCTTATGCTAGATCCTTTGTCTTTGCAATTCACTAACCCTCTGTTGAGAAAGCCTTTTACAAAAGACACCGGCAGTCAGGTTACACCTCAACGGGCACAAGACGTGATTTTGCTAGAGAAATTGCGTCTTCCTTCGTGACCAATGCCTTCAGTACCGGAGGATGTGCCTCCTCCACCTCCTCGGCGTACCACTTCATTGCATCGTCGACCCCAAAGCCGTTCGCGGTCATCCTCTTCAACTTCCTCTGATCAGTCATCTTCACCATACATTCCAATGGTACCATCTCTTCCACCTGATCTGCTTGACGACGACTCTGTCTCCAACTGACAATATCAAAACCTTTTCAGAGCAGAAGGTATGGATGGCCCATGCTCTTGATCTGAGAGTTGAAGAAAAGCAATCAGATCCTATTGATCCTATTCACCATCGTATTAAGGCAAACCTCCTCCTGTGGCAAATATACCTGTCTTGCCTTCCCTGCTTAAACTCCTGCAGGGTTCATGGGAGAATCCTTTGTTGTTGCCATCCACGTCGAAGCAGATTGACCGACTATACCGAGTCACAGGTGATTATATTGGCTGGCTTAAGGAGCATCCTAAACCAAATTCTGTTGTGGTTGAGGCTTCGCAGCATAGACACCAACTGTGCTCCCAAGCCACTCCTGCTGATCCCAAGGGCCATAAGCTAGACATATTGGGAAAGAAACTGTACTTGTCAGCTGCACTCAGCTTCAGGATCTCCAATTACGCAGCTTGTATGGGAGCATACCAGCAGGTCCTTTGGGAGAGGATGACCCCATTTCTTCAACACCTGCCAGAAGAACCGAGACGAGCGGCCAATGCTATCCAGATGGAAGCTCAACTTTTAGTGGGCCAACAAATGAATTCTGCCCGACACGTTGCGGACTATGCTGCCAAGTCAGTTGCAGGGTCAATATCTCTTCGTCGACACACTTAGCTTAGGTCATCTGGTCTAACCCCTCAAGCATGTTCCGCAATTGAAGACATGGCTTTTGATCATTCTGGCCTCTTCAATCAGACAACTGATGAAAAATTAGAGTTCACTCAGAAGATGCGTAACACGGCCCGCAAATATGGTATGCCTTCTTCCTCTCTCCGTTACAGAAGTCATTTGGGGTGGCAGGGTCCCCAACAGCCTTATCAGTATCGAAGGGGCTATTACACCCAGTCATCTCATCGGCAGAGGTTTCCTTCCCAGTCATCTGCCTCATCGGTGAGGTCCCAGGCACCTGCTTCGCGGTTCAGGTCAATGACGAAGCAGCGCTCGAAGGATCGATCTAAGCACCACTTTTGATAGATTGTTCTCTTGCTCTTCTCTCTCCACAGACGGTGCTCTTCAGGGATCATCTTGCTTGATTTCAAGCAGCCTGGACCAACATAACGATGGATCAATGGGTGCTCCGGGTCGTGAGAGATGGATATTGGATAGAATTTGAAGAATACCCCCCTACAGGTCGAATTTGAGTTACTTCTCCACCCCAGCCCCTCCTTGAAGAGATACAGATGCTGCTTCAGAAAGGGGCCATTGAACCCGTGGATCTGGACCGACGACGCACCTGTTTCTTTTCAAGGTACTTCCTTGTGACCAAGAAAGATGGTGGCCTCCATCCCATCCTAGACCTTCAGGATGTCAACAAATTCATTTTGCTGAAGAAGTTCCTTTTTAAAAAAATATTTTTATTAATTTTATAATCATACATTATAATTTCCAATCAATACTTATTTAGTATAACATAGAATATTACCATAGACATCACAATTTTTCTATCAACTAATTTCAAAAGTTAACATAAATTCTTTACTATGATTCTTTTCATGAATATTATTTCCCCTACCCCCCCCATGTCAGTGCTCCCCTTCACCAGAGCCATTATCCCTTACATAATCTTTCCAGAATCTCATTTCTTCTCATGGAGGTAACCTCCCATCTTTTGTCTTTAATACTTTTTTAACAAATACTTTCCAAATTTTATCAAAATCACTTTTTCCCCAACTTCCTCTTCTTACTTTAATTCTACATGTTAACTTATCATTTATTGCCATTTTCCAAACTTCTTTATACCACTCCTCCACTTGTACATTTATTTGCATTTTCCAATGTCTTGCTATAATTAATCTTGCTGCCGTTAATAAATTTGTTATTAAATCCTTTTCTGCTTGGTTCTCATTCTCTCCATTATAAATTGACATCAATGCTATGAATCATAGAATCATAGAATCATAGAATTGCAGAGTTGGAAGAGACCACGAGGGCCATGCTCGGTTTCCTTTCTATATTTCTGTTCAGAATATTCTCTATTTCTATAAAAAACATTTCCCAAAACTGCTGTACAAATTTACAATTCCACCACGTATGCATATATGTACTTATTTCTTGACAATCTCTCCAACAATATTTACAATTATTCTTGTCTATATTATGCAGTCTTGCTGGTGTCAAATACCATATCCATATTATTTTATAGTAATTTTCTTTTATCCTTATCGACATATTTTTTAGATGTCTTTGTTTCCAAATCTTATCCCATTCATGATCTCCAATTCTTTGTTTCAAATCTTCCTCCCATATTCTCCTTAAATATTCCCCTTTGTATTTTTTATCCTTATTTTTTATCAATATTTTATATAATTCACGTGTAATACTTTTCAAACTTTCATTATCATCCCTCTTTTCACCTTTTTTCATCAAATTTTGTAAATTCCCTTGTTTCTTTATGATTCTTTTTCCAATATTTAATCCATTGTTCTAACTGTATGCAGTTAAACCATGAAATTTTCATTCCACATAATTTCTTATACTCCCTTTCTCATTCATCCATCCTATCCATCCCTCTATTTTGTCTAGTCCTCTTTAATTCCTTTCCAATTTTTCCCTTCAAATTATTTGGGATTTTTTTTTCCATTATAACCGGTGTTAATACTGAATCAATAGGCAAAAATTCTCTCTTATATTTATACCATATTTCCCATATATTTTACAGAAATGGGTTCTCAATTCCTTTAATTTCCTTTTTTGTAAAATTACAAAAAAATATGTTCCATATTCTCTTTTCTATTCTCCCTGTTTCTGTCTCTAACCATTCTAAATTCCCCTGTCCTACAATTCCTTCTATAACATATCTCAATTGATTAGCTTCATAATATCCTTTTATTTTTGGAAGACCAAGTCCTCCCTCCTTCTGTGGTATATACCAGAATAATTTATTTAATCTTGTCCTTTTCCCTCCATTACAATATTTATTCAACATATTTTGCCATTTTTTCAGTTCTACTTCTGATATTTTTATTGGTAACATTCTAAACAAAAAATTTAGGTAATATTTTCATTTTAACTAAAGCTACTCTTCCAAACCATGATAGTTGAATATTTTTATATTCTTCCAACTTCTTTTCCATTTCTTTCCTTAATACCATAATATTTTTCTCTTCTAATTCTTTTAAATCTTTTGTAATATTTATTCCTAAATACTTAATATTACTTTTTAATCTTACTTCTTATTTTTCTCTTTTACAAATATATTTTCTTTTTCCTTAGTATAGTTAAACAACATCATATCTGATTTATTCCAATTAACCTGTAAGCCTGTCATCTCCCCAAATACTTTTAAATGTTCTTTAATTTTTTCTATTCCATTAATCAAATCCTTAATTGTTAGCAATGTACCATCAGCAAACAAGCTTATCTTATGTTTTGTTTCTAATCCAATTCCTTCTATACTATTATCATTTCTTATCACATTTGCTAGAATTTCTATTACCATTGCAAACAATATTGGAGCAAGTGGGCAACCTTGTCTTGTTCCTCTCGTTATTTTTATCTCTTTTGTTATTCCATCATTAACCATCAATATAGCTGTGTTGTGGGAATACAATTGATCTATTAATCCTCTAAACCTCTTCCCCATTCCAAATTCTTTCAATATTGTTTTTAATGTTGGCCATTCCACACAGTCAAATGCTTTAAATATATCTAATGCTAATATCCCTGCTTTTATTTTTTGTTTTGCTGATTATATGAATTTTATTTAACACCCTTCCTATTAAATTTGGCATTTGTCTTCCTTTCACAAATCCACATGGATCCTTTAATATATATTTATACATACAACTATTCATTCTCTTTGCCGTTATTGCTGATAATAACTTTGCATCTTGATTTATCAATGATATAGGCCTGTATGATCCAGGGTCCATCAAAAGTTCTAACTCATCCATTCCTGGAGCTTTCCCACTTTTAAAATTATTTATTGCTTCCTCTACTTCCATTTTCGTAATTGGTTTTTCTAATAAATCCCTATCTTCCTCTTCTATTTTAATATTCCAATTTCCCCCTACATATTTTTCTGTTTATTCCACTGATTTATTCCCTGACTGGTACAGGTCTTTATAAAACTCCTCAAAAATTGTTAGTTTTTCCTTCATTGTTCTACACATTTTACCTGTTTTATCTCTAATCCCATTTATCATATTTTCCATTTTCTTCTTCTGTGTGGATCTAGCCAACATTTTTGAATTTTTATTACTAAATTCAAAATACTCCCTTCTTAAATTAAATTTTCCTGTACTTCATCTACTTCCATTTTATCCAGTTCCTCCCTCTTTGCTCGTAACTCAATATAAGTTTGTTTTTCCTTATCTAATATATATTTATTTTCCAATAATTCTATTTCCCTTTCTAATTTCACTTTTCTTTCTTCTTGCCTTTTTTTAGGTTAAAGGTTTCTTTTATACATATCCCCCTTGTCACAGCTTTCATAGTATCCCACAAAATTCCTTTTGATATTTCTTTATCATTTAATTCCCATAATTCTTGCCATTCATGCTCAATTTTTTCTACTATTTCTCTGTAATTTAAAATCTTTGTATTCTTGCTGAAGAAGCTCCATGTGGTCACGCTGTCATCCATTTTTCCACTGCTTCAACGAGAGGACTGGTTTGCAATGATAGATTTGAAGGACACATATTTCCATGTAGGGATCCACCCGTACCACAGACACTTCCTGGCCTTTCAAGTTGCACAGGCTCCTTTCCAGTTTCATGTCCTACCGTTTGGGCTAGCGACGGCACCACGGGTCTTCACAAAATGCATGGCAGTCATGGCAGCCTTTCTTCGGCAACAGGGAGTGATTGTCTTCCCTTACATAGACGATTGGCTTCTGGTAGCGGAGTCTTGAACTCGTCTTCATCAGGACATTGCATTCACCCTGAATCTTCTCAATTCTTTAGGACTGGTGGTGAATATGGAGAAATCCCATCTCAATCCAGCTCGATTGGTCCAATTCATTGGCGCATCCCTGGATTTGACGACTGACACTGCATGCCTTCCAGACGCTCACTTCAATGCACTCAAACTCATTCACCGATGCTGCCGTTCCTGACGGATTTCTGCTCATGCCGTACAGGTCCTGCTTGCACATATGGCCTCCACAGTAGCTGTCACTCCTCTGGCCAGACTACGGTTCCAACCTCTACAGACCTGGTTCCTCTCGGTCTTTAATCTACTTGCCTATCATCCATACAAACTGCTTACAATGCCGAGGACTGTACAATGGTCTCTGGACTGGTGGCTGATTCCCAGCAATGTTCCGGCAGGTCTTCTGTTCCAGCCCCCACAGCCACAACTCACCATAACTACCGATGCATCCATAACCAACTCATCTCAACCAGTTTGCAGTCCAAGGGACGTGGTCCACAAAGGAACATCAGCTCCACATCAATGTCCTGGAGTTGATGGCGGTTCAGAAAGGGTTGAGGTCCTTCGAAGGCATGGTGACATCCTGCTTGTTACCGACAACACATCAGTCATGTACTACCTGAACAAGCAGGGCAGGACAAGATCCTCCACATTACTTTCGATCACTCGACATCTGGAACTGGTGTGTAGAGGAATGTTTCTCTACAGTCCATTCATCTCCCAGGAGAGGAGAATATTCTTGCTGATGAACTCAGCCGTTTGAATTTGTTCAAGAATGGATGTTGCACCATACCAAAGCCCTGACCTTGTTCAAGTGGTGGGGATTCCCGGAAATAGACCTCTTCCCATCGATGGTGAACAACCAGTGCTGACAATTCTGTGCTCTGACCTGGGTGAAGGGGTCTTTGGGAGATGCTTTCCTGTTCCAGTGGACCGGCCCACTGCTTTACCTGTTTCCACCATTTCTATTACTCACAAAGGTGATCTCAAAGCTGAGAAGGGACAACTCCAATGCGAGACTGATTGCTCCATGGTGGCCTTGACAGCCCTGGTTCAGACTGCTTCTACGTCTGGCTCGGTCTCGATATCTCCACTTACCACTCTGACCAGACCTTCTGACAGTTCAGGGGGGCAGGGTCCGTCACCCAGACCTGCACACGCTGAAGCTGACAGCGTGGAGGATCACCCCATGGCTTCTTCGAACACCATGCCTCCTGAGGTCCAGGCGGTGATGGATGCATCCCTTTGGCCATTGACGAGGCGGTCCTACAAGTACAAATGGAAACACTTCGAATCCTATCGGAATGGAATCTGTCTGTACTGGGTTCTAGATACTACCGTGCTACAGTTCCTCCTTCATCTATCTGAATCTGGACTCTCATTCTCCTCTTTGAAATGCTACTTGGCCGCAATTTCGGTGGAGTTTCAGATGTGGGATGTCCATCCCCATTTCGGGATCCACTAGTGAAAAAGCTTCTGTGGGGCCATGTGAACATCCACCCTCTGGTAACTGAACCCACACCGGCGTGGAGCCTTGAACTTGTTTTGTCCCAATTGTCAAAAAGTCCCTTTGAGCCCCTAGCATTGGTAGACCTCCGTCTATTATCATGGAAGACAGCTTTCCTGGTGGCCATCACATCTGCAAGGTGGACAGGTGAACTCTGCTTTACATGCTGACTTCCCTTATATTGTGTTCCACAAGCATAAGGTGGTCCTGAAACCTGACATATTGTTCCTGCCTAAGGTGGTTTCCTGTTTTCACCTCAATCAGCCAATTGTGTTGCCAACTTTAATGCAGAATCCAACCGACCATTTCAAGCATGCACTACATTCCCTCAACGTCCGAAGCGCTTTGGCATTCTACATGGAACGGACTGCCCATATTCGAAAGACCCCAAGATTGTGGTGTATTCTGAGAGCAAAAAAGGTAATCCAATTTCTCCCCAACGATTGTCAAAGTGGGTTGTAGCTACGATTGCTCTCTCATATGAACTGGCCAAAAGACCACTACCATCACGAATTTGAGTGCATTCTACCAGGGTGGTAGCTGCATCAACTGCCTGCCTTTCAGGCGTCCCACTGGAGACTGTGCAGGGCAGCAACTTGTTCCTCCCGTTTGATTTTTATATCTCATTACAGGTTGGACAACAGGTCCAGGACTCATGCTGCTTTTGGGAGAGCTGTCTTCTTTCAACTATTCAGTGAACAGTGCTATTAAAGGTGTTGTTTCATGTATTGTCTCTTATATTATGGTTATGTCTCTTTGATATGCCAGCATGCACTTGATCTTCGTGGTCTCTGTGAATCACACAGTTGGGTTATTCTGCGCCTGCACAGAACGTTCGGAACCTTCTGGCATCGCTAGGCAGAATGTGCATTGATACATTTTTGGTGGTATTTCCGCCCACCCTAACAGTCCCTTTTAAGGCGTTCCCTCCTAATTCCCCTCAGTTCCTTTCTTTCCGCCGCATTAGCAGCTGGAAGGAACCTTTGTTCGCTAGATCTTCTTCGTGGTCTCTGTGAATCACACAGTTGGGTTTATTCCTGCGCCTGCGCAGTGCATTCGGAACCTTCTGGAATCGCTAGGCAGAATGTGCATTGATACATTTTTGGCAGTAGCTCCACCCATCCTAACGGTCCCTTATAAAGGGCTTCCCGCCTAAATCCCCTCAGCTCCTTTTTTTCCGCTGCGCTAGCAGCTCTAAAGGAAGCTTTGCGCTCTTTGACAACTTTCGCTTTCGGTTTTTGACTCGGATTGGCTTTGGATAACGATTTCTCTCTGACTTACTGGCTATTGACGATTTTTGGTTTGACTCGGTACTTCTGACTACGATTTTGGCTTTCCCTCCGGACTTGGTTGCGGGTTCTGACTCACGGTTTGACTCAGCGTTCTCTTACCTACGGCTTTAGGATCCCCATTATGGCTGCGAAAACAGGCTTTAAACGCTGTGTGGTATGCCAGGCCAAGCTGCCCAGTTCTGATGGGCATTCCAGGTGCCTCATCTGTCTGGGCGAGACGCATAATGTCGATGCGTGCGTCCACTGCAGGGCCTTCACGCCTCAGGCGAGGAAGCATCGCTCCTCCAGGCTGAAATCCTTTTTATATGAAAAGGCCCTCATCCCTTCGACTTCTTCAACTCCGGCTGTGGGAGCAAGGGTTTCTCCGCGGGGAAGGTCCCCTGCTACAAAGTCCCCCCAGTCACCGCATGCTAAACGACGTCGCTCCCGAAGCCCCTCGAGGAGACGATCAGTAGCATTGGATCCGGAGGCAGTGCTACACTCCCACAAACACGCGAAGTCAACCCCAGCTGGGGATCGGCCTTCGTCGGATTCGGGAGCCATTGAGCCCAAGGATCATCATCGGGACCCACAGGGCTCTTGGGATGGAGGTCGAACCCAAGATTCCTCCGAGCCCTCTAAGGTTAAGGCCCCGAAGAAGAAGGCAAAGCGGGTGCATGCAGAGGAGAAAGGAAGGGATGTCTCCCTAATTCGAGACCCCTTGCCTCCTTCGGTTCCGGCTCCATCTATGTCGGGAGCCCAACCCCTCTCGCACCACCACTCCTCTCCTCGGGATCGAGGTATGGATACTGGGCACAACCGCCCTAGAACTCCGACTCCCACACCGTCACTGGAGATTGTGGAAGTGGAGGTGGGCTCGGCTGAGGAGATGGAAAGCACCCCGCGGGCTTGTGTGATCTCTCCGGCCCTTCTGGTCTCGAGATCAGAATTGCTCCAGGACTCCGCCACTGTGATGCAAGGAGGTCAGGATGAACCTCTCCTTCAAGATGAACCCCAGCCTTCGACTTCCAGGGTCCGAGAGTATGAGGAGGCATATGGTGCCTACGAGCTGGCCAAATCAGCCTTTACTACACCGCTGATTCTGCCTTTGATTTCTGCCGCAGATGAACAGATTTTTCGTCTCACCTCTGAGGCTGCTACCCTACACTACGTGGCTTTATCCTCTCCCCGCTTGTCCTTTCATGGCCGGGATAAAGGGACCTTGCTTGCTTGGGAGCCATTGAAGCCGACTCTTAAGGACACAAGTTGCCAAGTGTCTCCATTCCGACCTCTGCCTCCACCGCCACCGACTCCTCGACGCACGACATCTCTCCATGAGCGACGCCGATCTGCATCTCCGACGTCCGACTCCTCCACTTCATCTGAGTCATCTGAGGAGTATCGACCTTATATACCATCGCCCCAGCCTGATCTTCTGGACGAGGACTCGTCCTCTCCCACTGACGATGTGCGCTCCTTTGCGGAACAGGTGGTGCGGATGTCCCACGCCCTGGATTTAAAAATCACGGAGAAGGAGACGGAGCCTGTTGACCCGATTTACCAGAGGATCAAGTCAAAGGCTCCCCTGACTGCCAACATCCCAGTACTGCCCTCCCTCTTAAAGCTGACACAAAATTCATGGGAGAACCCCTCGTCCATCCCTTCCACCTCTAAGAGGATTGACAGGCTGTACAAGGTTTCTGGGGACGGTATCGACTGGTTAAGAGAACACCCGAGGCCCAACTCAGTCGTTGTGGAGGCAGCACAACCACGAAGGCAGCGTCGTGCACAGTCCACCCCTACTGATTCTGAGGGCAGGAAGCTGGACATAATCGGAAAGATCTATTCCGCTGCTGGACTTAGCTTCCGTATTGCGAATTACTCTGCCTGTATGGGGGCTTACCAGCAGGTTCTTTGGGAACGAATGCCCCTTATCCAGGACCTGCCGGAGGAACGAAAGAGGCTAGCGGAGGCTATTCAAGCTGAAGCCCAATTACTAGTGGGCCAACAGATGAACTCTGCAAGGCATGTCGCTGACTGTGCAGCCAAGACAGTGGCGGGATCCATTGCCTTACGGCGAAACGCCTGGCTCCGCTCTTCGGGCCTTTCGACTCAAGCTGCTGCGACCATTGAAGACATGCCTTTCGACACCTCAGGCCTCTTTAATACGTCGACAGATGAGAAGCTTGAGTTCACGCAGAAGATGAGGACCACCGCGAGAAAATACGGTATGCCATCGACCTCAACTTCTGCTTACCGCCCCAGGCACTGTTCGGGATGGAACACATACTCATTTGGCCAACCTTACAGGAGAGGGGGTATGCCCCAATCATCTAGACGCTCCCGCTTCCAGCAGCAACCACTTTCCTCTACATCCTCGGTGAGGAGTCAGGGCTCTGCCTCCCGGTACCGTCTGCCCTCAAAACACAGGTCCAAAGATCAAGGCAGAAAGAGATTTTAATTGTGGTTCCTTATTTTGATGTTTACATTTTCTTTTAGAATCCCCTGTTCGGAGACCGCCTGTCGTCGTTCCAGGAAGCCTGGTGCTCCATAACATCGAACCGGTGGGTGCTCCAAATTGTGCGTCAGGGCTACTGGATTGAATTCGACGAACTGCCTCCGACAGGACTCATCCGCTTCCCGCCCCCCTCCCCGTCCTTGATCGAGGAGGTGCAGACCTTACTTCAAAAGGGAGCCGTCGAACCTGTGCCTGCCGACCTCCGTCGCCATTGTTTCTTCAGGTATTTCCTGGTACCGAAGAGAGATGGAGGTCTACGTCCCATTCTCGACCTCAGGGGATTGAACTGGTACATCATCCCGAAGAAATTCAGGATGACCACTCTTGCTCTCATCCTTCTTCTCCTTCAACACAGAGACTGGTTTGCATCCATAGACCTCAAGGACGCTTACTTCCATGTTGGGATACATCCTGCTCACAGGAGGTTCCTAGCATTCCAGATCGAGGACGAGACTTACCAGTTCCGTGTCCTTCCCTTCGGACTCTCCACGGCACCGAGGGTCTTCACAAAGTGCATGGCTCCAGTGGCGGCTTTCCTCAGACAACACGGGATCATCGTCTTCCCATACATCGACGACTGGCTTCTTGTAGCGGACTCGAAGGCCGGGCTCGAGGGGAATGTGAGCTTCACCCTAGATCTGCTGCATTCCCTGGGACTTGTCAACATGGACAAATCCCAACTAACCCCATCGCAGACTATCCAGTTTATCGGGGCCCGCCTGGATTCGATTTCGGCAGCAGCCTACCTTCCCGAAGACTGATTCGACACCCTACGGTCTCTGATTCTGGGATGCCGCCGATCCCGTCGGATCCGAGCACAGGATGTACAAGTCATCCTGGGCCACATGGCAGCAACTACATCCGTCACACCATTAGCCAGACTTCGATTCCGTCCGCTTCAACATTGGTTTCTAAGCGTCTTCGACCACCTGAAAGACCCACCGGAAATGCTCTTGACAATGCCCCGCTCTGTCCAACGCTCTCTGGACTGGTGGCTGGACCCGACCAACGTCCTGTCGGGCATTCAATTCGAGCCCCACCAACCCAGCCCATCTCGGATCCCACAAGATACAAAGTGCCTGGTCCGAGGAAGAGATGATGTTGCATATCAACGTGCTGGAGCTCCTAGCAGTTCAGAAAGCTCTTCGTTCTTTCGAGGTCCTGGTTTGAAACAAGACTGTTCTCCTGACGGACAACACATCGGTAATTATTACCTAAACAAACAAGGTGGTACCAGGTCCCCCCAACTGCTCCAGCTGACACTGCACAGCTGGAATTGGTGCATACAACAGAATATCTCTCTCCACTCCATCCACCTTCCTGGGGAGGAGAATATTCTTGCAGACGGACTGAGCCGTTCCAGTTCCAACGTTCACGAGTGGATGCTCCACCGTCGCATGTTGGCAGACATCTTCCATCGCTGGGGGACACCCTTGATAGATGTCTTCGCGTCCGCCCAGAACAGACGGTGCGTCCAGTTCTGCTCCAGGGACAGACACAACGACTCGAGGGGAGACGCGTTCCTCTTCAAATGGACCGGACCATCCCTGTACCTCTTCCCTCCGATCCCGCTGCTGACAAGAGTCGTCGCCAAGTTGCGTTGAGACCGAGCAAATGCGATCCTTGTCCCGCCCTGGTGGCCTCGACAACCATGGTTTGCCCCACTGCTGCTCCTGTCCGACAAATGTTTTCTCCATCTCCCAAGTCGACCGGACCTACTCACAATGCAACAGGGCAAAGTCAGGCATCCAGACCTCGACTCACTCCATCTGACGGCGTGGAGGATTCGGCCATGAACCCTCGTTCTCCATACACTGCCTCTCTCTCTCCTTTATCCCAAGAGGTCCAAACTATTATTGATGCTGCTAGGAAACCTTCCACTCAGAAAGCCTACCTTTACAAGTGGAATCATTTTGAGAAATTCCTAGCACAGAAGGGTTTGGACGTCGAATCCTGCTCGGTATCCATGGTCCTTCACTTTCTGCTTGACCTCTCCAAGGCGGGTCTCTCCGTGTCTTCCCTCCGGGGATATCTAGCCGCTATCTCCGTGGAATTCCAGGCTTGAAACTGACCATCTCCCTTCCAAGACCCGACAGTTAAACGGTTCTTGAAAGGGTACATCAACCTCCATCCTCTAGTGCGCGATCCCATCCCGACTTGGAGCCTTGAGCTTGTCCTCTCTCAGCTGGTGAGGCGACCCTTCAAGCCAATGGCGTCGACTGACCTCCGTCTACTTACCTGGAAAACTTTTCTTAGTTGCCATTACTTCTGCCCGTCGAGCCGGAGAACTTTGTGCCCTTTGCTCAGACCATCCATATATCTGCTTCCACAAACACAAGGTGGTATTGAGGCTGGACACTTCCTTTTTACCCAAGGTAGTTTCGAGCTTCCACCTCAACCAACCCATTGTCCTACCCGCCCTAATGCAGGACCCAAAGGACGAATTCGAGCGCACCCTTCACGCCATGGATGTACGGAGGGCGCTCTCATTCTATGTACAACGTACTGCTTCGTTCCAGCAGTCACCCCAGCTCTTTGTTTCTTATGTCGACTCCAAGAAGGGTACACCAATCTCATCGCAGTGTCTCTCGAAGTGGGTGACTTCGACCATCGCTCTCTGTTACGAACTGGCCAAGAAGCCGCTGCCCTCACGAATTCATGGACATTCTACGAGAGCTGTCTCCACTTCAACTGCATTCCTCTCGGGGGTACCCTTGGAGGATGTTTGCTGTGCTGCGACCTGGTCCTCACCATTGACATTCATTTCACATTATAGACTGGACTCTCGCTCGAGGGCCGAGGCTGCATTTGGGAAAGCAGTCCTTCTGTCCTCCATCCAATAACTGACTGTAATTATATTGATTTACCTCTGATCTTGTCCTTTTCTGTTTAAGGTACTACCTCTATGAAAGTTGATTAACTTGATATTTGCGGAATGTGCAAAATATATATATATGTAGAATGGGTACTAGGGAATATGGATGAGATATAAAGAAATCCCTTTCAATTTAGATGTGACAGGCATAAATCTGTGAATGTGCATGACATACCCTCCTCCAGTGAGGAAGCTTGCTAATCTACCCAACTGTGTGATTCACAGAGACCACGAAGAAGATGGACAGGTTGCTTACCTGTAACCATAGATCTTCGAGTGGTCTTCTGTGAATTCACACAGACCCGCCCATCCTCCCCTCTATGTCCTGCTATACTTTATGTGCTTAATGTTCCTGATGCTGCTTACTGCGGCATCATTTTAGGAACTGAGGGGATTTAGGCGGAAAGCCCTTTATAAGGGACCGTTAGGATGGGCGGAGCTACCGCCAAAAATGTATCAATGCACATTCTGCCTAGCGATTCCAGAAGGTTCCGAATGCACTGCGCAGGCACAGGAATAAACCCAACTGTGTGAATTCACAGAAGACAACTCGAAGATCTATGGTTACAGGTAAGCAACCTGTCCTTTTTTCTCTTTCACTTTCGACTTCACTGGATTTTTGACTTGGCTTGGATTTTTGACTATGATTTTCTCTCACTCCTCTGGATTTGGCATTCTCTCTGGTTTTGGTGCTGACTTGGACTGTCTATCTCTACTCTTCACGTTTTCTCCCTTTGGATTTGGCGACTCCGTAAGATGTCTGCGAGAGGGGCCTTCCTTGCTTGTTCAGGTAGTACATCACTGATGTGTTGTGTATCTTGTCCCTTATCAGGGTTTCGAAGGCACACAGTGCCTTCTGGACACCAAGAAGTTCTAGGACGTTGATATGGAGAGTCTGTTCGTTGGCATCCCAAGTGCCCTTGATTTCGTAGGAGTCGAGCTTCTTTAGCTCACGCTGGACATTTGACATTGGTGCATATGCAGGAACATTTACCTCCAATCCATCCTCCCGGGGGAGGAGAATACTCTTGCAGACAGACTCAGCCGTTCCAGCTTGTTCATCCACGAATGGATGCTGCACAGGTCAGTAACCTCAGACCTGTTTCAATGATGGGGAACTCCTCAAGTAGACCTCTTTGCATTACCAGAAAACAGCCAGTGCCGCCAGTTCTGCTTGAGACGTCGCACCCAGGGTTCAAGGGGCGATGCATTCCTCTTCAAGTGGACGGGACCCCTGCTCTACCTCTTCCCTCCGTTTCCACTGCTGACGAGGGTAATTGCGAAGCTGTGTTGAGATCGAGCTGATGCCATCCTCATCACTCCGTGGTGGCCCCACCAGGCTTGGTTTGCGATCCTCCTGCGTCTAGTCAAGCACCGATTGTCTGATTTCCAACCCGTCCCGACCTTCTCACCATTCAGAATGGGAAGGTCAGACACCCAGACGTGGAGGCTCTACAACTAACAGCATGGACATTACAGCCGTGAATCCATCCTTAGTACTCAGTCCCACTGTACCTATGACCTCGAATTTGTCCTCAGTCCTGACAGGCTGGCACTCTCGATCCTTACCTCCAGACATTCAGTCTGTCATCGACGCTGCCTGGAGGCCTGCTACCCATAGGTCGTATCACTACAAGTGGAAGAAGTTTGAAGCCTTTCTATCTGACCGAGGGTCGACTGTGGAACCGTTCTCCATCCCGACTCCACTTGTCTTCCACAGGACTCTCAATTTTGTCAATCTGGTGCTACTTGGCAGCCGTATCTGTCGAATTCCAGGCTAGAGGTCATTCGTCTCCTTTTACGGATCCTACGGTCAAGAAGTTCTTGAGAGGCTATGCCAACCTCCATCCTCCAGTACTCGAGCCTACCCCAACGTGGAGCCTTGAACTGGTCATGTCACAGCTGGTTCGACTTCCCTTCGAACCCATGGCATCCACCGACTTGAGACTCCTGTCTTGGAAAACTGCCTTCCTTGTTGCCATCACTTCGGCACGTCGAGCTGGAGAACTCTGTGCCTTGTGCTCGGACCCGCCATACACTGCTTTTCACAAACATAAGGTGGTGCTTCGTCCAGATACTCCTTTCCTCCTGAAGGTGGTATCGAGCTTCCATGTGAATCAGTCTATCACTCTGCCTGCTCTGATGCAGGACCTGAAGGACAAATTCGAGCATACCCTCCACTCCATGGATGGCAGGAGGGCACTCGCCTTTTACATCCAAATGACTGCTTCCTTCAGGAAATCACCT
The DNA here is from genome assembly GCA_030847615.1 of Gambelia wislizenii. Classification (NCBI taxonomy): domain Eukaryota; kingdom Metazoa; phylum Chordata; class Lepidosauria; order Squamata; family Crotaphytidae; genus Gambelia; species Gambelia wislizenii. Next base: position 281,661,094 of record JAUMIR010000001.1, on the reverse strand, counting down.
AAACTATTTGTTTCCTATGCAGACTCAAGACTTGGGGGTCCTATTTCTCCACAACGTCTCTCTAAGTGAGTGACATTGACCATTTCCCTCTGTTATGATCTGGCCAAGAAGCAAATGCCTTCTCGGATTCGAGGACACTCAACGAGGGCTGTCTCCACCTCGACAGCCTTCCTCTCTGGCGGGTGCCTCTAGAGGACATTTGCAGAGCAGCAACTTGGTCATCACCTTTGACTTTCGTTTCCCATTACAGGCTTGATACTCGTTCTAGGAACGAGGCTGCCTTTGGGAAGGCTGTGTTGTTATCTTCCATTCAATGAGTGAGTGTTCATGTTTGCCAAGTCATCGTTCTATATGCTTTATCAGTTTTCATAAGAATGTGCTGTCAATACATCCAATTGTTATTTGACTGTGCAGCATGGTCCTAGTGTCAATATGTGTAGGACATACCCTCCTCCTGCAGTGAAGCTTGCCAGTCTACCCAGCTGTGTGATTCACAGACCACGAAGAAGATGGACAGGTTGTTTACCTGTAACCATAGATGTTCGAGTGGTCTTCTGTGAATTCACACAGACCCGCCCATCCTCCCCTCTATGTCCTATTACATCATATAAACATGCTTAATGTTCTTGATGCTGCTGGTTGTGGCGTCATTCAAGGAACTGAGGGGAATTAGGCGAAAGCGCTTTAAAAGGGACTGTTAGGGTGGGCGGAGTTACCGCCAAAAATGTATCAATGCACATTCTGCCTAGCGATGCCAGAAGGTTCCAAACGCTCTGCGCAGGCACAGGAATAACCCAACTGTGTGAATTCACAGAAAACCACTCAAAGATCTATGGTTACAGGTAAGCAACCTGTCCGTACCGGATAGTATAATTAATACATGATGTTTAGTTAATGCATTTCCCTTGTTTTGTTGATTTGTTTCTTATTGGCTGGGTGTATACTATTAGCATGACATTTCACCTCCTAGAGGTACAGCTTGCTAGTCCAGCTGTGTGGATTCACAGAGACCATAAAGAAGATGGTCAGGTTGCTTACCTATAACCATAGATCTTGGAATGGTCTTCTATGAATTCACACAGACCTGTCCATCCTCCCCTCTATGACCTGCTCTGTATTTAAATTCCTTGATGCTGCTATTTGTGGTGTCCTTTATGGAACTGAGGGGAATAGGCGGTATCGCCTCAGAGTGGCCATTGGAGTGGGCGGGGCTACCGCCAAAAATCTGCCTAGCGATTCTAGAAGGTTCCGAGTGCTCTGCGCAGGAATTACCCAGCTGTGTGAATTCACAGAAGACCACTCAAAGATCTATGGTTACAGGTAAGCAACCTGACCTTCCCTGACCCTGTCAAATAATGACGTGGAAGCACAGCACTCATCTACTGTCCATTCTGCTCTGCTGCTTAGCTCCCCACCCTCCTGGCCATATTTTTTTATGCCAGAATGCTCATTTTATCATTGTCTTGCTTCTTTAACAGGGCACATTTCTGCATAGTTCAACCAGTGCCTGTTCCTTTCATGTTGAAACACCCAACCCATCTCCAAATAGGAGAATGGTAAGAGCCTTCATGTCTCAGTTGCCTATCTTGCAACCAAGAGGCACTGCTGTTACAATACATGTCCTGTCCCATAGCAGTAGTTTTAAGCTTCCTGATAGTGGCCTATTATAAAGAGAGACTTGGTTTGGACATACACATTAAATAGAGATGCAAAACATTTCCAATTGTCCTTTCCCCTCTTTGGTGCACAATTGAAGACTTCATGGTTAATTACCCATATTGCCCATTACAGCTTCATCAGACTTAAACCAACTTCAGTCTGCTTTCAGATCCCAGTTTATTCTCAACTTGGTACCCATTGCTTTTCTTAGTTCAGATGTGATAGGAAGTGAGAGTTAAATGGCAATTTCCTGAAGTAGGCAGAGGGAAAGGTGCAGGCAAGCTGAAACAAACTGGATGTACAAAAAACTTGTGCATACTTCAGTTTAAGCGTGGCTAGGTATGTCCAAAGTAGATAATCTTGTCACAGTCCGTCCCTGGTTTCCTGATAGAAGTTAAACTCATGTTTAAACCAGATTCCTTTAACTATCCTTTGTATGCCTATTTTAAAACATGGTTATAGTGCCTCATTTGAAAGGAGCCTATGTTCCTCTGTTAGCACACTTACAATAGGATACTATAATCAATAACATGGAAGACATGAAGACTTTCCCTCATGGAGTATCTCCTGCCTCTCCCCTCCCTGCTGTCCTGTTTGATCTTGGATTACTCCTGGCCTGGCTCTGGCTGCTGTCCTCTACCTGGATGGGGAAGCTGAGGAAAGAAGGTTCAGCTTATTTAAAATGTTGCTTCATATTGAGTAAAATGGAATAAGTTATATATTGGTTTTAAATAAATTTTATTGTCACATGATTTTTAATAAAACACTTTCAAAACATTCTGTACATTTCAAACTATTTAGAACTGCAATCCCTGTTTCTACAAACGTAGTTGCATTTCAACACCATGATGTACGCCTCTGTACAAAGATGTACAATATGTACAGTAACATGGAGTGCAAGCTGTGCAAAGCCAAACCTTGGTTACTAATTCATATCTTTGGGATGGGAGAAAAGGTCTATGCATAGAACATAAAGCATGAATCAATCTCCTATGTGCAAATGATTACCTGTGTCTTGTATAGAAAGGAGTGATTCAGTATCAACTCTCCATTCAGCTAGAGCATCATGCAGCTGACTGGACGAGCACAATACTATCTGTCCATTGCACCATATTTATCTGGCTTGGAAGATCAGCTGAAGATTCAAGCTGTTGCTTTGGATTGTGTTGAAGCAACACCTGCTGATCGAAACTTTGGCAGAGCAAGGCCAAACTTGTTCTCTATCCCAGCAAAAGTAGCTGTAGCTAGTCGATAGCCACCTATGTGGTCAGGATTAACAGGAGGAAGGTCTGAGATTCGAGTCTTGGGTGTAGGTTCTGAGCCAGAGGGTTTGCTGGTGGGAGGCAATTGGAAAATGGACAGTGGTCAGATGTAGTGAGCATCAGTAAGTGAATAACAGTAGTAAACCAAACCCAGCCTGATGCTGCCCCCTTGAAGCATCTCCCCCAAGGATCTCTTGCCCAGGCATAAATCTGATAGTTCAGATGCTCATCATCTGTTGTGAGTGGAATGGAAGTCACCCTGCCTACCTGCTAGCCATTAATGACCATGGCCGGAATCCTGTTGGGGATTTAAGTATGCATAAACATCATAGTTCTGGTACTATACAGTGAATCCCATCCTGATCCCTCCATCCTCCACTTCTAGGAAGCAGCCACTGTGATCAACAGGGGTCTGTTCTCCTGTCAATTGGGAAGCAGCTGACAGATGGTTCTAGCCCCTCCAGTGAGCAATCTCCAGTGCAACAGGCAGAAACGAAACCCCTCGCACTAGAGATGACTTGTGTAAGGGGGAATGGGACCATCAACCCCTGTCGATTGCAGCAGGTGCTTCCTGGTAAATGGAGATAGTGGGACTTCCATGGTCCCTACATAGCCCCTAAACTAACTGACATATTAAATTACAAGGACTATTGCTTTAAATAGTGCTATTTAGATGTAAATATTCCATACAATGCTGATGTACTAATAAAGATGCTTTCATGAACCTTTAAAATTCCAAAAGCTGGGATCAAGACCTTGCTTGCCAGAAACAAGGGTTCCTTCTACACATGGAAGACTTTGATCCAGTGGATCATTTCTGTTGGTGGAACTGGGCAGGGAACAGTTTTGATTAGTTTCCCATTCCCTGCATCCCCTTAGATCTGGTCTGGAGGACTAGAAGAATCCACTGCAACCATGTGGTGGTAAGAACTGCAGGGGCAGTGAGGGGACTGGCCAGAGTCATCTCTTGGTCCCAATAGTAGCACTCAGGGAGTGCTCTTGCTGGCAGTAGCGACCTCTAGACCCAACCAGTTGTATTTGGGGGACTGTTACCTTGCCATTAAACACAGGCTTTGGGGTTTGTTGCTTAACTGGGAAAAAATAAGGAAGATCCCCCAATCATCTTTTAGATTCACTATTCTAATTATTCCCCAGTTAGGTCTTTCTAGTCCAGCAAATGAATACTGCAATATACAGGAACAAACTGTATGGAATGTAAAATGAATATAAGAATACTGCAGTACTCCAATGCTTTCTGCATTTAGTTTCACAAATTCAAGCAAATACAGCAAGACTTTCATCAACAAGAAAGCTAATGCTTGGGTCCTATCTTAAACAAGACATAGAAGATAATCATAACTGTACTTACATGCCACCAAAATCAACATAAAGCCAACGCTGCAGGAGTTCATAGGTCACTAGAGTAACACCAAACTGGGGTGAAGATCTGAACACACGTGCTGTTGGAAGAGAATGAACACTTTACAGTGCAACAGTTGAGTAGTTGCTAAAGTTTACTCAAATGGAAATGGGTCCATAGCTTGTCCTACTACTCTTATATTGTTTAATAACACCTATTTTGAAAGGGTAACCTCTTCCAGATAAGCACAACATACGAAATCCTTTTCTCACCTCCAGCTCCCTTCCAAAAAGCAGATGGCCCTTCTTCTCTAAGTATCTTCCCAAAGCAGTCAATAACTCCACTGTATGTTGTTTGACCAGCACGGGCAGCCACTTGCAGTCTTGTCTTGATGACATCAGCAGGGGTCACCAAGGAAGCAGCAGGCACACCTTTCAAGAGAAATGAGAGTATAGTTGCAATGAGGCACTAGGGAGAGGTAGAAATGGTAGTAACCCTAAGAATGCATCTGCAGACATATACACTTACTGATAAAAGCTAAAGCTGTGCACTTCAAAGGCCAGCAACATCACTGCCCTTCTTCGCTTTTGCTAGAATACATTTTCTCAGTTATGTGCTGGTGAGAGCTCTGGCTAAAAGTGCTTATGGGCTCAAATCAGGGATGGGAATTGTGTGGCCCTCCAGAGGTTACCAAACTGCTACTCCCAGCAGCCTCAGCCAGCATGGGAAACAGTAAGGAAGGTTGAGAGCGGCTGTTCAACAAGGACAGGTTGCTTGCCTGTAACTGTAGTTCTTCAAGTGGTCATCTGTGAATTCACACAATTGGGTAACTCTGCACCTGCACAGAGCACTTCGGAACCTTCTACAAACTCTTATATAACATTTTTGGCGGTAGCTCCACCCACCATCCCCTGACCTATATAAGGGTGCTTCCCACCTAAACGCCTCATTTCCATGAGCGCTGTATTAGCAGAATCCATAGAAACCAGGCAGAGCACAAGAGGGGAGGATGGGCACGTTTGTGTGAATTCACAGATGACCACTCAAAGAACTACAGTTGCAGGTAAGCAACCTGTCCTCTTTTGTGGTCTCTGTGAATCCACACAATTGGGAGACCAGCAAGCTACCCCAACAGGTGCAAGAATGCACTGCCAAAAAGTCCACAAAGGAAGACAGGCAATCAGCCTGCCATAATAATGACACTGCAGACAAAATAGAAGATTAACCATAAAGCATGCATTAACATACACGAGCAAGAAAAACTGCAAAGTACTGTGCAAGGGAGGAAACAGGACCCCTTTTACCAGGTAAGGCAGCTAAACAAGCAGTAGACTGTAACATAGTCAAGCAACAGACAAGAACAAAACTGCTCATGCAAAGGATGTATGTGCTCATGTAGCAGCATCCACTTTATAATGAGAAATGAAGTCAACGGAGACTACTATGTTGCTGCCCTACTGACATCTTCCAACGGAACACCTCTCAGGAAGGCAGTAAATGCAGCAACTGCTCTAGTGGAGTGGCTGCACAGAATAATAGGGGCAGGTTTACCAACAGTCTGGTAAGCAAGATGAATAGTAGAGGCTACCCACTTAGAGAAATGTTGGGTGGAGACTGGCAGACCCTTTCTGGGGCCCGCATAGCAGCCAAAGAGTCTCTCAAAACTCCTAAATAAGTGGGTTCTGTCAATGTAGATGGAGAGTGCCCCATGCACATCAAGCAAGTGGAGAGAGCACTCCAAATCAGAACAGAGAGTCCAAAAAAAAGGTACGTAAGATGATATCCTGGTTCAAATGAAACGATTAGATGACCTCGGGCATAAAGAAAATGTCCTGTCTCAGAACGACTCTTATCAGCATGGAATTGGGTGTAAGGAGGGTCCATCTGCAATGCACGCAGTTCACTGGCCCTCCTGGCCAAGAAAATAGCCACCAAGAATGCTGCTTTATATGACCAGAGTTGTAAGTCGAAGGAGGTGAGCAGCTCAAAAGGATACTTCGACAAAGCTGACAATACCAACTCCAGACTCCACACCGCCACTGGGGGAAGAGTCAGGGGATGGAGGTTCTAATATTCCCTGAGAAAGCACTTCACAAGGAGACTGGTGAAACAGGAAGGCTTACCCTGCTGTCTAAGTTGCCAGGAGATAGCTGCCCGATAGCAGCGAACTGAGGACAGTGAGAGCTGCTGGTCAGCTAAGGAAGCAAGAAACTCCAACACCTGTGGGAGCGAAGTGTCCTCTGCAGTGACACCTTTGCTAGCAAGAAAGTTGACCAACTGCTGCCATTTATCGGTGTAAGAATGGCTTGTAAAAGGTCTCTGAGCCGCCACAATGACAGTTCACATCTGGTCCAGAAGAAGGTCTAAAGGAATACCCTCCAAGCTGTTGGCTTTATAGTCCGTAGGTCTGGGTGGTGTAACATGCCAATCTGAGTGGTGAGCAGATCTGGGTGAAGGTGGAACCGGTGGTGCACCTGCTGGAGAGCTGGAAGAGATTGGTGAACCAAGGCTGCTTGGGCCTCCACGGGATGACAAGGTTGCAGGCAGCCTTGTCCTGCTGGATCTTCACCAGAACCCAAGTCATGAGGAGAAAGGGTAGAAATGCATAGACGAGCTGACTTTGCCAGGTGAAAAAGAAGGCATCTCCAAGAGAGCCCGATGTCATGGGTTCCCAGGTGCAAAACATTTGGCACTGCTGGTTCTCTGATGAGGCAAATAAGCTGATTGATGGCCAAACCTACATGTGAAATAGGCAGCACATCCACTTGTGGCATGCTGACGTCGATCTGCTCAGGGCATCTGCCTTTACATTCTGATCTCCTGGGAGATAGATGGCGGATATTTGGACCCACCTGCAAACACAACAATGTCAGATCCGAAGCATGAGTGTCAACAGTCTGCTTGACTTTGTCCCACCCTGCTTGTTCAAGTAGAAGAATACCGTGGTGTTGTCAGAGATGACTTGGACAACCTGACCCAGAAGGGAGGTCTCGAAAGCCCGAACGGCTTTGAAGATGGTGAGCAGTTCTAGGACATTTATGTGAAGGCTTTTCTTATCCGCTGACCCACTTTCCCTTTATTCTCCATAAGAATAAGATTGTTCATAAGGCCACCCCATCCATCGAGAGATGCGTCAGAAAGGATGGCCACCAATGGCTAAAGAAGAACTAATGGCAGGCCAAGTTGAACTGACTGAGCCACCAACATAGAGTCCTGAGGACTGGTCTTGGTATGGTGAAGAACCTGAGGGGTGGTCGGTAAGCAGGTTGACGTAGCGGATGAACCAACTCTGGAGAGGGTACATGCGAAGGCAGACGAAGGGCATGACGAATGTGGTTGACGCCATGTAACCCAAGGTTTTTTAGATGTGCCTTGCGTGGACTCTCTGGAGGCAAAGACAAAAGCCACAGCAGACCAGAGGGCCGCAAACCTGCCATCTGGTAGGAAGGCCCTTCCTTTGGTTGTGTCCAGGAGGGCACCAATGAACCTGATAGACTGGGCAGGCTGGAAGTAGGACTTGTCGAAGTTGACAACAAAGCCAAGGTCCCTCAGGATAGACAAAGTGAGATGAATATTGTCCAGAAGAAGACTTTTTGAAGCTGCTACCAGCAGCCAATTGTCTAAATATGGGTTGATGACAACTTCCTGTAGACAAAGCTAAGCGACAATAATGGCCACGCAGTTTGTGAAGACACGAGGGGATATGCAGAGACCAAAAGGAAGGACCCTGAAGTGGAAGGCATGTGGGCCGATGGAGAAAGAGAGGAATCATTTGTGCTGCACTCATATTCCCACTTGAAAATAGGTCCAGTGTGGCAAACCAAACATCCAGTTGGAGCATGGGCAGTATCAAAGTAAGCGTGACCATTCTGAAACGCGTTGTTTGTATATAACAGTTGATGCTGCAGAGGTCTAAGATGGGCCTGAGACCACCATGCCACTTGGCCACCAGAAAATACTGGGAGAAGTACCCGCGGCACAGTTCATTGGGGTGAACCAGTTCTATCGCCCCTTTCTGCACGAGAGAGTGCATCTCCTCAATCAGAGTGGGGGAAGGTTGTGTGACCCAATAAATGCCAGTAGTGGACGGTGGCGAAGCTCTATGGCATACCCTTTTTTATGATGGTCAACGCCCAGATGTCTGTGGTGATGGAGTGCCAGACAGCAAGGGTATCGTAGAGCCTGTTCGCAAAAGATGGGGAAACTGGCCAAGCTTTGTTTATAGGGGTGAAGTTTTCTACATGACAGTCAAACCACTGCTTGGATTTTTCCATAGTATTCTTTTTATACTGATTCTTGTAGTGGCCTGCAGAGGGGAGCTTCCTTGAAGAAGAGGAAAACCTGCCTGAGCCTTGGACCTGGCAGGCAGAGAGGTGTAGTGTGTATGGAAGAAAGAAGGAGGAAGAAAGTATCTCTTCCAACCAAAGCACCTGGTAGAAGGTTGGGAGGAAGGGAGACCAAACTTCCTGGCAGTAGTACACATTTTCTGCATATGCTCAAGGCGCAAATCCATGTGAGAATGAAAAAGACCAACCTCATCAAAGGGTAAGTCCTCAACTACCATTCGGGCAGAGGTGGACAGCCCTGAAGAGTGTAACTAGGTGTGGCAGTACCCTGGTGGGCTTTGTCAGAGGAGCAGGCTTTGTCAGAGGAGTGGGAATGGTGTCTCGATTCCAGAGTCTTGGAAGATGCCTTTTTTGGTGTGGTTGGAGCAGAGCAAGTGGATTGGGGGCTAGCAGACAAGGCATGCTCGTAAAGTAGGGCCTTCTAGCTTCTCTATTCTTCCTGGCCTGATGGGTAAAAGCCTTACAAAACTTGCAGGTCTGGATATCATGCCACTCACCAAGACAGAGGAGACACTTTGAGTGACCATCCATCTCAGGCATTTTGGCTGCACATTCTGAGCAAGACTTGAAGAAACCTGAGGGAGCCATGAGGAACCAAGTAGGCTGCTCAGGCTGCAACCAAGATAAAACCGGTAATGATGAAGCCAAAGGAAAACACCGAAACAGTCCTAGTCCAGTCCAAGATCAGAAAAAAACAGCCAAGTCAAGACAAAATCAAAGGAAAGAGGAAGAGTGGTCAACAATCCAAGGTCAGAAACAGAGAAAACACCATAAAGGCTTTAGAGAACATTCCTAGTGCTGCTAACAGTGGCGGAAAAAATGGAACTGAGGCATTTGGGCAGGAAACATCCTTATATAGGTCAGGGGATGGTGGATGGAGCTACCACCAAAAATGTTATGTAAGGGTTTCTAGAAGATTCCAAAGTGCTCTGCACAGACACAGATTTACCCAACTGTGTGGATTCACAGACCACAAAGAAGAACTGGAGGGTCTCTGTGACTCACAGAGATGGTTATCTGTGCCTGTGCAGAGCATCGTTCGGAGCCTTCTAGAGCTTTTATACAAACTTTTTGGCAGTTAACACCATCCACCTGCGACAGCCCCACCTAAAACCTCAGTTCCTTTTCACCTGCTTCACTGAAGCATCAGAGGAACATGTCTTGTGCTTTATTCAATTTTCTTCTGGACTTTTTCGGGGGGGTGTGTCTGTTTTTGGCTTTGATTGATTACTCTTTCAGCTTGCTCTACAGATTGGTATTCTTTGTGATTTTCAGCTTTACTTGGTGTGTTTCTGGACTTCTTGTATTCTCTGTGTGGACTTTCATTAAAAAGTCTAATGGCCTCTTCAACCTCTTTTAAGAGGTGTACAACCTGCAACACCAACATTCTGGGCCACAACAATCATTCCTGGTGCCTGTTATCTCAGGGAGAGGGACATAACTTGGAGCACATATAGAAGGTCTTTCAATTTGGGGCAAGTGGAGCAGCAAGGAGAGGAAAATATTCTGACAGAGTCCCTGAGCAGATCCTCAGACTTCTGTCACGAGCTCCATCCTGAAACTCTTTGTATGTTTCATACAAAGCTTGGGGTACCCCAGAGATGGATCTCTTCACCACTCCCGAAAAGAGACAGTGCCAACAGTTTTGCTCAAGGGCTTTTCTGGTTAGCTTGCAGGGAGAAACTTTTCTGTTTCACTGGGGAGGCCCAGTGGTATACGCATTTCCCCTCTTTCCGCTGATCACCAGCATGGTCTCCAAGATTTGGTCAACAAAGTCAAATGCATCCTGATAACATTGTGGTGGCTAAGGCAACCGTGGTTCTCCCCACTTCTCCATCTGTCTCGGAATTCCTACATTCGCCTTCTAGACCGACCGGAACTTCTCACCATCCACGAAGGTCAGGTACGACATCCAGATCTGAATACCCTCAAGTTGATGGTGTGGAGGGTAGGGTGTTCCCTTAACAGCCTTGCCTCATCTGATTCAGGACATCATCCATGCTGCACTTAGACCCTCCATGCAGAGATCATATACCTACAATGGAAGAAATCTGTCTCATTTTTATTGACCAGATGTATTTCCCTGTCCTGAGCTTGAATTCGTCATGTTCTTGAATTCCTACTCTCTCTCTCTGATTCTGGACTTCCACTCTCTTCTTTGAAATGTTACTTGGCTATCATTTCATCTCAGTTCCAGCTTAGCAAAAGACTTAGCTTTCAGGACCCTTTGATCAAGCAGTTCTTAAAGGGTTACTGGAATTTGCAACCTCTGATCTCGGGACCGACTCCTGTATGGAGCCTAGATCTCAGCTGTCTTGAAAACCCTTGAAGCGAATGGCTACCACAAACTTTTGTTAACTTACCTAGAAGACAGCAGAAGACAGCATTTGTAGTAGCCATTACTTCTGCTAGACAGGCTGGAGAACTCTGTGCACTGAGAATTGAACAGCCCTATCTTCAGTTCCATTGTGACAAGGCTGTCCTTAGACCGGATATTTCCTTCTTTCTAAAATTGTCTTGTTTCATCTTAACCAGGACATTGTTCTGCCTGCCTTTATGCAGAACCTGAGTTAGGATTTAGAATGGATTCTACATACCCTGGACATTTGAAGGGCTTTGGCATTCTATGTTGACAGAACGTCTTCTTCACAGAACAGCCAGACTCTTCATTCGTTACTCCATTTTGAAACTTGGATTACCAGTTTCGGCACAATGGTTTTCAAAATAGATGGTTTCAACCACTAATTTGGTTTACGAACTAGCTCCTCCTCATGTGCAAGAACATTCCACCAGAGTGGTGGCATCATCTTCTGTCTTCCTGAGTAGCATTCCACTGGAAGATGTATGCAGAGCAGCTGTGTGGGCCCAACCTCTGACTCTTATTTCCCACTACAGATTATTTGATCCAGGGCTGACGTTGCCTTTGGAAGGGCACTACTGTTTTCCTGTTTGAAATAAAGTTTTTGTGCCAAAGAATGGTCATTTCTGGCATGACACTCCCACTTTCTGGATTAGTTGCTTGCCATTCTCCCATTTGTGTGAGTCACAGAAATCACAAAGAGGGACAGATTGCATACCTGTAACTGTAGTTCTTCAAGCGGTCATCTGTGAACTCACACAACCCCGTCCATCCCAAAGTGTCTTGTGTCTTGCCTTCTTTAGCTCCTGGGATGCCTACTGTTGTGGCATCCTTAGAACTCTGGGTTTAAGCAGGAAATGCAAGGATAGAGACTGCTTTGGGTGTATGGTGTGACAAGCTGGTGATGGAATACAGCTGAGAGAATGAGAAGACAGAATGAGGGAGCCAATCCCAGAGCAGGAAACTGTAATGGGAGGGATTTCAGAGAGTTTGAACTCTGTGAATGTCAGCTGAGAGAGAGTTTTCTGTTGGTTAAGTCTGTATGAAGCTTGGTTTGGAGTTTGGTCTCTGCAGCTGGAGAGTGTTCAGGCTGAATGGCTGATAAGAGCAGAAACTGAAAGCTGTGAGACAAAGAGTGGATGAAACTGTTGTATAATTGGTTATGATATTAGGAGCTCAAAGATTATTTTTGTCACCACAGAATGAGACCAGGGGGTTGTCTATAGCAGGGGGGAAATAAGGACTGATGCACACTAATGCCAATTCAAAGCAGCTTCTATTTGTCTTAACAGTTTTCTGATAAAATTGCAGGCATGGGAAGCTATTTGCTTTTGCTGTCCCAATGGGCATGCCTGTGAATCAAGATGGCGGCCACAAGTGTTTTTATTGTTGTACTTGTGTTTTTATTGTCACCAGTTGCTGCCGCCGAACAGTATTTTTTTTTTTAAAAAAAGCATATCTAAGATGCAAAAGTATGATATTCCACCTAAATAAATAAGAAAAGAAAAAGGCTGCTTCGTTGCCTGAGCACACAATTGCTAAAATGAAAATCCAAGATGGTGGTTCTGGGTGCTTGCCTTGTTAGCAAGCTCCACCCTATGCCCATGTCCGACCAATCAGCTTCCACTTCCACTCTTATCGGGAATGCAAATGTGTGCAAATACGATTGTCCAAACGAGCGACAATGTGCATTCTCTATGGAGCTTTTAAAAAAATACGGGGAAAGCTGTGAAGGCTTTCCCAGCAGTTTACAGTGGGTTTGGCCCCCACTTCTTCTGAATACTGTGGATTTATCTGGAATGCCATTAGGACAGGTAGGATTCTAAGCAAATTCTATGAAGATTATTTTGACTGTTAAGACAACCCCCAAGTGACACTAAGCCAAATAACCAAGTTATATACACAGTACTGAATCAACTGATGTTACAACCTTAAAATTAATAAACCAATTCTTATGTTTTGTTTATAAAGTCCAGACTCATGGTGATTTATTCCACTCACTGATAGATATCAGGCACGCTTACCAACAGAGATCACACATATACATATTCTATTCATAAAAATTCAGGCCCCAGCCCACAGAAGGGATAAAGGGGGAAGTCTGAAAGGAAGGTGGCAGTGGCAGGCAGCCAAGCTGAGTAATTGGGTAAATTCGGTTGAGATGTCCTCCACAGGCAGGGTTACTGCCAAAAAGCTTGTATAACAGCTCTAGAAGGTTCTGAACAGTGCTCTGTGCAGGCACAGATAACCCCATTTGTGTAAGTTCACATATGATCACTCAAACAACTACAGTTACAGGTATGCAACCTGTCCATTCCCACCCTGGCTTTAATCCAACTGTTTGTCCCAGCTAGAGTAGACCCATGGGATCAATTGCTGAATGCTTAAGTACTTAATTTACCTATATAATTCCATGGGTCTACTCTAGTTAAGAACTAACAAATTGGATTTAGGTTCTAGTACTCCCAATTAAAGGACACTGGGCCACTATTCCATCTTTTCCTCTTTAACATTTTTTTTTGGGGGGGGGGTCCTGGTAAACACAGAAAACCACAGGAAGTGGGAAATACAAGAAGGCTACAAAGAGAAAATAATGAAGATGACGTATGGAACCCAGATGTCTCTAATATTCTGTATTTGATGCAGGATGATTCCAGGATAAGAATCTCATCTGGAACTACCCCAGAGAGTCTCCCATAGTAGCCTGCATTCTACTATGCATACATGGTTAAAAGATATATTCTGGAACACAAAACACTATGGACAGGATCCTGCATGAAGAGATGTAGATACCTCTCTCCATGCTACCCCCCAAAAACCTACCTTATAAGCAATGCAGCCACCCCCAGACACTGCTATTTCTGCAGCTGCAGGGGAAGAGATTATCAGGGATGCATCCATCTCTTTTCCAGTAGCTGGACATGCTGCAACAGGCATCTGCACAGACCCTCCCTGCAGATGGCTTTTATAGCACGTTCAGCAACAGGAAAAGAACTGGACATGTTCCAGTTTATCCCTCTGCTCTCCAGAAGTATAGAAATGGCTGTGCTTGGTGGTGGTGGGGAGGCTGCACTGCTTACAAGGTAGGTTTTGGGGAGACTTCGCATCACTGCATGGTCAAAAGACAATTCTGACCTGTGCAACAACTGTAAAAGTAAATTGCAATGTAATGAGTCAGACTTATGACACCATGATTCAGGAAGAAGATGCCAGCCTACATTTTTAGTCTATACAATCTGAGAAAACTTGGTCCTCAAAGGCATATGGACCAGATTCTTTCTTCTTAACACACCCCTCCAGTTTATTCATGCACCTAGCACATTGCTCCAGTCTGACAGAACTAAGCCATAATTACCACAAAGAAATGCCAATACTTTCTTTTCTGAGGGGTCACTTACACAGCAAAATAAATCCTCTACGAATTTGCAAAGAATACTAATAGTTCCCATGTCTTTCGGATCAAAATCACCATATTCAGAAGAAGTGGGGGCAAAATACCCCATAAGTCGCACAGTATCAGCTTTCGCTATTTCCCCCGACTTTCTGATAAAGTTCGGGAAAATGCACACAATCGATTGTGTGAACTACCATTTCGCAAAAGGCTGTGGGAACTATCAGCAATATTCCCAAAACAGTCCCAGCAGAGCTGATCCGTGATTGGTCGGACCAACCTCGGAGGGGGAAGACTTCTAAGAGATGCCTGTCATGGGAAGGACGGGTTGCTTACCTGTAACCATAGATCTTCGAGTGGTCTTCTGTGAATTCACACAGCTGGGTTACTCCTGCGCCTGCGCAGAGCATCGGAACCTTCTGGAATCGCTAGGCAGAATGTGCTTTGATACATTTTTGGTGGTAACTCCGCCCACAACAACGGTCCCTTATAAGGGACTCCCACCTAATTCCCCTCAGTTCCTTGAATGACGCTGCAACCAGCAGCATCAGGAACATTAAGCATGTTTATATGATGTAGTAGGACATAGAGGGGAGGATGGGCGGGTCTGTGTGAATTCACAGAAGACCACTCGAACATCTATGGTTACAGGTAAGCAACCTGTCCATCTTCTTCATGGTCTCTGTGAATCACACAGTTGGGTAGACTGGCAAGCTTCACTCCAGGAGGAGGGTATGTCCTAAACATACTGACACTAGTACCATGTTGCACAGTCAAACCTTAGTTAGAGTCTTGACAGCACATTCTTAAGAAAAACTAATAAGCTATATATATTCATCATATCATGAAACCATCAAATGACTTGGCAAACATTAACACTCAATCATTGAATAGAAAACAAAAGTACAGCTTTCCCAAAGGCAGCCTTGTTCCTACAACGAAAGTCAAGTCTGTAATGGGAAATGAAAGTCAAAGGTGATGACCAAGTTGCAGCTCTGCAAATGTCCTCTAGAGGCACCCCAGAGAGGAAAGCTGTCGAGGTGGAGACAGCCCTCATAGAGTGTCCTCGAATCCATGGTGGTAGCAGTTTCTTCGCCAGTTCATAGCAGAGAGCTATGGTCGATGTCCCCACTTCGACAAACGCTGTGGAGAGATAGGCTCTCCAACTCTCGAGTCAGCATAGGATACAAACAGTCTAGGTGACTTCCTGAAGGGAGCAGTTCTCTGGATGTAAAAAGCAAGTGCCCTCCTGACGTCCATGGAATGGAGGGTATGCTCGAATTCGTCCTTCGGATCCTGCATCAGAGCAGGGAGGGTGATGGACTGATTCAGGTGGAAACTCGACACCACCTTTGGAAGGAGATGTCAGGATGGAGCACCACCTTATGTTTGTGGAAGACAGTATACGGAGGGTCTGATCGCAAGGCACAGAGCTCACCAGCTCAACGCGCTGAAGTAATTGCAACAAGGAAGGCAGTTTTCCAGGACAGTAGTCTCAAGTCAGTGGATGCCAAAGGTTCGAAGGGGCATCGGACCAGCTGTGAGAGGACCAGTTCAAGGCTCCACGTTGGGGTAGGCTCAAGTACCTGAGGATGGAGGTTGGCGTAGCCTCTCAAGAACTTCTTGACAGCCGGATCCGTAAAGGGAGACGGATGACCTCTGGCCTGGAATTCGACAGATACAGCTGCCAAATAGCACCGGATCGATGAAAGCGAAAGTCCTGTGGAAGACAAGTGGAGGAGGAAATCTAGGACAGTCGGGATGGAGAACGGTTCCGTGACCAACCCTCGATCAGATAGAAAGGCTTCAAACTTCTTCCACTTGTAGTGATATGACCTATGGGTAGCAGGTCTTTGAGCAGCGTCGATGACAGCCTGGCTCTCTGGAGAAAGGATGGAGAGTGTCAGCCTGACAGGATCGAAGTCGAGTTGGAGGCTGTAGGTACATCGTCCCTCTGTACCGAGGATGGATTCAGGGCCGTAGTCTCCATGCCGTTAGTCGAAGAGCCTCCACATCTGGGTGTCTGACCCTCCCGTTCTGAATGGTGAGAAGGTCGGGATGGGACGGAAGTCAGATGAACCGGTGCCTGGCTAGACGCAGGAGGGTTGCAAACCAAGGTTGTTGGGGCCACCACGGAGTGATGAGGATGGCATCCGCTTGATCCCGATGGAGTTTGGCAATCACCCTTGTCAGCAGTGGGAACGGAGGAAAGAGGTAGAGAAGTGGACCCATCCAACGAAAAAGGAAAGTGTCGCCCCTCGATCCCGGGGCGCGTCATCTGGAGCAAAACTGGAGGCACTGAGTGTTTTCGGGAGACGCAAAGAGGTCAACTTGAGGAGATCCCCATCAATGGAACAGGTCCAAGGTTACAGACCTGTGTAGCTGCCATTCATGGAGGGAGAGGCTCAAATGGCTGAGTCCGTCTGCAAGAGTGTTTTCCTCCCCAGGAAGATGGATGGATTGGAGAAAGATGTTCCTGCAGACGCACCAATCCCAAATGTCCAGTGTGAGCTGGAGAAGTTGAGGGGATCTCGTTCCTCCTTGTTTGTTCAGATAGTACATGACTGAAGTGTTGTCTGTCACCACCAGAATGGTCTTGTCCGTTACCAGGGATTCGAAGGCCCGCAGTGCCTTCTGCATGCCGAGAAGCTCTGGGACGTTGATATAGAGTCCATTCTTCGGCATCCCAGGAACCCTATATCTCGTAGGATTCGAGATGGGCTCCCCATCCCAGCATCGAGGCGTCTGTTGTCAGAGAAACGTCCAGTTGAGGAGGCTCAAAGGGCATTCCCGATAGGACGTTGTCCGGTACCAACCACCATTTCAGCGACCGATGAACCG
Organism: Gambelia wislizenii; assembly: GCA_030847615.1. NCBI lineage: Eukaryota > Metazoa > Chordata > Lepidosauria > Squamata > Crotaphytidae > Gambelia > Gambelia wislizenii. The sequence goes on along the minus strand of JAUMIR010000001.1, from coordinate 281,643,876 downwards.
CCCAAGGCATTGTGAGCAGTTTCATTGGAGGGTTGCGTAAGGGGTCAAACACCTGTAGAAACCATTGTTGTAGTGGACGGAATTGGAGCCTGGCGAGGCGGGTCACATAGGTAGTAGCTGCCATGTGACCAAGGAGTACCTGGACCGAATGGGCAGGGAGCCTCCGGGATCGATGGCAGATATGGATTAGAGACCGAAGGGTGTCGAAGCAGTCTGGAGGTAAGTAAGCTGCAGCTGTACACGAGTCCAGTCGAGCTCCAATCAACTGGATTGCTTGAGCTGGCTGGAATTGTGACTTCTCTATGTTGACAACAAGTCCCAGGTAATCTAAGACATCTAAGGTGAGGACAATATCGAGTTTGAGCTGACGTCGAGAGTCCGCCACAATCAGCCAGTCGTCAATGTAGGGGAAGACCACTACTCCACGTTGGCGTAGAAAGGCTGCTATCACTGCCATGCATTTCGTGAAGACCCTTGGAGTGGTGGAGAGCCCAAATGGCAGGACCCTGAACTAGAACGTCTCGGTCCCAATCTGGAATGCCAGGAATCGTCTATGGGATGGGTGGATCCCGATGTGGAAGTAGGCGTCCTTGAGGTCTATGGACGCAAACCAGTCGTACTGTTGCAGGAGTGGAAGGATGGAGGCCAAGGTGACCATCCTGAATTTCTTTGGTTCTATATATCTGTTCACCCCACGAAGGTCGAGAATGGGATGGAGGCCGCCGTCCTTCTTTGTGACCAGGAAGTACCTCGAGAAGAAGCAGAGGTGGTGAAGGTCGGACTCCATGGGTTTGATGGCCCCCTTCTGCAGCAGTGTCTGCACCTCCTCGAGGAGGGGAGGGGAGGGCGGTGTTGATCATACCCGACCTGTCGGTGGTAGAGAATCGAATTCGATCCAATAGCCGTTCTGAATGATTCAAAGTACCCAGAGGTCTGATGTTATTGAAGACCAGGCTTCTTGAAAGTCCGACAGTTGAGTTCTAAACAGTGGGGTCTAGAAGGAAGAAAGAGACAGTATGACGTGGAAGATCAAAATTTTCTCCTAGCAGGATCCTTGGATCGTTGCTGTCCAGGAGGTCGGTATCATGAAGATGACCCTTGGCTCCTCACCAATGAGGCTGGAGAGGGAGAGGGTACGTATCGGGATCGGCGATACGATTGGCCAGAGAACCCCTGATGGAACTGCTGGCCTGATGAAGAGGTCTGCCAGTTGGTGCAGCCCCTGGGACGGTACTGAGAAGATGAAGAGGTGGCCATACCATATTTCCTGGTGGTTGTCCTCATCTTTTGGGTAAACTCCAGTTTCTCGTGCGTGGAGCCATTGAAGAGTCTGGACTCGTCAAAGGGCAGATCCTCAATAGTAGCCGAGGCCTGGGGGGGTGAGGCTCGAGGAACGGAGCCACGCATGTCGACGCGGAGCGATGGACCCTGCTATTGTCTTAGCGGTGCAATCAGCAACATGTCGGGCCAAATTCATCTGTTGCCCCACTAGCAATAGTGCCTCTGACTGAATTGCCTCAGCCATCCGTCGATGTTCCTCCAGGAGATCTTGGATGAGAGGCAGCATCCTGTCCCACAATACCTGCTGGTAAGCCCCCATACAGGCTGAGTAGTTGGCCACACAAAAGCTCAATCCTGCCGCAGAATAAATTTTCTTGCCCATGATATCGAGCTTTCGACCCTCAGGGTCCAGTCGGGATGATTGAGGCCGGCGTTGCTTCCTATTTTGTGAAGCCTCGACCACCACTGAATTCGGCTTCGGATGAGATTGGAGCCAGTCAATATGCTTGTCCGCGACTTGATACAGGTTGTCGATTTTCTTGGAAGTAGACTGGATCGAGGATGGGTTCTCCCAGGACCCTTGCGTGAGTTTCAGAAGGGAAGGCAAAATCGAGAGAGTAGCCATAGGAGGAGCCTTCAATTGAATCCGATGGAAGATGGGGTCCACCGGTTCAGCCTCCTTCTCCACCACCTTGAGGTCCAGAGCGTGAGACATGCAGACCATCCGCTCCGAAAAAGCACGGACGTCATCTGTAGGCGATGCAGAGTCCTCATCAATCAAGTCAGGTCACGGCGATGGCAAGTAAGGTCTGTATGGATCCCACGAACCGGACGAAGATGATGTTGAATCCGCAGGAGATGGACTATGATCACCACGGAGCAGAGAAGTGGTGCGCAGGGGTGGTATTGGAGGAGTTGGAGGCAAAGGACGTTGCTCAGGATGCAGAGAGACTTGACTCTCCGCATCCCTCCTCGGAACTGCTCGAAGCTCCCCAAGATAGCAGCCAGCATGCACATCCCTGATGTCATCTCCCCGGGAAGATCTGAGAGCCCGTCGGTGACATCATTCCAGCTCGCCAGATAGATCTTGCCAGATCGTAGGCTGTATAAGCCGGTATATCTGCGTGGATGTCGAATGAAAACGGTCGGGTTTGAGCCACAACCTCGGGTTCGACAACCTCGACATCAACGTCAGAGGGTGAATGCTCAAGAAGTTGGGCTCTTGAGATGACAAAGGTTGGAGATTGGGCTGCCCGTTGGGGGGGACACATCCATGTCAGCACTAGAAGGCACGTCCACAGCCACAATCTCCACTGAACCCGTGGGGGTAGGAGCCCGTCGTGGCGCAGTAGTCTCCGGAGATGGTCGGACGAACGCAGCCTCAGATCCAGCAGGGGTTTGTGACTCAACGGTATCAACAGGCCGCACCACTTTATCAGTAGAAGCTGCAGATGATGTGGCTGCCGATGTCGACTTCTTAGGCACCTCTTTCGGCTTGCTCTTCGATTTAGAGCCATCATCATGCCAAGAGGTGTATTTCTCCTTCCTCTTCTTTTTCAAAGAAGGTACGGCCTCACTAGGGATATCAGCCCGGCTGGTTGATTCAGAAGACACCTGGTCCCGAGAGACAGCCTTTGAGGTAGAGGGCTCTTGGTCCCGTGTTGATGTCAAAGGCATCGAGCGAGCTTGATCCCAAGCTGCTTCAAAAGTATGCTTATGTGAAGCACGCACAGCCTCCGGGTCCGAGGCGGTCGAACGGCGTCGGGACGGGCTACGGGACCGATGGCGTTTTTGGCGCTTGGCCTTCAGAGAAGGCGAACAGCTGCGTTTTTGTGGTTTGGGCGCCGAAGTAGAGGCCGGAGTCGAAGTAGGGGCTGGAATTAAGGCCTTCTCGTACAAGAAGGACTTCAGGCGAGACATCCTGTGTTTACGGACCTGAGGCATAAAGGCCTACAGTGTATACAGGAGTCAACATTATGGGTCTCTCCGAGACATATCAGGCAGCGGGAATGGCCTTCTGTGCTAGGAGGTTTAACCTGACAGATCACACACCTCTTGAAGGCCCGTCTTCCAGACATTTTACTCACAGAATCGCCAAAGCCAAAGGGAGAAACACAGAGAGTAGTCAAAGACAGTCCAAGTCAGCACCAAAATCAGAGGAAGAAGCCAAATACAAGGTAGTGAGAGAAAATCGTACTCAAAAAGCCAAGCCAAGTCAAATCCAAGTTAAATCGAAAGTGAAAGAATGAAAAACTAGCGAACGAAGGTTCCTTCAAGCTGCTAACGCGGCGGAAAGAAAGGAACTGAGGGGAATAAGGGGGAGTCCCTAATAAGGGACCGTTGGTGTGGGCGGAGTTACCGTCAAAAATGTATCAAAGCACATTCTGCCTAGCGATTCCGGAAGGTTCCGATGCTCTGCGCAGGTGCAGGAGTAACCCAACTGTGTGATTCACAGAGACCACGAAGAAGATCTGCCATTTTTGCCATGCAAGGAGCCTCAAAGTGAAAAGATCCAGTCAGCTGCCGGGGTACCCCAGTGGTTCAGCACTCTACTAGAGGCTCTGGTGGCTGCCAAGCTGCACGTCTGGCTAAGTGGCTGGGAGGCAGACATCCTTGATCTGAATATCAGGGAAAATATGTGTCTTCCTTCCTGCCAGCTCTCCGGCAACGGGGGATGGAAGCTCTGGGGGTCGCCCACTGCCCGCCCCTCCCTCATTCCTCCCAAGTTTCTCGGTGCCTGAAAGGCTCCCTCCCCCCTCCCGGGCTCCTCAGTGGCTGAAAGGCTCCCTCCTTCCTCCCACCCTTCTTGCTTTGGGAAGAAGAGAGAGGGAAAGGTGCCAGTGCTCTCTCTTTCCCTCCCTCCCTCTCAGCTTCCCAGCATCTTCCCCCAGATGTGTTTGGGAGTCCATGCCCCCGCCTTTGTCTGTGTGAACTACAAAGCCAAAAACTAACGAGATCAACCAATTTTGCACTATATCATGTAAACTATGTGGCACTGGTGCAAAAATGTGCTAATGCGCAAACTATCGCAATAAAAACTGCCGCGTATAATAACCACTATATGCAGCTTATGGGACGTCATGTCATCAGCAAGAGCTAAAAGAAGGGCTGGCCCCAGGATAAAACAGCACCCTTGGCAAAGTGTGCCTTCCAGTGCTGCCATCCCTCCAGCAATCAGTATAGCCAAGTTGTACTTTCCATTGACGCCCCCTTGTCATGGGAGAGAGGCTTGCGTACCCTAATGATGTTTTGAGCTACGCTGGCGGTGGCATAATAGCCACTGGTAGGGTCTCCCATGCCAGACAAGTCAAAACCGAAGGGTCTGACAAAGAGCGTCAAAGGGCAGGATGGGCTCTCTAGCCTTGTGGCAACTGTCCTAGGAGAAGGAAAACTCTAATCCCAAACCCGGGCAGATGGTGCTCGTCCAACCCTGTAAGGTCAACAATCTAAGAGAAGGAAACTCTAATCAAACCTACGGCCCGAGGACCTTGCTGCCACGTCCATGCTTGCAAGGCCACGGTAGATGAATCTCTGGTTTAAAGGGTGAAGCCAGTTCTGTGCATGCTGCGCTCCACCAGAAAAATCCATTGCACAGGCTCGAAGGACAAATCCAGTTCCAAAAAAGCCCTGTAGCAACTGGCGAGGGACGAAACCAGCAGGTGTAAAGATGCACTGGAAGCCGCAGCCCCAACTCTGCATGCAGGCAGTTCAGGACTTTGGTCGCTCGAGGCTGACCCGGGAGATGACAGTCTTGTTCGGCAGCATCCTGAATGACCAAGCAGCCTTTTTTAAGGAGAGCACTGCTTGCTCCATATGGAGAGGGGCCTAGAAAAGGTGGCCTAACGAAAGCTCATCCCCAACTACCTGGTTAGCTAGCCGCAGCCAACGGGAATCTTCTGATGCAGTCAAACCAAGGCAAAGAAACAAAGGCACACACCGGCCTCCAAAGGTGTAAATAAACTGACACTTGCATGCTGGAACATCAGAACCATGCAAGACTCTGAAGATAGTGGACGGCCTGAGCGTCGTTCTGCCCTAATAGCCCATGAACTATCACGGCTTAATATTGACATCGCTGCTCTTAGTGAAGTTCGCTTCCATGAGGAAGGCAGCCTTAAAGAACATGGCGCCGGCTACACACTTTACTGGTCTGGCAAACCCAAAACCGAAAAACATCTTTCAGGAGTAGGCTTTATGATTAAAAACTCCATTGCCTCCAAACTCGAAACCTTGCCAACAGGACACTCTGATCGCATTATTTCCTTACGCCTCCCACATGTTGTTCTCTTTAGTATATATGCCCCAACTATGCAAGCCGACCCTGTAGAGAAAGACAAATTCTACACAGATCTACGCCAACTCAAACAAAAAGTCCCTGTAGAAGATAAAATTATTATCCTTGGTGACTTAAATGCCAGAGTAGGAAAGAACTCCGAAGCCTGGAAAGGTGTCTTAGGCAAGCATGGTGTTGGAAATTGCAATGATAACGGACGCCTCCTGCTAGAGTTCTGTGCAGAACAACAGCTGACTATTACAAACACAATCTTTCAGCAGAAAGATAGCTTGAAGACAACCTCGATGCATCCCCGATCCAAACATTGGCACCTCATTGACTATGTTCTAGTCCATCAGAGAGACATTTGTGATGTCCGTCATACCCGAGTGATGCCCAGTGCAGAATGCCAAACAGATCATCGCCTCGTCAGATGTAAACTAAATCTTCATCTTAAGTTCAAACCTAAGAGGGGTGGCATATTAAAGAAGAGACTCCAAGTCAACAATCTTCAACAACCTACCATGAGAGACAACTTCCAGGCAAATCTACAAACGAAACTTGAAGACCATCCTACAGATCCTTCTCCTACATTGCTTTGGCAACATATCAAAAACAGTATCCTCCAGTCTGCAGAAGAATCCCTCAGGTTCTCCCACAAGAAAAATCAAGACTGGTTTGATGAAAACAACCAAGAGATCCAGGAGCTGTTGGCAAGGAAGAGAGCTGCTCACCAGGCATACCTCGCCCAGCCAACCTGTCATGTAAGAAAAGCAGCTTTCCGCCTCACATGTAGCAAACTACAACAAAAACTCAGAGACATGCAGAACAAGTGGTGGATCAATATAGCAGAAAAGACACAACGCTGTGCAGATCTGGGTGATCATACAGGATTTTATGAAGCTCTTAAAGCAGTGTTTGGACCTACTTATCAGGTCCAAAGCTCCTTATACAGTACAGATGGTCAAATATTAATTACTGATAAAGCCTCCATCCTGAATCATTGGGCTGAACATTTTCAAAGTCTCTTTAGCGCCAACCGAGTAGTCCAAGGCTCAGCTATCCAACATATGATACAAAAACCAATGAAAAATGAATTGGACATAGCTCCCACTTTGGAAGAGACCCTTAAGGCCATACAGCAGATGAAAAACGGCTAGGCAGCTGGGATTGATGGAATCCCACCTGAAGTTTGGAAACACGGAGGTCATGCACTCCACGAAAAATTCCACGAATTCCTTGTGAATTGCTGGGAAAAAGGGGAACTGCCATCAGACCTCCGAGATGCAGTCATCATCACCCTGTACAAGAAAAAAGGAGCAAAATCCGACTGCTCAAACTATCGAGGCATAACACTGCTCTCTATTGCTGGAAAAATCCTTGCAAGGATACTCCTGAACAGATTAGTTCCTGCTATTGCAGAAGAACTTCTCCCTGAAAGCCAATGTGGCTTCAGAGCCAATAGGAGTACTACAGATATGGTATTTGCCCTTAGGCAACTGCAAGAAAAATGTAGGGAGCAGAACAAGGGTCTCTATGTAACATTTGTCAACCTCACCAAAGCCTTTGATACTGTAAGTAGAAAAGGTCTGTGGCAGATCCTGGAAAAACTAGGATGTCCCCCCAAATTCCTTAAAATGATTATCTTGCTACACGAGGGCCAGCGTGGTCAAGTCAGATATGGCGATGCTCTTTCAGAGCCCTTTCTAATAAATAATGGAGTGAAGCAAGGTTGTGTTCTTGCACCAACTTTATTTACAATCTTCTTTAGCACGATGCTCCAAAGGGCTATGGCAGAGCTTGAAGAAGACGACGGCATCTATATACGCTACCGTACTGATGGTAGCTTGTTTAACTTAAGCCGTCTGAGGGCTCACACTAAGACTCTAAACTATCTAGTCCGTGAGCTGCTCTTCGCCAATGATGCTGCCCTTGTTGCCCACACAGAAGCAGCTCTGCAGCGCCTAACGTCCTGCTTTGCAACAGCTGCAGAGCTGTTTGGGCTAGAAGTCAACCTGAAGAAAACAGAAGTTCTTTACCACCCTGCACCACAGGACGAACATCACCATCCCCACATTGCCGTCGGCAAATCTGTGCTCAAGTCCGTTCAGCAGTTCACCTACCTGGGAAGCATCATCTCCTCAGATGCCAAGTTTGACAAAGAGATCAATCACAGATTAGCAAAGGCATATAGTGCATTTGGAAGACTTCACAAAAGAGTCTGGAGCAATAAACACCTGAGGCAAAGCACAAAAATCAGTGTGTATAGAGCCATCGTACTGTCTATCCTCCTTTATGGATCTGAAACATGGGTCACCTATCGCCACCACCTACGACTCCTCGAGCGCTTTCATCAGCGCTGTCTATGCACAATCCTAAATATACACTGGACTGACTATGTGACGAATGTTGCTGTCCTTGAGCAAGCAGGGATCACCAGCATTGAGGCCATGGTATTGAGAACACAGCTGCGCTGGGCAGGGCACATTTCTAGGATGGAGGACCATCGCCTCCCAAAAATACTACTCTACGGTGAACTCGCCACGGGTCAGCGTAAGAGGGGCGTTCCAAAAAAGCGATACAAAGACTCCCTGAAACAACATCTCAGGCTCGGCCAAATTGATCACCAACAGTGGTCCGCCCTGGCCTCACATCGAGAGGCATGGAGACGCACTATCCACAATGCTGCAGCCTTATTTGAGAACTCACGACGAACAAGTCTTGAAGAGAAACGACAATGCAGAAAGAATCACAACCCAAAAACATCACCCAAGGAGACCTTCTGCTGTGCTTTTTGCAACCGGACTTGTTTATCTCGGATTGGCCTTTTTAGTCATCAGCGCGCTTGCAGAAAGCGCGGGATGAGTCCTTCCTGAATCTTCATTTGCAAAGAAAAGCCAGAAACTTATAGAGTTGATAGAATTGGTTGTGCTTCTAGTGCCTGATAAGGTTGCCTCAAAGTAAAATAAATCTGAGAGGCAACAAGAAAGAGGGATGGAGAAGAGAAGCTTCAAATAGAAGCCCTGAGATAAGTCTGGGGAACTTTGACCTACTAGATGTTTTGAACTATAACAGAGGTGGGAATCTCCCAGGGGTTGGTGGGACTGGATGAAAAAAGTACTGTATAGACCTAAGTAAGATGAGGGGCTCTCCCCAAATGGCTCAAAACATGGTGCAATAGACAACAGCATCTCCCACAGGCTTGGGGGGTGCTAGTGGCCATTTGGGAGGGGAAATGGAGACAGAAAAACAGTCCTGGGGCTGCACTTTGTCCACCTGGTGCTATAACTCTCCTAATCCTTTTCCACTGGCCACATTGCCTGGGGCTCCTGTGAACTGAAATCCAAAATACCTGGATGGCCAAAAATTCACCACTTCTGCTGTGAATGATCCCATCCATTCCCTCAGTCTCGGTATGCATGGGAGAGGATGGATTGTGCCACAAATTGGATTTTTGTTTCTGACGAATTATTTTAATGGCTTCCTCCTCCAAGAAGTTTCAACAGTAATTAATACATTTCCCTACAGTAAAATCTTCCTTGGATTTTTGTTTCTAAAGAATTATTTTAATGGCTTCCTCCTCCAAAAAGTTTCAACAGCAATTAATACATTTCCCTACAGTAAAATCTTTCTTCTTAATCTCCTAAAAAGGCTTTCTTACTCTGCATATAGTGTAAGTTTAAGAGTCCCCCCCACCTCAACTGTAGGAAAAGAAAGGGCAGACGATTTTCACTTTCCTCAGTATGTTTCCTTGAGATTTAAAGACATGTCTTTGATGCAGAGAGCCCTGAAACAACTGCAACCCCCCTATTGAGGCCAACAGACCGCATTCCACTACAAGTCACTGAGCTGCATTAAGCTGTTTATCCACATTATGCAAATGTAATTAGCTCTCATCAAAATTACACCACCTCCCACCCAGGATAAAAGTGATTAAATTTAGATTAAGTTATATACAATAGTATATTCACTTCCTATACATGGCTCTGATGAATATCAACTACTGCCAGAAATGGGGGAGGGGTCAGAGGGAGGAGAAAGACGGGAGAGGAGGAAGAGTCCCTTGCAAGTTACACTATAAACTTACCTGCAATAGCACCAGCTGCAAGGAGATTAAACCCTCCCACACGGCCATTTTCATCTGCAAGCATCAGTTTGCAATGAGCGTACACAGGAAAATAGATGGCCGAAAAGGGAATGTCTCGGAGGAAACACGCTTTGGCACCCTGTTGCAGGAGAAAGGAAAAGAAAGGGCAAGCAGATCACCACACACAGGAGGAAAAGTACCTCTTTGGTGGAAACATGGGGGCCTTCTGGGTTCTGAGCTCTGGTGGAGGGGTTGATCTAAATGTCTCCCCAGACTTGGGTATTTTTCCTGAAGCCTGTACAGGATCATTTTGACTGGAAAAATGCAGCAAGTAGAACAATTGGAAGCAGTGGGCCTTTGGTACAGGTGGCATGGATAGAAAGTGAGCAGTACAAGTTGAAAAGAGAACAGAAGCCCCCAGGATTTAAAAGCAAGGAATGACCATGTTTTCAGATCTCTGCACAAACATGGCAATGAACAGTAACAGCAAACAGAAATGCCTGGCCGAGAGGGCAAATGGGGAGGTTCCAAGAAGGCTGCAGGTGCCACATCAGAACTGGGGTGTGGAGCATATGTGGGAGTCATTGCATGAAACAGCTGGAGGCCCAAAGGGTTCTCTACCCCCATCCAAAGACACCTGTTGGACTCAGATAGGAAATGTAAAAGTAGCAGCTCCAGCTCAAGGCCAGAATGCTCTGCAGTGGGCAGTCAAAGACAGAATCCTTCAAGAGTCTTTCTGGGTTTCATTCCTTTGAATGGGAGATTCTATGTAAGACAGGATCCCATGGTCCCTCCCCTTATTTATTTGTGGCAACTGCTCTACCCCTATCCCTAGGGAAGAGGCAAATCCATTGGCACAGCTTGTAGAGAGTGATCTAAAAAACTGACAATACAGAAGACGTTGTGCTGACACCCCTTTGGGGATATACCTCACTCGCTGCCATCAAAAGCTCTGTAATCCGTCCTTTCAAAATCTGTTCACTCAATTCCAATTGGTTAAGGTTGCATTTTAATGGATCTACACAAACCTCTTTTAAGATTTGTATGAGGTTTACTGAAAAAAAGAGGGGGGGCACAACATTCTTCTTCGCAACAAGCAATTGCAGTGAAAATGTGCTCTGTGTATTCAAGTTCTTTTAGGAAAAGGCTATTGTGATTCTTAATCTATTAACCTCTGAATGAAAGATGCCATTCTACAGGCAGCTATACCCAGGTGTCGTCACAAGGCCATCACAATACAACACAATACAACGCTACTTCGCAAGAACACAGCTGCCTCTTATCTGCTGGATTTACGTATTAGCTCCTTGTGCTGGCAAAAGGTGTCAGAAGAAGAAACACTTCCAACTTTAAGAAAACTAATAGCTTCTGCTCCATTACCTCTGATCTTTAATGATGGAAGTAAGCAGACCTGCAGGGAAAGAATCTATTGAATGGCATTCTGCTAAAGTACAGTACAGTATGGGTCTGGCTGATTTAAAAAAAATGGAATTCATTATTGACAAATCCCATCACTTAACTTCTTAAAGATCTGAATCCTGCTAAACTCTACCACTGATTCACAGTGGTCATATTATTAAAACAAAGAGAGCAGCCCGCTGCGAATGTAACAATAGAGATAACAGAGACACAAAATAAATGTTAAGACAATTTGAGCCTCCAAAACAAACACAAAAGGGAAGCAAAAGAAACTTTTTCACTCCCTGCTACCTGCCCCCCATCCCTGCCGACTGCCTCTCAAACTGAAACAATCCATGCCAGAAGCCAGCAGGTCTGCAGTACTGGACTCCCCATAGCTCAGGATAAAAGCTCGTGGAAGGTGCGGGGGAGTGTTTTTGTACATCCCACTGCCACTAATATAAACGTGGGTTTCTCTCCATTTTCAGCAGTGGGGGCTGCCCTGCAGGAAGAGATTGTTTTCAGATTTGAAAAGATTCCCTCCCCGACTCCCACTCCTCCCCTCCTCACACACATCAACCTTTTTGTTTTGTTTCAACAGCTTTGCTGGTAAATTTAGCACAAAAATGATTTTGAGAGGACTGCTAAAAAAGAGCAAATGTACCTTATAAAGACCGAAAAATCCCAAGTCCTTCATTACAGTCAGAGCACTAACTCTGGGCCCTGTAGTGATCTCTCCAGCCACCTGCAAGCGAATCTTGACAATCTCCAGGGGATTAGTGAAGATAACCTGAGAACCTCCTGCCTGGAAGACCACAAAAAAGACATTATGAAATTATTCTTTCCTCCAAAACAGTATATTGTAATCAGCACATATCATTGTGCTGATTACATTGTGTTTGAAAGGTTATGTGTGAACCAACAGCTTACTATACTCAATAACGTTCTATAGATCACACCATAGTTAAGTAGCATAAATATTGAGACAACATTAAAAGAACGGGCATTACATGAACATACTTCTCAGGCTGTGGGGTCTATTTTGAGAGCCCTTAAATTGCTTGGTATTGTCAGAATCTGGAAAAATTACTATTTTTTTACTACAACTCCCAGGATGAGGGAGGGTTTTGGGCGTTGTAGTCTAAAAAAGGCAACTTTCTTAAGCTCTGGTTCTATCACCCACTGGCATTATTTTCCCCTGTGCAAAATCCAGTGGTGAAAGTGGTTTAAGTCAAAAGTTTGCAAAATCATGGCCAATTATCAAAAAATATATTGAGAATTGCTAATTATTAAAACAATGTTTTAATAATTTTAATAGTTTTCAAGATTTTCAATGAGGTTGCTCAGAGTGTTAGTAAGGATAGCAGGCCAGGCAGAAAGGCACACCATTGTTTCACATTGGCTCTATGCCTACAGTCTAACACAGCACACACCTCCACCTTTAGGCATTCCATGCTAAGAGCTTGAAGTTCCCTCTTTCACTGTGCTCTGCTGCCCAGCACTGTCTTCTAACAAACTGTTGCTCTAGCCAGAGCTATGACTACCCAAAAGAGACAGACTGGGAGGGGGAGTTGTGAGGTTGTTGATAATGTTTAAATTTTGTCTAACATCAACTTCTCAGCAGGTGCAATCTACCCAAAGCTGAGAACACAGAATTTCTGCAGCCTTCCAGGCTCATAGCCATTCCCATCTCATCCCTGTAACAAAACCTGGGTAAATAAGCAGTAGAAAGTTGTACCCTGACTGCACTTTAGACCACATGCTCACCACTGCAGATCCTGTGTAAATCCACTCACCACTGGGGTCAGTACCCCAATCAATGATGACAAGGCCAGAGCTTGAAAAAAATTACTCTTTGGGATGACAACTCCTAGAATCCCCCAGCCAGCACGGCTATGGCTGTCTAGCTGTTTCCTCCAAGGCCACACTGGCTGGAGGATGAAGGGAGTTGTGGCCCAACACTACTGGATGGGGTGGGTTGGGAAAGGGTGGCTGAGGCAGGGCAATTTTTTACCACAGCCGCTTAACATTAAGGCACTGTGTGATATGCAGCGACAAGCACTGCTAGAAGAAACAGAAAGCAATAAAGATGTAGCTGCAGCACTGTTACAAGTGTTTAAACATTATGCTTGGTAGTAAAAGGTGAGCTGAATGAAAATGGGCTGTTGTTACTTTAAATAATTGGTGGGCTCTCAGGCTTTTACCAGTGCTTTTTACCATTTTAAGTGGAAATTCATTGTTTAAGAGTGAATAATGGGTGCACCTCCATTACCACATCTGTTACAGTTAAAAAAGAAAAGGGTGGGAGGTGGGTGGAGGGAAAGAAAGAGACAGAAACAAACAGACATTCCCCATTTCTCCAGCCTGAGTATGACACAAATTTAACAGCTGTCAAGTTGTTTTATATTTCATTAGCAGAGCAGAAGCCCCATCCCTCACAGGATGTTGCTGCATGAGCTCCTCTCTCCAAGTTGAGCATTTTAACCTAAGACATTCATAAAGCTGCATTTCAAATTTCACAGGGAGATTTAACATGACAGTTTTGCTCCAGAAGCATGTAAATGTACTGGGAAGTGACATGTTTAGACTTTCCCTTGGTATGCTACAGGGCACCACCCTTCACGTCTGGCAAAGTGCACAGGGGTCACAGTGGACCAGATTGCCGGACATTACCGTCTGCTTCAATAAAGCGCTTGTCTGCTTTTACTACAAATTAAACCTGTTTGCAAATTTAAAATGTGTGGTGCTAAACCTGACCAGAATTAGTTAGCCCTTTTCGACTTCAGCTGAGAATATTTTCTGACTCTTCCGAGCTTTCAGATTTTCCATCCCAACTTCTCCAAGACACAAAAGTATGGCACTTTCAACAGAAACAATTCCCCCTTTAAAACAGGAGGAAGAGGGCAGGCAAGGTGATGGCCTCTCAGCAGGCCCTCTCAGGCCCATGGTTGGAGGTTCCAAGTGGCACAGCCCAGCAGGAAAGGGGCTGGCCTATGCACACAGAAGACCTTGGTAAAACTGTTCCCAGGTGGTATTGCTTCTGACTACAGGTGTCCAGTTACATGCCTCCTATTGACCCCAGGTGAGGTTTTGAAGGCATAATGCTGCAATGAGTTCCTGGGATGGGAAACTGCCTGAGGATTCTACATAAAATGGCAGGCAAAGCTGTGGAAAAATGATGAGATCCGTACACACACATACAAAAACAGTGACTTTATGGCCATAATCTAGTTTATGTATGACACTGGTTACATTGGAAGTTGTACTATTTAGAAAACGGGTGGGGAAAGTGTAGCCCACAGATTGCAAAGCAGTCTTGTGGAGCCCCTTTTGCAATTAGGGTTGCCAGAGTGAAACTGGAGATAGCTCCTATACTTTTAATGGTTGTTTTCAAGAGGGAGTTTCAGCAGGTGTAGCTTGTCACATAACCAGGTAACAAGAAACACCTGCTGAAATTCCCGCTTCAAAACAATTATTAAAGGTACAGGAGCTGTCTCCAGTTTTCACTATAGCAACCATATCTGCATTCCCCAAAGCTCTCCCCCCCTCCCACTCCCTAAAGCCTCCGGACTGCTCAATTAAAAAAAAAAAACTGCCCAAAAAACAGCTGAAAACTTTTTTAAAAAATCACACACAAATGACCAGAAATTAGGGGGGGGGGAATTAATATTTTTTATTACAACCAGAAAATGTAGTTTGACTCCCCTTAATTCCATTACCCCCACCTCACACACACACACACACACACACACAAAAACCACCAAAAAACCATGAATCAGGTGTATTTCAGCCCAATGCTAGCATATAAAAGCTTGCTAATTAAACGGGGGAGGGGGGCATACTAGCTGCATCCATTGCTCCACTATCATTTCTGGCATCCTCCTATATGTGGACTGGGGAGACTCTGCTAGCCACAGAGTCACTTCATACAATTCAGAATCCTGGAAAACCATGAGTTCCCAATCATTTGGCGAACCTCTGGGGATCTAGCAGGCTGTCCTCTTCAGACCCACCCCCCTCCACAAATAGGAGGGTGACAGAAATGTAAAAGGGACAAGAGTACTAAACTCCCTTTCCTTGCACGTGTATTCAGTTTGTTTCAAAGTGCCCAAATAGGGCTTCTATCATCTGTATCTGTACACCTACAGAACTACTATCTGTCTTACATGCATGCACACTCTCTCACACACAGAATCAAATCCCCTTGCACACAGAATAGATAACAAGGGAAAGAGTTCTTGCCTAGCTATCTTTCTGATGCACTCATTTTCTTTGTACATGGAATATTGCTTCATAACCATGTAACTCATGCTCCATGCCCTGTGATCTGAAGTAGGACAGTTGAAGATGAGTTTTAACACGTGACCTACTGGTTGGTGTAAACTAACCTTTGTCCCCTGGATGTTACCATTCGTAAGCAGAGAAATTTTAAAGGAGCCAGGGTTGTTTTGACAAGGTGACACCATTGGTTCCTTTAGCTCAACACTGCCAAGCTAGACTGCCAAGATTTCCCGCCTCCCCTGATTCAAGCCATTAGAAATCCCTGAACTAAGGACCTGAATCTGGATTATATCTGACAGGCAACAAGTTCTCTGCCTTTGGAGTACTTTCCCACATCACCACTTCTGTAAGAGAAAACCACTCCTGCAGAAGTCCCCAAGAGTTGGCAGAATTGGATCCCTTTGGCCAAGAGGGAAATGGCACACTTGCCAAGAATCAACTCCTGCTTCTATCTTATTCATGGCTTCCAGAGCCTCTCCAGAGCCTAGGTTACTGCTAGGTAGTTGCAGATGATCCAGGTGCCACTTCCCCCACCATCGGTCCCTGGGTGTGAGGAATATTTTCCCAACATTAAAAACCACAGAGTCTTCTTGCTGGGAAAATCAAATTCTCTTAGCCCCTTGTCATAAAATATTTGCACTGTAATAGTGAGTTTTAGATAGCTGAACAATAACATCCACAAGACATATCTCTTAACAGAATCTGACCAGTTGCATTTGTTTTCAGAATATAAGGAAGAGCCCTTGCTGGATCAGACCAAAGGCTTATCTGGTCTAACATCCCATTTCCTACAGCAGCCAACTAGATGCCTCTGTGAAATCCAGAAGCAATATAATAGGGACAACAGCATCCTCCCACAGTTGTTCTCCAGTGACTGGTACTGAGCCATGTTGCCCCATGTAACTATGTGTTATGCAAAGAACTACCTCCTTTTGTCAGTCCTGGAATCTCCCACAATTCAGCTTCACTGGGTGAACCCTGGGTTCTGGTATTATGGGAGAGGGGGGAAATCAACCCATCTACCTTCTCCTCAGAAAGCATAATTGTATACACCTCTATCACAAATAATTTCACAATAATCCCTAACAATTCATCCTTTTCAGTAGTCACATATTAGGTTGACATTTTCATGGAACTAGTTTCTATAGTTCCAAGTTAATAGAACCATAGAGGTGGAATAGACTATGAGGGCCATCCAGTCCAACCCCCTGCCATACAGGGATACACAATCAAAGCACTCCTATCAGATGGGCCATCCAGCCTCTGTTTAAAAACCTCCAAAGAAGGAGACTCCACCACACTCTGAGGCAGTGCATTCCACTGCCAAACAACTCTTACTGTCAGGAAGTTCTTCCTAATGTTCACGTGGAATTTCTTTTCCTGTAGTTTGAGTCTATTGCTCCATGTCCTAGTCTTTGGAGCAGCAGAAAACAAGCTTGCTCCATCCTCAGTATGACATTCCTTCAAATATTTAAACACGGCTATCGAGTCACCTCTTTACCTTCTCTTCTCCAGGCTAAACATACTCAGTTCCCTAAGCTGTTCCTCAAAGGGCATGGTTTCCAGACCTTTAACCATTTTGGTCGCCTTCCTCTGGACATGTTCTTAGTCACTCACTATCAGTTTAGACCTCATTGAGTGAAGTATATACACCAAGTCAGGATGTACTAGCCTGATCAATACACTCTTACATTGGCTTACACTGAACCACATTTTGGTAATTTTAATGCCCGTTCCTCCATTTTGGATAAATCCCTAGGTGTACTTCATAGCGTTTTTGTTTGTTTTTACTATTCTGAATAATTTGGCATCATCTGCAAACTGGCCACCTGAGTGCTCACCCCAACTCAACAGCTATGAATAAAGTTCTAGAAATATACTTGTTACAATGTAGAGCATGGAGAGATCACGCCTCTTGCCGCCCTCCATTATAAACACTGTCTATTTATCCTTATGCTTCATATACTGTTCTTTAATGTTACCAATCCATAAGAGAACACCTCCACCTCACCCCAAAACACACTGCACACAGTGTTTCTACACACCAATATTGCCAAAATCCAGACCAGTCTGGCAGCAATATGATATTGAAAATTGTGGCGTAAGAACCAGTGCAAGACAACATCATTGCTCATGATAGCTTAGCAAGTGCCAAACTTTTCTAGCTCCATGTTTTCACTGCTTAATAGAACCAAGGATATAGCTCTACTGGACAGCACAAAGGTATTAACTGCCTTTACAGAGCCAAGATATTAAACTTTTCAGCCTAAACACACTTGAATCCCAAGGTTGTCTTCACATTCTCTCAGATAAAAGGAAATCATTGTCAGTGCAATTAATTTACCTGATCTTATGCATCAAGAAATCCTCTTTGGGCCTTTCCAGATTGAAAGAAAAGGATTTCACTGCCAGAAGTAGGGCAACCTAATGTGTTCTACACCATGTCACCACCACCACCCCCAACCTATAGCAGTTGGGGAGGAGCACATTTCCAGCCAGCAAGGATTGTGAAAAGGATTCAGAAATGCAAGTGCAGCAAGAAACACCTCAGGGCTTTTATGGAGACAGGCTTTGGGCTATTTACTGTCTGTGGCAGAAGGGTCTTCTCATAGGGGGATTTGCTTTTTAAAAACTTTATTATTAAAGTTTAAATGTTTATTAAACTTTTTAAAATTGGTGCTTTTAATAGAGTTGTTTATTTACTTTTTTAAGCATATATATTATAAATTGTTTTAGCGGTATTTTGTTTTAACCTCTGCTATAAGCCATCTTGGGTCCCATATCGGGAAGAAGGTGGGATATTAATTAAACAACAAACAAATTACAGCTGTCCCTCCACATTCACAGATTTGACATTCACGGATTTGAATATTCACAGCTTGAAAATAGTCTTTAAAAAATAATAATCCTAATAGCAAACCTTGATTTTGCCATCTTATATAAGGGACACCATTCCCATCTTTTAAGATTTCCAATCTAGTATCTGATAGAGGAGGGGAATTCTTATCTAACAATTTGCAGAACTGGTTGTGTAGGAGGGGCATCAGGCACAAGACCACATACCCAGCATCTCCAGGGGAGGATGGGCTTGCTAAAAGAAAAATTGGGAGGCTAAAGAGTATGATGGAGTGCATGATGGAAGATGCACAAGCCCCAGCTGGGCTGTGGGGGGAAGCAGTGAGAACTGCTGCTTACCATATGAATAGACTGTGGATGTCCAGTGTCAATCAGACCCCATATTGTCTATTGTATAGTAGCGCACCAAACCTCAAGCACCTGAGGATTTGGGGGCAGTTTGCAAATGTGCTTATTCACCCTAATCTAAGGAAGCCTGGACAGCCTAAAACCAGGAGGCTGCATTTCCTTGGCTATGAGGGTAATAAGTACATATTTTCTCTCTCTCCTGGCATGGTGACATACTCCAGGAGTGCAAAATTTGAAATGCTCTCAGGATGGGATAGATTGCATTGCAATCAGGAGGTTTTTGTTCCCTTAGGGAGGGATGTGCCAACAACTTCCAAAAGTCCCACAAATGGAGGGTTGTTGAAGGACAGGTTGCTTACCTGTAACCATAGATCTTCGAGTGGTCTTCTGTGAATTCACACAGTTGGGTTACTCCTGCGCCTGCGCAGAGCTTCGGAAACTTCTAGAATCGCTAGGCAGAATGTGCTTTGATACATTTTTGGCGGTAACTCCGCCCATCCTAACGGTCCCTTATAAGGGCTTCCCGCCTAAAATCCCCTCAGTTCCTTGAATGACGCCGCAATATGCAGCATCAGGAACATTAAGCATGTTTATATGATGTAATAGGACATAGAGGGGAGGATGGGCGGGTCTGTGTGAATTCACAGAAGACCACTCGAAGATCTATGGTTACAGGTAAGCAACCTGTCCATCTTCTTCGTGGTCTCTGTGAATCACACAGTTGGGTGTAGACTGGCAAGCTTCCATTCAGGAGGTGGGTATGTCCTACACCTATATACCCTACACAACAACCATTTGAGAGTAAAATACTAAAAGCACATTATTAATGGAAATGAACAAAACAGGTAACAGCAATGCCTTGGCAACTCACTCATTGTATAGCAGATAACAATACGGCCTTCCCAAAGGCCGCGTCAGTCCTAGAGCGAGAATCAAGTCTATAATGAGATATAAAAGTCAAGGGTGACGACCAGGTCGCAGCTCTACAAATGTCCTCTAGAGGCACTCCAGAGAGAAAAGCTGTCGAAGTAGAGACAGCTCTCGTAGAGTGTCCTCGAATTCGAGAAGGCAGGGGTTTCTTGGCCAGTTCGTAGCAAAGGGCGATGGTCGATGTCACCCACTTGGATAGTCTCTGTGAAGAGATGGGCTCTCCCAGCTTCGAGTCGGCATACGACACAAACAGTTTGGGGGACTTTCTGTGGGATGCAGTCCGTTGAATGTAAAAAGCCAGAGCTCTCCGAACGTCCATCAGATGAATGGTGCGTTCAAAATCATCCTTCGGATCCTGCATCAAGGCGGGGAGAGTAATGGTTTGATTCAGATGAAAGCTGGAGACCACCTTCGGTAAGAAAGAGATGTCTGGACGTAGGACCACCTTATGCTTGTGGAAAGCCGTATAGGGAGGATCCGACCTCAAGGCACAAAGCTCACTGGCTCGACGCGCCGAAGTGATGGCCACAAGGAATGCCGTTTTCCAGGAAAGCAGTCGAAGATCTGCGGAAGCCATCGGCTCAAAGGGTCGGCGGACAAGCTGTGAGAGCACCAGTTCGAGGCTCCACGGCGGTGTCGGCTCCCTCACCGGGGGATGGAGGTTCGCAAAGCCCTTTAGGAACCGCTTCACCTCGACGTCCACGAAGGGGGAAGGGAGACCTCTCGCCTGGAATTCAGTAGAGATGGCCGCCAGATAGCACCGGATCGAAGACAGTGACAGACCCGTAGAAGACAGGTGGAGAAGAAATTCGAGGACTGTCGGGATGGAGAACTGGGCAGGGACAGGATCCCGGGATGCCAAGAAACTTTCATACTTCTTCCACTTATAGTGGTAAGATCTCCTGGTGGACGGCCTCCTCGACGCATCGATGACAGCTTGGATGTCTGGGTGTAGAGGCGTAGCTTTTCTCGGTACCGAAGGTGAACCCGAAGTGGTCGAGCCCGAGGGGAAGGTCACAGGGTCAACCTCCAAGCAGTCAGTTTTAGAGAATCCAAGTCGGGATGTCTGACCATGCCTTCCTGAAGGGTAAGTAGATCTGGACGGGATGGAAGGCGAATGAATCGGCGATTCGACAAGCGAAGCAAGGTTGCAAACCACGGCTGTCGAGGCCACCATGGGGCGATGAGGATAGCATTCGCTTTGTCCCGACGCAGTTTGGAAATCACTCTTGTCAGCAACGGGAACGGGGGAAACAGGTAGAGTAACGGTCCCGACCATTGAAACAGGAACGCGTCCCCTTTCGAGTCCCGAGCTGGGTACCTCGAGCAGAATTGGGGACACTGGGCGTTCTCGGGGGAAGCAAAAAGGTCCACTTGAGGGAACCCCCATGTCCGAAATAAGTCTAGAGTGACCGACGTGTGGAGCTGCCACTCGTGGATGGAGAGACTCGAACGGCTGAGTCCGTCGGCAAGAGTGTTTTCCTCCCCTGGGAGATGGATGGATTGGAGAAACACCCTTCTTGTCACACACCATTCCCATATGTCCAGCGTGAGTTGGAGAAGCTGCGGGGATCTCGTGCCTCCCTGCTTGTTTATGTAGTACATAACCGATGTGTTGTCCGTCAGTACCAGCACCGACTTGCCCTTTACCAGAGGCTCGAAAGCCCGCAATGCTTTCTGAACTGCAAGAAGTTCCAGTACGTTGATGTGGAGAGTTTGCTCCTCCATGCTCCATGAGCCTCGGATCTCGTATGAGTCGAGATGCGCTCCCCAGCCTTGCATCGATGCGTCCGTTGTCAGAGAGATGTCCGGTTGCGGAGGGTCGAAGGGCATGCCCACCAGGACATTGTCCGGAACCAACCACCAATCCAGCGACCTCAGGACCGCCCTTGGCATAGTGAGCATCTTGTTTGGAAGGTCGCGAAGAGGATCGAATACCTGCAGGAACCAATGTTGGAGAGGTCGGAATCGCAGTCTGGCAAGTCGAGTCACATAAGTCGTGGCGGCCATGTGACCGAGGAGCACCTGGACTGAGTGAGCCGGAAGCCTTCTTGACCGGCGGCAGGTGTAGATCAGGGAGCATAGGGTGTCGAAGCGGTCCCGCGGCAGGTAGGCTGTCGCAGTTAAGGAGTTCAAACGTGCACCAATGAAATGAATCATCTGCGTTGGCAAGAGCTGGGATTTCTCGATGTTGACAACAAGTCCCAGGTAGTCTAAGACATCTAAGGTGAGGCCAATATCGAGTTCGAGCTGATGACGAGTCTGCGCAACCATCAGCCAGTCGTCGATGTAAGGGAAAACTTCTACGCCCTGCTGGCGAAGAAAGGCCGCCACTACTGCCATACACTTCGTGAAGACACGAGGAGCAGTGGAGAGACCAAAGGGAAGAACTCTGAACTGGAAGACGTCGATGCCGACCTGAAACGCCAGGAAGCGCCTGTGGGCTGGGTGGATCCCGATGTGAAAGTAGGCGTCCTTCAGGTCTATGGATGCGAACCAGTCGTCCCGCCGTAGAAGTGGAAGGATCGAAGCTAAGGTCACCATCCTGAACTTCCTTGGCGTTATGTACTTGTTCACTCCGCGCAGATCGAGAATCGGACGCAGCCCACCATCTTTCTTGTCGACCAGGAAGTATCTCGAGAAGAAGCAGAGGTGATGGAGATTGGAGTCGACGGGTTCGATGGCCCCCTTCTGCAGCAGAGTGTCCACCTCCTCGAGGAGGGGAGGGGAAGGCGGTGTTGGACGAACCCGTCCCGTCGGAGGCAGAGTGTCGAACTCTATCCAATAGCCTGTTTGGACGATTTGGAGCACCCATCGATCCGAAGTCACTGAAAACCAGGCGTCTCGGTAGTTGGACAGTCGATCTCCGAAGAGAGGAGTCTAAGGAGAAACAAAGAGATCATCAGACAGGAGGGTTAGAATTTCCTTCGACCCTGGTCCCTGGGCCGTTGCCTTGGCTGTTGCCGGTGCCTGGAGCCCGAGCCCTGGCTCCTCACCGAAGAGGCTGGCGACGTGGAAGGGACATAACGGGGACGCCGGTAGGTCTGACCCGGATACCCCCGCCTGGGCTGTTGGCCAAATGGTGAAGCCTGCCATGGGAACCTCCCTCTGGACCGGTAGTGGTATGTGGAGGTGGAGCCCATACCATACTTCCTGGCCGTATTTCTCATCTTTTGCGCGAATTCGAGCTTGTCATCGGTAGAACCGTTGAACAAGCCCGACTCGTCAAAGGGGAGGTCTTCAATTGTCGCGGACGCTTGGGGCGTGAGGCCAGAAGAACGTAGCCAAGCATGCCGTCTCAGCGCTACCGAACCCGCGATGGCTTTCGCAGTGCAGTCCGCCATGTGTCTGGCCGAGTTCATCTGAAGGCCTGCGAGAGATTGTGCCTCAGATTGTATGGCCTCCGCCATTCTGCGCCGTTCTTCAGGGAGATCTTTGATCAAGAGGTTCATTCGCTCCCATAGCACTTGCTGGTATGCTCCCATGCAAGCCGAGTAGTTAGCGACACGGAAGCTCAACCCAGCCGCCGAGTATATCTTTTTGCCGACGATGTCGAGCTTCCTGCCCTCAGGGTCCGGGGGGGACGATAGGGGCCGGCGTTGTCTCCTGTTTTGAGCCACCTCTACGACCACCGAGTTCGGCTTCGGGTGGTTTTGCAGCCAGTCGACATGTTCTCCACCCACTCTATATAGCCTGTCAATCTTTCTGGACGTGGATTGTATCGATGAAGGGTTTTCCCAGGACCCTTGGGCTAGCTTCAGCAATGAGGGGAGGACCGGTATGACCGCAGCTGGTGGAGCTTTTGATTGAATCCTTTGAAAGATGGGATCCACAGGATCAGCTGGACGCTCCTCGAATTTCAGGTCCAGAGCGTGTGCCATTCTAACCATCTGCTCCCCAAAAGCTCGAACATCATCCGTCGGGGAGGAGGAATCGTCATCCATCAGCTCTGACTTCGGGGATGGTAAATATGGCCTATAGAAGTCCGAGGAAGCAACTGACTCCGATGAAGATGCGTCAGGCGAACGGCTTCTAGGCCGAATCGGCGTCAGAGAACGAGGCAGCGGAGTTGGTGGGGTCCGTGGCAGAGGACGGTGCTCAGGTGGAGAAACCTGAACAGTGGCGTCACGGTGCGAAGCAACATCCAAAATTACCGGCGAGCGAGAGCGTGGTCTCGGAAGCGAGGGTTGCGGTATCTCAATAAGATCTCCTCTGGGGTTAAAGATTTGTGACCCCGACGGAGAGCCCAGATGTGTTCTGCAGATGGAACGGGCCAAGTCATATGCAGAGTAGGCAGGCACATCCTCTCTGATGGAAGAAGTGAGAGGCCGAGGCAGGTCTTCGGGTTCGACAATCTCCACGTCGACGTCCGAGGAGTGACGTCGGAGAAGTTGGTCCCGTGACACAACTAGAGCTGGCGATGAATCAGCCCTCTTCGCAACATCCACGGCAGGGGAAAGCTCAACAGTCACAACATCCAACTGTCGAGGAGGGGTACGCAATTCACGGACTGCCACATCCGGAGTAGGTGGAGGCGGAGGGCGAAGAAACGCCTCGTCCGAGCCCTTCGGATCCCGAGGAGGGATTTGTGGAACCGTACGTTCCGCCTGCTTGGTTTTCTTGTCCTTGTCTTTCTTGCCCTCCGGATGTTTGTAGAGATGCTTCTCCTTTTTCTTCTTCTTAGCCGGTTCCGAGGGCAAGATAGGGTCAGTGGAAGAGGGCTCCTTTTCACCCGAAGCCTGCTTAGAGGTCGAAGGAGCTGGCTCGGAAGGTTTCACAGGACGGTCTCGAGTCGAATCCGAGGATACACGTCGATGGGTGGAGTGTAGAGCCTCGGGGTCCGATGCAGTAGAACGACGCCTCGAAGGGCTTCGAGACCGACGGCGCTTCTGGCCAGATGAAGGTGGTGACCTGGATCGTTCACGGCCCCGAGACTCCGATGGAGGAGCCGACACAGAGGCAGGCGGTGCGGGCGGGAGCAAGGCCTTTTCATACAAGAAAGATTTAAGGCGTGAGAGCCTATGCTTCCTGGCCTGCGGGGTGAAAGCTTTACAATGGATGCAAGCGTCGACATTGTGAGACTCGCCCAGACAGATCAAACAGCGGGAATGCCCATCCGCACTGGGAAGTTTCGCTTGGCAAATCACGCACCGCTTAAACGCCCCTTTAGAAGACATCATAAATTACAGTACCACACAAATCGTCAAGGAAGGAATCGTCGTCAAGTCAGTCCAAGGTCCGTAACAGAAAGCAGAAGTAGCGACAAGCAGAAGGAGCGAGCAGAATCGTAGTCAAAGCCGGAAGAGTGGTCAAAAGCCAAATACCAGATTCAGAGAACAAAACCGTTAGGGGTAGTGAAGAAAACGTCGTCCAAAGAGCAAGCCAAGTCAAATACCAATAATCTCAAAAACACCTAGCGCACAGAAGTTCCTTAAGCTGCTAACGCGGCGGAAAGAAAGGAACTGAGGGGATTTTAGGCGGGAAGCCCTTATAAGGGACCGTTAGGATGGGCGGAGTTACCGCCAAAAATGTATCAAAGCACATTCTGCCTAGCGATTCTAGAAGTTTCCGAAGCTCTGCGCAGGCGCAGGAGTAACCCAACTGTGTGATTCACAGAGACCACGAAGAAGATACTGATGATGATGAAGGGGAGGCTGAGGAAGAAAACCCTAGTACTTCAACACATACCCAAACAAACATTGAGCCCAACATGTTCTTGAAGAGGGAACCTGACACAAGGAGAGAAACTAGCAGTAGTGCAAGTGAAGATAAGTCAGGGAGAACTAGGGTGATCATCCCCAGAAGGTCAAAGAGGGTCAGAAAGGCTCCTGACAGATTTGTAGTTCAGGAGGCCAGGCTGTGCAATGTCATAGCAGAGGAGCCTTCAAGTTTTCAGGAACTCCTAAAATTTCCCCAAGAAGAGCAGGAGAAGTAGAACTCAGTCATGGATTCTAAGTTCGAGTCACTGGTGGAGAGGAAAGTGTTCCAGGTAGTAGAGAGGCCCAAAGACCAGAAGGTTGTTGGTTGCAGGTGGGTCTACAAGCTGAAGGACATGCCTGATGGGACACAAAAGTATAAGGCACTCTTGGTTGCGAAAGGTTTTTCGCAGGAGCGCTACACAAACTTTGACAAAACTTTTTCACCCACAGCAAGCCAGAAAGTCTCAGATTAGTGTTAGCTGTAGCAGCCAAGAGGAAGATGGTTGTGCAACACTTTGACTTTAAGACAGCATACCTGAATGCTGATCTTGAAGAGACAGTGTTCATGGAACAGGCCCTTGGGTATGGCAGCGCAGGTGAGAGTAAGGTGTTTGTTGCGCAAAGCACTCTACAGCTGAAAGCAAAGCGCCAGGTGCTGGAACAAGTGCATACACCAAGTTCTGGTGTCATTAGAGTACACAAGGAGCGTTGCAGATGCCTGTCTGTATACCAAGGGGGCAGGAGATAGTGCTGTCATGCTTGTCATCTATGTGGACAACCTCTATGTGGCAGCAAAGAGTTTCAAAGATGTCAAGAAGGTGCAAGTGGAGTTAGAAAACTGGTTCAAGCTAAAGGATTTAGGCAACCTGAAGGGTTATTTAGCTGCTGAGGTAGAGAGAACCAGTAATGGAGAATTTTTCCTATGTCAAAAGAAGATTGATAATTTGGTTGCCAAGTGTGGGTTAAGTGAGGCAAAAGTGGTCAGGATGCCAATGACCACTGATTTTGTAAACTTAGAGGCAGAACAGGATTTTGAGAGGCCAGACTTGTATCATTTAGTGGTAGGCAGTCTGTTGTTTATCACAAACAACACAAGGCCTGACATCAGTTTTGCAGTTGGGGTGCTCAGCAGGAGAGTCTCCAAGCCAAGGAGGGCAGATTGGGAAGCCCTGAAGAGAGTGGTTAGATTTCTCAAGGGAACCAGAGACATGAGCTTGAAGCTGACAGGAAGTCAGGTGACCCTGAAGTGCTATGTGGACAGTTCATTCACTGCAGACTTTGGACAGGAAGTCAGTGACCAGGTTGGTGGTCAAGTATGCAGAGAGTCGTATAGTGTGGAGATCAAGAAAGCAGCCATAAGTACCACGGAAGCTGAATTCGCAGCTTTCTCTGAGATGGCAAGTGAGGTACAATGGGTTAGGCAGATGCTTGCAGATCTTGGTGAGCTGTGCCAAATGCCTGTTGAAGTGCACTAGGACTCACAAGCCTGCATAGTGGTGGCAGAAGCAGAAAATCTGAAATGTAGGACAAAATACATTGTGGTACATTACCAAAATGTGAGGCAGTTAATACAGGAAGGTGTTCTGTGTCTGAGGTACTGTCCATCAGAGGACAATGTAGCAGACCTGCTCACAAAAGCCCTACCAGCAGGAAGCCATGAGGAGATGGCAAAGAGGCTGGGCCTTGTCACTAGTGTGTAAGGTGAAAGGTCAAAAAGGGGAAAGGTCAGCCGACAGATGATGTCTAACAATGTATATGTATGATGTTATGTTGTAATGATAACATGTGTCCTGTGCAGTAGTTTGGCCATTTTGGAGGGGATTGTCAGGAATTGGTTACTGAACCCTAAATTTTAAAATGGCCAAACTGCTGAAATCATGCTAAGTCATGATGACTGACTCCATGAACTGCCAGTCATGCTAATCATGCTACAGCTGCATGAGAAAGGTTGCATCATAAGAGGGTTACTACAGTATAAAGCCATGAAGGTAGATATCTGATGCAATGTGGCCATGTGCTTGGCTAAGCCAGTGCTGTACTGTGTGTATAAAAGCAAGACAGACCAGAGATCATTCTCTTCCTATGATCCTGAGATGCTTGTATATACTGAAGCTACAGGAGATTAAAAGCACCTCCTGTTTTCTGGATGCCAAACACTCTGTGTGTGAGTATTCTTAGGGAAGGGTTGCTACCAAGTCTGCTGAGAGTTTTTGGCTTCACCTGGGGATTGATTGTCCCATCATCCCCTGACAGGGAGGCCTCAATCTGCTTTGGAAACGGAGAATCTGCAGCTGGGTGCAAAGTGGAGAATGGTTTTACAGGAATGTTTGAAGTTGCATTCTTGCAATACTGCGGCAGGCAAGCAGCATAATGTTTCTTAATTAAAAGGGGAGGACATGCTGTTGAAGAGCAGGAAATGACAAATAGGAGAGGGAGAAGGAGCATAGATAGCCAATGCAGTGTGTAGGAACGGGATTTAGAGCAGGCTGTGCTTCCATCAAGCGATATATCTGTTGCCTTCTAAAGTGAGACAATCACTTCTAACAACCCTAGTGTGGTAAACCTCCTAGGGTTCATTCAAACAACACAGTTTCTAGCACTATGATTCCACTTTAGCTGCCATCATGGCATTCTGTGGAATCTTAGGGCTTGTAATTTGGCCAGAGGCAACAGAGCAATCTAGCTGACAATTCTAAATGCTTCTCCCTAAACTAAAAATTCCAGGATTGCATAAAGATGGAACCATGGCAGCTAAAGAGGAATCATAGTGCTCTAACTGCATAGTGTGAAAGGAGCTCTGTTAATATTGGACAAAGAATCATAGAGTTAGAAGAGACCACAAGGGCCATCTAGTCTTTTTCTTATGGGTAATAGCAATATGGTAGGGAGAAATTCTCACAAACAATTTTTCCTGCAACAGGGAAAGGCAGCAAGGAAACATTTGTTCAGAACGATGCACTACCTCCTTCTTGAAGGGTTCTTTAAGTTAACATATTTTATCACCATGAACTCACTGTTGCTCTGCAGAAGGATTAAGGTAAATATGTATTCATTTATACATGTGAACAGCCCATGAATGTAGTCAGTGGTTTATTCTGAGACAAATAATTGATAGCACATTGACAGTATGAACATTTTGCAAAATAACAGTCCAAGTAATTTTTCTTCACATCCCATTTGAAAACAAAATTGACTTTTACGTCTTGATCTTCCCATTAAGTTGTTTTGGTTATTCTTGTACAGTTCACCACAAAAACAAAATCCCCAAACCTTAATAGAGGAAAAGAAATTTCAAATCTACATAATGAATAGTTGTTCCTATGTATACAGAAAATTCTGCTTTTCTGAGCTTTGTATAGTTCTTAATATTTAAAAATTATGATTCCTGCTGGGCTGGCAAAATAACCCAATAAAGAAAACCAAACAGACCAATTTATGGTTGTTGTTTTTAATTTGGAAAACCAGTGCTAATTATCTTCTTCCATTCCTTTATTGAAATGTGGTTGGAGTGCTCTGGTGCATGCATGATCAAGAACAAGTTTTATAAAAGACATATTTGGGGGGGGGGAGGGAAACTGCAGCATTGATTGATAAAATCTAGACCAGTGTTTAAGTTTTATTGGAAAGCAACCTTCATAAAATTGTCAGTAGCCTAATAAATAATAATGTGGTTCAATTGCTACAACTAAATAAAATTGTTACAATTAACTGCAAAGCACTGTTTAGGGTTGTGTCTAGGGCACAACTTCAAGCTGTTGTCTGTGACAACCACATGATATGGAGAGATACTGTATTCTCTCTCTCTCTCTCTCTCATTAAATACTGTAGATGTTTCTGTTAAAGCCAATCATGGCACTGAACAGAGAAAGTAATTAAAAGAAAAAAGATGCTCTCTTGTTTTGCAAGGGGAATTTTCAAACACCTCCAGATACATTTGCACTGTTGTCTGCCTGTGCTGGCCAAAGCATGGTGTCATATACCCTGATCTAGCAAACTCTGCATGTAACTCCATGCTGCACATGACTAACTGTGCTAACATATACAGACCCCAAAGGTGGCAATACCACTTGCTTGAACAGCATCAATCAATTGTGGAAGCAGTAAGACCTTGGTCTCCTTTGCCCGAAAAATTAAACTATTGTTTTATTTATTTATTAGATTTATATTCCGCCTTTCTCCCAAGATAGAATCCAAGGCGACTTACAATCATTAAAAAAAATACAGCTAAAAACATTACAAATTATAAACATTTAAAAAGTGCTGAAGCAACCCCACTAGTTATCCTTTTAGCTACTGGGCAAAGTTCAAAGTCTTGTTGTTGACATTTAAAACCCTGAGCCAACATTTCTCAACCAGGGTTCCGCGAGAGATGGCCAGGGTTTCCACGAGAAAACAGTAATAAATTAATAAATCATGGAGAAGTGGTGAGCTGAAACAGCTTATCTCTCCCCTTCACAACAGAAAAGCCAGGCAAGGAATGAGTGTGTGTGTTTGAATGTTTTCACACCAACAGAGCCTCAAAGGGTCCTCTTATGCATGGGTGGGGAGAATGTTTACATGCCAAATACCTTGCTCTCCCGCCCAGCTTTTGATCTGCTTTAGATATGCTAATGAAGTTCCTGACGGCCTAGGAAAGGGAGGAGGCAAAGAATGAGTGTGTGTGATCTGCTTCCTGCAAGCAGCCACTGACCCAAAACTGAGGCAAAAGACAATCTGGTTTGCCTAAAACTGATTTAAAGGTATAAATGCAAAATGAGGGCTTTTTAAATTCAGAACAATGGAAAGAGAATTGCGATACTGTACAACTCTTAGCCAATTGGGGGAAACTGACCAAGTAATCCAAATAACCCTCTGGTCAGTCAGCTCAGGCACCAGCTGTTGATGGGAGAACTCTGTTAAAAGTGACTTAGGGCTTATTCTTATTAAACCAGATTTGGAGATGGCAGAGCCATTACAGTAAAGGAGTCATTATAGATAGAGAAAAGGTTATTAAATTGAGGCTCTGGTAACTGAATGTGGAGGTCACAAATAGACTGACCAACTCCCAAACTATTGAAAAAATCCTTCTATTTACCTTGGCAGGAAGCTACAGCTTCCCTCTCAACCTCGATCTGGCTGCTTAGTTAATGCTTTTTGCAAGCTGTGTTAGGTCGGAGTTCAATCTTTGGGTCAGAGTCAGTGATGTAGCATATTTAAATATTTGAAGGGATGTCATACTGAGAATGGAGCAAGCTTGTTTTCTGCTGCTCCAGAGACTAGGACACAGAGCAATGGGTTCCAACTACAGTTGTCCCTCCACATTCGGGGGGGGGGGGGTTAGGTTCTTGAGACCCCCATGAATGTGGAAAAACCGTGAATAACAGATGCTGCTCCCGCCGGCCCCCCCGAGGGAGGGAGGCAGCGGGAGGATGTCTGGCCAGTCTGGCTGGCCTCTCCACGGCCTTTCTGAGGGGACTCCAGGCCTTAGAAGCCCCGGAGCCTGCCGGGGAAGGCAGCGTGTGGATGGGGAGGAGGCTGCGCTGCCTCTCCCCAGCCTTTCTCAGCGGGCTCCGCGGCTCCAAAGCCCTGGACCCTGCTGAGAAAGGCCGGGGAAGGCAGCGTGTGGGCGGGGAGGAGGCTGTGGAGAAGGCTCAGGCAGGAGGTTGCCCTGCCTCTCGCCAGCCTTCCCTAAGTGTCTGGGGCTAAACCGCGGATAATCAAAACCGCAAGTGTGAAAGCCACAAATGTGAAGGGGCAACTGTACAGGAAAAGAGATGCCACCTAAAGATTATGAAGAATTTCCTGACAGTAAGAGTTGTTTGGCAGTGGAATGCACTCCCATTTTTGAGGTTTTTAAACAGAGGCTGGATGGCTATCTGTCAGGAATGATTTGATTGTGTATTCTTGTATGGCAGGGGGTTGGACTGCATGGCCCTTGTGATCTCTTCCAACTCTATGTCTCTATGTTGCTGCCTCAGGCAGATCATGGTAACCTGAACTCTCCCTAGAAGCCAAGATGATTCAACTGAGACTCTCTTGCTTTGGAGAGATACATTTATATTTATATTATACTAGCTATACTCGGTGTAGCATACACCGTTCCCCCACGCACTACACACACACACACACACACACACACGATGGTACACATGCCGCTCCCCCGCACTGCCACCATGCCCCTAACCGTCCTCCCATGCCCCCCGCTGCCTCCCTCCTCACCCACCCACCTTTGCCACCCCCCTTGGCACCTCACCACCCTGCCACCCCCCATGCCACCACAGCCCTTGCCGCCCTCCCTGTGCCCCCTGCCACCCCCTGCCATCCCCCATGGCACCTCACCCCTCACCCCCCGCTGTGCTACCGCACCCCTTGCCGTCCTCCCCACGCCCCCTACAGCCACCTCGCACCCTTGCTGCCATCCCCACCCCTGCTGCCCGTCACCGCCCCCTTGCCACCCTCGTGCCCCTCTCCACCCTCCCCATGCCCCACACCACCACCCTACCCACCCCCACCCTCCCATGCCACCATGCCCCTCACCGCCCTCCCCACACACCCTGCCCCCTCACCCCCTCACCACACTCCCTGCACCCTCACCACCACCACCACCACCGCTCCCATGCCATCATGGCTCTTGCCCACCCCACCACCACACCGCCACCCTCTGTGCCCCTTGCTGCCCCACCATGCACACACACCATGCCACATCCCCCCCATGCTACTCACACCTCCTCTGCCAGTGGCCATGTTTAGAAAGGACTTAAAAGTCCACATGTTCCTGCCCCCAGTGTGCTGATTGGCTGCCCAACCAAGCTTTGATTGGTTGGTCAGTGTCCTAGACAGCCAATCAGCACACTGGAAATGGCAACATACCCAAGAGCAATATATAATATTTGTATTACAGAAATTTCTGACCCTGCAGGTATCAAATATGTATTGCTAGAAATGTGGAATATAATAAGCACCTATTTTTTTTTCTGTAACTAAAAAAAAGGAAGCTGTAAGTATAATTTTTGCGTAGGGGTTCCCTGAGATCTGAAAATTATTTCAAGGGTTCCCCCAGGGTAAAAAGGTTTAGAAAGGCTGCTCTGAGCAACTGAGAGAAAGGTTACTTAGCAGGTTGCCTTCCTTGATACAGACCTGTGTGATTCAACTACAATCATCGCAACAGACCTTGCTAGTTGTTCTGCCACCTACAAATGGCCTACCTAGTAGCAACCTGGATCTTCTCTGTGGTGGTCCTCACTCTCTGCAATTCCCACCTTTTTTAAAGACCCCTCCTGACCCTCCTAGAATTTGGGAGGCACCAACAATGTCATGTGTTTTGTATCTGTAAAAAATCAATGGCTTCACCCCAGGCTTCTTGAACAGATTATGCTACCCAGTTTGAAAATTGTGATTTTAAATATTTTAACTAATAATCACTTTAACTTATCATTAGTTTGACATTAGTATTCTACTTTAATACTTGCATTTGAATGTGTTTTTAGAATGATTTTTACTTTTTTGTATGCTGCTTCAAGATACTATTACATAAATATAGAAACTGATGAATGATAATGATCCATTGTTTTAAATTAGTTTATGATCTATTTATAACTGAAGATAAATTGTTGTGGTGATATTGCAGACTCTGAACAGATAAAACCATACTGCCAAGCTTCTGTAATGTACTTAACATAAAACTGTCACTCTTATAAATATCCATCACAGTAAATGTTGCTATAGCAATATGGGTGTTTTCTCTGTTTTAGAAATGAGAATGTATTGGGGAAACTTTAGTCTAAACTAGGCAGTGGGAATACTGAAAGAGAAAGAAAGGAAGGCTCACAGACAACCGGAGGCCATTCACACAATTAGCATAGGTTGGAATATATAAGCAGCAACCACATTCAAAGCAGGTGTTCAGAAAATATATTTAATACAAATGCAACTGCTTGGACATGGAAAATTATTCCTCAATTATGACAGACATTTTTTAAAGTAACACATGACAAGTTCAGTCCTGAATGGGAGCTATTCATACAGATCAGGAGAACCCACAATTCCAGCTCCCTACTTAACCTTAATGTCATGTAAAATAAAATCTACACAAGGAACAAATAAAAAAAAAAAGCCTCAAGTTGACAGCAAAGGTTATGAGAGAAGAGATGCAGTTTGAGATCCCACCGCAGACACCTCTTGACATGCCAGGGGCTGAAGGAAATGCACAAGTGACCCTGCAACAGGAGACCTCTTGCCCTTTCCAATTTCCCCCCCCCCAGGCACAAGACACAAAGGGGGAAGGGGGGAGGCGCCTCTGCTCCCAGCCCTGGTTCCACTTCCTCTGGCTCCCAACAACAACAGACCACGTCCTGAACCAAAAACTTTTCCTGCACTGAAAAACATTGTTTCACGGCTTCTTCTTAGAAGACCTTATGAGTCTTTTTCTATTGCATTCACCTGGCAGAGCTCCACCTTTTATATGCTGACACTCTCATACAAACATACAAACACTTTTTAGTTTGATGGAAAGCCAATTAAGGACAGAATCAAGCAGTTTGGAAGGGAGGGATAGCAAGGAACATTAGACTTCTGCTGTTAAACTTCTGTAATTCTGCAGTTAAACTTCTGTAATTCTGTAAACATCTTGCAATGGACTTCACAATTCAAAATGCAGTGATCTCACTTAAAAGATTTGTGCTTGAGAATGTGCCACATTTCCTGCGGTATTGCTCTGCTCAAAGGTCTCAGGAGCCAATAACATCTGCTGTTGCACCAGTACATTATTGCAGTATTTCCTAAGCAATTCAGATATTGGTACAGCAGTCTTCCTCAACCTAACATATTCCAGAGGGATCAGACTACACCTCCCACTATCCCCAACTACCCATATGGGTTGGTGTTGTAGTCCAACCCATCCGGAGGACACCAGCTCAAGCAAGGTTGATTTACAAGGAGTCTTAGGTTCAAAACATTAGTCACAAATCTTAGTATTAGCAAAGCTCTGTGTTAATCTTTAACACAAGGCAGTCTTTTTTTAAAAAGCCTTATTTTATTTATATGCTATCTTTCTCCAGGCATGGGAACCAAGGTGGCATACAAACAGGCTAAAACAAAACACTTCGAGTTAAACTTTTAACATGAATCAGGCAAACCTTTCTTTTTTAAAAAAAAAAATTAACACATTGCTCTGGATGGAGAAGTGAAATACATGGCTTCATGACTTCATATGACCCAGCCAATCAGCATTCTGCATATCTTGCCAGAGTAGGCGGTGGATTTTTGAGTAACAGAGCTTATCAGTACTATGCATACTGGTTTCTGCTTGAAAGAACTGCTTGCCCTAACTTTTATTTATTTATTTAGTTAGTTAGTTATACCCCGCTCTTCAGCCACAAGGCTATCAGAGCGGCTTACAAATTATTTTTAAGCAGTAGCAATTTACACATCTACACTGCATTAAGCAGTTTCCAGTGTGTGTTAGCTAATTGCCCCCACAAGCTGGGTACTCATTTTACCGACCTGCGAAAGGATGGAAGGCTGAGTGAACCTTGGAGCCCACTGGAATCGAACTTGCAACATGGTGGCTTGCAGTACTGGCACTTAACCACTGCGCCACCAGGGCTCCATGTCCTTTGATTAACTTTTTCTAACTTTGATTCAAGTTAGAAAACCATGTATCTGCAAGTCTCAGTGCACTTTGTAGCTAGCTATCACTTGAGCTGTGTACATCTGAATACAGCTATAAAACATTTTATTACTATGAAGAGTGTTGTAACATGTCACTAATAGACAGTTCACACAGCACAGAAGCTAAGCCTGCCATCTTATGTGCATCTGCCTGGAAGTAAACCCCACTGAATATTGTGGGGCTCACTTGGGAGTACACTTGTGTAAATCAGGTTCTTGGGATGTGAAAGTCTCTGCTCCAAACCTCACTTTGACCCTGAACTCACTAGTCAGCCTTAGGTCTCTCCGTCTCAAGCACACACAAACTATGTGGCAGGAGCATAATAACAGATCTACTTTACCAGGCAATGAGTAAGGCTTACTAAAGACTCACATTTGAACGCTCAAGGAAGTTAGATAAATTTTTTTAGTATTCTTAACTCTTTTTAAAAGCGAAACATAAGGCCAATTGTAAGACGATAAGAATTTTTCCAGCAGAAGTGCAAAGCATCTGTTTACAAATGGGACCATGCTTTTATGTGCCAGCATAACCCTTGGATATACCCATGGAAATCTGAAAACACTGACAGAGGAGATCTTTAGGTGCCCGTGAAGATTCCTCTTCCTTGCAGCTAACCTCACTCCACTCCACCCTCCTGCCCCATGTGAAAACAGAAACATCTTCCAGACAGGATAGGAAAGCAGCCACCTGCAGACATCATCCACAAGAGCAACCAACACTATCCTAATTATAGGAATTTCCCCCTCCCTCCCATACAACAATCACCTCCATAGAACAACTATGACCACTTCACTATAAAGCAAATGAAGGTGGTTCACTATGTGTGTACATTTAGAAATGCATTCCCACAAAACACTAAAAAAGCCAGAATGCTTCAGCAAACTGGCTTATCAATTGTAAGCCAGAGGCTAAACTAACCAGGAACTTAATAGGATATATTTTTGTCTGAACCCAAACCCTGGTTCATCTCTTGTCTAACAAACTAGGATTCCAAAACCATCTACAAACTTTGACTTGTTAGAAGAAGGGAAAGACAGGAGTCTTTTCTGCCTGAGTAAATTCCTGGACAGCTAAGCCACTCAGAAATGACTGGGCAGCATGTGCCAACACTCTTGCTCATGAACAATAAGCTAGAATTCTGAAAAAGAATTATTTAAAAATCCTGGCTTAGTGCTTCTGTCCTGGTTACTTTGGTACTGTGTACTGAGGACATGGAATTCGGTCTCAGAAAAGCCTTAGACCTCTTGTCTTTAATCCAAACATTCTCCTGTGGCAGCAAGAACATTCTAGTCTGAAACACCTTGAGAAGAAGAGATGGAGAGAATATTTAATGCAGGGTTTGCTATGTGGGAAACATATTTTGGTACAAAATGATATTAAGTTAGTAACTTTGATTATCACATTTCATTCCCAAAACAGAAATTGTTAATGTTCTTGATTGAACACATGTCACAGCAGGGGGGACAAATATCCTAATGAATGCATACCTGGAAACATCCTTAGGCATTTAAAAAAAACCTGTCTAATTTAAAATGTGCATACATTTTCATAAGAATTATTCTGTTATGGACTGCAAAGCATTTCCTCATGAGTGCACAGCAGACCCCAGTAGTCTATAGCAGACTTAACAGTGGGGAAAAGTTAGCACATGTGTCAGGTGTCTGAATTCCATTTATTTGCAGAGATGAAGGGTTTTTTACACTTAACTGCAGCTGCTTTTAATGAGCCTTCAAGAAAAAAGGTTAGGGCTCTCTAGGGTATGGCTATAACTCACTTGTTTGTTACCTTTCCCAAATGTAGATTTGCATGCTGACAGGAGAATCTACTGTGCTGCCACTCCTAATCAGGGACAACTAAAAGTAGTGTCACTCCAGGGCTGTCTCATTGAATTTGGAATTTGTAGAGGTCAACAGCTTTTATTGCCAAGGTTTTGGTGACAAGTTGAAGTGATTTTTGCCCAGTCTACTCATGTGGAAATTATTAGAATTCTGAAGTTAAGAACCTGAGAGGGCTCCTGTCCATTTCAGAGATGCTTGAAAACAACAATACCACCAAGTACAACACAGTCCACTGTGATGAAAAGCCTAATCTGACAGCATCTTCTCCCAGACCTTGGAAATTTTACTTCTTTTGGCTAGAATACCTAGAATCCCTTCATAATGGCTATGGAATTCTGGAAATGCAAGTACAAAAAAGTATTCCCCCCGCCCGCCCGCAAGGTTCAGAAGCTTTTGCTTCCGAGTCTTACAAAATGTGGAGGCCTACATGAAATGTGACCTTTGCAACATTACAGGACTGTCTTCTACCAAATAGCTGAAAGCCACAAACTAAGGTTGGGTGATCCCTCAAATTAGTTTTAAAGACACAAACATTTGGTGCAAGCTCCAAGTTCCATTTCAAATGTTGCAGAAGCTACCAAGAATTCACTGATCACCTTTACATTAAAAACAAAGTGCACAATCTAATCAAAATCAAATATTTCTAATTGTCACTGATTTCCCTAGGACAGAGATAAGCAAGTATGTATGTATCTCCGATAGAAATCAGGACTCTTAAATGTGCTCAACTCTGGCTGGCACATGCTCTATGTTTATGCCAGGAGAGGACAGCCTATATGCCCTGGAATACTCTGAGCCCCCTCACAACTGCACAATTCCCAACTACTGTTTTTACCATAAATAAAATGCTTCCTCTCTATTCCCTAGTAAACCTCCCATAGCTCACTCTATTCTGCGCTTTTAGGATCGCTTTTTAGGATCTGCGCTTTTAGGATACATGAGTATATACATGTATTTGTGTGTATGAGTGCATTTGTGTGTATGCACAACAATGCATGGCCCCTATCACGAGGCCTTCTGGACCGAAAAAGCTGTGCACATCCAACTTACATTATTATTATACCTGTGTCTTTATGGTAAAAACTGGAAGCATGTAAATTCTGCCCGAGCAGACCTGTTAATTTTCCAACGTGGAGGTAATTCAGCTCTTCAATTTTCATTCAAAAGCAACTCTTACATCGAAAAACAGGTGTATCAAGACAGAAGAGTCCATCCCTACTTCATCTTTATCAGTTTTTGAGATTTTCTCCAGGCACTGGCCAGCCAGTGTTTACAAGCAAAGCTGTTCTGAAGAATCAACATTTCTAACAAGAGATGTGTGCTGATGACAGGAGTAATGTAAAGGAATGATCTGCTTTTCTGTAACCTACTCTGTGTAGTGTCAAGACAGGGATGAGTGGCACTCTTGTCTTAAAATTGCAGTTAGCTCTTCCCACACCAGCTATTATCCTCCTGCTACTGATCTGCAGAGGAAAGGTTCTCTTTCCTTCCCCCAACAGAAGTACTTACACAGCCTCCTGCAAGGATCTCCGCAAACAGTGGAATGGAACCATCTCTCCGTGTGAATTTGTCTCTGACAAAGTCATTCACCTAATATAAAAGCACAAGATTAATGCTATAATTCAACTTCTATGTTCCTCAAATAGAATTTAATTTAAACACATTCAGGATATCTAAAACAGGAAGGGAAAAAACAAAGCCAAAGAGTGGCAATTCTGGCAGCAAAAAGATCGCCTGGAAACAATTGTGCGTGGGTTTTGTTGGTGTGGTTTTCTTTTTAAACAAAAGAATAAAGGCTACAGTCTTATACCTAGGAGTAAACACCATCAAACTCAGAGACTTACTTCTGAGTAGATACTTATTGGATTGTGTTGTAAATCTTCCAGATGTAAGTAGTGAAAGAGTGTTGAATTATGTCCACTGTAATATACTTACTGTAAGCTTTATCGCCTTTTCTGGAGCCACACCAATGAGCTGTGGAAGTAACCCTATGAACAGAAGAGACTGACCATAATTAGCATATATGCATGTACAGAACTAGCATAAAAGTCAGATTTCTGCTTTTAGCTTACCGTAATGCATTCATTCCACATAAAGGATTTCCTTCAACAACAAAGATCTTTCTCTGTTTGGACCTGGCTGTATCATCATGTACTTACTCACTGTTCATTTCAAGGCTTTTGTTGCAGGTGGTAAAGATAAGTTTGTTGGCACAAGGCCTCATTTGTATTGCACTTTCATCAGTATATTTGTCCAGCATCAGTTCCCTGCCATGTACTGAAATCAGCTATATTGCTGTTGAGATTCTTTCCAAACTGTTTTTGCTGTACCATCAAAATATGCAGTACAGTTCTTTTTCACTGCAAGATGCTCCTTGTCAATTTGATCAATTGACAAGCAGTCACAAAGAAGTCTCATTCTTTCTCAATCAAATCATGCCACTTCCTCCCCCCATTTTTTTTCTTTTTATGGAACTACTGCAAGGAAACAAAATTGAAAATGCCACAAATTGTAGCGAGGTTATAGACACAGCCAGGCAATGATATTTCCTGTCGTGACCTAATTCACATGACAAAACACAACAGGGCTTGGAACCTGAGAATTGCTAGCTGAGGGAAGGTGGTGGGATGGGAGCACACCAGTTGCTGTTTCCCCACCTTGGTCCTGGAATGGTGAGAAAAATGGGGCGTTGAGGGGAGGGCAGCAAATGGTGGGAGAAGGGTAAGGTAACTCATCTGGGGTGAGCTCTGGTCACACAAGATTTCCACTCTGCCAGGTATGGTCAATTCACCCCTTCCCAGGCAGCCCTCCATCCCATACAGTTTAGGGGAGTCCCCTATCCTCCTGAGGGGCTTTTGGGAAGGCGCAAGAGCTGCAGGAGGCAAGAGGAGAAAAGAAAAACCCCTTTCCACAAGCTTCCTTCCAGATGAGTTTCTTAGGATCCAAGCCAATAGTATTTACATCTACACACTGTTATTTTCCTACCACCCAGAAGCTCATCACTTCTAAAATGGAAGCAATTCTCTGTGGTACTACTTACATCACTGAAATGGAGACAGAGGTTTAAGCACTGAGGGGAAAGTTACAAGACAAGACAAAGCACTGGATTTTTCCATACGTATGACATGAGGCAATCAGCATTAAACAAAACAAAATAAAACATGCATTGTTTTTAGAAGAGCTGGTGTGCCAAGGGAGGCTCCCTTTGGGTACAATACAGTGGCAGGCCAATACCCAGAGAGGCTGTAGTGAGTAAGTTTTTCCTCTTTCTGCCCAGATTTAAGTGCCAAATGATCAAATGGCACTTCACCACAATGCTCCTACAGCCCCTGACCAAAATGCTGGGTGCAGGGGCCTGGTTTACTTCTTGCTGAGTAAATGTGTAGAATGCCTGCACATTACTTAGCATTTATATTTATCTACATGGGGGTTAAAGACTTGAGTTTTGTTCATGATGTTTTATTTTTAATCCCATCTTAAAGGAACTAGAATATCCCAAGGTGAACTGCTGGGAGTAGGGGAAGCCAAGCACTCACAGGAGTGAAGTTTGGTAATGTTAGATACTGTCCTCTTTAGAGGTTAAGTGTATTGCTTTCACTTTACTTCCATAATAACCCAGCTCTTCTGCATTTAGAGGACCCCTTGTTCATTTTGCTCAGCAGTGTACTAGGTGTCTGCTCCTAAATCTTGCCCACATAGTACCACTGGGCTTATGAAAGCCCTTTTCAGCTACAGCCCTGTCAAGCTGCCCCCCCCCCAATCAAACAATATGAGAGCAGTAGAGGCTTAGACTAGTCTTGGGAGATCCAGATTCAAATCCCAGTGAGCCATGAAATCCACTAGCTGACCTTGGGCCAGGCACTCACTCAGCCTGAACTACCTCACAGGGTTGTAAGAACAAAGAGGGGAGGAAGAGTGCCATATATGTTTCCTTGAGCACACTAAT
The DNA here is from genome assembly GCA_030847615.1 of Gambelia wislizenii. Taxonomy (NCBI): domain Eukaryota; kingdom Metazoa; phylum Chordata; class Lepidosauria; order Squamata; family Crotaphytidae; genus Gambelia; species Gambelia wislizenii. Next base: position 281,603,290 of record JAUMIR010000001.1, on the reverse strand, counting down.
GCAATGATGGGGCATAAATGTAACAAGTAAAAAAGAAAGAAAGAACTTATTTGTAGAATCACTGTCCGTTTCTCTGTTTTTGCCTACAGTTTGAAAGCCAGTCACTCACCTCTCTAACACAGTGACCCACAAACAAAATGGTTACTGAACTTTCTCCAGCACCATTAAACACACCTATTGGTTCATCTTGTTTACCGACAAATGGGTGTGTGAAGCTCTAAAGGTCTCCTATGTGCATGCACACGTACCCCGAGAACTCCAGAGTTAATCTAAAAATCTGCTGCTACCACCCATTGATTTCAATTTCATAGAATCATAGAATCATAGAGTTGGAAGAGACCTCAAGGGCCATCCAGTCCAATCCCCTGCCATGCAGGAATACATAATCAAATCATTCCCAACAGATGGCCATCCAGCCTCTGTTTAAAAACCTCCAAAGAAGGAGACACCACCACACTCCGAGGCAGTGCATTCCACAGCTCTTACTGTCAGGATGTTCTTCCTAATGTTTAGGTGGAATCTCTTTTCCTGTAGTTTGAACCCATTGCTCCATGTCCTAGTCTCTAGAGCAGCAGAAAACAAGCTTGCTCCATTCTCAGTATGACATGCCTTCAAATATTTAAACATGGCTATCATGTCCCCTCTCAACCTTCTCTTCTCCAGACTAAACATGCCCATAGGGCACGGCTTCCAGACCACCCACTATCCTGGTTGCCCTCCTCTGGACATGTTCTCCTTTCAATGTAGCACAGTGGGAAGTTACAGGATTCAACTTGTACTTTCCACTCTGACTCTGCAGAGCTTCTCCTCCTCTCCCCCCTGTGGAAAGAGAAAGCCGTGTGAGGCATGTGAAGATAGAGTGCTGCAAAGGAGAGTTTTAAAGGAAGTTTATTCTAAGTAATTTATGTAGCATAGTAGAGATACTCTTTCATGAAAGGCTCCTTCCTTCCAGGCATACTTATGAGTTACCAATTACAGATAGGTCGAGTCATTCCAGCCAAGTTTATAAAATAAATGTAAGCCCTAATGCGACTAGCTAGACAGTAATCTACTCACAAGGATGCAGTCCAGATGTGCTGAATGTTCATGGGGGTCGGGAGTCTAGGTCTTTCAGCCCATCCTCTACCAAGTGCTCCCCTCCAAGTTGGACTGAGAGTTCCCCTGGCCCAGGTCTCTCTCCCTACACAAACCCTCCTTTGTCCAAACCTTCCTAAATCTGCCCCAGAACTAGGAATGAGACAACAGAGAGATTAGAGAGAAACCACAGACAGCCTTCCCTTTCTCATAAAAGTGCACCAAAGGTCCAAAACCACTGCCACCATGTGAAGCTCTGGGGGCACCCTCCTGCCTCTGCGCACCGCTTGGGATCCTCCAGAGCTAATCCATACCAGCACCACTCACTATGACCAGCACACAGTGGGACCAACACTTGTCTTCCTAGGGCATCACAGAGAGTCTCTCTTTTTCTAGGTTTACCAATAAGAAAAGGAATCTTGTTTAGTCACTTTGGACTTCAGGGTGAATTCATGCATTATATTAAAAAGGTTTTAAAGAAAAAGGAAAGAAAGGACAGTTGTATATAAACTAACCACTTTTATTCTGAAGCAAAAGCAGCCATGGGAGCACTGATTCAGACTCCTGTTGCTCTTGCCTCAAAAAAAAATTTTTTTGAGATCTTATTAAATATAACATGTTAAATATAACAGAGATGGAGAAAATGCAAGAGGCATATGGTGCCTTGTGCTTCCTGTTTTGGTGTGCCTTCAAAATGCACACACTGGAACTCTTACACTTCTCCCCTACAGGGATCAAGAGACACAAACACTCCCAACATGGGTCCCACTGTACAGGAGAAGGAAAGACAAAAAGCTTCCACTCCAATATTACAGAGAAACCAAGATATAAGGAAGGATGAGGCACTTATGCTTCTTATCTCCCCACCGTCTACTGGCATCTGCACTGTATAATTGTTTGTCTTGTCTGTAATTTGCTTTGAATTGTATGTACTGAACTGTATTCAATTGAATTGTGTTGCACTGTATTGTATATTGTAATGTATATTGTGATGTTGTACCCCACACCGATCCTGAGGGGAGAGGCGGGTAATAAATAACTAAGTATTATTATTATTATTATTATTATTATTATTACTACTACTACTACCCACCCCCAAGTTGCTCATACTTTGTCTTTGAAGCAGTCCAATTGAATAGCATGGAGCAGTGGTTCTTAACCTGGGGTCCAGGGACCCCTATGGGTCCACAGTGTCCTCACAGGGGGTCTGCAGAGGGTTGAAAGTTGCTTGGCCCACCTCCTCCCTGCAGTGGAGTGGCCATATGACAGGAGCCAAGGCAAAAGCTGGCTGGCTGGCTTGGCCTGCACATTGCCATTCAATCTACTCCAGCCACAAACTTGCAGGAAGAAGCAGGAGAGAAGTCTTCCCTACACCTCCAGTGCCTCTGAGGGAAGGTTTAATGGATGGTGTAATTGTATTATTATTGTTGTTGTTGCTATTATCAGGTATTATTATTATTGTTGTTGTTGTTAGGGTTTTAAAACTTGAGTTAAGTCTTGGGGGTCAACAACAACAAAAGATATTTAAAGGGGATCCCTGGTAAAGAAAAGGTTAAGAGCCACTGGCATAGAGCACAATTATAACAGAAAGGAGTATTAGGAACAAATCTATGAAAACATTTTGCCATATTTGACTATAAGGAATTAATTCACTGAGTCACAAGGAATAACTGGAGGACCTCTTGAAGCCCCTCCCAGTAGGCTGTCTTAGATTTTTGCAAGGACAGCTATGTATAGGACCCCTGTTCCGGGACTGAATTCAACTACCTGTGTGTTCCTTCAACTTTACGATAAGACAAGTTTAAGAAAAAAGACATCAGTAGAGGGCAACCTTAACTTGCTTGGCTTTAGACGAGGCCTCTTGTCCCTTTTTCTTTTCACAATGACAATCCAGGCATGGCTTATCTGTCTCCCTACCTGCTCCCTGGCACAACTTTGAGAACAGCTTACAGGACCACCATAAAGTACAGGTTCATCCCCCACCCCACCCCACCCCCACAGTCTTAGTGAGGGTGAAATTAAATCTGCTGACCAGTCTGTGAGCTGACTGCCACAGCAGCTGAGCCATTCTTTGTAGGAAGAGCATCTGCATTAAGAAAAAGAGCATCAGCTTCTGTCAGCAGCGCAGACAGGACACCATTTGCAGCAGAAACATATCATCATTCATCAAGGTAAGGCAGAACAGACCTTCCACATTCACTTTATTATCCTAAGAAACTCAAAGCAAATGTGTACCTACATACACACAAAAAGATCAGCAGCTAATGTATACTGTGGCTTCGTTTCTTTAAAGTTGTCCTTTTTGTCTGAGGCTTAACAGACTTATTATGCTGGGGAAAGGTAGTTATTAGCACGCACAAAGGGCGGCTGGCAACAACAACAAAAGAAATGCTGCTCTTCCAGCCCCAGTCTCCCGATCCCTTGTTGAAAGAATATTTAGCACAGTGGTGCCTACAGTTAAGGGAACTAAGAGAAAATAACACCTGGAGACACGCCTCCCACAGCCTTTAATACACTGTTAAATACAGTGTGTATTCATGTATGAGCACATGTGTATGCATGCCTGGTGCATGCATACATATGGGCAAAATCAGTGGCTACTACTCTTAATGGCTACATGTTCAGAAGCAGTATGCTACTACTGAGTTGGAGTTGGGGGGGAAATTCCTTTTTTTGGAGTACCACTCCTCCCAGAACACCCCAAACCAGAATGGCCATTTCCAAGCTCTGCACTGGATACTGGTGGCTAAGGGACAACAGAGGGAGAGGGCTCTTGCTCGCTTGTCCTGCTTTTGGGCTTGCTTGGGGCACCCAAATGGCCACTGTGGGAAACAGGAGGCTAGACTTGAAAGACCTTTGGTCTGATGCACCAGAGGTCTTCTTACACACAGAATGAGAACATTACACTGACTTTGAGTGGATCTGCATGTCACTTTTTAAAGCTCATGTTCAAAAGATATGTGGCAAAACACACTGCCATCTGAAAAGAGTGAGCTTGTCTAGTACTACTTTCTATGAACCAGGAAGGCTGAACTGAGAGGAAGCAAATCAGTCCTTGCCCTAGTTCACCTCCAAGTTCAGTGCAATGACACCCACTGCAACCTGTGTTCAACTCAGGTTCTTTTTGTGCCTGAGCTCCAAAAGCAGCCTATGAATCTTTAATATTTAACATGTTGTACCACAGAACCGCAGAATACAGTTCAACCATGGATCTGACATTTAGATGTTGGACATCTGCAAAACAAAGCTCTAAAGCAATGCTGCTCTGATGTACTTGACAAAATTTCCTTTCCCTTCCCTCCTTGCTGCAGCTCTCATTAATCTTTGGAAACTGGCTCTGGAGACTCTCTCCGCACCCTAGAGAAGGTTTTTACAGTGAAGGATGATTGCACTGTGGAAGGAAGATCCTCTCCCCCTCTAGATGCCTCTGAAAGAAGCAGTTACATCAGAAGACGTCTCCCGTTATGTTCTGGCCAATATGCACCTTCAGATTCTGTAGAAGTATATGTGTGCATATATCCACATGTAAGTAGAGCAGGACACCTGCTAATTATTCATCCATTCATACATACATAGAGAAATCTTCAATATACATCAGGGTGGACAAAGTGCAGGCCACAGGCCACATATCATTCCTCAGGGATAAAAATATCTTTAAAAAATATTGATTTTGGGGGGGGGAGCAAATGCCCTCTAGGGTGTGTGGGGACATTTTTGCCACATTTCTCTCCCCCCACCAGGCCATTTTGGGCCCAAGGGAGGTTTGTTTTTTCCCCTAACAGAAAGTAAACAGTGACTTTTGATACTTCTTATTGCTAAAAATGACCCAGAGGAGCCCCAAAACATGTCAAAAATAACTTGTGACATTTTCTTGCAGGGGGATATAGCTCCACAAGGTCCCTGGGTTGCTAATGTAGCCTCCTAGCTTCTCACAGCTGTCCACCCCAGTATATGTGATTTACATGATTTAGTTTTATAAGCAAAACAAAAAAACTGCAGAATAAAATCCAGTGCACACATATGCAGTTGCAAACACAACACACAGAGTTTCTCTGTCTCCAAAGAGGTCCCGTGTGCACTTTATTCTTTATTCTCCCCAAGTTGCTGCCACAAAACAGTATTTTAAAAAAAACACCTAAACCCAAGGTGCAGAAGAGCAATCTCGTACTTAAATGAACAACAAAAAAAGAAAGGCTGTTTTGTCGCCTCAGCACATGATCACTATGGCAAAAATCCAATATGGTGGTTCTGAGAGCTGCCTTGTTAGCAAGCTCCGCCCACCCATGCACATCCAACCAATCAGCTATTCACTTCAGGAATGTGCTGCAATGCGATTCGGTTATCCTAACCAGCATGAGTGTGCATTTCCTTCACAGTTTTTAAAAAAACATGGGGAAACTCTTGAAGTCTTGAAATGCGTAGTTTTTGCAGGTTTTGGCCCCACTCCTTCTGAATACCACGATTCAATGCAGGATCTTATTAAGGCAGATGGAATTTCCCATGAATTCCATGAGGATATTGTTCATCGTCTAGACAACCCCTGTATACCTTATGTGGTTCAGAACAGATGGTGCAGACCCCACAGCTTTGCCCTCTTATGCTTCACTGGTGTGACCCTTTCTCCAGCATCTGCAATTTCACTTTGCCTAACTGTGGGGCTGGCCAGCTCTGCAGAGAAGGAAGTTCCGTGAAAATGGATGGCCTTTTTGCATCTGCCTTCCGACTCTAACCAAGTTGTCTGACTTGGGAGGCAAGAGCTCAAACATGAACACAGAGCCTCCTCCAAGCCAAATGGGTTCCTCACTCATTCCAAAGGAAGGGGTGGATTTGCATGCAACTTCCTTTCCTTCTAAACTGGAATGCCATAGAATCATAGAATTGTAGAGTTGGAAGAGACCACGAGGGCCATCCAGTCCAACCCCCTGCCACGCAGGAAATCTTGATCAAAGCATCCCCGACAGATGGCAATCCAGCCTCTGTTTAAAAGACCTCCAAGGAAGGAGACCCCACCACGCTCCGAGGGAGTGTGTTGCACTGCCGAACAGCTCTTACTGTCAAAAAGTTTCTCCTAATGTTGAGGTGGAATCTCTGTTCCTGGAGCTTGCATCCAGTGTTCTGTGTTCCAGTCTCTGGAGCAGCAGAAAACAAGCCTGCTCCATCCTCAATGTGACACCCCTTTAAATACTTAAATATCATATCACCTCTTAACCGCCTTTTTTCCAGGCTAAACACACCCAGCTCCCTAAGTCTCTCCTCATAAGGCATTGTTTCCAGACCTTTCACCATTTTAGTTGCCCTTCTCTGGATATGCTCCAATTTGTCCATATCCTTTTTGAATTGTGGTGCCCAGAACTGGACACAGTATGCTAGGTGAGGTCTGACCAAGGCAGAATAGAGCGGCACTATTACTTCCCTTGATCTAGACACTATACTTCTATTGATACAGCCCAAAATCACATTGGCCTTTTTAGCTGCTGAATCACACTGTTGACTCATGTTCAACTTGTGGTCAACTAGGACTCCTAGATCCCTTTCGCATGTAGTCTTGTTCAGTCAGGTCTCTCCCATCCTATATCTATGCATTTCATTTTTCCACCCTAAGTGCAGTACTTTACATTTCTCCGTATTGAATTTCATTTTGTTAGCTTTGGCCCAGCTCTCCAGTCTATCCAGGTCATTCTGAATTTTGATCCTATCCTCTAGGGTATTAGCTACTCCTCCTAATTTGGTGTCATCTGCAAATTTGATAAGTATGCCCCTAATTCCCTCATCCAAGTCATTGATAAAGATGTTGAATAGCACTGGGCCCAGGACAGAACCCTGTGGCACCCCACTGGTCACATCTTTCCAAGACGAAGAGGAGCCACTGCTGAGCACCCTTTGGGTTCGCCGGTCAACCAATTACAAATCCATTTAACAGTTAACTTGTCCAGCCCACATTTTACAAGTTTGTTTGCAAGAATGTCATGGGGAACCTTGTCAAAGGCCTTACTGAAATCAAGGCATACGATGTCCACAGTGTTCCCTTCATCTACCAAGCTGGTAACTTTATCAAAAAAAAAGAGATCAGATTAGTCTGGCATGACTTGTTTCTCTGAAACCCATGCTGACTTTTTGTGATTATGGCATTGCCTTCTAAATGTTCACAGACTCTCTGTTTAATGATCTGCTCTAGAATCTTCCCTGGTATTGATGTCAGACTAACTGGACAATAATTGTTGGGATCCTCTTTTTTCCCCCCTTTTTGAAGATGGGGACAACATTTGCCCTCCACCAGTCTGCTGGGACTTCTCCTGTTCTCCAAGAGTTCCCAAAGATTATTGCCAATGGCTCTGAGATCACATTTGCCAGCTCTTTTAATACTCTTGGATGTAGTTCATCTGGTCCTGGAGATTTAAATTCATTTAGATTAAGAAGGTATTCCTGTACTACCTCTTTGCTTATTCTGAGCTGGATTTCCCCTGTTGTGTCCTCTGTTCCATTCTCCTCAGTTTGGTCCCCTTTTCTTTTTCTGAAAACACTGAGGCAAAGAAGGTGTTGAGTAATTCTGCCTTTTCTCTGTCCCCTGTTAGTATTTTGCCATGTTAGCTCCACAAGAGAATGGTCATCTGTGGATGGATGTGATGTATGTCTTTCGTTCACTCACCTCTGTAGAGGCCAAAAAAGCCTTCATACCGCAGAACTTTCTTAAAACAATCAAAGCTGTTTTTGTACATCAGTTCTCCCACAACTGAACCAGTGGAACGCTGGTTCTGCATCCGTGTCTTCACCAGATCTATAGGGTACACAGCAGTAGCTCCAACAGCTGTGAACAAAAAACAAAAGATGTCAACGCTGAATCGCCCTCTTCGCACAGTACACACATGGAACTATGCCATCGTAGCTATGTTCACCTCTTTCTGAAGATACAATACAAAGTACAGCACAGACTGAATGGTGGTGTATCACTCTTTCCCAACCTGGTATTCTCCAGATGTGCTGGAATACAATGCCCATCATCCACAACCAGTGCTGGCTGGTGTTGATAGGCATTGTAATCCAGCACATTTGGGAGGCACCAGATTGGGGGAGGCTGTTACAAACTAGGAGAGAATAGAGATAGAGTGAAACTTTGCATCTAGGTCACCAGAAATGCAAGGGACATTGAGCAGGCCTCTGTTCTTCCCTATGAAGTTCTCATCCAGAATCCTAGGCAGAGGGTAGGACAGGCAAAAACATCCTAAAGGCACAAAATCGCATCTGTTTTTGCAAGCTAAGGAAGGTCCTGGTTAGTACTTGGACGGGAGGCCGCCAACAAATACTAGATGCTGTAGGCTATATTTCAGAGGAAGGAACTGGCAAAATCACTTCTGAGTATTCCTTGCCTAAAAAAATTCTATGAAATTCATGGGGTCCCCATATGTTGACAGGACACACAATCTTTACATATACTTCACTCTTCATGTTCCAGGGCTGAGCTTTGAGGTTAAGGGAGATAGAAACCCAGGTTGTCCTTTCTTGAGAAGAACCAATCACCTGACTTTTAGGCCATATTTTTCAATGTCCTGGGGAAAGTATGTTACAACTAGTGACACTATCTGTAGCATGCTGGAGTAATGAGGACATAATAATCGTCCTTTAGAAAAAGGAGTAGTAACAGTTGGTTATGTAGTTAAAGTTTTGTGGAACAAGGAACATTTACAGTACTTCTTTAGTTTTACTTGTTACTTTGGGGGGAAATAAAAATGGTTTCATGAGACGTTTTGACAATTCCCTCCCCCCAAGAATGTTTAGGCCATTTTTTGTACTTTTTTAGGGTTTCACCCCAAAAAGGAACCAAACGGAGAACAACAACAACAATAAGCTATTTCTTTTTAAAAATTGTGAGGCTAACAGTAACAAATTACCTTTTGCAGGGACTTTGCTACAAGTTACATAACTAATTCCTAACTGTCTAAACTCTGGCATTTGGACAGTCCTATCTACTACCCAAAAAGAAACCATCTTTTCACAAAGGCTCATTTAGCAAGAGAGGAATTTGATAAGAACATCTTGAGTTCATCTTTGACCCTCCCCCCTAAAAGGGATATCAACAGCAGCAAGAGGAGAAAAATCCAACTCAAAACTCCAACTGCTCACATTAAATTATAAACTCCTACACTCAATAGGATGACACTAGAGTGGGTGAGAGCACAGGACACACATGGTTTTCTTTACTAAGGGAAGAAGAATTCAACGATCACTAGTACTTATTTAAGGGTATAAGATGAAGACCTTGCACTTTCCCCCATTATTTTGCTTCATTTTTGTTTTTGGTATCAGTCCCATCAAACTTAATTAAAAGAGGCATGTGAGACTGCATCTGAGAAGACTCTTTATGTCATCCTGCAAGTTTTGCTTCGAAGACTGTCTGGAGCCAGCAGTACCAGGGCCACGTTATGTCAGGATTCCTGATCATAGGCTTTTGGTGTGTGTGTTTTAAAGTAACAATAAAGAGCTCTCTTTGTGACTTTGCCATCCTTATGGGGGTGGTGGAGGCAAAAACCTTCATTGTAGCTGACCTGCAAGTGCATACCAAGATAATATTACCCCCCCCCAAAAAAAGAAAAAAACAGCTTGAAAACAGCACACAGAGACATGTCACTCACCTCCAGCAATTGAGCCCAGAGTGAACCTATATGCTGACTCAGCTATCTGGAGCCAGATAGGTCTTCCTAGATTGTCATAAGATTGCTGGGAAGAAAAGAAAAACAGGCAGGGGAGAGAAGTGAGAGAATAAGACATGAGAAATTATCTAAAGGCAGTATGAGCATTGAAAGCAGCTTCACAGCAAGCATTTGTAAAATTATGTGAGACTGAGAATAAAAATAAAAATAATCAGACTAAATTACCCAAAAAAGCAAGGCCTCAAGGACAAACTAGATGACATTAACTGAATTTGTTGTTCTTGTGTGCCTTCCAAGTAATTTCTGTCTTATGGCAACCCTAAGGTTGCCAACTCTATCACGTGGTTTTCTTGGCATGATTTGTTCAGCGAGGGTATGCCTTTGCCTTCCTCTGAGGCTGAGTGTGACTTGCCCAAGGTTACCCAGTGGGTTTCCATGGCCAAACAAGAATTCAAAACCTGATCTCCAGGGCCGTAGTCCAACACTCAAACTACTACACATGCTGGCTTGGCATTAATTGTATGGCCAACAGAAAAAAACAGGATAGCATGGCGCAGCTCTCCCAGACTGTAGCCTCTGCATGAGCAACCAGGATCACAGCAAATGTGGGACCCATCAGTAATACAGTATGACACCATATCTGCAGGGGATACATTCCTGGTGTGATCATGGAAATGCAAAACCACAGATAATAGTGAACCCTACTGAAAAGAAAGACATCCAGTCCAAGCATACTATAGAGTCATGTTGGAGGACCTAGAGATTCCTAGAGAGAACACCTCTCTAGGCATTTTCTAGGTCCTCCTGTGCATCTCTACAGTCAACTTCTGACAGAAGCATACCATAGAATCATGCTGGAGGACCTAGAAAATGCCTACGGAGAACAATTTTTTGGATGCAGGTAAGTGGATACGGTAGTAGTACTGTATCTTTTTATGAGACAAAGGCAACTAGGGGCCTTCCAGAATTTTTGGACTACAACTTCTATAGTCCCTAAATATTTGCCATGCAGGCTGGAGTTTATGGGAATTGCAGTCCAAAACATCTAGAAGGAAGGCCCCTCAGCTCTCAATGGCAGATTTTAATGGGGAACAAGAACAGCAAGGAGAAGCTAAAGAAAAGACATGCTTGATCTATTCCACAAATTCCAACTGTGGAAGTTCTGGTGCAAATTTGGGTGGCTTTGTGGTTGTACAAAATTTGGAGAAATTAAAATCTGACAGTGCATATGTTCCTAGTAAAGTCTGTCCAGCTAAAACCATCCTAGATTCTATGTAACTTCTTTCTGTCACCCTGTGTTCATGTGTAAAAGTAAACCAGGGCTGGACCAAATGTCCTCACAGGTCAAGAGTCAAGGCCATTTTAGCAAACCATCTCCCAGAACACTCTCTCTCTCTCTCTCTCTCTCTCTCTCTCTCTCTAACACACACACACACACACCCCTCCCCAAAAACATTGTACTGGATTTATTTTCTTTTTCAGTGGTGGTTTAATGCTGAAACAGAATCCAAGGCCCTCCAACCACCTAAGAGAAGGAAACTATTCTGGCTGCTTCCATTTGTTGATTTTTTAAAAAAACTGAGGCTTGCTGAAGTCTTTTGTAAGCTCTAATAGCCAAAAAATTGGCCCTAGGTCATTGGAAGATGACCACTCATGCATGTTTATTGTTACAATGACAAACCTTAGCCCCCCACACTCTCCCCCCACTTCTTCCAGCATGGCAGTAAAGCAGACTCAAAGCTTCCACTCAGATTTATAGCGAACAGCATTTACTGCTCTGTCCAAATGTAAAACTCTGGTTCAGTATGGTTTGTATTATCACAAAGGAAGTTTAAAAGAGAAGCAAAAGTGTCCAAGGTCCTTGTAACGGCCATGGCAGATGTGGTGGTAAGACCACGAGCCTCCTCACTCACTACAGCTCAAGACTGGAATGCTAAATCAGGGCCTATTTAGTTCCAGGGTGCAAACCACATATACTCCCCCAGTTTATCTTTGCAGCTACTTGAAGAGCAGCCCTGACCACCCTCTGCTACCACAAAATGAGTGTTTAACCATGCTGTTTTCCTTTTAAAACAAGGTGCATTATTCCTGTGCACTTTATTAATTCTGCTGTAAATGCTCGTCTGCTTTTAAACAAAGTCTGTAGAAAGTACAAGCCTTATTTAATGGGGAAATGGGGCTACTACAGGCAGTACTTTTTACCATAATTTGGCAGCAGCAGTGGCCTAACATGGTGGGTTTACAGAAGCAATGAAGGCCCCCACCTCAGTTCACAGAAGTTGCCCATATGATGTTATGTGTGAATTCAACCTGCTATTCATTTCCTTGCAACCCTGAAGAAATCCCATCAAAACTGCACATTGTTTGAAGCCCAAACGCTATCTCCCCTGCACACGTAGTCCCTTTCCTTGGAATGGAGATATAACTTTCAGTCTATTTATGAAGGTGCTTACCCTAGCCTGTGGCACGCCTGTGTTCAGACAGGAGATGTAAATTAGTATAATTAATGCTATGGCTTTCAGAGCATGAATATTTATAAATAGAAAATTACTGTCACTGGCATCTTTCCACAAAGCTACTGTATACAGATATTTAGCAGCTACACAAAGGAAATCTTTCAGTGATAATACTAGCAGCAAGGGGGATTGAACAACTAGTTTTTTACTCTTTTATTTTTTGCTAAATAGGCAGAAAGGGGATATTAATAAAAAAAAGTTAAGCATTCACTACAGTTGTTCCCACTGGTCCTCCTGACAGAGTGCCTGCTGCAAAAAGCACACTTTCCATTAGTCTGATGGCCTGCCCATATCTGCCATAATGTTGAGATGATGGCACAGGACTAATGGGTCCCAGCATCAGGCAATAAAATTCTACCACCTTGGAACAGCCAATGCATGCATCCACATGTAAGCCAAACCTGACAGAATAGCAACTGTCCATATTGCCTGGGACAGAGTGGGAGGACTGCAGCAGAAATCTGCCACATTCAATGGGCTGTTCACCACTGATACAGCAGGATGCCTTTATGACACCAACCCACCACCCCCAGGATATATAGGCATACAAGACTTGAAAAGTATATAAGAAGCAGTCTTCTTCTCTCTCATAAAAATCAAGCTCAGCACTGACTCTGCTGTTACTAATGTCCACTGATAGACCAACAGCTATACAATGGACACCACCCATCTTGTGAAATAATACAAAATTATAGGAAAAACCCTGTATGTCACAATGTGGCACCAAAGGGAGGATCAAGGTTTTTTCTCTTGAGCCTTTAGTGAACACACACACACACACACACACACACACATATATATATATAAAATTAAATTTTAAAGCATCGCATCAAACAAAAATAGCAAGGTTCCCATCCCCAATTATTGCTTGAGGTTTCACTGATCTCCTAAGCAAAATGTTGTTTGCAGAATACTTCTTCTAGTGAATAAATTGTTATTATTACACACACACACAAAATATGTATATGTGTTTAATATATAACTAGCTGGACCCGGCGCACCATACACTGTTAAAAAACTCCCCCAAAAATGCCTAGTAGATCTCACAACAACCCTGTAAGCTAGGCCGGTGGATTTAAATTCATCCTCCCCCTTCTCATTGTTCCACACTTTTCCTGGAATTGCTGAGGGTGTCTCGCTCTGTTGCCCTGTCACTGCCACAGCCAGTTAACTGCCCGGGTCCCATCGCAGTGGCAGCAGTGGTGTCCTGCCACCACCACTAGTTGCCTGGGTTTTGTTGCAGCGGCAGCATCTCGCCACCACCAGTTGACGGTGTGGGTACCATTGCAGTGGCAGCAGTGGTGTCCCACCACCGCTGCCACCACCAGTTGACTGCCTTGGTCCCATCAAAGCAGCAGTGGCAGTGTCCCACTGCTGTCGCCAGTTGACTGCCTGGTTCCCATCCCGTTACTGGTGAATGGCTGAGGGAGTGAGAGGAGGGAGGGGCCTTTGTGAGGCTGGGGGTATAGCTGCGGATTTAGTGGCAGGAGTGCATTGTAAGTTGGAGAGGGAATTTGCATGTGGGTGGTGATTGGCTGGGTGTGTTTCCTGAGCAGCCAGTCATTACACTGGGAGAGGAAACATACTCACGAGTTAGAAACACACCCAGGCCTATTCTACATAGCCAAGTCTTTTATATATATATAGATGATTGAATCAAGCCAAAGTAATATTTAATACTTGACCCTATCCTCAAAGACCAAAAGATTCCAGGAAGACCTGTGTTTCTCAGTAAGCAACAATTCACTAAAGCAGCAAAATATACTACCCAGTTTTTACAGAGATGTTCCTTCCATTTAACAGGACTTTAAACCAGTATTTTCTCAACAGTTGAAGTTTTTTAAAAATATAGAATGTTTCTTTTTCCTATAAAGATATGGACTAAAACAAATAACATAAACAAAATTCAATAAAACCATCTAGTCAAACTGCCCTGGTCAATCTCCGTGAGACAATTCATCTAACAAATCTTTCATTTGTTGATTGTACAAATGTAAACAAAGACAGAATGGCATTATCGAGCAGCAGAAGAAACATACTGAAATATTAGACAAGTTAATTTTGAAAATGAGGTTTAACACAAAGCAATCCCGATAATGTAGTCATTTGCAGACAGTGAAATCCACATATGCAGACTTGTAAAATAATTGGACTAGTCCATGTGGTTTTGTCCAGAACAAATCAGTATCTGTCAGCTTGATTATATGCTTCAAGTACCCAGATTTATACCTTAAAAGGATTCATTTCAGACTTCTGGTACAAGTTATCAAATTTTAACAGAGTTGCACTAACTTAAAAACAACCACAATAATCTAAGAAAGAACATTCTTTTATATATTATTATATGCAAACTCTTTGGAAATTATTAGCTTTATTCTAGAGGCATCACAGCACCAGAGAATTGTGCATGTTCCCCTAGAAGCAGCTTCCATGCCTCAAACAGCGCTTCCTATTTAAATGCTCAATTTGAAGCATTGTTGCAAGAGCTGCTGAATGGGGTTGGGGCCATATGCATGGATCAGAACAGTTCTGCTTTATACCAGCTAGTGCTCATGCCAAGCCCTTTGGGGGGAGTGGGGGAGCAGTCTGAAAAGCATTTTGGTACTTTGGCAGGAGCAATTTTTGAAAAGGAAAATATTCCATCAAAAGTAAAAATTAGAGGATATATGTGACCCATAGATAAAACAAACATGAACACAAATTAGATGGAAGTATTTCAATAGGTTCAATAGGAAACTTTCACCACCAAAATTCAGGCTTTCAGCAAGCGCTACCCATTTAATGGAAACCGCAAGTCTTTATTGTCTTCAAGGCACATACCTGTCTCTGAAATTCTGCCAAGTTGTACGGTAATGCTCCTTCAGCCAAGGGTGCTATTCGCTCAATGTCCGCCAGTGTTAAACGTCTGCATACAGGGCCAACGGGAAAAAGTCACTGTTAGAACAGCAACCAAAGACTCCTACATCCTCCTCCTCCTTGCACACAGAGCAGTAGCCCCTCGCAGGTGCAGGGTTGGACAGTTCTAACTAAAGCTTCTCCTGATTTGCAAGGAGTTCCTTACAGGGAAGCAATATGCAGCAGTACAATCCCCAGCCTTCAGTCATTCATACACACAGCGATCTATCTACACCTGGACATCAGCCAAAACCTGAAAAGGCCTCAGTTTGAACAGCCAGATTGGCTTGCACCACTGAAACTTCCTTCATTCTCCCTTTTCTGATCTTGAAATTGCTCTGAGCAGCCCCCTCCCCCTTCAGCCCAAGACTCTATGAGCATATCAGGGTCCACTAAGTTCAGACACAGTTCTCTGGTTACAGAATATAGCCTCACTTTGGGTCACACATGCAGCATCTTGTAAGGCTGGTCTGCATTCAGCTAAAGTCAACAGGATCACAACAAGATGTTTCTTTGGGATGGGAAGGGCAGAGGTTTAAATATATTTACAGTGGGCCCTCCGTATCTGCAGGTTCAATATCCGTGGATTCGAGCATCCACAGATCATCGATGCATACCTAAAGTGGCAGCACCCATACCTAAACTGTGCCACCGCATACTTAAAATGGCAGCGCCCATACTTAAAATGGTCATGCCCATACCTAAAATGGTGCTGCCACATACTCATCACTAAAATGGTGGCAACCATTGATTAATATGGGACTCAACCATCCATGGTTTTTGCTATCCATGGGGAGTTCCAGAACCAAACTTCTGTGGATATGGAGGGCCTACTGTATTAGACTTTTAGTAGACCTGGGACATAAAGAAGATGGGGTTACCCCTAGATCAGACAATGTCCCAGGTAAGAAGCATCTCTGGCATTTTTGCAGCTCCACTTGTTTGACATTGGAATATCTGATTTTCTACTGCCTTTGTATCTCCTTCCCCAACTATGATGGATTACTTTATCCCAGTTACCTAAGAAAACTGACTACAGACTTAGATTTGTAAAGCTACAGTGATTTATGCCATGTGAACTGTTTGTCCCAGCAGCTGAGTCAACCGCTGAACAGACAGGCAACCTTCCACTCACACCCACCCTCACCTCAGGCAGCTGCCTAGGCTGCCTGCCACTAAATCCAGCCCTGAGGATAATAGAGATGATACACAGACTTTGCCTCAGAGCAAAGCATATAATAGGAAGTGCAAACTGAACAAGACTTCCATGTATAGTACTAGATTGTGTCAGAAGTGGTTCCCACAATCACTAAGTGGACAAAGAACAGGTTGCTTACAAGGAAGAATACTGTGGCTGCAGTATCCCTCTCCCCCATGTGTACAATGTAATGAGCAACTCAGAATGTATGCTCCATCTCCATAGTCATTCCCCTTCAAAAATGAAGGGAAGAAGCAAGGAAATCAGAGCTAGCATCCTGTTAATGCGTTATGCAGGCATACATCCAACTCACTTTTTTGGTCACTGCAGAGGTCAGAAACCTCTGCCTACTGCACAACAACCAAACTTCCTCCCAACTTTTAGCTGCTGCAGACCTCCCTACCAACATAGCCATCTACTGGCCAGTGAAGAATGGGAGGTCTAGCAAGACAGATTGGCAGCCTGCTATGTTCCTATAGCGTGGATGCACAGTATTCACATCACCCTCTGGGACTTCTGGAAGAACCCGGGAGATGCTAGAGGAGGCCTGTTGCTCTGTGTTCAACTATAGGGACACAGTGGGATGCTGCTGCCTCACTGCCACTCTCTACCAGCCAGTATATGGCTGTATTGGGTGTGTGGGCTATTGTAGTTAAAAGGTGGGTTTTGGGGGGTGATGGGAAGATTTGTCATAGTTCCACCTATGCTGAATTTTATAATGTATCTCCCAATGCAGGCTCTCAGCCCAGATGTATGAGTTCACAGATACAAGCATGTTTGTCCCTGGTCCTGTGTTACATTACATGTACACTGAGTAGCACATGTTATTTCACTACCCCACTGAGCAAAGAGAATGTCTATCCCACAGTTGTTAAATGTTTAAGGGGAAAAAATCCAAGGAAAGAAATCTGAGCATGTTAATACAAAAACTTTTCTTTAAGGTTAGGATTACCCTGTAGCATTATATAAATCGGACAGCTGGTAGAGAATATCAATTTCCAAAGGTGTAACTTGTCCAAATTTGATTGCAGATTGAGAAAATTCCTCTGTTTTTAAAGAAAAGCAGAGAAGAAAGAAAAGAATTAATGATTCTGCAAACTCATTGTAACCTCTTAATAAGTAATCTGTACCATTTGGTATAAGGTTAAGGGAGCAAAGTAAAAAAAATCCAGAATGAAAGGATTATCATTAGGGATCCTTTCTATAGTACATCCTTGGTATCTGCTGGCATTTGGTTCCAGAACCCACTGTGGATACCAAAATCTGTGCATTCTCAAGTCCCATTATATACAATGGCGTAGTGAAATGGTGTCCCTTATACAAAATGGTGAACAGTAAGGTTTGCTTTTGGGAATCTTTTTTTCTGAATCTTTTTGAGCCATGGTTGTTCGAATCCATAGATGCAGAACCCGTAGATACAGAGGGCTGACTGTATTACAGAATAGCAGTCAAAAATACAAAACGTAATTTGTCAAGGACAGCAATGTCTAAAACAGAAAAGATGACATTTAGCTCTCCAGATATTTTGGACTTCAATTCACAGCAGCCAGAGTCGGCAGAGCCAGTAGTAAGAGATCATGGAGGCTGCAGTCCAAAACATTTGGTGAGCTAAAGATTCCTCATACTTGCCCTAAAATGAGGTTCAATCATATTACGCTACATATCTACAAGGAGAAATAGGCACTTTGATTAGTCAAAAAAGTCACATAGACTGAGGCAGTATTTTTACAATACTATTCTTAAGTTCTAGGACTGAACTCAGCCATGAAGAAAGGACATGAATTCTGATTCAAATTATGGCTTACAAAGAAACTATATGCTAAGAAAAGGGCTCCTCAGCTGTTTATATATTCAGTTTCAAGGATACTATAAAAGTAGGAAGCCTGCCTGAATCTTTTAAAAATCACCCTTCCAGACTATCCTTTTGAAAAACCTAAACTTATTCAGATTCATGCATCCCTCAGTCTGAAAGCTGCAACTGTTTACCACTGTGTGGACTAGTACCAGTGCATGCTGTCTTGCAACATTTTGCCTTCTTTCAACATGAGAGACTGAGATTGTCTAAAACAACAGAAGAGAAGAAACCTTAAGGTGCATGAATTATTCTTTAACAGGCCCAAATGCATTTTGAATAAATTACTTTACAAAGGAGAGTTTAGAGAACACTGTGCCCCAGGGGAATAATAATAATAATAAAATTTATTTATACCCCGCCCCTCTGTTAAAACAATCGGGGCGGGGCGGAAGATTTTATTTTGTGCACTAATAAGTCTCCTTTCTTTCTTTTTGTAGTGATGCTTTGCCTACTTATCATGTCTGAGATTCTCTGTCTTTTCCCACCCACAGCAACCCACAGCAGGATGTTTCCTCCTCCACTGCTGAAAATGAAGGTATCACAGATAAGGCCAATGTTTCCTTCTAAATACGAGGGCATTTGATGGACCGCTAACTGTAGCTTTGAGTTAATGTTGCTCTTCGCAGGCACAGGAGAACCTCTGCTGATTTGCAGTTTTCTCCACTCACTTCAAAAGTACACATAGAAAAGTGGTGCATGTGTGGGATTATCTCCATCACAGAAGCTGAAGGTGAAGCCAGCTCATACAGGTACAACATGTAATATATGGAAAGGAACCTTCTACATCGGGCCATCGATATCGGCTGGGGTTTGGTTCCAGGACTGTGTATTCCTGCTTGGTCTCTTCCAATTCTATGATTTTATGACACCACCACCATCCATGGATATCACAATCTGTGAATGCTCAAGTCCCATTATAAACAATGGAATAGTAAAATGGTGTCCCTCACATCAAATGGCAAAATCAAGGTTTGCTTTTTAGATTTGTGTGTGTGTGTGGGGGGGATATTTTCAAGTCATGGATGTCAAATCTGTGGATATGGAGGGCCAACTGTAGTGTGCACTACAGTTGGCCCTCCATGTAGCCTAGTTGTGTCCATTAGCCAGGGTTTCAGGTCTTCCCCACCACCTGCTGCCTGGTTCTTTTAACAAGATATTGATTTTGCCCTGCTCAGAGACTATAAGGTGTGCAAAAATAGGGTGGGGCATCCAAATCCTTTTCTACATATTTTGCCAAGGTATAGTAATCCCAGATATAATGAAACAATGCCTTACCTTTTGTAACTTCAATATCTTTTCTAGCACCTGCTATGAGGCTGTATATTTTCCGAACAAGTTCCATGTTGTTCAGCAAGGCATTAAAAGCATTAAAATAGGAAAAGCTGACTTGGTGTGAAATAGAGCCACCTGCAACCTGAAACAGAAGCATCAAAAATGAGTATGGTTCTAAAACAAATATAAGCTTAATTATCAGTTTAGGACTCTTCTATATGTTTCTATAGAGAACATTTTTTCGGATGTGGATTAAGTGAAACTGTGGCTACCAAATTTGTGGATATGGGGGTTGACCTGTATGTTTAAATGGTATTGGGCCAGTGTAGGATGTCTGATATACCACATGGCATCCTTGTATATTTACTACTGAAGATTCTCAGCACTGTACGAAATAACAAGCACCCCTTATACTTCTAGTACAGTCGGCCCTCTGAATCCACAGATTTGGCATCCACAGCTTGAAAATATTTTTTAAAATTAAATTCCAAGAAGCAAAAATTGATTTTTCCATTTTATATAAGGGGCACCATTTTACTATGCCACTGTATATAATGGGATCTGAGTATCCACGGATTTTGATATCCACAGTGGGTCCTGGAATTAAACCCCAGCAGATACCAAGAACCTACTGTAGATAGGATTGTGGTTCTGGATGCCAAGGGCCCACTATAACTTGTTACCTTTTCATTTCAAATTGAGAAGAACATTTTAATTATGTTTTGTTCTAGACCTTCACCACCTTCAGAAAGAATTGCCATTTCTTCTATCAACTAGTAAATACTAATATTTTTATGATAGGCCCATTAGAAAAATTCTTAGCAGAATCACCAAATCTTATCTCAGTAATGGAAGCCCTCCTCCCACAATGTTTGAGAATCTGACCATAAACTCTTGTCCTCATTTGAATGGCAGTCATAAGGAACCTGAATTGTACATTTCTTGATACTTACTGAGACTAAGTTTTCCTCTACAAAGGGAGTGAGCATGTGTGGACGAATAGTGACCATGATGTCACTGAAATCTAGGCCAGTGATTGTGCCTGTTTTGTTTTTGTCTTTCAGTGCAAAGGCTTGCCTTGCGTGTTCTGACTGCAGCTCCTGAAAACAATATTGTAAAAAAAAGATACAGTGTGAACACTGCAGGTAATACCACAACGATTGAGAGAATCTCTCCTGATTCCATCTACTTCTCCAGTGGCCATTCCAGAGCATGAAAAGGAAAATCAGCAGAACTCAGTGTGGATCAGGGTTTTTGCCCTGCACACTTGAGAAGCTATCAGCTGGAGAAAAACTAACTCCATACAGGGTTCCACAGGTTGTGTAACACTGCACATGACCATCTCTGTCCATGACATATAAAGCTGCCAATCAATAATGACTGAAGCAAAACTGTGCTGCCACAGAGAGGCCTTTAGCTAACCTTTCATACAAGCTTCTGGCCCTTATGGTGGTGCACACCAGCTATGCACAGTACCTAGTGAAGTCTCAGGTGCCAGTGCAGCAGCACAGCAGAATTTCCAGTGGGGTTTCAGTGACCAATTGACTGAATAAATCATGAATTAATAAGCAAGCATATGCAAACTGTCTTGATATATACATGTTGCAGATTTCAACTCTTCTTGGCACAGACAAAAAATGACTTTATTTCTGGCATAATACTGTAGAATGGGCTGAGTAATCTGCAAGACATGTTGCTTAAAGAAACTCACATATGAAAGTAGGTTAACAGCATCAGTATTTGATTAGCAAGTATTTTAATATACAGTAAATCTATAGCAGGATCTGTACTAGTAACATAGTGCAAACGTAATCTATACACACAAAAGGATTGATCTGATGATGTACACATATCAAAACACGCTTTTATGCAATATGCATAGAGAAATGAACAATAAAGATACAGCCTTTTTTTTAAAAGTCAGTAGAAAAAAATACTACTTTAAAGTAACAATTTTAAAAGTAAAGGACTGTAAATATGCAAGCTAGACAATCTCAGGTTTATTGCTGAAGTCCACTTAATACAGTGAAAAATGCCAAATGCATTTTGACTTTCATCTTCCTCCATGGCTGTTTCACAATCCACAATCTTCATTTGCAGTACACACACACATACACACACTGCAGTACATATGTATCATTCCTAGTTAACTGATGAAGAGAAAAGCTTTCTGTTTGCACGAAGCTTTAAAATACTGAAACCTTTTTTAGCACATTACTGGATGCTCAGATAGCATCAGTATTTAGAGGAGTGTTTTTTGAACACAAGAGAAAGAACAATGGTACAGGGAAACAGAAATAACTAACCTGTAAAAATTGAGTGAATTCCGAATATGTTAGGTGTTTCTTTCTGTTATGTCCGAAGTGCAATCGAATAAATTCACCATCCCAATTAAAAGGGATGTGATGGTGAATAATGGTCTGCCCAAATATTTCTTTCACATTTTCTTTGAAAGAAAACAGAAAAAGTTAGTTAGAAAATAAAAAATCAGCTCTGCTTAAAATCCTTCTAACAGAAAAAAGCATACTTCAAGACCCATTCTAAGAGGAAAACACTTCTAAAAATGTTAAATTAGAAAGCTGTTTTTCCATAGTGAAAACACACTTTGTATAGACTATATTTTAATATTACTTGTGTGCTAATACTATGTAGATGCTTAAAATCTATGACTTTGCCTTATTCAGTTTTAATTAAGAAGCAATTTATTTCGTTCATTAGAAATAGCTGGTGCTTTGCATGCTGGTATAAAATCAATGCTGTGTTATTTGAGTCTACAGTGCATCAAATTAAGACCTTCTTGAAAGGTAGTGAATATCTATATTTCTGTATACCACAATATTTCCCAGACTATATATGGTGTAATTGAGACTTGATTATTTCATTCACATTTCATGAATGCAACTATTAAAGACAGGTATAGGAAATTTCAACCAAATTGTATCATTATCATCATAGAAAATATGTTAATTGTTTGAAATTGCTGCCCCAAAAAAGAGTTATTATAGAAGAACTACAATCTCAAATTATATGCTGTGAAGTATGCAACATTAGGTCTGTTCAGACTTTTCTTTACCAAAAAGAAACCTCAATACTGGAAATCATGTGTGCTCCATTTCTTCTTCCCGAAGGGACTAGATTACCTCTGATCCAGGGTATAATCTCATTTATCTTTCTAAGGGCTCATCTACACAACAAAAAAAATCCGGCAAGAATGTAGGCAGAATACCTTTAGTTTGACGTGAGCTCCTGCCAGGATTCGCCATATTCAGAAGGAGGGGGACTGAAAACTCCACATAGACTGAGATAACAGCTTTTGTTGTTTCTTGTGATCTTTTTTAAAAAGTGTGCGAAAATGTGCATAATTGGTAATCTATACAACCAATTTGAAAAGGGGACATAGCAGAGCTAAAAGCTGATTGATTGGACCTCAGAGGGGGCAGGCTTGCAAGGGAGGGCTTGCCATGCTACAGCCGCCATTGTTTCTGTTTTTGCCAGCACTATCATTCAGCCAGCAAAGCAGCAGAGCAAAAGTATGTAGTTTTTATTAAGCAGAAAACAGCTCTTCCACATCTGTCACTTTAAGAGAGAAAAAGGGGGGGTGAACGGGGGGAGATTTTCCGGACTCAACTCACTCATAGCCACCTTTTTTTCCCATGGAGGTAAACTGTAAAATGTTCCCTTCCAACCTTGTGAATGAGCCGTGGGCACAAAAGGGCAGTGCAGCAAAAGGGAGGTAAACCGCTATTTTTCGCTACAACTTCTCCCGTGTAGCTGCTCCCTAAGGCTTCTCATCAAAAAACCTTTCTGAGGATGGAATTTAATGGTTGGTGAGATTTTTCATTCAAACAAATGCAGCAAAGCCTGAATAACATGTTACTGCTCTCTTGTGTTGAGAGGACCTGGGAAAGATGCATGAAAACCTGAAACTCTTGGGCAGGGAAAGACAATCAGCTGTAAAGTGCATATTTTGCATGAAGGCTCAAGGCTCAAACCACAACAGCTACAGATAAAGCTAGGAAAGAATTCTGCCTGAAAGCTTGGAGAGCAGCTGCCACTCAGAGTTGGCAGTACCAAGTTGACTCAGTATAACACACCTTCCCGTGTTCCTAAAACAGCTGAACAGACCTAATCATAATATAAAACCATGCAGACATTCAGTGTAGAATTTGTGTAAGCCACTAATGATGAGGAAAAGTTTATTTCAGGTTGTCAGCCAACTAAAGTTTCTTTCTTTCTTTGACTTATCTTTTGACTGCTTAAAAACTAAGAACATGTACATTTCCTGCTAACACTGAAATCTCACTTCTTAGCCCCTCCGCCCAAAAAAGCCTTCAAAGCAGCTTTAAGATGAAATACAGTTATCCCTTCATATTCACTGGAGTTTGGTTCCAGGAACCCCTGTGATACCAAAATCTGTGAATATTCAAGTCCCATTATATGCAATGGCAAAGCAAAATGGTGTCCCTTATCTCTCTCTCTGGCTTCTCTTCGCAAACAAAGATTCAGGAAGGACTCATCCCGCGCTTTCTGCAAGCGCGCTAATGACTAAAAAGGCCAATCCGAGATAGACAAGTCCGGTTGCAGAAAGCACAGCAGAAGGTTTCCTTGGGTGATGTTTCCAGGTTGTGATTTTTTCTGCGTTGTCGTTTCTCTTCAAGACTTGTTCGGTGTGAGTTCTCAAATAAGGCTGCAGCATTGTGGATAGTGTGTCTCCATGCCTCCCGATGTGAGGCCAGGGCAGACCATTGTTGGTGATCAATTTGGCCGAGCCTGAGGTGTTGTTTCAGGGAGTCCTTGTATTGCTTTTTTGGGGCGCCCCTCTTACACTGACCCATGGTGAGTTCACCGTAGAATACTATTTTGGGGAGGCGATGGTCCTCCATCCTAGAAACATGCCCTGCCCAGCGCAGCTGTGTACTCAATATCACGGCCTCAATGCTGGTGATCCCTGCTTGCTCAAGGACAGCAACATTTGTCACATAGTCAGTCCAGAGTATATTTACGATTGTGCGTAAACAGCGCTGATGGAAGTGTTCGAGGAGTCGTAGGTGATGGCGATAGGTGACCCATGTTTCAGACCCATAGAGGAGAATAGATAGTACAATGGCTCTATACACACTGATTTTTGTGTTTCGCCTCAGGTGTTTATTACTCCAGACTTTTTTGTAAAGTCTTCCAAATGCACTATGTGCCTGTGCTAATCTGTGATCGATCTCTTTGTCAATCTTGGCATCTGAGGAGATGATGCTTCCCAGGTAGGTGAACTGCTGAACGGACTTGAGCACAGAGTTGCCGACGGCAATGTGGGGATGGTGGTGTTCATCCTGTGTTGCTGGCTGGTAAAGAATTTCCGTTTTCTTCAGGTTGAGTTCCAGCCCAAACAGCTCTGCAGCTGTTGCGAAGCAGGATGTTAGGCGCTGCAGAGCTGCTTCTGTGTGGGCAACAAGGGCAGCATCATCAGCGAAGAGCAGCTCACGGACTAGATAGTTTAGAGTCTTAGTGTGAGCCCTCAGACGGCTTAAGTTAAACAAGCTACCATCAGTACGGTAATGTATATAGATGCCGTCGTCTTCTTTGAGCTCTGCCGTAGCCCTTTGGAACATCATGCTGAAGAAGATTGTAAATAAAGTTGGAGCAAGAACACAACCTTGCTTCACTCCATTAGTTATTAGAAAGGGCTCTGAAAGAGCATCGCCATATCTGACTTGACCACGCTGGCCCTCGCGTAGCAAGATAATCATTTTAAGGAATTTGGGGGGACATCCTAGTCTTTCCAGGATCTGCCACAGACCTTTCCTACTCACAGTGTCGAAGGCTTTGGTGAGGTCGACAAATGTTACATAGAGACCCTTGTTCTGCTCTCTACAATTCTCTTGCAGTTGTCTAAGGGCAAATACCATATCTGTAGTACTCCTATTGGCTCTGAAGCCACATTGGCTTTCAGGAAGTTCTTCTGCAATAGCAGGAACTAATATGTTCAGGAGTATCCTTGCAAGGATTTTTCCAGCAATAGAAAGCAGAGTTATGCCTCGATAGTTTGAGCAGTCGGATTTTGCTCCTTTTTTCTTGTACAGGGTGATGATGACTGCATCTCGGAGGTCTGATGGCAGTTCCACTTTTCCCCAGCAATTCACAAGGAATTCGTGGAATTTTTCGTGGAGTGCATGACCTCCGTGTTTCCAAACTTCAGGTGGGATTTCATCAATCCCAGCTGCCTTGCCGTTTTTCAACTGCTGTATGGCCTTAAGGGTCTCTTCCAAAGTGGGAGCTATGTCCAATTCATTTTTCATCGGTTTTTGTATCAAATGTTGGATAGCTGAGCCTTGGACTACTCGGTTGGCGCTAAAGAGACTTTGAAAGTGTTCAGCCCATCGATTCAGGATGGAGGCTTTATCAGTAATTAATGTTTGACCATCTGTACTGTATAAGGAGCTTTGGACCTGATAAGTAGGTACAAACACTGCCTTAAGAGCTTCATAAAATCCTCTAGAATCCCCCAGATCTACACAGCGTTGTGTCTTTTCTTCTATATTGATCCACCACTTGTTCTGCATGTCTCGGAGTTTTTGTTGACGTTTACTACATGTGAGACGGAAAGCTGCTTTTCTTACATGACAAGCTGGCTGTGCGAGGTATGCCTGGTGAACAGTTCTCTTCCTTGCCAACAGCTCCTGGATCTCTTGGTTGTTTTCATCAAACCAGTCTTGATTTTTCTTGTGGGAGAACCCGAGGGATTCTTCCGCAGACTGGGGGATACTGTTTTTGATATGTTGCCAAAGCACTGTAGGAGAAGGATCAATAGGATGGTCTTCAAGTTTTGTTTGCAGGTTTGCCTGGAAGTTGTCTCTCATGGTAGCTTGTTGAAGATTGTTGACTTCGAGTCTCTTCTTTAAAATGCCACCCCTCTTAGGTTTGAGCTTAAGATGAAGATTTAGTTTTCATCTGACGAGGCGATGATCTGTTTGGCATTCTGCACTGGGCATCACTCGGGTATGACGGACATCATGAATGTCTCTCTGGCGGACTAGAACATAATCAATGAGGTGCCAATGTTTGGATCAGGGATGCATCCAGGTTGTCTTCAAGCTGTCTTTCTGCTGAAAGATTGTGTTTGTAATAGTCAGCTGTTGTTCTGCACAGAACTCTAGCAAGAGGCGTCCGTTATCATTGCAATTTCCAACACCATGTTTGCCTAAGACACCTTTCCAGGCTTTGGAGTTCTTTCCTACTCTGGCATTGAAGTCACCAAGGATAATAATTTTATCTTCTACAGGGACTTTTTGTTTGAGGTGGCGTAGGTCTGTGTAGAATTTGTCTTTCTCTACAGGGTCGGCTTGCAAGGTTGGGGCATATATACTAAAGAGAACAACATGTGGGAGGCGTAAGGAAATAATGCGATAAGAGTGTCCTGTTGGCAAGGTTTCGAGTTTGGAGGCAATGGAGTTTTTAATAATGAAGCCTACTACTGAAAGATGTTTTTCGGTTTTGCGTTTGCCAGACCAGTAAAGTGTGTAGCCGGCGCCATGTTCTTTAAGGCTGCCTTCCTCATGGAGACAAACTTCACTAAGAGCAGCGATGTCAATATTAAGTCGTGATAGTTCATGGGCTATTAGAGCAGAACGATGCTCAGGCCATCCACTATCTTCAGAGTCTCGCGTAGTTCTGATGTTCCAGCATGCAAGCGTCAGTTTATTTACACCTTTGGAGGCCGGAATGCGCCTTTTTTCTTTGCCTTGGTTTGACCGCATCAGAAGATTTCCGTTGGCCGCGGCTAGCCAACCAGGTAGTTGGGGATGAGCTTTCATTAGGCCACCTTTTCTAGGCCCCTCTCCATATGGAGCAAGCAGTGCTCTCCTTAAAAAAGGCTGCTTGGTCATTCAGGATGCTGCCGAACAAAACTATCATCTCCCGGGTCAGCTTCGAGCGACCAAAGTCCTGAACCGCCTGCATGCAGGGTTGGGTCTGCGGCTTCCAGTGCATCTTTACACCTGCCATTTCGTCCCTTGCCTATCGCTACAGGGCTTTTTTGGAATTGGATTTGTCCTTCGAGCCTGTGCAATGGATTTTTCTGGTGGAGCGCAGCGTGCACAGAACTGGCCTCACCCTTTAAACCAAAGGTTCATCTGCTGGCCTTGCAAGCATGGACGGTAGCAGTGAGGTCCTCGGGCCATAGGTTTGATTAGAGTTTCCTTCTCTTAGATGGTTGACCTTACAGGGTTGGACGAGCACCATCTGCCCGGGTTTGGGATTAAAGTTTTCCTTCTCCTAGGACGGTTGCCATAAGGCTAGAGAGCCCATCCTGCCCTTTGACGCTCTTTGTCAGACCCTTTTTTGGCATGGGAGACCCTACCAGTGGCTATTATGCCACCGCCAGCATAGTTCAAAACATCATTAGGGTACGCAAGCATCTCTCCCATGACAAGGGGGCAGCAACAGAGAGGGGTGTCCCTTATATAAGATGGCAAAATCAAGAATTGCTTTTTGGATTATTATTTTTTAAAGAATATTTTCAAACCGTGAATACTTAAATTTGTGGATAACAAATCCGTGGATATAAAATCCCCGGATACGGAGGGACAACTGTAAACAGGAAATAATACAATGCAAATCAGTGCTTCTTCTTCATGGTCTCTGCGCCTCTCACACACATATGGAATCTTTGTGCATGCACAGATCAGTTATGGAGCGTTGAAGAGCTTAGTAGCTTTTTGGCGGTAGCTCTGCCCTCTTAGGGCACTCTATGTATAGCGCCAGAAAGCTACCCCCCTCAGTTCCTTTTCGTCCGTTACTGAGATCACACAGAACGCGTGCTTAAGTAGCTTTCCTTATTGCTTCTGGTTTTTCTACCTCGGACTGTTTTTTCTCTTGATGATTCTCTCAGATAATCTCTTCACAGCTGATCAACCTGAATTCTCCTCAACGATTCTTCAAGGAGTCAGTACACATGAGTTCCCGGGCCTTGCATGGACTCCGCAGCCTTGTTCAAGCCTTGCCCTGCATGTGGCAGGAAAATCTCCCACTCTGACACCCACGACCTCTGTGCCTTGTTTGGGCGAAGGCCATAAACCATCAGCTTGCTCCATTTGCCAGGGTTTTACCCACCAAGCACGGAAAAATTGCCTGTCCAGGCTCAGAACCCATCTCTGGGAAAAATCTCTTCAAGCCACCCAAAACTGGCCTCTTGATATCGCTTCCAAGTCCATCTGCAAAAGCCACTCCATCTTGTCCGTGCAGACCATGCCTTCCAAGCCCAACAAGAAGGCCAAGAAACGCCACGGTACCAAGGCTTTGGATCCGTCTGCGGCAAAGAAGTCGAAGTCATACTCTGAGTCCTGACCAATTCCACAAACCAAAGTGATACTAGCAGGCCTTTCAGTCCCATGCCCACGACGTGGACAGGCCACTTTCACCTCAGCAGCCCACTCGGTCCAGTCCCCACAACAGGACCAGGCTACTGTGATATCGGACGATGATCACCAAGAAGTCTGTGTTTTGGGGTCGACCGTCTCATCCCTGTGGTCAAGGATCCCCACTGGATCGCATCCCACTGTTAACACACAGGTGTCCCCTTCTGCCTCTGGAACAAGAAGCTCAAGACGGCAAAGGTGATCAGACACATGTGCAGTCACCATCACCAGCAAGGTCAGAGGCTTTTTTTTTACCCAATCCGAACCACTTTTTTTCCCCTTCGTTCTGTTGTACAATTAATCATCTCACCACTTTATCTCTTATTATTAATTATCTTCTCCATTCCTCACCCTCCCAGAACTTTTTAAGCGGTTCCCATTCTGTTTCTATCTTTCTTGTATCTTTATCTTTTAATCTAGCTGTTAGTTTGTCCATATCCATTGCATCATATAATTTTAATAGCCATTCCTCTACCGTGGGAGATCTTTTACTTTTCCAATATTTGGCATACTTAATCCTTGCTATAGTTATCATATACAATAAAAGTTTCTTTACTTCTCCCCCTGTACCAACTTTGTCCACCATGTTTAACAAATATGTCTCCGGTTCTAAAGGAAAATTTATACCTACAATTTCCTTTATTTTATCATGTATTTTCTTCCAGTATGATCTCGCAAATGAACATTTCCACCACATATGTTGGAAAGTACCTTCTCCTTGATTTCTCCGGATTTTCTTTTCTTCAGCTTTTCTGTTTAATATTGGATCTATTACTCCGTTCCAGTCCCCCAGCAATATCGTATTTTCCCAGTTGGAAGTATGCTTCATTATATCTTCCTTTAATTTGTTGAAAAAATTGTCTTCTCCTTGATTTGGTGTATAAACACCTATTACCAACATATTTTCATCATGAATTCGTACTTCCACCCCTAAATATGAGCCTTCTTTATCTTTAAATATCATTTTTGCTTGAAACCTTCTATTTATGTACATTACCACTCCTTTTTCCTTTTTTTCATTCGATGTTATAAAAGACTGTCCTAATCTTGGGTTCTTCAAATATTTGTCATTGCCATTCCTTATCCGGGTCTCTTAAAGGCATATGATATCTAGTTTCATCTTTTCTAAATAATGAAATATTTGTTTTCTTTTATGAGCAGAATTTATTCCTTTTGTATTCCATGAAAAAAGTTTTACATCCATGTTTATCATTCTCTTAGTGTATTCTTATATTATTTCTTTATCTGTTCAATTCTTATTTTCTTTTCTTATTATTATTCTTCGTCTTCCTCACTACTTTCTTCTTCTGTTTCTCTTTCTTTTTCTGCTTTTTCTTTCTCTCTATCGTCACTCTCTCCTCCTCGTCTTCTGTTTTTTTCCTTTCCTCTAAATCTGAATCTTCTTCTGGGTTTTGTTCTTCTTCTTCGTGAATTTGCATTTCTTTTTTTGCTGATGTTCCTTATAATCTTTTTTTTTCTCTTTCTGTTTTCTAGCTTTTTCTTCTCTCCTTAATATTTTGCAGAACTCCTTTGCATTTATTCCTTTGCATCTATTGTATTTATTCTGACTCTTTTATACTGGTAATAGAAGGACAATCCTTCTAATCTCTCCCACCTGTAGTTAATCTTGTTCTCCATCAGACCTTGTATCAAGAACTTGTACTCTTGTCTTTTTTTGAGAATTATTGGTGAAATATCTTTATATATTTTCAAGTCTATTCCCTCTATTTTTAAATTTTCATTGTAGCTCTTCTGAACCACCTGATCTCTTAACTCAGTTCTCGTGAAACAAACCACTATATCCCTTGGCATTTTCTTTTCCTTTGCAATATTTGAATTTATTCTGAAAAATTTATCCACCTGTAATTCTAGTTTTTCCTCTGTTACGTCAATAAATTTTGCTAGAGGAGACATTAATCTTTCTTGTAGATTTTCATTTTCCTTCTCGAGAGCCCTCTTATCTTTATGCATTTTTCTCTATATCTTATTTCATTCATCAGTATTTGAGTTTTTCCCTGTTCTTGTTCTTGTATTAATGTTGATGCTGTCTCTTCTAAAGATTGAGTTTTTGCTTTAATGTTCGATACCTCTTTTTTTTACCAAGTCTATTTCCTCAGTTAATTAATTTATTTTTTTCCCCAAAGTTTGTCAGTTCCTTTTTTAAGTCTGCTTTTAATTCTGCCCTCATCTCTTTCATCTCTTCTCTAATTTCCTGCCTCATTTTTTTGAATTCTTTCCTCATCTCCTCCAAGATTATTGCACTCATATCAGGTGCTTTGACAGTTCCTTCTATGGAGGGCCTTCTTTGTAGTACTAATTAAGTTTGTTGTGCTTGTGGTTGCGCAGTCCTCCTTGTTCCAGTTGCCATTTCTAACCTTTATGTAACCCTTTTTCGCTGTTCTCTTTTTCCAACAGGAGGAAAGGGGAAAGTAAAACAAAAACAAAAACCCGCTTATATTGTCTAGCTCCCACTATATTATTATTATTTTCCCTCTAAAATATTTTAATTATTTGTTATTTTATTTTGTCTCTTTATCTTACCCTCTCCAAGACGCCCAGTATTCCCTCACACGTATCTTCCGGAGTAGAGATAACCACAGTATTATTATTTTAGAGCCCTTTGCCCACCTCTCAATCCGTTCTTCCTCCTCTTTCTTCTGGCTCTCGTTCCACTACCTCCTAATTCTAGCCCTGGTCTCCCTATTTCTCTCTCGGTTTTCAAAATTTCAGAGTTCTCAAACAGGCCTTTGTAAGTTAATCTCCACTCTGCTCTTATATCACCTTAATACTCAACTGTTTCTCTTTCCCCTCTTAACTCCGTTCTCACTACTCCAGGTCACCTTTTCTCCTCCCCGTCGCGAACTCCCCGTTTCTCTCAATCCCCCTTCAACTTTCTAGCTTCCCTTTCCTCACACCAGCCACCTCAGACCATTGGTAGGTTTTCAAACTCTTTCATTAAGTCTTTCATAAGCCCTTTGTGTCTCCCCCTTGTAACCTTGAGATTCTCCTTTCGCTCACAAATAGTAGTCTTACTCAGTCCTCTACTACCAATCTTCTCTTCTCAACTCCGTTCCTGTTCCAGTTCGTCTCTTCTCTTCACCCTCGTTTTTTCCCGTCTCAGTCTCTCTCCAACCACTGCTTGGTTTTCCTCCTTTATTCTAAGTAGGGTGTTCATCTCTTTTTCCACTCTCTTTCTCTCTCCCTCTTTCTGGTCTCTCCACTACTGTTCCGATAGCTCCGTTGGTTCCTTTCCAGTATGCTTTCCAATATCTTCTATCCTTCGTCTCTCCCACTCCGTTCCCTCTGCTCGACTCCTGGTCGTCTTTTCTTCCTCACCGCTGGATACTCTCCTCGGCCTCTCTCTCTCGTTCCTAGACTCACTGGGTTATGGACCTTCTTGTTTACTGCCTCCTTCGTCTCCTGTACTTTCACAGTCTTTCTGGGTGAGTTATTAATTCAAAATGAGTTCCTATTTTAGTTAGATTCTTTATCTTTCCGTATCGCATTGTACACTCACGGTTCGCTCTCAGTCAATTGTTCTGTGCTCATTCGCTCCTTCTCTCCTATCCACGTCGCTTCTCGTCGCTTTAATGCTCTACGTCCCAAAAATAGATATCCGTCGAAAAACAAAGAAAAAACAAAGCACAACCGCTTGCTTCAGCTTTTAAAAAGAAAAGTCTTTTTTTAAAAAAAGCATTGGCAAAGCTCTGGCCCGAATTGGCCGTTTCAAACTCAGTCTGCGGCTCTTCGGTCACCTCAATTCGGTGTTTGCACCCCTTTTGGGGGTACAGCCACCCAAATTGGTCTTAGACCCCCTCCGAGCCTCAATATCACTCCTTTACCGAGGAGTTTATGACCTCCTTGTTGTTTTCCCACTGTTAGGAAGTCAGTAATCAGGGTTTGAAAAATAGCAGGGGCTGGAACTCCCCACTCCTGCTACCGCTTGCTTTGCCGCCACGCCGGAAGTCCCCTCAGCCTTATTATTCCAGGACCCTAAGCTCAAACATTTCCTGAAGGGCCTGTCCAACCTTTACCCTCTGGTATGGGACCCCGTCCCTTCATGGTCCCTGTCACTTGTCCTTTCTCAACTGATGTGCAAACCCTTTAAGCCTCTAGGCTCCACGGACCTACGTCTGTTCACCTGGAAGACCTTCTTCCTTGTTGCGGTGACCTCTGCCAAGAGAGCAGAACTAACCGCCCTGCAAGCGGATAGACTTGACTTGACTTTCCATAGGGACAAGGCCGTTCTCTGCCTAGACCCCGCCTTTCTCCCTAAGGTAGTTTCCCCATTTCATGTCAACCAGGACATCGTTCTACCTTTGTTCTTTCCCAATCCATCAACTGACCTGGAAAGGGCTCTCCACACGCTGGATGTTGGAAGAGCACTGGCCTTCTACTCTTCCAGGACAGTGACACTCCGGTCCTTTCCTAGACTCTTCGTCTGCTACGGGGGACAGACCCTGGGATCCCCCATGTCTTCCCAGTGGATAGTCTGGTGGGTCGGCGACACCATTAACCAGGCTTATGAACTGGCTAAGAAGCCTCTTCCCTTGTCAATCAGGCCGCATTCCACCAGGGCTGTAGCAGCCACACAGGCCTGGCACAGGGGCATCTCCCTTCCAGAAGTCTGTAGAGCAGCAACTTGGTCAAAACCTTTATCAGACATTACTGCCTGGACTGCAGAGCAAGAGCAGACACCAAGTTCACAGAGTGGTATTGTCTTCCATCCTGAGCTGACCTGCTCCCACCTCCTGGGTAAGCTAGTTACTCTTCCATATGTGTGTGAGAGGCACAGAGACAATGAAGGAGGAGGACAGGTTGCCAGTTACCTGTAACTGTACGTAAGGGACGAGTGGTCATCTGTGCCCTCACACAAAACCCGGCCTCCTCCCCTCTTTTCTTGCACAGCCACCATTCTTCTCATGATGGACTCGGAACTGAGGGGAGTAGCTTTCTGGCGCTATATATAGAGTGCCCTGAGAGGGCAGAGCTACTGTCAAAAAGCTACTCAGCTCTTCAATGCTCCGTGACTGATCTACGCATGCGCGAAGATCCCATATGTGTGTGAGGGCACAGATGACCACTTGAAGAACTACAGTTACAGGTAAGCAACCTGTCCTTTTCAGGGTATCTGAGGTGGAGGACCAGCAATTTGTCCTTCCAATATGCCAGGGACTAGTACCATATTTGAGCTTATTGGCTACAACTGTTTCTTTCTTTCTTGGAAACTCTCTGTGGATTGGCAGCCAATGGCACTCTGAGTAGCACTGATGTAAATAAGACCAGAAACAAAATGGCAATACCAAGCATAAACACAGTCAGCTCCAGTAAAATGGTGAGGTCACAATAGCCTCCAAAAGCCAGAAGGCTTTTGTAGAGCACCAGAGCTTCCCACAACAGAAAAAAAAATCCCCAGAATCTCTTGGGGTTACTCTGAGTAGGGGGCCTCTTGGTGGAAGTGATCCCTTGAGACTGCTTTCATTCCCTACTGTACCAGTAATACACCAGCTATGGAACTGTCTTCTTGCAGAAGTTCACCTGGTACCATCCCTGTTGTCTTTTCGGGAAGGACCTTTTTCTTCAGCCAGGCCTTCTTAAATGATGCAGTGTGGGTTCAGATAAAAGAGCACTTTTGTTTCTCTTATATTTTATTTTACTTTTGATATTGTGGTTTTATGGCTAGCTAAACTATTTTTATGCATATTTACTGTAAGCTGTCCAGACAGCATTACAGGCAAGCACCACGAATAAATAAAACAAATAAAAATTGCATTAAAAAACCCTTAACAGCTTTGTCTTTAATGTCAACCCCCCCTAATTAATCAACTAAAACATTACAAGTTTATTAATCCTAGTATAATTAAAGCTTGGCATCCTAGACCAAATATATACACAGCCTAACTATATATGATAGAAGGGGGAAGGGACTATAGTTCTAGTTTATTTGAAATTAGATCAAGTAAGCATGAAGTCATGGCCTAAATACCCTAAAGGCACCAGATCCTGTCCGTTCTTGGAAATTAAGTAGAGATAGTCCTGGTTAGTACTTGGATGGGAGCCTACCAACGAATACCATGTGCTGTAGGCTATATTTCAGAGGAAGAGGCTGGCAAAACCATCTCTGAGTATTGCTTGCCTAAGCAAACCCTATGAAAAATTCATGGGGTCACCCTAAGTTGACAGGCGACTTTAAGGTGCACATACACAAGCATGAAGTCAATCTGACATGTATTTCAAGTGTTTAAAATAATGTGTGTTAAGTGCCTCAATCATCTTAACAAGAGTCCTTTAAGTCAGTTGATATTCTTAGTCCATATTGCAAGTGAGGGGTCAGAAGCTGGGACAACAGTGCTTGCTCAAAACCACCTGGATAATTTGTGTCTGAAGTGAGCTTTGAGCAAAAAGAATCCTCACTCTTAACATTTGCTCCTTCTCTCATAATACTAAAGCCCAGGAACAGGTGCCATTATACTGAGCTGAATGAAGTGAGATTCAAACAAAAGGACATAAATACTTCTTCAAAAAATATATATATTTGGACTGTGAAACTCACTACCACAAGGTGCAGAGATGAACAACAATACAGTGGGACCTTCCCATCCATAGGCATATTCCAAAATAATATAGAACTAGGATGATAATAATAACCACTAACACAATTTCAAACTCTAAATTTATAGTGTCGTAATATACTCATATAGAAGTATTTCCCATATGAGTACGAAATTAAGACAAGACAACTAAGTAATTTTGCTTAGTGTTAAAATTCCCACTCTCCATGCCTTTTCGCTTTATGTGTTTAAATTATAAGGAGGAACAATGGATAATAAGTGTGTGAGGAAATGATGTTCACTGAAGCACATAACTGTTGCAATGACCTTATGGATCCTGCCAACCCTGTGATCTTGCAATTTAAATATCTGACTCTTATGTTCCAGTTGTGATCCTTAATTTAAAATAGCTACCATGTTCTGCAAGCAGACCATTTAAATTATTGTACAGCTATTAAGGTATCTGAGAGCCAGTGCGGTGTAGTGGTTTGCTCATAGGACTACAACTCTGGAGACCAGGGTTCAAATCCCCGTTTGGTCATGGAAACCCACTGGGTGACCTTTGGCAAGACATACTTTCTCAGTCTCAGAGGGAGGCAAAGGCAAAACCCCTCAGAACAAATCTTGCCAAGAAACCCTGTGATTAGTGTCACCTTGAGTTGATAACAACTTGAAGGCACACATCAACATTATGGTATGTTCAATGATCAGATCCTTATACAGTTGTCCCTCCATATTCACGGATTTAAGTATTCATGGCTTGAAAATATTCTTTAAAAAATAATAATCGAAAAAGCAAACCTTGATTTTGCCATCTTATATAAGGGACACCATTTTGCTATGCCAATACATACAATGGGACTTGAGTATTCACGGATTTGGGTATCCACAGGGGGGTCCTGGAACCAAACCCAGTGAATGTGAAGGGAAAACTGTATTGTCAGAAGCTGCAATTTCCCATCAAACAGACCATAACTGTTTACAAATTGGTCTAATCTCTAACTTAGGAACAAGTTATACATACAACAAAAACATTGCAAAGATAAAGCCTCAAGATACTTTTACCAACATGTTGTAACATTTAATATCCCAGTGAGGTACTAAAGCCCAGTCACAATAACTGTCCTTATACCAATGCTTTTCCAGCTAAGAGATGTGGGGGACTGGGAGGGATCCACCCCCCCCCATGTGCCAGGGACCAGCATTGTATTTGTGCCCATTAGTTACAACTCTTTCTTTTATTTATTATTTATTTATTTATTTATTTATACCCCGCTCTTCAGCCACAAGGCTATCAGAGCGGCTTACAAATTGTTTTAAGCAATAGCTATTTACACATCTAACTGCATTAAACAGTTTCCAATGTGTATTAGCTAATTGCCCCCCACAAGCTGGGTACTCTTTCTTTCTTTCTTTCCTTCTTTCTTTCTTTCCTGTAAATTCTCTGTGGACCAGCAGCCAAGGGTTTGTGGACTGCCACTGACCCAGGGACCACTACTTTGAGTAGCACTAACCTACACTACAAAGCAGGACAATGCACTGGCTACAAAAAGACTCCCAGGAACCACTGTTCAAGCGGTCAAACCGAAGCCTGGCAAGGCGAATGACTGACGTGGTAGCTGCCATATGCCCCAACAGGACTTGAATGCAGAAGACTCCTGGTCCCGGCCGCCATCCTTTGAACCCGATCGATCCCGAGGCTTGTCCTTGGATCCGACAGCCGACGAATCCGAGGAGGCTCGGTCCCCAGCCGGGGCCGGCCTGGTGGCATGTTTGTGCGAATGGAGCACAGCCTCCAGGTCGGATGCTACGGAATGGCACTGAGAAGGGCTCTGTGACCAATGGTGTTTGGCTTGAGAGGACTTCGGCGAAGGGGACCGTCCCCTTTTGTGTGGAGATCCCATGGTGGGGGTCGAGGCAGCAGATGGAATCAAAGCCTTCTTATAGAGAAAAGACTTGAGCCAGGAGGATCAATGTTTCCGTGCCTGTGGTGTAAAGGTCTTACAATGGACATAGCCATCCATGTTATGGGAGTCACCGAGGCAAATGAGGCAATGTGAGTGGCCATCGGAGCTGGGCAATTTCACCTGGCAGATGACACACCGTTTAAAGCCAATTTTAGTGGCCATAGCAGACACAATGACGATGGAATCGTAGTCAAAACCAGTCCGGGTCAAGCCAAAAACCAGAGATCAGAACCAAGCCAAGAGAAGCATGAAAATCGTAGTCAGAAGTCCGAGTCAAGCCAAAAAAATTCTCAGTACAAACAGAATCAAGGGAAGAGAGATATAATAGTCGTCAAAAATCCAATCCAAGTCAAAACCAAAAGTGAAAGTGAGTAAACTAGCGAGCAAAAGTCCCTTCAAGCTGCTAACGCGGCAGGAAAAAAGGAACTGAGGGGAATTAGGCGGGAGCACCTTTTAAGGGACCGTTAGTGTGGGTGGAGTTACCACCAAAAATGTATCAATGCACATTCTGCCTAGTGATACCAGAAGGTTCCATATGCTCTGCGCAGGCGCAGGAATAATCCAACTGTGTGATTCACAGAGACCACGAAGAAGATCCAATGACTGTATAGCCTGCCAGATTTTTTAGACTGTAAATACTTTTTCTGCTACTGTCTTGTAAATAGTTTTCATTCAAAGCAACAATTTTGTACGGTTCACACTTTAGATTTCTGGAGCAATAAAGTTTACTGTTTAACTCTGATGCTGCTGGTTACTGAGTCTGAGGAAGCTAGGACATGACAACAGCAACTCCAGAAATACAGGCAAAGAGATTCAGTCAAAGAAACCATGGCCCCAAGGTTGCAAGACCTGAGCATGGTTGTTGATAACAAGGTGCCCTGGAGGTTTCTCATTTGTAAGGTTGCCCTAAGTTGAAGTCAAGTTGATGGCTATTAGCAATAACAACAAAACTCCCAAAAAAGATGCTGCCTGAAGCTGTGGTGATCACCATACTACTGTCTAGGTCACAACCAAAGAAAGCAATGCAATAACTATTAAGATGGATCACTGTACAGTTGTCCCTTCACATTCGCCAGGGTTTGGTTCCAGGACCCCCCGTGAATACCCAAATCTGTAAATACTCAAGTCCCATTATATGTAATGGCATAGCAAAATGGTGTCCCTTATATAAGATAAGCAAAATCAAGGTTTGTTTTTTGGATTGTTATTTTTTAAAGGATATTTTCAAGCTGTGAATACTTAAAACCGTGAATGCCAAATCAGTGAATGTGGAGAGACAACTGTATTACGCCTCATTTTTCTTGGATAACTTCAGTTATTAAAAATCACTATATTTCTAGCTAAAGCAAGGGGATACATAACAGTATTTAATGTATTTAAGTACTTATCAATAGGACATATGTAATTGCTATTGTAGCTTTTAAAATTTGAACAATCAGTTGTTCCAGTAGTGATGACTGTCTGATGTTGTCACCTACCAGTAGATCCTTCTTCTATCTTTAATGTGCAACAGGCTCTGCATTTTTATCAGAACAATTTCTTTACACTTCATAATGTTGTAATTTATTTTCTCTTACATACTGTGATAACCTATGGTTATAAACAATGTACCTGAGCTTGACTTGACTAGTATCTTCTTGAGTAAGAAAGGTAGGAAAGAACTAGAACTAGAGACACATTGCAATTACACTCATATGACAAAACAAAAACCTTCAGCTAAATTAAAGGGAATATATAATTGTTTTTAACATTACCTGTCTAATGCTTCTTGTTCTGCCATCAGTAGTACTCATTGATCATAATCTCTTACTTTTGCATTGGCTCTACTGTACCAACACTCGCTTCAAGCTAACTACTACATGCTGTACTATAAAAGGATCCTTCTTTCATGGGGAAGGCAGAAAAAGTTTCAAGATGTCATATTTCTGCCCCCAAACCAAGGGTAGTGAATTCTATATATCTTCTAACCTTTTCTGGAGCTCACTGGGCAAGGGAAGGGCTATTGACCCATATATTAGAAGCTGCCCATGTTAAAACTGGAAGTGTTTCAGCCTGTGTGTGGCTGCTCTGTGTAGTGTGCAATAATTGATTACATGCTCCACCATCCTTTTAGTCAGTTTAGTCAGTATCCTCAAACCCTGGATAGACTCCACCCACTTTGGCTGGCTATTCAATCCTCCTGGACTGTAAGAGAGCTTCCAGCTCAGTGGAGCCTTGCTTGAACAACAAGGTCTTCCTGTGCTTCTGCTTGTCTTCAACTGCTGATTGTTCATTGGTCCTGCCTTGCTGTTTGGTTTTGCCTACTGGTTTGCTTCTCACTCCAGCTTTGTCTATTCATACCACTTACTCTTCAAATCCTGAGTACAGTTGGCCCTCCACATATGCTGGGATTAGAGATGCAGGACCACCGTGAAAGTGGAGAAAACGTGAATATCTCTACCCCCCCCAAACCATATTTCTCTCTCTCTCTCTCTCTCTCTCTCTCTCTCTCTCTCTCTCTCTCTGGCTTTTCTTCGCAAACGAAGATTCAGGAAGGACTCATCCCGCGCTTTCTGCAAGCGCGCTGATGACTAAAAAGGCCAATCCGAGATAAACAAGTCCAGTTGCAAAAAGCACAGCAGAAGGTCTCCTTGGGTGATGTTTTTGGGTTGTGATTCTTTCTGCATTGTCGTTTCTCTTCAAGACTTGTTCGTCGTGAGTTCCCAAATAAGGCTGCAGCATTGTGGATAGTGCGTCTCCATGCCTCCCGATGTGAGGCCAGGACGGACCACTGTTGGTGATCAATTTGGCCGAGCCTGAGATGTTGTTTCAGGGAGTTTTTTGGAACGCCCCTCTTACGCTGACCCATGGCGAGTTCACCGTAGAGTAGTATTTTTGGGAGGCGATGGTCCTCCATCCTAGAAACGTGCCCTGCCCAGCGCAGCTGTGTTCTCAATATCATGGCCTCAATGCTGGTGATCCCTGCTTGCTCAAGGACAGCAACATTCATCACATAGTCAGTCCAGTGTATATTTAGGATTGTGCGTAGACAGCGCTGATGAAAGTGCTCGAGGTGTCGTAGGTGGTGGCGATAGGTGACCCATGTTTCAGATCCATAAAGGAGGATAGACAGTACGATGGCTCTATACACACTGATTTTTGTGCTTTGCCTCAGGTGTTTATTACTCCAGACTCTTTTGTGGAGTCTTCCAAATGCACTATATGCCTTTGCTAATCTGTGATCGATCTCTTTGTCAATCTTGGCATCTGAGGAGATGATGCTTCCAAGGTAGGTGAACTGCTGAACAGACTTGAGCACAGAGTTGCCGACGGCAATGTGGGGATGGTGGTGTTCGTCCTGTGGTGCAGGCTGGTAAAGAACTTCTGTTTTCTTCAGGTTGACTTCTAGCCCAAACAGCTCTGCAGCTGTTGCAAAGCAGGACGTTAGGCGCTGCAGAGCTGCTTCTGTGTGGGCAACAAGGGCAGCATCATCGGCGAAGAGCAGCTCACGGACTAGATAGTTTACAGTCTTAGTGTGAGCCCTCAGACGGCTTAAGTTAAACAAGCTACCATCAGTACGGTAACGTATATAGATGCCGTCGTCTTCTTCAAGCTCTGCCATAGCCCTTTGGAGCATCGTGCTGAAGAAGATTGTAAATAAAGTTGGAGCAAGAACACAACCTTGCTTCACTCCATTAGTTATTAGAAAGGGCTCTGAAAGAGCATCGCCATATCTGACTTGACCACGCTGGCCCTCGTGTAGCAAGATAATCATTTTAAGGAATTTGGGGGGACATCCTAGTCTTTCCAGGATCTGCCACAGACCTTTTCTACTTACAGTATCAAAGGCTTTGGTGAGGTCGACAAATGTTACATAGAGACCCTTGTTCTGCTCCCTACATTTTTCTTGCAGTTGCCTAAGGGCAAATACCATGTCTGTAGTACTCCTATTGGCTCTGAAGCCACATTGGCTTTCAGGGAGAAGTTCTTCTGCAATAGCAGGAACTAATCTGTTCAGGAGTTTCCTTGCAAGGATTTTTCCAGCAATAGAGAGCAGTGTTATGCCTCGATAGTTTGAGCAGTCGGATTTTGCTCCTTTTTTCTTGTACAGGGTGATGATGACTGCATCTCGGAGGTCTGATGGCAGTTCCACTTTTCCCCAGCAATTCACAAGGAATTCGTGGAATTTTTCGTGGAGTGCATGACCTCCGTGTTTCCAAACTTCAGGTGGGATTCCATCAATCCCAGCTGCCTTGCCGTTTTTCATCTGCTGTATGGCCTTAAGGGTCTCTTCCAAAGTGGGAGCTATGTCCAATTCATTTTTCATTGGTTTTTGTATCATATGTTGGATAGCTGAGCCTTGGACTACTCGGTTGGCGCTAAAGAGACTTTGAAAATGTTCAGCCCAACGATTCAGGATGGAGGCTTTATCAGTAATTAATGTTTGACCATCTGTACTGTATAAGGAGCTTTGGACCTGATGAGTAGGTCCAAACACTGCTTTAAGAGCTTCATAAAATCCTCTATGATCACCCAGATCTGCACAGTGTTGTGTCTTTTCTGCTATATTGATCCACCACTTGTTCTGCATGTCTCGGAGTTTTTGTTGTAGTTTGCTACATGTGAGGCGGAAAGCTGCTTTTCTTACATGACAGGTTGGCTGGGCGAGGTATGCCTGGTGAGCAGCTCTCTTCCTTGCCAACAGCTCCTGGATCTCTTGGTTGTTTTCATCAAACCAGTCTTGATTTTTCTTGTGGGAGAACCCGAGGGATTCTTCCGCAGACTGGAGGATACTGTTTTTGATATGTTGCCAAAGCACTGTAGGAGAAGGATCTGTAGGATGGTCTTCAAGTTTTGTTTGTAGGTTTGCCTGGAAGTTGTCTCTCATGGTAGCTTGTTGAAGATTGTTGACTTGGAGTCTCTTCTTTAAGATGCCACCCCTCTTAGGTTTGAACTTAAGATGAAGATTTAGTTTACATCTGACGAGGCGATGATCTGTTTGGCATTCTGCACTGGGCATCACTCGGGTATGACGGACATCACGAATGTCTCTCTGACGAACTAGAACATAGTCAACGAGGTGCCAATGTTTGGATCGGGGATGCATCCAGGTTGTCTTCAAGCTATCTTTCTCCTGAAAGATTGTGTTTGTAATAGTCAGCTGTTGTTCTGCACAGAACTCTAGCAGGAGGCGTCCGTTATCATTGCAATTTCCAACACCATGCTTGCCTAAGACACCTTTCCAGGCTTCGGAGTTCTTTCCTACTCTGGCATTGAAGTCACCAAGAATAATAATTTTATCTTCTACAGGGACTTTTTGTATGAGTTGGCGTAGGTCTGTGTAGAATTTGTCTTTCTCTACAGGGTCGGCTTGCATAGTTGGGGCATATATACTAAAGAGAACAACATGTGGGAGGCGTAAGGAAATAATGCGATCAGAGTGTCTTGTTGGCAAGGTTTCGAGTTTGGAGGCAATGGAGTTTTTAATCATAAAGCCTACTCCTGAAAGATGTTTTTCGGTTTTGGGTTTGCCAGACCAGTAAAATGTGTAGCCGGCGCCATGTTCTTTAAGGCTGCCTTCCTCATGGAAGCGAACTTTATTAAGAGCAGCGATGTCAATATTAAGCCGTGATAGTTCATGGGCTATTAGGGCAGAACGACGCTCAGGCCGTCCACTATCTTCAGAGTCTTGCATGGTTCTGATGTTCCAGCATGCAAGTGTCAGTTTATTTACACCTTTGGAGGCCGGTGTGTGCCTTTGTTTCTTTGTCCTGATGTGACTGCATCAGAAGATTCCCGTTGGCCGTGGCTAGCCAACCAGGTAGTTGGGGATGAGCTTTCGTTAGGCCACCTTTTCTAGGCCCCTCTCCATATGGAGCAAGCAGTGCTCTCCTTAAAAAAGGCTGCTTGGTCATTCAGGATGCTGCCGAACAAGACTGTCATCTCCCGGGTCAGCCTCGAGCGACCAATGTCCTGAACCGCCTGCATGCAGGGTTGGGTCTGCGGCTTCCAGTGCATCTTTACACCTGCCGGTTTCGTCCCTCGCCAGTCGCTACAGGGCTTTTTTGGAACTGGATTTGTCCTTCAAGCCTGTGCAATAGATTTTTCTGGTGGAGCACAGTGTGCACAGAACTGGCCTCACCCTTTAAACCAGAGATTCATCTGCCGTGGCCTTGCAAGCATGGACGTGGCAGCGAGGTCCTCGGGCTGTAGGTTTGATTAGAGTTTCCTTCTCTTAGATGGTTGACCTTACAGGGTTGGACGAGCACCATCTGCCCGGGTTTGGGATTAGAGTTTTCTTTCTCCTAGGACGGTTGCCACAAGGCTAGAGAGCCCATCCTGCCCTTTGACGCTCTTTGTCAGACCCTTCGATTTTGACCTGTCTGGCATGGGAGACCCTACCAGTGGCTATTATGGCACCGCCAGCATAGCTCAAAACATCATTAGGGTATGCAAGCCTCTCTCCCACGACAAGGGGACGTCAATGGAGAGGAAACCATATTTAATGCACACAAGAAGTACAATCTGCAGATTCAACCCAGCACAAATGCCTTCAAGTCAG
This sequence comes from Gambelia wislizenii, assembly GCA_030847615.1. Taxonomy (NCBI): domain Eukaryota; kingdom Metazoa; phylum Chordata; class Lepidosauria; order Squamata; family Crotaphytidae; genus Gambelia; species Gambelia wislizenii. The sequence goes on along the minus strand of JAUMIR010000001.1, from coordinate 281,559,369 downwards.
TGAAGTTCCTTCACAAGGCAGAAACAGGTGACTTGTGGAGCTTGCCACCTCCGCTGCTGCCTTGGCCATTTTTAATAGAGTCTTACAAGCTTCACCACATGTTCAGTCTCTCTCAGTCTCATGAGGCTTGCTGTCCCTATTAAATGTGGCACAGGGCAGCAGTGGAGAAGGCAGCAAATAATCCGCGAATAATCAAATCTGCAAAAGTTAAACTTACAAATGTGGAAGGCTGACTGTACTGCTGCTATGCCACAACTCCTGATTCCTGTCACATCTCACAAACTGCTTGTCACAGCTCACCCTTGACACATGGAGTTTACAAGAGCATGATCGAGTTTTTTGACTATGCAATGGAAACTGAACTATTCACGTTCATTTGGGCATATGTAGACATGATTAGCTATTTAATGAATTCCTCATTTCACCTCAAATTTGATTTCTTTACTGGAGGGCAAGTCAAGTCACTACAACAACAAAGAGAAAAAAATAGAGAACTTTGATAAAATAAGAGGTCTTAACTAACCCTTCACATAAACAACAACAGAGCTGTTGTATCCGGTGTGCAAAGAAAATTTTATTTTATTTTTTATTTATTTAGTTAGTTAGTTATACCCCGTTCTTCAGCCACAAGGCTATCAGAGCGGCTTACAAATTGTTTTAAGCAATAGCTATTTACACATCTACACTGCATTAAACAGTTTCCAATGTGTGTTAGCTAATTGTAGTTTACTGGTATTGTAGTTTACTGGTCCCTAATGTGAGCTGGTGAACATTCCAAGAGTGCAGTACCAAACTGAGCACAGATTTGGAAAAGGAGATTGTAATTCCTCATCTCTACAGCCAGATACTGCTATCTTGATACTACAGTTCTCAATCCCTGGACCACAAAAAGGACAAACTAATCTTATTTATGTTTACTTGATAGAAGTAAAGCCATTTGGGTGAGAATTCAATGAGGCTTAATCCCAAGAAAGTGTGTAGAACAGACATTGTCTGTCCTATAACATAACTAGTACTATGATTTGGTGCTTGCTCAGAAGAGGGAGTGTATACTGCTACATATTCAGAATACTACTACACTCGCATTTCAATACCTTTGAGTAACAAAGCTAGGAATTCTATACAATGAGAAAGTACCCCTTGTATTCTTTGTCAGCATATTATCTCCTGCAGAGCTGTTTTTTTCAAAAGTTACTAAAACTAGTAGAAATGATGGGCATGTCATAATAAAGACATGGATTTAGAGACTGCTAGACCATTTCAGGAATTTCTCAAAATTAAATTACATTTCTCTGTTCATATTTTAAAAAATCAATCTCCATTCCCAGAAGAGAATAGAATAAGGACAGTTTCACTATGTTCATTCCAAATTTTCTATATAATGGTACACTCATATATTTTACGTATAATCAATGCATAAATTTTAGCACCAGATAATAAGGAAAACTGAAAACCATGCAGATACCCGTGACTTCAGGAAACCATTTCAAAGTGAATCAGATATATCATCAGGATTCTTTTTCACATTATAGGAAGCTTAATTGGAAAAAAAAACATCAATGTGGACAAGCTAGCATGCTTGACTTCAGAACTCTAACAAGTTTTTCCCTAATTCCAAAGAGTTTTAGTTGTATTTCCAAAACATGTGTGACATACATTGTTCTGACATGAAGAGCTAGAAAGGCCTGTGGGAAGGGCTTCTCATCACATTCTGGTGCCTGATTCATGTGCCAAAGGAAAGGGGGTGGAAAATAGGGCTCTCCTGAGCCCTTTGGTGAATCTCAGTGTCCACAATTAAACTAGGTTGTTCATTTTACAGCTTCCAGGGGAGTGGGGTAATTAATTTCTTGAGCTTTGATGCTGCTTCTGGAATCCTTATAGAAGGAAAAAGGAATCAGTGAAAATCACCCTCCGTCCTCTAGTGGTGTTCTATGAGTGAAGTTCTGTTCATGTGAACACCTCATCCTGTCCATTAATTATAGATTTGTTGCATACCGATATTCTAAAAGTTTTTTACTAAGATCCTCATATAAATAATAATTGTATTTAAAAACAATAACACCCTAACTTTCTCTAGGCTTGAACCACAAGGGGAAAGGCACACTTTAACATCATTAGTCACAAAAAGCACACCTTCCAGTAATGACTTCCCATGACAACATTCATAGCACAATTCTTTTCTTCTGTAGTCACTTTTCAAGCACTTTTGCCAAGAGACCAAGGAGGTAACATCCTTTAGGTGGATTCATATTTAGACTTGAGAAAGCCTGTGGTTGGAAAAACAACCAGAGATAGGTGAACCAAGCACCTCTTATAAGGGCCTACCTTCAGTTCACCAAGAAACCAAAACATGTGTGATGGCTGCAGTTCCTTCCATGTTCTCTGATAGGAAAGAAATCTACTTAGGCCTCTCCTTTGCCTGACTGGAATTTGGCAAATCTTCTGAATGCTATCCTGCCCAACTTAAATATCCTGGCTTGGGCTCATGACAAAGCTCACTGGTCTCGCTTTCCATTTTCAGGTATACCCAGTAATGCTCCTGAATGGCGTGATTTCTGTGTTCTATTAGCTGAGTTGGGTGCATATTTTGTTAACACAGAAGTTGGCAGGCGGTGGCCTGAAGTTCCTAGTTACAGTGACGTATAGCATAGTGCCTATTTTAAAGCTGCTAGGCTGCAAACTCTAATGAAGCACACTGCAAATTATCACCCTCTTTTCTGGCAAAACACTCACAAACTGACGGGTACAGGAAGGAATCACACTGCAAGATAATGTCCTTTAAACTGGCAATGTGCTTACAAATCTACTGTTTAAAGGAAGCAATCTGTGTCATGACAAAATGCACATTCTCTAATTAACTTGCAAGTGGCTTGCCCACTTAATGGAAAAACAAAGCACTCCTGGTTTGTTAAGATCACAAGTCCAAGAAAGACTGTGCTTTCTCTAACTCTGCTATATTTACCCTACATGAAGTCACCACACTTGCTATGTACTCCTTGATAATTTTGGATCAAAGCCATAGTAATAATCTCTGTGAGTAATGCCCCCAAAGTGGCAGTGTGTTTTCACCCTGGAGAACAGTTCTGTCCAGGTCCATTTTCAAATCAGACACAAGGTACAACAGAAAGGGACTATTTCAGACCCTCAAAAATGTGTGCACACAAACATTCAGCACAACTATGTTTTGTAAAGTGTTTTAGCTAGGCTGGTCTTGAACAAATAAGTTTTGGACTGATTATTTTAGGAACAATGAACAACAGTAATTACACATGGGGATGGCATGTATGTGTGTGTACTTGCACATGTACATACAGCAACCAAATGTCTGAAGAAAATTAGACAACTAATAAGGATAAACTACTAGGATCTGTAAGAAATACATTCTTTCCCCCACAATATTGATTGTGAGATAGATTTCTGAGAAATAAGTTAGAGTTACCCTCCTCATCTTTCCCCAACTTCTTAAGAAAAAGCCACATTACCACCATGTAAGTTTGCTCTTACCGAATGTCACTTCACCATTGCCACTCTTGTCGAACAACTGAAAAGCAACAATGAACATTGCATCTGGTGTACATAAAACTGACTCAAATGCCAAAAACTCTTGAAAGGAGATCAACCTACAAAGAAATTAGAAATATCAGATTAAAAGACAGAGTGGGTGGGGGGAGAGAATAAGAAACAAAAAATAAATAAATTCTGCAAAAATTGGGCAGACTTGCATTCGTATTTATAAGAGGGAAAGTAGACTTCAACAGAATTGGGAGAGCTGTTCCATTACTACACCTATTGTTAAAAAAAAAAAATCACCAGCAGAAGTAATTCAAAATTATTACGCTCTTACAGTATCAAGAAATAAATTACCAAGCAGTGTAAATAACAAAATAAAACTTTTTGCAAAAGAATACAGTTGTCCCTTCACATTTGCTGGGTTTGGTTCCAGGACACACACACCCCACGTGAATACCCAAATCTGTGAATACTCAAGTCCCATTATATGCGATAGCATAGCAAAATGGTGTCCCTTATATAAGATGGCAAAATCAAGGTTTGCTTTTTGGACTATTATTTTTTAAAGAATATTTTCAAGCCGTGAATACTTAAAACCATGAACGCCAAATCCGTAAATGTGGAGGGACAACTGTATTAGGATTGCTTGAATAAGCCTGGGTTTTTCCTCCTTTCTGTGACATTTTGGATGTGATCAAACTGAAGGCAGAGTTATTGGCATTAACAAAAACTAATGCTGCAATCTGATACATGCCTACTTAGAAGTAAGCCCCACTGAATCCATTGGAATGCCCTACAAAAGGTCTCTTGAAAATATTCAACAGCCAGCTTCACATACAAGAAGCACATTTAATTTTAATTTCTACTGTCCCTCTGCAGAAAACACTGAAGTGGAGGACAGTATCTGGATCAGCATTTGATATAGTCTGCTTGCACTAGATGCATATCATATTCTAGATGATGATGATGCATCCTCTCTAAAGAATATTGTGATGGGCTGTGGAGAACTAATAATGTACAATTCTATACATGCCTAGCCTGAAGCAGAGTGTTAATAGGTTTCTACCCTATTATCTAGTGTAGAAGGACTGACTAGGTGAATCTCTATATATTCTTCTATTCTCTGATTTCAGTTTATTTTTTCCTATACATTGAAAAAGATTATGTGCATATAAATTGATTTCATTACACCAAAATATTTTTCATGGCTCTGAGTTATTTGTTTTCTAAATTTGGTCCCCACCTTACTGTGAAAGCACCAACAATGGTAATGATATCAGCTATAAAAGCAACAAATAAGAATTGTACCATCCCCCACACACAAAGGATCGCATTCAATTAGTCTCTTGTGCCAACAGAACAAGTACAACAAGGAGAAGTGAGTCTTTCTCTCCCCTACAGCCCCCCTCACAGTCTCAAAATCTGAGAGCTGGGGGCTCTCTGAAGCAAATTTGGGATACACAGGAAGAGGGAGAGGAAGAAAGTCCAGTTGTATAACTGGGTTGCACTGTAAAAGAGCAGGAAAAAGAAAGACAATTATGTCAACATCAAAACTGAGAGCCAAAATCATAAAAACAATTGAACATTTGGAAAGGAAAACAAATAGTTTTCTAGATTAGGAATAGGCCAACAATAGCCACTGACTAAAGGAACACTTACGGTATTCAAAGTTTTGCGGAAAATTCCAAACTTCTGTATTTTTAATGACACACTAAGCTGATTTACGTATTATCCTGATATTGAATGAACAAATATATTTGCACCTCCTTCCTGCTATTTTAGACTCCTGAAGCCCTTCTCCTCTCCTGTTTCACATAAGAATTTACCAGAAACTGGAAACAACTTTATAGCAATGATAGATACATCTTGAGATTAATTTGAGTAACGATTAAGTATGTGGGTTTGAATCCTTCTTTATTCAGCTATTTTAGTGCTGAATTGGGGAAGCCAACTCTTCTGTGTTTTGCTTTAAGTGTGGCTCATCTTTAACACCTATAAGGCAGACAGGCACACCACTGGCTTTTTCACACTAGGGTTGCCATGACTTTTAATGGAGCCAGTGTAAATGCAGAGTGGTGGCAGCGTTAGAATATTTCAATTCATTTTGTTTTTGAAGAACTTACAAAAAATTCACAAATCACACAGTCAGGAAAGAAAGAACATGCGGTGTTGTTTTTTGTTTTGTTTTGTTTTTTGCATGAGAGACAAAGATGAAACTTATCTATTTTCCTATCCCTCCCCTTCTCTGCCTGTCCTGGCCATCTGTAAGAACCACTCCGAAAGGAGAAAGCAGAGTACAGTACTTGGAAGAGGTAGATGGTAGAGGACAGAGAATCAATTAAAGCCAGCTTAATCTTTGCTTTTACTGCCCCACTCCCCATTCAAGACTTGAAGGGCAGGAGGGTACTGCAACATATCATATCAAGCACTGCAACATATCAAGCTGTCCTTGGAGCATGAACCTTTTCCTGTGTCAGCAAAGGGCCTCACTGATTTTGGATGCAGTTACCCAAGCATGCTTTACAATAGCTCACAAAAGACAGAATAAGCAAGCTACAGCTGCTCTGAGAGTGAGTCACTTCCATTGCTCTGGGGATGGAGTATGGTATGGTAGCTTAGCCTCTTTCTCTAGTGGAAAAAAGCAAAAGGTTAACTGGTCCCGAACACCTCTCTCCCCCATATCAGTGACCCAAACAGATGGAAGACAGGATAATCACTGTCAAGATTTCGTAAGCAGCCTTATTGGTTCCCTTGTTCTGGGAACTACCATTCCATGCTCATTCCCCCAAAAAACTTTTCCAAGTTTTGATTCTAATATATCCAAACTAGGCTCTCCTCGACCTCCCAGAGGACCTTTTCAGCTATTGCTCCCAGATTATGGAACGGCCTGCCGTCACACTACCACCCTAAGAGATCCGTCACACTACCACCCTAAATAGCTTTTAAAAAGCTCTTAAGACGGATCTCTTCTGGTGGGCCTTTCCTGAATAGATACCTGGCCATCCGAAAGAAAGATCTAACTTAGTCCGATCCCAATAAAGCTATCTTTATTGTTTGTTTTTAGTATTTATTAAGTATGTTTGAAATGTTTAATTATTTAATTGTATTTTAAGGGGTTGGTGGGTCTTGTATGTATATTTTAAATGCTGTAAGCTGCCCCGATTGCATTTGTAGAGGGGCGGGATACAAATTATTATTATTATTATTAATAATAATAATAATAATATAAACTATTTAAACTATTCCAGATTAAAATCAATCAATAATTTAAATAAGATAAAAACATATTAAACAATTCAACAAGTTAAAACAGCTTAAAATGGTTAAATGAGTTTATTATGGATGCTCCTCCCTTCAAGCTCTCATGGGCAAAAACTGGGACCAAGTTAAAAAAAAATTAGCTAAGTAAAATATGTTCCCCTATACAGAGAGTAAAGTATCACGTAGCCCATCAATATTTAGTAATCTTAAATAACATACAGCAGTGGCTCTTAACCTTTTCTTTACCAGGGATCCCCTTTAAATATATTCTGTTGCTGCAGACCCCCAAGACTTAACTCAAGATTTAAAACAACAACAACAACAACTAATAACAACAACAACTGCAGTAATAATAATAATAATATACAATTACACCATCCATTAAACCTTCCCTCAGAGGCACTGAAGGGGGAAATACAGGCATGTTTATTTATTTATACATCCCTTTTTGTTTATTTTGCTCTACAAAGCAAACATAGGCCGGAATTCAGCATTGCAGTCACTAGTTTAGAGAATATGTAGGGATCATAAAAGTCTCCTAATCCCCACTTACTGGGAGCTGCTGCTGCACACAACAGAGGTCTGTTATCCTGTCAACTGAAAAGCAGGAGACTGACATCCTCAGTCCCCTCTCACAAGCAATTTCCAGCACAAAGAAGAATTATAAAAGGATCCAGATTCTCACTGTTGCACCAGAGATCACTAAATACTCATGAGGGGGTAGGAACATCAGTCAGCTACTTCCCTATTAACAGGAGAACAGACCTCTGTCACTTGCAACAGCTGCTAGTAGACACTACTTACAGTAGCTATATAACCTGGGTAGTTACATAGCTAGGTAAGTGATACAAAATCACGGCCATAGTTAAAGCACTCTGACAGAACTATATACAAACCATAAATATTTATTACTTTAATATTTATCCTACATACACCCACTGTTTTTTTTTTTTGCCAAATGTATATTACTGTTTGCATTCACAGAGAGAATGGGGGAAGAGGGGGGTGTCCAATCCTGTACTTGGCAGTAAGTCTAATTGAACTCAATGGGGATTACACCTATGCAGAGAAATATATATACAAGATAAATATACAGTTGCCCCTCCACATTCGCGAATTTAGCATTCGCGGTTTTAAATATTCGCAGTTTTCGGAAGGCCTCTCCCCCGCCCTCCCAAAAGCAGCGACAGGGCTTAAGAAGCCCTGTGGCCACTTCGCAGGGGAGGGAGAGAAGCAGGCCGGGGGGTGGGAGAGGCGGCGAGGGGGCCCTCCGAGGCCCCCTCGCCACCTTGGGAAGCCAGGTGGGGGATTTGGAGAGGCGGCGAGGGGGCCTTGGGAGGGAGGGGGGAGGCCTGGGGAAGGAGGGGTGACGGGAGGAAGCAACTAAGGGGCCTCCAGAGAGCCTCCGGAGGCCCCATTGTGGCCTGGGGAGGCTGGTTGAGGTGACTACGGGGCCTTTGGAGGCCCCGTGGTTGCTTTGGCGGGAGAGGGGGAGGGCAGTTGTTATTCGTGGAATTTTCACATTCGCGGGGGTCTGTGGAACCTAACCCCCGCGAATGTGAAGGGATGACTAGATATACAGCAGGACCCCCGTATCCTTCATTGTCCCCATATGATTCTTTATCAACTGGTTCAGTTATCCATGGGACACAAAACAGCACACCTACCATAGAGACTTCCTAGAAAATGCGTCATCTCTAGCCATTGTCTAGGTCCTCCAAGGCAACTTTATGGTATTTTAAACCATTTTTTCAATGACGTTCACTGTTATCCACAATTTTCAGTATTCGGGGGGGGCGGAACCAATACCCAGCGGATACGGGGGCCCTAGTGTGTGTACATATACACATACACATACATATATGAATATTTTAATAAAATAAGTAAATAAAATAAACATTTAAGATCAACAATAATAGAGTATACAATCTACAATTGTGCATATCCCATTCATCAAGAATCAGCAATATAGCACTGTCAACAGCATGTAGCATTAGAAAACAGATTTGCATGTCACCCATACAATTCAACATGAGCAAAATGATTAAATTATTGCTTAGCATGGGAATCTCACTCTTCAGGGCAGAAGGCTCTCAATCTTTCCTCTAGTGAGATTCCCCAACAGAGTAAATAAACAGATTTATCCTTCCTAATATTAAGCAAAAATAGGCAGGCAAGCTAGCTGAATTGCCTCTCGATGTTTTATCCCACGGCTCCATCTGAGGCTTTAAGGTCTCTTAAGAAAATAAGAGAAAACATAAGCCCTTATGAAATGTCAATGATTCCATAACAATACCACATGACATAAATGCATATAGCTTCCACTTCCACATTCAGATGAAACGATGGTCAAACTGAGGGCTTGGCAAAGTTACTTCCTTGGACTTCACCTCCCACAATCCTTCAACCAGCATGATTTCTGGGAATTGTAGTCCAAAAGGCAACTTTTTGAAGCTCTTATCCAATTGAAGGTGAAACAAAAAACAACCCTACACCTCCCACAACAATTGTTAGGTTCCCTTTAAGGAAGAATCACTTCATGCTTGAAAGCCACAGCTTCTAGAAACTACGAGTCTAAAGAAAGATAGTACTACAGGTATTGGTTTTTATTGCAAGGCAAAAGATATTGAGCACAATTAGAATTTTAATTAGAAAGTGTAGTTGGCAAACCTGAGGCTGCACAACCTTGAAATAATACATTGTGAAGTAGTGCCATGAGGGAAATAAAATAAAAGCATTCAGAACCATATCAAAGGTCACATTTGCATACAAAAATCACCCTGAAGAATCCAAGTAGCTTTTATGTTTCACAGAAATGAAATTTAAACATTTGAAACCCCCCACCAGCCCACAAAGACTGCATCTGGTTTTGACAGTATCCTCTTTAATTGGCTCTCTACTACTGCTCTCTGGTGGCATTAGTGGCCTCTGCTCCCATCTATCTTTACTTCTTAGCTACTGTCCAGCAACATCTGCACTTCCCTGCTAAAACAAATTTGGAGACCAAGATAAAGAGAAGAGGATGCAGACAGGGCTGCTCTGAAACCATACAGGTTCAAAGGCTATGTCTGGAAAGAGTGGACATTCTGTAAATTAGTTTCAAAAAGCAATTTAGACAACAAAGAACACTGTCCATAAGTAATGTCTAAAAAGCTTTGTACAATATTTTATCCTGATTAGGCAAATTATTTTCTGGCCACATATAGTGATTAGTGTCTCTCTTCCTAAGTCACATTTCTAAGGACCCCTCACTGTTTTGATGTACACATGCTAGAGAGACCTCACACTACAAAGGTCATATGACATTATCCCAGTTCTCAAGCTAGAGAGTCTTGAAAAATGGAACATGCTATAAATGGGGAACAGAACTTCTCCACAGCCATTGTAAATGAAGGGTAAACTTATTACCTTTAAAATGTTTTTGTTGTGTGTGCCTTCAAATCATTTCTAACTTATGGTGACCCTAAGGCAAATGTATCACAGGATTTTCTTGGGCTGAGAGTGTGTGATTTGTCCAAGGTAACCAAGTGGCTTTGTATGGCTAAGCAGGGATCCATTGCTTTTTTTTTATTTACCCTTAAATTGGCATTGTATGTCAGATTCCTCAGTCCTGATACTAAGGCCCTGTCTATATGACAGGGGGGGAATATGATCTGCTCCAAAGAAATAGCAATCCGCAGCACTGCGACCTGTCTTAATGGTTAATAGAGCCCCCATAAACTTCGCATGACCCCTAGCCAAGAGGGCAGCCATGAGTGAATTACTTGCCATTTTAAATCTGCCACCACCGAATTTTTTTAAAAAAAAGTTTACCATGGTGCACACAAGTGATATGTCATATTTACAAAAGAGAGAAAAGAATAGAAGAGAAAGGTCGCTGTTTTATCGCCTTACCAATCTCTCACTTAGCCAAAAATCCAACATGGTGGCAGCAGGCCCTTTCCCTGTTTGCAAGTCCCACCCCTCGGTGCTCATCCAGCCAAACAGTTTGTGCTGCCTTGGCACAGCAACGCGAATGCATCTGTCTTAACGATCGGGCATTCACATCCACTATGGAGCTTTTTAAGAACTCCAGGAAAAGCTCCGAAGGCTTCCTTGACGGAGTTTATGGGGGATTTGGCTCCCCCGCCTCCAAATAAGACATGTCGATGCGAATGTCCATTTAGACAGATTGCCTTCCATGCGATTTCTATGAGGATTATTTTCACCGTTTAGGCAGGACCTAAGACTATCACACAGTACTTTGCACAAGCCTAGATTTCTTTTCCTGTCTCATAATTGTATGCTCATTAAAAAAAAGAACACATATGTTAAAAATGTTTACTTGAAATGTAAAGAAACATTCCAAAGATGTTGTTTGTGGGTGTATGCCATTTGGATCTATGGACACAGAGGGCATCCTTATGACTGTTTCTCACTTCTGAACTACAGCTCAAGCGACACAATTTCTGATCAAAGATTACCATGAACTGATAAGAGTTCTCACTCACCCATCCTTTGTCTGATCTGCCACTCCTGCCAACAGTTGTACTGTATTAGGATTATACTGCGGGTCCGTGTACAGGCCTAGGTATCTCTGCACAAAATCTCCTGGTGTCATGTAACGTTCTCCTTCTTGTTCAACAGTGGCATACTAGAGAAGAGAAAAAAGAAAACGAGATATTATTGTAGAAACATTTAGCATGTGTTTTACAGAAGCCAACAGTCCAATATAGTTTAGAGAAATGAACGGAATATATGTGGCATCCCAACAGGCCAATGTGCATACATGAAGTGCTTCTGCATAGTTTGATTCTTTCTTCATTAAAAAAAATAGTGAGTGATATGAAATATTGTGTGAAGAGAAGGCAAGCTGCCACAACAGGTCCTGCCCTTCTCTCTGCAGCCCCCTCTACCACTGAGTGTCATTTTTTATCTATAATAATAAAAGGGAATAAGTGTGTGTGTGTCTGTCAGGGGCACAGCTCCAAGAGCATGAAATTTAGACAACTGACACTTGGCATGCAAATGAACAGGACCCTAAGGGAGTGTATCTGGGGGTTGTTTTTCTAAAATGTTTATTTAATATTGACTTAAAAGATTACATGTGTTTGAAGCCAGATTACCATCTCCAGACACTAGAATTTTAGTATGCAATATAGTTTAGTATATATTAGAAGCACTAAAATTATTTTTTTTAGAAATATGTGCAGCTGTTGCTTTATTGTTAACTTAGCTTGTGAATCACTGGATCATTGGGCCTGGTGGACACAGCTGAGGGAATGATGACAGTCACCTGAGAAATTATTCCAATGTGCCAAATAATCTACCGTATATTCCGGCATATAAAACAACTTTTTCAGCCTGTAAAATCAGCTGAAAAGTCAGGGGCCATCTTATACGCCAGATACAAGTCTGAGATGGAGCTGTGCCAGCCCCATCTCGGACTCAGAACGATGGAGGTAGCTGGCAGGGGAGGGAAGCTTGCTAGCCACCTTATCCCCCACCTGCCCAGCGCACTGCACAGGGAGGAGAGCTTAACTGGGCGGGAGGGGGTCTTCTCTGTGACTCTGAGTCACGGAGAAGATCCCCCCCACCCAGCGAGGCTGCATGGGGGGAGAGCCTCACTGGGTGGGAGGGGGGCTTCACCGTGACTCTGGAGGCTGCACGGGGGGAAGCCTTACTGGACGGGAGGTGGCTGAGCCTCTCCCCAGCCAGGCAACCATCCCCCGTGATTCCTCAGCCAGCTTCACAGAATCATAGAATCACAGAATTGTAGAGTTGGAAGAGACCACAAGGGCCATCTAGTCCAACCCTCTACCACGCAGGAAATCACGATCAAAGCATCCCTGACAGATGGCCATCCAGCCTCTGTTTAAAGACCTCCAAGGAAGGAGACCCCACCATGCTCTGAGGGAGTGTGTTCCACTGCTGAACAGCTCTTACTGTCAGAAAGTTCCTCCTAATGTTGAGGTGGAATCTCTGCTCCTGGAACTTGCATCCATTCTTCTGTGTTCTAGTCTCTGGAGCAGCAGAAAACAAGCTTGCTCCATTCTCAAATTGACACCCCTTCAAATACTTAAACAGGGCTATCATATCACCCCTTAACTGTCTTTTTTCCAGGCTAAACATACCCAGCTCCCTAAGTCTTTCCTCATAAGGCACGGTTTCCAGACCTTTCACCATTTTAGTTGTCCTCCTCTGGACACGCTCCAATTTGTCAATATCCTTTTTGAATTGTGGTGCTCAGAACTGGACACAGTATGCTAGGTGAGGCCTGACCAAGGCAGAATAGAGTGGCACTATTACTTCCCTTGATCTAGACACTATACTTCTATTGATGCAGCACAAAATCACATTGGCCTTTTTAACTGCCGCATCACACTGTTGACTCGTGTTCAACTTGTGGTCTACTAGGACTCCTAGATCCCTTTCACACGTAGTCTCATTCAGCCAGGCCTCCCCCATCCTGTATCTATGCACTTTGTTTTTCTGCCCTAAGTGCAGTACCTTACATTTCTCCGTATTGAATTTCATTTTGTTAGCTTTGGCCCAGCTCTCCAGTCTATCCAGGCCATTTTGAATTTTGATCCTGTCCTTCAGGAAAGGTGGCTGGCTGGAGGGGGGGAAGCTTTCCAGCCACCACCCGCCCTCCCCGAACCCACGATGGGGAGCCCGATCGCAGCTTTGGGTAAAGCGGGTGATGGGGGGTCGTCTTATACGGCAAGTGTACCCTAAACTCTATATTTTCACTTAAAATTTGGGTGGTCGTCTTATACATCCAGTCTTATACGCCTTAACAGTATGTAATAGATTTTCCTTGGTTTTTTCTGGGCTGTGAGGCCGTGTTCTGGAAGAGTTTCTTTCTGAGATGCATCTGTGGCTGGCATCTTCAGAGAATGGTTCGGTAGGAATGGGGGGGGGTTATATACTGTGGGGGGGTTATATACTGTCAGCCCCACACACACTCCTACCCAACCATTCTCTGAAGATGCCAGCCACAGATGCAGGCGAAACATCAGAAAGCAACTCTTCCAGAACACGGCCTCATAGCCCAGAAAAAAAAAACCAAGGAAAATCTATGGATGCCAATCATGAAAGCCTTCAACTTCACAATCTATGTAATATAGAAGAAGCCTAGTGACGGCCAAGTGTAGAAGTAACTTTTGATGTGTGGCCATCTGGCTGCTTCTGTGAGACCTGCTGGCTTGAATGGCTATGAGTTGTGGAGCAGTGGCACTGGGTGTCTCTTGATTCAATACACTCTGAGTTATTACTACTTGAAAGTTGGAGCCTGAGCTCACAATCACCCCTTGTTGAAAATTTTTGTTCTTACTACTGAAGATTAGACAAAGTGTTTGTGCTTATTTGACTGACAAGATCTCTGAATGGATGCTACCTGTTCTCACTTCCATTTCTCTGAACTGTGAAAGGTCTCAGTAGCAAACTTCATATACCTACATTCTGAGAGAATTTTTATACTGTATTCAGCATGATAAGGGAAATTATCAAGTGCTTTAACAGTTTTTAGCACTTCAGAGATTCCACGTTTTTCATCTGTGAAAGTGAGACTTAGGGCCAGTTTATGGAGGACAATGTTTCTATTTTAAGTTTGTATACTGTATAAAACCACTGTTGAAACACATATAAACATAATAAGTGCAATATAAATGGAAATTAAAACAATAAAACAAACAACATCATGACAATTTTGCAATCCAGGGTAAATTATAATAAAGAGGTGTATTTGCAGAAAGAGTTTTGTCACTTTCCGCATTTTCTGCCTTCTAAATCTAGAATAAGAGATACATTGGTTTTGGAGAGGCCAACAAAGCCTTCTGTAACAACTTCAGTGATCAACTGCATGAACGAAGATGGTCTGCTGGACATCCTGGTCCAGGATATTCAGGGTTTCGTATTTCAGCAACAGAACCATAGACATGTGTCAGTAGTTAATTGGCAGGCAATGCAGTTCCTTTAACAAGCACAATATGCATGTAGTTGAATGCTCCAAGTGGCATGCTAGGAGCTGCATACTGCATTAACTACAGGTTCTGAACCAGGCACAGGGACAAATCAACAATGTGCAAACATGAGAAAATCAGTGCATGAACCATAGGAAATTTTCACACGGGGGCTAAAACCCCAATTCTGTTCCGCCACCTCTCCGTTCCTGCAATGGAATGGAGGTAAATGTTCACACACTTACCTCCATTCCGGAACAGGAACGGTCCTCCTCCCTCCTTGCCCGGCCAGCCGTATATGCAGCTGTCATAACGCTGCTTTTACGACCGGCCGGGGGATTTCCCGCTCGTTCTCACAAGAGAACGAACGGGAGGGAAATTCAAATTAAAAACCCCCCAGAAAGAATAAAAAAAGAAAGAATAAAAAAAAAGAAAGAATTTTTAAAAAAGAATTAAAAAAGAAAGAATAAAAAAAGAATAAAAAAAAAATTTTTAAATTTTTTTAAATACAAGTAACCTGGGAAGGGGGGTTGGAAGGGTGGCACTCACCTGACTGTCCAGATCGTGGCAGGAAGTGCCTGCCATGGAGCTCCTCCCCCAATCCCGTCATTCCAGAACAGGGACAGGATCCGATTCGCACACCATGATTCGGATTCCGTAACAGAAACAGAATCGGGTGCTGATTAATGACTTCTCCCCATGAATACTATATCACGGGGAGAAAACAGAACAGGCACAATGTAGGAACGGAACAGGGTGGACGTCGTCCAAAAGGGAAAACCTTTCCTGACCCTGTTCCGTTCCTGATACGGGATATATAGCCCGTGTGAAAATCTCCATAGTGGCAAGAATAAGGATTCCTATTAAGGAATCCACAGAGTTGTACCAACAAAAGTTGTTAAAGGGCTCTCAGTATCACTGAGATCACCTGAACCTCAAACAACAAAGGTGGATCTAGGGCAATAACTGAACTACACAACACTCCTTCAGCATGCGGTCCCAATCCTGAACAAGCAATCCAGCTGGGAACCACACAACCAGTCTCTGCCATTTCAGAATTCAGCTTCTATTTATTAGTCCTCAGCTAGTCCACAACTTCTTCCAGCTTGTAGTACAGAAGTGCTTCTACACACGTTAGCAAAGGAATAACCTTCCAGAGGTGGCCAGTTTGGGTGGGGGGAAGAGAGAGGCAGGAGAAAGAGCATGGCTGAAAAGTCCCATTGTGCAAAAATCTGGATCCTGGTATACGAACATATACAGAGGTACAGGTAAGTATGTAGAATGTTTACTATCAGCAATATACAATATTAGCAGCTGTAACTACACATATTGTACTCTAGAGTTTCATATCAGGAAAAAAGGTATTAGAATAAGATGTACACAGTTGTTACTGTGCTTTAGCAAAAACATTACAAATTTATGTCTTAAGTGTGCACACTCCCATATTAGTTTTAGTTAAAAGAATGACATACTTTACAAATTGCCAATTGTGTCTTCTCTAAATTATGTATTAAAACTGTGATCATTTTTGTTGCCACTCATAATCTGTCACCTTTCAGCTACCATATTTTTAAGAATGCTAATTTCGGCTGCAACCTGACACAGTTAAACACCAGTAATTGGGATCATACCCAATTTTATAGAAAGGTATGTAGGAACACACTCAGAGGTAGCTCATTCTATTGTCCCGAGTTTTAAAAAGTCTCTAACTTACTGGCAGTCAATATGTTTTATCATATTTATTAAGCCTGTTCAAAGTTTGTAGCCTCTACTTAAAGCTACTAAAAAAAGGAATCTTTCTCTCTCCCTTTTATGAAAAGTAACACACAATTCAAAAATGTGCAGAATGCTACACCAACAGGAATTGGCCTTAATTGGGTGGGATCCAAACCTAAGTTAGTTACACCTGTCCCACTGAAATCAGTATAAGTCTTGAGATTCCATTAATTTCACTGGCATAATAAAGTATAACTAATGTAGTCTGAATCCAACTCATTCTCTACTTCGTACAATTATACACATGCAATATAATACACATATGCAACATAATAATGGGAAGGAATCAAGATTATTCTATTTGAAGATTCCCATTTTCATTAGTCTTCAAAAGGGTATTTCTTATAGCCTGCAGAGACACTGTTTTACAAAACTATTCCTAACAAGACTCATGCAGCACTCACTGAAATTAAATAGACATCCTTGATGCAAATGGGAAATATACACTTTAAGGCCACCAGGCACCAGCCACAAAGCATGACTAGAGCAGCATCAATATGACTATGCTTTTAAAATTGTTCTGACTAATGTCTGCTCTGAGGACTGGTGCCAGGTCAAGGGGGAGGGAGTGTATTTGGTGTGGAAGGAAGGGCAACAGCAGACAGCCTGGCATGGAGAAGAATGGAGCCCAGAAGCATTCTGGGGAAAATAGTGACAGCTGCATCTGCCTACCCAGTATCACAGACCCTTAAAGTATTTTATTTTATTTTTAATTTTAAAAAATGATAGCTTCAGTCACAATGGACGCTCCAGTGTCTTTGGGCCCTTGTATCTGTCCTACCATGCTGACTACAGGCCAAATCCATCCACTCTGATGTAGGACCAGCCCTCCAAGGCACTAGAGGTCTCTCTATTTTACCTACTTCGGACAAACTTGTTAACTGAAAATGCCAGTGATTGAATGAAGAACCTTTCTGCAGCTAACAAAGTTTGCTTGTTCAAATCCCAGCTGCATATTGCAAAGACTACATCTGTAAGACCACATATTAATCAAAAGACATACATTCATACAGCCCAAGTAAGGCAAGCATGCCCCACTGAGGTCAATACAATTATTCATGAATAAGTTTATTCAGTTGCATCACTACAATCCCTATATCCACAGAACCAGTACCCACTGTTTCACTTACCTGCCTCTGAAAAAATATGCTCTCTCTAAGTATTTTCTAGGTCCTCCAGATCATGGTACACTTCTGCTGGACATTTACCATAGAGTTATGCTGAACAACCTAGATATGCCTAGGCTGTGGAGTAGGACACAGGACGCTTGCTGAGGAAGTGGAGAAGTGCTCCAAACAAGCTCTACTCCACTCACAGGAAGTAATTCTCTTACATATTATGTTCTTCCCTGAAGCAGCCCCCCCCCACATTTGTTGTACCACACGAGAAGTCCACCAGCTCTCTAAAGAATGGAACTGGGACTGTGAAATAAGGAAGGAGACCAAGGCCAGATCCACACTAGCAAAAAAAATCCATTGGTGGGCACGTGCTGTTCGAACACACAACATATGACTGTTTTCACATTGAAACAGCTTCTTTTAGGCTTTAATGTGATTTAGAAAAAAAAATCACTTTTTACCCCCACAGTTTCCAGGAAAAACCAGTTTTTCCTTTTTTTGTTTTGCAATGTGGATCCTGCCGAATCATTGTGGCATGGGGGGGGGGGGTGTAGTTGCAGGGTGGGATAGACTGGTGGGTCGCACCCTCCATCCAACAAGCGCGTTGTCACCATTTTATTTTTAACTTTCACCATACAGTATTCACTGTTCTGAGGAGTCTATATATATAATTCTCTTGGGTATGTTGCCATTTTAGTGTGCTGATTGGCTGCTTAGGTGTCAGGATCTGCCTCTCCTTGAAGGACTAGGCCCCCATCTGCAGCAGCTGGCACAGCCTCTTTGCAGACTCAGGCCCTGGCTGTAGGGGTCTTGGAAGAACCAAGACCAAGCTATCAGATGCAGCCAGCTGCAATCATGCAGCACACCTGAAGCAGCCAGGGGAACTGCTATCTAAGAGCGGCATTCAGCCCTCAGTCTTTGCCACCACAACATGGTCTTCTGTGGTGTCTGTAGTTGCTTCTTGTTTTTGGGGCCTTGGGCCTTCTGTGCTGTCTATAGCTGGGTCTGGGGCCTTCTGTAGCTGCTCCTGGGCCTTGGGTCTTCTGTGCCATCTGTAGCTGGGCCTTGGGCTTTCTGTGCTGTCTGTAGGTGCTCCTTGCTCTTGGGCCTTGGGGTGGAAACGTGGAAAGCTTCAAGTCCTTTCTAAACATGGTGGTGGAGGGGATCTTGCATCCTGGTAAATGGGTGTGTGTGTAGTGTGGGGGATGTAGTGTGGGCTGTGTGCGTAGTGTGGGGGATGTAGTGTGGGCTGTGTGCATAGTGTGGGGGTGTTGTACTGGGGGGTGTAGTATGGTGTGTGTGTTTGTGCATGGTGGCGGTGGAGGGGCTCTCACATCCTGGTGCATATGGTGTGTGTGTGTGTAGCATGGTGTTCATGTGTGTATGTGCGATTGCATGGCAGGGGCGGAGGGGCTCTCATGTCCTGGTGCATGTGGTGTGTGTCTATGTGTAGCATGCTGTGTGTGTAGCATGGTGTATTTGTATGCACTGTTGCATGGTGGCAGCAGAGGGGCTCTCATGTCCTGGAGTGTGTGCTGTGCGTGTGTATGTGTACACACAGTTGCATGGTGGGGGGGGCTGTTGTGTCCTGGCACACATGGTGTGTGTGTGTGTAGCGTGGTGTGTGTGTTTACATGTGGTTCCATGGCAATGGAGGGGCTCTCGCATCCTGGTGCATGTAGTGTGTGTGTGTCTAGCATTACGTGTGTGTCTATGTGTCTGTGTGTACATGCAGTTGCATGGCGGCAGTGGACGGGTTCTCGGCATGGAACTAGCCATTATAGTTGATTTGAAAGGTTATATATTAGTGCAGCAAATGATCGTACTCTTGACATGTTTCCTAAGTGGCCAATCAGCAGAGTGGGAACAGAAGCATACCAAAGCGTTTTATATATGTAGATAATGGTGTTATGTTACGCCTGGTATAGCTAGTGTTATTAATATTATTTGTGTCCAAGGAATGTCTCCTTCATCGAGAAAGAGGGAGGGAGGTTTGAGGAATTGCTGCATTGACACCCTCATGTTTTCCCACTAAACGGGGAAATAATGCAGCCGGCGAAACTTCAGGGTCACCCTGCCCTTCACCAGTGAGTCAATGACAACCACAATCGCAACACCATTTTCTTTGTTCAAACCTGAGGGCAGAAAGTGTTTGGACAAGGCGCCACTGAGTGGCTAGGCTCTTTAGTCCTCCTCCTCCACTCGTTTCACCATGGCACTGACTAGGGCAAACCCAAAGTCAGATGTAGTGAGTTGACTCTGCTAGGCTTCACCCCGTTCAGCACCATGGCAAAGTGAGGGAGGGTGGAAGTTGTTTGGCTGAGGTGCCACTGAGTGGCTAGGCTCATTATTCCTCCTCCCCTTGAGGACAAAAGAGATGCACCCCATGTGCACCACCCTGAATTCTTTGGAAGAAATGCAGACACAAATGTGACAAATACACTATATGTTTTGTAGCAGAGCGGAAATTTACTTCACTTACACAAGAGCCAGTCTAAAGTGTTACATAAGGTGACTGAAACTGCTTAATACACAACTCCCATATCTCCCTAGTGATGCCACTGGATCCACAGGATCAGCCACCAGCAGCCTCTTCCTGCTTCCTCTCACAGCCACTGTCATCCTGACCGACCACCCTGGCTCTCTCCTCTTTCTGTCCTCCCTCCCTCCCATGTGTGTGTCAGGAGACATTGAAAGTTTGCTCACTTACTCATGATCACTCACTGAGGTGCAAAGAGAGGAAGGGGACCAGATGGGGGAGACATCCAACAAGAGTTCAAGGGAAGACATGCTTGGAGTACATGCTGGGACAAAAAAAATGTGAATGTGGCCAAAAATAACCCAAAGCAGCAATCACATGGAATAGGCGAGACACTCCTTTTTGTCCCAAGTGAGGGGGGGGGATGGTGTAGCTCTCAATACACATTTGGTGTGGATTATAACGGTTAAATGTGACACTAAAGCATGGATCTGAACCAGAAAGTTCATTTGTGCATGCTTCCTCCTGCACATGATACTTAGAATCCACATATATTATGTTCACAAGCACTGTGCATGAAATTGCAGTGCACTGAGCATGAAATCACACCTTTCAAGTATAAACACAAGCTCTTAGCCAATTTTATTCTTGTGAAAACCTGAGATGAATGAGAGAAGTTGTTCTTTCAGACTTATTCACTCAATTTGATGCCTCCAAATCCCACGTAGCCTAGCCTACTTAGAAAAGCAAGTGTGGTGAACATCCAGGTTCGAACATTTGAAGCTGCAGTGCTGTATGATAGAGTCAGATCATTAGTCCCATCTGTCACAGTAATGTCCAGAGAGAGACAGGCAGTAGTTCACTAGGATTTCAAAGAAAGATCTTTTGCAGCGCCATCAGGAAAAGTCAGTGCTTAAACCACCTGAGGATTTGTGTATGAAAGCATGTACTGTATACCATTTTACCAGTCTTTCACCACAAAGGTGAAAATACATAAGTCTACCCGCTGATCTCTGGCTACCTAGTCCATGTGAAAAAATACCTTCCTGGAGGCACGCAATATTCCATTTGTTCACTACTTCTACTTGTAATTTTCAGCTGGTTACTGATGTTTCCTCCCTAGCTAGTGCTGGACTCCTACACCAATACATTCTAGCACTCAGTGATGGACCCTCCCTAGAGGGTGGAAAGCATTCAGAACATTATTCAAACCACTTGCTCAGATATATATACAACAATTAGAAAATGCAAGCAAAAATGCCAACTGAACATTCCAGAGCAATTTTTTTACATTTCTCAGAGACACTGTCAAAGCAAACTCTGAAAGTTTAAACATAATTATACCCAAACAAACCGAAGATTCCTCGCTAGCAGATAAATAATCTGAACCTTGGAATGTATTGAAAAAGCTGTAAAATACACTAAAACAATCTAAACAATGCATCAAATAATCCAAACTATATATTTGGAATAAAACATGTTAGCTGGGAAAATGCGCATATATTTTACACTATTATTCTGCTGCCAAGACCCAGACTCTCAAAGTGTTTGGATTTATTATTCACAGTCTAAAAGACTCAAAGGCTTCAGGTTACTAAGAAATTATACATTTCACTCACACATCTGTATATAAATATCACCTATAAACCAATCCAAGCCATCAAATGCCATCATAACCACAAAGACACCAAGAAACTAGGTGCCTCCAGATGGTTTTTAAAAATCTATCAGGAAGTAGAGAGATTTTCCTATGCTTTTTGCACCTGCATATTCATGAGTTTACATCCAATCCCTTTCTTGAAATATCAAGAACTTCTTTCCCTTTCTTCCTCTCTTCCTTTTTCTTTCCCTTGCTACTGATCACATATCACATCCAGAGTCATGCAACATTTTAGAAAATGTTGCATACAAATTTCACCAATTTCCACTGGGAGTTTATTATTATTCAGTAGTTATAGCCAAAGAGCTAAACTGCTTTTGCAATATTATACTAGTTAAGCATGAGGATAATTTTGTTTTAGTGGTAACATTCCTCTTTCCCTCACTTGACCTCTGCTGAATCTGTGCCCTGGAAAGAATAACTGTGTTTACTTGGCAGGGGGGCTCTCTACTGCTTCAGAGACAGTACAAACACATAGTACAGATACATTTCATTTTGGAAACTACCGTGTTAATTTAAACTGAACTGGGCAGAGGGAATGAAAAGTCTCTGGTTATGCGAGGAGCTCCCAGGAAATAGTTTGGAATGAGAACATAATATACATCTCAAAAATAAAATCAAGGAACAAAACCAGGGACATCCAGAGACTTTTCCCCCCCCATTTAGAGGCACCCACTCTTGCTAAACTCTTTGAACTACTGTATATTATGACCTAAGAAATTTCTAGGAAAGGAGTACTGTATCCCATGGTTGAAAGGTAGCCTCTGAGAACACCTTCTATAGTTGCTTCCTTTTACTGTGAAAATGCATTTCCTCACTTACTGAAGGAGGACTAGATATTGCCCTCAGTTTGTACTAATCCTGTTTTCCCACTGCTGCTTCTGTCTTTTTTCTTACCAGAGAAAATGCTTAAGGGGGAAAAAGACACCACAATTATACTTTTTGAGGTTGAGCAGTAGACGCTCTGTCTGGAACCATGCCCTACATCCCTCAGATTCTGAACTGGGTCAGTATGCCTACTGGTACAACATTAAATTAGCAAGACATTTCAATAGAATCCCAGGATGTACAATACTGTATATTTCTGCCTTGTTAATAGAACACATGTGCACATCATGATTCACTTTAAAAGCTATGTCAATCCCTAGTTAAGTAAGTAAGGATATTTTTGTTCATTTGTTTTACATTAGGGACCTTTGAGAAGTGTTCTTGGAAATAATATGATTTGTTGCCTCCCCATTAACAGAAGGACTGTGCTATAGAGTTAACACCGGGAGAAACATTCCCTAAACCCAAATTGTATTCCATGACTTCCAAAGAGATGGGAGTGCTGTACAAGTTAGTGGACAAGAACTTGGCATGAGGTTTCACTAAGCCAACTACTTCACTGATGGGGGGCCCAGTGTTCTTCAGGGAAAAGAAGGATGGGGAAATGAGGCTGGTGACTGATTACTGAGGGTTAAATGCTATCAGAGTTGTCTTGGAGGCTTAGAAAATGGCTAGAGAGGACACATTTTTTAGGAAGACTCTATGGTAAGTGTGCTGTTTTGTGTCCTGTGGATAATTGAATCAGTGGATACTAGGGTCCTGCGGTACTATACATTTGTCAGTTAAGTTTCACTCTGAGCAACGGTCCTGTAGGGTTCACTTTTTGGATTACTGTGTCAATAGTTTTCTGTTTTGAACTCTGAAACTCTTGGTCACTGAGTCTGGGAATGCCAGTACAGGATAGTTTTCTCAGAATCCCTGTATAGTTACTGTTATGCAAGGCAGACATGTCTGGTGAACAGAGATCTGGTGGGGAAGCAGTCACATACCAAAATGACCCACCTAAATGGTGACAGACTCCTGTGGAAGAATGGGAGTGTTGGAAAGTCGCTCAGAAGGAGTGCAGTTTGGAGAACTTGTTCAAGAAAGAATGCAAACGAGCTTTTCTGAAAGAACAACTCAAGAGTCATCAGCGGCAGTCAGGTTGAACTACACTGGTCAGGAGAAGCCTGGAGGCTGCAGAACGGGCAAATGAGATGCGATGACTACAGAAAGAGTAAGCGGAGGTGCAAGCCTCCTTGCTTTTGCTGTTATCAGAGAAAGCAAACAGAGGACCAATGGAAGAAAGGGAGTCTGAATCAGACAGCTGCAAAGAGCCAGAGCTTCTAGCAGCAGTTAGAAATGTGTCCATATGACCAGATATGTGGTGGCGGGATCCTGGATGCTCAACAACAGGGATGGAGCAGGCAGCTACAACTTTCCAGCTGTACTTCCAGCAACATGTGCTGGAGGAGGAGACTCAGTGGCTGGACACCCAGATGCAGTGGGCACAGAGAGACCTGCAGAAGCTGCAGTTGGGAGAGACCTTGGAGGACAGGGAGATAAAGCCCCAGTCAAGGCCCCAGCCTAGGCAGCCAGCCCCAGGACCAGCACCAGTACCCCCACCGTATATGGGGAATCAAGAACTGGGGTTGAGCTTTGATGGTGACCCTGAGAAGCTGCCCTATTTCTTGACACAGGTGCAAGGGTTCCTAGAAGACTGGGGACTGATTTTCCAGGATTATTTTCCGGCACGCATGGAAGGTTAAGTTGCCAAGTGGATGGTGGAACTGCTTGATAGCAAGGCACATGAGTTAAGAAACTTGCAGTCCTTCATTGACAGCCTGTGTGTTCGATTTGAAGATCCATACTGTCAACACAAAGCGTGCAACCACTTGTTGCATATAAGCTAGGGATCAAGATCAATTAGTGAATATGTAGGAGCCCAAGT
The DNA here is from genome assembly GCA_030847615.1 of Gambelia wislizenii. Lineage (NCBI taxonomy): Eukaryota > Metazoa > Chordata > Lepidosauria > Squamata > Crotaphytidae > Gambelia > Gambelia wislizenii. The sequence continues at coordinate 281,534,864 of JAUMIR010000001.1, read as the reverse complement.
GTGGGCTGGACTGAGGAAGTGAAGATTCAGCAGTAGGTGTTGATACATGGCAACCATCAAGACAATGAGGGGGTGGCCAGCAACATAGAGATGTGGGAGAGCCAAGTACAGCTAGCCAACCAAAACTGGGGTTTGGTGAGCAAGGCCGGACCCAGGAAAACCAACAGAAAAGGTAAGGCAACAGGGACAGAGCTATGGGAGACCACAGAATGGGAAAGGCTGTGAACTGAAAGGCTGTGTCTACACTATGGGAAGAAAGGCCACTTTGCAGCATGCTGTCCAGCATGACAGGCACCCTAATGACTGGCTGGCAATGTAGCAACAGGATTTCTGAAGAAGACCAAGACCAAAACCAAGGCAAAGCAACTGGCATTAGCTATGGAGCCTTTGGGATGGGAATTGGTGGCTTCAGGAGATACTGGCAGCGAGGGTGAGCCAGCAGGAAATGAGAGCCTGCCCTAAACAGCACTGAAGGGCAGGCAACAAATGGCAGGCACCTGGAAACTGTGGTGAATGGCAATGTCAAGCAATTCTATGTACCAGTGAAGCTGAGAAATCCCAAGCAGAGGGAGGAAAAATGGATTTGGCTGCCCTGTTAGATTTGGGATGCACTAGGTGTTCAATGAATCCAGCAGTAGCCATGGGGTTGGATTTGCAGTGCAAAGAGCTGCCAGAACTGACTAATTTTGTCCAAATGGACGGAAGTGCTATGCAAAGTGGGCTGGTGCAACACCAGACTTTGCAAGTGTTTCTGGGAGCAGGGGGGTACTGGGAGCCCACAAAATTTTTGCTTGCACCTACCAAAGATTACCCAATACTGTTGGGACTGAATTAGCCGCAGTTTCACAATCTGGCCATCCATTTGTCCCAAGGGGTGTTGGTTTTTCCTGTCCCTGAGTGAAACTCACATACAAAAGAGTGGTGCCAACAGAGCAACTTTTCCCCAGAGAACAGAGGAGCAGTTCCAGAGTGTGTGGTGGTGGGTTTGGGTGCAAGGGAGGAAAAGCTGGGAGAACCACCAGTAGCAGACAGTGGTGGCGAGGAAAGGATGGTCCAAATTCCTTCCAAGTATTGGGACCTCTGAGAAGTGTTCTTGGAAGTAATATGATTTGTTGCATCCCCATCAACAGAAGGACTGTGCTATAGAGTTAACACCGGGAGAAACATTCCCTAAACCCAAATTGTATTCCATGACTTCCAAAGAGATGGGAGTGCTGTACAAGTTAGTGGACAAAAACTTGGCATGAGGTTTCACTAAGCCAACTACTTCACTGATGGGGGCCCCAGTGTTCTTCAGGGAAAAGAAGGATGGGGAGATGAGGCTGGTGACTGATTACTGAGGGTTAAATGCTATCAGCATGAGCAAAAAGTACCCCATTCCATTGATCTGAGACTTGCTTAGCTAGTTGGTGATGGGCAAGGTCTTTACTAAACTAGATCTGAGGGATGCTTACTTTAGAGTAAGGATCCGAAAAGGGGATGAATAGAAGACAGCATTTAACTGCCCGTTGGGGTCATTTCAATACAAAGTGATGCCTTTTGGTTTGGCGGGCACCCCTGGGGTTTTCATGAATCTCATCAATGAAATATTACATGAATTTTTGTAGAAGCGGGTACTGGTTTACCTTGACAATGTGTTGATCTATTTGCAGGACTACGAGTCCCATGTGCAAATGGTAAAAAGAGTACTGTCTAAACTGTTGGAAAATAACGTTTATGTGAAACTGTCAAAATGTGAGTTTCATTGTCAGAAACTGGATCATTTGGGATACCGAATTTCCACCAAGGGGACAGAGCTGGATCCTGCCAAGGTGGAAGGAGTGGTGAAGTGGGAGACACTGCATACCCGCAAACAGGTACAGTCCTTCTTTGGCTTCACAAACTGTTACAGAAATTTCATCTTCAGGTTCACCCAGGTCGAACTGCCCATTACCATTTGCTAAAACCAAAGAAATAAAAAAAGAAAGGGGCTCAGGGGGCTGCAGAGAAACCAAAGCTGCAGAGTAAAGTTGTCTGGGATAAGAACTGTCAAGAGGTGTTTGAGAGCCTCAAGCTGCTGTTTAGCTCTGAGCTGGTGTTGAAACACCCTGAGGTGGACAAACCTTTTGTGATTCAAGTTGATGCCAGCAATGTAGCACTGGGGACTGAACTGTTACAAAAAGAGGACAAAGGGAGACTGAGGCCATGTGCCTATTTTTCAAAGAAGTTTTCAGACACTGAAAGGGCCTGGGTAATTTGGGAGAAAGAGGCTGCAGCCATCAAATGGGAATTAAGAGACATGGAGGCACTTCTTGGAAGGGGCCACCCACCTGTCTGAGGTTTGGACTGACCACAAAAAAATGGAAGTGTTGCAGCCCTCCAGAAAGCTCAGTTCAAAACAAGTGAGGTGAGCTAAGTTCTTCTACAAGTTTGATTTCACTCTAAAATTTTTGCCTGGAAGAAAAAAAATGGCTGATGCCTTGTCTCAATTGCCTCACTATGACAGCGAAAGAGTGGAAAAGATAGACATGGTGTTCACACTCCAGCAGCTGGGATTAGCCATGATTACTCAATCAGGCAAAAACCAGCGGGCAGACATCTCGAGAAGAGCCCTCTGTCCAACAAACGCTGAAAGAAATCTATGATTCTGATGATTGGTTAAAAGCTCACCAAAATAAACTAGAGTATAAAAATAGAATTTGGTGTAAAGGGGGAAAGGTTTATGTGCCTGATAAATTAAGATGTGAAATATTGAAACAATGCCATGATGTAAAATCAGCAGGGCATTTTGGGTTTGTTAAAACTTTGCACTCTGTAATGAGACTATACTGGTGGCTGGGGCTTAGGAACAATGTGGCAGACTATGGGCCTGTCTAAACAGTGAAAATAATTCTCTTAGAATGCGCTTAGAATCCTACCTTTTTTAATGGGATCCTACATAATTCCGCCATATTCAGAAGGAGAGGGTCCAAATCCACCACAAACCCCAAGGGAACAGCCCTCAGGGCTTTCTCTGATGTTTTTTAAAAACTCCATGAAGAATGTGCATTAGTGATCATTAGGACAGGCAATCACATTTAATTTGCATACTCCAGAAAAACGGAAGTAGAAGGCTGATTGGTTGGATGGGAGGAGGGGATGGGGCTTGCTTAGAAGGCAGGCGTCCTGGAACTGCATCTTGGATTTTTGCTTTAGCAAGAGACTGATCATGTGAAGAAACAGCCTTATGTTTTCTTTTTTATTTATTTAGGTGGACTATCACACTATCGCACTTCCATACCTTTGATATGCTTAAAAAAAAGTTTTATAGCAGCAACTGGCAAAAAAACCACGAGTCACAGCCACCATCTTGAATTGCAGGCATGCCCGTTGGGACAGCAAAAGCAGGTAGCCTTGCATGTCTGCGATTTTGCCAAACACCATTAGGACAAGGCGATCCTGCTTCGAATTTGTGTGAGTACGCATCAATTCACATTGTATATATGGGCCCTATGTAAAAGGGTGTCTTGTCTGTGCTTCTGCTAAGTTCCAAGGGGGAAAGCCCCACAGGTTATTGCAGCAACTACCCACTCCATCACAACCCTGGAACCATATTAGCATGACGCAGGTGGCATCAGCATGGCCACAGATTGAATCAGCAATGGACTAAGCTAAACAAACTTACAAAAAATACACTGGCCATAAGAGAGGACCCAATTGGAACTTTACTGTAGGTCAGCAGGTGTACCTCGCTATGAAGTTTCTAAAAAACTCATCAACCATCCAAGAAATTGGCCGCCAAGTATTTGGGACCTTTCTGCTTAATGCAGTGTAGATGTGTAAATTGCTATTGCTTAAAACAATTTGTAAGCTGCTCGCATAGCTTTGTGGCTGAAGAGCAGGGTATAACTAACTAATAAATAAATAAATAAATAAAATAAAAAATAAAAGACAAGTGAATGCTGAGTTGGAATTGCCAGCCACTTATAGTAAAATCAACCTCATGTTTCATTTCAGCTTGCTAAAACCTGTGAAAATGGATGATACGTGAAGGCACCTAGCCTCATGTCCACCTCCCATTGTTGTGGACTGGGACCAGCATTTTGAGGTAGAAGAGATTTTGGATTCTAGAATCCATAAAGGATAATTACAATGTTTCATCCACTGGAAGGGCTTGCTACCCACAGAGAGAGAGTGGGCGGATGCTAGGCATGTGAAGGCTCCGAGGTTGCTGCAAGCTTGTCACTGAAAGTATCAGGGCAAGCATGGCCCTGGGTGAAGACCTGGGGAGAGTTGTCTTCGGGGGAACTGGATGTCAGGATCAATCCCAGATGTGACCTTTTCCTGCCAAGTTCAGTTTTACTGTGTAACCTTGTGGGTAACTTAGTTTGCATTTTTCTCTGCTTGTTAACGAGGACGTAGCCTTACTGTAGAAGGGAGTATGTGGTCTATGCCAGGAACGATCTGATAAGCACTGCACCTGAGTCTCAACTCTAGGAAAAGGCGGTTGAGCCCTGGTATGGTGGGAAATGGGAGAGGGGATGATGGATAGCCAATAACTGTGTAGCCTGCCAGATTTTGTAGATTGAAACATACTTTTACTATCCAGTTTATCAGTTAAGTTTCTGGATTATTGTGCCAATAAAATTTTCTGTTTTGAACTCTACAACTGTTGGTCACTGAGTCTGGGAATGCCAGTAGAGAACAGAGACCCAGAAGATTTTTGAGCCATCATACACTGATGATGTAGTTTGGGGGGATGGAGATAAATGTGAATGCGAAAAATCTAAACTAAAATGACCATAAGGCCAGAGCCCTGCTGGTGTACAAAAGCCAGGGATTTATTGGAAAAGTGGCAAAGAACCCTGAACAGCAGCTTCATTCCATAAGCACTGATCACCCAGCTCACTTTTCTGCTCCCAGTTAACAAATCCGCATCAAACAAATGTTCTTTTTCTTTCCATTTGCCATACTTTCTCTCTCTTTCTCTCTCAAGAATTGGTTCCATCTTTTTGTGAAAATGGACCTGTATTAGTATCTTTTCCCCAAAGGAAATAAAATCAGATCGGGGGCAGGGAAAGAGGGAGAAATGTTCCATGGAAAAGCTACACCCAGGATATGGGTTATGAGAGGGAGCCTGTTTTCTCTCATGATAGTCTTACATTTCATATTGGTGTCTCAGCCTTGCTTTGGGTTGGAAATGGGCTGAAAAAAACTCAGAATGGAACTCTCATCAGTCAGTCAGTTCCACTCTGTCACCAGAAAGCTCTCCCACTGGTCTCAGTTCATCAGCTCTTGCTGGCCCCTTGCCCTGCCACATACTTGATTTCTCACTGACCTCTCCCTTCCTCTGTGGGAGCAATTTACTGGGCTCACTCAATAAAAACCTCAAATGAGTTTTTGCTTTTTTATCAATAGTGAAAACAATCTCATGTTTGGAGGGTGGTCCCTACCTTCTGAAAAACTACCAAGCCCAGGGTTTTTTTTGGGGGGGGGGGCGTTCTTACCAAGATTTCTGCATAGAACTTTTCTGGTGCTCAGCATCCTTCCATCAAGAAGGGATACACTATTTTCACTTCTGCAAGTTGAAGCCCACTTAGCAGGAAGTACTGTAAATGCTGGTGAACTCAACAAGGCTTACTCTTCTACCTGAATGCTCAGCTGAGAAAGAAGCAATTTTCTATTTTCTCCAGGGAAAATTAGAACTGTTAACTAATGAAATGCTCCCATGATATGTAGAATGGTATTGGCAACAAGACAAATCACCAAAGCTTGAGAAAATAATGAAGGCATACGTGCATGGCATGTTTTGTACTGATTTGCGTCAGCCAGCTTTTAATCACCTTAGCAGGACATGGCCTAAAAATCAAGTATTTCACAGCAAATAGAAGGTTTAGTGAACAATCATGGTCTCCTGGGGAAGGAAGCTGATGGTTCACTGGATATTGCAGACCTCCCTCTTCACCAAGGGAAGATAGGACCACCAGCAGAGGAGGAGTTCATTTTCTAGTAGTCTTCCACAGATGGCCATAGAAAGGTTTGCTGCCACCACTACTCTGCTTGGGGTAGGAAATTAAAAGGGGGCATATAGGGAGAGGTACCCTAAAGGCACCAGATATCATACTGTAAGCTAAGCAGGGTCAGCACTGGCTAAGTACTTGGATGGGAGACCCTGCAATGAATACCAGGTGCCGCAGGCTACATTTCAGAGGAAGGAACTGGAAAACCACCTCTGAGTATTCCTTGCCTAAGAAAACCCTATGAGATTCATGTGTTCTCCATAAGTCAAAATGCAACTTGAAGGCACTTGGATTGCCTCATAAGCCAGACATGCAACCAGAATGGATATGGCAGAGTTGAAGCTGGTGCACTTGTTTTCCCTCCCAATGGGACCAATTGCGACCAATGTATTTTTTCAAAATAATTCTCCCCCTCCCCCGCAACACACACAGCAGCTCACAAATCAAAGGAACAACAACAAAGCTAATACTAGAGGAGGAGTTAATATGAAACAAAGCACATATCAGTACAATTCAATAAAAGTAAAGCTGAAAACAGTAAGATAATAATAAAGATACTTCCTAAACAGATACGTTTTCAGATTCCATCCCAAAAAAATGTATAGAGAGGGCGCTTCGGGGGGAGGGAGGTTTCTTGCAAGGAATGAGTTCACATCAAGATAAAATGAGTGGAGTCCTCACCAAATGCTTCTGCTTGTTAATGAACTTCTTGCTAATGGTGGGGTGCTCAGAAAGTTCAAGCAGGCAGTTAACTTACTTAAACTTATAACCTGAAAAATTTATTGTAGCTCCAAAGAAAGTACTCTATGAATGGTTTAAGAGAAAAACTAGCAAACTTGCATGGGATGGGAAAAGATCCACCAAAAACACATTCAACATGCTAGGATGAGATGGCAAACCTTGCAAGCACTGGCAGACTGGGAAGGTTCCACATTGCTTCTTATCAAATACCAAGGCCAATTATACTATCAGGCAGGGGCATAACATCTGTCTCAGTAGTAGATCAGATCAGAGGCAGAACTATCAAGAACAAAAACTGGGGACCTTCCAATGAAATCTATGAGAGAGAAGGAAGCCATGTCTCAGGATGCTAGAACAGTGGCTCTTGACCTTTTCTTTACCAGGGACTCACTTTGAATATTTTTTGTTACTGTGGATGCCCAAGACTTAACTCAAGATTTAAAACAACAAGAATAATATTAATACAGTTACACCATCTATTAAACCTTCCCTCAGAGACACTTGAGGGGGAGGGAAGACTTTTTCTCCTGCTTCTTCCTGCAAGTTTGTGGCTGGAGTGGATTGAACAGCAGCCAGGCAGCCTTTGCCTCAACTCCTGTCACATGGCTGCTCCTCTGTGGGAATGGGGAGGTGGGCCAAGCAGTATTCAAGCCTTTGCGGACTCCCGGTGAGGACAATCCAGCCCCCTGGGGGTCTGCGGACCACAGGTTAAGAACCACTGTGCTAGAACATGGTCTTCATCAGTTAAAAAGCATTACATGTTTCAACCCATGGATACTTTAAGGTCTTCCTCAAGGGGCCACTTAAAAATCAAGAGTGCAGAAATTTCTGAGCAAGAAACTCCAACACCATTTGTTGGTAAATGTTCAGACATTTATGTAGTCTTGACTTTTAGTGAGCCCCCGCAGAAAGGTCCTAAAAGTATCCATAGGCTGAAATGTATCAGGCCTTAAAGCTAATAAAGACCATGCTCTAGCAACCTGAGACATGCCTCCCTTCTCTCTTGTGAACAGTAGTATTAGCCCCACTAACCAGCTCTTCCTTTTGCACCACCTGGCCCTCTCTTGGAGAACAGACTTATTTATGCCATGCAGCTTGTCCTGCAACCCAAACTAGCCTGCTGCCCACAGGGGTGATGAAGGACACTGTCAGACTGCCAATGTTCAGGTAAGATTCAACTACCAGTCCAACTGGCTTCTGTACCCAGAACAGAGTGGGGGGCCACATGTTCTTTCCCTGAGGAAACAAATACCTTGGGCAAGGCCTGACAAAAATAAATTCTTTGGAGCACATGTATCCGTAGCCTGACGACTCCAGGTGCTCTTCCCAAACCAGGGTGGCAGAAGGTACACAAGAGTCCTCCCTTCAAGAGACACCCTGATGGTTGCCTTAAGCTATTATGGTGGGTGACAGCCAGGAGCATGAGCAAAGCCTGAACCTCCCAAACTACAGTATCAGCAGAAGGGAAATGTCAGAGTTCTTCATTAGGCTGATGGCTCTGCCTGTTTTCCACCTCTTGGCAAGGAAGTGGCTGGAATGCACAGAGGAAGGGGTAGAGAACAGAGAGTGAGGAGTAAAAAATGAATTCTTGGACTGTATATTTTGTGTGTGACTATACATGAATGAGTACACAGAGATGATATTTTAATTCTAATTCAGAAGAACTTTGTTTTGTTTATCATTGCATCTTATTGTTTTTATTCTAACCCATTCAAAGGCCTTCGTAATTCCGCAATGAATAGTGTTAATAAAAGAATTAATGTTGTATTTATACACAAGTTTAAACAAAAAAACCTCAGCCCTGCCACTGACTCTAACTCTGACGTAATATCTAGTAAACATATTAAAGGTATTCATTTCCTTTTCAGTGTTTCTGATCTTGCCTAAGGAAGTCTCACACCAAACTACACACACTCCACTTAGCATCAAAATTAACACCTGAGATTTAACTGGATGTGTATTAGGCTTAAATCGTCACATATGGTAAGATACGTGAAGGGACCAGGGGAAAGGGCATAAATATCATGTTCCCCATGAAAATGTGAGCACATGAACTCCACTTCACTTAATGATCTTCACCTTTACTTGTCTCCATTTCCAAGGGTAGCCAAATTTAGGCAGGAATGCACACCCTTCAGGCATGGCAGTATTGCATAATCCAAAGAGCACAAGAGAACTGACCCATGAAAAGGACTGTTAAACCCACAGTATTTCAGCACAAGGTGTTCCAGATTTGGACATGAGGAATTATGTTGCAAAAAAGTTACAAACAAAGCTGTTGCCCATTACATTCATACCTGTGCATCCTACAATTTATGACCAATTTTATAAATGCAGTCACACATGTACACCAAAATTCTGTCTCAGTCAAAAATTTCAACAGGAGGGTTAACTTATTTTCATTTATCCTTCCTATTACAATAAAAGGACTTAGAAATACTATTTTGTCCCCTGGACTGTGTCCTAAGAAAGAAGACATAAAAACCCATCTTTGATATTCCGATTCTTCAAATGTAAGAAATTATGGACACATCCAGACTGACTGAAAAATCCTAGATTTTGTTCCTGTTATTTCCAATTTTATGCTGTTGTTGTTATATGTCTTCAAGTAATTTCCAACTCATGGTGACCCTAAGGAAAAGCTATCACAGGGGTTTTCTTGGCAAGATTTGTTCAGAAGGGGTTTGCTTTTGCCTTCCTCTGAGACTGAGAGTGTGTGACTTGCCCAAGGTCACCCAGTGGGTTTCCAAGGCCAAACAGGGATTCAAACCCTGGTCTCCAGAATCATAGTCCAATGCTCAAATCACTATACCATGCTGGCTATCTTTGAGCTTATACTGGGTTAAAACAAACCAACCTAGAGAGCTGGTATAAAAATCTGATCGTTTTTGAAGATGACAGAAAATATTATGGGATAAACAAAATGTGTATGGATCTCCAAAACAGAACTGGAAAGAACAAGAACAAAATCTGGGACTTTATAGTCTTTTTAATCAGTCTGGATATGCCCTATATCAGTATTATCTAAAACATACACACAAGTTTGAAGACTGCTGGTTTGCATGCTGAAAATGGAAGGCTTCTGATCCAGCAGAGGCTGCTGTTTCTAGAAGGGGAGGAAGCTATTTTTGCCCCTTTCTATTTCTCCCAAGCTCTCCCCAAACAACCTCCCATATTATCCCAAAGGATCCATCAACTCAACACAGCACATTTTTGGAGCACACAGAAGATGCAGGGAGAATCAGAGGGAAACCTTTCTCCAACATTTCCATTAGCAAAGGGATGAGGAATGTTTGGCTTGCTAGACTGCAACTTCCATCACCCTTCACCATGTCCCATGTTGGCTGGGGTGATGGGAGTTGAACTCCAACATTTGGAGGGCCACACATTTCCTATCCCTGCCCTGGCAGGACCACACTAGGAGCTCCATTCAAAGGCTCTCTGGATCTAAGGCACTATTTGGTCACCTATGGTATACCAGTGAGCCATACATTCTTTAAGCATAATAAAAAAAAGAGTAATATAAAGTCTACATATAGATTACATGGGTGGGAACGTTTTATAAAAGAATAATTAGAGATAAGTAGGATTGCCAAATTTCTTTACAAAATTAGAGAATTGTTATTCAGTATTTGGGTCTTCATTTATAATATGCAGTACGACCCCCATATCCATGGGGAATGTGTTCCCGGACCTACCGTGGAAATGTGAAACTGTGGATAATAGCGAAACCTATTGAAATGAATGACTTCCGGCCCAACTTCCAATGGAAGCATACCATAGAATTGTACTGGGAGACCTAAAAAATGCCTAGAGAAGACTTTTTTTGGACACAGATAAGTGAAACTGCAGATATGGGTCCCGTGGATATGGGTCCTGTGGATATGAGGGTCATACTGTATATTTTTCTACACAGTGACGAGCTGTCTTTCTGTAACAAAAAGCTCTCATTTCTTTTTTTTTAAAGTTTAGTCTTTCAGTAACAATGCCAAAAGCTATCATTTATTTATCAATTCATGGATTTCCAAATCATCTATTCACAAGGAACCATAAGGGAATACAAAACAGTTCTAAATCTGAACAATCAAATCAGAAACAGAAAAAAAAATCTTTAAAATATTAGACAATGGAGTAAAACCGATTACAGCTCTTTAAAGGTCAGGTTAAATGAAACAGTACTTTAAACCACATAAATCTAGGTAAAAATAGGACCAGTCTGACCTTCCTTGCAGGTAAAAAACATCCCATAAGCATGGTGCCAGCACAGAAAAGGCACTGCCCTAGGTCCCTACAAACTGCAACTTTCTTGATGAGAGAACTATAGAAATCTTTCATCTATGCTTACCCCAATTTTTTTCAGGCAGAAGAAGCACCATGAATTGAACTAGGAAACAAACTGGGAGTCAGCATAGTTGGAAAAAGATTGTATTAATTTCACCCATGCAGCTCAGGGCTAAGGATAGTATGGTATCTTTGTGCTACAGAAAATGTAGTTCTGCACATTGTAACATTCCATCTGCATACCATTTAGACTGAAAAGGCATACAAATGCCCGTTTTGGCTGCTCTCAAACTATCCTAATCTGAAAACTGTTTAAGTGGCACTTCCAGTATTAAGCTGAGCACTGCAAACAACTGAAGCTCTTTCTGTATGAGCCTTTGTAGAAAACTAGGCACCAATTTTTTAGCATGCCAGTAGAAGCCAGAATATGACAAAAAGCTAAAAATACAGACAACATCAAACATGGTTTTTCATTCTATGCATTGATGAACAGAACTCTGGATCAAGAAAATCTATAATATATGTGCTGCTTCTTAAGGTGCCATAAGATTCCTTATTGTGTCAGTTGCAATGGACTAAAACTATCATCCCTCTGTGGGGAAAACTGAGTACTACCACTTACCTGCAAAAATATATTGCGTAGCTCATTTGGATCTGCTCTTTTGGTTGTCTGTACCTATAAAGCCAAGAGGGAAAGAAAGTTAATGCTTTACTTATAAAGTTATTCAGCTACCAAGTACGGAAACTTTCCAATGCAATCTCTGCTGATAAGAGTAATACATATCAACTCTCTTATCTAAATGATAAAGTGAGTTCCAAACATTCAGACACATATTTGCATTGCTTGACCTAAAAACAACTGAGATGCTTATGACAGCTGTCAAACTCAAGAGGGACCTGTCAGGGAAAAGAAAACAGAGTATAATAAAGTCAAGTAGCAAAAGTAAAAGTCTCCTGACAAGAAGATAGTTATATAAACAAGAGCGAAAACTAATAGTGGATGCTAATAAATATACGTATCTACAAATAAACCACCACCACACACACATTTCAAAACAAGGTCAGATAGCCACTGCAATTTCATATGTCCAATAAAATATGTTACTTTACATATAGTATATTCTTCTTCTGGATGAATCCACCATTCACCTTCAAATCTGCAAAAAGAACTTCCCTTTCAAGACTAGCAGTTGCACTGACCTCCACCAACCTTGCATAGGGCATGCAGCCTGCATCTACAACATCCTTCACACATCAATGATGTGATGTAGATCACTTTGAAGAAACTTTCTAAAAAAGCTCAAAAAACCCCACCAGTCTAAAGCATGACTAAGGCCTCTTTAAGCAATTTGGAGATGATCTAGACAAGAATACTGTACTTGCCTTTTATCTTCCCCCTTCCTTTATAATGAAAAGTAAAAAGCACCCACCCCACCTGAACTGCCTCATATCCTTGGACAGCTAACATTAAAAGGTATCATGTGGGCTGCAGAGGACAATAGTTTATTATCCTCCAGTTTTGTTTTGTTCTTCTCCTGAGGAAACACAGGCTTCTTCTAAGAAGCTGATCCTCTGCTTCCATTTACACCCAGACCTTGGCTGTGGAACGGAGGACAAAACCCTCCTTTTTCCCTTTCACCACATACATAAGATTGCATCTCTGTACTCTGTCACGAATTATTCCAGAACAATCACCTCCACAGTGTTCCACAGAGCACTGCGGTGGATTACAACGCCTGCTCTAGCCACACGCACAAGCTTAAAAAGCCTCCTTCCACCCTGTCTAAGGGTATGACATGAGGATTAAAGAGTCTTGAGAAACAACTAATCAAGTGGCCCTCTGTGTGTCTTCTGCTCCATTCCCAAAGGGAGGACTTGTGTTTTATCTCAGGAAGGCTGAGTGTGAGAGCCAGGAGAGAGGCACATCTGCTCTCTCCTTTCAGCACTGCTGCTCTCAGTCTCTTATTATCCCCATTAGTAAAATACACCACCAAGTGCTTCACTTGAGCTAAACTTAACTGTGAACAGCCCATGTATAATAATAACTACTAAAGCAGGGTTCCTCAACCAGGGTTCCCTAGAACCCTCCAGTTCCATAAGAGGTTGCTAGGAGTTCTTCATGAGAGATTGAGACTGAAAAAAATACACATTTTTTTTCTTTTTGAGCTGTAGATATCATAATTTTTAGGCAGGGGTCCCCTGAGACCTGAAAATTATTTCCAGGATTCCACCAGGGTAAAAAGGTTAAGGCTGTAGTAAAGCATATCACAGTCCACATTTCACCTGAGTATATTGGGAGTGGGGGGAAGAAGCTACCCTGAGGAAAATAAACAACGTGGGCAAGAGCCAACCCTGTTAATCCGTATTATTTAGCGACCTCCACTATGGGCGTGTACAAGTCATGTCCTTCACCAGACTCAGGACTGGTTTAAGGAATTTTGGGGGGCCCTGCAATACTTTATTTTGGGGGGCCCATATGTTTATCTCAGGTCAATGTAACCTAACTCAACCTAAGCTATTCACAGTACAGGATATTCAGATTATTAGTAATGATGTTTCTGCAGAAGGAGGGTTACTACGGGCCCCCACAATGATGGGCCCCCCTGCGGATGCTGACACCGCGGGTGCCTTAAAACCGGCCCTGACCAGCCCTCTCCTAGGCTTCCTCCTCCTCCTCCTCCTCCTCCATTGCCTTGGTGACCCCTAGCTCCAGTACCTTCCCTCCCCGCTAGGGGCGTCTTTGCGACCAATGGTCCCCCAAATATAAATATCTACCCAACGGTCCCTTCTTACTCTGGGCCCTCACAGCGGGCCAGAGGGAGAGCGAAAGGGAAGGAGGGAGGGAGGTGGAAGCCTCCCCTTCGTCCCTCCCGCGGCTCCATCTTCCCCACAGGCCGGCGGAGGAGAAGAGCTCGTCAGCCTTCGCACCGCGCAAGCCGCCTCTGCTTATGCAACAAGCATGGAAGGAGAAGAGAAGGAAGAGAGAGTCACCTTGACCGCCATGCTGAGCTCGGGGAAGCGGGTGGTGGTGGTGGTTGTGGAGGAGGAGGAGGAGGAGAAGGAGGAGCCTCCCAGCAACGTTGTCAGGCAGGCAGGCAGCGAGAGAGCGGGCGCGCCGCCGCACCAAGCAAAGCCCGACCGCCCTCCCTTCCCTCAGCCCGGCCCTATGTTAATGAGGATCCCCCGGGCGAGGCCGGAGCTTGTCCCGCCACGACCTCGCTTGCCGGCGGCGAAGAAGGGCCGGCCTTGGCGGCTCTGGAAGGACGGCGGGGTCGGATCCGACGAGGCGGCCCAAGCGCAGGAGGCTGGCCCTGACTGGCGGCCGCCTTCTTGCAGGCAGCCCCATAAAGGAATTGTATTTTATTTTAAATTTCATGGGAAAGACAGCTATCACCACTGTGTATGAAATTGCAGGAGTTGGATAATTAGACCAAAAAACCCCACTTGGGGTTTTATGCTGGCAAAAGAAATAGACCTGGAGGCTCAGCAGCCACAAAAAGTACAGCTGTCCCTCTGTATCCACGGGTTTTAGTATTCACGGCTTGAAAATATTCTTTAAAAAATAATCATCCAAAAAGCAAACCTTGATTTTGCCATAAGGAACACCATTTTGCTAGGCCATTGCTTATAATGGGACTTGAGTATTCACGGATTTTGGTATTCACAGGGGGCCTGGAACCAAACCCCAGCGAATGTGAAGGGACAACTGTAATGAGATATGGGGGTTGTCTAAATGGTGAAAAAACTCCTCACAGAATGCGAGGAGAATCCTCCTACCTGTCTTAATGGCATCCAGCCTGATTTTGCCATATTGTGAAGGAAGGGGGCCATAACCAGCAAAAACCTCGCCAGAAAAGCCTTCACAGCTTTTCCCGTCTTGTTAAAAAAACAACATGAGGGTTCGCATTTCTGCTCCTTATAAGAGTAAGTGCAAACCTGATTGGCCAGATGAGCGCACCAGGCAGGGCTGGGTTACAGGGCAAGTGCCTGCTGCTGCCATGTTGGATTGTCACCTTAGTGAGTGATTGCTAAGGCGATAAAACGGGGGATTTGTGTTAATTTTCTCTCTTTTTCAGAAAGGTGAAATATTGCTTGTGCGCACCATGGAAATAGGGGTTTTTTAAAAAAAAAAAGTTTGGCAACACCTGATATAAAAATGCAAGTAACTCACTAGTGACCTCCATCTCGGTTACAGGCATACAAAGTTTATGGGGGCCATACGCAGCTGCTGCAATTTGCTAATACTGTGGGGCAATACCATTTTCCCCCCTCAGTGTAGACAAGCCCATAGGAGAGAAGCCAACTTCTTGGAGGCAGTGGATCTCCCACTGGAGAAATCCACTCCTTGGAACCAATTAGAGTGACCAACTTTCGGTTATTGATTTAAGGGAGATTTTGCGACAAATTTTGCGCATTTTTAGCAGCATGGCATCCCTCCAGCAAATGTTAATTGATATAGGATGACATCTTTAATGGCCAGGCCATGTAGTTTAATATTTTTGATGGGCTTTGTATGTTTGTGTCTGTATGCACTACCCAGAGAACTTAAACAGCAACAACAAGGACAACAATAAAAACTATCCTAAAAAGATCTCCAGCACTACAGTACTACTAACTTTAAAGAAAAATGAAAGAACCATTTACAGATATCAAAACAAACACACAAAGACACACACACATTTTTTTAAAAAACACCCTTCTTTTATATACAGAGATGCAAAAGCACACACATCCCCAGTCCCCTCTCTTACAGGGACATGTAAACATACACTTCCCTTTCTCACATGCACACAGATGCCGCAACACACACATACCTCTCTCTCCCTCACACACACACACACACACACTGACATAAATGCAAACACACCTCAAGCGGCAGGAGTTGCTGGCTTTCTTTTTAATGCTCCTGCGACACACACACACACACACCTGCACCCAACCTTCACGGTTCCCTCTGTGCAGTGACTTGCTTGCCTTTGACATCTGAATGTCAGCCCTTCATAAGTATACGGGAGAAATATAAGGTCAGTAAGGGAGCCAAAAGGATTTTAAAAATTTAGCTAGAATAAGGGAGATCCCAGGAAATGAGGGAGAGTTGATCATCCTAGTTTTCTCTCCCGTGATACACTTAAGGTTTGATACTCTCAAAATTAACCAGTTTGTACTGTAATTATTTTTTTAATTGGTGCCTCCTCCCATCCTAAGGCGCGCGCATGCACACACTCCTCTCTCTTCCTCCCCCTCAAAAAACCCACTTGTGGTTTGTTCGGTGCCTTGTAAATTGTGACGTACTGGCATTAAAAACACAGGGCATTTGTCTCCTCAAACACTTTTAAGTTTGCTACTGTAAAAGATTGATATATTTGTTCTGGCATACATAAACTTTCATGGAGTAGACACCATCACATGAGCGGGTGTGGTCAGATCAGAAGCAGTGAGGCCAGAGAGAAATGCGAAACATACAGTAATTCGAATTGAAGCACTAATAGTTGTATTTTTGCTCCTCTGGCCTAACTGCTTACAGTTGCCTCACCAACCAACTCTCAAGTGTCTTTGTGTATGTACACATTCCCCCCTTCAATTGGGGTTGCCAGAGTGAAAACTGGAGACAGGTTCCTGTATCTTTGCTGGTTGTATAAAAGAGGGAAGTTCAGCAGGTGTTGCTTGTTACCTGGTTGTGTGACAAGCAACACGTGTTGAAATTCTCTCTTCTATACAACCATCAAAGGTGCAACAATCCTCTGCAGTTTTCAATCTGGCAACCCTACTTTCAAGTGAGAATAATGCTTGCATCTGATGAAGTTGCCTCTGGTTTATATAAAAGATGACATGGGAATATGTTAAAATTGTAAAGGATTCAGAAGATTTTTAGTTGGTTTTGCTGGAACACAAACAGCCTGAAAATGTTTCTTCTCCATACTTCCCATTGCATATTGGCCAGACTTTGTGGGGCTTTCCTTTTTTGGAGTACAACCTCCTACATCCCCCAGACAGTCTGCCCCTGACTGTGCTAACTGGGAGATCCTGGGAATTGTAGTTCAAAAAATAATGTTCTCTAGTTATATTAATAAAACAAATTACAATCAAATGTTACAGGAACTAGAAGGTATAGACTAGATCTCAAATCACAGTGGTTGCTGGGAATCCACGGGAAGTGAGATGACCCAAGGACTCTTACCCTGTCCTGCCAAGCTACTCCCAACAGGCCTTCTCTTGTCGTTATCCAAAGCCCCACAGGCTCTCTCTTCTTTATTCTATCATAACAGATAGATTGAAATTTGGTGTTTAGATGTCATACGGGAATAAACATCAGGGTAGCACTCTCTTTATGACTTGCTATTGGACTAGACACTGCTGGAATGGAATTACAATGTTCTGGCTTAACCCTATCATCAGAAAGAGTGGCATTATTCCCTCAGGCAACACAAGTGGGATACTGTGACAGGAAGCTGTTATGCAGTTTGTTTGTTTGTTTGTTTTAAAATTTTTAATGTAATTTACTGCTAGGTATGATGAGAAAGAGGCTTGTGGGATTTTCTGAATCAGGTGCCAAAAACAACATGGCTGGCCTTTAGTAGCACGCACCTGGACTTTCAGAGACACGGTATCATTTGCTGCTCTGCCTCAAGCAGCAAAATGTCTCAGGTGGGCCCTAAGAATGCCAAACTATCATGGAGGATTTACTTGTTCAGACCCACAAAGTCCTTTAGATTCTCCTAAGCACCCAAGAGAAATTTATCCACAAGTAGTTTCCACTCACCTAGACTAAGTTTTAATGGCAGAATGCATTGCATGACTTCTCCAGAAGTAAGCCCATCTGAGTTCAATGTGCTTTATTCTCAGCTAAATGGGTACACTTTATTAACTTGGGCAACAAAATTCAGTGCATATGTACTTAGAAGAAAGCTCAATTAATTTAAGCTGGGTTCACTCCCAGCTAAGTGTGGATAGTACAGCAGCCATAATAATCTGCCCAGAATAGATGTTGTATTGCAATGTACAAAATACGCAAAAGCCCTGGAAGGTCTTACAGTCATAAAAATTGCACTTTGAGTAGCTGGGTGTTGCTTGTTAACTCAGGACTTGTCTACCCTGGCAGGAAACCCTGAACCCACCTCATAGCCACCACAGATGTTTTTGATCTACAGCAATCCTGTAAACACCACACTCATTGCGGCTTGTCCAATGGGAAATCAGAGTATCCTGCCACATCGTAATTATGTGTGTAAAAGGGCAGTCCTACACTGATCAGGTGTCCTATAAGTCACATTGTTTCCAGCCAAATGGCCAGGGTTTCTCCAATTTTGTTTTTCCACTTGCTTGAGCATGGAAATATATGAATTACGGTATCCCAGAGTACTGTATTACTGGATAAGAAATACACTTCTGCAAATATGCACACAATCAAAAAATTACCCCCCAAAAAAGGCAACTGTGCAGTGAATACAAGGTACCAGGGTTTTTTGGGGGGGGGGGTTGCTCTGGAAGCAAGCAAGCAAATAAATAAATAAATAAACTTTGTATATGATGTCCAGTTGATCAGCTAAATACCAACATTGGACAGTATTAATTAAACATACTGGAAACCATATCTACTGAGTATCTGTCCACTGAAGGTGTGGGTGGGAAAGACAGATGTGATATTTTCAGCAGGAGGAGAATAAGGCAAATTATAATCTAGCTGCCAGGTTTTCAGAAGCCTACTGGTGGACTGGGCTTCCTTCCCTATGTCTTCAGCACTTTCAGAGTAAAGCAAGGACTGTGGGGGGCGGAGATGGTTCCCAATGTCTTGCAGCCCATGAACATTGCCCCTGCCAGTCCAATGTAGCTCCACTGCTGACAGGGACAGATCAAATATTCAGGATAATAATGCTGACTCAAAGGGGGCCGAGCTAGCTCAGGATCCAGATCCAGGGCATTCTCCCCACACAGGAACAGGATGAACATTTTAAATCTAGTCCCAGTTTAAGATCCTCAACTATTTAACCAGCATCTAACAGGAGGTCCAGTACCACCCACCTCCACCATCCAAGTGAGAACAGCTAGCCAGAGATCAGCAATGCACAGCAGCAGAGAAGATAGCTTGACTCTTCAAAGATGCAGCAGGGGAGATTTACCAACCATGTTCACTAAGCATAGTTTTTGGACCTCACTGGGTTGTTACTCTAACATGAGGTTTCTCAATCAGAGTTCCATGAAAGATCATTAACAAGAGATCATGACTGTGGGGAATTTTTTTTCAAGTTATTGCTGTTAAAGGCTGTTCTACAAGCTATTAAATCGTAAGGTGTACTTAGTTTTTCACATGGCTTCTCAATTTTGGCTTTATTTTTGTTGAATACATCATGACATGGTGTAATATGTCATGTGTTGTTGTTCATCTGAGGTTGTATTTACCCAATTTTAAGACCTGCTAAGGAACAGATTATTGTTATTATGTCCTGATATGGAAAACCATAGAGTGCAAAGAGAGTGTACATTATTTTTCACACAACTGTATATGCATTAGCCCTTAAGATGATAGTACCTTTATGTGGAGTGCGGGTCTCTTGACAGCCAGCATGATGTAGTGGTTTGAATGTTGGATTGTGACTCTGGGAAACCAGGGTCCAAATCCACACTTAGCCATGGAAACCTACTGGGTGACCTTGGGCAAGTCACACTTTCTTAGGCTCAGAGGAAGGCAAGGACAAACCCCTTTTGAACAAATCTTGCCTAGAACCCCTGGGATATGCTTACCTTAGGGTTGCCATAAGTCAAAAACAACAACAATATTTTTTATCCAGGAATTCCTTGAGACCTGGAAATTATTTAAATGTTTGCTGCAGAGGTTGAGAAAGGGTGCTGCAACATAATAATAGCTGATTCATACCAAGGCCCATATGGTTTAGTATTCTTTTTCCAACTGTGGACAGCCTGAATGCCTCTAAGTGGGACTGGGCACTGATTCACAGCATACTGCAATTTTTACCCAGTAAAATGTACATTGGCTTGCGGCCCTTAGCATACTTCCCGGAGAATAAGTAACTCCTATTGAGTTCTGTGTGGCCTACATCCAAGTGAACATACACACGATGTCACTGTACATCTCCTTTATGTCAATTGAACTAATTTCATTGGTAGTATCCAGGGCTTATTTCAATTGAACTAATTTCACTGGTAGTGTCCAGGGCTGAGAAGGGTCATAGTCAGTAGGAGAACAGGTACTCTGCATGGAGAAGGTCCCAAGCAGAGGTCTCAGGCACAGTTTGAAGGATCTTAGAGAGCATGTTGGGTGCCTTGTACTCTGCTTGAGACCATGCAGGGCCACAGGTGGTCCTGAGCTAGATGGATCAATAATTTTTATTCATACTACAGCCCCATTTTTCACATGCTTGGAAAGAATCCAAGCTCGCCCAATTTTGTTGAAATGGTTCATGAATCAGAGTGTATTTTTCCTTTAAACATCTTGGTTTCTCCTGTTTCAAATGCTTCAGCTACTCAGTCTTTCGTATGTGTTTGGCAGAAGCTCAAGCTCACTACATTTCAAAAGCTGACTCCTTTGTTATCACAACTCATTAATTCTGCTAGATCACTGGACAGGGTAAGTAGCTGATGAATGGAAACGTCTGAACTGTAAAAAAAAACCAGATCATCCATCCTTTGCCACTTCCAGGACTTCAGCCTCTGATGACCCAGCTTATAGTGTGGGGGAAGGGGAGGAGGACAAAGGTTTAAACAATACAAAATTTTTGTCTTTGTTTTATTTGCTCATAAATTAGAAATAATTTTGATTAAACAAATAGGTTTGTTGATTTTCTAATTTGACAATAGAAATATATTCAAAAGTAATATAAATCTGTGGTTGTAGTAGGAATTATTTTAAAATGTGTTAGTATAGTGACAGTGTACAGAAGACACATAATCCTCCATGAGACAAAGGTTCAACATTAACTAAATGAGAACACCAGAGAAGCATTGATTCTAGGTGGTATTCCTTCTTCACTCATTCCTTTGTTGACAACCCCTAATGTGCACTTTTGTCTTGTAACTGTTACAAATTCCCAATCCTATGTCTGTCTTGACTTGCCACAAGCAAATTTCCAACCGATAAAAAGCAATTAGTGTCCTACTCCCCCTCCCCCCCACGCACGCTTCAAGGGAATATATAAAACAAATGAAAAGTGCTCATCTGCTTTCCATTCAGGTGGAATTCTAGGGCTCCCAGCCCATGCAAACAATTCTCTGGCAGAATTAGAGTCTCAAGCAGCCTTTCCTAACTGGACCCCTCCAGATACGATTAATTACATATCCCATAATCCTCAGCCAGCAGCGTACTGGTTGAAGATGATGGGAGTTGTAAATAAATGGTGCACTCCAAGCAAATGTTTATTTATAATGCCCTTTCCACCAAAGGGTGGAACATCAAAGATATACGACAGAGACAAAGACCATAAAACATAACACTATAAATATATAAAAACCCCAAAGTCCCACCAGCCACTACCCATCCCAGTGACCTCAGGCACAACTCAGCAGCTTAATCTGGCAATTTGAATTCAGAGTTGGTCATGCAGACACTCCTGATCAAGTAACACCTGAAGGAGAATTGGAAATCCTAGATATCTGTAGTACTTACTATTTCTCCTCCACCACTTAAAGGATCTTGTTTGCATTATGCTGGCACTCATCAGACAATCTGATGTTTTCATACACTGTTACAGAGCTTTTTCTAGACATTCATGGCATTTCTAGACATACAAACATGGTAATTTCCAGCCTGTTTGTATCAATCAAATTGACAGTAATATCTCATTCTTTCTTTAATGCCCTTTAGCACGGTGGTTTCTTTAATGCCCTTTAGCACTTTGGCCGTCTAGGTTCTTTGACTTCAGCTTCCAGAAGCCCCAGCCTGCTTGCCCAATTGTGAGGGATTCTAGGAACTGAAGTCCGAAACATCTGAAGACTCAAAGACTTGAGAGCCATGGTTTTATTATCCATAGTTAGGCACATCTGTATTTCATTGCAATGCATATGGTTTAATATTCAGTGTCTTGTAACATTATAAAAAGGTAGAAAGTATGGGAGAAAAAAGTGTGGCAGCCCCTTTAAGACTAGTTTCTATTTTCGCATGAGCTTTTGTGGATATAAACTCACTTCTTCAGATGCAGTATAGACTCTTTACTGTGCCTGAAGAAGTGGGTTTATAGCCACAAAAGAGAGCCTCTCAGTGGTAGCTTACTAATCTGTAAGTAAATCTGAGTATCATGGAGCTTTGCCACACACAACCCCTTGAAGCCATTTTTGCAGGCCCCAGACTCATCCTGCCCCCACAAAGCTTTCTGGTATAAAAAATAGGGGGGGTTAAAAATGACCAGTTGCCACTCATGGAGGCCCTAAACCCCAAATCTAAACTGGAAGTGGACTTCTGGTCACTATTACTTGTGATTTTTGGCCAGTTTTCCAAGTTTTCAGGACCAGTACAGCCCACAGCAGGTCCTAAAGGGCAAAAAATGTCTACCTTAGTGAAGTTGATCACCCTGGCCCAGTTTTCAGTTATGGCTTGGTTTGGTGAACATTTATATAATAGCAATGTTTTATTTTAAAAGAAAAAGTAAAAAGGAACACTTTAAACCAAACTTTCCAATTTACTTCCCTTTATTGTTCACAACAGTTTTTACTTTAAGAAAATATTCATTCCATATTAATAGACTTTACTAAAATATTCAGCATTCATCATTTTGCTCAGTTGTTTCTTGCTCTTTAATTATGTTACTTATGATTGGCATATTATCTGTAGCATCAAGTGTGCTATTATACTGAATTGGCAATTCTGAATGGAGCTGAAGTTTAATCGCATAGACTACCGTATTTCTCTCTCTCTCTCTGGCTTTTCTTCGCAAACGAAGATTCAGGAAGGACTCATCCCGCGCTTTCTGCAAGCGCGCTGATGACTAAAAAGGCCAATCCGAGATAAACAAGTCCGGTTGCAAAAAGCACAGCAGAAGGTCTCCTTGGGTGATGTTTTTGGGTTGTGATTCTTTCTGCGTTGTCGTTTCTCTTCAAGACTTGTTCGTCGTGAGTTCTCAAATAAGGCTGCAGCATTGTGGATAGTGCGTCTCCATGCCTCCCGATGTGAGGCCAGGGCGGACCACTGTTGGTGATCAATTTGGCCAAGCCTGAGATGTTGTTTCAGGGAGTCTTTGTATCGCTTTTTTGGAGCGCCCCTCTTACGCTGACCCGTGGCGAGTTCACCGTAGAGTAGTATTTTTGGGAGGCGATGGTCCTCCATCCTAGAAACGTGCCCTGCCCAGCGCAGCTGTGTTCTCAATATCATGGCCTCAATGCTGGTGATCCCTGCTTGCTCAAGGACAGCAACATTCGTCACATAGTCAGTCCAGTGTATATTTAGGATTGTGCGTAGACAGCGCTGATGAAAGCGCTCGAGGAGTCGTAGGTGGTGGCGATAGGTGACCCATGTTTCAGATCCATAAAGGAGGATAGACAGTACGATGGCTCTATACACACTGATTTTTGTGCTTTGCCTCAGGTGTTTATTGCTCCAGACTCTTTTGTGAAGTCTTCCAAATGCACTATATGCCTTTGCTAATCTGTGATCGATCTCTTTGTCAATCTTGGCATCTGAGGAGATGATGCTTCCCAGGTAGGTGAACTGCTGAACGGACTTGAGCACAGATTTGCCGACGGCAATGTGGGGATGGTGGTGTTCGTCCTGTGGTGCAGGCTGGTAAAGAACTTCTGTTTTCTTCAGGTTGACTTCTAGCCCAAACAGCTCTGCAGCTGTTGCAAAGCAGGATGTTAGGCGCTGCAGAGCTCCTTCTGTGTGGGCAACAAGGGCAGCATCATCGGCGAAGAGCAGCTCACGGACTAGATAGTTTAGAGTCTTAGTGTGAGCCCTCAGACGGCTTAAGTTAAACAAGCTACCACTATCGAGGCATAACACTGCTCTCTATTGCTGGAAAAATCCTTGCAAGGATACTCCTGAACAGGTTAGTTCCTGCTATTGCAGAAGAACTTCTCCCTGAAAGCCAATGTGGCTTCAGAGCCAATAGGAGTACTACAGACATGGTATTTGCCCTTAGGCAACTGCAAGAAAAATGTAGGGAGCAGAACAAGGGTCTCTATGTAACATTTGTCGACCTCACCAAAGCCTTTGACACTGTAAGTAGAAAAGGTCTGTGGCAGATCCTGGAAAGACTAGGATGCCCCCCCAAATTCCTTAAAATGATTATCTTGCTACACGAGGGACAGCGTGGTCAAGTCAGATATGGCGATGCTCTTTCAGAGCCCTTTCTAATAACTAATGGAGTGAAGCAAGGTTGTGTTCTTGCACCAACTTTATTTACAATCTTCTTTAGCATGATGCTCCAAAGGGCTATGGCAGAGCTTGAAGAAGACGACGGCATCTATATACGCTACCGTACTGATGGTATTTAACATACACATTAAACAGTAACTTCATCCTTATCAAATTGCTTCTCGTGTGTGATTAAGTCTTCATAGAGCCAAAGTAACTGAACTACAGAAGTATACAAGTTGGAAATTATCTGAATATGATATGTGTTTTTATCAAGTGTGTTGTCGAGTTTTTTTAACAATAAAAAGAAAATAAGATCCCTCCTGGATTTAAAATGGTTGTGTGGAGGACGGAATAGAAAGACACTGTGAAATTGTTCTCCATTCTAGGGGTATTTGAAGGCATTTGGGGCCTTTTTCCCAATTTTTTAAAATGTATATGTTGGCAGATGGGGGAATCAATACAGATGCCCTACTCCTGACACTTGCCCACTTCTTTCTAGGCTTTCTAGGAAAACAATCCAACATAAGTGGGGAAAGTCCTATAGGGAAATTTCTATGTGGCCACTGCAGTGGTTCCACCAGTTTTGTCCAAGTCAAACACTTTACTAATCCTGTAGATATATTGATTCTGTAACTGTAATACAAAAGGGGATGATCTATGTTGTGCAATTCTCTGTTAAGGAACTTGGCCAACATATGAATTAGCTTCATGAGGCACAGTGGCGGCACTGGGGGGTGCGGACAGGTTGAACCACACCACGTGACACCATCAGAGGGAGGGGTGACACCAACCTTTGTGACACCACAGATTAGACTATTAGATCTGAAATGAAGTATGACCAAAAAAAAAAAAAAAGATGTATTTTTGGATACCAAAGTGAGAAAGGAGTAAAATCAGTTTGCTGCTGATATGCATAGGAAAGTAATAGATGATAATTCTCCACTGAAGTCTTCCTCTTGTGATCAGAACTTGTTTTTTTTTAACTACAGCTCCCAGAATCCAAAATCTCCTTCACACAACACAATTATTATATTTATTTATTTATTTATTTATACCCCGCTCTTCAGCCACAAGGCTATCAGAGCGGCTTACAAATTGTTTTAAGCAATAGCTATTTACACATCTACACCATTAAACAGTTTCCAATGTGTGTTAGCTAATAGTGGTATGATTCCACTTTAACTGTCATGGCAACATCCTGTGGAATCCTGGGATCCACAGTTTAGTTGGAGGGGCTTTTAGAATCCTCAACCAGATTGCTCCTCTGGTGCCTCTAACCAATCTACAAACCCTAGGATTCCATAGGATGTAGCCATGGTAGTTAAAGTGGAATCATAGTGCTATAATTGCATAGTGTGAAAGGGCTCAAAAAATCTGCTTCTAAGAGATATAGTCCAAACAAACAAGTTTTCCAAATTGTGATTCTAACTCTCTTGTATTTTAGAGATCACACAGACCTAGAGCTTAGTTTGGGTTGCCTGGATGGAGCTAGCAGTCTGGCATTAAGCAGCTTGCTCTGGAACAGCAGGACCTGATTCAACTAGAAAGGGGGTTCAGTCAGTGGTGGTTGGTGGCACCTCTGTCAGGGGGCAGTGAATCCACTCAGGTTTTGAATCACTTTAGCAAGACAATCCATGGTGTTGAATGTATTTAGGGGTATAGGGATTCAGCACCTTGGATAGCTTCCTTAATATGCAAACTGAAAGTGGAGTAGAGTCACTGACCTGGGAGCCTACCAGTTGCTACTGGGCTGCATGTTGTTGCTACCGGTGGTGCTGCCTTGAAAGACAAGTATGCAAGCAGCTAGGAGTGAGTGGGAAAGTGCTGGCACAAAGCAAAACAATTGGGGCAAGAAATGACTGATGTGCTGCTGTGCTCGGGCATGCCAAATCAAGAAAGCAGTTGCAGTGGGCAGAAAGCCATAATTTGCTGTCCACACTTCTGAATCTGCCACCTGAATTGTTTTAGTCTGCCTCATGAAAGCAGGCTCCCACATGGCAGGGATAAGGGAAGGGCAAATTTAACTGGGACTGGGAGGTCCAGAGAGGCCCAGCTCAAGCTGCAATACCCATTGCTACAAGGGAAAATGTAGGGTGAACTGTAAATCATGCCTGAGGCTATTTATAGAAACCTATTTCCTAGTATCTATGTATGTCTTTTCCAGATCCTGTAAGGTTTGCTGGAGCCAATTAGAAGGAGTGTTAGAGCAATCTCAGGAAACATTCTGAACTGCTGGGGCTTTTGGCCTTTTCCCCACTCCAAGGTCTTTTTGTAGAACAGAAAGAATGTGCTTATGCAGTTATACTACAACCGTGTGAAACTGAAATAATTTATTTGTTTTCCTCTATTTGACATGGTCTATAATTTCAAGAACTATAAATCCCATATCAAGAACTACATGTTCCAAAAGCAGAAAGGAACAAAAAAGTAAGAGAGAGGGGGAAAGTACTGCTTCTCAGAGTGGAAAAGTATGCTCTTCCTTTTGCTAAGATTTGCCACCTCCTGTTTTATGTCTCTGATTCACTCACATGTAAAGTTTCTGTGCATTGTTAAATATTGATTGCTTTGAATAGGCTCACATATATAGATGACACTGCCCAAACATTCCATTCGGTTGTAAAATATGTCACTACAGCATTGGGATATGGAAGGTGCTTCTAAATGTCTACTTCACAAGTATCCCTCAGAGCTTTTTCTGAGAATTTTCCTTGTAAAAAAGAAAACTTCTTTAAATTGGGGGAAAGAATACTGTATTAACTACCCCCCCTTATATCGCCTGTGGCTGTTGTTGTCTGTATCCTTCATGGATGTTGTTTTCTCACTCGAAAGGGGAGCTGTATTCAAAGAAGTAAGATTGCTCTTATGCTGCTAATTCCATTATACAGTAATTTAAAATATACCTGTTGGGTATTTTTTACAAGTAACCCCATCCAACTCTAGAATTGTAATTGAGAAACCGGATGGAAGCCCACCATATAGTATGATACAGAAGCACTTGCTTGTCGCTCTTACTATGTGTCATTAACTATTACCATCAAGAAGAAACTACTTCTAGATCCTTAAACTACAAGAATACATGGAAATGGACATGGTTCCATGCATAATTAGAAATACAAGAGATATTTATAGGAAAGTGTGGAAAGAATTAATTTGAATATTTTAAGAATACCTGTGGTGATCTGGTTACTAAAAGAATAGTTATAGAAAATAAATATGAAAAAGAACCTATTATAAAATCACAAGGAAATACATAATGATAGGAAAAAATCAATAGATTTCTAATCAAATATATATAAGTAACGAGAAAAAGTAATAGAAAATGGTATTTGAAATCAGATCGATTGGAAGTCATTTCAGTTTTTGTGATATGTAGGTTAGTGTATGTAAGGTAGTTGTGTAGAGTGGCTGTTCATGTAGTGATAAAGTATCCACGGATTTGGTATCCATGGATTTAAGTATTTACAGCTTGAAAATATTCTTTAAAAAGTAATAATCCACCAAGCAAACCTTGATTTTGCTGTCTTATATAAGGGACACCATTTTGCTATGCCATTGCATAATTTATTATGGATTTTGGTATCCACAGGGTCCTGGAACCAAACCCCAGTGAATATGAAGGGACAACTGTTATGTTGTATAGGATTGTGTGAGTAGATGTAATATGTTGTTTAAATTGCTTGTATATCATGCTGTCTCTTCTATGTTTTTAAATACATCTCAATAATTCAATAAAAATAATAATTAAAAAAGAAAAAGGAATTACATCTCTAGACTAATCCTAAGCATGTTTACTCGAATAGATATTGACAGCAATTAGACCCACAGCATCCTAGTGATCTTAATAGAACTAACTTCCTCCTCCGCCCATCAAAGTATGCAAGGCCGCGTAGCTAGCCTTTCAGGGCAAAGAAGAGGAAGGAGAGGGGCGGGGCTATGCAAATAACCCCTTGGGACTCAGGTCCTTTGCGAAGGTCGGCAGTGGAAAGAGACGTCGGAGATCAATACGCATGCGCGGGTGCTTGTCATGTAGACAGCGTCTCCCCGCCCCCACCGGAAGTGTCTGCTGCCTTTTTTTTCCTCGGTAGCCCAATGTCATTTCCGGCGTGTGGGCGCGCGGCTTGATTCGCTCAGTTTGGCTGGGTTCGCTGGCGCTGAGGCCGCCGCCTCCGAGGAAATGGCGGGTAAGCGGGCCATGGCGGGAGGGAAGGAGGGAGGCTGTCTGTGGGGCTCCGTCCCGGGGCTGGCCAGAGCAGAGGCACCCAGGGTCGTGGGCTTAAAAAACGGGGCCCCGTTTGGCTCCCGGATTCTCCCCAGCTCACTCCTCTCAGGGGAGGCTGAAGTCCTCTCCGTTGCCGGGCGTCTGGCGGAGGGGAGGGGAGGAGAGGATCTGTCTGAGGAGACGGCGAAGGAAGGAAGGAACGGCTGCCCTCCTCTCCGTAGCAGTCTCTGCATAACGGCTGCTGCTAAATACTTATTTCGTTTATTTATTTATTTATTAGTTATTTATACCCCGCTCTTCAGCCACAAGGCTATCAGAGCTGCTTACAAACTGTTTTAAGCAACAGCAATTTACACATCTACACCGCATTAAGCAGTTTCCAATGTGTGTTAGCTAAATACGAAATGAGTTGACCTGGGGTCGGTGAGGGTGAGGTGGTTGGCCTGGTGTGTTCGGCAGTGGCTCTATAAGATTAAGAGGCAGCACTTAAACATGAGGTTCTGTAGACTCTTTGACATCTCTTCGTTGCCAAACAATAGGCTTCTGTGTTTTATGTGGTTGTTTCTCTCTCTTGTTGTTGTTGTTGTTGTGTGCCTTCAAGTCGTTTTCAAACTATGGTGACCCTAAGGGTAACCTATCACAGGGTTTTCTTGGCTAGATTTGTTCAGAGGGAGTTTGCCATTCCCTTCCTTGGGGACGGAAAGAGGATGACAGAACAATGGGCTCGAGCTACAGGAAAAGAGATCCCACCTAAACGTTAGGAAAAACCTCCTGAAAGTAAGAGCTGTTCGACAGCAGAATACGCTGCCTCAAAATGTGGTGGAGTCTCCTTCTTTGGAGTTTTTTAAACTGAGACTGGATGGCCATCTGTCAGGGGTGCTTTGATTGTTTATTCCTGCATGTCAGGGGGTTGGACTGAATGGCCCTTCTGGTCTCTTTCAGCTGTATGGTTCTCTGATGGTAACTGTGTGGGACATTTGTGTCCCAAGACAAATGTAAAGTCTTCAAGGCAGGGAAGGGGGCAAGATATGATGGCTCTTTCTGTGAGGTATATACCCATCTACTTGCATGCCACACACACACATGCTTGATAAGAAATTGTTTTTTGGAGATGGGGTTAGTGATGGCAGGTGCCTGGAAGCTGCTAGCAGGCTATGCATTGGTGCACCTAGTCTGGATTGTGAAAGCATCTAAGGATTCCTCTCCACCCAATTACTGAGCTTTAGGTTCGTGGTTTTGTACCCCCACTCAGCATCAGGTATCCTGTTAGCTCTGTCTTCTTGTGTTGGTCAAGTGTCAGTGTTGTCAAAGCCTCAAGTGCGTGGCTGCTCCTAGATAGGCTTCAAGATGTGCAGCTGGGGTTGTGATAACATAAAAACTTGAGCAGGAGTGGTTCCCCAAGTAGGCTTTGAGGGTGTAGGGGTAGCCACCCCAGTATGTGGATGTTCTGGAAGGAGACTGTGTCAGTGGTAATAGCCCCACTTCTCTGCAGTTTCCTGGAGACACCTTTGCACAATCAAACTGTGAAGGGCGATTTAGGCAAGGTTGAAGCTTCAACAGTTATCTATTGCAGTAATCAGTACAGGTGTGCAGAACCTGAGTCCTGCCAGATGTTGTGAGAGTGCAACTCCCATCCTGTCTGATCATTGGCTGTGCTGCTTGGGCTGACTGGAGAAGACCAACATCTAGCAGACCAAAGGTTCTTCATCTGTAGTCAAATAACTTTAAGAGTTATTAGAGAATGCTAAGGGACATTTTTCTACTCTTACAGTTATAAGGCTTAAAATAGAGAACCTTTGGCCGTCAACAGATGATACATTCAAACTCATACACATAAAATGTAGTACTGAAAGAGTTAATATGTTGGGTACTTTAACATACAGCTTTATCAGGATTGTGTGAAAAAAGCAGTGATGGAAAAAAATATATTGAATATTTTATCATTTAATGTCTTCCTTTATGGATTTACATACTGATCTAAATGCATATTGATAGATGTGATAAATGACAGATAATCAACGTGGATAGATTATGTTGATAGATAAATGCCAGATGAGAGAGCAGGCAACATTAGCTTCAGAGCTAAAGACCAAGTCCTGTCTTCTGCAGAATTTTGGACTACTTCTCATCTCAAAGCTACAGCTATCATTCATTTGGGTATCCCAAAAGTTGTCTATAAAGCCTACTTGAGCTTTCTCAGCATTTAAATTGTAATCCATAACCTAGATTTGGGCCCCACATAAAACCTGTCAAATGAAGGAAAGTGTAAACATAAAACCCAGTAAATGTAGAACTGAAGGGATATAATAGTCTCTTATAAAATAGTAATTAAAAAAATACTGGATGGCAGTCTCATATGTGCATAAAAGTGGAATATCCCTTATCTGGAATTCTGAAACTTGAAATTCTCCAAAATCCAAAATTGTCTACATGGGTGGCTGAGATAGCTTTCTGATGGTTCAGTGTTGACAAACTTTGTTTCATGGTCAAAATTATTAAGAATATTGTGTATAAAGTTACCTTCAGGCTATGTGTATAAGGTGTATATGAAGCATAAATGTGTTGAGATTTGGGTCCCATCTCCAAGATCTCTCTCTCTCTCTCTCTCTCTCTCTCTCTCTCTCTCTCTCTCTCTCTGGCTTTTCTTTGCAAACGAAGATTAAAGAAGGACTCATCCCATGCTTTCTGCAAGCGCGCTGATGACTAAAAAGGCCAATCCGAGATAAACAAGTCCGGTTGCAGAAAGCACAGCAGAAG
Source organism: Gambelia wislizenii (assembly GCA_030847615.1). Classification (NCBI taxonomy): domain Eukaryota; kingdom Metazoa; phylum Chordata; class Lepidosauria; order Squamata; family Crotaphytidae; genus Gambelia; species Gambelia wislizenii. Next base: position 281,503,588 of record JAUMIR010000001.1, on the reverse strand, counting down.
GTCTCCTTGGGTGATGTTTTTGGGTTGTGATCCTTTCTGCGTTGTCGTTTCTGCAAGTGTTCCGAAATACAGAATATTTCTGGTCCCAAGCATTTTGGGTAAAGGATACTCAACCTGTAATATGATTCTGATGGGATGTGCTTCCTGCCCCCAATATATGCTTCATGGGTCTACTCTGGTACATGAGGGCTAAAAATAATTGGAAGTTTGTGTGTGCTATATTACAAACAGGTTCTGGTTCTTCTGCTTCTGATATTTCAGAAATGGCAGGAAAGGACAGGAAGAGGAATAGCAATGACAATTTCAAGAAGGGAATCTGGTAATCCAACTTGACTAGAGATTTTCTCCAAGATGTAGTTTGATTTATACCCTGGCTTTCTCCCAAAATGGGACTCAAAGCAGTTTACAATATCAGCTAAAATAGGTAAAACAAAATGTGGTATAAAGGTTTTTAAAAAGCATTAAACCATCAATGTAATTAAAACATTACTTTTAAGATATTTAAAACAATTTAAAACACATATTACATAACCAGGCATACCCATTTCACATCCTTTTACCCCTACCAGTTAAAGATTGAAGGACAATTTAGATAGAAAAGTCCTGGCCTACCAGCAAAATGAGTTTGATAGCCCAGGAACAGGGGCTGAGAAAGTTGTCTGTCAGTGTCCTCAGCAGACAAGCCTGGGAGGATGGTGGGATGAAGAGAAATCCGCCCCCTCGCCCCCAGAGATCAGGGTAGGCTGATATGGAAAGATAGTGGCATAGGTCAGGTAACCTGGACCTAAGCAATATGCGGTTGATCTCTGGTTCCTCAGTGGAAAGCCCAGGGTCCCTAATGAGGGAAGAAAATGCACGTGCTTATCTAACGAACATGACACTTCTGGTTGCAGTCCTTTTTGAAGCGTCAAAATAATGATCTGTTGATAATTATCTGTTGATAATGATAAAGCAGAATTCTTTAATTTCATTTAGTACTAGTGACTAAGATTTTATTATAAACATCATAGACAAATAAAGACATATACTTTCTTGTTGTATTTTAATTTGTAGCTTTAACAGACAAGTTTCAACAGTCCCATTGTCAAAGAAAAGGTAGGACATCCCACCCCCAGGACAGCATTCTTTTTGCCACTGAAACATACAATCAGATACTTGCACAGAAAATCTAGGGCTTTTTTGATTGCACGCAGGATTATGTTTAAAGCTTTATGATTGTCTCTGGCAGAATCATGGAAGTGAATCTGGGCTACAAAGGATCGTGAGCATCAGTAGCTATTACAGTAGTTCTGGGGATGGGGTGGACTCTTGGTGCCTTAGGTGATCAATTATGCTCATATGTTACTGTTGCAAATAAGCAATGTTCCACAGTTGTGTTTGCTATGGCAAGCATTTCATCGCTCTCTGCCAATGCAGTAAGATGGGTCCCACGTGCCTCTCCAGCTTGAAAAAGGGAAAGAGGAAGAGATGACCTTTTGCTCCTGTTGGATGAACTGGATGCAGTCAGCTCAAGCAAAACTGCAAGGGAAGGTTGCAGGTTGCTCTTTGCTGTTTGGTGACACTCAGAGTTTATCTGCTGCCATATGAGACCCAACCATTCCCTCAGGCAAGTTTAAAGCTGGAGTGGGGGGTTGAGGAACATCCCTGTCAGCCCCCTGCAGATCGTATCTGCTCCATGCTTAGACATGGGGGTGGTTGGGAAGTAAGAAGTTGTCTTATGTGGAGGTGTAGAGTGAGGTGTGGTATTTTACATTTTTTAATATTTATTTAGGTATTGATACACCGCTCTTCTGCCACAAAGGCTCTCAGAGAGGCTTACAAATTGTTAAGCAACAGCATTTTACTCATCTATACTGCTTTATTGCGCACTAGGCACTAAGCAGTTTCCAATGTGTGTTAACGAATTTCCCCCACAAGCTGGGTACTAATTTTACTGACCTATGAAAGCATGGAAGGCTGAGTGAATCTTGGAGCCTTTGTGATCAAACTTACAACATTGTGGCTGCAGTACAGTAGGAGCCCTGTATCTGCTGGGGATTGGTTCTGGGGGGGGGCGTGGATACTGAAAACCTTGGATAATAGCGAACTCCATTGAAAATAATGAGACTTCTGGTTTAGAATACCATAGAATTGCCTTGGAGGACCTAGAAAATGGCTAGAGGGGACACATTTTCTAGGAAGACTCTATGCTAGATGTGCTGTTCTGTGTAATTGTGTAATTGAATTGTGATAATTGAATCAGTGATACTGGGATCCTACTGTACTGACATTTAACTACTGTGCCACCAGGGCTCCCTCAGCAACTAATAGCCCAGTCCTGTGCATGTCTATTCAGAAGGCTGCCCCTCAAGGTTTCTTGGGAATTAATCCTGAGTAAACAAGTAAAGGAGCACATTTTGTATACACTTAGCTGGAAATAAAACCCCATTGAAGTCAGTGGGATTTGGATCTGAGTAGACAAGCATAAGGTTGTCCTGAAGTAGGGCCCAAACTCCAGGTGACAACAAAGTTTGACCTTCTAAGACTGGCCAAAATCTGTGAACGGCTTTAAACTAACTTCAAGAAAGTTACTAGTATCCAGAAATATGCCTGCATCCTTAAAGATGAAAAATAAAAGGCAACTTACATAAAGCATTTTTCCTTGGCCAGCTTTACTTACCTCAGGTAGGTGACTAATTACATGTTTGACATTTAAGTACTGGGACTCTATATAGGGGCTTGTGGACTGCTGTGCTCATATTATTCTTTATTTTGTTATAATTATGATCCTTCTCTCAGGGTCACTTTTCTTTGTTTTGTATCCATATGATATCTGGTTAATTTTCAGAGAAACAGATTGGAGTATGTTGGTGTGGTCAAAGATCTTTTCTTGAAACACTTCTTGAAGTGGTGAGAATATGCTTAATCTTTTCTTTAGGGCTCTCTGCTATGGAGAAGAAATTGGCTGAGTACAAGTGTAATACAAATGAAGCAATTCACCTAAAATTAGGTAAGGTTTTAAAATGTGTTTTTGATGCTTAGCTCAGACATGCTGCTTGACTCCTAATTTTTGAGTGCTAGAGCTACCAAAATACCAGTAGCCATGGTTTCTTCAGTTTTCTTTTGTCCCCGTACATGAGGGCATTACTATATAGCTAGTATCACATGGAACAGCAATGTGTGGGAAACAAACTGATGTTGGTTCGCAGTATATGCTCCAGTTTCACAATTAATTGTGTGCTGAATATTTTACAAACTATCCTGATAGTTATTACTCTGGTTTCCATCGGTACTGGACTAGTAAAACAGACAAGCAGGTATAATTCTTGGAGCAGTGTATTAGGTCTGAGTTCAAATATTGGTATTTGTGTAAAATGCTAACAAGTATTCTTTCTGCAGAGCAGAGAACAGGATGGACCACATAAGAAAAATGTCACCAAACTGCAACCTGCAGGTTATAGTCAAATAATTGATATTGAGGGGGAAATGCCTACTGTGCAGCAGTTTGCTTACACCGCTGTTTCTCATCTGTTTTAAGTGGTGTCTTCTTAAGTCTTTATTTAATTGATTTCTGTTTGCATCATTAGTTCCAATTGTTTAATCTTTCACTGATAGCTTAGACTTCACATAGAGTTTTAGGAAATACTGAATGAAACAGCCCTAAGTTTTCATGAGGAGTCTGGAAATATGCTTATAGAAAATTGTCTAGAAAATTATAGAAATAGATTCTCAACTCTCAAAACTCCCCTCTCCCAGTTCTGAACCAGAGACCCTTCAGTTTTCTCCATCTGAGAAACATCTGTGATGAATTTTTATTTTTTTTCTATCAGTCCGTTTCCCAGAGGATTTGGAAGATGACAGCACAACATTCCATCCAGAGTTCAGCCATCAAGTTTTTGGGGATGAGTAAGTGATGGAACAATATCAAAAATAGGTTGAGTGTTGAACAGGTTTTAAAAACTAATACAAAATATTTATTTAACTGTTTGCAGCTAGTCTAGTGAACTGACCCTATGACCTCATTATACTTAGTTATAATTTGTGTAACACTTGCAGTGCTCCCTAGCTGTAAGTCTGAACTGTTTCTCTAAAAGAATAATGGTTTTAATTTCAGTATGAGAAGAAGAATATTCAGTCATTATTGCAGTCATATATTTGGCTCCACCTGAGACGTTATCAGTATATGATGGCCTTTGTGCCAGCGACTGTCTCAGTCTAGATCTTAGAACTACAGGTAAAATTTGGTTGTTCCATCCATCTGCCAGTGGAACAAATTCTACCTCCTCCATATCTCGCAAGCCCAAATCTGTTGTGGGCAGTCCAGGAACCATTTGAAGCAGATGTTGGGAATACGTGGGAATGGAGGGGCCAGAAATATATACAGTTAGGTCCAGAAATAATTGGATATGGACATAAGTTTTGTTATTTCAGTTGTTTACCAAAACAAATTCAAGCTACAGATAAATAATGAAAATGGGCTTAAAGTGCAGTCTCTCAGCTTTAATTTGAGGGTATTTGCATCCAAATTGGAGGAAGGGTTTAGGAATTATAGCTCTTTAATATGTAGCCCCCTCTTTTTCAAGGGACCAAAAGTAATTGGACAATTGACTCAAAAGCTGTTTCATGGAGAGATGTGGGCTTGTTATTTCTTCATCAGTTAAGCAGGTAAAAGGTCTGGAGTTGATTCTAGGTGTGGCATTCGCATTTGGAAGCTGTTACTGTGAACCCACAACATGCAGTCAAAGGAGCTCTCCATCCAAGTGAAACAGGCCATCCTTAGGCTGCCCCCCCCCAAAAAAAAAATCCATCAGAGAGATAGCAGGAAAATCAGGAGTGGCCAAATCAATAGTTTGGTGTATTCTGAGAAAAAAGAGTGCACTGGTGAGCTCTGCAACACCAGAAGGGCTGGATGTCCATGGAAGACAACAGTGGTGGATGATCATAGGATCCTTTCCATGGAAAAGAAAAACCCCTTCACAACATCCAGCCAAGTGAAGAACACTCTTCAGGAGATAGGCATATAATTTTCCAAATCTACAATAAAGTGAAGACTTCACGAGAGCAAATATAGAGGGTTCATCACAAGGTGAAAAAAAACAGAAAGGCCAGATTAGACTTTGCAAAAAAAAAAAAAAATCTAAAAAAGCCAGCCCAGTTCTGGCACAACATTTTTTCGGACAGATGAAACAAAGGTTGACCTGTACCAGAATGATGGGAAGATAAAAGTATGAGGAAGGCTTGAAATGGCTTCACATCATCTGTAAAATACGGTGGAGGCAGCATGATGGCATGGGCATGTATGGCTTCCAATAGCACTGGGTAACTAGTGTTTATTGATGATGTGACAGAAGATAGAAGCAGCCAGATGAATTCTGAAGCATATAGGGATATATTGTCTGCTCAGATTCAGCCAAATTCAGCAAAGTTGATTGGACAGCGATTCACTTTACAGATGGACAGTGACTCAAAACATACTGTGAAAGCAACCCAGGAGATTTTTTAAGGCAAAGAAGTGGGAATATTCTGCAATGGCCGAGTCAATCACCTGATCTCAACCCAATTGAGCATGCACTTCACTTGCTGAAGACAAAACTTCAGGCAGAAAGACCCACAAACATACAACAGCTGAAGAAAGCTGCAGTAAAAGTCTAGCAAAGCATCACAAAGGAGGAAACCCAGTGTTTGGTGGTGTCCATGCATTCCAGACTTCAAGCAGTCATTGCTTGCAAAGGATTCTCAACAAAGTATTTAAAATGAACATTTCATTTATGATTTTGTTAATTTGTCCAATTACTTTTGGTCCCTTGAAAAAGAGGGGGCTACATATTTTAAAGAGCTATAATTCCTAATCCCTTCTGTCAGTTTGTATGTGAATACCCTCAAATTAAAGCTGAGACTGCACTTTAAGCCCATATTCATTATTAAACTGTAACTTGAGTTTATTTTGGTAAACAGCTGAAATAACATAACTTGTGTCACTGTCCAATTATTTCTGGACCTAACTGTATTGCTCATGCAGTGTTGGATATGCCTATATCTCTGAGTATGTGTTAAGGTTATATTAATAACCAGCTGGACTTGGCATACCATATGCTGTTAAAAAACTCCCAAAAACATTCCTGGTAAACATCACGCCGGTTGCCTGGGTTTTGTTGCAGCGGCGGCAGCAGCATCCCGCCACCACTAGTTGACTGCCTGGGTTCTGTCACGGCAGCAGCGGCGGCTTACCATCACCACCAGTTGACTGCCTGGATCCTGTTGCAGTGGCAGTAGCGGCATCCCATCGCCAGTTGACTGCCTGGGTCCTGTTGGAGCGTCAGCAGCAGTGTCCCACTGCTGCTGGACCCAGTGTACCATATGCCATTATAAAACTCCCCCCAAAATTTCTGGTAGACCGCATGCCTGGTTGCCTGGGTTCTGCCACAGTAGCAGCAGCGGTGTGCTTCCGCCTCTACTGCTAGTTGACTGCCTGGGTCCTGTTGCAGTGACAGCAGCGGTGTCCCGCTACCAGTTCCAATTGACTGTCTGGGTTCTGTCACAGCAGGAATAGGAATGATACTACTGTGTAGACTTAAATCATAAGGGAATTGTGCAGCCCCGAGGCATTGGTGAACTGGAAAGGCCTGCAGACTTAGTAACTATAGCCAACACTGTAGCACATTGTTTGGTTGCTCCCAGTATGCAAATTGGCCATGAATGGCAGGAGTGGATTGTGAGGTGGAGAGGGAGTTTGCATGTGGGGGTGATTTGCATGTGGGGGCGATTGGCTGAGGGAGTGACAGGAGTGGCCAGTCAGCACACTGAAAGAGGCAACATACCTAAACCCGTTGTACATACCCAAGAGTTCTAAATATATAGATGCACTTTTATTAAACATGTTTAAATAGAATCTTCTTCACAAGTGATTTAATCATTGCAATTGGCTGTAACACTGAAAGCTCCCAAAAGATACTGCTGGTTCATGTGGCTTGTTTTTCTATACAGTTATGTACAAAGGTAGCTTTAATAAGGAATAAGAGGCTAAAATAATTGTGTACACTGGATCTAAGGTGCTACAAAACTTGTTACCTCACTGCTGTAGATGTTTCAGTACTTTTAGAAACTACCTCCTTGTTGCCTTTTCAGCTTTTTGCGGTTAAACTAAATTGCTAACAGTTGATGTGCAGGCAACGGGTGGCAGTCCTAAATAATAAGGAATTTTAGGCTTGAAATGTGCCTAGTGAGGTTTTTTCCCCCCACTTTTGAAGAGTGGGTTCTTATACTTATTATAGTTTGCTTTTGGACATCCCCTGAAGTTAAAAAGTAGTCTGATATAGAATCATAGATTTGGAAGAGACCACAAAGGCCATCTAGTCCAACCCCCTGCCCTGCAGGAATACCCAATCAAAGCACTCCTGACAGATGGCCATCCAGCCTCTGTTTAAAAACCTCCAAAGGAGTCTCCATCACACTCCGAGGCAGTGCATTCCACTGTCAAACAACTCTTACCATCAGGAGGCTCTTCCTAATGTTTAGGTGGAATCTCTTTTTCTGTAGTTTGAGTCCATTGCTCCATGTCCTAGTCTCTGGAGCAGAAGAAAACAATATGGCACAGCAAGTTGCTGCTGAGCAACACAAACCCAAGGCCACCTTGGGCATGTGGAGCTAGTCACATAAATCTGATAAAAATGGAATTCAGCTGAAACTATTGCTATTACTGCAATACCCAGCTCTGCCCCTTGACAGAAATTCAGTCATTCAAATGAAGGCAGAATGCCTGCTCTAGATATTTCTGATAAACTTGTAAGTTAATTCCTTTTGTTCTATGAGACAGAATTAATGGAACAATGGGACACTACTGTTACACATGGCTACATTGATGGGATTTATAAGATGATATTAATGGGTCTCTTTCTAGACATCTATGCTAATATTATCCTTTATATAGTGTTATCTATGTACATGGCACTTTACATTAAAACAAGCAAACAAAACAAATCTATGCTAATACTATAACTTGGAAAAAAAGCGACATCTTTCTGTATAGGAGTGGATTTTTGTCTTGGTGGAATTGATTAGCATTACATTATAAAAATTAAGCTAATTCTTCTTTCTCTTGCAGTGAGGTTGCCTTTGGTTACAAGGGATTGAAGATTCTTTTGTACTACATTGCTGGTAACTTGTCAACATTGTTTCGCGTTGATTATACATCCAAAGTTAATGAGAACTTTGATTGTGTGGAGGTAAAGTCAAATGTTCAGATGTTACTGCAGCTAGCTAAGTTTGCCATTTTACCTGAAACTCTCATCTTACTTTTTTCTAATGTTTTTATGACTATGTGCCTGTTCTCAAATTGCTCCATCACTGCATATTCGCCATTCTGCTCTTACTGACTATAGCTTTGATAACTCAAGTCTATATTTAATTTAGTTCTAATATTTTTACAGTACAGGTATCTTTCCATTTCAGCAACTCTCAGCATAGTAGTTCAGGTAGCATTGCTGAATAATATGCCTTTCTTCCTGAGCCAATTTTAATACATAATCCAAAAGGAAAAGTACAGTTCCCTCCACTTAGTTATGCTTCTGTCCTCCTGTACCAAATTAGTACAATCCAGATGTCTGTTTGAGTTCTTTTAGTACTTAAGACATGCAGTACACCTGCATAGATATTCCTGGTATTTGAGGAATATTGGACATAATTGTACTGTTGTACTAACAGTTGTCCAAATATGGTGGAATGTACCATATGAACCCCTTGTTGCAAAGTTGTGCTGTTTTCGTACAAATAAAACTGCATACATGGTAGAAGCCATGTGTGTCTTGATTTTTAACCTTTACAGGGAAATGTTGTATGTCACAAGTGTACTTCAAAAGAGATACATACACACACACACACACACACACAGTGTTTTAGTTGTGTTTAGTTGTACATCTCTTCCCTGATGTAGCACAGCTATAGAAATCATTTGTGTAGCCTTGCAAGAGCTGCTTAAACCTTACCATGCAATAGCTCTAATCTTGTGGAGGGGCAGTCTGTATTGTTCAATCTAGGTAAGTCTAGTGTCGCTATACCATTTCCTTAGGATTTCTTGAATATTTGTGAGACTAAAGTAGGACTTACTACAAGGCAAGAGGTTTCAGACAGTCTCTTCGTTGGATCAGAGCTCTTGTGTGAAATTAGGACTAATGACAATTTTATGTTCCAGGATTTTATCAGTAACATTCTTGATTGCAGGAGCTGATTTCAAACTGTCATGGTTAAAGACTCAGAAATTCTGGCCTCACCTGTTGGCCAGATTAGTTTCTTTCCTTTGTGATAACTATAGATTGTTGTGCTCTCCGAAACCAAGAAAACAAAGGAACATGTAAGACCAAGAGATATGTTTCCAACATCAAAATCATAGCTTAGAAATCAGAAACATGACTTCTGGATTTAGCTGAAAAGTTTAGAAAGTAGGATGATCATACTAGATATCTGTCTTGCAAATTCATTTTCTCTCAGTCCCATTTACCTTCTCCTGTTCTGCTCCCAGACAGTCAAACTGCCATTCTTGCTGTTTGAAAGCTTATTTCTATACTACTTTAGTAACATCTTACAATACCAATTGAATTGAATGTGTCAGTTCTGTGTTATGCTCAGCACCTAAAGAAATTCCAGGAAGAGTGTGTGGCCATAACACTGTTTAGTTATTAAAGTCTTTACGGTACTTGGAACTAATAGTGATTTCTTTAGATATGATGTAGAATTAAAAATTAATCTAAAGACATATGTATTTCCACTGTATGTATACATGTAAGCTTTTCACCAGTTATAAAGATCAGAGAGCAAAATCCAGCTTGATACATAATAAGGGAACACTACTGTATACAAAAAAGTTTGTTTCACACCAACTGCTTAATACCATGTGGTTTTACAGAGATTGCTTAGCATGAGTGGCACATTGATTAAAAGCAACAGTCGTTTAAAAAAACACACATACCATGTAATAGAGAAGCATTTGTCTACTCATTTCAAACTGTAGGAACCTCAGGGTGCAATCACATATTCAGTTACTTGAGAGTAAGTCCCATTGAACTTAATGGGTCTTTCTTCTGAGTAGACATATATAGGGTCACACTGTAATATGGAACTTATGCTGTGTAGCTTACATTTTCAAGTCATCCATTCACTTGGGTGAGTTGCTTCATAGTCTATAGCTACTCCATGTGATCTGGTCACAGATAAATTTTGGCTACAGTCATAATTGATTGCGACAGTTCTTAAATTTACCCCTGGAGATCACAGATGTTGCTGTCACTGATTACCTGATGCGAGTTATCACATTGCTTATAAAAGTGGAATGCCATCATTTGTGAGTGGAGATGTGGGGCTGAAAATATTATCACTACTTTATATAGCAATTTCAAATGTTCAAAGTGCTACATGTGCACTATTTAGTTGTTATTAACTAGCTAGGGTAGCTCAGTATTATTATTGTTCATATTGCAGATTGGGATAGGATAGTTAGGCTGAGAGAGAGAAACTTGCCTTAGACTATATAAACAGTTCAAATCAGGACCACCTTTGCTCTCACCACACTCTCCTAGTGCTCTCCCCATGTGTTGTGCTACAATTCCCATCATTCCTAGTGAGCGTTACCGTGGTCCAATGTGTCTTGTGGGTTCCAGGTAGGGAAAGCTGGAGTAAACCATCTCTCAATTAACTTACATTTTTTACCTGGCACCTGTATTATAAGGCAGTATTGTTCAGCTACATTTCTTTATCTTCTTCCTTGCAAAGACTAGGATAAGTCAGAATTTCAGCAAATGATTATTCCTTGGAATGGAACAGAAATGCCATAGAATCACAGAGTTGGAAGAGACCCACAAGGGCCATCTAGTCCAACCCTCTGCCCTGCAGGAATACCCAATCAAAGCATTCCCAACAGATGGCCATCCAGCCTCTTTTTAAAAATCTCCAAAGAAGGAGACTCCACCACACTCTGAGGCAGTGCCGAACAGCTCTTACTGTCAGGAAGTTCTTCCTAATGTTTAGGTGGAATCTCTTTTTCTGTAGTTTGAACCCATTGCTCCGTGTCCTAATCTCTGGAGCAGCAGAAACCAAGCTTGCTCCATACTCGGTATGACATCCCTTCAAATATTTAAATATGGTTGTCATGTAACCTCTTAACCTTCTTTTCTCCAGGCTAAGCATACTCAGCTCCCTAAACTACTTCTCACAGGCCACGGCTTCCAGACTTCCCACCATTTTGGTTGCCCTCCTCTGGACACATTCTAGCTTGTCAATATTCTTCTTGAATTGTGATGTGCAGAACTGAACACAGTATTCCAGGTGAGGTCTGACCAAAGCAGAATACAGTGGCACTATTACTTCCCTTGATCTAGACACTATACTCCTATTGATGCAGCCTAGAATAGCATTGACTTTTTTCACTGCCACATCACACTGCTGACTCATGTTCAGCTTGTGATCCACTAAGACTCCTAAATCTTTTTCACATGTACTGCCATCAAGCCAGGTGTCACCCATCCTATATCTGTTCATTTCATTTTTACTGGCCAAACATAGTATCCTACATTTCTACCTGTTGAAATTCATTTTGTTAGTTTCAGCCCAGCTTTCTAATCTGTTAAGGTCATTTTGAATTTTGATCCTGTCCTCTGGGGTATTATCTACTCCTCCTAATTTGGCGTCATCTGCAAACTTGATATGAATGTCCTTTATTACCTCATCCAAGTTATTGATAAAGATGTTGAATAGCACTGGGCCCAGGACAGAACCCTGTGGCACCCCGCTAGTCACTTCTCTCCACGATAAAGAGGAGCCATTGGTGACTATCCTTTGGATTCAGCCCATCAACCAATTAAAAATCCACCTAACAGTCATATTGTCTAGGCCACATGTTACTAATTTTTTTGCATGGATATCATGTGGGGACTTGTCAAAGGCCTTACTGAAATCAAGATACACTACATCCATAGCATTCCCTTCATCTACCAAGTTTGTGACTCTATCAAAAAAAGAGAAAAGATTAGCCTGGCATGACTTGTTTTTGAGAAACCCATGTTGACTTTCAGTGATCACAGCATTCTTCTAAATTCTTACAGATTGTTGAATGATCTGCTCTAGAATATTTCCTAGTATTGATGCTTGAGGAATTTGTTGCAGATTTCTGCATGAAATGATCTTATTCACACTTCCTAGGCTAGTGTCCAGATTGGAATTTGTCTAGCCACCAGATTTCCCACTTCTCTGAATCTTGAGGTTAAATTCTCAGCAGGTTGAACATATTTAAGTTTGCATTTTGAGATTATTGTAAATTGCAGATTAATACAAAAACAGAAAAGAATTAAGGGTCAAAATAACATGAAAATGACATACCTTCGAAAACTGCAGTTTCCACAAACATACCCACAATGGGAAAAACACTGTTTAAGTTATTCTATCTCTAATGAATAGTTTACATGTGAATTGCTTCCAAAAAGCACCACCTCAATATTTTAAGGCATTCATATTAGTTTTTTGCAAAACAGCATAAAGGGAGCTAAAATGCTGTCATGCTGGATTTTATCAAGGAGGTGCTTTTCTTTGTATGATACAGACAAATCTTGTATAAGTGTATTTGAATAATTTGAAATTCCCATTTGTGTGTTAAATTCTGTCCTTTCTCATTCATTAAAGTTCCACTAAATGTTGCATTCTTAGTTAAATTTTAGCTCTGTAAAACATCTCAGGTGTCTGCCTATATGTGAAGCTTCTTATATTTCTCAAGTACTGTACAAAAAAGAGGCATTCTTTCATTTGCATTGGCTACAGGTTGTTCCTCTCCATATTCTGCTTGAATTGGACACAGTTGTCAGCTAGTGGGGTCCAAGAGTGAGGGAAATATACTATTGGGGAAGAGAAAAATAACAAGCATACTGGGAGACAAAATAAGTTTGGGTTCAGTTACCTTGCACCAGGGATGTGCTTGTTTAAATCACTTGTTCCCACAGGGGAGAATGAGTAATTTAAACAGTGTTTCCCCCACTGTGGGTATATTTGTGGAAACTGCTGTTTTCGAAGATAATCTTATAGTTGGAAGAAAGTCTCTCCTCCCGCCGCTACCCCAGATTCAGCTTTTTTCTTGCCCACTGTTGTCATGTAGTGGCTGGCATGTGGTGGTCATGGGGTAACTGTGTGAGGAGGATTCCATGTTTCCATCTATGATAGCCAGTGACAGATGAGCCTCAGCTACTCCCACATGCCAACATTGCCATGTAGTGGCCAGAGGAAGGGGGTGGGGAGCAGCTGAGCAAGGATGATTGGCTGTCACCAACTATCAGAATATAGCTGGTGACAGACGAATCTCATTTGGTTGCCCCTCCTCCCCATTCATCCAGCAAATCCATATAGTGGCTAGTGGGAAGGGCAACTAAGCTAGAAGGATTGCCAATCACTGGCTACATTCTGATAGCCAGTGCATAATGTTGCAGGCATCTTCTTGGGGGTCCTTTGGAGGTCCTGGAGGATGACACTGTCATACAGCAACTGTCAGAATATAGCTGGTAGAAATCTATCTACCTCACACAGTTGCCATCTGTTCTCCTGCCAGCCACTACATGGCCCTGTTGGGAGGGCAGGAAAAAGTATGTGTGGGCTGCGGGGGGCGGAATATAGTTCTCAGGTCTGTTCAGAGATGTGGTGAGAGGGGAGAGAAAGGGGCTTCAGGAAGATCCTCTCATTCCCCGACATCGAAGAAGCCCCTTGGGGGGCGTGTTGTTTGTCTTTGAATATTTTTAAAACCCTGTTTTGCACACAGTCATTAGATTTAATAGAATACTATGGCCTGCCATCAGTTTCCAGAACCAACAAACAATGCAGGGCTAGTGTGCATGAAAGGGAGTCACATTTCAAAGGTTATACAAGGAATATGAGCAAATTTACTTTATTGACTTAACTATTTCTACTTTACTTTTAAACATTACTTTTAAAAGGCATATTTACGGGCTCTTCATAGGCCACAGGGATTTTTCAAGTTTTATGCCAATCTTTTGTCAATCCTAAGGGTTTCTCTCTCAAAAAGTAACTGGAAGTAATGGAACAGCAGTGAGCAGAACAAATAATAGGAATTATCTGTCACTGTGTACCAGCAACTGATTACCTTTTATACTGTATTGAGTAAAAGAGCAAATTACTTTTAGAAAGTAACTCTCCAAGCTTTAGACAGAGGTCTCCTCATAAGTTTTTTTTAGATAAAATTTAGACCCTCAAAGTTTTCTTCATATACTTTAGGCTACATTGCTGCCTGTTTATATGTTCAATGCCATGTTGGCTCTCTAAATTAAGCTGAGCAGAAGCCCTCACTTCAGAGGCATGCACATAGCTGAGAGACAAACCAAATGTGAAGAAATGCATCATAAACTACCAACATCTCCCCTAATGCCTACTTTACCATTTTAAATTTGCCTCTTCCAGATTTCACTACTTTTTAAAAATGCATTTTAAAGACACTAGGCTTTCTCCATTTGACTACTGTACTTACCTACCCCATATTTCCCCCTCTGTTTTAGGTTTTCCAACATTCCTATTCCTTGTTTTGTTCACTCCATTATTATTCTCAAATAGTCTCCCTGAAAACAGGATGTAACTTTTGCAAAATATTTTATCCCTGCACAGAACAGAGCACGAGCCAGTGACATTTGAGCGTACTATAGAGTCCTTAACATTAAATTGGCATATATTAAATCTGATCTACCAGAAAAGTGCTACTTTATGCACTGTGAACATCTTTCAACAAAACAGTCCTGATTTTGTTAAGCCTGGTACATAGGGAGATATGTATTGTGACAAATTTATATTGTGACAAATTTATAGTATAGTATAGTATATAGCATACAAATTTATTGTGACAATAAATTTATAGTTTATACAAATTTATTGTTGCAAAATGGTGATAAATTATAACAAATTATCCATGACCCTCTTTCCAGTTACAATGCACTGATATTTAGTGATCACTGTTCCTCTCTAGTGCACCTTCATAATTTAAAAGTATTATTCTTGATAAGAACTAGTTTTGAAGTTGTGGTATAGATGCATGTGTTTACTACACTTTTACTAAATCTGTTTAGCTTAGAAAATTGCTTAATATTTTGTTCAAATCAATCAAATCAGTAGTGCAAGACAAAAGCATGGGTTGTAGAGTTCTCTGTCTCTCTACATACACACATACACACACACATAATGGTTCTTTAGGCATGTACACCTGATTAAATATGAATGTTGGGGGCACCAAAGCACTAAGAATGAAGTGTGCTTGGGCCATGCATCCATATTCTATATCCTCAAAATTTAGCTGATAGTAAAGTATTATTCATTTGCAGGTGCATTGCTTCTGCTTAAGGGGGGTGATAGTTGAAAGGACAGGAATTAGTAGTATGTTGTATTAGCCTTTTGTAGTGTATTTTGTCCTAAGCGTCTTAATTCCCCATTTTGAATGCTAAGTAGCAAGGGTCTTGGTTTAGAATTAATACTCATCATGCATGTAAACGGTGTGAAAGAGCTGCTTAGTAAGTTAACACAAAGTGTTCTTGTGTCAGTCCTTATGGAAATAGATACAATACAAACATTACAGCTGAACTCAGGCAAACTCCATTAAGTAAAAACCTGGCCTCATTGTTCAAAGCAGGGTTTGAATAGAATGTAAGCTCATTTTGTTGAATGTAATGTCAGGCTTTTAGGGGTTGTATTGAAGGAGTAGGGTTTTGTTAAGTTGAGACCAATTCATTAAGTTTTATTGCCTGGTGAGAAGCGCCAATACGTTATTGTGAAACTTCATCAAATATTCATGGTGAAAGAGAAGTAGTAAATGTATTCAATCAAGTGGTCTTTTGGGGGCCTGAAAAGGATTATGATGTCTGCTCAGCTGATAATCTGTAACATTCACTTAGCTGTTTAACAAGGCAAATCTCAAGGCCATTTTGCTTATAAAATTTATCCTCATCTTGGCTTTTAGTTAAATTGGATTTTAAAATTAATCCAATAGGTAAAAATTTGTTAAAATTGTTTGTCTTTTTAATTTGGTTTATAAAGTATGTTGATCTTGAATCATCTTCCCATGTGCATATTTTCATGACAATTTTGTGTTTAGATTTTTTGTGTATTCTGGTCTAAGTGAATAAGTTGGTCTTAGAAAAAGTTAGTTTTTATTCTGGTGCTGCCAGTTAATTAGCTAGATATCCTCATTTGTTTGGTTGTCTTTTGCTAACCTTTTTTGAGGGTGTGAGATGGTGCTGAACTTGTGCTCCTTGGAAATTGTGATCAGAGTGTTCACCAAGTGCGATATTAAGCTATAGATTTTTATGAGGAGTAATTACAACCCAACCACTCTTGCAAATCTTACTCAATGCTGCATTGTCTGCATTTAGTTGGTGCAAGGGTTGGTGATGTGTTTTGCTAGGAATTAGCAACAGGAAGCAAAGATATTTTCTCAAGCCAACTCTTGAGAGTAAAGGATCTGAGCTGTAAAGTCTCTTTCTTTCTCTTCCTTTTCTTTGAGTTGATGTCCAGCGTGTAATGATAAAATATCAGTCAGAGTTATATAGGTTTGGGGTAACTGTATTTTTTAAAGTCCATTTTGTTTTGGGGCTGTTGTGTTAAAGCTGATTGCTTCTCTATTACAGTGAAATACCATTATTATTTTCCAGATAGTAATAATGTTAAAATCTAAGCTGAAGTTGAAAGTGCTGTGTTGGCAGAGGGTTGGACTATATGGCCTTTGGGACTCTTCCAAGTCTATTCATTAATGGGAAAGCATTCCTGTTGCTGATCCAAAATGTTTAACTGTTCATGTGTGGCCAGGGACAAAAGACACACAAAGAATGTTGTCTTCAGGCCTCGGCCATTTATTGAATATGCTTGGTAAACTAATACTTTCCTTCTACTTCTAATACCTCCAGAATCTCACTTGACATTATAGGTGTTAGCCACTTCTGCTGTAGCTGAAAAAGAAGACAATTGAAAAACAGACCATAGAATTAGCTGTTATATGATGAACATCAAAGTTAATGTGAATGTCCAGGCCCTATATTTTTTTTTCTCTCTATTCCAGTTAGAGGGGCGCAAACAGTTTCTCTCAGCAAAACCTGAATTTAGAAGACTGTAATTGTTCGATAACAAATTTCTTGTGGATCCCTTGGAATGGTGGATTTGAACAATGTGATTTACTTCCTATTTTCTCTGATCCTTTGTGGAAGGGGTTGAATGCTCTGAGCTTTATATATTAAGGACCACAAGGGGGCATCTAGTGAGTGCCAGGGATTCATACTGTACATTTTGTTGTGACTGGGTCAAAAGTCTGAGCAAAACTATGGGAAGCTGTCTTATGTACTGGACTGGCACTCTGAATTGCTGAAGTATCAATTTATTTATCTATCCAAAAAGACTATCTTACCTAAATTTTCTGTAGAAAACAGACTCTTATTTTCTCTCTCTCTCTCCCCCCCCCCACCCCGCCCGCTGGGTTTCAGGCAGATGATGTGGAAACAAAAATTAGAGAAATAATTCCACCAGGCTTTAGAAGAAGTACAGATGATTTTGTATCTTTGCTGGAAAAAGAGGTTAACTTCAAGCCATTTGGGATATTGCTACATACATATTCTGTGCATAATGAAGAAGCAGGCGAAGACATAACATATCAAATATATAAGGTAAAAAGAAATATTCAAAGTCTTGTCCAGACCAGAAAGATACAGTTTTCATTATAAGGTTTAAATAGTACTCAAGCAAATACTTTCAGTATATGTGACACTTTATGTTTGCAAGATTACCCTTTCCAGTGGACTTATAAACAATTTTCCATGAAAGCATTTTATTAAGTTCTACAAAATGCTCTTCCTTTCTGTGAAGAGTTTCACCTGACTTCTTTTGGCTTTTTCCCTAGGCTGACATGACATGCTCAGGTTTTCGAGAGTATCATGAAAGGCTTCAGACCTTCTTGATGTGGTTTATTGAAACAGCGAACTTTATTGACGTGGATGATGAAAGATGGAACTACTTTCTAGTGTAAGTACAGTTCTAAAGCAACAGTGGACCTTATTACCTCCACAAAGGCTGCATTTTAATTGTGGCTAGCCAATTATTGGGACAGTATAATGATATTTTCCCAGGAAAGAAAAAGCTATTGTTTATCAGAATGGAGTTTGCATCTATTATGCTTTGCGAGACCTTGAGAATAGAGCCAAATTAAATACTGTTGTCTGTTGGAGCCCTGAATGTAGGGCTTAAACAGTAAAATGAGCTTTGCCTGTGTTTTCTTTTACTTGCCACCTATTCATCTTTATAATAGGCAAGTGCGCTGAAGTGCTGTAAAGAGGTCTGATTTATCCAAGTTGCTGCACACCAATTAAGTGAATTGTACATTCAGAACATAGCAGGTGTACCCATTGGGCCCTCACAGAGTAGCTTGCTGACACTGAAAATTCAGCCAGAGAATGGAAAAGAAAATGGACACTGCATGGGAGCGTGACTGTAATTGACCTGCTTGGCTTTCTGTTTTATCTGCAGATTTGAGAAGTATAATAAGGACGGAGCTACGCTCTTTGCGACTGTAGGCTATATGACAGTCTATAATTACTATGTGTACCCAGACAAAACCCGGCCACGTGTAAGGTAATTGGCAGCATAACACGTGCCTTGCCTTTTATTTTAGAAGAGAATACTGTTGAAGTTTCCAGTACTTGTTTCTAAGGGTGTTGTTTTTTTGTTTTTGTTTTTTAATAAACTTTTTAAGCCCTGCACTTATTTATTTCATTGTTTGCACTTGAAATGAGATGGAATCTCAAACCTATAGTGTGATATACTGTCACTTTTAAAAAGTGTTTTGTACATAAAATCTTCTGTATAGTGAATTTGCAAGTCATTGCCAAAGGGAAAGCGGACTGATTTCTAGGGTGGAGGTATACTTCTTACTTTTTCCAACCCTTTTTTTCTTGTTCATACCTCTAGCCAAATGCTGATATTGCCTCCATTCCAAGGTGAAGGCCATGGGGCTCAACTTTTAGAAACAGTTCACAGATACTATATGTCATCCCCTACAGTACTTGATATAACAGGTATGTAAAATAAGTCTTCCTTTCAAAATGGGAATCGTTTATGATACTTTGAACATTTCTTTCCTGACAGTTGATACCATAACTTGCCGAATTCATCTGTCAAAATTAAATTATCTTTCAAAGATTAACTTAAGCAGAGGTCAAGGTTAATGCTACCCTTCCTTACATAAGAACTGTGCATAATGTAATTCTTCAAATCCTTTCCTTACAGAGAACAGTGCACCATGGAAATCCAATCCCTGGCATGAAAGGATTACCAGTTAATTAGCCATTTTTATTGCAAACTGCACAGCTGACTTGACAAGAGATTTAGGTTTTTGAAACTGCTTGCAGAGCTTGGTTCCTTTAGGCAAAGCACTAAATCAGAAGAACACTGTGTGAGGCATTGTCTTTCTGAACACTAAAACTGTCTGCACCATTTTTATGACCTTGGAGATGAAAAAATATGAATGCCTGATGAACATGAACTTGGAATATGAGAAAATTTCAAAGGATACTGGAGTGAGTCTTAACAGACAGCATGCTTTTGAGGACTGGAGCCCACTTCTAAAGATGCCGCAATAAATCCGATAGACTTCTGGCATCTTTAAAATTATTGGTCAGAATCTGAGTTCTCTTGTGCAAACAGAAGAGCTCCTTCTGTTTGCAGAAAGAATGAAAAAGCCTCATTGGAACCTTTTGTGGGAGAAAGTATGAGAGAGGCATTTTTACTGATTTATTAGTATTTAAAACATGATGCAGGATTGAGAGATCCACCTTATTTACACTTAGTAGGAGCTATACCTTTTTAAAAAATAAACCCATACGTCCTGTCACAAATTGCTTTTGAAAGTAGCTGTACTTCAAAAGGATGTGTAGAATGAATTGTATACTTCTGTGGGTCATGGTCATATCTCTATTCAGCCATATTTAAATATCTTAATGGACCTACCCATTGATTAATTTTCTTATAAACCACGGGAAAAGACTATATTTGATGGAAGGGAAATCTGAACTAATGGTAAGAACAAAACTTCCAACATATGTAAGTTTGAAAAAAGACACTGTCAAGTTTTTACTCAAATCTTTGATCAATCTCTGCATATGCCTAGTAAGACTAGAGCTGTTTTCCTGACTACAAAATTCTTATGAATTGTGGGAGAAAGGTGGGGTATAAATCCAATAAATAAATAAGTTTGGTTTACCTCTGAATTTCAAAAACTGCTTGTGGCTTGAAGTTGGACAGAAATGAAGCACCCCCATTCACATATAGCAGCTTTTCTGAATCTGGTAACTTCGGGATGTGTTGGACTGTGATTCTCATCATCCCCAGCAAATATGCAAACATTTCTGGTGGTGCCAGGTTGGGGAGTTCTGGTCTATAATTAAATCATGAAGTTTGCTGAGAACTATATCTCTGTGCATAACAGATTTATGTCTGTTAGGTATATGGCAATTCTGTTTATAAAAGTTGTGTGGAACCATCACATCACTTTCTATGATCTATAGAATAAATGATAAAATAGGAATAACTATGGACAACATTCTAATTAAATATAAATGATCATAAATAGCACTTTCAGTAAAACACGCATTTATAGTCTGTCACTTTTAACAACACAAAGATAAAGAGCTAGGCCATACAATGGCAGAGAACAGGCCACTGCATCAATACATGGAACATGGTGTGGTTCCCCCCTCCCCCAGTAAAACTGCTCTAAAACAGATTTTAAATTGCCCTGTGGAATAATCTGCTAGGGAGCATGCTGTTTTTGACTGGGAGTTTGAAAGGTATGGAGAGATGAATTTCTCTTTTTCATCCATTTCTCATTGCTGCTGTTAAGGGAAAATTGGGCTGAGAGATGGGAGGGGGATAGGAAATTATGAAAGTGAGATGGTATTGAAAGTTATAAGGTGTCTATATAAAGGGTGCCTCAAACTGAGGGAGACGTAAAAGGTAATCAGATTTATAAAGTAGTTGTTGGGTTAAAATGAGATTGAACTGGTTAACCTATTGACGTGTTTTTCATGAATTTGTTACTTTGTGAATGTGACCCTTCCTAGTTCCTGTATCTACTTTTGAATTTGAGCCTTCTTATATTTTAATTATAGTCATCCTGTTGTTTGTATTTTGATATTAGCTACCATGAGCACTATTTTTAGCAGAAACATAGGATATAAATTTAATAAATGGGAAAAATGAAAATGTCTGCTAATTTGTGGTCTGCATAAATTTGAAAGTACTGTGAACATTGTTTAGAACAAAAACTCTTACTGTTCCTTTGCAAAACTTTTAATTCCTTATTCTGGCCAAACTTCATGTTTTCTTTGATAGGGAATTCGTATCATTCCCAGAATTGTCCTCAGTGTGTTATAAAATTATAACATGATATAGAAGACAATGGTGTCAAGTAAACAAAATTCTATTGGCAGCTCTTAGTAAGAAAATTATGCCTTTCCGTGGTCTATCTTGCTTCAAAAGAACCAATAGTTCTGTGAGGGTGGAAACTGCTAAGATGGACTTTCTCAAGTAATAGGCATTGCTCTGTATTTGACCAGAAATGACTCCCATTTTGAGAGTAAAGCATCAGCTGCTAACACTCTTTGGTTATGTTAATTACCAACTGCAGCAGTCAGATTACATTCAGAATGAGCACATTGCATACAGTGTCTAGTGCATAATTTGGTCACCACTGAGCCTTGTTTCCTATTATATACAAGCCATTCCAGTTATTTTGGTGAATCTTACTTCCAAGGGAGTGTAGTTAGCAGACAGTTCTGTATCCAGTGTAATGAAAAGACATGATGGCAAGAAAAGTTGTACGAAATGGTATAATTTCTTGGGGAAAGGAAAGGGTCATTCATTTGCAGTTGACTTTACTCAAGCTGCCATGAGCTGTGCTTGTCTCTGCTGGAAAGAAACAGAATGTGAATATGCAAAATGTATTGAGGAGGCTCTGCAAACATTACTTGTTCCACCTTGACTAAGGTGGCTTACCTTTACTTTGCACTGAGAGGGAGATGTCATTCAGCCTGCTTCTCCATTTCTTTCCCTGTGATACTAAGCAGATAGTTGGAGTTCTGTAAATTCCTAGTCAGCTTCGCAAATGAAAAACCCATATCTACAATAATGTGCATGGGTGACTGAATCACCCAAGGCAGCAAACTTAAGAGAAATATTGTATATTTAGTAAAATTGTACGCTGAACATATCATATGTAAAGCAGGATTAGAGTCAGAGCAAGGAGGCATGAACATTGGAGGAAGGGGCATCAACAATTTAAGATATCCAGATGATACCAAACTACTGACAGAAACTAGCAAAGACTTGGAACAATTACTGAAGATGGTCACGGAAGAAAGTGCACAGGCAGGTTTACAGTTGAAAAACAAGAAAACAAAAATAATGACCACAGATGATTTACATAACTTTAAAGGAGATAATGAAGACACTGAAATAGTTCAAGATTTTCCATACCTTGGCTCAGTCATTAATCAGAATGGACACTGCAGTCAAGAAATCAGAAAAAGACTAGGACTTAGAAGGGAAGCTATGAAGGAGCTAGACAAGATCCTGAAGTGTAAAGATGCAGTATATTATTGAATACTAAAGTTATTATTGTCCATACCATCGTATTTCCATTTTGTATGTACGGTTGTGGAAGCTGAACAGTGAAGAAAGCCAACAGAAAGAAAATCAACTCATTTGAAATGTAGAGCTTGAGAAGAGTTCTGTGGATACCACAGATTTCTAAAAACACAAATAAATGGTTCTAGAGCAAATCAAGCCTGAACTTTCCCTAGAATCCAAACTGACTAAACTGAAACTGTCATACTTTGGCCATATCATGAAAAGGCATGATTCACAAGAATGCTTGGTGAGGCAGAAAGTAATAGGAAAAGAGGAAGACCTCATTCCAGATGGATAGACTCAGTTAAGGAAGCTATAGCCTTAAGTCTGCAAGACCTGAGCAGGGAAGTTTCTCATTCATGGAGGTACTATAAGTTGAAGTCAACTTAACGGCAGTTAACAACAAATAACTGCTATCCTGCCAAGATCCTAGTGAAAAGTTAATGCTAGCAGGAGTCATGTATAAAACTCTGAATATAAAATATGTTAGAGTTTTGACTTTTCATCTTTGGAGACTGTTTAGAAAACATGATGTGTATATGATGTAAAGGGAGATACTCCCTTTATCTTAATATAGGGAACATATCCAGATGTACTTGAATCTAGGTTTTACTTGCCATGATAGTGTTTAAATTGAAATTCAGTTGTCAGACATCTAATTTTCTTTAAACTAGATTTTCTGTACTGATAAACTAATGAAAGTGGCTCCATTAACCAATTAGAACTACAATATCTGAATGTTTTGTTTTCTTCTTATGGTTATTGCCTCTCGACTTGCTGAAAAGCAGTTGAAGGCACAGAATATACTTGCAGCCAAATGGAAATTTCCATTATAACCAGTGATTGAATATTTAAGTTGGTCCATGAACTTCTAAAATAAGCATTTAGTATTTATTAAAGGGTATTTCTGAAAGGCTCTTGGAAATATTTGACTGTAGAAATGTAGAAATTAAAATTCAAAATATAAACAGGGATCAGATGATGTTCATTACTATGCAATTTGTAGAATACAGTTGTCCCTTCACATTCGCTGGGGTTCGGTTCCAGGACCTGCCGTGAATACCCAAATCCGTGAATACTCAAGTCCCATGATATGCAATGGCATAGCAAAATTGTGTCCCTTATATAAGATGGCAAAATCAAGGTTTGCTTTTTGAATTACTATCTTTTTAAAGAATATTTTCAAGCCGTGAATACTTAAAACCGTGAATGCCAAATCCGTGAATGTGGAGGGACAACTGTACTTCATTTCCAAACAAAAGTAGAGCTGTTAGGATGCAGTACTCAAAGGCTATTGAATCTACAGAGAGCCCTCTATTTGATCATAGCAATTTTTTTATTTTTACTTCGTTGTGTTGTTGTGTAAAAATGTTTTATACTATTCCTGTATGTATTTAAATTGGAGGTTCAAGACTTGATTCTCAAACTGAAAGATTTTAAAGAAAGAAAGAAGGCTAGAGTTGAAATTTTCAGGTTTGTGTGTGTTTGGTCTAATTAACAAAACTTAAGAAAACAGTTATAGTGTAGATATAAATGTGTCATATCTAGAATTTTAGACTGACTACGACAAAATGACTGCTTCAAGTAGTACAAGGTATAAACTAGTTTTTATTGTACATAGTGCTCCATATATATATATATACATATATATATATATAATATTGCTCTTATCTAAACTTACATTTTAAACCTGTAAAATGTATCATCTACAGTGAAATATTAGGATTACAATAAGAAAACTTCTCAGAGTGTTATATCTGGTTATCTGTAAAGAAAAAAAAATCAAAATGTTGTTCTTTGCTCTTTCAGCTGAAGATCCATCTGAAAACTATGTGAAACTACGAGATTTTGTATTAGTGAAATTGTGTCAAGATTTACCTTGCTTTTCTCCAGAAAAGCTCAAGCAAGGTTTCAGTCAAGATATGGTAACAGAAGCTCAACAAAAGTTGAAAGTAAATAAGGTATATGATGTTAAAATATATCAGTGTAAGCACCATATGAGTTACATCTTATGTTGCCTTTCTGTAAACATTAGAAGTCCGTCTGTTCACAGAAAGGCTTTTAATCTAATGGAGGACTTTGGTAATGGAAGAAGATTATTTTCACCCATTCCCCCTCACTTTGCAGCATACTGAAAATCGGCATAAGAATGGTGGGGTAGTTGTAGGCTGCAGAGGTAAGGGGAATTGGCTAATTTAGTCTTCCTCGAGCGTGTGTACACCACCATCCATGGCTAGATCAAAAGTCCTGTACACAAACCTCTGTTCGAAACTTGTTAAATAAAACCATATTTTCTAGTAGCTGGATTCTCATGGCCCAAAGGTAGCTTTAAAAAAATCAAAATTTCAC
Source organism: Gambelia wislizenii (assembly GCA_030847615.1). Taxonomy (NCBI): domain Eukaryota; kingdom Metazoa; phylum Chordata; class Lepidosauria; order Squamata; family Crotaphytidae; genus Gambelia; species Gambelia wislizenii. The sequence goes on along the minus strand of JAUMIR010000001.1, from coordinate 281,478,574 downwards.
TAGCAGTAAATTCAGTAATACCTTTGAGGAATTTAAGACATCTGTTTTCTAGAGGCGAAGTTCTAAAAGAGAGAACCATTTGAAGAGTATACATCATATGTAGGTTGCAAAATGCTACAGGTAGGAACAAGTGGCAAAGAAAAGGGACAGCTGCTACACCAATTCTGATTGCCTTTTGAACTTCTTATTACTTGCCTAGAAAGGAAAATGTGATATTAAATTTGAAAATGTCAAAAATGATCTGGTGAAAGGAAATGGACTCCTGAAACAGGATCAGAGTGTTACAGTGAATAATACCAGATCAGCTAACAGTAGGTGCCAAAAATAAGCAAGTGCTTTCATTGGCCTGGCAGCTATTGGATCAGACTTCAAGTGTAATAGGACTGTTATATTACAAGGATCCTATAGGATCAAGTGTCTCATGTAATAGGCCGTTTCATGAACAGTTTGACAGTCTCACCTCTCATGAAGAAAAATAGAATCATAGAGTTGGAAGAGACTACAAGGGCCATCCAGTCCAACCCCCTGCCATGCGGGAATTTACAATCAAATCATTCCCGACAGATGGCCATCCAGCCTCTGCTTAAAAACTTCCAAAGAAGGAGACTCCACCACACTATGAGGCAGTGTATTCCACTTCTGAACAGCTCTTACTGTCAGGAAGTTCTTCCTAATATTTAGGTAGAATCTCTTTTTCTGTGGTTTGAACCCATTGCTGCGTGTCCTAGTTTCTGGAGCAGCAGAAAACAAGCTTGCTCCATCCTCAGTATGACATCCCATGTCCCCTCTCAACCTTCTCTTCTCCAGACTAAACATGCCCAGCTCCCTAAGCCACTCCTCATAGGGAATGTCCTCCAGACCTCCCACCTGCCTCTGCAAGCAATAGGGGTGGTAATAGCAAATGTAGCCTGTGAGTGGCTTCAACTACTTACTCCATTTGCACACTGCTGCTGGAGTAGGAGGCTGAGATTGTGCCTGGCAGAGGCTGGCTCTGTTGAGAGCCTTCTAGTTCTTTAATGCCTGGCTTTAATCAGTCCCACGAGTCAAGGCACTGTGGAAGGAGCAGCCATCACAGTGTCTTGATTCTTATCACAGATTAGTTGAAGTACCAGAAAGTTCTTGATAGAGCTGAGGGCTGCTAGGAGGCACATGCCAACTGACATGGTATAATATTGCCAGGAAAGAATTCCTTTGCCTCTAAGTTGAATTTGGCCATTGTGAGTGATAGTTAGTTTAGGATTGTCAGCTGTGGCCCTCCAGATGATGTTGGACTGCATTTCCCATAATTCCTCACCATTGCCTATACTGGCTAGGTTGGATGGAGTTGGTGTCCCAACAAAATCTGGAGCATCACAGCTGCAGCCATCTGGGGGTTACTTCTTCAAACACCAAAGAAAAGCAAGAAGAATGTTAAAGTTCCCTGAAGAGGAAAGAATGGGTCTGCAATTGTGTTCTAATATTATAATTTATTTAATTGTGTTTCAGTATTAAATTTTTGGTGTGTTTTTTCTGTATCTTTTCATCTTGTATTGTAAGGTGTCTTAAATCCCAGTCTGTCCCCACTAGAATAGAAATAGATATTTTCCCACTGAATGAGTAAACCTTATATGAATGGCCCTTTGCCCTCAGTGGCTGCTTCAGTTTGTAGTATGAAAACATTTACAGTGAAGGAACGAAGGAAGATAGTTATCTCAATGTAGTAGCAGCCAACTTTGTAAGGAATCCTCTTTCTACATGCTGAACTCCTATGGGGTACAATAAGTTTCTGCACAGGGACTCATTAAATCTGGCAACTGGTTTAAGCACCAGATGTAACTGTGAGGGGGATTCTACCATGAAGTTGGTCTCACATGCACATCAGTAGTATTGACAGTAGGAGGATCCACCAACTAAAGTTACATACGTACATAGTTGGGTTAAGAGAGAAGAGGGTGGGTGTCCTCTCTTCCTGGTCTCCCTAAAACTATTCCCTTGGGGCAGGAAGAAGGAGTGGCTGCATGCAAAGACCTGCTTGTCTCATGTTCCACCAAACTCAATATTGGATAGGCTAAGGTTTCTGCTATATATTTTAGCGGGGCTGTTAAGTACATTACTGATACCAATTGGACATGTTGGGGTTTAAGGATGGGATGGGGCTAAAGAACCTTGAAAGACTCTATAATCTTGCATGTGTTTGATTCATGTGCTTCTCTTGTTTGTCAGCAACATACAAGACGGGTTTATGAAATTCTCCGGTTGCGTGCAACAGACATGGGTAATCCTGAGCAATCTAGAAATTACAGATTGGATGTAAAAAGAAGGCTGATGGGCCCTTATAAGGTATCTCTTTAAAAAAATCATGTACATATTAAGGCTGTGTTCATTTTTTTTAAAATTGTTCATGCTCTAACATAATAGGATAAAGTTTGCTAATTTTTAAAATATGTGTACGCTTCTATATTTCTATTAACTTTATAGCCAGCTAATATTAGTATCTCTGATACATAAGAAATAAAGGGACACACCATCCTTTGAGACTGCATAGTTGTAATACAGTTGCCCCTGCACTTTCGTGGCTTTCACATTTGCGGTTTCGACTATTCACGGTTTACTCAGGAAGCACCTCATTTTAACCAGCTTCTATCCCTTGCACACAGGGGAGAGGAGCCGATTTAATTGGAGTGCTCCCTCATCAAACTGTGCCGCCTAAGTCCCCGCTCTCCTGGGGCTTGGCTCCGTTTGGGGTGGAGAGCCAAGCCCTGAGAGAGCAGAGAGTATAGGGCAAAGGAGAAGCCCATCGCTGCTTTGGGAAGGGGTGTGTGAAAAGCCTCCCTCCCATCCATCCTTTCCCTTCCCAAGGCAGATCACTGCCTTGGAAAGGGGGGGTGAAAAGCCTCCCTGCCACCCGTCCCTTCCCTTCCTTTGGCAGATCACTCCCTTGGGAAGGGGGGGATGAAAAGCCTCCTACCCGCCCGCTTACTTCTTATTCGCAGTTTTTTCACATTCGCAGGTATTGGCTGCCCCTAACCCCCGCGAATGTGAAGGGATGACTGTATACAGCATTGTTATGCTAAGAATTAGAATCTGATATTTTGGTCCTTAGAATACAATCAATATCGATAGGCAATCAAACAGTATACTGAGTGCATTTATGCAGACGTGCAGTCCCTTTCTTGCATAACTTTTGTGGACAGAAGCTCTGGGAAGGGCAGCAGGATGGTAAACAGCTTCCCCAGCTAAAATGAATAGGCTATAAAGGGGAAGGGGGAAAGGGTATTCTATGCATATTGTACTTCAGTAGAAATCCAGCCATTGGTCACTATTTAGAGAGGCCTGGTTGCATATGCAGAGGGCTTAAGTTGTCCCACACTGTGGGTGGGTGGCTATCTGCCTTTTCTTTCTGGCAGCAGTCCTTTACATGCCTCATGTAATGCCTCTTGTGGGCATCCCAGCCTCTATGAAAGTCCAAAGAGTGGAGAGTTATTGCTAAAAGGAAAGCTGCAATGCTTTTAATTTTGGGTTTGTAAGTGTGTGTATATGAATATTTACTCCAGAAGAAAAAGGACACTGAAAGACTGTCTGTGAATGAAAGATAAAGGACCATATACCTCCAGTCTTGTTATTGGTTAGTGAAAAAACAACAGAGGCATATTTTGACATAAGAAGTAAAGGATCAGGTTCCACAGTAATTACTGTTTAATTTAATTTATTGCCATCTTTTATTAATTTATTTTAATAATTAATTAATTAATTGCCATCAGTTAGCTAATACACATTGGAAACTGCTTAATGCAGTGTAGATGTGTAAATTGCTATTGCTTAAAACAAATTGTAAGCCGCTCTGATAGCCTTTGTGGCTGAACAGCGGGGTATACCGTAAATACCTAAATTTTAAAAAAAATCTTAGCTCTTTTTGCTGTGCTGAATTTTGATTGATAATTTTAAATCTGTTTCTGGATTTTGTAAGCTTCTGGGACCAACTCCCTTCTGGAGGGGAAAGTGGGATATACATTCTTGTAAATAAGTAAGTAGAGTTGGTCTCGAACTAGAAGATTAACTGAACTGAATGCTTTGCAATGCATCTTAAGTGATTTAGATGCTATTACACTTGGGAGTAGAATTTTTTTTTCTGAGTAGGTAGAAATCCATTCCAGCCTTACAGTTCCCCAAAATCCATTCATAACAAAGGGCCAAATGACATGTCATGAAGGATATATCTGAACAGTGTTTTTTAAAAAATAAAAGCCAATTGTATAAACATGTACATTCCATTGGGTAAATGATAATGGTAGGAACTGCTTAACCCCTTCTGTTTGCTCAGAATCACCATCCCCAAACTCCTTTTCTTCCTTAGGGAAGAATACATAGGGCAAAGTTAATCATGACCAAAGCTCATTAAAACAATTGAATGAGATTTCGTTTGTCTTTGTTGAGTTGTGCCTATTGTGTGTGAGAAGCAATCAAGGTTTGTTATATTCTTGATTAAATATGCCTTAAACTGGAGTTGGCAGCCATTCACTTTGAGTTTCTGAAAGTCTACATTCGTACGCATAGGAAAAGGCAATGGGATTTTCTGAAAGATTTGTTTTTCATACTTTTGCATTTTTAGGTTCAGTTGCTTCTTAAATCAGTCTTAATAGCAGTGATCTGTGGCAATATTTTCCTGTGTTTTTGTTTCTTTTCTAGAAAAAACAGAGAGAGATTGCTAAAATGAGAAGATGCTTGAGACCAGAAGAGCTGACCAACCAGTTGAACCAAATAGACCTAAATTTGCAACACAAGCAATTAGAAGAGACCTTCCAGCAGCTTGTTTCAGATTACCGAAGGGTCCTAGAACGGCTTGCTCAAGTCTGAGGATGCTATCAGAACCATGCAGATTTCTGTACATTGTGTTATAAGATACACCCTGATCACTGCTTCACTGCAAAATTTCATGTGATACTTTCATCACTTTCAAGATGACTGTGGTTTTCTGTGCATTCTGGATATTTTCTATTTTTGTGTTGTAGATTTTAAAAATCTGTGCTTAGATTTTGGGGGCACTTTGCTGAAATAAAAAAAGTAGATTGAGATGCATTAATAGTTGTACAGCCTGAGTTTCTGTTTAATTGTGGATTGCTGTACAGGCACACAGCTCCATCCCTTGGTTCCGTAATTGCCAACAGGACCCAACAGGGTTAATCAGAGGTCATGGTGTCTGCAGTGGATGTCACCTGCAGGTGCTGCATGTTTCCCCAGTTGTCCAACAGCTTGGGGTTGTTTGGAGCTATAGCTGATCAAGGAGGGAGTTGAGAAACAAAAGTAGCCAATTTAAATACAGAGAATGTAAATAACAACTGATTTAAATTGGGGAAAGGAGAATGGGAAACAGAGCAAATGGAAGCTGAAAGGAGGAAGAGCTAAACAAAGGAAAGGCTGGAAATAAGAGACAGCATCTCAGAGGGCATTTAGGTAGAAAGGGGAAGGAGGAGGCCACTAGGGGAGGCAAGAGGAGAGGCTGCTGCCACCGCCACTGCAGCTTAGAAGGAAGGGTTCCTAGGAAATAGTACAGGCAGAGGTGAAGAGAAGAGGAAAGAAGGCAGAAGGGACAGAAGAGCAATAAGGAATTGAGACCAGTAGAGGCTGAGACAATTTGTGGAAGAAGAAGTAAGTGAGGAACAAGCAGAGAGGAGAGCATAAGACTGAACAGAGAGATGTCTCAGGCTGAGTGCCCAAAACACTGGGGAGTTATCTGAGGAAAGAGAACTTAGCTTTTGGGGGTTGGCAGGAGTTGGTATGATAAAGAGCCCCCCATTTGCATATGCAAAAGAAAGGATTCTGGCAATCCTTGGTCTGATTCCTTCTAAAACAGTGGTGAAGCTACCTAAAACAGGACAGAATCCAGAATTATTTACCCATTCCACCAGAGGCATAGGCCATTGATTTGAGATGACCTGTTAATACTTTGGAGTGGTGGTTCTTGCAACAAAGCATCATAGAAAGGCTGCTAACAAGGAGTGGATTCTGACAGTCCACAAAGAAGACTTGAATATTGTCAGTCTGACAATAACCTCCAAAAGCACCCATATAGCAGTTCCCCACCTTGAAAAAATCATACTTAGCTTTAGATCCAGTGATGTAACAAATATCACACAGAAGCAGTTAGTGTACTGAACTGAGCGTCATCTAGTCAATCCTAGATGGGTTCAAGGGATGTGTGATGTACTCCTCCCAAAAGAGGGGGTGTCCTGCTTCACAATATTATAAGAGCAGCTTGCTACTTAATTATTTTATTACTTTTGGGGGGAAATCTTTGGATTGGCAAGAGAATGGCATATAACCTAAATAACCCTTCCAAAAATTCCTCTTAAGTATGTCTTAAAATGATCTTTAAATATATCTAGAAAAGGTGAATAGAAAAAGGTGCTGATTACACACATACCACTCCCATTTTCTACATTACTTTTAAACATAAATTGTTACAAATACAGGTTACTGGCTATTATTTTCAAGCACTGATTTCTACAAGCTGCTGCCCCAAATCATGGGTCATTGCTCCATCCACAGCCATGGTCTTCAATTTTATGTTGATTTTGTTGGCATCCCATGTAAAAATCATGAATATCCATGAGGTTCTGTATTTTGGATGTGTTTTTTGTGTTGTGGTCATGCTGGATCTGTGTGTGTGTGTGTTTTTCTTTAACTGTGCATCCCATAGCTTTACACTAACATTCAGTTACAAAACAGCAGTGTTTTTTGTGCATTCTTTCTGTGTCTCTGGACGTGGGAACAACCCAGAATTTTGGTAAGAAGAAAGGAGCAAGCTGTGGCTCCCATGGCAATCCAAAATTAAAATATGACTATGGCCTCCCAAAGTATAAGGAGCCCTGGATTAGATAATCTGCGTGTGATCCCTCTTTGCCCTCTTAAATCATATCCAAGAGATGTATTTTAGAGTTTAGGGCAGGTACATCTGCAACTCTCATCATTGTAAGGGGATGCTGGGAATTAGAAACCACAGGTAACAAGTTTGTGGAGGCCCAGTGTGCTATAGCTATGGATGTCAAGGGAATTTGAGGCACACTTCATTATATTTATATTTTTTAACCACTATAGCCCAGCCAATATTCACTCTTACTTAGCTTTCAACCACTTCAAACATTTTAGGGCTTCTTCTCACATTGTGACTGGTCTTGTAAAAGAGAATACTGTACTCCCCACTGATGTGCTTTCAAATGACTTAAAAATAATAATACATTTATCTGTGGTTTATTGTTGTTAGCTGTCTGGAAGAGTATTTTTAATGGAAAGAAGGTTAATGAAATACCCCCTCCCCCACGTACTGCTTGCTGGTGGTTGCAGCTCAGTCCTCCAATATGTAAGCTTTTACGGGCTCTGAAATATTGCAGAATAACCATTGCGGGGGGAGGGGTTGAAATAAACCAAGAAATTAGTATCCAGTTCAACTGGAAGTTCCTTTTAGAAACGAGTCAAGTTAATCATCATGTGACTAAACACAGACACTTAGGGTTTTGAGACTGTATTTGCTTCCCATATCAGTCATTCTTTTCAATAAGGGGGGGGATCTGTGTGACAGTACAGCAAGCAGAGTGGTGGGCTGTCTATTCCTGCTGCAGCTGTATCTTTCTTTTTGTAGTGATCAGAGGAAATGTAATGTGGTTAAGATGCCTCAAATAAGAATGCACTCCAGTTAAGGCTGCTGTGCAGTCAGAGTTGATTAGGGGGGAAACATAAATGAAATCTGGTTCAGTGGGAATGGGGAGAAGATCCAGCACCTGCCACCTTTGTTCTTACACACCCCAATGAACAAAATGTCTGGTCTTTAACTTTCCTGAAATGACTGTTTGCTTTAAAACAAAGGGTGTGGGGAGATCACGAAGTATTTTTCCACAGGGAACATGCCACCTCAAATGTGTTGACTAAAGTGAAGAAAAAGAAAAAGGGAAGTCAGTAAGTGCCCATAATAGATACTGATTTTCAGTTCACTTCCTACATTCTATTTAGCAATCTTCCAAACATGTATTTTTATGTATATATGTATTCATCACAAATTTAAACTCCTCATTAACCATATGGGAATGTTGGGGGGACCCCTTGCCATGCTGCCAAGATGACAGCATGGCACGTTTTTTCTTTCGTCACTCACCAGAGAACTGTTCTTGTGAAGTGTTTACTTATAAGTAAACATGTAGGCTTAATATTAACATTTATATGTTCCTTTTTGGCTAAGGGCCATCCATACATAGTACAACCACAAAGAGATCCAGGCTTCCCAAAACACAAGGCAAGCTTCTACTTGTTTATTATCTGCCGACAACCCTGGGTTTCCTGTTTGAATGTACTCCTTTAGTCTGTTTGGGTGGCCCTTTTGTGGGGGGGGGGGTCTGTGCCACCACTCCATGCTTGGTAGCAGACAGGTTTCATACCAAAATACCACCTTCATCATTGTTTAATACTTCCCATGTACCAGATACTCTCACAACTGCTTATTACATTAAAGTTCCTATAAGTGAGAGGAGATTACGGAACCAAAATCAGAGAATCAGTGTAGCATAGTGGTTAAAGTCTTGGACTAGGACTTAGAAAATTCAGGTTCAAATCCTGATTGAAACTCAGTGGGTGACATTGAGCTAGGCATTCTCTCTCTCAACCTGACCTGTTTCCCAGGGTTGTTGTGAACACAAATTGGAGAGGAAGAAGAGAGTCTGTCTTGTATACTGTATTATCTTGAGCTCTTTGCAGTAGGAGTGGGATATAAATATAACAAATGAGTAACTGACAACAGCAGATCAACATGTTTAAATCCAGATTTGCCACAATCAGGTAGAAAGTGGGAGGCAGGGATCTAGTTGAAGGAGCAGAAGGGCCGTTTGTACAGAATGCAACTGGCTATTTGTTTGTAGTCCAGGTAATTGGCATATACAGGTTGACCTCCGTATCCACAAGGGATGCGTTCCAAGACTTGGGGATGCCTGAAACTGTGGATAATAGGAAACCCTATTATTTTCAATAGGATTGTTGATCATAGTTGATCATAGAATCACATTGGACACAGGTGTCGATCTGTATAACACTAGTTTTCCTGTTTGTTCCCCCATAATCCAAAATTAGGCTGTTTTTTTACTTTTAAAACTGCAAATTGCATGGAACCAAGTAATTTGAAGGGATGCTTGAATCTATATAAACCTGCCAGTTGTTAGGCTTTTCTAGAGTCCTGTCCACATACCCACCAGTAAAAGCTACCACAGGGTGGGAACAGATGACGGGCCTTTTGGAGTGGTAGCCACAGTGGAGGATGGTGGCTTCCATGTCAGAGGGGTGGTAAATTTCTCCAGGTTTTAACACCAACTGTAAAGAGGCTATCCAAGCTCTTTTTGCATCTTCTTTAAAGCAGACTAAAAGCAAGAGCAGACTCAACTCCTCACTGACAGGGGAAGCTGCCACCTGCAATTGAGTGGCCCATCCCTGTGCATCTCTGTCCCTCAGGAAGTCTGTCTCCCTTACTGTTTTTAAATAGGGCCTTTAAAACCTGTTTGCTTCTGTTTTTAATTGACTATATGATGCTAGTCTGTAGTTGCAGAATTGTAATGGCTCTGCTTTTTATATATACAGTATTACTGATAAACCATTAGCAAGAAATTGTTTATGATATTTATTATGTAAACTTCCTTGAATGGATTTCCTGCTTGGACATTTGGGATATAAATACACTAAGTAAACAGATGAATGCATGGAATTCCTGGGGAAACTGTGGAAGAATATACAGGCTGACCCCCGTATCCACAGATTCAGTATCCATGGTTTCACATATCCACATCTGAAAAAATATGTTCTCTCTAGGCATTTCTAGGTCCTCCAATGTGATTGATTCTGTGGTGAACTTCCAGCGTTTGTCTCATTGAAAATAATAGGGTTCCCTATTATCCATGGTTCCAGGTATCCACGTGTGTGTGTGTCTTGGAACATATCCCCTGTGGATACGGGGGTAGACCTGTATTGTGATCCAGCAGTGACTGCAGACTAAATAACGATGCATACTACTATCATCAAATACCAAGAGAAAAAGTCCTTTGTCTATGAAGAGAACCATTTCCTTCCCAATACTGCCACAGTCCATTGCCCTGCATTTAGGAGTCTAGGGGGAGGGATGGAAGGATGAGGGATTCCAGATGAACAAGTCTTGAAGAGAAACGACAACACAGAAAGAATCACAACCCGGAAACATCACCCAAGGAGACCTTCTGCTGTGCTTTCTGCAACCGGACATGTTTATCTCGGATTGGCCTTTTCAGTCATCAGTGCGCTTGCAGAAAGCGCAGGATGAATCCTTCCTGAATCTTCGTTTGCGAAGAAAAGCCAGAGAGAGATTATTTTTTGACAAGACTGTAAGCATGCGAAGCCATCCACATGAAGCTATCCACATTTGTTGTTCAAAGGGACATGCCTTCAAATCAAGATGTCAGATCTGAGTGAATTACTTGCATTTTTATTCACACCAGTTGCTACTGCTGAACAGATTAAAAAAAAAACAACACAGCAAATCCAAGATACTGAAGTGTGATCTTTCAGTTAAATAAGCAGGGTGGGGGGAGGCTGTTTTGTTGCCTCAGCACACAATTGCTATGGCAACAATCCAACATGGCGGTTCCAGACACTTGCTTTGACAGCAAGCTCCTCCCCCATGCACAACTGACCAATCAGCTGTCCACTCTGAGAACGCGCAGCAATGTGAATTGGTTGTCCTAACGAGCGATAGTGAACATTCCCATGCATTATTTTTTTTAAATGGAAAAAGCTGCGAAAGCTTTTCCCACAGAGTAGTTTGCATTTTTGCCCCCACTCCTGAATTCGGCAGATTTATGCAGGATCCCATTTAGACAAAACATATTCTCCTCAAATTCTATGTGGAGTAGTTTCACCATATAGACAAGTCCCAGGACTGGGCAAAGTGCAGCCCATAAATTAAATGCAGGCCCAAAGTGATACGGTACTTCTATGATTCCTGGAATCATTGTGTGTGTGCGTGTGTGTGTGCGCGCGCGCATGCGTGTGCTCCCAACTGCTCTCTAGAGGGCATTTTCTCCACATTATTCTGTCCATCTAGAGGCAAATTAAGGTCCAGAGTAGATCTTAAAAAAAAAAAAAGAACATGACTTTTTGCCCTTTTCCCCTTGTTGGAAAATACCCCTTCCACAACAAGGCTTCCAAGAGAATGTTTAGCGCAAAAAAAAAATCACTCTGCGTGTGTGGGGGAGTGTGTGTGCACCCCTTCAAAGTGTGTGTGTGGGGATAATGTGGATCACATTTTCCCATTCATGATTTAGAAATACAGTACTGTACTGTACAGTTTAGGCATGGGGGGGGGGAAGGAGCAGGCAGTGACCCAGGAAATGTGGACACAGCAAAGGTGAGAATGATTTTGAATGCCCCACTTTCTGCGACGATAGAAATTTAAAAACTGAAGGAAAATGTCACTAGGGAGCAGAATTCTTATTTGTGTGTGTGTTGTGGGGGGTACAATTCTTTCATTTTGGGCTACGCTCTTGAGTCCAGGCCTTTCTTCCTAAAATTGTCCAGCATACTTTCAGTAACTGAACAAATGGAAGCGAACAACGGAAGAGTTATGTGACCTCGAAAATGTATCCGCAGAAAGCCAGGGGCAGAAGCAAAGTGCGACCTAGTGGGAAAAAATTTAACAGCACGAACAGAAGTTAATACGAAGTCGCACTTTCTTCGGTTAGGCTCTTCTCTCTCTTCCCCCCCACACACACTACCGTCCCCAAGTTTTTAAAAACATGCTTAGAAATATCCGATGTCTGCCCCCCTAAACTAGACAATGTGCCTGATTTGGGGCGTGTGAGAAAAAGGCTCGCCCAGAGCGGCAGCTGCGGCCCACTCTTGATTTGGATACGAAGAGGAGGGCTTTCTAATTGCCGAAAATTGATTCCCCTCAAGCAGCCACAATGGCGCCATTAAGGCATCATCATTCCCTCCCCCACCCCACCCCGGCTTGCAAAAAAAGAGGACAAAACTTTTATTTGTATTAAAAAGAAAAAGCAACCACCACCACACTCCTTCCTTAAAGTACTACTCTTCCTTCTTTGGCAAAGCCAAGCCACCTAAAACCCGCAAGCCTAGAATCTTGTAAAAGGTGAGGCATTCCCAATTAAATTATTAAAACAATTTAATTATTTTAATGATTAAATAATTTAATTAAATAATTGAAACATAATCAAATTCTACCGAGATGAGAAGAAACAGGAAGAAGAAGTACATAAACAGAAAAACGAAAATTAAGGAAGATAGCAAATCCCAAATTATTTAGGAGGGAAGGAAGAAACGATTAGAGAGGGATGTTTAAGATTATTGTTATATATGTTAACTAGGTCATATAAGAGAGGTGTATATGGGGATGATTTGTATTTAAATCCTTCTACTTGTTTGCTGTTTATTTTTTTAGAGCAGGGCCGGTTTAAGGGCCCTGTAACACCTGCAAGGGCCCTGTCATTGTGTGTGTGGGTGTCCTGTAGTAACCCTCCTCCTGCAAAAACATTTACTAGTAATAATCTGAATATCCTGTACTGTGAATAGCTTAGTTTGAGTTAGGTTACATTGATCTGAGATAAACATATGGGCCCCCCAAAATAAAGCGTTGCAGGGCCCCCCAAAATTCCTTAAACGGTTCCTGATTAAGAGAAGAAAAAAGTTACATCTGATAAGAAGAGAGTTATGTAATTATAAAGTCTGTATTTTTCTAAGCATGGTAACATAATAAAAATATTATTTAAAAAAAGTTGAGGCATTCCCAACCATATTGTTCTACCGCCTTCTAAAAGTCTACAGGATGGCAAGCGGTGGCGGGGGGGGGGCTCACAAGAAACTCCTGTAAGCCGCCCCGATTGCGTTGCAGAGGGGAGGGATAGAAATTAAAAATGTTGTTGTTATTATTATTATTATAAACGGCGGGATCCGCCCCGCTCCCTCCTCCGCCAAGTAACGTGTCCACTTTCGACGTTCAAAAAATCCTTTCACACTCCCACCTTCCTCGTGGGCATGAAGGCTGAGATACCTCATGGACTACAGTAATTCTTTAAAACAGTGGTTCTTCCCTGTGGTCCGGGACACCCCCAGGGGTCAGCCATGGCCTCAAAGGAGGTCCACAAAAGCTTGAAAGCTGCTCAGCCCAGGTGCCAGGAGCCAAGGCAAAGGCTGGCTGGCTTAGCCTGCGCATTGCCATTCAGTCCTCTCCAGCCGCAAACTTGCAGGAAGAGGCAAGAGAAACGTCTTCCCTCCCCTTCCAGTGCCTCTGAGGGAAGGTTTACTGGATGGTGTAATTATGTTGTTAGGTATTACTGTTATTGTTAGGGTTTTAAATCTTGAGTTAAGTCTTGGGGCTCCACTGCAACAAAAGATATTTAAAGGGGGTCCCTGGTCAAGAAAAGGTTAAGAGCCACTGCTTTAAAACAAAGTGGCAGAGTAGGAAGACAGTGAATTTCAAATTGTGCAGAACGTATATATCACCCATCCTACGTTTGCGACGGAAGCTCCTCATCTAAGTGGAGTTCCATTAATAATAATAATAATAATAATAATAATAATAATAATAATAATAATTATTATTATTATTATTATTATTATTTTTCCGGCCCTTGAAGCGCCCTCTTTCCTTTGCAAAAGGCGCGAACCTCCTCGCAGCCTACCCGGGCAAAGGGCTGAGGGGCGCATGCGCCTGAGAGAAGCTACTCCGGGCCAGCCTTCGCTTCGGCCCCTCCCTCGCCTTTACCTTTTGGCCCTGCCAGCCAAGGTGCCGCCGCCTATCTCGGCTCCGAATTTGAGGAGCGGCGAGGGGGGGGGGAGAGAGCTCCAATACCCACGTCCACGTGACTCAAGACGTCAGTCCAAGATGGCGGCGCCCAGGGCTGCTGCTAATACGCTGCTGTGGAAGGGTGAGTGCCTGGAGGGAGCGAGTGTGTCTCTGCCGGAGTTTCTGTCAGAGCCAGGAAAATGGAAGACGTGTAGCAGGGAAGGGCTCACAGAGGAAGAGGTCCTGCTCATACGTTAGCTTTGCTCCCTCTCCCGGGCATTAATTTGTAGGGGCAAACTACAGAGTACAGCTGTCCCTCCGTATCCACGGATTTGGTATCCACGGATTTTAAGTATTCACGGCTTGAAAATATTCTTTAAAAAAATAATAATCCAAAAAGCAAACTTGATTTTGCATTCTTATATAAAGGACACTATCTTGCTATGCCATTGCATAGAATGGGACGAGTATTCATGGATTTTGGTATCCATGGTGGGTCCTGGAACCCAACCCCAGTGAATATGAAGGGACAACTGTACTGATAAAGTTGTCTTCCATTCTGAATGTGATGTGTAACAATGCCAGCACTATTTGTTCCCCTTCTACTTTAGGAAGGATGCATCTGACATATTAGCGGGTTCAGAGATAGTTTCCTTAGTTCATATCTATGCTTTGTTGTTGATGATGTGTGCCTTTTATTTATTTATTTAAATAATTAATTTCTGGGCTGTCTGTCTCTCAAAATGGGACCCAAGACACTCACAGTTTCTCCCAGAATGGGACCCAAGGGAGGAATTAGCTAACACACGCTGGCAACTGCTTGGACAGTGCCTAGTGCACTATAAAAGAGGTGTAGATGTGTAAGCTGCTCTGAGAGCCTATTTGTAAGCCGCTCTGAGAGCCTTCATGGCTGAAGAACAGAATATAAATACCTAAAATAAATAAAAAACAAGTAAAAATATGACAATTAAAAGTTAAAACAATTTAAAAGTAACAAACTTATTTAAAAATATATATACAAGTTAAAATAATAAAAACAATAAAACATGCTCCAATAAAACCCTCTGTGCCCACAGCTACAAATTAAAAGCTTGCTGAAATAAAAACGTTTTTGCCTGTCAGTGAAAGGAAAGCAGGGAGGGGGCCAGCTTAGCCTCCTGAGGAAGGGTGTTCCAGAGGGTGAGAGCAGCCACTGAGAAGGCTCTCTCTTGTCTCTTCACCAAATAAGCCTGCAATGATGGTGGGATTGAGAGAAAGCCTTCCCCTAAAGATCTTAAAATTCTGGCAGGTTCGTATTGGGAGATACAGTCTTTCAAGTAGTTTCTGAGTTGAGGCGTTCCTAAGGGCAAAGCTGTCACAGGGTTTTATTGGCAAGACTTATTCTTTGGCTGAAAGGGTATGACTTGCCCAACGTCACCCAATGGGTTTCCATGGCAGACCAGGGATTCAAGGACTAGAACTCCCAGGGGTCAGTTACACAGCAGAATAAAGTGCGCAAAATTTCAGCTTACCAGTGCCACGTAGTTTATATGATTTAGTGCAAAATTGGTTGATCCAGTAAGTTTTCGGCTTTGTAGTTCACACAGACAAAGGTGGGGGTGAGGCCTCTGGAGCACAGGGCAGTTGTCCGACTGGCATTAAGGGCCATCTCTCCACCGCCCTGCACCTGCCCAGTCCCCGATCTCCGGCTGCAGGGGCGAAGAGATGGGCCTACGGGGCTGTCACAGTCCCTGAGGCCCTTATCTCACTGCTGCAGCCCATACAGCCTGTACCTGCTCCATTCCTGTTCGCTGGGGCGCAGGGCAGTACAGGCTACTTTGGCTGACAAACAGCCCTCCGCAGGCCTCCATCGGCCCGGGGGCTGGAGCTTCCAAGGGCTGAGAGCGCTGGGCAGGAGGTGGAGAGGTGGCAAGGAGGGCCGGCAGCTGGGATGGTGGCCCGAGGTGGCCCACGAAGGGGAAAGAGGGCTCCGTTCCTGTTCGCTGGAGCTCCGGCCAGAGAACAGCAGAGAGAGGTGAAAGGAAGGCGA
Organism: Gambelia wislizenii; assembly: GCA_030847615.1. NCBI lineage: Eukaryota > Metazoa > Chordata > Lepidosauria > Squamata > Crotaphytidae > Gambelia > Gambelia wislizenii. The sequence goes on along the minus strand of JAUMIR010000001.1, from coordinate 281,462,762 downwards.
AGCTCAAGGAGGAAAGAGTGAGAGAGAAAGGGGGAGGAGTCCCACTGCCAGGGCCAGCCAACCATCCCTCCCTCTCTCCTTCCCTCCATCCACCCATCCCTCCATCCAGACACAGCTCCGAGCCATTGGTGACCCCCAGAAAGGAGGCATGACTGGCTGCTGCTGCTTCATCCTTCTCCTGCGAGACTAAGCTTTTTGGTGGGGAGGGAGGGAGGGAGGGAGGGAACCGCAGCACCACCCCAACTGCTGGCTCGATCTTTTCATTTGAGGCTCTACGCATTGCAAAAATGGTGGATACCAGTATAGGCATCTCTTGCAAGTCTGCCCCCTCCGCGGTCGGTCCAACCAATCATGGCTCAGCTCTGCTGTGGCTGTTTTGGGAAGATTGCTGGTAATTCCCACAGCCTTTTGCAAATTGGTAGTTCACACCACCAAATTCAAAAAAGTCGGGGGAAATAGCAAAAGCTGATACCGTGTGGCTTATAGGGTTTTTTGCCCCCCTCCTTCTGAATACGGCGACTTTGATCCGAAAGACATGGGAACTATTAGGACTCTGTGAATTCTTAGCGGATTTACTTTGCTGTGTAACTGACCCCCCCCCCCCGGAGTTCTAGTCCAATGCTTAAGCCGCTACACCACACTGGCTCTTTGTTTACACCAATTCAAAAATTCCAAGGTTGGTTCACAGTTCCTTGAGTGGGATGGAGGAGGAGATAAAACTTTACCGGAGCATCACAACTAAAGATGAATAAACAATGTGCAGATCTGCAGAGCATGGATTATCCATTTCAGATTTGTTAATGGTTAACCAAAGCATGCTTTTGTTGCTGAGAAAAATGGTTTTATGTGGCTTAGCCACATTGCTTGTGCTCCCATATATTAACTGAAGATATGAGGCAGTCTTATTCTGAATTGGACAATTGTTTTTTCTTGTCTGATGTAGCCTTCCCCAACATGGCACTTTCCAGATGGAATGGTGGTGAGAATTTTAATGCAACACAACTGGCAAGTGATTAAGTTGGGGAAGGCTGGTCAAAGGTTGGGCCAGTTATTTTTTTCAACTATAACTCCCGCAGTCTCCAAGCCTACATTGTGAGTGACTATGTTGAGGGAATAAGGAGCTGCGGAATTATAGTATGCCCCCCCCCAAATAACATCCCAGCTAGTTCAAGCTCTGGCTGGCCTGCTCTTTCCATCGTGCTCCTGAGTTGCGCTGCCTAAAATTATGGCATTCCCAAGAAATGCACCTGTTACTCAAGTGTATCTGCTTTTCTGTCACTGGACTATTGTCTATGCTGGTGACTATTGTACTAATATAGATGTAACCATTTATTGGTTGAGATCTCATGGTTCTGTATCAGTTCAAGCTTTTGATATGCACAAATAACTTTATGTTAAACTGGTTGTAAAATTATTGCTTGAATTGGACAGCCTCTCGTATGGCTTTCTAATGAAAAGTGGGAGGGGGAGACTCAGCAGCCATTTTCAGCTTTATTTTGTGTAGTTAAGGAAAGTATTTGCCTATTGTATATATTAAGTTAATTTGCATTGAGGGAATAATAATAGGAAGCTGTATCTTAAAGCAGGCAAATAAAGTTTGGAAGAACATATTATTTGAAAGTTCAATTGTTGCCGCCATAAGCTGAGGCATGACATCATATTACTCAGGCAAAATATGTCTCTACTTCATTAAGAGGTATTTCTGTTGGAGAGGGAAGGAACTTGAGCCATTGTGAGTATAGTACTGGCAGCATAACAAATAAGAAAAATAAAGGATGACAATTAATGTATTCACGTGATCATCTGTGGAAATGAAAATAAGTACCTAAAAATTCAAAATGAAGTAAGTACAGTTGTCCCTCTATATCCACGGATTTCGTATCCACGGATTTAAGTATTCACGTCTTGAAAATATTCATAAAATAATAATAATCCAAAAAGCAAACCTTGATTTTGCCATTTTATGCCAATGCATATAATGGGCCTTGAGTATTCATGGATTTTGATATCCACGGGGGTACTGGAACCAAACCCCAGTGAATATGAAGGGACAACTATAGTCCTTAGGATTTGGTAAACAAACTGTGGGAGCTTTTTTGTTTTTGTTGTTTTTTTACAATTCTTTTGAAACAATTTTTTTGAACTGAATGATAGGACCGCATCTTACTGAGATCACTAAGCCTTAAGTTTGTTCAAAAGAAGCAAAAACTGTGGAACACCCAGTAAAATCTGCAGAAGAAACTGGAGACATGTTTCCAGTTTCTTAAGTTAGTGGATAATCTTGGGTATGTTTATGAGGCCTTGCTGCTTAAAGGAAGTTTACTTCCAGGGAAGTGTGCCTAGGATTGTAGCCTTCATTGCAACTAACTTGTTCTGTTGATTGCAGAATAATGCTATCTGGATTGGGGCCCATTTTTCAGAGACAGTTGCTGTAATGACATTTTTTAAATTAAAAAAGAGATTTCAGCATAACTTCAAAGCAATATAGATGTTGTCTGTCTGAGCTCTGATATAGACTTCCTATGTAGACATGATTGAATATACTATTGTAGTAGATTATAAATGTTCTAATTATTCATTGAAACAGTTTTCAAGTATTAACAATAATTGCGTAAGAGTGATACTCCCATTGCTAATAACAAAAATCAGGATAATGCCCTTTGAAAACCATCTTAAAGGGGCACGAGAGACAGCAGTATCCTTATACACGCTGATTTACTGATTTTGAAAAGCTGAATCATTATGGAGCAGGCACTCTTTGCATCTTATTTTAAGTGGCTCTCAATCTTCAGAAATATTCAGTTCCTGGATAAATGCTTGATTTTATATTTGAAATCCAAAAACAAATAGGAAGGCTATAATTTCCCCCCTTATTTGTGACTTTTTGAACGCAAAGGATCAGGATGTTGACCTATAAGAAAATAATCATGTTTACAAGAAGTCACTTATTTAATATATCATTCCTTGGCTCTTTACTCATGCTTAGTAAAGCAAGAGCTGGCAAATATAATCTCAGAGCCATTGGCAATAATATTTGAGAACTCCTGGAGAACAGGAGAAGTCCCAGCACACTGTAGGAGGGCAAACGTCCCCATCTTCAAAAAGGGGGGAAAAGAGGATCCCAACAATTATCGTCCAGTTAGTCTGACATCAATACCAGGGAAGATTCTAGAGCAGATCATTAAACAGAGGGTCTGTGAACATTTAGAAGGCAATGCCATAATCACAAAAAATCAGCATGGGTTTCAGAGAAACGAGTCATGCCAGATTAATCTGATCTCTTTTTTTTTATAAAGTTACCAGCTTGGTAGATGAAGGGAACACTGTGGACATCGCATACCTTGATTTCAGTAAGGCCTTTGACAAGGTTCCCCATGACATTCTTGCAAACAAGCTTGTAAAATGTGGGCTAGACAAGTTAACTGTTCAATGGATTTGTAATTGGTTGACCGGCCGAACCCAAAGGGTGCTCAGCAGTGGCTCCTCTTCGTCTTGGAAAGATGTGACCAGTGGGGTGCCACAGGATTCTGTCCTGGGCCCAGTGCTATTCAACATCTTTATCAATGACTTGGATGAGGGAATTAGGGGCATACTTATCAAATTTGCAGATGACACCAAATTAGGAGTAGCTAATACCCTAGAGGACAGGATCAAAATTCAGAATGACCTGGATAGACTGGAGAGCTGGGCCAAAGCTAACAAAATGAAATTCAATATGGAGAAATGTAAAGTACTGCATTTAGGGCAGAAAAATGAAATGCATAGATATAGGATGGGAGAGACCTGGCTGAACGAGACTACGTGCGAAAGGGATCTCGGAGTCCTAGTAGACCACAAGTTGAACATGAGTCAACAATGTGATGCGGCAGCTAAAAAGGCCAATGTGATTTTGGGCTGTATCAATAGAAGTATAGTGTCTAGATCAAGGGAAGTAATAGTGCCACTCTATTCTGCCTTGGTCAGACCTCACTTAGAATACTGTGTCCAGTTCTGGGCACCACAATTCAAAAAGGATATTGACAAATTGGAGCGTGTCCAGAGAAGGGTGACTAAAATGGCGAAAGGTCTGGAAATGATGCCTTATGAGGAGAGACTTAGGGAGCTGGGTATGTTTAGCCTGGAAAAAAGACAATTAAGAGGCGATATGATAGCCCTGTTTAAGTATTTGAAGGGATGTCACTCTAAGGATGGAGCAGGCTTGTTTTCTGCTGCTCCAGAGACTGGAACACGGAGCAATGGATGCAAGCTCCAGGAACAGAGATTTCACCTCAACATTAGGAGGAACTTTTTGACAGTAAGAGCTGTTCGGCAGTGGAACACACTCCCTCGGGGAGTGGTGGGGTCTCCTTCCTTGGAGGTCTTTAAACAGAGGCTGGATGGCCATCTGTCGGGGATGCTTTGATCAAGATTTCCTGCGTGGCAGGGGGTTGGACTGGATGGCCCTCGTGGTCTCTTCCAACTCTGCAATTCTATGATTCTATGAAGTTTTCTTCTGTCATCCAACAAACAAACAATATATATATATATATATATAGTATATACTGTATATATATATGGGTTAACATTAAATTTGCAGCTGATAATTAAGTGAAGACTTATGTGGCATCAGTCAGTATGCATTTTCAGGTTTAATACCTTCATTAATTTATTAATGATACTATTTATATCACAATATTAAAAGACAGGGCAGAGCCATAATTCGAATGCTGCTTCATATACTGTATTACAACTTTTAAAAAAATAAGCATGTGTTACTTATTGCATGTGTTACCTATGGAACCCCTTCCAACTTTATGATTCTGTGGACTTTTTCAGATGAGCTTTTACAGCGCTAGCAGCCTCGTCCCCGTTGCGAGGCTGCTGCGCTGCAGAGCGTCCCTTTCGGATGATGCTCTCCCCTGCCGGTACTGTTGCATTACTGCGGGGACACTGCAGCATTATATTCGGCGGTTTTCTAATCACGAAAGTTGATCGTGATTAGAAAACCGCCGAATATAACACTGCAGTGTCCCCGCGGTAAAGCAACAGTACCGGCAGGGGAGAGTGTCATCTGAAAGGGACGCTCTGCAGCGCAGCAGCCTCGCAAAGGGGACGAGGCTGCTAGCGCTGTAAAAGCTCATCCGAAAAAGTCCATAGAATCATAAAGTTGGAAGGGGTTCCATAGGCTATGGAGTCCAACCCCCCCCCCTCAATGCAGGAAATCTAACTGGAGTATCCCCAGCAGGTAGCTGTTCAGCCTCTTTCTGAAGACATTCAGAGAAAGAGACGCACCCCCTCTCTAGGTAATTGGTTCCATTGTTGAATAGCTCTTACTGTCAAGAAGTTCCTTCTAATGTTCAATCAAAATCTGTCCTCTTCTAACTCAAAACTATTAGACCTGGTCCTACCCTCTGGGGCAGCAGAGAACAAACATGCACCCTCCTCTCTGTAACAGCCCTTTAGATATTTAAAGAGAGCTATCATATCGCTTCTCAGTCTTATCTTCACCAGGCTGAACATGCCCAACTCCCTCAACCTTTTCGTGTATACTTTGCTCTCCATACCTCTTATCATCCTTGTTGCTATTCTCTGAACCTGCTCTGACTTGTTTATAGCCTTCCTAAAATGAGTTGACCAAAACAGAACACAGTACTCCAGTTGAGGAGTACAGAGAAGTGCAGAATATGGTGGTACTATTACTTCCCTTGGTTTGGAAACTACAAGATGCTTCTGGGGAAAGAGGATGTAGATTTCTCTCCCATTGCACTCTCCAAGGGTTTGTAGGTTTTACTGCCCACCCTGCCCTCCTTTCCCACCAGTATAGTGAGTGATGTGTGGGACATTCCAGTACTGACAGAGGCTGGTTTTGGCCCCAACAAAGGCTCTCATTGACCAAGCAGCACCACAGGCCTGATATGCCACAGCACAGAGCTGGCCCTCTAACAGTAGAGTTTGGGCACATGGACAAAGGGTGCCCTCTGTTCCAGGGCCCCCAGCACCTTAGCCTGTCATGGTGAGGAGCTGCCTATGAAAACCATAGACCCCAGCCTCCCCAGAAGAAAAGAGTTGGAGTCTTGCTGCAGGCCAGGTCAAATAGTCCCATGCAGATGGTTTTCAGAATACTGCTTGTCTTGTAAGGGCCCAGAAAGTCTCTCGCCCACTTTCTATGCTAGGTTCCCTTTCAGCAAAGTCTCTGCTTGCATTTGCACAGATCTGGAGACATGTGCACAGACTAATATAACCCCACTAATAAAGCATCTTGGGATACAACAGGAGTGGACAACTATGTGGTAGCCAGGACCAGTTTCCCCCAGTCCATAGCAAGCCCAAATATCTCCAGTTTCTTCTGCACACCCTCGCAAAATTGCAACAGGAAGTGACATTATATCACTTTCTGGCTGTTGCCATAGTGAAAGGGGCTGCAGGGTAAATAGATATTGGGGGTAGTATGAGGTTCTGGGGTGCTTGTGGGGGTGGTCTTTTTATGTGTTTTCACATGTTTGGGGTGAAGATGTGAGAAATGGGGAGGGGGTGAGCTTCAGCGACCATGAAAGTTGAGTCCAGGAGCTGCGTGTGCACTACAGGCTGCAATTTGCCCACCTCTAGCGTACAAGGTTTATCCCTTGCTGTGCCTTCCCTAACTAGAAGGATGCTGTGATTGTCTTCTGAGTTAGCAGGAAGCTAGTGAGCTCAAGTCAGGGAAGCAGCAGGACTTGGAAGACCTAATTTTAGACTACAGGTCCCCAAATCCCCCAGCCAGTGTCTCTGCCAACTGAAGGATCTATGGAATCGTAGTTCTTAAAAAGTGGTGTTTCCAAGCTCTGGGAACCCAAGTAGTGTTCTATAATGGCTTAAATTTAAATAGCTGAACCTAGGTCACCCTTTTCTTTAACATAATGGTATGCTGAATCTGGGAATACAAGTGAGCCATGAAGGAGCATAGGATCTGGACAGAACCTTGCTGTGCCCCCATTCTACCCCACCACATCCCTTTATGTTAGCCGTAGTGCCTACTAGTGCAATCTACATTGATGAGATTAACTGCAGTGACATATTTTGGGGCTCTGCTAGAGCAGGAGAATATAGGAGTGGTCTTGTTCTTGCCCTGCAGGTATAATGCAGGCTAGAATCATGCTGTAATCATACAACTTGCAATCTAATAAGAACTGACAGTACAATCCTATGTGTCCCTTCTCAGGGTAAGACCTGTTGAATTAAATGGGACTTCCAGGTAAGTGTGTACATGATTGCACCCTCAATACACATATATAGTTGTACAGTATATGAATAAAACAGTAGTGTCTGATTTTCAGGATTTCAGTCCACACTGTTTTTTGCAACAGCATAAATTTGCCCTCTTAAACTGGCATAATTTTCCATGCTACAATATGGAAATGGAACATACCTTTTGGACAAGAGAGGTGAGAAAACAGGTACACTGCATGATCCTAAGTTGATTGCAATCAGTATTAAGGCCATAAACTTCAACATATTCACTTACATAAATGTGTTTAAGAGTGATGTAACAAAAGCACAGTTCCATGAACGGAAGACCTGCTGAATTCAACACTGGGGGCCCAAACTCTTATGTAACCAAGATCCTAGTGTTACTCATGTTTTTTAATGTTTTTATTGTATCATATTTATGGCATATTTTAGTTTTTAATCACCCTATCTATTAAGTTGAAGAGCAGTTTTAAAGTAGTTTAAATAAATAATGGTTTCACTCCCCATAGGATATGCTTTGATGCCATCAGTCTAGTTTCCCCCCCCACCTCTAAAATCCTGAGATCCACCAACTGTGGCAGAGTTGTGATTCTCCTTCCTTGCAACAGAACAGTAGAATCCCCCTACTGTAAATGTAGTAATGGCAGTAGCTGACAGTGCACCTGAAGAAGTGGGTTGATATACACAAAAGGTCCAGCTGAAAGAAATAGCATTAAATGTGCTACTAGATTCCTTCTCCCCACCCCCGTTTCCCTTTTTATCAGTCTGTTAGACTATACTGTCATACTTTAATTCTGATGATAAAGGCAGGGTACTTAGAAGCTGATTTAAATTAGCTTTCTGGTGACCCTCACCCAAAGCCGGGGGTACTAAAGGCAGTACAGATTCTCTGGGTATGTTTGTCTGACACCACAAGCTGGAGGCTCACGGGAAACATGGCTTGCCTATAATGAGCAGTGTGTTTGTGCAGGCTGCTTAATCACTTCTGCTCGCAGTGGGAGCTAATACCTTTTTCTTATTAGTAGGGATTGCTTATGACCCCAGATTCCTCCTATCCCACCCATCTTGCACTGCCCTGTTCTTTTCTTTTTTGGCACACTGAGTGTGTACATCTTTTAACAATGCTGCCAGGACCATGTGTATTGTATGGAATTTAGGCATGATATTTAACACCAGGTTGACTAAACTGTTACGTAAATATGTACTATGTCTTCCCGTAGGAGCCTGCTTGTGCCCTGAGACCTTCAAAAGAGGCCATTCTCTCAGTTCCACTATCCTGATAGGCACATCTGGTAAGGATATGAGACAGGGCCTTCTTGGTGGCTGCTCGTGAGCTCTGAAATTCCCTTCGTAGGGAAGCTAGAACAGAGCCCTCTTTGCTTTCCTTCTGTCAACAAGCAAAGACTTATTCTGACAGGCTTTCCAAGATCTGTTTTTGGGTCCCCTCCGCCAAAGTGGTTTTAATAGTGTGCTGTACTATGAAGTCGAGGGCTTTCATGGCCAGCATCCATAGGTTTTCTGTGGGTTTTTTCCAGGCTGTAAGGCCATGTTCTGGAAGAGTTTCTGACGTTTCGCCTGCATCTGGGGCTGGCATCTTCAGAGGATGGTTGGGTGCGAGTGTGTGTGGGGTTTATATACTGTGAACCCCTGTTGGGGAGGATATGTAAATTTGTGTATTTGAATGGCTAGTTTCTGGGTGGAGATATGCAAGGAGGAATAGTGTCTGTTTGGCTAATGGTCCATTGTCTGCTGGAAATCACCCTATCCCTTGGTGGAGTTCATTTGCATGTGTTGAATTTTGATTTTAGTGTTTTTCAAAACTGGTAGCTAGATTTTGTTTACTTTTAGGGTTTCTTCTTTCCTGTTGAAGTTGTCCAGGTGTTTGTGGATTTCAATAGCTTCTCTGTGCATTCTGACATGATGGTTGTTGGCCTGGTCCAGAATGTTGGTGTTTTTAAATAACATTTTGTTATTTATTTTTTTGTTGGTTTACAATATGTTCTGCTACTGCTGAACAGACACTAATCCTCCTTGCATATCTCCACCCAGAAACTAGCCATTCAAACATACAAATTTACATATCCTCTCCAGCAGGGGCTCACAGTATATAACCCCCCCACACACACACTCCTACCCAACCATTCTCTGAAGATGCTAGCCACAGTTGAAGGTGAAACATCAGAAAAAAGCTCTTCCAGAACACGGCCTCACAGCCCAGAAAAAACCCACGGAAAACCTATGTGTGCTGTACTGCTTTTAACTGTACTGTTTTTATTGCTTTTATTGAAACTGTATTGAAAGAAGAGATGGTACGGTTTTTAGTCTTTCTCTTTTCTGATGAATGCTGCTTTCTTAAGACCTTACAATATATATTTTTGTACAGGACTTGGTCAGAATTTCAAAGTTTAAAAAAACAAAACAAAACTTATCACTGGGTGTTTTTTAAAAGAGATAATTCAACAATTACTTTACTATATATGGATGTGTAGAGCAGTTTGGCTTTGGTCTGCCTGGTCTGTATCTTGGAGTTATTGCCTATTGTAGAAAGAAGCCCTTCGTCTAAAGCGGCGTGCTAATTTCATTTTTTGGTCTTCAGTTACAAGCCCCTGGCAGACTTCTTGACCACTACTGTTACCTGGTGGTGCCGGTATTTCATCAAAGTTAGACAAGCAGACTACCTGGACCTAGGCCCAGCTGTAATGTTGTAAAAAGTGAACCTGATCCCTTGTGTTAAGGAATTCAGCACTTTATAGTGCTGGGATTCCCAAGGGAATTGAAAGAAAACTGTGTTCAAGGCTCAGCTCTTGTTTTCACCTGTCTCTTTGTGCTTCATACATATAGCCATTGGACATCACCCTGATGAAGTTTTTTTCAGTTGTCAGTAACTTCAGTAGATTGACTCTTTTTAAGTAAACCAAGATGTATAATCTTAATTGTTGTTTATAGGTGATCTGACAACAGTGACAGAAGAAAATTGACCTTATTTCTAGAACTACTTCTGATTTTTATTTTTATTTTTACATTCCAGGAAGAATTAACACTAATACATAGGTTAACAGTATGCATCCCATTCTAGCCATTTTGGGTGACTCTTATTCCCTATAAAATCTTAAACTGGTTGTTTTAGGCAGTGGCAGATTCTAGAAACCATCATTGCTGCACTTCTTTGAGTCACTTCAGTGCAAATTGTGTGGGGGTTTGTGAAGTCGAAGACTTTCACAACCGGCATCTATAGATTTTCCTTGGGTTCTTTCCAGGCTGTGAGGCCGTGTTCTGGAAGAGTTTTTTTCTGACATTTCACTTTCAACTGTGGCTGGCATCTTCAGAGAATGGTTGGGTAGGAGTGTGTGTGGGGTTACATACTGTGAACCTCTGTTGGGAAGGATCCTTCCCAACAGGGGTTCACAGTACTGTATATAACTGTAGGAGTAATGAGTCTAAAAATAAAATTGTATTAAAAAATTCCAGGATCTAGTCCTTTTAAAAACAACAAGAATTATCTCCTTTAAAAAGGGAATTAAAAAAACATTTACTTTTTACTTCATGTTCATGCAGAGTGCACTTAGGAATGCAGACCTGAGCTCAATTAACATTTAAAAAGTGTATTCAGAAGTCTGAGATCACTCAGTTAAATTAGACTCATTACAAAACAAAGGAGTCAGTTTAAAATGCAAATCAAAGTTTACTGAAGGTATCTCAATCTCAATCTACATACTAAAACAAACTTTAAAAAGAGGTTCCTAACTGACTAAGGATATGGTAGGAAAAACTCACCAGCCTACAACGGTAGAAGGCTGCATGGTGAAACATCATAGCATTGTTACAGATGGCTAAAGATGAAGATGGCATAAGATGACTAAAGATGGCTTAAAGATGGCTCCAGCCTCATGGAGACTCAAACTTAAAAGAAGTTACACAAGAGTAATAAAATTTAAATTAGGTCATGTGTTGAATGACCCAGCACTCCAGTTGGCTGGAAGTGCCCAGTGAAATAAGAGAAAGGGAACTTGGGAGAGCAAAAGGCATGCAGGGAGAAACCCTAGACTTATCTAAGGATGTGAATGAGGTACACAAGATTGCTTTTACATTACAATGATTATTTCCCCACATACTACAGTAACCCACACACACACTCCTACCCAACCATTCTCTGAAGATGCCAGCCACAGATGCAGGCAAAATGTCACAAAGAAACTCTTCCAGAACACAGCCTCACAGCCCAGAAAGAACCCAAGAAAAATGTATGGGGGTTCTTGAAAGTTTGGCTATGTTGAATCTATAGCAATGGTGGCAGGTAAACTTGATCCCTAATGAAAGAAGATCCACATTTGTTGCATATTACCATATAAAAATGTTGCCATGCTATTAATTACACATATATTGTCGTATGTACTTCTTCCTGATCAGGAAAAAAGTCTCTGCAATTTAAGTGACTTACAATAAAAGGGGATTAAAATGTTGACTTGGGTGTTTTTTTAAAAGATAGAGTAACAAAACAACAGCAAATACAGCCAAACACTTCATCAGTGTAAACAGGGGATACGCACTATTCTCATGGCTGGGCCTGTTTTTTTGTGAGCCTAAACCTGTTGTATGCTTGTAATGAACTATACTTGGAACTTTTTTTATTAACACATGGGAAATCAGTTACAGGGCAACCCTCTGAGGTGAGACAGCTGTCTCTGGTGTTACAAAAGGGCAGGTGATTATTAGTTATTTACTCTGATGTTGTATATTTATGGTCAGGGATGGGGAGAGACATCCGTGGAATTTTCTGTCTCAGGAGCCTGGATAGCTTTGGCTCGCTTTCAGGTACTATGCATCTTGACTTGGGTGGGTGTAGGGGGCACCATTTGTTACTTCGTCTGAAGGAGCAAAATACCTTGCATTGGCCCTGAACAGTTACTATTAAAGATCATAAACAAGAGTGCCACCTTGAGACAATCCACTTGAGAAAAACACATGGTGGAATGCCAAGTGACATGATTTATATGACTTAATCACCCAAGTGCTGTTTCAACCAGCCTCACAAAACAGTGATGAAATGCCTATTGCTTCTTGTGTTGCTCTTTTGAAGTGCCTTTAGATCTTAGTTTTTGGCACAACTGAGCTGTTTTTTTAAAAGACTTCGAATCTGAATTTTTTTTCTCATTTGGCTATGATATTTAGCAATGTAGACGAAATGTGGCAGAATCCACTAAAGTAGAGCTTGGAAGTTTAATTTTTAAAAGTAACTGATTCCCATTATTTCTTACTTTGCTCAAAGTGAAGTTCATTCGTCTTGCTCACTGAAATGTTTTTTAAAATAAGTTATTCTATTATGCATTTCATTGGTTTTACCGAGGAGGGGGGGCTTAGGACTGGTAAGAGAGTGGCATAACATTTGAAAATAAGTCCTGTCAGAATGCATCTAAAAATCCCTTTAAAAGTCACCTCATTAGTAGATTGAGTAGGGGTTTCTAGTTATTTCAATTCATCTTTAATTAATCAAAAATCATTCCACTTATAGCATGACTTTTAAATGTGGTTTTGTTAAGTCCCCTCCCATGACTCCTTACAGGCAGCTGCATTGCTTATAACTCATTACTTCAAAGTTCTCTGCCAGAGTTTATTTGATGAGGGAGGAATACCTTTTTGCATCCCAAGGAGCCCTTGTATGTGAACATAAAAGTTTACCGTATTTGGATGCAGCACAATAGATCAGAAGTAGAACTTTCACAGTGAGAATAAAAAGATGACTGGACTCACCAAAAATACAGAGCGAAAATCCAATTGTTAGGCCCATCTAGAATACATCCACTGAATCAATTGGACATATTGTACATAAGCTTTTACTGTTCCCAGTTTTAATGTTTCAGTTGAATTTGTGGCAGAAGAATGCAGCAATTGGATCTTGAGAAACTTGCACCAGAATTAGAGGACTGGATGAGATGATATCTAGATTCTCTCATCACCATAGTCCAGAAAGACTAAAAGAGGAACTTGTATGCAAAGCAGAACTTTTTGATTTTGCTTTCCTACTCTGGAATAGCAACACTTCTGACCAGCAAGCACTGTGTTTTTCTTTAAAAAATGTGATTTTTAGAAGTGCTTTCGGTACAGAACATGGAGCTAACTTTAAAAAGAGAGCCAGTGTGGTTTAGTGGTTTGAGCGTTGGACTAGGACTCTGAAGACCAGGGCTCAAATCTCTGCTGAACCATGGAAACCTACTGGGTGACCTTGGGCCAGTCACATTCTCTCAGCTTCAGACAAAGGCAAAGGCAAACCTCCTTTGAACAACTCTTGTCAAGAAAACCCTGTGGTAGGGTGACCTTAGGTCAGAAACAACTTGCAGGAACACAACAACAACAACAAACTTTAAAGAAATGAGACAAATAGATGTCTACCTTGTAACAGGGGGCTCTGGATCACAGCCTAACTCAGCCTGAGTTTAGCATGCTTAACACCACTGAAATTGGAAATTGGTGATCTTAAACAAGCCTAACTAACTCAGTCTGTAAGGCTGGGTGGTAAATTTCTAATTCTTGGAGTGGAGGTATCCTCCCAAGACATACATGTCTTAAACTCAATAGTGTGAATCAGAAAGCAGAGATCTGGTGGGGGCTTTTCTGAAACATGCAGCAGACCAAAATGCTTCTTTGAAGAGGAAAGTGGTATAAAGATGTTAAACAGTATTTCATGTTCTGTTCTCTTGTAGTTTAACAGATGTACCTTTTCCTTACAGGCTTAAAATTTCACAGTCATTTGGAACACCTTACAATGGAAGAGTCTAAATGAAGTCAGCCTTTCCCCTGCTGATAATTTAACTTTCCCCCTCAAATCTAAGAAATGGAACATAGAAACTATATTATCTGTCTTCTTTTATTCTCTTCCAGTAAATATGTAAATTTCAGAAATGGCTTGAAAGGCATTTGTTAGATTTATTTTTATTTATTTTTTTATTTAAATAAAAAAAATAAATATGTAAATTTCAGAAATGGCTTGAAAGGCATTTGTTAGATTTATTTTTTAAAAACCATAATTTTTTAGATTTATTAATTTTTACACAATTGTCTCACTGCTTCTCTCGTCTCATTTATTTTTAACAGAATTTTATTGCTCTCTGTTAGTACAACATTTTTGTAAAGCAGGAGGTCAGCAGGTCACAAAGTGTGGGAAGGTTAAACTATGAATTCAGGCTTATGAATAGTTTGGGGCAGGGTGATTGACTAGGCATCTCTTGCAGACTCTCTGCTGCAAACTGTTTTGATATTCATTATTTATACATTATTTCATTATTTATTTCTAAAAAGAGTGGTTTATTTATATAACCTGAATTTATAAAGTGCTGTCACTATTCCATTTCTAATATGTGTGACTAAATCTCACTTACGTAAGTGGCATTTCCCCATCTGACAGCAGGCTTGACCTGTCATGAAACATTTGATAGGAGGAAAGTACACATATGTTAGAAAACAATATTTTAGAACTAGCATTCAAGAGAGAAAACAAGAAAGCAAATTTTAACTACAGGTTATTTGGGTATTTCACAATATGTAGCTATATATTAATTTAGAAACCAGTTTCTTGTTTACTGTGGGATTAAAGAAGAAACTAAATGAGGGTGTATTGTAGGAGCTTGGAAATAAAATATTCCAATCACAGCTCTTACTTAATGAAGCTCTCTTGTCTGGAAACTACAGTTCACCTTGGGCTTGTCTACACAGGCAGTTTACCCTGTTTTGACCCCATCTTGGATCCCTGCAGTCCTGACAATGTAGGGCTTCTGCCCTGTTTTGCCCCGGGCAGTCCTGACGACCCTGGGACAAAAACAGGGCTATGACAAGGGGAAAACGAGGTAGGGCCCAATAAAACATTTTAAATTAAAAATACCTGTTTCAATCTGTTCCAGCCAATATAAAATGGATCAGGCCCCGCAGGAGTCTGTTCTCGCTGTGGCTGCTGGCTGCCTCATTCTTCTGGATCCAGAAAGGGTACCTGCAGCATGTGACCAGGCTGGTCACATGCAGGGGGCCTTGCTCATGTCCTGTGGGCCTCCTGCCTGAATCCGGAAAGTGGGATGCAGGCTGTGATGGCTGCAGGGACAAGCTGGCGTGCCCATCTGAACTCCGGCCTGTTTCGTCCAGGTAACAGTGGAGGAACAGGCCTGGTCCACAGGCAGGATAAGCTGGTGGAGAGCTGGCATATCTTGGCTCATGTAGATGAGCCCCTTGACATCTTATCATGGGGCTAGGATGGGGTGGGCCTCCAGATGTTTTTGGCCTCCAGTTCCCATCAGCCCAAGCCAGCATAGTTAATACATAAGGTGTGATGAACCAGGTCACGCACACACATTAACTCAACATGCATGTAAGGTTAACATGGTTTATTGAGTAAGGATATGCATACGGTTTCACCTCAAAGCCAGTTCTGGCCAGCCTAGTACTAAACAGTAGATAAAAGCAACATCTTAGGTTTCGATAATCCCCAGCCCCTGGGAAAGCAAGTAGGAGGGGAAAAGGGAGAAGGAGCCAACCCAGGTGGTTGTCCTTGAAGGCTGGGCAGAAGATTCTCTTTCCCGGCCTTTAAGGCGGGCTGGCTGGAATCCAGTACTGAGGGGCCTGAAAGGGGGGGGGAAGCACCAGGGCCCTGGTGCTCTAGAGGAAACCAACCTCATGTCGAGACCTAGCTGGGATGCCAAGAGACTTGACTCCAAAACCCAGAATCCAGGGGAGGGCACGACATTAGGGCTTGTGCGAGTTGCTATCTGGAAACATCTGGAAGACCACAGTTGCTCCCACCCCACTCCACACTAGAGAATCACTGTTGTTATAGTCATCTGAATATACAAATAATTATTTGAAGTCATGGGGGTTATGCTCCCAATGATAATCGCTGCCTAGGCCCTGAGTTCCTTGCCTCAATAAATTCAAATTAGAATTAATAATGACTTTGTCTTCGGAGTATCACACTCATTATTTGTATCTAAGAATGCTGTGCTGCAGAAAGATTGCGAGAAAAAATGTCTTGCAATCTATATTGGGGTAAAAGATAAATCAGTGATTCATCAAAAGCTTACAGCTGAATGGTCAGCAACACTTTAACCCTTAGAGTCTTCACTATTGGCAATAACTGGGAAATCAATAAAAATAAAAATAACAAAAACTACTAGTGAAGTACTTCTTAGGGTATAAAATATCAGGCAAAAATAACTAGCCTCTCAAAATATCAGTAACAACCTACAACTTAAATTGAAAGACTTGGAAAATGACAGTCACTGTTGGGGTTTAACAGTCAATAGAATTCCAGAGTCTGAAGACAAAGAAAATCCTATAGTGCTACTGACTACCTTGTTGATCAATGATCTTATACAAAATATAAATTTCTCAGAACATGATAGTGAGAATAGGCACTTATATGTAAACTGACCTTGCATGCAAAGCCTTGGGACATTGTAATGTGATTTTCCCACTGCACTTTAAGAGAAAGTATTTAAGAAGTAATGTGGGAATTCAGTTAAAGGTCTTTACATTTTTCTATGCCTGTCATAGTCATGAAAGGCATTAGTTTGTATACCTTGTAGAGGCAATACATTTTTTTGGCCATATATAGATAAATTATGGGAAACCAATATAAAATGTAGTGATTTGAGTGTTGGACTATGACTCTGGAGACCAGGGTTTGACTCTGATCAGCCATGGAAACCCACTGGTTTGAGCAATTCACACTCTCTTAGCCCCAAAAGAAGGCAAAGGCAACCCCCTCTGAATGACTCTTGCCAAGAAAACCCCATGATAGGGTTGCCATAGGTCAGAAGTGACTCAATGGCACACAACAGCAATATGAAATAAAGGTGGAGATATATGTTTCAACTTACAGTTAATCACAGTGGCAAAATATATTCAACATCTTCCTGCTCTCAAGCAAAGCACTGCTAAAAACCCTTGGTGTACACACATTCTCTCTTCCTCAAGTTGAGTCAGACAAAGATGCAGAGACCAAGTCAAAAGGAGGAGATAACTAGATTATACCCAGAGCCAGAAAAAATGAATTTTGCCACAGTAATAAACCAAATATTGACTATTAATTATATTAGGGAATCTTTGCTTCAAAGATTATACTACTCAGAACCCATTCATTTGAGACTATGCATTTAAGAAGTACAGTCGGATCTCTATATCTGCAGAACCAATATCCGCAGTTTCAGTTATCTGCAGGGCACAAAATAGGGACACATACCATGGAGTCATGCTGGACAGTGCCTAGAGAGGCATCCTCTCTAGGCATCGTATAGGTCCTCCAGTGCAACTCTATAGTATGTTTTTACTGGAAGTCCTTTCTTTTAATAGGGTTCACAGTTATCTGCGGTTTCCAGTATCTGTGTAAGTCCGGTAACCGAACCCCCATGGATACGGGGGTCTGCCTGTGCTGTATTTTCTGATGTGTTCATCTTATTTCTTGTTTGAGAAACACTGCTAAAATGATAAGTATGTTAGATTGGACATACACAACACTGAAGTGTGTATTCCTGTTCAGATAATGGGTTTAGGTGTGAGCCCACCATAGTTTGAAATGGATTTTCTGCCTATATAATAGGCCCATATTGCCATGGTGACCAAATACCTCTAGGGGGTGTTCTTGATGACACATTGTTTATAGATTTCTTTTTGTTTGTATGATACGTTATTGCGTTTTCTTCTGTTTATTGCACTGATATCTAGCCCTGTAAAAAAAAAAAAAGTGTCCTCTCCATGGGGCATGTAAACTCCACCCCTAGATAAATGTTTGTTTTCTGGGGACCGTACTTAAAACATGTTGGGCGATATATTTCGCACCAGAACTCAGAAGATAATAGGAAAGCTAAGTTTCAATTACATCACCCACACCTACAGTGGCCCATGAGAGCATTCCATGCTGTACCATCCTCCCCAACCTCCCTTCGTACATTCCCAAAACATAATTGGCCAGACGGCCTTGAACATTCCAGCAACAGATATCACACTCAGCAGCTTTACCATCTCCCACCATGCCCTCTACTCATGTCAGCCTCTGGCATGCTAGCAGCAAAAGTACATTTGAGCTAACTAACTATACAAAGCTTATGCCAGAGTCCTGACACCCTCAAACTGCAATAGAGTGATACCTGTGTCTTCAGTTGATCACTTCCTGTCACCATTTTGAGGAGTCTAATAAAAATAAAAATGGGGGGGGTTCTGTGTAGTGGCATCCCTGTGCTTTTCAGGTGAAAAATGCCTGAGAATTGCAACATTTAAAACAAAACACAATTGGTGGGAGTTAGAGGGCTTTAAGGATCTGCAAAAATGAGTGGAGGGCTTTAGGATCTGCAAAAATGGGTGGAGGCTTTAGGATCGGCAAAAATGGGGTCCAGAGGTTATACATGGTCTGGCCTTTGCCCATCCCATCTTAAAGCAAATTAAGCCAGATGTTGTGTTTTTTCAGAAGATGCATCACAGAAGTCCGGGAATTGCTGTTGTAAAGCATAGACTGTTTAATCAACAGTCTACAGCCTCCAGGTGCTCCAAGGCCTATGTAGTCTCAATTTTCTCAGCAAAGTCTACTGTTGATAGTAGACGATGTCATGGCAGATCGCAATGGCAGATTTATTTTTTCTAAATGGTTTCCTGCTTGAGCAGGAAACAATATATTTTGGCTTCTATTTATTGCCCCAGTTCAGAACAACACAAATTTGTGTGTTGGGTACTTGGTAAGTTAAATAAATTTTTGTAAGATTCTGATTATGGGAGGGGGTTCAGCATGGTTGTTGATCCAGAGTTAGATAGAAAACAATATATAGACTATTGAAGCATCACCTCAGTTCCTACCTTCTAAGATTTTCTGCTGCAGTATGATTTACAGTACTAGCCTCTTGCAGATTTTTCAACCCAAGGGCTCAAGACTTCACTTATTATTACCCTACACACTGTATGCTCATGAGAATAGATTATATTCTAGTCTCTTTTTCTTTAGCTCTCAGTATTGTAGGACCAGACATAGGTCAACAATTCCTATCAGAGCAATCACCAACATAGCTCACTTTGAATCTAAATTAGATAAATCCTCTGTTCCCTACATGGAGGTTTAAATCCTTTCTTGCTGCAGCACTGTTGAAAATATTGTTCTCTCTTGAAAAAGCTAAACCACATGACAAATACTTGAAGCTGGCTGCCCAGTACATTTTTATGAGGATCTACCTTGAAAATTCTGTCTCTTAAAAATATAATTGTCCATATACATTAAACAGATTTGGGCATCCTCAAAATAAGATTATGACAGTGTTGATCAATTGCAGGTACATCTGTCCCATGTAAGTTATTCAGTGAAACATTATTTCACTAAATTACTCTCCTCCAGGTTCATCCATATTTTCCCATGCTGTATGAATTTTTGGTTTGATAGAAACAAGGTCAGTTTCCAGCTGTCCCAGTTAGGAGGGTACTGAAGGAGGGGGAGTGCCAACAGCTCCTTCAGAAACATGTTGTGTATGGTGACAATTGCTGTAGCATGACCCTGTCCCCCTACGTCAGCATCATATACAATTGGGGGGAGTGCTTTAGTTATAAAATTTTTTGAATTGGGTCTACCAAGGAAAATCAGTTTATCCCCTCCCAAGTTAGAATTCTTTTTCCTGTTCACCAAGCTAGATATTTTACAGCCACTGTGAAGTTTCCCGTTGTTATTAAAAGAAAAATGTATCCCCAGATATTTAAAAAGAGCCTTTGCTCAATCAAGTATCTTGTCTAAGTACTATTTATGAAAATGCTTCCTCTTGGAAAAGACCATTACCTTTCTTTTAAAGTAATTTATAAGCAGATTCACCCACTGCAAACTGTCAAGTTTTTTTAGACGTTTCCTCAATCCTACCTGAGTAATAGAGGCAAAGGTCATCATCATATAGCAACATTTGAATCTCATTGTTTCCAGCAGAAGGAAAGATACAGTCCAAACAACTTGTATCAGAGACTAAATATATTATCACACTACACTGTTATAGTGTGATTATTCCACTGTAACTGCTCTGGCTGCCTCCTGTGGATTCCTGGGATTTGCAGTTTAAGGAGGGGGCAATTAGCATTCTCAGCCAGAGAGCTCTTAGGCCTCACTAAACTACAAACCCCAGAATTCCACAGGAGGCAGCCGTAGCAGTTAAAGTGGAATAACACTAAAAAAGTGTAGTGTGATAAAGTATTGAGTTATTCACATAAAAATTAAACAGAAATAGGCTAATAAGCAGCCCTATCTATCACCCCTTTTGATTAAAAAAAAGGGGGGGGCATATGTCAGGCCTTTCCACACTCTTAAATCACATCAAAAATAGCAGATATTTGTTTATATAGCTGTGACCATTTTTTCAAAGTTTCTTCTGTGTATTAGATCAAATGCTGAAGTAAAATTTCCAAGCATTTCCAAAGCTTCCCCTTCACTGAGGGCTTGTCTGTATGAGGGAAGAAAAAACAGATTGCTCAACAGTAATGGCAATTGACAGCAACTGTGATTAATCTTAATGTTTTTTTGGTTTTGTTGCAGGCATAAGCTTTGCATGCCTGTGGATCCAGATGGCAGCTGCAAGTGGATTACTTGCATTTTTACTTACTGCAATTTGCTGCGGCCAAACATTTTTTAAAAACCCTGTTTCCAAACTGCAATAGAGTGATATTTCGCCTTTATGGGGGGGAAAAACTCACCCTGTTTTATCACCTTAGCGCTTGCTTGCTAAGGCAAAAATCCAGCATGGCAGCTCCGGGTGCTTGCTTTGTTATCAAGCCCCATCCCCTGCTTGTCCAGCCAATCAGTTTTATGCTTCCAGTCCTATGGGAAAGTGAATCAATTTGTGTTGCTTGTCTCAATGAGCAGGGATGCACATTCCCCCGCTATTTTTTTAAAACTCCAAGAAAATCTGCAAAGGCTTTTCCTTCTGAGTTTTTGGCATCTTTGGCCCCCCTCCTTCCAAACACAGTGAAAACATGCAAGATGCCATTAAAGACAGCTCGTATTCTCCTTGCATTCCGTGAGGAGTATTTTCGTCATTTAGACAACCCCTGAGTCAGACTTGTGAACTTACTGAACTAAAAACTGACATATTATCATTTAAATGTTTAATAATTCATATGACAAAGAAATCTTGCCAGGTTAAATATCAGAGATAACTAACTTATGCCCCACGTTTAAGTGAGATCTTCAGAGCTGGAGAAAATGAAACTTATATCAGGAGTGCACTGCTACTGTTAAAATGACAGCTGTGCCAAATTGAACTTTTTATTTTAAGCTCTCCCTATTATCTTATCAGAAAATTATATACTTATCTGACAAAAATAATGTTCTAACAACTTGCATTTTCAAAAGTAATGGTGAGCATGTTATCAATAAGCTTAATGTACTAGAGAATGTTGGAGGGGAGGTTGTTTGTGCCAGATAGTAACAGATATGATTCCTTTTAGCAAAGACAGCTCCTTCCAATTTTGGAAGGAAGAACCTTGGGTTGAGAGAGAATTGCTAGGACATCTCTGTTTTAAGTTGGGCTTTTTACCAAAGGGCAAGCACAGAATAGATACAATAGAAAATTCTTTCCTCAAATTGACCTTTATTGTTTGGAGCTTATGGTACAGACATTGGGCATACCACATTTTACCTTTGAGTCACATCATTCTATACCTTGTATTTTATAATCCAGATAAGGAGTTAAAATTTGTTGCCTGAGAAAATATCAGTCTTCACTGGTTGATTGATTTTTATCTGTGAGGAAAACATTTTTTAAAGGGCAGCAACTAAAGGAAGAGTACCAGAAGTTCAGGACCACTGGTTACAAAAATGTATGTACTACATTTCCTACACATTAAAAGAGGTGACTCAGCAGAGGGGCAAGAAACTTTGAATTCTTAGCATTGTAATAGAGAAAGCAGGTAAAGGATATAATTTTGGCATTTTATAAACAATTTCTTATGTTGATTAATGATACTAAACAGGTCTGAAAAGTGCATAGAAACAGAACTTAGGGCACACTACCATGAATAAAGATTGGAATGGCGTTATGGAGAAAGAATCCACGGGAGTGTATATCTGTCACTAAAAAGAAAAATTCAGTCAAGTTAACTTGTCAGTAGTATATCGCTCCAGTAAAATTAGTATTTATCACCAGGGCTGGCCCAAGGACTTGGAGGAAATGTGGTTCTCCTGGAACAAGTGTATTTCCAGAGATAGTGGACTTGGCCAGTAGCTCAAAGCTTCTGGACTAGATACAAGAAGAAACATGTAATTTAATTATCCAAACAGACTTTGCTCTGATAAGGTTTTTTACTGGTTCTGATTCTGAGGATTTAAGTGGGTCTTGATGCAGTTAGACGAGAAAGAGCAGCAATATGGAGGGGAGGCTTGGGACTCTATAGGTGATTGGTAAACCCAAATTTGAGACTTGGCTCTATCTGAAAAGTTGACTTACAGAATTAGGCAAGTTCAAAAACAAATGACAATTTTTTTAATTTTGTTTTCTTTTTATTCTGTAAATTGTCAAGATGAAATATGAAGACAACCACTTGCTTTGCATGGAAATCTGTGGAAAATTCATTCAGTAAATTTGGACATAATAATCTTAGTGACCTTTATATCTTATATATAGTTACCTGGACGTTTCTTTATTAGACTGCAGTGACATCTATTATATGTTTATATAATCTATTACATATATTATATCTATTATATTCTTGGATTGTTCCGTTTTTAACTTTCAGAAAAAATAATATTTAAAAAAATAGGAGCCAGTTTTATTTATAATGAATAGGGATTCCCTGAATAGGAAACACTGATCTTTGGCTGTGCTGAAGGATCAGAATTTAACTAGTATATGTAGATATTTTCAGAAGCAACATCTGTGTGCGTCATTGCTTAGTAAATTTGAAACAAGCCTATTGGTCCCTGAATTGTACCCAAGTAACAAATATATCCTGGCTTTCTGTGTAGCCATATGTATCATTGGTCACACTTCATAACCTAATCCTTTTAAGGCATACACGAATCGTATAGAATCGCATTAGAGGACCTAGAAATGCCTAGGTAAAACATATTTTTTCGAACATGGATAAATGACACCATGGATACTGAATCCATGGCTATGGGGGTTGACCTGCATTTGACATATGCAGCATCATAACGTTGGCCACCACATTGAAATCAACAAATTCACCATGTGGGAGAAAACAGCTGCCATTTTGAAGATGTACCCATGAATGACCTGGACAGTACTGTTGTGGTATCTTTTGAGTATTTATGTCATCTGCCTTAATTTTTAATCTGTTTGGATCCAGTGTTACGCTAAGAGGTGGGGGGTGCTTTAGAGAGCTAGCTGGGGGAATTATTATCTCAAACAGTATGCCTGTGAGAGGAGGGTAACTGCGGGGACTTATGTATATCAGTACTACCTGCAGAGAACTCCAGTTCAAAGTGAAATAAAGTACAGTCAGCCCTCTGGATCCATGGATTCTGTATCTAAAGATTCCACCATCCATGCCTTGAAAATATTCCCAAAAATATATATTCCAAAAAGCAAACCATGATTTTGCCATTTTATATAAGGAACACCATTTTACTGTGCCACTGTATATAATGGACTTGAGCATCCATAGATTTTGGTATCCATAGGGGGTCCTGGAACCAAACGCCAATGATCCACTGTATTTTTATTGGAAATAACACAAAAAGCATTCACATATGCAACACACGTTCATAAGAACCATACAGTCTATTGAGGAGTAAGGCAGAAAGATTGGATAGAGGGAGAGATTCAGGAAAATAGGGCAATAGTTACCAGTCTTGAAGCGCAGAGTTTGGGTAGCAAAGTGCTCAGACTGAAGTCTGAAGGTGGCAGTGGAAGTTATGTTCCAGAGGTGTGCCAAGAAAGAGAGTGGCTGGGCTTATCCACAGTGGCACACATTTCTATTGTTGGGGGACTAATATCTATACCTGCTTCATATCCTGAAGGGGTACTCTGGCTAGGACAAAGCCTGAATGGTTTTCGCACCAGGTAAACAAAAGAAACCAAAACTTAACTGACTGTGTTAATGGCTGGGTGATATGAATGGATGGGTTTACGACAACCTCACAGTGCAGGACAGGAGGGGGTTCTGAGGTGAGCTATCCTTGGGATTGGGGTTGGGAAAGATAACTTAATTGTTTAGTTGGATGACTCATTGCTGAGGTGCCCAAGAAGGAAGTAGCACATACCTCCTTGATTGGTTGTTTACCAAGGGGCTTCAACACAATCCTAATAGGGACTTGTTTTGCCAAACTATTTCTGAAGACACCATCCCAGGTCCTTGTGACCTCCATCTGACCTCTTTTTGGATCATCCCAATCAACTTGACCCCTTTGAAGTGTCCAATATTTCCAACTATGAGATATTATAGAGAGGGGATAGTAGGGCATGCTAACAATAGCAAGTAACTGTACCTATTTAGTTAGAGACTTATCACATGCTGAACTAAAGCGGCAGGGGAGCTGGAAGGTTCCGCTTTCCATGATGCCTTACTGCATGATGCTATCATTCTTCTAGTATTCTGCTGTTCCATTCCTGTGAGAGACGGAGGTAAGACTGTGTCTTTTTACTAACAGATTTGTACAGTTAGTAAAAAGATGCAGTTTTACCTCCATCTCCCACAGGACTGGAATGGCAGGACACTGGAAGAATTGCAACGTCATGTGGTAATGTAGCACAGAAAGCGGAACCTTCCAGCTGCCCTACTGCCTTACTTACTTGAAAAGGTTAAAACTCTTTTTCCTTAAATTAAAATCCAGTTATGATTTTTCTGTAAGCTTATTTAAGCAGTTAAGGTTGGGGGATATATCATATCCAAATGGCCACTGATGTGACCAGTGGGGTGCCACAGGATTCTGTCCTGGGCCCAGTGCTATTCAACATCTTTATCAATGACTTGGATGACAGAATTAGGGGCATACTTATCAAATTTGCAGATGACACCAAATTAGGAGGAGTAGCTCATACCCTAGAGGACAGGATCAGAATTCAAAATGACCTGGATAGACTGGAGAGCTGGACCAAAGCTAACAAAATGAAATTCAATACGGAGAAATGTAAGGTACTGCACTTAGGGTGGAAAAATGAAATGCATAGATATAGGATGGGGGAGACCTGGCTGAATGAGACTACGTGCGAAAGGGATCTAGGAGTCCTAGTAGACCACAAGTTGAACATGAATCAACAATGTGATGTAGCAGCTAAAAAGGCCAATGCGATTTTTGGGCTGTATCAATAGAAGTTTAGTATCTAGATCAAGGGAAGTAATAGTGCCACTCTATTCTGCCTTAGTCAGGCCTCACCTAGAATACTGTGTCCAGTTCTGGGTACCACAATT
Source organism: Gambelia wislizenii (assembly GCA_030847615.1). NCBI lineage: Eukaryota > Metazoa > Chordata > Lepidosauria > Squamata > Crotaphytidae > Gambelia > Gambelia wislizenii. Next base: position 281,437,196 of record JAUMIR010000001.1, on the reverse strand, counting down.
CAAAAAGGAGCATGTCCAGAGGAGGGTGACTAAAATGGTGAAAGGTCTGGAAACAGTGCCTTATGAGGAGAGACTTAGGGAGCTGGGTATGTTTAGCCTGGAAAAAAGACGGTTAAGAGGCGATATGATAGCCCTGTTTAAGTATTTGAAGGGGTGTCACTTTGAGGATGGAGCAAGCTTGTTTTCTGCTGCTCCAGAGACTGGAACACGAAACAATGGATGCAAGCTCCAGGAACAGAGATTCCACCTCAACATTAGGAGGAACTTTCTGACAGTCAGAGCTGTTCGGCAGTGGAACACACTCCCTCGGAGCGTGGTGGGGTCTACCTCTATTTGTCTCTCGATCCATCCATTTGCTGGGGAAAAACCCCTCTTCTCTAGTAGTAAAAGCCAGCACCACACACTCATATGCTCCAACATTTCACAGATGAAAACTGGAATGTGTGTGGCCAGGCAATATCAGAGCATGGTCAAGATGGCAAAAATCATTAATAAGGAAGAACACACAATGAAGGAGAAGCTGCAACCGTTTGCTTTTGCCTGAATGTACAGGTAAGGACTAGATTATACTCCCTCCTCTCTCCCCCCCCCAAGCTAATTTAGTGCAAAGTACTTGTTTGTTTGAACACAGTTTGCATCAATTGAAGTAAGCTGAGGACAAGGGGGGAATGAGGGAGGAGAGGAGAGAAACTGGGACCTTTTAAAAGCAGCTGAAAAAGTGGCATGACAGAAGATTAATTGGCACCGTCCCTGACTAATTGGGACAGTTGGAGGGTATGCAAACTGTTCTATTAACGAAGTTTTAAAAGTTTTTTTGGGGAGGGGTAGGGTGTGTGTGTGTAATATATGGTGTAGCTGCTTTTCAGGAAGCACAAGCCTAGCACAAATACAATACACACTACTATTCTAAATAATGGCAAATTTTAATAGATATTTTTTGGGGAGGGGATTTTAAAGGCAAACACTTTTTGCACAACTAGTTGAGCAATTATTTCTGTCTAAACCTATATCTCACATATATAATAAAAAATCAAAACTGGACCCCAAATATTGCAGCTGCCTAATAACAGACCTTGTTTGCATGATCAGAGATACCTACAATGCTTTGTACAATAATTTTATCAGGCTTCAATTTTTTAATGGCTCGGTGATATGACAAAAAAAAAAATCAAGTCAGTTGACAACACCCTCTGTCATCTTGATTTTCTTATATTAATTTATTCTTATTTCATCTTAAATTTAAATTTCTAGTGAAATTAAAATGGTGGCAGTGACTAAGGTGGCTTCTCTGTTCAATTGTCACATTGACCACTTCAGTGTTGTTGCTGTTTCCAGAGCGTTGCTCCTCCTTCCATTGTTCTGACCACCAAGATGAGGAATACTGTTAGGAGGCCAGGGACACATCTTGTTTTTCACTTTTCACGTCTTTCAGCTTTACTGAAATAACACAGTCATAATTTTTCTGTGGGCTTATTTAAGCAGTTAAGATTTGGGAATATACCAGATCCAAATAGCTATCCAAGGGTTGTTATCATGAGAGAATTGCTTGCCAAGCCTCACCTTTTCAGATAACTTTAATCTTTGGAGGGGGTGATTTTCATGTGTTGTCTCCACATAAGGTATTCTCTGTATCCTTGTACAGCCATTATTGTATTGGATCAGGAATCTCCTCATACATGGGCTTGAAATGGGGCAGATTTCAGGGGGGGGGAACTGAAATCTGCCCTACTTCTACTTTCCAGCCCCATGAATGGAGTGATTCCTGCTTAATACAATATTGGCCGTACAAGGAGCAACAGCTCTGTGGAAAGTCACAGAGACACCAAGGGCCTTTCCTGGTTATGAGCACTGGAAAAGGTATGTGCATTCTGACATGTGTGCACATACTTTTAAAAAAAGAAATGAGCAAAAAAGGAATCTTCAAATCCAGAGGCAGCCTGTCTTTGGATATCAGCTGGACAAGCAGTGTGTTATGCCTTTCAAGCTTCTGAGAGGCATCTTGCTGGCCAGTTTTAAGAAGAAAGGTGCGCCATTCTAGGAAAGTTTGGTTTGGTCCAGCAGAGGCCTTCTTTGATTGCTACACAGTTCTAGCTCCCTGGAGAAGGGAGAGGGCTGGTGTAAGAAAAATGTTTGCCCTCTGAGTCTGTCCCTTTCTCTGCTGTCATCAGGACTTGCACTGACATGGCTCATCTCTGACATGACCACAGCTCTGTGTATGTGTGTGTTTGTGTATATTGTGAATCAGTTCATGTGTTTACTACCTTGGTAGCTTTGTAGTTTTTTGTTGTCACCCCTGGCCTATGGATTGAGATACTGCTTTACTATGTTAATCAACAATGACTTTACAACTGTGGTTATTCTTCTGAGCTTTGGAAAAGCTTCTGACCTTGCTTGTGAGGTCTAGATGTACTTAAATGAAATGTCAAATAAAGGTTGGGAAGAGATTGGTTTGAAGGCACACTGAATTTTACAAGTGGTCAAGAGATATTGGTCTCTGTTCAGTAGAATGTGTGTCATTGGGTAGAAGGAGCCCATCTAAAGGGAAATAGTATTATACAGTCTGACCCTTCTTACTGATTAAACTGCTCAGGGCCAGCCCAAGACATTTTGCTGCCTGAGGGAGAACAGGAAATGGCAATGTTTCCCCTCACCCAGGTCAAAGTCCAGCATATACCCCAAATCAGTTATGTTATTGTGACACATGAGGTAGAAAATCCCACAAGCTTGTTCCTTGTCCCTGCTAGTAAAATTCAATACTGTACTAACAAATCAAATAATAATTTGCTGCCTTTTGATGACACCCAACTCTGGTGCCTGAGGTGGTCCCTCTTATTAATGGAAGGGCCAGCACTAAAATCATTATAACTGTTGGCTGGAGAACTTTCAGAATATATCCATGAAACTTTAAAAGGCCCTCTACCATTCAAAATGACCACTGGGTTTGTTTGTTTGTTTTAATTGTTTGCCAGTAACATTTCTGAAAAGCAAGGGTACAATGTTTCCTATGTTTGACAAAATCCAGAAGAGGTGGACTTCTTGTGGTGTTTTAATAGTAGCCACCAGTTTATGGAAGTTCACTGGATGTAGCATGAGTAATATTTGCATTGCATTTTATATGATAAAATGTATGGTTGTGAAAGAGAATGCAGACATTCCATCTACCCTCTCCAGCACAGTTAGCCATGCCATCAGTCAAATGTTTCATGTTTTTATCTGGTTTGGTTTGCCCTAAAGTTAAGTGTCTACTGAATTTTATGTATTTTCAGTCAGTACATGTTCTTTTCTTTCAAGACTATGAGATGTTATTTGGGGTGAAGTGTTGCTGGTTTGTTTGTTTGTTTGTTTGTTTGTTTGCAGGGGATTGGGTTTTTTATTTTTGTTTTGCAAGAAATCTTACAAACTGTCTGTACCGTAGATAGTTTAGTCATATATGCAACAGTAATTCTGAATGAAAGGAGGAGGGGAACAATGAAGGAACCTCTACTGTTGTGGGTTTTGTGGGATAGTTTAGGCTGGTTGTTATCAGAAGAATGCACACATAAGAGTGAGAGGAGAAAAAAATTACTATGAATTGATGCAAATAGATAAATAGGTCAAAATATACATATATCAGAAATGGCTTTTTAAAATATAAGGTCCTCTTAGTCCAGCATTCTGTTTCTACTGATGGCTTATTCAAAAGCAGCTGAATAAGTGGGGGATTTTCATATGTTGTCTCCACATAAGGTATTCTCTATACATGGAGGTTCTTTTTAGCTGCCGCAGCTGGTAACAGCTAGCTATTCTTCATGTGCCTGGATAATTCTGTGCTAGTATTCAAAAGCAGGGCTTTGGAAAAGTTAATTCTTTAGATTATAACTCCTCAAATCCCCTAAGCCAGAGTTGTAGACCACAAAGGTAACTTTCCCAAACTCTGGTCAGAAGGAGAGATCCAACTGGGAGAAGAGACAGGCCAATGAACAATGCCGCCAGCTCTGTGTGATGCATTCTGCTGCAAATCATGTGCAAAACAGCAGGTATAGACCTACTGAGAGACTCTATGAGCAGAAACAGAACTCTAGAAACAGGCACTGATTGCCAGCCTCCTTGACAAAGTACTTTCTCATGGTAGGAGCAAGCTACCCTGTGACTGTTTCCCATTTGTTTCTTCCTGTGTGCCAAAATTAGTTTCACATTGTTTGAACAGAGTGGTAATGGATTCTCCCTCATGCAAGCCCCAGCCTCCTTCCAACAAAGAAGAGACTTCTTCTGCAAAGGCAAAGAGGAGCAGGTGAAAATGTCAGGGTGTGTGTGTGTGCAGTACCCACACATCAAATACATGTTGATGATGCTGTATAGCTCACATACTTTCCCTACATTTTTTTATCCACCTGTTTGGACAGAAAAGGGTCACAGAACAGGGTACTGCAAGAAACGTGTGGCAGAGATGATTAATCGCTTGCCCAAGTTACCAAGACCTAAGTTATTGAATTTGGTAAAGCAACTTTTCATACTTGTCTCAATTAGTTGTTGTGTACCTTCAAATCATTTCTGACTTATGGCAACCCTAAGGTGAACCTATCATGGGGGTTTCTTGGCAAGATTTGTTCAGAGAAGGTTTGCCATTCGTCTGTGGCTGAGAGCTTGTGACTTGCCCAAGGTCACCCAGTAGGTTTCTGTGGCTGAGCAGAGATCCAAACCCATGTCTCCCAGTGTGCTAGTCCAGCATTAAAACCCAAACCACACTGGCTCTCATTTGCCTCAATACATTATAGATAAAATTCTTAACGGCTTAAAAAGTAGATTGAGGTATGGACACCTGTCCTTTCTAAGCCTCTCATTACTCAGTTATCAGAGTTCTTCAGTCACTTTTGTCTTGGCAATTACATATGTCAACAAAACCACCTGCTACTTGGGTTGAGAAAACAAATGGCATTTTTACTTCAAATAGTGATGGCCACCTTCATGTACTGTATGTAGTAGCCTGGTAAGCAGTAATTTCAGGGATATTTACCCATCCCTTGCTCAGGTTGCCTGAACTCCCCATCCTCCCACTGCTCCCCTTTCTCTCTGCAATACATTCTTCACCCTAAAGGGAAAATAAGGTGAGCAACCAAAATGTCTCAGTGCTGCACCACCACCGTTCATCCATAGTGTTAAGGGAATAGCTCTTGTGTCTCCCAGTTCTATTTTTCTGCTTTTAAATCAGAGAAGGACATGTGGTTGGGAAGTATTCTCTCTGTGTGTGAATGTGGGTCGGGGAACAAGTTCAGCCTGCATGCCAAACTTAGAAAAGTGGTGTGTTTTATTTAAAGTATAGTTCCCAGAAACCCCCAGTCAGCATAGCTACCAAGCTCTGTGTAGAAGTAAGGTTGTGCTGTGACTGCCCTTGTTCTATGCCCTCTCTGTGGACATTTTCGGACGTCTTAAATGTAACTGAAGCAGCCTCGCCACGTTGCGAGGCTGCTGCGCTGCAGGGCGTCTCTTTCGCATGACGCCCGTCCCTGCCGGTACTGTTGCGGTACCGCAGGGACATTTGAGTGTTATATTTCGGCGATTTTTACTCACGAAAGTTGATCGTGAGTAAAAATCACTGAAATATAACACTCAAATGTCCCTGCGGTACCGCAACAGTCCCGGCAGGGACGGGCGTCATGCGAAAGGGACGCCCTGCAGCGCAGCAGCCTCGAAACGTGGCGAGGCTGCTTCCGTTACATTTAAGATGTCCGAAAAAGTTGTGTGTCTTAGAGGAAAGTGGTACTGAGGGAACAGAGGAAAGCTATGGTACTGTGCCTCTCTTTGGTCTTGGTGACAAGGCTGCATCTGGTGACCTGAAGATTTTTTCCACAAGTGATGAGGCAAGTGCTTCATTGCATGGCTGCTATATTTTTATATGGTGGTCCTAGCCATTGTGTACTTATGGTTGATGACAGTTTCCCATGCTGTTTCCCTCACAGAAAAAAATAGTGAGTGCTGTGCCATACCTCTTTTGAACAAACTTTTCATTACATTACATTCACAGATGCTGCAGTTTTTCTTTTCAGTCCTGACAACTTCTGAAAGGCTGAAATATCTATTCTTGCCTTTTACCCATGTAAACCAATGTAGAATGGCAATTATCTAACCCCCTTCTTGGATAGGGCTAGCTTATGGAGAATTCTTCTAGTCCTGAAGTGTGTTTCTCATGGAAGACCTTGAGCAGCACATCCACACTCTCTAGGGACTTACCTGTAAGTAATACATTGAGTTAGCTTATGGAGGGCATGATTGATCTGTGGCCTGAATTTCCTTACTGTGAGAAACATAGGTCCAACCATAACTTCATGCTTTAAATCAAAGTGGTATTTTAAATTTTGGATTAAAAAAAAAAACTAGCTCAGACAAAATTGCCTCATACCTCCAACTGAGTGGCTATTCCCATTTTGTCCCAGTGCACTGCAGGCAAAGTATTGGTGAGATAAACATAGGGCTTTGGCTTTTTATTCTACCTCTACAAACCTGCATTAAAAACAAATCCATTTAATAATAATAATAATAATAATAACAACATTCCATACATATTTCCTATAAAGAGGGCTTTTCAAGGATTGGCCAGTCTCTATGAGTTAAAGTGGGTGGTGCCCCATCTTAATAACTATGGCAAGCATGCTTCCAGGGTGTAATGTTCCTGATTAGTCTTGGATTAGTCTCTCTAATCACGACTCCCAAACACATTCTGCCACACGGTAGCTTTTCAGTTTTAGCGGCCCAATGAAATCTCCCATCGAATCCATCAGTATCTCTTTACAGGTAGGGCCTTCTGTTTCTGTCTCATTTATACTAGGTGAACTTCCTTCAAAATCCGCTTCATCACCAGTTAACCTAGCAGGGGTTACGATCAAATGTTATCATTCCATACCATTGCACCCAGCAATTTGATACAATTTACTTTTTATGACTCTGTGTGGAGTTTCAGGTTGCTTCTGAGTAGGAATAATATGGATGAGCTAATTTTTCCTGCTTCACATACTTATAGTAAAATATGTGTGCCATGCTTCAAGAGCTGTGGTGTGCACATTTCTCTGCGTTGCTACGCCATTGTCGAGAAAGGCATACATATTTGTGTGAAGAAGGCATTAAGAAGTTGTTGCTCAGTGGGAGAGAACATGTTTTGTTTGCAGAAAGTCCTTAATTTGGCCCCTGCCGATTCTGCTCAGAAGCATTGTGTAACAGATGATGGGGGAAAATCCTTTGCCTGAGTCCCCAAAGAGTAGCTGTTGCTGTATCATCTAGAGTAGATGATACCAGCTTAATTGGACAAGCAGTCTAGCTTGGTACAAGGCAAGCTTTGCTGAGATGCAAGTTTTCCCAAAGTGTGTTAGTGTCATGTACATGTTTGTGCAGAACTGAAACGATAGATGTGGCTCAAGAGTCTCTGAGTTCTTTCGAGGAAGAGCCAAAGCTTGTAAGAATGGTTAGGGGGCATTCTGAGGTCCCGTCTATATGACCCCCCCCCCAAATGGATTGCTCTGCAGTAATGTCCAATTGCAGCAGCTGCGATTTGTCTTAATGGGTTTTTTTTTTTGGCCCCAGTAAGCTTGGTGGTGGCTGTGGCAGGGAGGGCACCCACGAAGGTGGGGGGAGAGGAAGAGAGAGCCATTCTCCCTTCCCTGTTCCTCCTCTTCCCCCTCCCTAGGGCTGCCCTCTGCCCTGTAAAAAAAAAAGGGGGGGGTAAAGCCCAGGATCATGCCTGCACACCCCCGACCAATCAGAAGGTCTGTAATTCCCCCCTCCAGACCGTTGTCTTAATGGTCAGGGGTGCACATTTCCCTCAGAGTTTTTTTAAAACTCTGGGAAAAGCAGCGAAGGCTTTTCCTGAGGAGTTTTTGCCATTTTTGCCCCCCCCTCCTTCACAATATAGTGAAACAACACAAATTGCCAACAGGACAGGTCATCTTTTCCTCGCATTCTGTGACGAATATTTTTGCCATTTAGACAACCCCTGAGAATCTTAGTTCAAAAAAGTAATTTCCCAAGAGCATTATATAGTAATAAAAATGCAATGCAGAATAAAAATAATTTGGTAATGTAAGATTGGGAAAGCACATGTGTCAGGGTTGTGTGTACATGGGGGGAATCCACATGTCTTTGTGCCAAATTAAAATAGATAGTATCCCTGAGGCCTAATAGATTTTCCCATGTGTGGCTTAGAGGGAGTCTCGCATTTGGTAAGATAAAGCCAGCAGTGTCGAAGGTCATGTACCAGCACTGAAAGTTTCTTAGCTAATTCTTTCTTGTTTTATTTAAAATCTCTTTTGTATTTATTTGTGCCCCCCTCACAGAAGAGTTTTTTTTTTTTTTTGCACAGCAATATGTCTTCATTACAGTTTTCCTGACAATTGGCCTTAGTTTGAGGACAGCCATTTAATTTGAGAACGGTCTTCGTTGTACAATCAGTACTCTGAACTTATTCCACTTGCTTCAATAGTAGTCCTGATTCCTGACTCAGTTCTTACCAGATAAACCTTACCACCTGTTTTTCTGCTACTTTACATTTGCTATTGATACAGGGATCCTTTACAGATTCAGGACACTTCCATCTGTATATGCCAGTAGTCAGTTTATCCTTCTGATCAAAATGGAAATATGGTCCACAAAGGCCTCTTTTCTAACCCTTTTTGTTTGTTCTCCAGTTTTCGTGCCTTTAGGAGCGGAGGATAAAAATTACCTAGTGCTATGTATCAATTATTTTAAAAACAAATTCCAGTTTAGCTTTCCAGATATTTTCTTTCTTTTAGCTGCCTGAATGATATATGTGAATAAGAAAATGCTGTTGATTCATTGAAATCATGTTGGACAATATCCACTGCTCATCAGCAAATGAAATACATGCAGAACATTACGACTTAAGTGAAACAGGTAGTGATTGACAAACATTTTACTAATTGAAATTATGAAATAAATTATAGGATGTTTATTAGTAATACTACTATTAAATATTAAACTACCATGTACCTTGTTATGGACAGTCACATATTAAAAATATGATCATGTATAATCATTTACAGTACAAGTTTACCCACGCAGTCAGATGCAGCTCCCATTGAACTCTGTGGGCCTTACTCCTGGGTAAATGCAGATAGAATTCCAGCTTTTTCCTCCCTCCCTTCCATCTAGCAATCCATCTGTCTTTCCCTATCTGAATTTTAGAAAAAAAATCTATATGTTGAGAACCATTTGCCATAGAATGCTAGAATCAGTGTGTTGGTTTAAGTATCATTTTGCGTTCTATTTTAAGTAGCAATATTAATTTGCAAGGCTAAAACATCTTTTTTTCATAGCACATAGTTCTATTTTTGCTGAATAAAAAATTTTAAAAAGCAAATTATCGGTAATTGAGATAGGAGAAAAATCATTTTGAGCAGTGGTTAGGAAACAAAGGAAGCAATCTAGAGGTTTAAAATAAACACCAAAAATGTTATCAAATAGGGACATAATTTGTAGCATTTTAAAATAGGTGTAAATGCAAACTTTAAAATGCTGAACTTAGTCTGTGGGGTTTCCATGGTGACTCACCTTCTAGCAGTTTTGCAAGATGTGTAAGTAGGTCTAAGAGCGATTTATAATTATTTGGTTTTCTTTCTTTGTTTGTTTGTTATGTTGGGAACCTTGTGTTCAGTTTGCATCTAATACAGTTCACTCTGTGTGCTTTCAGTTATGTATATTTTAGTGCGTATGATTGACAGTGATTGAGCATTTCTTAGGGAGTGCTTGGGTTTGTGTGTGTGTGTGTGTGTGTGTGTGTGTGTGCGTGCCATAAATGATGCATGTTGATAAGTCTTGAAAACATAAACAATTTTATTTGCATCACTATTTTAATAAACATCGACTTATGCTAAAAGGGGGAGGACGGAATATATATTTTGAACAAGGAATCATATTCTTTTATGTCAGACTGCTTCAAACAGGTTCTGTAATCCTGCCTGTTAAATGTATTCATCAAATCAAATGTCTCACACTTGTGGAGACATCTGCTAGATATGTAAAAATGCATGAAAACAAGTACTGATGATAAAGCTACCAAACTTTAGATGCAATTGGATGTTTGTCCCCTATGTCTTCATTACACAGTATGTAGTTTGTAATACAAAGTAAACATTTTCAGGCTCCATATACCTCTTTTAAAACCTATCCCTCCCCCAACCCCTCTAGTTTACCTGCATTTTCTAGGTGAGTTCAAGAGGGAGCCAAAGTCATTACTTCAACTTTGGAGAAATTAATATATAATTTCCTAGTGAAATAAAAATACCTAAAATGTATCTTCCCCCACACACTCATGCTGAGGAATCTATGTCTGTAACTTGTATTTGTAAATTTTGTCTCAGTGGGAGACTAACCCCTATAACGTATAAAATTGTGTTTTCAGATGCCTGCAACTGCTGCTTATAAAACAAGATAATGCAGGTAATTAACCAAACTTGACATAGTGGAGGAAATAACTCCCTGCTAGATGTCATTTCCAAATGAACAGAATTTTATTAAAAGATTTCTCTCAGAATAAATGGTTAACATAATGCTTAGATTTCCTCCTTGTTGAGGGAAGGCTGGCTTATGACTCAAGCAGCTGTTACTGTCGCTCCTCAAATGTATGACTATACACACATAAAACAGAAATTAAGGGCATGGTATCTGTTTGTTTGGTTTCAAGGATGCTAAGAATATTTTGTATATTGGAACAGAGGAAAATATTCACCCAGGTTCTATAACAGCCCCACTGTACACACTGTACACACGTTGCCTTTTTTCATGATTTCCTATCAAAGAAATGATGTATTTGTTTAAAGCGGCCCTCCCTGGTTTGGTGGTCCCCCCCTCCAGTTGTTTTACACTACAGCTTCCATCAGCCCTAGCCAACATGGGCATTGGCCAAGGGTGATGGGAGTTACAAGCAAAACATTTTAAGGGCTCCAAGTTTAGTAAGTCTCATTGGTAGCGTTTTGGGGAAGCAAATATTTATGGATTTAGGTTAAAAATAGGGACACTGATAGGATTATTCTTTTTTTAATGGTTACTTTTCTATATACATTTTATGTACTGTAGTAACATGTGCATATTAGTGCATGGGAGTACTGCTACATTATGCACAAAACACTATCTTTAAAGGCGTTATGATTCCTTTCTAATTTAAACTAATTTATATAAAGACTAATGTTTATATAAATAGTAATGTTTGGTAGGCAGCCTCTCTTTAAATAATTGTTTAAGCATCATAAATCTGTTCTAAATGGATCATAGCTAGGAATTGTGCTTTTTAACTATTATTTACCTTAATGTCAATTCATTAATAGACTTGTGTATGTGTTTAAAAACTTAAATATTAAATCTGTTGAATGCTTAGCTTCCTGTCAAAATCAAGAGGGTTTTTTCTGTTGCTATCACTTCAAATAGATTGAAACTTTTTTAATCCATAGAAATCTGAGCAAATCTGTATGTTCTGTAGACATTTTAAAGCTACGTGTTTGCCTCCTTTTAACCAGAGTGTAGGCAAGTTAATACGAATATTTATTTAGAAGTTGAAATTTGCCAGATGTCATAGACTAGTTTGAGGGCTGTATTCCCATGTGTGAAACTTGGTTGTTGTGTGTGTGTGTGTTTTAATTGCTCTGTCCAGCTTTTTAGTTTGATGTTTCATTTAGCTGTGTTGCTACCCTGCACTATGCTTGGCTTATGCTTTCTTTTTAGGTTGTATTGGTTAGAAGAAATTCACCAAAAAGAATACGAAGATAGAAATATGGCATTCTTGCTTTCTTTATAATCGTTTTTGCCATGCTGACTATAAAGATAGATATCTTTCATCCATGAAATGCCTGTGGTGTTTTAGAAATGTTAGGAATCCTGGTTTTAAAAATAGTTTATTACATCTAGTCACACTTTTATTAATAGACAATGAAAGCCCTTTGGAGGATGAATGACTAGAATAGGTTCATAATACTTTGCTGTGTTTGTGTTCCATACGTACTTCCCAGCTGCTTCAGCATTTTGCTCAGTGAAGCACTAAATTGACTGATCCTACTGTCTTTTTATTTTTAATTTTTTTTTTTATGTACAACTGCTGGGGCAATCATCAGTGGAAGGTTTTGGGTGTAAAATGAGACGTCTTCCGTCTTTCTCTAGGCTTGTTAAAGCTGCACAGTATCAATTGCTATTGATAAAAGGTGGCTCCAAGCCAACTTCCTGAAAGAGCTCTAGGGAAGGGGTCATGGTTTGTCATGACCCAAGCACTATTACTTGAATGTTGTTATTATTGGACTAGAGTACCCTCAGGCTGTCATCCTTCCTATACATAGTGCATTCTGATTCTCCAGAATTTTCCAGCTTACCTTCTTCTAGGGCAGCATCATTGTTGTCAGCATCAGCATCACCATCGTCTTGTCTCTTTGATTTGCATTCCCTAGTGAATGATAAAATGGCATAGTCCTCAGATATGTTGTGATCTTGACATACAAACTGAATTGGGGTTGAAGAAATTAAAATAATCTGTGTCAGAAGTTGTGAAAAATTATAGCTGAGATGTGATAGAGTTGTTGACTGAGTCACACATTTTTTTATTTGCATGGTACTGATAAATAATGCCAAGCTCAACTTAGTAGCAAAACTTGATGTTCAATGAGAAGAGTATCCAGACAGGTCCTGTTCAATTTCAGATTCTCTAGGACCCTTAATAATGTCCACACTAAATTATCTTCCTGATACTTCCGTCAACGTGTGTGGTCATGAGAACATGCCTGCTAGGGGAGATCATTGGTCCATTTAACACCATGGGTGGCCAACCTGCTGTATGCCTACCACATGTGGCATGGGATCAGGGGCTTGTTCCACCCTTGACAAGCACCAGAAGGTCAATGGACCTGGCTTTGATATATTGAGGCAATTACTCCTGCTTACCTCCCCAGTGCTCTGCTTCAGACTTCCTCATTCAGTCAGCTGAGGCAAGAGTGCACCAAGACACAGGTGGAGGGATAGGGACAGCATGTCCATGTATTGCAGCAAGCACTACACTTTATCATACTTCAGATTCAGCTTACAATACACTGTCCCAAAAGCCCAGTTTCCATTGATCTACCTTTTAGCTTACCTCTTAAAAGGCTATATGAAAACATTGGAAGAAATCTACAATATCCAGGTATGTACCAACTGTGGAGGCAAACAAGGCAATCATGTGGAGGGCCAAAATTCTAGATGTGCCTATTTAACTTAAACAGAAAGTTTGGGAGGAAGCCCTGAGGGACAGGTTAATGGTTTGTTGGTGCCTTTGGCTCTCTCCAAATTAGTGAAAAGAGAGAGCATTGAGGAGATGAGGTAGCACTCATCACTTGCCTTGCACTTTTCCTTTGCGCAATTGTACGAACTGGGCACTGAGCCAGAGGACATGTCACAGTCACAGAACTAGCTGTGAATAGCCATGATATGGTGGCCCTGCTCAGAGAGGGGGACTCCACGGAGGGTATATTGCCCATCACTACCATCGTCCCAATCCTAGAGCTGGCACTGCAGATCTCAAAACTTAAGAAATCTTCTTGTATAAATACATACAAGTTTCTTGATAATCAAAAGGGGGGGGAAAGCCAGAAGTCTGTGAGGGTATGAAAGGCTAAGAGGTTTGCTAGAGGGCTTTTTCTTTTGGTGGCTTAGTATAGATTCGCACCGGAAGTAAACAGAATGAGGGGGCAGTTCTTGTCTCTTGGCTCAGGGACTGTCTAGGTAGGGCTTTGAGGGACTTGTATTTGCTAATCTCAGATTAGCAAAGGCATATAGCGCATTTGGAAGACTTTTCAAAAGAGTCTGGAGTAATAAACACCTGAGGCGAAGCACAAAAATCAGTGTGTATAGAGCCATTGTACTGTCTATTCTCCTTTATGGGTCTGCAACATGGGTCACCTATCACCACCACTTACAACTCCTCGAACGCTTTCATCAGCGCTGTATACGCACAATCCTAAATATACACTGGACTGACTATGTGACGAATGTTGCTGTCCTTGAGCAAGCAGGGATCACCAGCATTGAGGCCATGATATTGAGAACACAGCTGCACTGGGCAGGGCACATTTCTAGGATGGAGGACCATCGCCTCCCAAAAATAGTACTCTATGGTGAACTCGCCACGGGTCAGCGTAAGAGGGGTGCTCCAAAAAAGCGACACAAGGACTTCCTGAAGCAACATCTCAGGCTTGGCCAAATTGATCACCAACAATGGTCCGCCCTGGCCTCACATCGGGAGGCATGGAGATGCACTATCCACAATGCTGCAGCCTTATTTGAGAACTCACGCTGTACAAGTCTTGAAATGACTACGCAGAAAGAATCACAACCCGGAAACATCACCCAAGGAGACCTTCTGCAGTGCTTTCTGCAACTGGACTTGTTTATCTCGGATTGGCCTTTTTCGTCATCAGCGCGCTTGCAGAAAGCGCAGGATGAGTCCTTCCTAAATCTTCGTTTGGGAAGAAAAGCCAGAGAGAGAGGGAATTTGTGGAGGATTGTGGTGGGGGCAGAGTGAGAAGGAAAGGAACACAATTGTCTTTCATAAGGCTAAACTTTTCTTCTGAGGGCCCTGTCTCGTAGCTACGATTTCCGGCCATGGAGAAGGGTGGAAACCATCTGGAGAGATGGAGAGTCACTTTACCAGCTTGTTTCCTGTAAGTTAAATTGGAAGACCTTGTCTGTAGAAATAGTTTTCAAAATAGAGCCTGGCCTTTGACTATATCTGTAATTGCATGGCTCTTGCAATGTTTTATTTGGCTGCCAGAGCCGTTAACCCCTGGAAGCAAAGGCTAAGGATAGTGTGACCAGTGTGTGGGTGTGGAGACATGAGCATGTGAACACCTTGTTGTTTGAATAAGCCTCCTTACTCAAGGTCCTTCTTTCACAGCATTTATATTGAATTTTAAAAAAAGATTACATGCAAAAAAAACATTGATTCAAGATATGGCCATTTTGGAGTGTACAAATTATGAGGTGGCATTAGCTAGCTGCTAAGGAGAAGGAAAAGTGCAGTTGCTTTGATGTAACCAACATCTGTCAAAGGGTGAATTTGCTTTTGTTTAATTTCAAGAGCTCTTGTCTTCCTTTTTTGCCCAATCAGTTTAAGCTTCTGCCCGAGGCACTCCTTCTGTTGTTCTTTTCTTCTGCCAACGCACAGGTTATTGCATGTGAAATGTGAGCCCTTCTTTTCTTGCACAGGTTACACAGACTTGCAAAGAACCTTTAATCTTATAATGGTGAAGTTTTAAGCACATGTGCATCTTGCCTCTCTCTTCCCCTGCCCCCTACTACAGTATACTATATAAATCTGGCAACATCAGTGTATCACAACATGCTTTGGGATTTTCCTTCATAAAAATCTGTGCTATATGTTATCTTCAGTTTGCCACATTTGCTGTCTCATTTTGAACAGTCTGAACCACTGAAATACCTTTGAAAAGCCTGACATTAAAAATCAAAACTTGCACATGCTGGTTTGACTTGACAGAGTTCATAGTCTGCTTTTGTTTTTCTCAACAAATGCAAAACTTCAAACCTGTTGGAAAAGAGAGAGAAACAATCAAGTGGATAACATTTCTGTTTGCATTTATATGGTTGTATATAAAATATAAAATAAACAAACCCAAATTAATTCATGCGTGTGTAAGTGCCTTCAAGTTGCCTGTCAATTCATAGAAGAACAACATTTTAGAATTTAAGAATAGGAAGCAGAATAATATGGTTGCCTGTTTCTTTCTGACCAGTTCCAAATGTGCTAAACAAATAAAAATATTAAAATAGGCTTTCAAAAACTAGCAATTTTTCTTAATCACAAAACAATTTTGAAATCAGAACAAATACAATTGGACAATATTTGCTATAAGTCAGCCCAACAATCTTGGAAATAGCTAATCATTTTATGCTTGATTAAGCAAAATGCCGTTCACCCAGCAATCAGTTGCTTACATATGATAGCTTAATAGGCCTTTGTACCAGATATTAATTCAATCTTTTATTATAAACAATTTGGTGTTTTGTATATAATTGGTATTTGTAACTTGTATTACACATGCAATTAGTATTTCATAATATTCAACTTCTCTCTCTCTCTCTCTCTCTCTCTCTCTGTAGAAGTATAAAACACATATTATTTAATTAGTTATTGCCTTTATTTACACTGTGAATTCTGCTGTGGCAAATTTTCCGTGGCTTGATTTAAAGGTTAACTAAACATGATTTAATAGCTTGATGAAACATGAGAGCACTTGCGCTAACCTATGTGGAAAATAATGTGGACTTTTAGTTCTGTTTTGGATGGACTATGTTGCAGCTTTCTAAAATGTAGCGCAATTATTCTTGCTACTATTAAATAAGAAACACTTTAAAAGGAATCATTGCCAACCTTTCTCTTGGGGTGGGGAGCAGAGTGGGGTGGATCTTGTTGACTGGAAGAAAAGTCACATTTGAATTACTAAAATCAGCTTAATTAAGGGTCATTATGGATATACACATAAAAATCCTTACTACTCAGTGAGTGAAATGGGAGCATTTCATTATATAGTGTAGCATGCGTGAACAGATAACAATTAAAATAGACCTGCAATAAGGAGGCTAATAAATGTGGGGCATACTGCCTGCTGTAAAATTAAAATAGTCTTCCCAGCCCATCATCATTAGTCCAGTCCTCCATTCAACCCCCTTAGCTGACTCAGTAAAAAGAAAATCAAGGGCTGTTTTCAGCAAAGATGGGGGTGGGTGGGTAATGAAGAGGGGAAACACCTAACTAAATACTAGCTAATATGATGGGAGGATATATTGATAGGTCCAGCACTTATAAAAGCCATGTACACATTACACTTTGATTCATTATGGTTGTAAATCATTCTCTTCAAGCAGCAAACAGCACCTACCACCTGGTGGTGGGATTCTTTTATTTGTTTGTTTGTTTTGAATGTTGACAATTCTTATTGCAGAGCATTGTAAAGGTCTGATTTAGTCATCAAAATTTCCACCAGGGATTTGTTATCTCTTAGGAAAAGTGGTCAAATAACTAATATTGTCTGTCTTAGACAATGCTAGATATTCTCCAACCCATTAAGCTTATAGCCATTACCCTATGGCAGTGTTTTTAAACTGAAACTGTATGCAGTAGCAGTCAGTCAGTTTTGTTGAATAATTAGTAGACTTAAGGAAGTATGCATTGTACCCCATTCAGTTTCTAAACTGGTATTTCATCCTGCTTGAAAGGTACATTTAGGACACTAAATGGTTTATTGCATGAGGAGCTGTCAGTAGTAGAACAAACAGAAGTAAACAGAATTTGATACTGTCTTAGATGTGTGTAAATGTGTGTGGGGGGGTATGGTTTGTGTGAACTGACTTGGGGAATGCAGCCAGTGGTTTCTTGTCTCTAGTGATTGATGATGTTAGTGTATCAAATTGGCTGTGAATGTTAGCTTAGAAACAGAGTAGATTTGGAGATTTTTAAAAAGAACATTAAAAGTATATGTTAGGAAAACATGATGATGCAGATTAGGCTTTCAGTTGTGCTGAAAACTTACTACATCTTGATTTCCTTTGCACAGTCTATTTAATCATGTTTTCTTTGGCCGTATTTTATGTTTGCATGGGGGAAATTAGTTAAGGTATTATTTCGCACACGTTTATTTTTGCTGTAAGACTGGACTGCCAGATCCAATTGTGGTCTCTGACCCTTGCAGAGCAAGTTTCTGTTTTGTGCCACACAACAGCTGCCGCAGCATCCTAAGAAAGACAAATGAAGTCGGGTTTCAGGCTGTCAATTTTCCTTCAAAGAAGGAGAGAAGGGTAAACCCTTGCTACAACTTACAGCAGTCGCAAGAGGGAGCTGAGGACTTGATAGGACGGAGCATCAGCAGAGGTTTGAAAAGTTACTTTTTTGGATTACAGCTCCCATAAGCCCCTCCCTCCTCATTTGCTTTGTGTTTAGAGTACCTTGCTGCTTTATGTCAGGGAATGATGCCAGCTTCCCACCCCCACCCCACTTTGTGTCAGTCCTTAGCACAGGCCAGCACTCTAGCACCTCCCTCCACAGGAGAGGTTGGGGTAGGCTCTTACAAAAATAGATTTCTGCTTAATGTTGGCCTAGAAAGACCCTTTACTGGAATAATTATTACTTGTATTATCCCATTATTTTATTACTCACTTTTCAGTGTAAGTCCTTTTGAAGGCAGGCAAAGTAATGAAAAATGTAAGAGAAGTCTGAATGTTGAGTTTGTGGCCATTATCAAAAGTCATTGCATGAACAGAGGTTAATTCCTTTTTGTTTCAGCTTGGGCACTTAGTACTTAGACTTACATAAACTGTTTGTAGGTTGCTTGGCATCCCTACCTAGCAGTAGGACTTGACAAAAGCAAGATCAGAGCAGGCGGGGGGGGGGTGTTATCTTTTGGACTACAAATCCTCAGCCCTGGGTGTTCTGGGTGTCACTACACGAAAAAGTAACTCTTCCAAGCTCTTATATACATTTGAGCAGGGGTTTAGATCCTATTCAAGCTCTGTAAGTTTTTTGGCAATACTAGCCCACTTAGCCACTTGTCATATAACTGATCATTATACTTCTTTCTTTTTTCTGATCCTCTTTAAACAGCTATGTATAGTCAGATTGGTACATCAACAGCACGTTCCTTCTTAGGCAATTCTGAAGCACAATTCTGTGATGAATAAGTCAGTGCAGCTCAATTCACAACAGTGCTATCCCATGTGTGTTTACACAAAGATCAGCCCCATGATGCTCTACAGTTAGCATACAGAGAACTGTGGCCTTGGATTCAATGGACCTGCATAAGTTCTTTTTTGAGGGAGCTTTTGTTTAGCTAGTGTGGGCAAACTGCGGCCTTTCAGCAGTTATAAGACTGCAACTCCCATTATTCCATCATTACCATTAGGTATACTGGCTAGTACTAATGGGAACTGCAACATCTGGAGGGTTACAGAATTTGAAGGATGGCAAGTTGCCCACCCTGGTTCAATTAACACCTACATGCCTTCCATCACTTTGTCAAATAACCTTAGATTATTTTTTTTTAATGCATTAAAGGCAGTTCCCATCCAAAATATTTCAGTGATATTGCTGGCAGTTGGAGTGTACTCCATCTTACAATGTTATCCAGCACAGTCCTTGTATGAACTGGATACTGTACTGTTTGCTTGTAGCTACAGGTATTCTTCACTTAATGTGTTCCTGAGCTTTATCAGAAACTTGGGAACCAGGGATAGAAAAAACACGGAAAGAATAGGGATAATTTTCTAGACGACAAAAAAGGACAGCAGTTCAACATGTTTCAGCAAACTTTTTATTTAGAAGCAACATCGTGCCTCTGTGAAATGAAACACCCAGGTCAGCTAAGCCTTGCATAAGTAAACAAAAGCATTCTGAATCTTTTAAAACCACTGGAAAGCTTTTTCCAAAATGCATTTAGGATTATTATTTTTCTTTCCTCGGGCTCCACTTTTCTTATTATTTCCATTTTGGTGGCAAAACCTATACAGTATCACCCCCACATCCACTGATTCGCCAGCTGTGGATTCAATTATCCGCGCCTGGGGATGGTGGGGGAAGGGAGGTGGGGAGGAATCTCACCTTTCCCGTCCCTTCCTCTGGGAGGGCTCCTGGGCTCCTGATTGCCACAGCGGCGATTGCAGGGGTGAAAAGGGAAGGGAGGAGCAATCTAGCCTCCCCCTTCCCCCATCATCCCCGCACCACTGCGGTGGGGCCATAGCGAGGGCAAAGGGGGAAGGGAGGAGCGATCTAGTCCTTTCCCCCATCACCCCTGCAATTGCCACTGCAGTGGGGCCATGGCGGGGGCAAAGGGGGAGTGATCTAGCCCCCTTCCCTTCGCCCCTGTGATCGCCACTGCAGCGGGGCCATGGTGTGGGGGAGGAGAGAGAGAGATCTAGCCCCTTCACCCCTGCGATCGCCATTGTGGCAGGCCCATGGTGGGGGTGAAGGTGAGAGCATTCTAGGCTCCTCCCCTTCCCCCTTCGCCCCTGCAATCGCTGTGGCAGCGGGACCATGGCAGGGGGTGAAAAGGAGAGCAATCTAGTCCCTTCACCCCCACAATCATCGCTGCGGTGGGGCCATGGCAGGGGCGAAGGGAGGGGGAGGAACGATCTTGCCCCCCTTTCCCTCAGGACAGCTCCTGTTGCTGCAGTGGGGCCATGGGCGAAGAGGAGGAGGCTAGATGGCCCCCTGGGATGGCATTCACTATTATCCATGGAATTTACCATCCATGGTGGGGGGGCAGCAGAACCAATCCTCTGCAGGTACGAGGGTGCTACTTTATATCTATGTTTTTTCAACATGCCAGGATAGCTGATGAGGCAGGCTAATTTGCTTTCCCCTCCCATTTTTGTTTTGCTGTTTGCACATGCTCAGTAAGTGATTTTGGAGGCCACAGTTTACCTCACCTGTTGTACATAAGCACACACAGCTACAGTAAGTTCACCTAGGGTAGAATCCCATTCTTTCCCAGGTCAAGCTTTACTGCATTGTTTATTGCAGACACATTGCTGCAACCCAGCCTTCCTTCACCATCCTCACAATGCCAGTGCTAAAAAAAAAATTCAAGGGGAGGAGGGCTTGGTTTGGCTCCTGTAAAAAGACTTCGTAAAAAGGAGCTGCTTTGTCAGAGGCTTTGTTAACTGAGGTATGCCTATACAGTCGGATCCCTATATACATGGGGGTTTGATTCCCAGACTTACTGTGGATAACAGAAACCACGATAACAGTGAACCCTATTAAAATAATGGACTTCCAGTAAAAACATACCATAGAGTTGTGTTGGAGGATTTAGAAGATGCCTAGAGAAGATGCCTCTCAAGGCATTTTCCAGCATGACATTATGGTATATGTCCCCTATTTCGTGTCCCATGGATAACTGAAACCATGGATATTGGTTCCATGGATACAGGGGTGCAACTGTATTTTATTTTATACAAGAACTTACATCCTGCCATTCTGGCGCTTGTACACTATCCAAGGTAGCTAATAACAATTAAAACCAATAAAATCCATTAGAATGAAAAACAACCTATTTTTTAAAATAATATTTTTCTCTCTCTGGCTTTTCTTCGCAAACGAAGATTCAAGAAGGACCATCAAAGAGTGTGCTAGCATAGTCACCCACCTGCTGCTGCTTAGGCACTGTACAGAACATAGAAGCAAAACAAATGCTTTTGCGTTCAAGCTTTGACATCACTCATAAACTGTTTAGAAGGCTGAGTACATTCCTCTCCCCACCACCATCATATTCCTCAAAAGGAAACCAATATTGACTCCTTCAAATAAGTGATTATTACTGTGCAATCATAAATTATCATGTTAGCTATCTTTTGGGGTGCACTGGGCATGCATTTCTCAGCAGAGGTCACTGGAAGTTATATCTAAAGCCCAAAGTGCTAGATCCAAAGACCCAGCCTTAGAAGCTACATGTGCAGCATCCTTTTGCACATGTAGCCCCAGCTTCCATATACTATACACATAAGTTTACATTGGGTTGAGGTGGTCATTGCAGGATAAATAAGACATTGCAAAATAATTTGAAAAAATGGTATATGGCAGGGATGGGGGATTTTCATCCCACAGTTGGAGATAAGAAAAGATTTAAAGGTACAGTATTTTCACTTTAAATTTCCTGCATGAAACTCAGCTGGGCTTTGCCAGCAGGGAACCTGTTTTTTACTTGCAGTTTCTCCTGAGAAGACATGCCTGTTTGTGTTTTGTCTGCTTGGTTGGAAGATGTCCCAGTTGGTAAGAGTTTTGGTCCTGCTAACTTTGTTCTGGCCCTGCGTATTCAGGCCTTGGCCTCGGTCTGTGCCTGCTGGTGACATGAAGCCTTCCTCCTAGTACTTTTTACCCATTGGTATTCAGGTCATGGGACTGAAAATAGTTACCCAGCCTTCATTAATGGTGTGGTCAAATTTTAAGTATCACTGGGTGAGACAAGGTGTTTTCAGGAAAGGGTTTTCTCTTCTCCAAACTAAACATACTCAGCTCCCTAGATTGTTCCTCATAAGGTTTAGTTACTTGACCCTGATCATCTTGATTACCCTTCTCTGGACATTTTCCGGTTTGTCAATGCCCTTCTTGAAATGTCATGTCCAGAGCTGGACACAGCATTCCAGGTGAGGTTGTCCAAAGCAGAATAGAGTGGCACTACTACTTCCCTTGATATAGACACTGTGTTCCTATTGATGCAGTCTAGAATTCTATTGGCTCTTTTGGCTGCCATGTCATACTGTTGACTCATGTTTAGTTTGTGGTCTAGTAAGATTCCAAGATCATTTTCACACGTACTGCTTTCAAGTTAGTTGTCACCCATGCTGTATTTGTGCATTTCTGTTGTATGTGGGGAAATAATCATTGTAATGTAAAAGCAATCTTGTGTACCTCATTCACAATCTTAGATAAGTCTAGGGTTTTTTCCCTGCATGCATTTTGTTTTCCCAAAATTCCCTTCTCTTACTTCACTGAGCACTTCTAGCCAACTGGAAGTGCTGAGTGATTGGACACATGACCTAATTTGAATTTTATTGCTTTTGTGTAACTTGTCTTCTTCTGAATCTGACTCTCCATGAGAATGGAGGCATCTTAAGCTTTCCTGTAACCATGCCATGATGCATCGGAACCCAGCCCAAGCTGGTGAGTCTCTCTTACCCATTCTTAGTCAGTTAAGGACTTTTTCTTATGTTTGTTTTAGTATGTAGAATGAGACTGATATACCTTCAGTAAACTTTGTTTTGCATTTTAAACTGACTCCTTTGTTTTGTAATGAGTCTAATTTAACTGGGGGATCCCAGATCTCTGAATACACTTTCAAATGATAATAGAGCTTAAGTCTGCTTCTTAATCGCACTCTGCATAAAGCGTGAAGTAAAAGTGACTGAATGAATTTTTTTAACTCCTTTTAAAAGGAAATACTTCTTGTTGTTTTTAAAGGACTAGATCCTGGAATTTTTCAATGCAATTTTATTTTTAGACTCATTACCTTCCTACAATTTCATTATTCTAGCCTTGATGTAGCTGCTGTTGAAAATAATTTTCTTAATTTTGGCCCAGTTGTCCAATCTGTCAAGATCATTTTTAATTCTGATCCTTTCCTCTGGGGTTTTTGCTAACCCCATCATTTTGTGTCATTTGCAAATTGGATAAGACTTTACATTCTTGATTTCCAACAAATGTCAGAGTGGTTGAAGTCTCTCATTATGACTAGATCTCTCCTTTTTGGATATTTTGTCATTTGTTTTAGGAAGGCATCATCCAAATCTTCAGTCTGGCTTGGAGGCCTATAGTAAACCCTCACAATGATGTCACTGTTGTTTCTCTCCAGTGTAATCTTTACCCAAATGCTCTCAACTTGTTTTCCATGCTCTAAGACACTGTTTCTCAACCAGGGTTCCCCGGAATCCTACAGTTCCCCAAGAGGTTGCTAGGGGTTCCTCAAAAGATTGTGATTGTGGGGGGAAAGCAATAGCAGTATATACAATAATGTTAATGCAGGGGTTCCCTGAGAACTGAAAATTATTTCAAGGGTTGCTCCAGGATAAAAAGGTTGAGAAAGGCTGCTCTAAGTCATTGATCTCCTCACAGTTGACACATCCTTGACATACAATGTTACTCCTCTTTCTTTTGGTCTATTTCTTTGGAATCTTAACATATAATTCTCTTCGGTATGTTGCTGTTTCCAGCGTGCTGATTGGCTGCTTAGGAAATTTACGAACCAATCAAAGCTCTCTGTTGGGCAGCCAATCAGCACACTGGGGGCAAGAACATATGGATGTTTCAGTATTTTTTAAACATGGCAGCAGCAGAGGGGCTTTCTGTTGTTTCATGCATGTGCGGCCTGGGCCCCTTCTGTGCAGCCTGGGGATTTTCTCTGGGGCCTGAGGCTTTTCTGTGCAGCCTGAGGCCTTTCTGTGCGGACTGGGGCCTTTCTGTGCTGCCTGGGACTGGGGCCTTTCTGTGCGTTTGGGGCACTGGGGCTTTTCTGTGCTGCCTGGGGGCCTTTCTGTGCTACCTGGGAACTGGGACATTTATGTGCTACCTGGGGGGGCCTTTCTGTGCTGCCTGGGGACTGGGGACTTTCTGTGCTGCCTGGGGGCCTTTCTGTGCAGGCCTGGGGCCTGTCTGTGCTGTTTGGGGCCTGGGGCCTGGGGCCTGTCTGTGCTGCCTGGGGATTTGGGCCTTTCTGTGCAGCCTGGGGCCTTTCTGCGCTGCCTGGGGCCTGAAGCCTTTCTGTGCTGCCTGGGGATTTGGGCCTTTCTGTGCGGCTTGTGGACTTGGGCATTTCTCTGTTACCTGTGGCCTTTCTGCACTACCTGGGGTCTGGGGCCTTTCTTTGTGGCCTGGGGATTTGGGCCTTTCTTTGCTGTCTGGGGACTGGGGCCTTTCTCTACTACATGGGCCTTTCTATGGGGTCTGGGACCTTTCTGTGCTGCCTGGGGTCTGGGGCCTTGTGCCTTTCTGTGCTGCCTGGTCCCTTGGGCCTCTTGGGCGCTGGGTGCTGTCTGTAGCTGCGCTCTGGGCCTTCTGTGCTGTCTGTAGCAGTTCCTTCCTCTTGGGCTTTGGGCCTTTAGTGCTGTCTTGTAGCAGTTCCTTCCTCTTGGGCCTTGGGGTGGAAACATGTGGAAAACTTGAAGTGGAGGGGCTCTTGCATCCTGCTATGTGTGGATTCTGTGTGTGTGTTGTGGGTGTGTGTGTAGCATAGTGGTGTAGCATGGGGGGGTGTAGCGTGGAGTGCTTGTGTGTGTATGTGCAAATGCATGGCAGTGGTAGAGGAGCTCTCATGTCCTGGTGCACAATGTGTGTGTGTATGTGTGGTTGCATGGCAGCAGTGGAGGGGCTCTCATGTCCTGACGCACATGGTTTGAGTGTAGTGGGGGGTGTTGCGTGGTGTGTGTGCATGTGTGCGTTGTTGCATGGTAGTGGTGGGGCTCTCGCATCCTGGTGCATGGCGTGTATGTGTCTAGCATTGTGTGTGTGTGTCTATGTGTCTGTGTGTACGCGCAGTTGCATGGTGGTGGCGGAGGGGTTCTCCGCATGAAATTAGCCATTATAGTGGATTTGAAAGGTTATATATTAATGCATCAAATGATCGTAATTTTGACATGTTTCCTAAGTGGCCAATCAGCAGAATGGGAATGGAAACAGAATCATACCAGTGTTTTATATATGTAGATAACGGTGTATGTTACGCCGGGTATATCTAGTAAGTTATATACTTACATTACTATGTTCCACTCATGAGACTCATCCTATCAGGTTTCAGTAATGCCTATTAAAACATTAGCCTTTCTATGTTAAGAGTTCAGATTCATCTTGATTTCCCTGCATGTCCTCTATATTGGTGTAGACACATCTAAGACCAAGGCTCCTTCTCTCCATTTGATTCCTTGATTTCCCACCCACCCCCCGCCTACTCTTGGGTTCTTGTACTATTGGCTCAATTTCCCCTGTATCATTGAGGCTACTGTCTCCAGATGTCCCCCTGCCCTCTGGAATACTGTCTCTTCCTCCCCCATGTAACTCAGTTTAAAATCCCTCCTGATCACGTTTGCAAAACTCCCAGCAAATGTGTTCTTACCAACTGCTGTGAAGTGCAACCCATCTTCTGCAAGAAGCCCTTCTTCAGAAGAGTGCAGACCAAGAAGCCAAATCTAATGGCACCATCTGCAGAATCAGTTGTTTACTTCTAGTATTCTTCTCCCTCTTTCCAGCCACATCCTTCAACAGGAAGGAACAATAAAATAAAAACCTGTGCCCCAGTGTCCTTCGGCTTTTTCCCCAGAGCCTCAAAATCCCTTGCAATATGTTGAAGGCTATATCTTGCATTTGTTCCAACATGGATTAGAAGGAAGGTGTAGTTGTTGGTGGGCTTGATTAGTCTTGTCAGTCTCTGTTATAACATGGCTCTTCACCCCTGGGAGATAGCACACCTCTGAAGACATCTTATCAGGCCTGCACACCACTGCTTCTGTTATCAGGGGATGATAGGACATGCAATCTCCAGCAGAAGCCAAAAAAACTGTCTCAGTAGACTCAGTAGCAACCCGTTCCCAAGAATACTCACACACGGAGTGTTTGATGTCCAAATAAGCATGAGGCACTTTTATCTTCAAACTTAAACAGTTGCAATATATACAAATATTTACAATTCAAAGAGAAACTGCTTCACCAGGCCTCAGCATTTACAGGAAGAAGGGTGAGCTCTGTTCTGAGCTCTCTTATATACACAGTTACAGGGCACTGGCTTATCCAATCACATGATCTTACACACCAATAAGAACCCTCCTTCTGTAGCTAAGGAAGACTAAGCAGTTCATGGAGTCAGCCATTTTGACTCAGCATGACTGCAGTTTGTTCGGCCATTTTATAATGGAGTTCAGTTTCTAACTCCTGACAATCCCCTCCAAAATGGTCAAACTTCTGCGCAGGACACATGTTATCTTTACAACATAACATTATCAACATGCATTGTTAAACATCATTTGTCTGTCGTTTGACCTTTCCTTTTGACACCTTTCACTTTACACACTAATGACAAGGCCCAGCCTCTTTGCCATGGCTTCCTGCTGGAATGGTTTTTATGAGCAGGTCTGCAACATTGTCCTCAGATGGACAGTACCTCAGACACAAGACACCTTCTTGTATTAACTGCCTCACATTTTGGTAGTGTACAGCAATGTATTTTGTCCTACATTTCAGGTTTTCTGCTTCTGCCATAGCTGTGCAGGTGTGTGAGTCCTCGTGCACCTCAACAGGCATTTGGCACAGCTCCCCAAGGTCTGCAAGCATCTGCCTAACCCATTGTACCTCACTTGCCATCTCAGATAAGGCAGCGAATTCAACTTCAGTTGTACTAATGGCTACACAGTTCTGCTTTCTTGATCTCCACACTACGGGGCTCTCTGCATACCTGGCCACCATCCCGGTCACTTCCTGTCTGAAGTCTCAGCAGCAAAACAGCTGCCCACATAGCACTCCAGGGTCACCTGACTTCCTGTCAGCTTCAAACACATGTCCCTGGTCTCCTTGAGAAATCTAACTACCCTCTTCAGGGCTTCCCAATCTGCCCTCCTTGGCTTGGAGACTCTTCTGCTGAGCACCCCAACTACAAAACTAATGTCAGGCCTTGTGTTGTTTGCAGTAAACAACAGATTGCCTTCCACTGAGTGATCAGGCCTTTCAAATTCCTGTTCAGGCCTTTCAAATTCCTGTTCTGCCTCCAAGTTCACAAAATCAGTGGTCATTTGTGTCCTGACCACCTTAGCCTCCCTAAGCCCAGACTTGGCCACAAGACTGTCAATTTTCTTTTTCTGACTTAGGAAAAATTCCCCAAGACCGGTTCTTTCTACCCCATGCCTAAATAACATCTCAGGCTGCCTAAGTCCTTCAACCTGAATCTGTTTTCTAACTCCACCTGTGCTTTCTTGACATCACTGGCACTCTTTGCTGCCACACAAAGGTCATCCACATAGATAACTAGCATGATAGCACTATCACCTGCCCCCCTGGTGTACACACAGGCATCTGCAACGCACCTTGTGTAACCTAGTAACAGCAAAACTTGGTGTATGCACTTGTTCCAGCAACGTGCACTTTGTTTCTAGCCGTAGAGCGCTTTGCGCAACAAGTACACCTGGCTCTCACCTGCACTGTCATACCCTGGGGCCTGTTCCATGAACACTGTCTCTTCAAAATCAGCATTCAGATATGCTATTTCAAAGTCAAAGTGTTGCACAACCATCTGTCTCTTGGCTGCTACAGCTAACACTAACCTAAGACTTTCTGGCTTTGCTGTGGGTGAAAAGGTTTTGTCAAAATTGGTGTAGCTCTCCTGCGGAAAGCCTTTTGCAACTAAGCATGCCATAACTTTTGTGTCCCATCAGGCATGTCCTTAAGCTTGTATATCCACCTGCAACCAACAACCTTTTGGTCTTTGGGCCTCTCAGCTACCTGGAACACTTTCCTCTTAACTAGTGACTCGAACTCAGAGTCCATGGCTGTGTTCCACTTCTCCTCCTCTTCCTGGGGAAGTTTTAGGAGATCCTGAAAACTTGCAGGCACCTCTGCCATGACATTACATAGTTTGACTTCCTGAACAACAAATCTGTCAGGAGCCTTTCTGACCCTCATTGACCTTCTGGGGATGAGCACCCTAGTTCTGTCTGACTCATCCTCACTTGCACTGCTGCTGCTATCTCTCCCTGTATCAGGCTCAATGCTTGTTTGTGGTGGTGTGTGTGTTAAGAGTGGCATGTGAAGTGTCAGGCTTTTCTTCCTCTGCCTTCCCTTCATTATCAGGCATTATGACCCCTTCATTTGTGGGACTTTTGGGGGTTGTTAGCACATCCCTCCCCAAGGGAACAAACACCTCCTGATTGCAATGCAATCTGTCCCATCCTGAGTGCATTTCAAAGTTTGCACTCCTGGAGAACGTAACCTTTCCAAGATGGAGAGAAAATACATACTTATTACCCTCATAGCCTAGGAAACGCAGCCTTCTGGTTTTAGGCTGCCCAGGCTTCCGCAGGCTCGGGTGAATCAGTAGATTTGCATATTGTCCAAAAACCCTCAGGTACTTGAGGTTTGGTGCTCTACCATACAATAGACAATATGGGGTTTGGTTGATGCTAGACATCCACAGTCTATTTAAATGGTAAGCAGCAGTCTTTACTGCCTCCCCCCACAGCTCAGCTGGGGCTTGTGCATCTTCCATCATGCACTTCAACATCCCAATTTTCCTTTCTGCAAACCCATCCTCCCCTGGAGACGCTGGGTTTGTGGTCTTGTGTCTAATGCCCCTCCTACGCATCCAGGTCTGCAGACTGTTGAAGAAGAATTCCCCTCCCCTATCCGTCGCTAGACTGGAAACCTTATGAGAAGGGAATTCACGTTCCACCATGTTCACCCACTCACGGAACCTGTCTGCAGCCTGATTTTTCTCCTTCAGTAAGTATACGTAGGTGTACCTAGTGTGTCTGTCCACTGTCACAAATAAATAGACGTTACCCCCTTCAGTGGGCTTATAGGAGCCTGCTAAATAGCGTGGACAACTTCAAAGGGTCTGTTGGTGACCCATTGGGGTTTTTTGGCAATAGGGAAAGCCTTCACCTTAATTTTTCTGCACACTGCACATTCTAAGAACCTTGGCCAGTGTTTCATGCTTAAACCAGGTCACACTTTTGTTAGCTCCTTTATCCCTTTGTAACTACCATGACCCATTAGCCTGTGGTAGTAATGAACAGTCTTATCATGTAGGTGCACATTGTCTGCAGGGTTCACATTTGTTACCTTCCCTTTAGGCAACATGTAATACAACCCATGTTTCTTTATCCCTTTTGCACAGGCATTATTCATGTTATGCCTTTCTGTTACTGTACAGTGTTTCCCCTCAAATATCACTTTATAACCATCAGTAGTCATTTGGGACACACTTAATAAACAATTCTCTAGTTTGTTAACACATAACATAGTTTCAAAATCTTTACCAAAGAGGGCACAAATGTATTGCCCATTTTCTGCACCTTGCTGGGAGCACCATATGCGAGGTTAATATTAGTTATTGAAGCATTTTTAACATTGCTTAACAACTGTAAATCATTAACCATATTAATAATAATAATAATAAAATTTATTTATACCCCGCCCCTCTGTTAAAACAATCGGGGCGGCTTACAAAATTTAAAATACAATACAAATAAAATCCCTAAACACCCCCACTCCCACCCTCCCCCATAAAAAAACATTAAACAAATATAAATTAAAACAACTAATCTAAAATCACATTTAAAACTATAAATACAATAAAATATAATAAATGGCCAGCAGCCTAGAAGAGGCCAGGATCCCCTGAGGCCGGGATCTAATTAGGAAAGGCCTGCCGAAAGAGATCAGTCTTTAGTGCTTTTTTAAAGCCACTCAGGCTTGTTATCTGACGGATCTCATTCGGCAGGTCATTCCACAATTTGGGGGCGATTACCGAAAAGGCCCTCTGGGAGGTTGCAGACAGCCTAGATTTTTGTGGCTGAAGCAAATTCCTCCCAGAGGACCGGAGTGCGCGGGGAGGATTGTATGGGAGGAGGCGGTTCCGGAGATAAGTTGGACCCAAGCCATTTAGGGCTTTGAAGGTAATAACCAACACCTTATACTGGGCCCGGAAACTGATTGGCAGCCAGTGGAGAGATTTTAATACTGGAGTTATATGGTCTCTCCGAGATGTTCCCGAGACCACTCTGGCTGCCATATTTTGTACCAACTGAAGTTTCCGGACCAAGCATGAGGGCAGCCCCATGTAGAGCGCATTGCAGAAATCTAGACGGGAGGTTACCAGCACGTGCACCACAGTCTCGAGGTCCCTTACTTCCAGGAAATGGCGCAGCTGGCGTATCAGCCGAAGCTGATAACAGGCGCTCCTGACTGTCGCATTCACCTGACTCGTCATCTGAAGCGATGAATCAAGGAGCACCCCCAGACTGCGAACACAGTCCTTAACGGAGAGCGTGACCCCGTCCAGGACTGGAGGTTGCAACCCAACTTCTGGTTTGGGGGCCGCTACCGTGAGCACCTCCGTTTTATCTGGATTTAATCTCAATCTGTTTTTCCTCATCCAGCCCATTACTGCTTTAAGACAATCATTAAGAGGAGAGACGCCATCGGAATTCGAGGCCGATGATCGGGGCAAGGAGAAATAGATCTGGGTGTCATCAGCGTACTGATAACACCCAGCCCCATAACTGCGAATAATCTCACCCAGCGGCTTCATACAAATGTTAAACAGCATCGGGGACAGGATGGCGCCCTGTGGAACACCACAAGTAAGCTCCTTTCTGCTGGAGCAGCTGTCCCCGAGCAACACCCTCTGGGACCTGCCCGAGAGGAAGGACCGGAACCACTCGAGCGCAGTGCCTCCGATTCCTAACCCCCTCAAGCGATCCAAGAGGATGCTATGATCTATCGTATCGAAAGCCGCTGAGATGTCTAAAAGCACCAACATGGTCACACTACCCCTGTCAATGCTTAGACGCAGGTCATCAGTCAAGGCAACCATGGCAGTCTCAACTCCAAATCCCGTCCTAAAGCCAGTTTGAAATGGGTCTAGATAATCGGTTTCATCCAAGACCACTTGGAGTTGAAGCGCAACTGCCCTCTCGATCACTTTGCTCAAGAATGGTAACATAGAAACCGTCCTATAGTTGTTCATGTCCAGGGGGTCAAGGGAAGATTTTTTCAGGAGCGGCCTAATGGCTGTTTCCTTTAAACAAGATGGAACACACCCTTCTCTGAGGGATGCATTGATGATGTCCTTAAGGAACATCATCAAGCCAGTCCCCCCCCCTGGATGGCCAGCCATGAAGGGCAAGGATCGAGAGGGCAGGTCGTCTTCCTAACCCTACCAAGTAGCTTGTCCACGTCCTCAGTACTCACAGATTGAAATTGATCCAGTAAACTGACATCAACGGAGTTGCTGGACACCTCGTCAATTGTTTCTGCCAAATTACTGGTATCTAAGTCGGCTCTTATCTGAGAGATTTTATCTGCAAAGAAATTGTTAAACGCGTCACAGCAGGCCGTCGTTGGGTTAAGCAACGGGTTCTGCGCAGGAATAACCTGCGTCATCTCCCTTACCACCCTAAACAGCTCTGCTGGACGGGACTCTGCAGACGCAATAAGTGCAGAGGAGAAGGATCGCTGTGTTGCACGTATTGCCTCTCGATAGGACCAAAGAAAGTTCCTATGACGAGTCCTGTCGGATAAGAGTCGAGTTTTCCGCCAGTTGCGCTCTACTTGTTGTCCAACCCGCTTCATTTTCCTAAGCTCTGCTGTATACCATGGCTTACGGTTTGAAGCGGGTTGGAAAGGACGCTTGGGAGCGATCGTGTCGATAGCCTTGGTAAGATCGTTGTTCCAGGAATTAACCAAAGTTTCGACAGGGTCACCGGCGTTACCAACCATTAAACCCTCCAAGGCTTTCTGGAATCCTATTGGTTCCATTAGCCTTCGAGGGCGGACCATTCTAATAGGTCCACCACCCCCGGAGGGGCAGACAGTGGCTCTTAGCTCCATCTTGACCAGGAAATGATCCGTCCATGACAATGCGGTGGTTTTTATAACCTCCGCCCACGGATATTCCTGTTCCGTACTGAAGACCGCATCGAGGGTATGACCCGCACAATGTGTGGGCCCAATGACCATTTGGGATAGGCCCATGTTTGTCATGGTTTCCATGAACTCCCGAGCTGCACCAGTCAAATTTGTCAAGCTGTTCTCAAGTGGAATGTTGAAGTCCCCCAAAACTAAAAGTCTGGGAGACTCCAAGAGCAACTCTGAGACCAGCTGTGTCAGCTTGGTTAGGGAGTCCGCTAGACAACGGGGTGGTCGGTATACTAGCAGAATACCCAAACTATCCCTGGTCCTCAGACTAAGGTACATACACTCAAAGTGGACTGTGTTTCGGACAGGTATCCTGGTCAAGGTCAGATTGTTCTTATAAACCAGAGCCACTCTGCCCCCCCGCCCACTTCCCCTCACCTGCTCACTGACAGAATACCCGGCTGGGAGGGCCTGCGCCCACGTGACAGCACTATCCTCTCCCAGCCAGGTTTCTGTGAAGCACGCCAGGTCGGCATCCTCATCCAAGAGTAGATCGTAAATAATATGAGTTTTATTCTTAACCGACCTGGCATTGCAGAGGAGCAAAGTAAGGTTCTGTGGAATGGTTGGTACGCTCTCCAGTCCATTCCGGGAAACAGGGTGAACTGAAGGTGGGATAGCTAACAAACAGCAATCCCGCCTTCTTTTGTACCATCTGTTCACTCTGTTCCGACCATACCTCCCTTTCCCCAGCACAACTCCAATTTCCGCCCCCACTCCATCCCCGGCCTCAGCTGACACCAATTGCAAGCTTGGAGTCCCTCTGGCTGCTGGCTGGTGTTCCTGAGGGGTGTGGGAGTGGCTTAAAATGCCAGCCACTCCTGGCCACGCCCCCTCCTGCTGCTGCTCTGCTTCCAGAAGTCCTCAGGGCCCTCCACAGCCCTCTGGCCCGGTGGAATGGGGAGAAGAGGCTGCTTCAGGCTTGGAGTCCCTCTGGCTGCTGGCTGGTCCCACTATCAAATAACCAAATTCTTTCCTCAGTACCATCAGGATGGTGCTGTGCTACGAAGGCATGGCTTGCAGCCTGAGACGATGCACCACTCCTATCTGGTGCAGAAATCTTACAGTCCTTCTGAAAATGTCCAGGCTTTTTGCATCTGAAACAGCGTTTCACATAGCTGCAGGCTTCCTCCTCCACAGGTGCCTCTGTTTCAGTGCTCTTCTGATTGCATCTGGTAATTTGTGGCTGTTTATTCCCCTTCATCCAGGAATCAAATTGCTTGCGTTGGACTTCTTCCAGAATACGCCCAGCAACCAGGTCTACAGACAAATCACTCCCTGGTGGTCTGCAAACTGTACATTAGGAAATCCCATTCCTTTGGCAAACTGCCCAATAAAATAAAACACTTACGGGCTTCTGGAATGTCCACCCTTCTATTGGCCACCTCTTGAAAAAGCTGCCTCATTTCCTCCAAATGGGCTTTCACACAGCCTCCAGTAGTCAGTTTTGTGTTATAAAGTCTCTTAGTCCATATCATCTTTGAGAGGCAGGACGAATTCTGATGAACTGTTTTCAAAGCTGTTCAAAGCTGAAAGGCTGTCTCTGCTGGGGCACATGTATTAATTGGGAGGGGCTGAGCGATAAGACAATTGCAGCTCTAGCCTTCTGGTCTGCTAGTTTGAACACTGCTATTTCATCTTCTGAACCCTCTGGGATCACACTTTTATTCTCCAAAATGTGCCACAAATTGTTCTTAATTAATAAAGCCTCCATATATAAACTCCATGCTGAATAATTTCCATCAGCCAGCTTTTCAAAGCAGATGAGACTGTTAAATGCCATTCTGCTGATTGAATCAACAGTTCTCCAGCTATGAAGCACAAGTGGCTGGCAGCTGGCAGCACTTCAAGGTTGCTTGAAGATATTACAGGGCCTGGCTGAAATTTAACTGTTTCTCAGACAACTAGCCAAAAACATTCAAAACAAAAAAAAGCAAAAAAAAAAAAAGCAGCTCTCGCTCATTAAAAAAAAAAAATAGCTGTTCCAAAGGAATAAAAGTATGGGGCGGGAATAGCAGCTCTCCCCTCATTTAATATATATCCACGTTTATATCCGCATTGCCCCATATTTTGCCCCATAGTTTTATTCCTTTGGAACAGCTGCTTTTTTTGTGTGTGTGAGGGGAGAGCTGTTATTTTTTTAAAAAAATGAGGGGAGAACGGCTATACAGTGTGTGTGTGTGTGTGTGTATATAAAATGAGGATATAAACTTGGATATATATTAAATGAGGGGAGAGCTGCTATTCCCGCTCCATACTTTTATTCCTTTGGGACAGCTCTGTGTGTGTGTGTTTTAATGAGGGGAGGGTTGCTACTTATTAATGTTTTTAAATGAGGGGAGAACTGCTATTCCCGCCCCATACTTTTATTCCTTTGGAACAGCTGCTATTTGTGTGTGTGTGTGAGGGGAGAGCTGCTATTTTTTTTTTTTAATGAGGGGAGAGCTGCTATTCCTGTCCCATACTTTTATTCCTTTGGGACAGCTCCTATTTTTTTCTGTGTGAGGGGAGAGCTGCTATATATATATATATTTTAAATGAAAGGGGAGCTGCTATTTTTTATTTTATTTTTTATTTTTTAAATGAGGGGAGAGCTGCTATTCCTGTCCCATACTTTTATTTCTTTGGGACGGCTCCTATTTGGGGGGGTGTGGGGCGGGGAGAGCTGCTATATATATTTTTTTAAAGGAAAGGAGAGCTGCTATTCCTGCCCCATACTTTTAATTCCTTTGGAAAGACAGGTTGACTGCCCTCTACCTAAGACTCCGCAGGCCTTGAGGTTTAAAAACGTGAGGTTAAACACGTATTACAGTATTTGCACACACAAAAAAGGGGGGTCGCTGAACACTGGCTTTTATTTTGAAGGAGGAGTGATGACACAGTCAAAATATTAAATTGCAAAAGTAACATTCCTCTTTTTCTGTCTCTCTCCCCCTCCCTGTCAGAGGAGGCTGGGGAATAAAATAATAAAAATACTAAATAATATTTATATAATAATATAAAATATAAAAATAAATATAAAATAATAAAAATATTCACATAATAATAAATATAAAATAATACAATTAAATTAAATAAAGGGACTTTCCTGACAGAGAATATTCCTCTCCTCACCCTAATACCCTGCTAAGCCCTGGACTGGGGGCTAGTCTCGGAGCCATGGGCTGGCAGTTTTCCAGGAAAGAAAGAAATCTGTGAAATTTGACAATGGACACGAATTTGGTGCTTGTCCCTGGCACACTGGAAAATAATAATAATAATTGCTGGTCCCCTAACATTAGATAGTGTGAGAAACACTGGTCTAGGCCAGTGGTTCTTAACCTTTTCTTTACCAGGAACCCCCTTTAAATATCTTTTGTTGCTGTGGACCCCCAAGATTTAATTCAACATTAAACCAACTACTGTACACCTAATACCTAAGAATAAGAATGCAATTATACACTGGAGGGGGAGGGAAGACTTTTCTCCTGCTTTTCTCCAGGGGGGTTGGACTGGATGGCCCTCGTGGTCTCTTCCAACTCTGCAATTCTATGATTCTAAAAGAGTTTCTGGGAATTTTTTTAGTGTGCACCTTATCTAATCTGAGATCAATCAGCTGGGCCCATAACCACTGTCAGAGAATGATAGGACATGCAATCCCTAGCAGAAGCCAAAAAAACTGTCTCAGTAAACTCAGTAGCAACTTGTTCCCAAGAATACTCACACACAGAGTGTTTGACGTCCAAATAAGCAGGAGGCACTTTTATCTTCAAACTCAAACAATTGCAGTATATACAAATATTTACAATTCAAAGAGAAACTGCTTCACCAGGCCTCAGCATTCACAGGAAGAAGGGTGAGCTCTGTTCTGAGCTCTCTTATATACACAGTTACAGGGCATTGGCTTACTCAATCACATGGTCTTACACACCAATAAGAACCCTCCTTCTGTAGCTAAAGAAGACTAGGCAGTTCATGGAGTCAGCCATTTTGACTCAGCATGACTCTGCAGTTTGTTCGGCCATTTTATAATGGAATTCAGTTTCTAACTCCTGACATTCTGTTCCTCTCAATAAGGTATCACCTATTACGACCACACATCTCTTTTTCTAGGAACTGACAGGAGTACTTCCATCCATGTCTTACTTTTCCAGGATAGTGTGCTCCATGCTTTCCAAAAAAGCTTCATCCTCCCTGATGAGCCCTGTGTACGTACATTTTGACTTAAGCTGCACCTTCTCTTACAACAGGGCAACCTGTTTACACTTGCTGTGGGTATAGCCTTGCAGGACCTATGGCAAGACAACAAACATGGCACAGATGTCGCATGTCACTACAACAACTGTCACCATGCATGTTCATCATCCTGTACTTGGAACAGCACAGCTTTCCATGCCTCCTCCTGAAATTCCACTACAAATGTCCAGGGGAAAAAAATACCAATTTCGCTCTTCCTATTTGTTGAGGTCCAGAGACTGAGGCAGCTACTGTGTGGAGTTAGTGGCTGCTAGCTCTGCCCCCAACAAAGTAAATGACTCAGCAGAAGCCCCACCCCCTTAGAGCATGTGTTCAGGGAGAGTACATGGCTGCAAGCAAGCAAAAACATTAATACAAGCATCCAAATAGCACAGCCAATCATCCTTGACTGACAAACACAAGCTTACATTCTTCAATCTCCTGAGAGACTAAGCTCCAGAAATTGAGGCAACAGCTATATACATCTAGTGGCTGATAGCTCCTCCCCACCAGTCATTGACTCAGTAGCAGCTCCATCTCCCTTAGACCATGTGCTCAGGAAGACACACGGCCCAAAGCAAACAGAAACACCCACACAAACCTCAAACAGCATAGGCAAACAATCAGGCTGATTCCTTTCTCTCCCCCTCCCACACCTCAAAAAAAAAAAAAAAACCAAGCTCACATCTTCAGTCTCCTCAGAGACTTCATGATGGTTTGAATGTTGAAAGTAGAGTAAATTTAAATTGAAGACTTACCTGTCTAAGACTGAGATAGGGGCTATATTAGCATCTCCTGACAATGACAGAGAAATTTAGTGAGGACTAGAAGTTAAGAATATCTACATGTTGTGTGTGACACACTGAAGTTTTGGCAAGTCAGTAATAATAATAATGATAGTATTTTTTTAAGGCTGAAATACAGAGTTGGACAAAAGTTGCGATATCAGCAGTATGTGTGTATGGGGGAGCATAGTGGGCTGTATACAACTAATACAATTTCAAAGCTCACTAGGAGACGGTGGAAGTCTGTCCTCTGCCAAACTCACAGGTTGTGAGAAAAATGAAGTAAGAGTGTAAAGGATGGTGTACGCTGCAAAGCAGTGCTATCAAATGATCTCATACAATCATAAATACATCCAAGGAGCCATGAAATCAAATTAGGTCACTAAGTGAGGCAGTCTGGGATCCTTTCACACTACAAAAATATGGAGCTGTGATTCCTCTTTAACTGCCAATGGACCAGTGGGTGCTTCGCATCATCCAGGCTGGTTACTGGATTGAGTTTGAAACACTGCCTCCAACAGGTCGGATCCGAATAACACCACCCTCCCCTCCTCGAGGAGGTGCAGACATTGCTCCAGAAAGGGGCCATTGAACCTGTGGACCCGGACTAGCGCCACCTCTGCTTCTTTTTGAGGTACTTCCTGGTCACCAGGAAGGACGGAGGCCTCCGTCCTATCCTCGACCTCAGAGGGGTGAATGAATTCTTCATTCTGAGAAAGTTCTGGATGGTGACCCTGGGCTCAATCCTGCCTCTTCTCCAACGTGGTGATTGGTTTGTGTTGATAGATCTGAAGGACACGTACTTCCACGTGGGAATCCACCTGGCGTACATACTGTTCCTTGTGTTCCAGATCGAGAACAATGCCTTCCAATTCCGGGTTCTACCATTCGTACTATCCACAGCTCTGAAGGTCTTCATAAAGTGTATGGTGGTGGTTGCAGCCTTCCTGCATCAGTAAGGGGTGACTGTCTTCCCGTACATCGACAATTGGTTACTGGTGGTGGAGACCAGGGACCGATTCCTGATGGATATCTCCCTAACGCTGGACTTGTTGTACGCTCTGGGTCTGGTTGTCAATTTGGAGAAGTTTCAACTTGACCCCGCGCAATCCATCCAGTTCATCGGTGCCCAGCTGGATTCATGCACTGCAGCCGCCTACCTCCCAGCGGCCCACTTCGAGACTCTGCGGACTTTGATCCACGCCTGCCATCGATCTTGATGGGTCTCTGCACATTTGGTGCAGGTTCTGCTGGGCCACACAGTGGTGACCACGTCGGTCACCTGCCTCTCCAAGCTATGGTTTCGACTGTTACAAGCCTGGTTCCTGAGTGTCTTTGCTCTGGGGTGGGACCCCCCTCAAAAACTGTTGACTATGCCTTGGGCGGTCCAACGTACCCTAGACTGGTAGCTGGAGCCGGACAACATCCTGTTGGGTTTGCCATTCAAGCCTCCTCAGCCAGAGGTCTTGATCACGACGGATGCGTCTTTGTTTGGTTGGGGAGCCCATCTTGAGGCTTACGAAGTTCGAGGGACTTGGGCGGCCGAAGAACAGGAACCCCATATCAACGTCCTTGAACTCATAATAAATAATAATAATAAAATTTATTTCTATCCCGTCCCTCTGCAATACAATTGGGGCGGCTTACAGCATAAAAATTCCGTAATTACATTAGTACCCTAACCCATCCACCCCTTAAAACAATATTAAATTTAAAAGATTAAAAACATACAATAATTAAAAGAGGAAAAAATGGAATAATTCAATGGCAGCTTAAGGGAAAAGACAGCCGAATCTTTGGGCCGGGATAGCTATTCAGGAAAGGCCTGCCAGAAAAGATCCGTCTTGACAGCTTTTTTGAAGCTGTCTAAGGTGGTAATAAGACAGATCTCGTCCAGCAGGCCATTCCATAATCTGGGAGCAGTAGCAGAGAAGGCCCTCTGGGAGGTCACCGACAGCCTTGTTTTCATAGGTTGTAACAGATTCCTTCCAGAGGACCAAAGTGCGTGGGGGGGCAGTTCAAAAAGCACCTTCGAGGAGCTGGTGACAGGCAAGATGGTGCTTTTGGTGACTGACAACACCTCTGTCATGTACTACATAAACAAGCAGGGAGGGACGAGGTCTCCATCGCTCCTGACACTTACCTGGGAAATTTGGGACTGGTGTGTTCTGAGAGGAATAACTCTCCAATCCATCCACCTCCCGGGGGATGAAAATGTTTTTGCCAACAGACTTAGCTGATCATATTCATCTGTCCACAAGTGGATGTTGCACCGGTCTATGGAACGGGACCTGTTTCATCGATGGGGCACTCCGGAAGTGGACCTGTTCGCCACCCCAGCAAACCGACAGTGCCATCAGTTCTGTGCCAGGTCCCGAGTCCGCAGTTCGAGAGGGGATGTCTTCCTCTTTCGGTGGAACAGTCCTCTGCTCTATCTGTTCCCTCCGTTTCTGCTGTTGACCAGAGTGGTGGCCAAGCTGCATTGGGATTGATCAGACACGATCCTCCTCATCCTGTGCTGGCCACAACAACCATGGTTTGCTCCTCTGCTTCGCCTGGCCTGTCATTGCATCACATGCCTCCCAACTCATCCCGATCTCCTCACCATCCAGGATGGCAAGGTCAGGCATCCGGACCTCAAAACGCTACGACTGATGGCTTGGAGGATCCGACCCTGAATCCATTATTGAACCCGAGACTGCAGTTGCCTTCTCCGTTGCCTCCGGATATCCAGGTGGTAGTTGATGCCTCTCTCCGGCCCTCCACTCGTAGGTCATACTTATACAATTGGCAGTGCTTCAAATCCTTCTTGTTGGAGTGTGGTATCGACATCGAATCCTGCACAGTGACTTCCGTCCTCCAGTTCCTCATGCACCTTTCGGGTTCGGGCTTGTCCGCTTCTTCACTGAAATGTTATTTGGCAGCTGTCTCTGTTGAATTCCAGGCAAAAAGCTGACCCTTCCGTGATCCATTCGTCAAGAAATTCTTGATAGGTTACATCAATCTCCATCCACTGGTGGTTGAGCCCACTCCAGCTTGGAGCCTTGAGCTCATCCTTTCCCAACTTACGAGACGTCCTTTTGAGCCCTTAGCGGCTACGGACTTGAGACTGTTATCTTGCAAGATGGCCTTCCTCGTAGCCATCACCTCTGCACGTCGGGCTGGTGAGCTTTGTGCCTGCGATCGGATCCGCCATACCTGGCCTTTCATAAGCACAAGGTGGTGTTGAAACCAGACATGTCTTTTCTCCTGAATGTGGTTTCCAGCTTCCACTTCAACCAATCCATCGTTCTTCCCACTCTAATACAGGAACCGAAGGACGAGTTTGATGGGACCCTCCATGCCTTGGATGCCTGGAGGGTGCTTGCCTTCTACATACAGTAGACAGCTCTGTACTGATGGTCACCCAGACTGTTTGTCTCCTACGCAGACTCTTAAGTTGGGCACTCCAATATCTCCACAGCACCTGTCCAAGTGGGTGACTTCGACCATCCCCCTGTGCTATGAACTGGCTCGTAAACCGTTGCCCGCATGGGTTCGAGGACATTCCATCAGAGCTGTCTCTGCTTCAGCTGCCTTCCTCTCCGGGGTTCCCCTGGAAGATGTTTGCTGTGCAACCACTTAGTCAACACCTTTGACTTTTATCTCACTACAGATTGGACACTCATTCTCGCAACAAGGTGGCTTTTGGGAGGGCTGTCCTTCTGTCCTCCATTCAATGAGTGAGTTTAGTTATTCTTGACAGCTGTTAATAAATTATGTTCTGCTTTTAACATGACTACAGTAGTCCTTGTTTTACCTGTGAGCATGACATGCCCTCCTCCTAGGGGTGAAGCTTGCTAATCTACCCAACTGTGTGGATTCACAGAGACCACGAAGAAGATGGACAGGTTGCTCACCTGTAACCATAGATCTTTCGAGTGGTCTTCTGTGAATTCACACAGACCCACCCATCCTCCTCTCTATGTCCTGCTATGACATGTGCTTTAATGTTCCTGATGCTGCTGCTTGCGGCGTCCTTCAAGAAACTGAGGGGATTTAGGTGGGAGCACCTCAAAGAGACTGTTAGGGTGGGCGGAGTTACCACCAAAAATGTTCTGCCTGGCAATTCCAGAAGGTTCCGAGTGCTCTGCGCAGGCGCAGGAATTACCCAACTGTGAGAATTCACAGAAGAGCACTTGAAGATCTATGGTTACAGGTGAGCAACCTGTCCTCCTTGTTATGCCCTTTCATCATACCAGAAGGAGGAATCCATTACAGAATATGGACCCCTAGTGTCTTTTGATTAACAGCACTTAGGAGCCCTCTGTATGAAAGCACCCTGCCTACATAATGGGATGTGGCAAGTTTTGCTTCTTCAGGGCTGCATTTCAGACTGGTTGTTTTTTCAGGCATGGGCAGATACAAGTCTCTTCCATAGATGCCCAAGTTGTATGCATCAATAAGAGATTTTGCCTATGGAGATTTTCAGATGCTCTAAAAAAAACCAGGAAGGTTGAGAGGAGGACAGTGCTGTCCCGCTTTCAGCGATCGATTTCGCACGCCCCGTCCTCCTCCCATCCTTCCTCTGTGCTTCCTCTGTGCTGGAGAGATGAGAAAGGTGTTGCTTTTCATTGACAGAAAGTACAAGCGGCACCCTTCTTGTCCCTCTGGCACGGAGGAAGCACGAACAAAGGATGGCGAAATTGATTGCCGGAAGCAGGACAGTGCCATCCTCCTCCCGATCTCCAGGGGGGGGCAGTTTAGAGCGTTTTTCAAAGTCCTAAATATACTGCTGTCTCCCTCAGAGACCTGTGAACTATTCACCCAAGAGTTACATTATCATGAGTCTGTTGGGCTCTCTGACACCTCCGTCCATTACTCACATGCTCCCCTATAAGACGTTTTTACAGACATGAAGTCATCCTAAAATCTGCCAAAATAACATAAGAAGCAGTCCTCTTTTCCTTCATTAGCAGAGTGTGTCCTCTGTATATTTCAGGCTTGCCTGTGAGAGCTGGATTTAAGCGCTCATGCTCCATTCCTGTCCCATTAGTACATACACTATACTTGTGGGATAATGGAGAGAAGAAAGTTGCTGGTAATATGTTGGGCCTCTGCCTTCCCTTGAGGTGCTATACAAATCTAAGCAATTTTCGCTTACTTGCCACTTGTCAAAATCTGGGAAGGACATTATGAACCCTGCAGAAATTCTTAAAATGGCAGCTCCTGTTGAGTCAGGCCTTTTGTTCTGTACTTTTGGGGCTCATGAAAGGAGTAGTCCTACTGTTCTAATTAAAATAAATGGGTGAAGCCAGGCTTCTGCATTTCATATGTCCTGCGGAATACTGGTCAGCACAAGAGGGAGGGAGGGAGCACAAAAGAAGCCAAATATTTTATAAATGTAAAGGGGAAAATGTCTCTCCCATAGTTACAAAAAGTATAAATTGTAGAAGGGAAACAGGTATAGCCAAAGAGCTGGTATCCCTGAAGAAAACAAACAAAACTAAGTCCCCTTCCCCTACATTTTCAAAAACTAATTAAAAAAAAACAAACATTGGAAGTGAATCCCTGAACTGGACAGAAAGATGTAAATAAGGTATAAGTCC
The DNA here is from genome assembly GCA_030847615.1 of Gambelia wislizenii. Lineage (NCBI taxonomy): Eukaryota > Metazoa > Chordata > Lepidosauria > Squamata > Crotaphytidae > Gambelia > Gambelia wislizenii. The sequence continues at coordinate 281,394,435 of JAUMIR010000001.1, read as the reverse complement.
ATAATCACCACGCAAATAACTTAACACAGTGTATCAAATCTTTTTAAATTACAGTATTTGTATCACTTAACTTGTTCCCAAGAGCTGCGTGTTCTTATAAACTGGAAAATGCAGCTCCTTTTCTATCTGCGGTGTTCAGTAGACAATCTGCTCAGTGAAAATTCATTGGAATAATTCCAAACCAATTATCTTCAGCCAAAGTGCACAGTTTGAGCTTAAGTATGTTTACTCAGAATTAAGTTGCATTGACTTCAATGAGCCTTACTCCCTAGCAAATATGCTTAGGATCACTGCCTTCAATATTGACAACCTAGGCTACTTGGTCTAATGGTTAATTAGAAGAGAAGACTACTTAATGTAATGAAAGAATACCTGCATATACACCTTCATTGTTCTTGTTTTCCTTTCTGAGTTTTGGGGAGATGGATCCCTTATATTACTTCCAGCACACCCAGATTCTGGCTGCGCTATTCAGTATTATTTGTTACTTTAATAGTACTGTATTACCTTGTTACTTTAATAGTATTATTCATTCCTACATTTCTTACTAGCCTTTTACTAATACTCTGTCCTATTTCTTAGTTCCTCACCTTGCAATTGTAGCATCTTTACAATACTTTACTTCATAGGAAGAGTGAAACTCCCAGATAAGGCTCCTTGTTTAGCATGATCCTAGGGAAACATACTTCCAGGCATGTGCTTTAGTTGATCTGGGTAAGTGGAGGAAGATAAAAGGAGTTGCATATTTCCTTCTTTGTCAGGAGATATTTCGTTTTAATTCCCAAAAGTCTTGGTTAGTAGCACTGGAGAACTTCTCTTAACCTTTTATAGCATAATAAAAAGCTTAATTCTTTGAGCATGTTAGATATGGCATACTGAACTGTGACAAATTATAGTATTTTAGTTTCTCCTGATCTTGCATTAGACCGTTGTATAACATTGCTAGTTGTAATTCCTGGTCCTCTGTTCTGTGGGTGAGTTTGCTAAAACTGTTTGGATAACAATCTATTGAGGTTACTAAAAAATCTCAGTGTAACTTCCAGTGGTACTGTTCTGTGATTGTACGCATACTACACCCAAAGATGCAGCAAAGCAGAACTTTCTAGAGGGCTTAGTTTTTACTAATATTTTTAATATTATTGTAACTCAGTAATGCGGTAATCAAAGGTTACTTAACCAGCCCATTATTGCAGTCATCATATTTAGATATATGCACATATCTGTCTATCCACAGGTTTTGTGACTGGACGTCAGCAACTTTTCTTTTCATCAGTTGATCATATGTACTTACACAAGCACTCAAGCATTCATCAAAGAAGGTATCTCTTTTTCTGTAGACAAAGAAATGCTGCTTATAGCATAGTCTGGCCAGCTATAGTTTCTCCGGCTCATCCAGTTCCTAAGGTACTGTAATTTCTATTATCTGATCTTTTCTCCAGTCAGTATAAAGGTTGACTATACAGTGATCAAATGCATTCAACCCAGATAGTCTGAATCATGCTTTTGCTACTGGGACTGGGATTTGATATTGTAACACTAGTGAACGAAGTTTTCTACTCCCTGTTAAAGAGAGCACTAAATCAATTTTTCAGCCAGTTTAAATTTGATGCTCCTTTGGCTGCCATGAACAAAGTGTGATAGAGGGTGGGGGTAGTCTCTTATTTTTTTTAAAAAAAAATGATATTGTGCAGTTCATTATATATCAAATGACCACACATGAGGAAAAAACTTTTTATTCACTGCACATTTTTAACATGATATGTCTAAAAACCTTGTTGTTGTTGTGTGCCATTGAGTCGTTTCTGATTTAGGGCGACCCTAAGATGGACCTATCACAGGATTTTGTTGGCAGAATTTGTTCAGAGGGGATTTGCTTGTGCCTTCCTCTGAGACTGAGAGAGTGTGACTTGTCCAAGGTCACCCAGTGGGTTCCATGGCTTAGTAGGCATTCGAACTTTGGTCTCCCAGTGTCCTAGGCCAGCACTCAAACCACTACCCCACACTGGAAATTAGTTTACTTCCAACTAAAATTAAATTATTTTAAAAATCATTTGGTTGTCCTACTATAAAGTTTATCAAATAAACTTTCCTGTAGCTGGTTAAGACTAGCTAAATGAAGTAACAGAGAGCATTGTTCAAGAACAACACTTTTTAATTCTGGATTCAAAAAGTATCCTAGAAAGTATGTGTTTGGATGTTGGCATCTTTTCTGAGTTCATTGAAAGTACAAATTCAGTTATTTAGTAACTTTGATTTACCAGACTTTCCAACAACCTGGAGCAAAATCATGTGGAAAAGAGTGACTGCTTAGATCATGTTGGGGGACTTTTTGGGAATAACTGTGTGGGCATAGGCAGCAGTGATGGAGGTGGGAGAAGGCCATGGGTGCAGGGGCAGCAAAGGAAGGAAGATGAAGTCATTGTCAAGAGTGGAAGGCTGCTGAATCTGAACAGCCTGTTTTGTTCTATGTGTGGCTTTTGGCAGGGTCCCAGGGGCTAAATTGCTCCAGGAAGGCTTCCTTAGACAATTGCCTCTTCCAGCCCTCCAAGAGCACCTGGCTTGTTAGAAGCCATGTGTAGGAGAAACAGGCTCCTTGGAGCTTCCCTTTCCAGTGATGATGGCCACTTCGTCTTCCAATTGGATTTTGGCTTTAATAGAAGGTACAGTAATCTAAAACATGGGGCTCAGCTAGATGGGAGAATTAATAGTGAAAAATAGCGCCTTAGCACCGTATCACTGCAATGTTCATTTATGCCCACGACTCATTAGCAAGATTGCTGACATGGAAAATTAGCTGAGTTTGCAGTTCACACAGAGTGTGCCCCTGAGAAAAAATGGTGGCTGCAAGTGAATTGCCTGCTGAAAGCCTCATCCATTCCCCCCTTTTTTCGTCCTTAAATGACAGATGTGGAAGAGTGATTTTCAGCATAAAACTTTTTTTTTTTTTTTTTGCTCTGACGCTTGAATGATCATTCACACGATCATTCACCTGGGGAAAAAAAACACTGATAGTTCCAGCCATTTTGTCCCTTACAAGCCCACCCCCGCCGAGGTCTGACCAATCACATTTGACTTCTTCAATGTGCCCCTATTCGAAGTGGTTGTTCAGGCGTGCAATTACGCACATTTTCACGTAATTTTTTAAAAAGATCACGAGTAACAGCAAATGCTGTTCTCGTGAACTATTTGGAGTTTTCAGGGGCCCCCCCTTCCCCAAAATGGCAAATCCCAACAGGAGCTCATCTGAACAAAAGGTATTCAGCCCATATTCTTTGTGGATCTGTTTTTGTCATCTAAACAACCCCATGGTGTTTATCCATTATATAACACTTTTAAGCTTACAAATACATACTTGTTCTTTTCAAACCATTCTGTGATATAGAAGATTCTAATTCCCACTTACCTATAGGTACTTTAAGCTAAGTGAGTGAGTCATTGAAGACTTCTAGTAATTCTCATGGCTGGTGATTCTGCAGGAGCACTTTGTTCCCCATTTTAGTGAGGATTCTGAAATGCTAAATGTTTCTCATATCAGTAGTTTCTGTTAATCAGGTACTATTGGAATTTGTTCTGAGTTTCGGTAAACACCAACATGACATAGAATCATAGAATCATAAAATTGCAGAGTTGGAAGAGGCCACGAGGGCCATCCAGTCCAACCCCCTGCCACACAGGAAATCACGATCAAAGCATCCCCGACAGATGGAAGGAAGGAGACCCCACCATGCTCCAAGGGAGTGTGTTCCACTGCTGAACAGCTCTTACTGTCAGAAAGTTCCTCCTAATGTTGAGGTGGAATCTCTGTTCCTGGAGCTTGCACCCATTGCTCCGTGTTCCAGTCTCTGGAGCAGCAGAAAACAAGTCTGCTCCATCCTCAACATGACACCCCTTCAAATACTTAAACAGGGCTATCATATCGCCTCTTAACCATCTTTTTTCCAGGCTAAACATACCCAGCTCCCTAAGTCTCTCCTCATAAGGCATCATTTCCAGACCTTTCACCATTTTAGTCTCCCTTCTCTGGACACGTTCCAATTTGTCAATATCCTGGGAGGAATCTGCTTCAGCCACAGAAATCTAGGCTGTCTGCAACCTCCCAGAGGGCCTTTTCAGTAATCGCCCCCAATTTATGGAATGGTCTGCCAAATGAGATCCATCAGTTGACAAGCTTGAGTAGCTTTAAAAAAGCACTAAAGACGGATCTCTTTCGCCAGGCCTTTCCTGATTAGATCCCGGCCTTGGGGGCTCAGTCTCCTGGCTTTTTAAAATTATGTATATATTTGTTTTTAATGTGTTTTTAGTTAGAAGGTTTTAATTTTATAGCGTTTAATGTCTTTTTATGGGAGAGGGTGGGGTGGGTGGTGTTTTTAGTCATTATTATAATGTTTTAATTGTTGGAAGCCGCCCCGATTGTTTTTAGCAGAGGGGTGGGGTATGTATAAATATTATTATTATTATTATTATTATTATTATTATTATGGCCAGAACTGGACACAGTATTCCAGGCGAGGTCTGACCAAGGCAGAATAGAGTGGCACTATTACTTCCCTTGATCTAGACACTATACTTCTATTGATGCAGCCCAAAATCGCATTGGCCTTTTTAGCTGCCGCATCACATTGTTGACTCATGTTCAACTTGTGGTCTACTAGGACTCCTAGATCCCTTTCACACGTAGTCTCATTCAGCCAGGTCTCCCCATCCTATATCTATGCATTTCATTTGTTTGCCCTAAGTGCAGTACCTTACAATTCTTTGTATTGAATTTCATGTCGTTAGCTTTGGCCCAGCTCTCCAGTCTATCCAGGTCATTTTGAATTTTGATCCTGTCCTCTAGGGTATTAGCTACTCCCCCTAATTTGGTGTCATCTGCAAATTTGAGTAAAAAGTACAGATGTGAGAAAAGTTCACACTTCAGAGTCTAGGCTTAATCCCAGTCTGCCAAATGAGAACTACTGTACCTATCCTCTGAATCCATGAATTCATCCTCGTGCTCCAGATCTAACACAGTGTCATCTGGAAGTTACTAGCTTTTTTAATGGATGCCTTTAATTTAAGGGGAAGAATAGAAAGCCAACCCACATGTCTTTAAATATTTTCAAATGTGAAAGCTAGCACTGGCATTTTTATAGGGTGTTTCCTTTAGAGTCTAGAGATGTTAGTAAAATGTTAAACTGGGAACTGGCTATATAGATTGTCAAGCCCAGGTTGTCTGATTAACTGTTTTTGGATAAATAAAGGGAAAGTACTTACCTTCTCCATCAGGGACTCACAGTATATAAACCCCACATGCACACCCTACGCCACCATTCTCTGAAGATGCCAGCCATAGATGCAGGCGAAACGTCAGGAATAAGATCTTCCAGAACACGGCCTCACAGCATGGAAAAGAACCTACGAAAAACCTATGTTTTTGAATAGTTTTCAATGCCTAACTGGTTCTCTTTTTTAAAAAAATAGGATGTTCCAATTGGCCTCTTTCCTTTCCAACTACCTGTGGCCAGCCACATAACCACAGCACTGTGTTTATGCAGGGTAGTGCTAAGATGTCTGTCTGGCTTCAGTTCTTTTATAGCTCTTGGGTTTTAAAGTTGGAAGGCAAAAACTTTTCTCTGATATGCTAGTTTTCTTCGTAAAGCAAGAGTAGGCACTGCGGGAGGCTAAGAGGCCATATTACCACCCAGGAGACCTTGGGAGGCTGACACCCCCCCCCCAGTCTCCTACAGTATCCTCTAGGGGGGGCATGAGAGGCATTTGCTATATTTTAAGGTCCCGTGGGCCATTTCAGGCCCAGGAGAGGCCTTTTTTCAAAACAGCCCAATCACTTCTGTTTTTAAAGGCCTTTCCTGGGCCTAGCATGGCCTGGGATGGAGGAACAAACATGACAAAAATACCCCCAGAGGTATTTGGGGGGGAAAACAAAAAAAAATTGCATTTTTTTTTTTAGCCCTGTGGGCCATAAAGTCCCATGGGCCATATTTTGCTGACTGCTGATGTAAAAGAATTTTTAAATTGTTATTTGGTGTTTTGGGGGGATGGGGTATAGAAGAAAAGCCAATCATGTGAGTCTCTACTTGTAATTTAAAGAGGTACAATCCAGTCACAAGTGAGAAGTTGGCTTCATTTTCAGTCCAGAGGAAAGACCTGTCTCTTGCTGGTAAGCACACACATCCAGATTGCTACTAGCTCAGGAGGAGAATATTCACTGTAGTAAAGCAGGGGTGTGGGAACAGGATTTGTCCCATGGGCCAATTTGCCAGACCAATCCTGTGGGCTGAGAGTCTGGGAAACTAGGGGTACAACCAGTTTGAAATGGGATTATTTGCCATGGCTCCTTCCTGTGGAATCCTGAAATTTGTAGTTTGGTGAGGCACCAGCACTCTTTGGCAGAGAAGGCTAAAGACCTTGTAACACTTCAAATCCCAGGATTCAGTAGGAAGGAGCCATGGCATATAATCTTTCAAACTGGATTGTTTGTGCAGTGTGGATTAGGCCAAAGAAAAGAAAAGAAAAGAAAAGAAAAGAAAAGAAGGGGGACAAAGGCTGTGCATGGGCAACATGGCTGGGATAAAATCTGTTCCTGGACTGAAACTGGGAAGTCCATCCTCCTTTGGAAGAAATCCAAGGCCTCTGTGTTGCCATGTGCCCACAGAGAGGGCTTGTCTATACAAAGCAATAAAGTGTGGATTGGTGCACAGTAATGCCAATTTGCAGCAGCTTTTATTTGTCTTAATTTTTTTTGAAGATCGCAGGCAAGCTAAACTACCCACTTTCGCTGTTCTAACAGGCATGCCTGTGAATCAAGATGGTGGGCATGAGTGAATTACTCACATTTTTATTTGCCTCAAGTTGCCGCCGCTGCCCAGTTTTAAAAAAAACTAAATCCAAAGTGTGATCTTCCACTTTAACAAAGAAGCAAACAAAAAAAGAGGCTGTTTTCTCACCGTAGCACATGATCACTATGGCGAAAATCCAATATGGCAGTTTCAGGCACTTGCCTTGTTAGCAAGCTCCACCCCATGTACATCCAACTAATCAGGTTTCCACTTCCAATTTTATCAGGAATATGCACCAAAGCAAATTGTTTGTCCCAATGAGCGGGAATGCACATTCCCCATAGAACTTTTTAAAAACCTTGGGGAAAGCCACAAAGGTTTTTCCTGCAAAGTTTTTGGAGTTTTTTTGCCCATCTCCCTCTGAATATGGCGGATTGATGTGGGATCCCATTAAGACAAATTGTATTCTCCTTGAATTCTATGAGGAGTATTTTCACTAGATAGCCCCAGAGATACATTCCCTTCCCATCAGGCATTAGATGGGATAATAAATATACAAATGCTTGTGTTTTAGCATAGGGTCCCATCTTACTACTGAGTAACTGTAACCAGCCTAAATTCTGTTAAAATATGTGGAGGAGGCTGGGAGTAAAACAAACCTCTAGGCTGCATACCAGGAACTCCAAAGCACATTTAGCTGATTAAATAATCAAAGAAGGATTTATTGCAGGCAAAGTGGGGAACAAACAAAAGGCAAGCCATAGCAAACTGGCACAGCAAAACAACACAATCAGCAGCAAAAGTTAAAACACAACATTTGGCTAGCATAACAAACAGAAAATGCCAGTAGTAGGCACAGCCCACACACACCTCAGCTCTAGTAGCTTTTCTAATTAGGAACCATTTACACCTGAGATAAAACTCATCACTTCTATGCACATGTTGTAACCCTGCTTGCAAGAGCTGTGGAGGCCTGCATACTGTGAAAACTTGGAACACACAATGAGGAAAATTTAAACACACAGGTAGAACTTTATTACATCTGATATTCGGAGGATAACAGCTTTCTGAAAGAAGATGGTGTAACAGCATTCATGTTGTGAGGGGAAGGGTATACGTGTCATTAATAAAATCCATAAGCCTTATCTCTGGCTTCCTTTACTTTTAGCTGAATGATACACCACCTCTGTAGCCTTCTCAAAACAGTAATGTGGGGGGGTGTCACAAAAAGTAAGGGGGGCAAAAGCTTTCTGGCCTCTGTATAACTGGAACACTTTGGTGTAATCCAGGCAAGCATGAAGCCTAGCAAGGTAGCACCTATTGTTTTTGGCCTTCCTGGGGCTGATTGTGAGTCATTTGCATTTGTGTGTATATAGCTAAACAGAGAGAGAGACAGGCAAAAGGAATACAGTAGGATCCCTGTATCCACTTATTCATTATCCACTGATTCAGTTATCTAAAGGACACAAAACAGCACACCTACCATAGTCTTCCTAGAAAATGTGTCCTCTCTAGCCATTTTCTAGGTCCTCTAAGGCAACTCTATGGTATTTTAAACCACAAGTCCCATTATTTTCAATGGTGTTCACTATTATCTGCGGTTTTCAGTATCCGCGGGGCTCCCAGAACCAATCCCCATCACCTCATCAGATACGGGGGGGGGATCCTACTGTATGTATGAATGAGGAATATAAACATATATTAAAGTAAATTTAACTTTGGAATGACAACTCTTCCTCTTTCAGGCCCAATTCCTACTCATTTTGATGGGATTAAAGATGCCAGGATTTCTGTCTCTTCAGCTGTATACCCATTGAGAACCCAACTAACCTAACTAGATTTTGTCCAACTCTTTTGCTTTGAAAGAAATAAAATAAAAATGAGGAGACAAAACAGAAACAAAATTGATTTGAGGAAGCTTTGGGTAGTTTTAAACCTCAGAGTGCAAAGCTGTTGTGGTATCTTGAATTTCAGTGCTGTAAGGTTAACAGACTATCAGAGTTGCTGCTAACAGGCAATGTTAAGTTCAAAAGGGCAGTGGGAGAAATACTGAGGCAGCCTTGAGGATTTGCCCTGACGGCTTAGGAAGGTCGCTACTACAACTGAAAGGGCAAGCTGCCATGAAGCAGGAGGCTCTATCTGAGAAAATGATCCCATTGTCATGCTCTGTTTTTTGATCTTCACTTTCATTCCTTTTTCTCCAAGCATATAAAGAAGCCAGACTATGTGACGACAGGCATTGTACCAGACTGGGGAGACTACATAGAAATTAAGAACGAGGATCAGATTCAAGGGCTTCGTCAGGCTTGTCAGCTGGCCCGTCACATCCTACTTCTAGCTGGGAAGAGTTTAAAGGTAAAAAGGGACTTGGAGGCCTGGAAGAGCATGGGCACCTCTTGTCTTTTAGTTGTATTTTGAGTGGATTTTGAGTGTGTTTTCTTTTCAGTTACAGTTTAGTTTTTTTGTGTCTCTAGAATGATTAAAGGATACTTTCTCACCTTTACATTTTAACTTCAATGTAATCATGTTTGGCTGTCCCATTGTTCCTCCCTGCCCCTCCCTCAGCAAAAAACTGTAAATTCAGGCTTCAAAATAAACCAGGCCAACTAATCAAATATGCCTTAAGTGTGAGTCGTCTGTTTGTTTTAATATAGTTATATGTGGAAAGTGTTTGGATTATTATTTCTGCCCCCCACACAAGCACTTTATGGGAAGGCCAGAAAAGTAAATGAAGATTGTTGTCTGTACTGAGAAAAGAGAAATTCTACTTTTATTTTTATTGTTTATTTTATTTTATTTTATTGATAGCCGGAAAAATGGAAAGTAAGATATTGGCTTCATACACCAATTTATTTATTTATTTTAATTTAGTTCCAGATCTCATGTCTCGTTCAAATTTGTATATACCTAATCACATATCTGAAGCTTTGTAAAGCGCTTGTAGCTGTACATATAGCCCTAATAATATTTAATCAGGATTTGATATCATTTGCAGTATACAGCTGTCCCTCTGTATCCACAGATTTGGTATCCATGGACTTAAGTATTCACAGCTTGAAAATATTCTTAAAAAAACAATAATCCAAAAAGCAAAACTTGATTTTGCCATTTTATATAAGGGACACCATTTTGCTATGCCATTGCATATAATGGGACTTGAGTATTCATGGATTTTGGTATCCACGGCAATCCTGGAACCAAACCCCAGCGAATATGAAGGGACAACTGTATATTTCAGTATGCCGTGTTGCATATGTTTATCCTAGGACACATGAGAATCTATTGTTTAGTCACAAAGCAAATCTTCTTTGTCCACACTTGCTAATTTTCAGCTGTGCATTTATGTAAATTGGACTGGGCTGTTCACTCTCTAGTGATTTTATTGCTCTTCCTCTCCTTTCCCCCCAAATAGGCATATTATGAGCTTCAGAACCATTTATAATGCATGCCACAGCATAATGCCAGGAACACTGGCTTTTCTGCAGTGTCTCTTCAGCATAGTTTGTATCACTTATTTCCTTTTTAATAAGAAATTAATTAATTAATTATGACATAAAGAACATTTTTACATGATTTTGGATAATGGAAGAGTTTTAAAAAAAATCTCCTCTAAAAATAGCAGAGGTGATTTTGATCACATGGACGCCTACTACATATTACCAAAGAGGGATGAGCAAACCCACTGAGTCAATAGGAATTTTATAAGTATTGACTTAAAGATTCAGCAGTTAATCACTTGGTTTAGTCTAGTTGAAACTACCAGCAGGATTGAGGCCAGTGGTTGCAACCATGGGAGTAAGTCCCATTGAACTCAGTGGGGCTTAATTCTGAGGAGACAAGTATAGTATTGCACAGTTTCACAATAGCCAGTTGGTCCTCAGGAAGTCATCAGGGCCCAATAAACATTTTGATACTTGTTTCTGTGTAAATGTGCATGAGATTGGGGTTCAGGTTACATTGGTACCTTGTTATTCATAAGATGAGGATGCTCTTTCAAGATTACAGACTGAATAAGTTGCTGCAAGTTTTTAAGTATTCAAATCCTTCTAGTCCAGTCCCCAAAAATATAATTCACATTTGAATAACAGCAGGTCACTTGCAACAGATTTAATTTTGTAGCTTCTCTTTGGATGGTACTTAAAGAAATGGGGCCACATGGAAGTAGATGCCATCCCTGAGCCTGATCAATCAGTTTCTGAGTTCCCTTCATGCCAATAAAAATAGCATAGAGAGCTGTGTTTGGGAAGACTTTGTGGAATTGTCCTTTGTGCAGAAAGTGTTGCCAACAGATTCTGGGGAGATCTGCTGATAATGTTGCATCAAGAGAAAGAGGGATGGGGAATAAAAGTGGCAAGATGAAGGGAGCAGAGAACAAAGAATAGTGGGGAAATAGTAAAGAGCAAGAGCATGCAGAGATGTAAATGTAAGCTAAAGAAGTTTCCAGTGAAGATGAAAGGGAAATGAGAGCAGTATAGAGAACAAAAAAAATGGGGGGAGGAGAGGAGTCATATGGTTGAAATGACAAGCACTTGAATATGTCGAGCAGCTGGATTAAGGATTGAAGCAAAAGAGTAAGCCCAAACCAAAAAATATTGCAATAATAGAGCAAGACATAGTGAAAGAATGAAACAAGGATTTGGTGACATCACAGTAAAGATAAGGGTCAATTTTGCTAATATTCCAAAGGTGAAAATAGCAAGTCTGAATGATAGATTGAACTAGGTAGAAAAATAATACAAGAATTGAAGATTGCATACTGGTTACTGGCCTCAGTGGGTTAAGAAACAATAGTATTAGCCAAGGATGAAAGAAAAATGGAAGGATAGCAGATGTGATGTAGGAGGAAAAAACAGTTTTGGAAAGTTTGAATGTTAGATGCTGTGATAAACATCTATGAATAAATAGAGCACATATCATGAGTATTAGCTCAGAAAGACAGAGCTAGAGGTGGGTGATGTAAACATTATAAACAAGGTCAAGAGGGAAAAAAATCACCCAACAGAAGAGGAAAAAGTGTGGATGGGCCATAGGGACTGATAGAGAGGGGAGGCAATCCAGATTAGAAAAAAAAGGGAAAAGAAAGGTGTTTGAGGTCAAACTGAGTTTGAAGTCAAACCAAGGGGAGGAAATGCCTAAAGAAGAAAAGAGAGCATTAGGGATGAAGGTAGAATAAAGGATATGGCAAGATAATGAATGGGAGAAGTAAAACAGGAGAAAGAAGTATGTGTTTTTAGTTTTGAGGATATATGGGAAAACAAAAAAGAGACCATAAATACTAAGTCCAAGAGTTTTGTCACTGAGTGGGATGGAAAACACCAAGCAAAACCAAAAATTTCAAGACAGAGAATTCTACATAGAAAAAAATGACAAAGATTAATATTAAGATAAATTTGCCAATGATAAGAAGAAAGGAAAGAAGATGCCAGCCATGCCTTCCTGCAGGATACTATAAGTCTTGGGGTAGACAATTGCCTGCTCTCCTGTGTTGGGCTAGACCTCTCGTATTGTCTGGTCTTTGGCTGTGTTGACCGAGGTAGATGAAAGTTGTAGTCTAAAACATATGGGACTCAAACCAGTTTGATATAAGCATTGAGAAGAGAATAAAGGAAAAAGGAGAACTCAACCCTTTCCCCGTACTTTATTTTCTCAGTAAAAATTGCCTCTCAGTCCAAAGTTGCCCTATTAGTAAATGCGAACTGCCAAATAATAGCAGGGGGTGGGGATGAGTGGTTGGTGTCATCAGGAAAATGAAATGAATTTAAAGGGTTAAAAATGCCATAGTCACAAATATTAAAGAGACCATAACACATTCACATAACACATAGTCACAGCTTTAAAGAGACCATAACACATTCACACATCCCAGTCGTAACAGGTAGTTTAATGCACAGAACATTAATTTATGATCTGACCTGACCGATTTCTATTCAGAACTTAAAATGACACACTGCTACCTGAGAAACACAGTTATTGTTTTGTTTTTAGTATATAAATCTGAGGATGATGTCTTTTCAGACTGCCGAGTGAGTCACTGCCAGAAGCTGAGTTTTCATGAGTCAAAATCTAAAATGTTCTGTTCATGTGCAGCTGTCTTTGAGAAGGAACAGTACCTGTTGAACTGCCTATCACAAAGCCCTATTAAAAGCACAACAGCTAGCTTTAGGTCACAGCATCCCTCTGCATCTATGAAGACAAAGTCTATCTGTCTTGTTTATTTATAGCTTGCTTCTCTGCCCAAAGGCACTGAGGTCATTGACCAACATTCGCAATGGTGGAATTTTTTACAGTGTGAAGGAAGAGTAATAGGCTTGTTGAACTGCATAAAGACACTGCAACATCCTTTGCTGTACCTGAGTTGTCTCACATACATCTTTGTTATTCCCCCAAACTTTAGCTAGAATATCTGTTTTACATTAAAGAAAGCATCCTGCATTATTTTCCATGTGACCTAATTCTTAAATCTTCTGCTGTGTTGCAGAATAGTGGATATAGTTGCATTCTAAGGAAAGGTACTAAAAGTTTATACCCATCTTATTGCCTGTGGTAGATAGGCTTATAGCTCATTCAAATCACAACCAATTTTCCCAGGAACACTCAAAGGCACTTCTTGACAATGAAGGAGGTTTTCCTACCAAATTTCAACTTTCAACCCTCGCCATTTCACAGCTTGGTTCTGTTCTGGGGAAAAGAGTTGTAATGATAATATTTAAAGTGTATATTTTCTCCCACTTTACTTATATTCAAAAATGGCCAGGACCTTTTTGCAAAATTCTTACTAGAAATAATCCGTTCCAGTATAAAATAGAATCTAGAAAACCTGAGCTGGAAAAAATGAAAGTTTCTGGAAATGATAGGTATCTGAAATTGGGGTGTTAGATTGGAAATGCTAATGTGGGTTTAACTGCATTGTAGTCATGGCTGCATATGTTTCTGTACAAGCTGTTTCCAGCCATGAATTGAACCATTAAAGTGGGCTGGCCAATTTAAATGCAGTGCTAGTATATACGAAGGGAAATAATGTTGATGGTGGAGAGAAGTTTGAAAGAAGGATTTTTTTGGCCTGGCTTCTGAGAAATAACTTCTTGGATGAATGCAGATGTGTTTTTTTAAATTCAGGAATTGTATTGTTGTTCTTTATTTATATAGCACTATCAATGTACACACCATTTTTTTCAGTTTAACTATACACAAACAGGACAGGAGTGGAGCCTGCACCAACTAAACTACCCTAACTAGTGCATACAATTGGACTGAAAAAGCCGAGGGTAAATTTGCAAGAACAAAATTCAGACTTTTGTGAGGGCCCTCCTGAGAGGTTTGGATGGGTATTCGTTAAGACCCCCAAGACAAGCAAAGGACTTCTGATAGTGATGCCATTTTCACTTTATTCCCAAGTAGTATTGAGGCAGTGTAAGAGAATTCTCAGTGTGCATGTTATCTTTCTTCCAGACTAAGAGGTGCTCCACATATGCAACAGAATGTAGTGGCAAGCTATACCACTTCACATTGCAGATAGGAGATACCTCTTTTGTAAATGCTGTACCTTAGAGGTGGGCAACTGCAGTGAGGCTAAAGGCCACTTTTCAAGTTTGCCAAATGGTCAAGGACTATATATTTTGTTGGCAGGTGGAGTTAAAAAGTGGGTTTTTTTCGTTAAAATATGTAGAATTATCCACATGTATGTAAAATAGATTTATAAATAGCTGGAATTACGTAATTAAAATTCTTGACTATATAGTACAAATCCATTTTAAACATTCCTCATTTATGATTAGCAAATTAAATCCTCCACTGATATTTGATAAATTATCATTAAATGTATATTTATGTATAAGTAACCTTAAGTGTACTTTAATTGACTTTGATCACATATGAATTATGAATACTACTTATTGAATATGATATTGACCATGTGTGAGTGTATGTATGCCTTCAAGTCACCTGTTGATTTATGGCAATCCCATGAATTTCATAGGATTTTCTTAGGCAAGGAATACTCAGAGGTGGTTTTGCCTGCCTCTGAAATATAGCCTACAGCACCTGATATTTATTAGTAGTCTCCCATCCAAGTACTAACTAGGGCTGACCCTGCTTAGCTTCCAGTATCAGGATCTGGTGCCTTTAAAGTATGTAGGCAGATATTGACAATAGTCTTAGTCAATATCATTCCTTTCCCTGATGATAAATGCATTCAGCAGTTTGCTGCCAAATTTCAAGAGCAAAACACAATGTCTTTTTTTTTTTAAATCCTGGGAATACTGTCAGGGCCACAGAATAGGGTTCATAGAATCAGAGAATTGTAGAGTTGGAAGAGACCATAAGGGCCATCCAGTCCAACCCCCTGCCATGCAGGAAATCACGATCAAAGCATCCCTGACAGATGGCCATCCAGACTCTGTTTAAAGACCTCCAAGGAAGGAGACCCCACCATGCTCTGAGGGAATCAAATGTGGCTTTCAGTCTACATTTTCCCCTGCCCTATATATGGTAGAAATTTCCCTGCAGGTAACAAGGTTGATGGGAAGATGAGTTTTGATCCAGCTGCTCCCTGTCATATTTGTTCTCTACTTGCAAGGTGTTAGTTCTTTGTGATATTTTATCTGCTTTAGTACATTTTACTATCTCACAACTCAGCCACCACATTCTATTCTGTGTACAGATCAGGTCAAAGAGTTCCCATTACTGGTTAATGTGAACTGCCTGTGTTTGTGCATGTATTTTTCTAGAGATGTCCAAGCACTTTCTATTACAGTTGTCTACTACTGAACATTTTGTATAGGTAAGCATACTTTTTTTGTCAGAAACAAGGTGTTTTCTAACTCTGGATTCCTTGTTTTGTTTTTAAATAGCTTTTTGTTATATTCATTATGCAAGATCCACTAATCACTTACTTCAGCAGATTTTAAATTCTCATATTTTAGATTGGCATGACTACAGAAGAAATAGATTGCCTGGTTCACCATGAAATAATCAAACACAATGCCTATCCATCACCTCTGGGCTATGGAAATTTTCCAAAATCTGTTTGTACCTCGGTGAACAATGTGGTTTGTCATGGGATTCCTGACAGGTACTTCTGTTTTTGTCCCCCATTCAAAAATTAAAATGTTCTATTTATACTGATTTCTTTCCCATCTAATGCAAAAGTATAATGTATTAACTCCACCTAATATCAGTGCTGCCATATCCATTTCAAAGAGAGTTTGCATGGAAGTTCCTACCTTGTTGAAGTTAATGGAGATTACACAGCAGCCACACTTGGTGATTTGCCCCCATTGTAGTTTTATCAAAAGCTACCAAAAAAAGTCTAATATTCCTGGTTGTCATGCTGAAAGAAAATGATGTTGGCACATGTGAAAAGTGCATAGTAGTAAAAACAGTGATTAGTGCTTTACCATATCTCTTCCCAGCATGCTACAGCACCTCAGTCTATGGTGTATCACCCAAGAGAAAAAAAGTTACTCATGAGGAAAAAAAATGATATTAATTTGTCCAGGTTCTTAAAGATGCTGCGTTTGTTTAATTATGAACTAATATGGTGCTAATTATTAAGGAATATTACTTGTTCATAAAGTAAAAAGTGCCAACTGTCAGTCTCATAATTGTAATAAGGTAACCATGACTGTAATTTTCGTTTCCTCCTCTTATATTATGGGTTCCTTCTCTTATTTAAATTATTTGTTTGGGATTCATATAAACTGGTGGGAGCCTGGAGATTAGAAGGGGTTATTTGCTTCCTCCCTGTTCTCCCCAAACAATTCTATTTTTTCCTGTTAGTTTTGTTTAGATGCACATGTGATTATATGCACTTTTTTTAACATTTCCTTATTGAGAACCATTATGTATTATGTTTCTCTCCCCCATACCCCTTCTGATTATATTTAAGCCGCCCTCTCCAGGATGGTGATATTATCAACATTGATGTCACAGTGAGTAATTTCTCCTATTACTCTTAGATATCTTTGTTTACAAAAAGAGGCTTTGATCAACTTTTGAAATTTCTAGTAGCAACAGGAAGGATGGTAGATGGCAAATGTAGCATCCATAGATGAATGTGCTGGTTTTATTTCTAAGCCAAGGCACCAGCAGCTGGTTTCCTCTTTTGTTTTTTGCGTTTTTGGTCCCCCCCCCCACTATGTGTTTATTCCAGCTAGACCCAGGCCTGACTTGAATTTAGGGCTGGAATCAGATGCACTGAGATCAATGTTGGCCTAAGTGAAATGTCAACCCAATCCTGCTATGTGTCATGTTTTTGAGAAGGTGTAATTGTTATTGATCCACTGTGTAGTTAATGCAGAGCACCACAGTACTGGGCAGCAGCTGAAGACAGATATGTATGAGATGAGCTAACATGAAGAAAGCCAGCATTTTTCCTTCACTCTGCCAAGATTGATCTTCCTCTTCCTGCTGATTTTGAGTGGGGCCTGTCATTATCTTACTCTGTCATTAGAGGCTACATTGGCCTGTGTATGTCAGTCTATTTGGACAGCAACTCTTTTGCTAGCAGTGTTCCCTACATTTATTAAAATCCCCAAAGGTAGTATTGTGTTCCATTTGTGGCATAAGAGCCTTGAACCCTTTACTCACAAATGCACAACTTGATCCACAGCTCAGTTAATCCAAAGTACTTGGATTTACTATAGGGTTTAAAATCCAATCATTCAGCTTAACTGCATTGTGGATCCCAGTGTATACCTAAGCTATAACCATTGACAAAAGCCATGAAAGTAAATGTTTAAAAAAACATTTTTATAATATAAGTCTTATGTAGAAAATTAACTATTTAGCAACCAGGAAAGCTGAACACATAAATTGGGGTTTTCAGGTATCAAAATAGAGTGTTATTATGTATAATTTCAGCAATATTTTCTTTCTATCTTCTCTTTAAAAATTAAAATTGAAAGATAAATGAGCTTAGTAATTCACCATCAGTTATACATGTGTATCCTGGAGTCTTAAAGTAATGTTATGCTATATAAATTGTCATCCTAATCGTTACTTTTGAGGTTAGAAACTTTTTGTACATTTAATTATAAGTTTTAGAATGCCAAACATTTCCTTGACACTAAAGGGGATTTTACTTTTATTCCTTCCATGGTGCCTATATTTTAAAATAATTTTGTTTTCCATTTAATGAGTTCTTAATATTTTTCTGGGTTTTGCCACTGGACTGACCAATTAAGGAAGATTTTAGAATATTGATTTAACATGAAATTGCATATATTATATACTGTATAATTTCAAGAATCTCTTTCTTGCTTTGAGAGTCTCTTAATGCTATAGTGATAACTCCTTGTTGCACTGCCTCCTCTCTATTTATCTAATTTAATACAGTACTGGCAAAAGTAATGCAGACTTCACATGCCATTGTCTTAACCTCTGAATTCAAGCACCTTTGATTGTGGTTTATATAGTTATTTAGCTATTTTGATAATATATAAGTATCTATTTGTGTTTCTGTGATTTTATTTTTAAACCATCACATTGTTCTTTGCATAAATATAAACCAGGACTGGGTAAGACATGGGGCTTGTCTGCACTGGCCAAATACCCCAACTTGCCCCCATTCCAGAGCCCTGCAGTCCAAGCAGCACAGGGCATTTACCCTTATCTGCCCCCAGGCAGTCCAAATGACCCCGGGACAGATATAGGGCTGGAATGGGGGCAAGATGGGATATAGCCCGATAACCTGCTATAGGAAAATACCCTGTTTACCCTGGTTTACCTAGGAAAACCAGATTGGGCCCCACATGCCCACATGTCCTCCCTGCTGCTGCCAGCTCCTTGGGTCTTCCAGAAGCCAGGAAGGGGCCTCTCAACATGTGACCAAGGATGGCCACTTGCAGGGGGCCTGCAGTCACATGTTATGGGAATGCCCGACTTCTGCATTAATAGGGAAAATGGCGGCAGTGGCTTTAGCAATGGACCGGTGTCCTGTTTGGACTCCTGCCTGTTTTCTTCAGGTAAAGCGGGGAGAGGAGGAAGAGAGAACGGGTCAGATCTAGAGTCAGGATCCTGGTTAGTGTAGATGAGCCTGTGGTTCATAGTCCGCATTTGGCCTTTCAGTTCTTTTTTTGACCACTCCAAGTCTGCTACCAGGTCCCTTCATTCCTACAACTAAATTTGCTGGAGCTGTGGCAAAAGCTAACTTTCCCACCTTATTTTTAGTTTATGAAAGCCTGAATGTATATAAGAGAGAGAACCCAGAAGCAATATTTTCACTGGCAGCAAGGCCCACGGGCCCATGTATGTTCTTTACAAGGGTATTAGTGCTTCTGGGAGGCTTCCAGAACTGCTGGTAGCCTCTGGAAAAGGTATGTATGACTTGTTTTTCAGTTAAAATAATGGGGAGGGAGTTAGTTTTCACTGCCACTGCCACAAATTCAGCAGCAATGGTGCAGTGGTGATTGGGTACAGCCATGGCCCCCACAAGAGGGGGGGCTGTCAGGGCTCTAGCCTGCGGGGCCTGGGCTCCTGTGGTTAGGAGGGGCCCCCGGTGGGATAGTATTATAGGTTTTTATTATGTAAATCCATTTAGGTTTTTAAAAAATAAATGTAAATATTACTTTGGTGGCATCATTTCAACTCACTTATTTTAATTTTTATCCTAAATCCTGTAGAGCATTTTGCTGGCCTTAACCTTTGCAATTGGTAGGGGGCCCACCAAAGATTCTGGCCTGGAGGCCCGCTTCAGGATGTGGGGCCATGGGTGCAGCCTCCAGAAAGTTCTAGGGGAGTGGATTTGGCCTCTGGACTGCAGCGTAACCCAGCCCTGCAGATACGGGGAAAGGGTTAAAGACCTCTCCATGCCCAGCTGCTCTCCTCTACATTGTACTTTTCCAAAAATACTTTTACACACACACAATGTCCATTGAAATATCAGTACCCGGATTTTTTCTCATATATAGTTTGTCTCTAAAAAGTAGCTCCATTTCCTTCAGTTAGCTTTGATGGAGCAGCATCAGCATAATCAGGGTGTGATTGAAAGAGCTGTGTGGCTAGTGCATGGGCCCACAGGAGCATTAGACCTATGCTCTGTAACTGTTTGGATAGTATTCATGCTGTTGTTGTCTACTAGTCATGATGACTCTGTACTCAAGAAGCAGAGGCAACATGCTTTTTGAATACCAGTTGCTAGGGAACAATATTGGGAGGTGGACATTTCCACTCCATGTCCTGCTGGTGGGCTTCCCACTGGGTTATCTGTGGGAAGGAACCAGCAGGGTTGCTCGAATGTTGCTAAGTCACATGACCAAAACACTTTTGCAGTGGAGGGAAATTTGGAAAGTAGTTTGTGATCTGACATTGCAAACTTTTGCTGTTCAAAGGGTAAAAATCAGAACTATGTTCTAGGGTGGGAACCTGTGGCCTTCCAGACGTTGGACTTTATCACACTAGACTGTTATGGTGCTATTATTCCACTTTAACTACTGTGGCTGCCTCCTGGAATTCTGGGGTTTGTAGTTTAGTGAGGCCTAAGAGCTCTCTGGCTGAGAGTTCTAAATGCCCTGCCCTCAACTGCAAATCCCAGAATTCCACAGGAGGCAGCCAGAGCAGTTAAAGTAGGATAATAGTGCTATAACAGTATAGTGTGATAATCTCCACTGTTGAACTGCAGCTCCCACCACTCCTCACCATTGGCTAAGCTGGTAAATGCTGTTGGGAGTTGTAACCCAACAACATCTGGAGGGCCACACAATTTCCATTTCTGGTCCACATATAAACACAGCTGGAACGGCTGATAATTCCAAGGATCCCAGAAGGATGGGATAATATTTGTGTTCCTTCATTAGAACTTTTCCAACAAAAAGTTACTAATAGGTTCCCTTGAGCATCGACAGGGGTAATGTGACCCTGCTGGTGCTCTTGGACCTCTCAGCAGTCTTTGACACTATAGATCATTCCATCCTCTTGGACCGCCTGAGAGAGTTAGGAATCGGAGGCACTGCTCTGCGATGGTTCCATTCCTTTCTCTCGGGCAGATCCCAGAGGGTGAGGCTCGGGGACAGCTGCTCTTCCAGAATTGAGCTTAATTGTGGCGTCCCTCAGGGTGCCATTCTGTCCCCAATGCTATTTAACATTTATATGAAGCCGCTGGGAGAGATCATCCGGAGGCATGGAGCTCGGTGTCATCAGTACGCTGATGACACTCAGATATATTTCTCCATGACCAGACCGTCGGCTCAGACTTCAGATGGTGTCTCTCCTCTCAATGACTGTCTTAGAGCGGTAATGGATTGGATGAGGAAAAACAGATTGAGACTAAATCCAGACAAAACGGAGGTACTGACAGTTACAGGCCCGAAACCAGGTCTGAGAATACAACTTCCAGTCCTGGATGGACTCACACTCTCCTCTAAGGACTGTGTTCGCAGTTTGGGGGTACTCCTGGATTCGTCGCTTCACATGACTAGTCAGGTGAATGCGACGGCCAGAAGTGCCTGTTATCAGCTTCGGCTGATACACCAACTGCGCCCTTACCTGGATACAAGGGATCTGGAAACTGTGGTACATGCTTTGGTAACCTCACGTTTGGATTACTGTAATGCACTCTACATGGGGCTACCCTTGTGCCTAACCCAGAAACTTCAACTGGTACAAAATATGGCAGCCAGGTTAATTACGGGTACATCTAGGAGACAGCATATAACACCTGTGCTTAAATCTCTCCACTGGCTGCCGATTAGTTTCCGGGCACAGTACAAGGTGTTGGTTTTAACTTTTAAAGCCCTACATGGCTTGGGTCCATCTTATCTCCGGGACCGCCTCATCCCATATGATCCCCCCGCACACTTCGGTCCTCTGGGAGGAACCTGCTGCAGCCTATGAAAACTAGGCTGTCGCAGACCTCCCAGAGGGCCTTCTCTTCTACGGCTCCCAGACTTTGGAATGGCCTGCCGGATGAGATCCGTCTTATCGCTACTCTTGATAGCTTCAAGAAAGCGCTAAAGACGGATCTCTTCCAGCAGGCCTTCCCGGAATAACTTCCCGGTTCAAGTGGACTGATTGCTACCCACCCCCTCGCTGTCATTGCTTTTATTTATTTATTTATTTATTGTATTTTATCTTTGTTTTAACTCTCTATTTGTTTAATTTAGTTTTAAGGGGTGGGAGCGTAGGATGGGGAAGGACTGTTTTAACTTGATGTTGTTTTAATCTTGCTGTAAGCCGCAACGGTTGCCGAGCAGAGGGGCGGGTTAAAAATAAAAATGTATTATTATTATTATTGATAATTGCCCCTCATCCCCCTTCTAGCAGCACATTAGGAACACTTATCCCTACAAGTGCCTTTGTGTGAGGGAGGGATTCTACAATGTATCACAATTATATTTGAAGCTGCATTTGTTTGAAAAGTCAAGTATCCCACCAAATGCATCTGAAATCCTTGCTACTTGCTGCCAGAAAAGCTTTGGATATGTCCAGTGACTTGCATATATCCCATGGGATGTTTGACTTTTCTTCTTGGAACAGGAAAACCATACTGGAAAGTCCCTTCATTTTCAAAAGTGGTTGGTTATACTGTACTGTGTTTGTTTATTAATATTAATGTTTTATGTACCGTTTTTCAATTGAGTTGGATTCAAGCCAAGTTACAATAATATATGAAGAGAATATAGGTTGAGTCTTCTTTATCTAGAATGCTGAAATCCAAAGTACTCCAAAATCCAAAATGTCCACATTTTGACAGTGACACATTTGCTTTCTGATCATTCATTATACACAAATTTTGTTTCATACACAAAATTATTAAAACTATTATGTATATAATTACCTTCAGGCTATGCATATAAGGTGTACACATATATGAAAGATAAATGAAATT
This sequence comes from Gambelia wislizenii, assembly GCA_030847615.1. NCBI lineage: Eukaryota > Metazoa > Chordata > Lepidosauria > Squamata > Crotaphytidae > Gambelia > Gambelia wislizenii. The sequence continues at coordinate 281,371,836 of JAUMIR010000001.1, read as the reverse complement.
CATGTTTAGACTTGGATCCCATCTCCAAGATATCTCATTATGCATATGCAAATATTCCAAAATCCCTTTGGTTTCAAGCATTTCGGATAAGTTTATTTTATTTATTTATTTATCTATTTATTTATACCCCGCTCTTCAGCCACAAGGCTATCAGAGCGGCTTACAAATTGTTTTAAGCAATAGCACATTTACACATCTACACTGCATTAAGCAGTTTCCAATGTGTGTTTAGCTAATTGCCCTCACAAGCTGGGTACTCATTTTACCGACCTACGAAAGGATGGAAGGCTGAGTGAACCTTAGAACCCACTGGACTCAACCTGTAACAGACAGTTAATGCAAAGACTTGGTTGGGTGAAGCAACCTTACCCTTGATCCATCCACATCAATGTACTGGTATGTCCCAAGAAGACAGCAACCCTCCATTAGTGTCCCTACTTCAGCAGGGGGCCTGTTGCCTGTGATGAGTTCAGGGGGAAAACACAGACACATGCAGTCTGAAGGAGTGTGTTACCAAGTATCATCAGATGCATCTTTCTCCAGGTCATGATGCTTCTTTACCGTAGACTGTGATAGGAGGGGATGCTACTTTTTAAAAAAAAGAAAGTTCAATGCCCCTCTTGGTCATGGAACCAGTGCCAGAGTTCTTTGGATCCTACCTTTGAATGATTTTGCCCCTTAAGAGCTTCAGCATCTCCATCTTCTACATTTCTTATAGCTTTTATGCAAGGGTAATCAACGTTGGCAAGATGAGAGGCTAATTTTGATACCACTACCACCCAGACCCACTGCTGGCCACATTCCCACTGAAACTATCATGGCTGCTTTCAAAACAGGAATTAATTGGAAGTTCAGTTCCAGTTTTGAAGGGACCCCCCCCCAAAAAAAACATCATTTTACTCCATTCCTTGCTTTAGAGGAGAACTACCTCTGTATTTCCAAGAACGAAAGGTTTCTTGCTTTTAACCAAAGCCAACCTTCCCTCACCACCACCAGCAATGGTGGTGGTAAGGGTTAGATGCCACATGTGGCCCTGTTCCATTGCAATTCTACAAATAATGACTTAGACCACCACAGTGTCCTAAGCCTGGCAAGGCAGTTGGTTCTGATTCTTGCCAGTGGCACAGTCTATGTCCCCAGTTCCCTGATTTTCCTTCTCTTTGAATCAGGTAATACAGTAGCTACCACCAACCATTTAAGGCTGGCTTTAAAATACTGTGGTACCATTGTGCTGACATTGCCCCTGGACACAAAAAGCTAACAGGGACTTTACGTTACAAGGACATCAGCCAAGTCTTTGCTAATTCTTCTCTTCGCATGCACATGCAAACACACATACACACAGTGTTGTCCCTGCCATTCCTTCTCATGAAGGCTGGTCCAGAGAACTCTGGCATTGGATCAGAAGAACAAGCTTTAGATTATTCAAGCTGCAGTCCCAAGCATACTTTCCTGAATGTACATTCTATTGGACTCAGTATCACTTACTTCTGAGTAAATGTCTTTAGAATCCACTATGTGAAAGGGCCAAACTACATCTTATGGGAAATGGGTAGCTTACAGCTCTCTTTCTGTTTTTATTTACCCTGGATGATGAATGACTGCAACATGCACAACATGCTTCTTTCCACAATCCACCCCTTCCCCACTTGGCTGTTAGTACCATATATTCCAGCGTATAAGATGACTTTTTAACCCTTGATAATCTCCTCAAAACTTGGGGGTCGTCTTATACGCCAGAGGATGGGAGCTGGCTAAGAAGCTTCCTAGCCACCTCGGAGGAGTTGCTGGCTTGGGGGGGAAAGCTTCCTAGCCAGCTCCTGTCCTTCCCGACCCATCGTGGGATGTGGAGGCACAGGAGATAGCTGGCAGACTGGGGAATCTACCCAGCCAGCCAACCATCTCCCGTGATTCCCAACCAGCATGCGGAATCCCTGAAGCCGCCATCGGGAGCCCGATCAGAGGTTCAAGGAGGGCGGGTGGTGGGAGGTAGTCTTATACAGCAAGTATATCCCAAAGTCTTTATTTTAACTTAAAAATTGGGGGGGTTGTCTTATATGCCCAGTTGTCTTATGTACGGGTAGTAGTGTTTTTAAAAGGGCCTACTGCTACATGGCAGGGATGGGGGTTGTATATCCCCCCCCCAATTATTTCCTTCTCTTTGTGGCAAGTAGTAATAGAAAAATAGCCACATGATTGTGAGGGGGGGGGAATTTGTGGGCGGGTCTTGCAGCAGAGGAGGGAAGATTAAATATCCACTTGGACTGACTGATACCCTACCTGAAAGGGGGTGGATTGTGGAGAGAGGTATGGTGCAAATGTTGAATTGCCCTTCTTTGTACTAACTTCTGAGTAAAATGAAATTGGAATGTAATCTTGTTAATTTCATGGGTTTATTTGCATAAAGCTGAAGACTTGCGATTTAGCTCCGTACCCAGATCTCAGTCAATCCCTTTATCACTATCTCTCATTTTAACTAACATTTAAATATAAATAGTTCATAAAATTCTTTTCATCATTATCATAAAGTTTCTGCTTCTACTATAAAATGAAATTAATAAACAAAAAGTCCAGGACAGTCTACTTCCTGCAGTTATGGATTATCTTCCTGTTGATATGATAAATAGTACTTTAGTAAGTATCATTGGGCTATAACAATTCATATCTGCTTCTTAGGAAGCCTTTCTTAGCCATATTTATGAATGCCCTTTCTAATGGACATCACTGGGCCATTTCATAGGTGGAAACAATTATTATAGACCAAAAAGAAGGATAATTACCATAGATAACCTTCTATAATAATTTGTTTATGGTTGTACACAGGATCTATAAAATGATTGAATGACAATCTTCCATCTCTCAAATCTAAATACTTTTCTGTGAGGGCATTTTGTCTAGGAATAACAAACTAAACATATTTTATTCTATTTACTTTGTGAGGTGAAACAGAAACCACAGTGGAAAGTGTTATATTTACTGTAGTCACATGGTTTCCCCACATTGCTTAAGGAATTGTACAAATTCTTTGTACTTCACTGACCACCAACACATTACAGCTCCTTAACCAGTAATTATCATGTAGGGCTAGCCCATCCATATCTTTACAGACTGTCTTACTTTCAGCATTGACACTTTGAAAACTGCTATATTCTACTTACCATAGCTTATGTTTACGAACATCAAAAATATAAATTACTGTATATAACATAAACTGTAGCTCTAGTTAAAAAAGCATTACCAGTATAAGAAAGAATAATTTTAATCCTGCTTTCCCAAGTCCAGGAATAGTGCTTGAAATTTTAAGGCTTATAACATTTATATTGAAATGATGCTTGGGTTGTTGCTGTTTTTTTAGCTCAGTAGTGGTTAGGGGATTTATGCTGAAGGGACTAACATGCGTTGTAGTAAGCAAAAGGATACTGAAAATGGTCTAATTCCTGAAGGAAAATATCAGAGGCTGAAAGTAATAGGTTAAAGGTAAAAAAAAAAACTGCCTGAAACACTTTAATTATTGAAAGACTGGTGACATTGTTTTTAAGAAGAAACACAGTGATTAGTAAAAGTCATTATATTTTTAAATGTAATGAACAATCTGTAGCCATTACTCCTGACACATTGCTTTCAGGGAAGTTATAGATTTGGATTTTTGCCAAAAAAAAATTAGTGTAAACAGCAACTATGTCATAGTAAATTTTTATTCTTTAAATAAATGAAAAATAACACTAATGGTACTCTTTAAAAGTCATGTGGAATAAATATTTGATTACATGAAAAAATAACATTCTAAGGTATGGGAATTAGTATGGAGGTTTTTAAAGAGTAGGAAAAAAAAGAATAATTGAGAATTTGTGAAGAGTCCATTAAATGAGTGAAAGAAGACTGTATCCTTGGTTCCTTTTCCTAAAGGTTATGAAAGGCAATTAACCAGAATCTGGTGCTTTTCTATCTAGATTTGTCCTGATGAAACATTGGCTTGCTGATTTATCCCCTCTTGGCTGCAGTGTTGGTCCAGAGAAATTTAGAAGTCAGTCATAAAAATGGTCTCTGGAAGTTCCATTGAGCTGCATGGGACTGAATTCTGAATAACCCTATTCAGAGCTAAAGGAAGTCTTCTTATGTTTTAGTCAGTGAAACCGTGGTTGAGACCTCATGTATAGTTACTCAACTGGGATGAGCAACTTGTTGGACTGCACCTGCAGTCAGCTTAATCAATGGTCAGATAGGATTAGAGTTTCAGTACTGTAAAGTTTCAATACTGTAACATCTATGGAGCCACAAGTTGCCCACCCGATCTTGGAAATAAGTCTTACAAATTCAGCAGAACTTCCTATCTAGTAAGTGTGCAGGGATTGCAGTGATCAGTGAAAATGCTTAATAAGACAATCGTGTGCTGGTGTGGTATAGTGGTTTGTGTGTTGATCTAGGACTCTGGAGGGCCTAGGTTCAAATCTCCCCTCAGCCATGGAAAGCTGTTGGGTGATCTTGGGCAAATCTCAGCCTCTCAGGCTCAGTGGAAGGCAGTGGCAAACTTCCTCTAAAAGAATCTTGCAAAGAAAACCCTAGGATAGGGTTGCCATACGTTGGAGTTGGCTTGTGGGGTGCATAACAAAAACAAATGCATGTTTACTAAGAAGATTCCAGAGGTGCAAGCTGGGTTCAGGAAAGGAAGAGGCACTAGGGATCACACTGGAGGACGTAGAAATGCCTAGACAGAGCATATTTTTTCAGATGTAGATAAGTCAAACTGTGGATACTGAATCTGCCAATACGGGGGATGACCTGTAATGCTAGGAAAGGTGGAGGGCAGTAGAAAGAGAGGAGGACCACATACCAGATGGATAGACTCAGTCAAGGAGTACATGGCCTTGAGTCTGCAGGACCTGAACTGAGTGGTTGATGACAGGGAGTTTTGGAGGTGTCTCAGTCACAGGGTCAAAGCTGACTCGAGGGCATTTAACAACAAGTGGTGGTAGGGAGTCAACATGGTGTACTGGTTTGTAAACTGGATTGGATTCAAGGAGTCACGTAAATCTGTTGGGTGATCTTAGGCAAGTCACACTTTCTCAGCCTTAGAAGAAGGCAGTGAGAAGCATCCTCTGAATAAATCTTGCTAAGAAAATCCTATGAGGTTTTGAATTGAAGACACACAATTGAATTGAAGACACACAATAACCGCAGGGGGGGGGTGCAGGAGTGACTGGTAGATTGCAAGGGCAGCAAATCCATCATTGTAATGCCACTCTGGCCCAGGACCAGAAAAGCTTCTTCACAACTTTTCTGGTCCAGGGCCAGAGGTTTGGCACAAGCATAGCTCCCATTCAACTTAGAGGAACTGTGGGAGAAATAGTGATAAAATATAGAATGAATTTGCTGCCCCTACAGTGGTGGATCCCCCAGCCTTACACAAAGGAGCCTTTTTAAAAAAGTTAGTATTGCATTAAATGGAGTGGGGAGGCTGGGAGTGGAGGCAATGCCAAATGAGTGGGCCTGCAGGCTACATTCAGCATTTGGGCGATTAGCTCCCCACCCAGTGTTCATTGGGGCTTATTCACTAGTAAGTGTGGATAGGGTTAAAGCTGCAGACTACAGTCCTATTCACACCTCCCTGGGAGCATGTCCTATTGAATATACTGATATTTACTTCTGATGTTTACTTCAAGTAACTAGAGAAACACAGCTGGGCTGTGTGTTAAAATCTTGGGAGTAAAAATCCTTTACTATGTGGAATTTTCTTCTGAATAAACAATACATACTATAAATCACATTTACTTTCAGAAACGGTGTGCCAGAATGTCCCTAGATTGTACCTTCTGTACATTTTCTTTAATTCTATTTCTTAGAATCAGAAATAGGAAGTGAGAGGAATTGTTCTTATGGCCTGTAACTTATGCATTTTCATACATTTATTTGGAGGTAAGTTTCACTGTGTGCTGTGGATCCTGTTTGTGTATAATGGAAGTAGGTACTGAATATCTCAGGCTTTGTATGGGCTTGTTCAGAGGAGTAGATTCTGCTGAAGCTTAGGAAGAAACACTCAAGAAAGTGATAGCCAATTAAAATAATGCCTCTTACATTTTTTTAGGCTTTTTGGTAACTTCTTGTGCTTGGCTCTTTAACAGCAGATAGTAGGGCTCTACAATATGAGAACTAGTATTATGGTCTATTGATATATCTTTACGTGTTCCACCTTAAAACTATTTGGTTACTTATAAAATGTCAGTTGCATAGTGACAAAGGTAAGGCTTTTGCTTGTCTAAGAGGGTTTCATGCCTATTGTGTTTCAGTCTGTACTGCCATCTTTAGTAGTCATTGAATCATAGAATCATAGAGTTGGAAGAGACCACAAGGGCCATCCAGTCCAACTCCCTGCCACAAAGGAATACACAATCAAATCATCTTTTCTTATTAAAGAAAAATCTAATAGAGGTAAAAATAAATAATTAAATCCCCATAAAACTATATTGTTAGAGATACTATTTCTAAAGTTTTCAACTAAAGACTGTTGAAGCTCTGGCTGTTCATGCTAACAAATTTGTTAATCTGTTTTTTTAAATACTGTACTGTAATAACCCGGTACCCTTGACATGATATATGCTAGTGTGTATTATGTTTATACTGCTTATAGCCTAATGCAAAGAACAGATGGTAGACACAGAGTCAGACACATAAGAATCAAAAACTGCATTATACTTTGGACTTTATTACTTTTTTTTAAAAAAAAATCCAGATTTGCTTCTGCCTGATATAGAAAGAATACAGCATTGTAAGCTGCATAAGCTTTTTCTATGAATTGATGCTCATTGTATGCCTCACATAGTCTAATCCAGGTGAGTGCAACCTAGTGCACTCAAGATATGATTGGATTCCAATTCCCATCAGCACAGCCATCAGGACCAATGGTCAGGAATTATGGGAGTTGTAATCCAATGACATTTTAAGCTTCCAGGTTGGCTAGCCATGGAAAGAAGTGGGAAAATTTTCAGTGCAAGAGAGTATTAAATATACATTCAGTAAACACCCTCTCAATAAGACATAGAATTGGAAGAGACCACAAGGGCCATCCAGTCCAGCCCCCTGCCATGCAGGAATACCGAATCATGGCCATCCAGCCTCTGTTTAAAAACCTCCAAAGAAATGAGGTGGTGAACTTTTTAAAAAAATTTATTTAGTTATTTATACCCCGCTCTTCAGCCACAACGCTATCAGAGCAGCTTACAAATTGTTTTAAGCAATAGCTATTTACACATCTACACTGCATTAGACAGTTTCCAATGTGTGTTAGCTAATTGCCCCCCACAAGCTGGGTACTCATTTTACCGACCTACGAAAGGATGGAAGGCTGAGTGAACCTTGGAGCCTGCTGGAATAGAACTTGCAACATGGTGGTTGCAGTACTGGCATTTAACCACTGCGCCACCAGGGCTAGTAAAACAGAACAGGTTGTCATGAGTCTTGTCTCCTGGCTCTTCCTATAGCAATAGATACCTTCTTCCCGGGCCTCATATTGGTCTTCATTTTCGTAAAGATGATTTGTGCAATGTATAATTTATGCAGTGTTTTAGGTTTTTTAAGCCACATAGTTGGTGTTCCTGAAAAGTTTTGCCTTTTTATTCCCCACTGTTAGACTGCTAAAATCCCATTCACTTCAGTGGAATTTGAATTGCATAAGTAAAGAGGAGTGCAACAATAATTTGTAGCCTTGACTTTCGTGGCCTACACTTTAGGTTTTGTTTGAGACAGGCTTTGCTTGCATTCTTGTGAATTATGATAGACAAGAGCTAAGTTTCTTGTCCCTCTCTGCTCCATTTTCTTTTCTCCTTGATACATGTTTATTTTTTTTCTCCAACTTCACCTTAAATGCACATGAAAGAAGCCCCAAAATATTCATTTTTGGTGCCACCTGTGACTGTAAAAAACTCCAATGCCTCTTTTTTACATTTTTGCATATGTTTAGGTATATTTCAACGGCTACCATGGTGACACCTCTGAAACAATTTTAGTGGGCAATGTGGATGAGTCTGGTCAAAAGTTAGTGGAGGTTGCCAGGAAATGTAGAGATGAAGCAATTGCAGCTTGCAGACCTGGGGCTCCTTTCTCTGTAATTGGAAACACAATCAGGTAAGCCTTATACTGACAAGTAAAGGGAAGGCTGGCAAGTGGGACAAAGGTTATTGGTGGTTTGGTATAAAACTGATGACATGTTTTATGATTCAGAACCATCATTTCAGTCTGATATCACTATGTGAACTGCCAGGCTGTAATGTTGTTCCATGAGTAAGAAAGGATTTTTAAAAGTAAATTACACTAGGCAGGGTCAGCAGCAATACCTGTAGAAAGAGCCAAAGTCATTTCTTAAACTGGATGCAGGTATGATTGAGTGGCTTTGACTATCTTAATAAAAACATATTAGGCATATTGAAGATGCAGGTTCACTGGTTTGTTGCATGATACACACAGTTCATATGAAATTTATGAAAAGTTATGAATAGTGTAAAAGATCTTATACATTATCCCGTGCTAGAAATGCTTTCTTCTTATGCCAGAAATGCATACTAATGTAATGATAGGAGAGTGAGTTATTTTTTTGCATGGGGGAAGGAGCACCGATCCTGATACAACATGATAAAACAGTAGCAGCCAGCCACAGTCTTCTTGATTAAGCCATATTACTGGGTTCCTTTACTATTTCTGTGCAATTTTCTCTCAAAGCTGTAGCTTGCATCCTTTCATTAATATATTTACTAATGCTGTCAGAGGGGGGAAACCCTACATGAATCTTGATGGCTGTAGAACATGCATTGCTGAGAATCCTAGGAGTTGCTCTCTTCCCTCCCCCACCCACACCCTGTATGAATCTTCAAATGCTTTAAGAGAAATAAGGAAAGAGAGCAGCAAAATATCAGTTTGATGTTATTTATAGCTTTAAAAATATTGTAACAGAGTCTGAATCAGACTTTAGTAAAACCACTTTGGGTTATATCTGAGAAGCTTTTATTGAAGACTTTATATAAAATTGTGTTTTTGACAGTTTTAAATTATAGGCTAACTAGCCTGGGGAAGAAGGATAGTGTCTTTCTGTTCTTTCATAGGAAATGTTGAATCAGACCCCTACTGGGAAAAGAAATTTAATGCATATCTCACTATCTTACTGTCCATGAATATAATAGAAGTGAATTCAAAATGTAGTTTTATTTTTGCAAATGGGATGAGTCAATGGATGCACCTCCATATTTTTGAACACCTAAGGTTCAACAAATTTACTGGTGGTGCTCTTGCATTTTAACAAAATTTATTCTTGAGTCGAAGGGGCACAGAAGACGAGATTCTTATTCAAGCATTCTCTTGAGCACTGCATTCATGGCTGTGTCTAAAGGGCATGTCAGCCTTTGATTCTCTCTGAGAGGTAATTATCCTTTTCCTGTCACGGAACAACAAATGATAGCTAACTACAGAGGCACATTTGCAGTACTCACATTCATCAACTGCAGGGGAAAAAAATTCAATTTAATTGTGCAACACAGCTGCACATAGGCTTTTTGAGCATTTCTGTTGTTCTCCCTGTCTTGCTATTCCTCCCTACCAGATCTATTTTTTTAAACTTTTTTTCTTTCCTGCTTATTTTTTTCTTCCCCCCCCCCCGCTTTTTTTTTTTTTTTGTCTCTTCTTCCATTTTTTACTCTCTGTACTTTCTTGTTAAAGTAATTTTCCTTTGTGGCTCTCATTCTTTTCCCCCCCCATTGAAGGCTATGAATGTAGAAAATTATCACAATTACTCATATAATTGAGCCTCTTTGTAGCAAGTGCAACTCCAGTAGCCTTTCTCCATCATGAAAATGGTTTCATTATAGGGTTTTTCATATTCTCTGACACCATCTACACAGAGGAACAGGCGTGCAGATGAGATGTACTAGGAATAGGGTAGATCAGGAAGGTCACAGTGGGAATAATTAGCTCTGCTATGGAAAGAGCATCTAGGCCTTTTACTGCTACATAAATGTACTGTCCGTGGCTTTTAGTCACAAAAAAAAACCCTCACTAACAAATGGAGCTCCCGCCTACTACTTTGAAAAAAAGATTTGTATCAACACTACAATTTTCCATCATTAAGACTAATAACACAGAGCCTAGTATACATCAAGGGGAATAAAAAGAAAAATCTCACATTCAAGTGGCGGACTGGGTGCTGACCTTTGTTCCCCCTTTTTTGTGTACGACTTAACTCTTTACAAAAAAGAGCCACACGCCACACCAACGTGCAGGTGAACTCCAGCCAGTGCTAGCAAAGTACAGCATTCACTCGGAAAATCTGATAAATCTCCATGCAGGATAATGCATTTCATTAGATTCACTGCATTAATTCTAGCAGTATTTTTTTAAAGGAGAGGGAGAGGGAGAGAGACAACAGAATCGAAAGTGACATTAGTTTCTCTGTTTTTCCCTTTTTTTCACTCCCCCACTTTCTTTTACTGTGTGCATGCAAGGTCAGTATTTTCACAGCATATAAATGTGTATGCAAAGCTCTGTTGAAAAGCAAATTAATCTGGATTGGTCCCTAGTCACAATTGCATACAGAATAACAGACTCCGATCATCTGGGCTCCCAACCCCTCCTTTGATACTTTATTCTGTATTTAAATATGCTAGTTTTGTTTAAATCTTCATACAGCTAAGGATTTTCCTGGCCTTTTGCAAAGCTTTGTGTGTATACACTCATTTTATGTTCATGTGTAGAATTTAGTGAGGAAATACATAGTTTCCTGGCTTGGTTTCTAGTCTTAGCGGACAGAGTTATTAAGATTCTAATGTGTTCTCCTACAAATGTGCTTTGTATGTTTGTGGAGTATATTTTAAAATGCCATAGAAGACACATTATGTTAACATACAGAATGTAAATGAGTAGAATCTGTAATCTAGCATGTTATTTAAATTTGTAGCAAGAATTTTAAGAACTGTAGCTTATTTTTAATAGGCAGTCTGATCAAACGAATGAATAAACACACAAAAATTGCAGTGCAGATTAATAATTGTCTGAGCGAAGGAAACCAATCTATTTTTGTTCGGTCCATTTGTGTTGATCACCTAAATTCAGATGAAGTGTAATGGGAACATAATTGAATTTGAGTTTTCTCTATATATGCATTATGAAATTTTGCTTCACATTTGTTAATATTCTGTACAAATTACAGCTCCTGAATGGTGACTCACGATCCCTACAAAGAATTGCACAGAAACAAAAAGTGGAAACATAGCTATAGTTAAATAAAGCCAATTTCATACTTGTAGTTAAAATTACTAAGATAAGAGTATCAATAAATGGTTTCAAAATGTTTTAACTTATAAATATATGTTTTGATATTAACTTAGAACAATACAAAGGTAGACTTTTTAAAAAGAAATCTGTTTCTATCCGATTATGCACATTTAAACAATAAGTGGCTCAGGCAAAATAAGTCATTTTAATGTCATCTGTGATAGATTTTCTTTGACAGCTACTGTAAATTACAATTACACTGCTTCTCCCTGCGCTTGAAAGTAAGCATTGCAATAAATTATCTTTTATTTCAATCCATCATGTCTGCCTTTGAGAAATGGAACACCTCAAAAGTTCAGCACTGTTGTAAGAAAAATACAGTGATTTGTGTTAGTTTGAAACTAAAAATGCACCTTTCTTTAGGGAGAAAGCTCACAATTGTGGGCTTTCAAAAATATTACTAATTGCAATTCATCATTCATTGGCATGAGACGGAATCCCTGAACTTATGCATTCCCTTAGTTTAGGGCTGCTGCTTAAGGACAAGATATTAACTTTGCCCAAGAGCAATGTGCAATCAAGCAGGTGAGCTGATGCTGCTGAATAAATTAATAATCTAAAATATATGGTCAAATATTGGGCTACATTCACATCACCAGCAACCCCTTTTCTACTCCTTATTAATGGGTATTTGCAGCCTTGGGTCCAATATTAAATAGTGGGATAATAAATAAATAAACATTGGGTTTTGTGTCCCATTTGAGTACTTCTATATTAGAAATGAAATCAGCATTTTCATCCCTTTGACCAACTAAGTATATGTAGGCTTAGGGTGGTTTCCCAGCACTCTTTGCCCTCCTTGTATTAAATCTCTTGTGGATTGTACTATTTTACATTTTATAACTCTGAGCATCTTTGCTCCTAAATAACCATAATTCCCTACCCCCTTTTTTAGCCTGTCTTTATTCAGTAAAAATGTTAGTAACACTTATCTAGCAAATCTGCAGAGATAAGTAATTATTCAAGATGTAAGAAAGGAGAGAATGTTTTGCCAAGTTTGGCCAAGATTCAGTGGTGTACTTTGGCACCCAGTAATAGCAGAACTGGTATTTTCTTCCCCTTCTCCTCCTCCTGCGGCTCTCTGTGGCACCAAAACCTGTTCGCAATCTTTGGGAACATATTTTAAGGCACACGGGTGGCAATAGGAAGCAAGGACAGCTGGAGGAGTAGTGGAAGTATGTGGTACATCCAGTGGAAGTATGTGGTACATGCTCTGGTAACCTCCCATCTTGATTTCTGTAATGCACTCTACATGGGGCTACCCTCGTGCTTGGTCCGGAAACTTCAACTAGTGCAGAATATGGCAGCCAGACTGGTCTCGGGTACATCCAGAAGAAACCATACAACACCGATCTTAAGATCACTTCACTGGCTGCCCATTAGTTTCCTGGCCCAGTACAAGGTGTTGGTTATCACCTTTAAAGCCCTAAATGGCTTGGGTCCAACCTATCTTCAGGACCGTCTCCTTCCATATAATCCTCCCCTTGCGCTCAGGTCCTCTGGGAGGAATCTACTACAACCTTTAAAAACTAGGCTCTCCTCGACCTCCCAGAGGACCTTTTCAGCTATTGCTCCCAGATTATGGAACGGCCTGCCAGATGAGATCCATCACACTACCACCCTAAATAGCTTTTTAAAAGCTCTTAAGACGGATCTCTTCTGGTGGGCCTTTCCTGAATAGATACCCGGCCATCAGAAAGAAAGATCTAACTTAGTCCGATCCCAATAAAGCTATCTTTATTGTTTGTTTTTAGTATTTATTAAGTATGTTTGAAATGTTTAATTATTTAATTGTATTTTAAGGGGTTGGTGGGATGGAGGGTCTTGTATGTATATTTTAAATGCTGTAAGCTGCCCCGATTGCATTTGTAGAGGGGCGGGATACAAATAATAATAATAATTATTATTATTATTACATACCTCATTGGATGGGATCTTCACTAAGGGCTTGTCTATACAGCGAAAATACTCCTCATAGAATTCAAGGAGAATACCTTTTGTCCCGCATCATTTTGCCATATTTAGAAGGAGGGAGAGCAAAAACTCCAAATATTGTAGGACTCCCATATCCATTAGGGGATTGGTTTTGGGGGTCCCCGCAGATACTGAAATAATGGAACTTCCAATTTAAAATACCATAGAGTATCCTTGGAGGATCTAGAAAATGTCTAGAGAGGACACATTTTCTAGGTAGACTCTATGGTATATGTTCTGTTTTGTGTCCCACAGATAACTGAAACTGCAGATACTTACTCCACGGATATGGAGGTCCTACTGTACTCCATGGGAAAAGCCTTTGTGGCTTTTCCCAACATTAAAAAAAAAAAACCTTAGAATTAAATGCCCATTCTCGCTCATTGGGACAACTGATTCATTTTGCTGCACTTTCCCGATAAGAGCAGAATTGGAAAGCTGATTGATCAGACATACGCAGAGGGCAGAGCTTGCCAGCAAGGCAGCACCTGAAACCGCCATGTTGGATTTTCACTGTAGCAATCATGCACTGAGTCACGAAAGAGCCTTCCCCCACTTTTTTTCTGTTTATTTAAGCAGAAGGTTGCACTTCTGCAGCTTTGATTTGCTTTAAAAAAAAAATATTATTTGGTGGTGGCAACTGGTGACAATAAAAACTTGAGTAATTCACTTGTACCTACCATCTTGATTTGCAGGCATGCCTGTTTGAACAGCGAATGTATATGGCTTCACATGCCTGCGATCTTCGCGAACAAAACGTGGAGACAAATGAAAGCTGTTGTGAATTGGCATTAATGCACATCAATCCACATTTTATTGCCTTGTATAGATGAGCCCTTAGATCACAGAACAGAAGAAGAGGGTTCAAGCAAACCTAACAAGGGACCAGTGGGTACCTCCACAACAGATGGATGTCTATATGCCAAAAAAAATTCCTAACAAAGCCATCTGCATATAGTTAAACTGAAACTGGTATTCCCCTTCTATTTCAGTGTAAATGCACTCCTCCAGATTATAGCCAGCTTGCACTCTGAGGGTTGGGTTTGGGGTTGAGTCCATGTGAAAAGCCCTGACGTTTCCTAAGCATGTGCTTCAGGGCAGAAATGTGACTTGTGACGTGATGGCTCATGACTATAGTAGCTTCGTGACTATAGAGGCCCTTTTCCTGCAATCAGAGAAGCTTCTGCTAACTCCATGGTCACAGATGCAGTTAACATATGTCATTTCCTCATGAGAGCATATATCAAAGGCAGCATAGTGACTGTACTTATGGACAGAATATGTGTGGTATGGAATTTGAACAAAGATTATGAAATGCAGAATATGCAAGTCTGATGCACTTTACGGGTACTGCAAGTTGTTTGTTACCTTAAGTGAAAAGCTAACACCAACAAGGCTTTAGTTCACATCATGGTAGCCTCTACAAAAATAGAGCACTAGACTTAGCTCCATATTGAGGTTATTTAAAAATGGATTTAAAAGTAGTATGCATTCTGATGTGCCTTTATATGAGCTCTTACTTTCATAGGCTGAAGGCTATTTAAATTTGCCAGAAATAACACTGTACAGCACCATTTCAGAATGGGAAATACTACTAGGAAAGTGTCAAATATTTGAATGCTTTACCTCCCCCCATAGGTAAAGCTAACACATTAGTAAGAAGACTTCTAGTACTTTCTTTCTGATACGTGTTAACATGCAATGCAAATTTGCTACAGAAGTGCTTTCACAAAGATGATGATATGGTTGCATGAGAGAATTGTACTGTGTGCATAATTGAATTGCCCATTAGAATTTCTTTCTTCAGAAGAAAAGTCATCTATATCCAAATGGGTCTAATCAATTTCTTAAACATTCTCTGTCTTCCTTTCTGCCACAGTTGGAAAGACGTTGAGTGAGCCCCTTACATATGGCTAGAGGGCCAGATCTATCTATATTCTACAAGCACACAAACATCTTCTAACCCAGATTAATTGACCTGCTCTTTTACATTTCAGCAGGCGGCGGGGGGGGGGGGATGTTGCATGGAAGCTGGAAAAAAATATGATGAAGTTGTGAATCTCTGTCACTAAATATTTCAAGTGAAATTTATTCATCACTGAGGATTTACAAACTCAGCATCTCATCCCAGGTTTTCCCCAAAGTCAATTTGTCACTCATATTTTTACTTTCATACCCCTTGTGGTACAATAGAGCAAAGTTTGGAACACTGCTTTAAAATTAACAAACTTGTCACTACTCAGTGGTACTTGTTTTTTTAAAGTACCCTACTACTTGTTCATATAAAAGTAATGTGTTAGTACCACATTACTTTTTAGTTATATTATTGTAATTTTACAAAACTACACTTAAAAATAGGGGAAATGGCAAAAAAACAAACCCTGAATCTGAACAGAAAACATTTTAGAAGTAACAAGTAAATATTATTTGTCCAACACCCAATTAAATTTTAATTTAAATGTATGTTTTAAAAAATGATACTATACATGGTTGCATTACTTTACAAAAACAGCATCATTTGGGATGATGCCTTCATTAACCCCCCAAAGCAGACTATTACAGTGTTATTTGAGACCACATCAGATTTTCCTGAAAATGGACGAGATTTTCTGGTGGCATGTTTTTCTGTCAATTGAACTTGAAGCCAAATGCCAATTTTCCTGGGATCATCCAAGTAGGAACATTAAAAAACAACAACATCCAGCTTCTATTAAATTTGCTGTCATTTTCCCTAGATCTTAAAAGGGAGTGGTGAGGTTTTTTGCTTTCATGTACATGCCCTTGTTCCTGTCAGTTCTGCGTAGAATGCAGAGTATTGCGAGATGTGTAGCACTGGATTTCAGGGTGTCCTAGGGAAGGATTTCTCAAATTAAGTTTCCAGTTTTGTCTCTCACAAACTAGATGATGATAATCACCTTTAAATACTGGTGTTTATATCTTTACTAACAGATGCAGGTCCTAATGGTCAGGAACAGAAAATGTTGGGTTTGGGACTAGGCAATTTGGGTTCTGATTCTCTATCCACTAATGTCATAGCATTACCAGTTGGCATGAAACAAATAAATCCTTTCAGCTTACATTTCAAGTTTACACAAGTCATTTGAGTGTGGGCTACATTGGCTGTTGGTTCGGGCCACACACACTTATAGAGCAGTAATGACAGTTGGGTGGGGGGATGTGGTAGCGTTTCCTCTGTGGCATATAGGGGGAATGTAGCAAAGCTACACTACACTCGTCCAGGGACTACCCGTGGCCTACAGTTCTCAAGATTTCATCTTGCAGAATAAAGGTTGCCAAGGGCCTTGTATTGCACTGGCGCACATTAAAGCCAAATCATATTGCACTGGCACACATTAAAGTCCTGCACATGTAAGGAATTTGTCAAGACTACGAAATCCTGAATGGAGAAAAACACAGAAGCCTAGTTTGTGCTGTCTCCTCTGTTAAAATAAATGTTAACTTCAGTTAAGTTTTCCAATGATTATAAATTTTTCCTAATTTTTAAAATGAAAAGTGACATGACTAAAGCCTGTCTGTGTTCTGATATGTGTTTCTTCTACACCTAGATATGTATTTTTTCAAGGGAGGGAGCTTAGCTATTGTTACTCTAGACACACTCAGAGACACTTTCTGCCCTTATTAATAGTACAAAATTCCAGGACTGAGCCCTATCATTGAAAACAAGGTTCTGGGAGGTATACACGATGATCTCTACCTACTGTATTATATATTTCATTTACTTATTTAGATAATTAATTATTGATCACATTAGTAATGTACCAAATATAAAGGTACCAAAGTGTTTATTTTTAAAATGAGAACTATAAACTATATTGAAATTTACTGTGGAAGCATTTCTAACAAAGTGACTTGACAAGCTTGACATTCACTGCATTCTGGACACTGTGAGGTACTTGGAGTAAGTCTCCCCTGAAAACTCAAAAGAGCTCAAAGAGATTTGTAGGTCAAAATATGCTGCTTCAAATCACCTGATATATAGTTGGCATCCAGTTTGAAAGAATCAAAGAGTTGGTTTATCGTGCCCATTTTCCTGTCAGATATTTGAACTTTATATAGAAATATCAGTTCAAATATCTGTACACCCCGAAATACAGCAGCAAGGTCTAATGATATGTAGTCAGAAGCACCCTAAAGAGGTTTAGCACAACCAAATTATAATTCCTTCTAGGCTTCTCTAATGGCAATGACACTGCATTCTGAAGGCAACCTGTTCTGCCATTAATATTAGAAACAGAAACTCTTAATACATCTCCAGCCTAATTTTTTTTTTTACTGTAGTTTCAGCCAACTATTCTTCCTTTTCTCCTCACAGTTATTCGTAAAAGAACTGCCAGTCCTATCTAGTTTAGAGCAGCTACAACGATTAATTTTCTGTCACAGCACTGATGCCAGTAGAGTTATGGTTATTAAGTAGGACATGTCTGTTTATATCTGTTAGGAGTTTGAGGGCAGTGGTCCTCCATTGAACATTGGAGCAACCCTGCTGCACACTCCACCACTAGTTTTTATGTTTTAGAAAAAATATACCTCTTAGAGAATGTTAGAGGCAATTTTGCCACATTTTTGCAGGGGGCAGACTGTTTTAAGACCAAGAGAGAACTTTTAAAAAAACAGGAGGTCACTCAGAAGTCAACTTCTAGTTGACTTCCTGTATTAAAAAGGGCCTCTCCTGGTCCTAAAAAGAGGGGGCGGAGAAGGGTAGGAAACATGGCAGAATTGTTTCTCCTATGCCCTAAGAGGAGTTGAGGGGCCATTCTGGCAAAAAAATAAAAAGGGAAGAAGGGGGGCTAGAGGCCTCAGACTAGCCTTGAGGGGCACACTTTCACCACCCCTGATTTATACAGAGAAAGAATGATTAGGCCCCATCATGGACACAGTGCATGCAAGCAGATTCTCATAAAGGTCCGTAGAACCCTGTTTTCTCCTCCCCTGCCCCCCATCCCTCATCTACACAAACCGTGCACAGCAGCATTACAGAAAATGAGAGAGCCTATGGAGATGCCTCATATATCCTTCCTCTCTGCCTCCTGGAAGTTGCTCAGGCTCCATGCCAGAGGTGGGGCAGAAGCAGGGTGCTGTAGAGGCTTCTAGGAATTCTCCACATTGAGTGGAAACATAGGGGGGTTGGATTATGGCTATAATATCCCTAAAACCCAGGATCAGTAACAACCTTTAATATAGAATTGGGTCACAGAGGTTGGTATTACACTTGGTTTAGAATCCAATAGGTACTACACCTGAGTGTTACTTGGCTGAATACTTGAAGAAAGAGTGTACAGTTGTCTCTCCATATTCACGGATATGGTATCCATGGATTTAAGTATTTGCAGCTTGGAAATATTCTTTAAAAAATAATAATCCAAAAAGCAAACCTTGATTTTGCCATCTTATATAAGGAACACCATTTTGCTATGCCATTGCATATAATGGGACTTGAGTATTCATGGATTTTGGTATCCATAGGGGGTCCTGGAACCAAACCCCAGTGAATCTGAAGGGACAACTGTATAGCCTGAAATACATTAAGATGGTGACCTTAATCATTTATGAATTAATTATGATGATGATTTTTCTGCACACTTTTTAAACATTTGCAGTTTATTTCAGTATCATTGCTCTCTTTTTGAGCTACATCATTGTCTAAATTACAAGTTCAAAGTAAATGAATACACTAGTTTATTTGAAAAATCACACAGCTTATAAAAGCAATTTTGTAGTGCTGTTCCAGGGCTGAAGACGTTTTGCTGTCTGAGGCAGAGTAGCAAATGGCATTCCTCCTCACACATATCAAGGTACCATAATTCATAGGGTTAGTCAAGCTATTTTGACATCTGAGCAAAAAAAAAATAAAAAAAAATCCCACAGCCACCCTTCACTGGCAGTAAAAGTAAAATAATAATAAATAGATGTTTTGCTGCCCTTTCTTGTCACCTCACATCTGATTGAGGAAGTCACCTCAGTCTGCCTAATGGTAAGGCCAACCCTGGCCACGGTTGTGTACACATACCGGATTTCTTGTCTTTAACTGGCAGTGCCAGAACTGAGCATGAACATGCTGCAGCAATAGAAAACAACAAGGCCAATCACATATTTCAAACTGAAAAAAGCTGACAAGGGTGATACTCTGAATTCCAGTTGTTGGGATTTCTGGCCACACAACAGTTTTTTTAGAGTGGTAAGCCAAAGAGAGGGAAATTTGTCCCTCTTCAATCAGCTGTAATTTCCAGTATGGTAACCCAGCAGGAGACTTCGCTTAGGCAGATACCCATCTATTGTCAGCCTAGATGTTCAGTGAGATCTACAGCTCAGAAGTACACTACATGGCTAGTCTTGATTATTTATAGATTAACTTCTGCTCACTGCTGACCCACAATAAACTTGTGGAGTGGGCAAGCCCCATAGTGGCAATTGTGTGGTCCAGCAGATGGCTGTGTTGTTGTTCTTGGGCTTTGGAGAATCTGCATGTGTATCTTTGCTTTGCTAGGTTACTCTTTAAAGGAATATGCACGACCCACCTGTTGAGAGAGTGGTTTAAGAGCAATAGAAAACTCAGCATTTCAGGTGGGAGGTCTTGGTAAGAAGTAGAAGTTCCTACCTGTTTCAGTGCTTTCTACAGACAGTTTAAGGTAGCTTGGTGCCATCTTACACTTGAGTTCAAGTATACTTACTAAGGTCTAAATCTAATTGCTCCTTCCAGCTACAGTAGACCCATGTAGTTCCATAGGAACTTGGTAAGTCATCACTTATGTTAGTTCTATCGAATCAGTGGATCTACCTAGTTGGGACTGGCAATTGCATCTGGGCCTTAAATTGTTTGTGATGCACAAGCTGTAGAAAACACCTGTGGTAAAAGATATATTCACCAGGAACAAATACTGAAAATAAATAGACTACTGTACTTGTCAAATGCGTATGTAATGATTAAAAACAAAATTAACAAAATTGTGGAAAGCTGTGAAAAATTATGGAAATGTATTTGCTGGGTGTTTTGTTTGTTTGTTTGTTCTCATTATCAATTCACAGAGCCTAATCTAGGAGAATACTATGCACTTAAAAGATTTGGGGCCCAGGTACATCGGACAAAATCTGCAAAGAACTTGCAGATGCTCATTTATAACTACAGTATATTTTACATGTAAGACTGGATCTAGCAATCCTCAGAAATAGATTCAGGACTGGAGCCCCAGGCCTAGCAACCCACTGTTCCTAACCATAGCACCATTTAATCTCTTTTTTGTATGTAACCGCTATACACAAGGGATGTGGAAAAACTCTAATTCTGTTTATTTGCTTTTTCTCTGAACCTAACCGGAATTTTTAATGCATTATACTGAACATACACAATTTCCCCATTAGTAAAAGCATGTTTGTGTATACAGTATTTATTTTAATTGTAATTAAAATGTATGCATTGTCCACATATGATTTCTCTGAAACCTCCTACAGGCCTTGAGGTTTTTTTGATACAAGTTGTATTTCATCTTGCAGCCAGTCTCAGGAGATAGAAAATGGCTACTTTCACTGACACTAAAGGGGATTTTTTTTACATCCCTATTGTAGCATTAGTCACACACTTAGATCTTGTCTATACAAAGGGCAAAAAATACAAACACGTACAAAAAAGCAGGTATTCACAACGATGCAACCTGTCTTCATGGCCAAAAGAACCCTCCTAAACTCCGCATGACCCCTAGCCAGGATAGTGGCTGCGAGTGATTTACTCATGATTTTAAATCTACCAGCACCAAATTAAACAAAACAAAACAAAAAACAAAGTTTCCCATGGTGCTCACAAGTAATCGTTCATATTTCAAAAAAAGAAAGAAAAAAAAGAGTATAAGATCGCCATTTGATCGACTTACTGGATGCTTGCTTAGCCAAAAGTCAAAGATGGTGGCCCCAGGGGCTTTCCCTGTTTGTTAGCCCTGCGCCCCCATCTTCGTCCAGCCAATCATATTACGCTGCCTGTTCGTATCTGTGTGAATGCAATCATCCAAATGATTGCACATTTGCATGTCGTATGGAGCTTTTTTAAAAATCCATACAAAGCACACAGACTTTGCGGTGGATTTGGCTGCCCCCTCCTTCTGAATGACACATATGTGTGCAAATGTCTGTATAAACAGATCGCCTTCCATTCATATGCCATTCATATTATTTTGACCATATAGACAAGCCCTTAGACTAGCCCCAGATTAGCCATACATTAGTAGTAACCACTCTGCATATCTACATCTGGTCCCTCCAACACAGTGGGCCCCCATTTTAGGACTTTTGCACTGCCACTTTAATTTCTCTGCAGTCAGAATTGCTATAAACATTCTGTGAGACTACAAGAAGTTCAGCCAATGACAAGGCACATTTCAGTGAAATACAGCCCAGACCTCCTATAGCCAGGGAGTTGCTACAGTGGTATCTAGTATTTACCTAGGCTTGGATGGGCAGGTCGATGATGTTTTTGTTTTAGAGTTTTTAAAGTGGTTTTACAAATCTATGAACTATTCTTTTTCTTCTATAATTGTGTCTGTTCTATGCTTTAAAACAGTCTTTTATAGATCTGTCCATAGCTGCTTTTCACTTTTCTGTTAATATATATATGTAAAAGCCTACAGGCAAAGTTCTGCTGGTTAGTTTAAAACAATACATAAAAGTTCAGGGTTCTTTCCACCAGCATTTCTCAACCCTTGTTGCCTCAGTAGGGTTGCAAGGTCACAGTGCTTCAGCAACAAACTCAATTTGTAAGTTTCCCTCAGCATTATTATTAAAAGGTATGGTAGCCTTGTCAGCATCTAGGCTAGTATTGAGTCTGGAAAGGATCGAAATTTTCAATTGTATGCAAAATGGCCTTCTATTTTGGTAGTTTTTCTGGGAGTTGCAAACACATTTAGGCACAATACCCTCACTCTGATTTGGCTTTGTGACAGCCAATCAAACTTAACTAAATTATATGTGACATTACTGAAATCCTATTGTGAGAGAGAATAAATGCTGACAAGAATTTGTTTTATTTTTAATGGTGCTGAAGCAGGAATTAAAAGAAGCATTAAAGAGGAGTACACTGGAACAAAAAAGTAAGCTTTTGAAAAACATATTGAAGGGCTCTGCTCCAAATATCCCCCTCCCCCATATTCATTGCAGCTTTAACCTAGACTCCAAACCAAAGGTGTTTAACTTTTGGCTCTCCAGATTTCATTCCTAACAATTGGGGGTTGTCCAAACAGTGAAAAAACTCCTTACGGAATGTGAGGAGAATCCTACCTGTCCTAATGGCATCCCATGTGATTTCGCCCTATCGTGAAGGAGGGGGCAAAAAAGGCCAAAAAACTCCAGAAAAGCCTTCGCGGCTTTTCTCGTCTTAAAAAAAACAACAACAACGAGGTGGGGTATATTTCTGTTTGTTAGGACAAGCAGATTGATCTGATTCACTTGCCCAAATGAGAGGAAACACACCCCTGATTGGCCAGACAAGCGCAGAGGGCAGGGCTTGCTAGCGAGACAAGCAGCCTGCAGCCATACAAGCAGCCTCCCAAGCAATAAGGGATGGGGAAGGAGGGTGGCTGTCATTCCCACCCACCCCCACCCCTGCCACCACCACCACTACCAAGGGTGGAGAAGGAGGAGGACTTTCTCCTCCTCCTCTTCCTTCCCAGTTCCCTCCCCCCATCCCGCCACCCATCCATGGGGCCAAGGAAGGGGGAAGAGGGTGAATGAGCCCTCTTACCCCACCCCTCAGTTTCTCTGCCACCTGCCCGCCCGCTAACTCCTATCAGGCCAAGGAAGGGGGAAGAGGGCTCTCTTGCCCTCTTCCCCCTTCCTCAACTGTCATCTGGGAAGCGAAGCTTATGGGGGCTGCTGGCGATAAAACCACCATTAAGACAAGTTTCAGCTACTGCGACTTGCTTTTTTGGTGAGGCACTATGGGGTTTGGGGGGGGGGGCTTATGTAATCAAGCCCTTGGACATGCTGAATGGCACTGGTGTGAATTTTCATCAGTTGGAAGGCCAAAGGTTCCCCATCACAGCTTTAAGCCTCACAACTCTGAGTCTGGCTTCCTTTTAACCCTTAGCCTCCATGCCTCAGCTTTCCAAAGCTCCCTTCTTTTTCTGTTTCCTTTCTTTAACTTTTCCTTGTTATCAGGTTGGGGCCCACCCAACTTTCTCGTTGGCTGTTTTTATTTGCTTCACCCATTCATAGAATCATAGAGTTGGAAGAGACCACAAGGGCCATCCAGTTCAACCCCCTGCCAAGCAGGAATAAACAAGCAAAGCATTCCTCGACAGATGGCCATCCAGCCTCTGTTTAAAAACCTCCAAAGAAGGAGATTCTACCACATTCCGAAGCAGTGCATTCGACTGCTGAACAGAGGGTATTAGCTACCCCTCCTAATTTGATATCATCTGCAAACTTGATAAGCATATCCTCTGTGCCCTCATCCGTAAAGCTGTTCATGTTCCTAAGAGTAGTGTGAAGTTTGAATCCCACCTAAACTGACAACTTTCTATTCCTTCACAGAAATGATTGCGAACACTAAGAGCTCTAGTCTGTGAGTAGTAGGATAATTTATAAACTACATGCCATGCCACCATACTACCTCAGCTAGCTTCACTGCCAAAAACAACACAGTATAGGTATTTGAAATCTGCTGTCTTGTTTCAAGAGATCAGATGACATGTTTTACAGTTTTCACTTTGTGTCACCAGGCTGCTTCACAATATCACATCCAATTGCATTGTTAAATCAGTATAAAATCACCACTGATCTAAATGAACATTAGATTTCAAACATACATTAGAGATTAGCTGGTAGATCCAGCTCTACCTTCTCCTTAACCTATGTAGAGTAAGTCCAAAAAATATACAGTAAACTGTATTAACATCTCAAGACAGGGAAACCCAAATAGAAACTTGATTAGATTATGTTTGTAATAGCAAACTTAGAGAAGATCAGGGAGATATAAAAAGACTGGTGTTTCATTGGAGCAGAAGGAAGTCATTTGTTTGTTCTTGCGTCTTCCCTCTGTTCGCATTATTTGTTTGTGAGAAAACTGTTCACTTTCTGTCTCCTTCTCATTCTTAGTTCTCTCCTGGAGTCTCCAGCAAAACAGTGTGTTAAAAAAACCTCTCCAATCCTATCAGGACTTTAAAAAATATCTTTTAACTTTCATGTTCCTGCTTCTTTGTGTCATTACTTAACTCCCTGTGAGTAGTTAGGAGATCCATAAAGACATTTGAGCTATCATACATTTGAGATCTATACTCTGCTGTACTCCAGAATCAAACAAAATACTGTAATAGCTAAAGATTTTTGTTGGTGTGGTAGGCAAGCAGTAGCTAATCTATAGGACCTGTTCAAAAAAATCCATTCAAGGTGTTATCTGTGAGTGTCATTAAAAGTTATTGACCTAGTTCTCCATTCTTCCACTTTTCAGCACTGGGGTGCCATTCATTGTGGCAACAGCACTATTGTAGTGGCAAATACATTCTTGAGCAATGGGGCAAGTGCATGACTGGATGTGTCAAAGCTGTGTGTAAATAAACCCTCAGGAAGGAGTCAAGTCCTCACCTTCAGAGGCAAATAGGCTAGTTTATTTGAAATTACAGTAGCAAGACTATCTGGCCTTCTCAGTGTCATAGGCCTCAAAACTTGGACTTCTGCTGAACTAATAAGTCTCACACCAGCTGAACCTTCACATGAGGACAACTCTTAGAAAATGTCATAATTCCAACATTTCATTACAGGTCTATCAAAAGTATGTATACAGCAATGTAAGAGCACAGTTTTTGTATGGTTAATTTTCTGTATATGTACTCAGGTGGACAAATAATTACTGTCCTTATTTGGAGAATAAGAAATGATAATAGCCATCCCTGCCCTATGTTGATGCCACCCCCCATTTACCTTAAGACTTTGGTCATGCACATGCAATTATTTCAACATTAAATCACCCTGTTCCCCTCTGTCCTTCTCACTTTTTCTAATATTTTGTTTAGAAATCTGGATATTTCATAAACTCACTCATTTTTCTGATATTTGAGCATATTAATATATTACATTAATATGGATTTTGGCATGTTGCTTATGACCAGTATGACTATTTTTTAACTGAGTTAAAAACTAAACTTAAGAGCAGGAATTGAGGAAAGTGGGACCCTAAATTTTCATCCAGGTAACTTTCATGTGGTTTCCTTTGAATTGTGGTGGGGTTATTAAATTCATCAAGTGTACTTCAGACCTAAGGCATCTGCTCTGAATGTCTGCATATATGAAGTCATGGCAGAGGCCTATGTGATTTGGAAATTGAAAGTGTATTCAACCATGATTAATCATTGCCTCTGACAAGAAACTCAGTGTCCTTCCCTCTCCCACTGCACTGCAGGCAGAAATATTGGCAAAATATGGCTTCTGAGAAACAACAGAGGTATCGGCATGCTTTTAAGATTGTAATCAAATGAAAAGGGATCCCACAGAAAAAGTCACTCATCCAACCTCCTCACCTGCCTTTTCAGTGTGACATAGAGGTTAGCATTTTGGACTAGGGTTTGGGTTTGGAGATCCAAGTCCAAGTGCTACACTGAGCCATTGAGCTTATCAGATGGCCTTGGGACGATCATTACCTCTCAATGTGGCCTACCTCACAAAATGATTGTTCTCAGGATAAAGCAGGAAAGACGAGAGCCCTGACTCTACCTTGAGCTTATTGGAGGAAAAAGCCGTCCATACAGCCCTCCAAATGTTGTTAAACTACAAATCCCCGCAACCTTAGCCATCAGAGTCAATGGTGAGGGATGCTGGGAGTTGCAACCAGCATATGTAAGGCCACACCATTCCCACCTTTGGTATAAATGTAACATATAAGTAAATAAAATCTGAAAAATCGGTGGGGGAGTTCAGGGAGTGAGAGCAGCTTCTTTAGTCCCTGAGGCCCTAGATTTATACTGATCTCAGGGCAAAAAATTTATTCCAGAAGAAGCTTATTCTTCTGGAAGAAGGCAAGGCTGGAACCCTGAAAAAGAAGTATTCCATGTAGGAAGTAAGGAAATAACTGTAACACAATTATTTCAGTATAAAATATAAAGTTTCCATTCTAGTGCTAGACTAAATGTGCTAACATGTATTGCAGTGGGTTGCTTTTGAAAGTTGTCCTCTTACTATAGACGTGCCTCTATAGGTTGGCAACCTTTGCCATAATTACTGCTCATGCAATCTACTGGTTATATTGAACAGGAGATGTTCACTTTCATGTGTCCAGTATGAATAATCACTCAAGCCATGTCAGGTTGGTGTGGTTCTTGCTATAGTAAAGCTATGGAAGGCCCAAGCACATGAAGCCACTGACAGATGGTTAGCTTGTGCAAATATGTACTAGTGTGGGTCAGTGCTAACCTTTCTGTCTCCATGTTAACTTCTCATGCAAGCATGGCCACAGTAGTTTACTGAGTTCAAAAATAATTTTGGGAAATGCAGTGGAACTTTTTCCATTTCCACACACATTTTGCTTACATTGGAACTGGGGGGTGACTGATAAAGTACTGTGATTAATTTCTGTCTGAATGCATGAAATGCCAGGTCCGTGCACTGAACCTCTGTTGTTATCCAGAGGGTCTGGCAGCAAAAAGTTGGTAGCAGAGTTCCCATCCATCAGGCAACAGAATAAAGATACAGACACAGGCTTGTGTCTTAAAAATACAGTACTTCTCTTTACTGCAGCATACTAGTAAATATTTACAGTCTTACAGATAAACTTCTCTGAGTACTATACATTATAGCATCCAGCAGAAAAACATCTTCATACAGCAAACCCCATCTTCATGCTGCCAAGCCCAGAACAGAACTGAGAACCACACAGCTATATAGGATAACAAGACACATTTCTCAATGACCTTGTTCCTCTTGCAGACAGCAAGGCTCCAAAACTCCAAGATCACCCTGTCAGGCTATTAAAATTGATACATTAGCTAGCTGCTGCAAGCTGCTGTAATTTCTCTCTGCTGCACCCTGTAGGCAGCTTTTATACGTCTGCTCTTTACAGCATAAATCTATTAGATTGTATGTCCCAATATCCTGACATGAAAAAGCACCTGAGCAGGAAAGTGTTCGGTCTCCTCCACCTCCTATATAAATGCTGTGAAAGTAGCTTTAAAGGAAAATTACCACTTTGGTTTGATTAAATCTCTTATTGGCTTTCCTTGTGGAGCAGCATTAGCTTCATTGTAAAGCAGGTACATTGCATGCAGGGAGTCCCCATGTTTAACCTTCAGCACCTTTAATTAAAACAAAATCATCAGAGCATGGAGAGTCATTGCCAGTCTGAGCGAATGCAACAAGGCAGATCCAACAGGAGGTTCAGCCCAAAACAGTTTGCTGAGTGAGGCAAAGGATAAGATGGCACAGTCCCCCTCCATGTACAAAAGCAAATTAGACTGGCAGCTGAATCTTACTTCATCACTGGCAATAGGATGGTATCTTCCAGCACCCTTAAGTCTTGTTTAGCAGCTGGCTTGTTTGAGGGGCAAAGGGTAGGTCATGTCATTGCACCAAGG
This sequence comes from Gambelia wislizenii, assembly GCA_030847615.1. Lineage (NCBI taxonomy): Eukaryota > Metazoa > Chordata > Lepidosauria > Squamata > Crotaphytidae > Gambelia > Gambelia wislizenii. Next base: position 281,343,991 of record JAUMIR010000001.1, on the reverse strand, counting down.
AGAATTGGTAAGAACAGATGTGTGACTGGCCCTCAGCATCTGCCACCTGAGATGGTTGCCTTACTCTACCTAGCAGTAGGGCCAGGGCCAGATTAATAACCTGATTCCATATAAGACAGCATTTCTTCACTCAAACTATAAATGAGAACTCAGTGGTGGCAAAATCCTCCTCCTGCTGAGATCAGTATAAATCTAGGGCATAAAATAAATTATTTTGTATAGATTTTTCAGCTTTGTGCTCATGCTCAGACTGATCTGATGTTTGTTGGAACTGCCTGCTTGGTAGCCTTGTCCACTCCCTGACACATGTAACTTTCTGTCCACTCCCAAGAAAAGTTTATTTGATTTTTAAATGTCAAGAGTATTTCTGGGGTAGCCCTCTGAAATAATGTATTGACTCCCTGAAGGCCTAAAGAGAAACAAAGCTACTACCTTTCCTTATCCTTCTGAAATAGAGATCCCCAGGTGTGGCAATGATCTTGCAAAAGCAGTGTTCATTTTTTCATAGGCAAGCAGTTGAGAAGTATCTAGCTGCTTTGGAACTGTGGCAGTTACTCCATTTTTTTTTGAATAATTTGTTGGGGTGTGTGTGCCAAAATATTGGTAACCTGTTCTCAGCAGTGTTCCTGCGTAAAACTCAAAAAAGCTTACTTTTAATTTCTTTTACTTAAAAATATACAATGTCATGAACAGTTAAGTTGACTAAGAATATGTGTTTTTATATATCTATATCTATATCTGTATAAATAAGTGAGATTGGCTTAAATCAAATTGTTAGTCTCAGCTAGCCTAATTGCACTTAATCAACCATTGAATATGTTAACACTTACATAAATCCTATTGATTCTATGGGTCTACTTCTAGTTGGAACTCATAATTGGATATGAGCCTTAAAATTTTAATTCCTTCTCTGAATAAGTGTCTTTCTTTCTGAAATGTTCTTTTTTGCTCTCCCTTAAAGCCACATAGCCCGTCAGAATGATTTTTGTGTCTGCCCCTACTTTGTTGGGCATGGGATAGGATCTTACTTCCACGGCCACCCTGAAGTTTGGCATCATGGTAAGAAAGTCCCTCTGTGACCTGTTCATGGTACTTTGTGTCTGAGTAACCTACCTTGACGTGCCCCTTTCCAATTAAAAACCAAATACAGAGTGAGGGAGAAAATAGTCTAAGAAGCTAAAGTCATGTATTTTTTAAAATTACTACATCCATGGGTGAATAGAAAGGTGCTGTGGATTCTTCATGGGGAGGAGATAACATTTATAATACCAAAAACTTGATGCATTTGTCTCTGTTACCAGGGTTTATTGTCTGTTTGTTGTTTCTCCCCATAGCCAAAGGTTAGTTGTAGCACAAACATTGTCACATGTTTGGTGTTTGTGTTCTTGTTTCTGAGGATGCTGTCATTTTTAATATTTTGATTTGGTGCAAAACCAGAGCTGAACAAAAAGACTGAATTAGTTTATAAATAGCTGATGCATTTCCTTCTTCCTGAACTCAGAAACAGAAAAATCTTCAAAATCTGTAGAAGAGCTCTCAAATCTGCTATAAGACAGGCAGCTTTGTTTATAGGGATCTGTTTGAGAGTGTGATAGGGGTTTTGTTACAGGACAGCAAAAGAGTTGGATACTTGGTTTTTCAGTTTTTTCAAACCTTTTCAGCCTATGAAGGAGTGACGTACTCATCATGTTATAAACTAGCAGTAAAATCTTTTTAGTCCCAGATTTATTTATTTTTTGGCCTGCTGTACCAGGTTCTGTCCCTGCTTCTCCCCCATCCCCACCAAAAAACAACAACACACCCTTGTTCTGAGAAGACCAACAGGAGCCGCCACAACCTCCTAGAAAATTTAAAGAATGTGGATTTAGGCATGGGATGGTCCTTACCTCCTTACATTTCTCTTTTTTCTGAACTCCCCTTCAATTATCTGTCCTCCCACTGAAGCAGAGCTCAGGTCAGCAGGGGAGACTTACTGACACCAAGTAACCACACTATCAAGGGGTGGCTTTGAAAGGTGAAACAGCTGATTCCTGCTCTCAGCTTTTTTGTTGCTTCCAATGTGGTTATCTTTTAACAGGGGCTGTTCCCTTGTTTAACTATTAAGCTGGGGCAGCGTAACATATCAAATGGAACACATGTATATGTGAATCAGCCTCACTTTTTCTAGATAGTGTCCTTCAGTGTTAGGACCAGAACGTATTTTGATTCTTACTGCTACATCTGCTGAAGTAAAACTATTGCCTACAAAATCATTGATGCCACCACAGACCCTCTGAACTTCAGAGTGCCAGAGCCTGCATTGCAGGAATGCTGTGGGTTTTTTTTCCAGCTTAGCAGCAAGTCTCTCTGAAATCCAAGTGGGATAAGGTGAGTTTGGACCAAGCCCTTGTGGTTTCTTTCTAAGTCAGAATGGCTTGATAAATATGAAGTATGATTTAGGAATCTTGTAGGAGTAATTAGTCTAAAAAATAAAATTGTATTAAAAATTCCAGGATCTAGTCCTTTTAAAAAGCAACAAGAATTATTTTCTTTTAAAAAGAGTTAAAATAATTCATTCACTTTTGACTTAATGTTCATGCAAAGTGCGCTTAGGAATGCAGACTTAAGCTCAATCAGCATTTAAAAAGTGTATTCAGAGGTCTGAGATCACTCAGTTAAATTAGACTCATTACAAAACAAAGGAGTCAGTTTAAAATGCAAATCAAAGTTTACTGAAGGTATCTCAATCTCAATCTACATACTAAAACAAACTTTAAAAAGAGGTTCCTAACTAATGGTATTTAGGGTAAGAAAACTCACTCAGCCTACAGTGGTAGGGCTGGCTTCCAATGCATCATGGCATGGTTTCAGATAAAGATGGCAAATATGGCTAATATGGCTCCAGCCTCATGGAGACTCAAACTTAAAAGAAAAAGTTACACAAAGCAATAAAATTCAAATTAGGTCATGTGTTGAATGACCCAGCACTCCAGTTGGCTGGAAGTGCCCAGTGAAATAAGAGAAAGGGAATTTTGGGAGAACAAAAGGCATGCAGGGAAAAACCCTAGACTTATCTAAGGATGTGAATGAGGTACACAAGATTGCTTTTACATTGCAATGATTATTTCCCCACATACTACAAATCTTGCCTCCTCTCCAAGCAGAAATCTGTGTGGACAGCTCTTGCTTTTGGGGAGGAATGAGGAAGGAACGCACAGGACCCACTCAGTCAATGGAAAGATAACAGGAATCATGTAACACCTGAAAGCTAGCAAATTCTATTTGACACAAGCTTTCATGGATTATAGCTCATATCAGGCATCTGGTGAAGTGGGCTGCACTCCATGAAAGTGGGTGCCAAACAGAAGTTGCAAGTTTTTAAGGAGCTGCAAGACTCTTACTGTCCCCTCCCCACAAAAAAACCCTGTCAGTTGAGAAAGTGTGTTGATGTGCCCTTCCTCAGTAGCCTAGTGGCACAAGCTTATTCAGAAACCCTTCTTTTCATATGACATTGAATGGCACCCACCCTTCTTTATCTTATTTCCTTCTCAGGTGATTTTTTACACATCTACTCCAAAGTCAATCCAGTTTATTTCTTCTTTCCAAGGAAAAATGCTGAGTGAGAATGGGGGGTGCACCTTTGCCTCTCACTTCTGTTTTGCTTTTGACTAGACTGTTTTTTAAATCACTTTTTAAATTAAAATTAAAACCCAGTATTTCCAGCTTTCTTTGCCCCGCCCCCTTTTAATTATCACATAACTTAATTGGTAAGACTGCATTACCCCTTCCCTTTGTGTGCACCCTTGAAGCCGTGAGTGCGGTTTTTTAAAAACGGGGCTTCTTTGGGGTGGAGGTGAGAGGAAAGGGCCACCTTCCGAGCTCGGAGGACCGGCAGCCTGCAACGTTACTGCGGTTTCGTTGTTTTGCCTTCACAATCTTTAAGCCGCGGGTGAATGATCCCTTCGCAGCGACACTTCTGAGCAAGGCGCGTGGGGTGGTGGACCTTTTTAGACCTCTGAATATCTGTCAACTCAATATCGCTCCAATATGCCAGAGAAAAACGGTTTGCATGCAGGTCGCAAGACTGCAACGTATTGCCCGCGTCTCTGTGCATGCCTATCTTATCTAATCTTTGTAATTAATAATAAAAATGTTTGTGTGTGTTGTTGTCTTTTGCAGAAAACGAAAGCGGTTTGTTAATGCAAGAGGGCATGGCGTTCACAATAGGTTAGTTAACGTTTTGTACCGAAGTGGAAGCAATCTGGGAATACAGTACTTTCCTTGGGGTCTTTACAGAAGAGTTCTTCACGATGACTCCCGTTCGGCTCTTTAGATTTTTTTAATGGACCAGGAGGGATGTGTATGCAGTTTATTTATGGGTAGCGATTATTTCATCTGACTTTCTCCTTGTTCCCCGCCCCCAACGATAGAGGCGATCTAGCCAAACGTTAGTTTTTAACGACGAGGCCCATTTTTGTTACAAAGGGGCTGAAGCGCTGTGGCTTTACAAAGAGTGACGCGAGTTGTTTTGGCCAGAGTCCGTCCTCACAACAGCCCTGCGGAGTAGGCCACTTGAGAGCTGAAGCAGGGCTTCCAAGGAATCAAGAGGTGACAATGGCTCAGTCTTTGAGTTTGGTGACAGCTTGGAAGTGCGCTCTTTTGGAAAGAGGTGGGCTTCCAGCAGGAGGCCACTGTTAACCCTCCGTTCAAGGCTTGGTAGTAGCTTCCCGCCGCCATTCCCCCCACCACCCAAGCCCTCCTCTAGGAAGGCGCTTGCCTTTGGGACTCCGGGAGCCTGGCCCTCCGAGGAGCAGCCCGCCTGCAAGATGGAACAGGCGAAAGACCAATCGGGGGGCGCTGGCTTCGACGGGGGTGGGGGGAAATGGATTCCCCGCTCGCTCACCGCGTGCCTAAATGGCGCGGCAATTAGAGGGAAATCAGAAAATTGTTGTTTTGCTGATTTAATGAACATTTTAAAGCGTGCTTCTTTTTTTAAAAAAAATTCAAATATTTTCATCCCTTCTGCTGTTTGGAAGGAAAGTGGCTGGTGTTTGGGTTGTTATGATCCATGGGGATCTTAATTAGAGCTTGATTAAAATGCCCTTCTTCCATCTTTAAAAGGAGAAGACACCCACAAGTTCAAGCCTGGAGGGTCGTCACTTTCGCCTTCTCAGTTCAGTAGCTTTGCTTTGCTTTTTTAAAGTAAAGGAGGTAAACTTGGAGGGTTCCGCCTGGGCAGACTGACACTTTCGAGAGAGGAAAGAGAGGCTTTTCGAGCCCCGCAACCAACTCTGTCCATTTTGTGCTGTTTTGTTCTGACAGAACCCATCATCATGGAAGGATCGTCTGAATTTAAAATCCTGGGGGACAAATGGACGGCCGTATCCTCGGACAATAAAAGGTGCCTGCCCTTTCTACTGTTGTTGGGCGTGGGGTTTTAATCCACTTCTGTTTCACGGTGGGCGAGGCGAGGAGGACCTGAGGGGGTACTGTAGTTGGGGGGTGGCTTGCTGAGAAGGGGTCCCCCCTCCCTCCTTTCCTTCCCCCAAATAAACAACCGGACCTCCGCTCCGGGCTCACCTTTGCCCCCTTGCTAATCACCGCCTCTCCCTCTGCCTCTTGCAGGTCGGCCCAGTTCGAGCATACCATCGTAATTACTTCAAGCGGAGCTGAGATCCTGACCTGCCTGGCGGAAGAGGAGACTTAAAAGAAGGCGTGGTGGTGGAGATCCACCACGAAAGGGGGAGAAGGAAAGATTTTCCCCCCTTCTTCTGGTCTCAAAACTTGGAGCGGAGCCGGACCCCCTGGCAGAGGCTCGCCTAATTAGAGCGGTGGGTTTCTATGCCCGGATCTGCCCGCCGTGGACTGGGCCAGTCGGGTGAAATCTTTAGTTAGTCCAGAAAAAGGAAGTTTCCTAGCCGGAGGAAGAGGAGGAGGAAGGCTCTTTCACCTTTCTTCTTGGCAGGGGTTCTGCCCCAGGGAACGACCTGCCAGGAATCAAATTCTTAAAGGCAATGGACCAGCTCAGAACTGGGGGGCACCCTTTTGGCGCTTAAGCGATGGCATTGCGGATGGAAATCCCCCCTCCTCCATTTTCTGGTTTGTTTTACCTTCACAGGCAAAACGTGTAAGCTTCCGCAGAATAGGGTTCCTCCTTTCCACCCTCACTCCTTTAGAAGCCATGCCTGGCGGGCGCAGAGGTCCCCTTTCCTTCTGCCAGGCATTTGTTTCTTCTTGGGCGCCTTGGTGGCTTTTTGGGCATTTGTTATTTGGGCCTAGATCTCTGTAAAGGTCTCCCACGAAGGGAGGGGGACAAGAGGGAGAGAGTGACAGTCTGGCTCCCGAAGCCCTTCTCTACCCCAAATAAAGCCAGAAGACCAAGACCTTGTTCCTGCTCCTCCGTCGTTCCTCTGCCTATTTGGCTCCCTGGCTTTCTAGGCTGGCATAACTTTTTCGGAGCGATCTATAAAAGCGTTCCCAGATCGATGCGCCAGAGAATGGAGAGCAATTGATCGACTCGTCTTTGCTCGCTTGCAAAGACCTTATGCTGTTGCTTATGAACATGCTTCGCCCACCCCTTTTACGGTGTTGTTGTTGCTACATTAAGAAGACACTGTAGGAGGGTTGGTGGACGAGGGGTGATGTTGGCCGTCTGGTCTGGTTGAAAAAGGACTCCTCGCTGGTCCCCCAAACGGACGGGTGCCTTTCCTCGGGGAGAGACGGATTGGGTAGGTGGGGTTTGGGGGCAGGCCAGTGCCTCTGATCTCCCCGACCAGGAATCCAATCTCCGGCTGCCCCCAATCCCAAACCGCGAGGGGGAGCCCCCTGAGAAGGAAGGAAAGGAGCTGATGATCTGCAATTAGGAGCTTCCTCAATCACGCGGCCCCAGCGCCGAAAAAGGAAGCCGCCGAGCTATTCAAATTGGGGGCAAAAGAGTCGGTTGTCTCCCTCCCTCCCTCCCCAAGCGCACACAGGTGGCCGCCCCCGCGGACAGTGCTGCCTGCCAGCCCCTGGCGGGCGAGGGGAAGGGCTCCACAGCAACGCCGTCCGGGGGGGCGCCCGCCCTGTCGAAAGGAGTGATGCAGGGGGCGAGCTGCGGAGGGCCCAGGCCATTCCCCCCCGTGCTTCCTTTCGAGAAGGATCTTGAAAAACTAGCGGCCTTTCTTTCCTTCAATTGATTTGACGGGGGGGGGGAGGGAGTACCTGTAACCCTGTCAGGCCTGGAGTGGGGTGGGGAAAGGGGTCGTTTGCCCAAAGGAGGAAGGAGCTCGGCCCTACGGCTCCCGTCCAGGGTTTTAAAATCCAAGATTAGGGAAAGAGCCTTGGCCAGGAGCAGGCACGGAGAAACCGTCACCAGTCCCCACGAGTACATCGAAGCGGTTCATTGTGAAAAGCCACGGCCACACTAGTTTTAAGGACTGGAGAGATCTGCTGGGAAGTTGCACCGAAGGGGTTAGTTTTCCTTAGGAGTCAACGTGGGTAGCGTGTGTGGACGGGACTATCTAACCCATGGGCAGGCCTGTTACCCTGGGCCCCAGGGAAAGATGGTGAAAGGGCACACGAGGCACGTGGCGTGACCCATATTCCTGTCTGGCAAGAGACTGGACTAGATGGCCCTTGTAGTCCCCTCCATCGCTATATAGCTCTATATATTTAGCCCTTCCAGTAAGATCGATTTGGCTTTGGTTTCCCTGATCGGCTATTTGACGCTTCTCTAAAGAATGCGAATCGGGAGAGTCTCACTGGAACCATCCGAATAAACCATTCGTGAGACGTATTTTCCCGGTGTTTCTCTCCTAGGTTCACAGTAAGGTGCTATCCAGCAGCAGGCCAGCACTTTGGGGGAGTAAGACCAGGCATGGGACTGTAACGTGAAAGCCCAGCCGCCTTTTAAGGGCTCCTCCGCGTGCCTAAGCATCCCAGCTGCAATCAGCTGGGTATCCAAACCCCCTAAATCCGCCCGGATCTCGTCTGATCCATACAGCACTTGCAGCCTTAATCGTACTGGATGGGAAGTGAATCCCACTGTAATTCCATGGAAACTCAAGTCCAGATATTTGGACAAAGTCGTTTTGCTATTTTCCTTCTTGTCTTTGCACACCAGCCCTAGGAGGCAGGCCAGGAGCATTCCCATTTTACACTCCCCAGCCCACCAAAAAAAAAAAAAAATCTTCCCTATCCCGACCCAAACTCTACAGCAAAACAATCCACAAACGCCGATGAGGCTGAACTCTAATCTAGTAACCGGGCTCACCGGAAGCTGCCATTCTCGCTGTTTGCTGTCCTGCGCTTTCAAGTCATTTCTGATTTATGGCGACCTTAAGCCGTTAGAACCTCTCATGGGGTTTTCTTGGCGAGATTTATTCAGAGGAGGTTTTGCCTTTGCCTTCGCCTTCCTCTGAAGCTAAGAGAGTGTGACGACCAAGGTCACCCAGTGGGTTTCTATAGCCGAGTGGGGATTTGAACCCTGGTCTCCAGAGTCCTAGTCCAACACTCAAACCACTACACTGCGCTGGCTCTCATTCTCCCTATCCTTAGGAGGAGTTAACTACCCCATTAGCTACAACTAGACTTCACGATGCAAGGTAAGAGGGCGAAACTTTAGGCTCTGTCCTGACGGGCGCTGCTGCGACGATCGCTGTTACCATCTCCTGTTGCCAAGCTGAGCTGCTCAGGAGTTGCGGGGGGGGGGGCAGAAACCAAGACTGCGAAGGCCTCGAGATCCAAGTAGAACCCCAAACAAGCCAGGAATCCGAAGAGCCGTCTTCTGGCTGCGGGCCCAACTCTTCTGGGTTGTCTCGGAGGAGGCCCAGCAACTAAGAGGTCCCGTCGTGGCTCCCCTGTCCTCGTTCGTGTTGTGATGCCAGCCTGGAATCCTACCCATTTCCCTGTGTTGACCTTGTGGAGGCTGACTTCCGAGTAGACCCGTGGCGGGTGCCGCCTTGCCTTCTTCGGCTGGGGCCAGCCCCTCTCTGGCATTCGCGAGCATCTTGCCTTGGCGGAGGTTTCCCTCTCTCCACACCCCCTAGGTTAATGTTATTAGGACCGCAGGATTTTACCAACTGCTGCGGTAACAAGCTGTTTGCGGAGCAATTAGATCGAGGTGGTGGCATTTATGGTACACATTTATCATCCTAATTATAAAGGTGATTGCAGAAAGGTTGAAAGAGAGAGGGAGGGATTGCTAGTGCTCCCCAAGGCTGCCCATCACACCCCCCTTTAAGTTTCAGGAGAGAGGAGGGACTCGCTCCTTTCTCCCAAGGCCATGAAAGTTTTCTTGCTCGCAAGTGGCCTTCCTAGACGTTGTTGGGCTTTTGAAGCCCGGCCTACACCGATCCGGCTCGAGTCCAAAGCCCTCCAGTACAAGCCTAGCCCGACACCTAAATAGGTGTGTTCTTCAGCAATAGGTCCCGCAGTGAGTTTTCGAGAATTAAATAAAGAATTCAACTAAGTGCAGTCCCTAAACCTGTTTACTTAGAAGTCTCCAACGATTACATTTACTTCCGGCTCAGAACTCTGAAGTTTGCAAGGATGAATTTGAACAGGACGGAAGCGACGTGAACCCAGGACGCCTTGAGGATCACAAGGGATACCAGAGGGGAGGGGGCGAGGACCCTGTGTTCCCAATCCCCCCCCCCAAAAAAAATTCCGGGAGCCCGTGATTACCTAAAGGAAGGACACTTTTCACAAACCAATGCTCACTGAACCGCACAAGGAAAACTAAGGGGCCCATCCTTTACATATCGACTGAACAGGAAGTCCGATTGAGTTGAATGGATCTCATTCCCAGGGAGGTGGAGAGAGAGGCCGGGAACAGCGTGCTTAGCTTGGGAGCGTTATTGCGAAACGTTCCCTGCTGCCAGAAAAGTAACGCGGGAGGGCAGCGTTTTAACGCGTCCCGCCCCCACGTGCGCTTTCCCCTTGGGGTCTTCCACCCCATATTCCCCCTCCCTCTCGTTACTGCCACTGGTTACACCAAGAATCCCAAAGGCCACGTTCAAATGAGCCTCAATGCCTGCTTTTTTGATTCGCACCTCCTTAGCCAGCGATTTCCCAGAAACGAGAGAGGGAGAGAAAGAGGAGGAAAAAGAGGCCAGGTTGGCACTTGGGTTGGGGGCATCATAACCCACTCGCCCACCCATCTCCCCCCACCTTTGCAGACACAGGCGCCCGTGTGTACCTTATACACCTCACTGCTGGGATCGTTTCCACCGCAGCTAAAAAAAACCCGATCCGGATTAGCCGCGATAAGGACCAAGAATCGGAGCGTTCCCCCCTGGCCAAACGAAAAGTCAAAGTAACTTGTGCGGCTGCTCTCCCCCCCCTCCTCCTCTCCCCCTTCCTCTGCCCTCCAAACATTAGGGCTAACGCCGGACTTCCCCACCCACCCACCCACCGCCAGGGCTGGACCCTGGAAGGACTTCAGCTATTTAGGCACATTGCGTTCTTTCTAGGGAGGGGGGCGCTTGAGAAACTCGAGCCGACCCAAAACTCCGCCAGCCCCCTCTCCAAAAAATAGTCCCCCAGACACACCCACCCACTGACCTCTCGGGTCTTGGTCGCTGGTCCCTCGCGGGCTCCGGGCAGGAGAAGAGGCTGCGTCTCCGTCCGAGTGGTGCTGGTGGTGGAGATGGGGGAGAAAACCCCGCATCTCGATTTGGGTCGGAGGGCTGCGGGCGAGACCTGGCCGCCTTCGGGAGAGGAGGGTCTGGCGACGGAAGGAGGCGGCGCGGGTCCGATTCGGACGAGGCGTCCCGAAGGAGTTTCCCAACTCAGGGGTGCCTTATGGTGGGGGGGACGAGGAGGAGGGGAAAGGCGCTCCGTGGGGCTCCGCTAGGGCTGCCTCTCCGCCCCCCGTCCACCAGCCGTCCACCAGCGAGCGAGCAAACGAACCGAGCCGGGCGGGGAGGCGAGGCCAGGCCTTCCCCACTAATATCTGTAACGCCATCAGCCGTGCAATTGGTGTTGAATACTCTTTTTTATTATTGTTATTATTATTGGTGTTCTCCCTTTGCCAAAATGTGGGCTTGATTACAGAGACGGGGTCCTGTGCGCGCCCTCGACGAATCGAGGTGGAACCGGGGGAAAGCGGGCGGGGGGAGAGGAGAAGAAGTTCAGCTCAGGCCAAACCGGGGAGAGAGAAATGGGGGTGGGGGGTGGGTGATGACTTGCACACTTACACACACACACACGCTCCTTCCCCAGGCTGTTTAAAGGCGCGCCGCTATTAGTGTTAAATATATGGCTAATTATGCGTAGGGAAATTAAACATCAGTGTTATGCTAATGGAGCCGCCTTCAGCTGTGGATCAGAGCACTTGAGACTAGCATTTAATCACATGAATCAGTAACTAATACAGCTGCACGTGTGAACTTTCCGCGAGATCATCACCTCCCCCCCCCCGCCGCCAACAGGGCTGCGCCGTCTCTCCCCATCGCCACCCGCACCCCGAGAGGGCTAAATGACGGGAGAAATAATTAGCCGGCGCTTTCCAATTATGAGACGCCGGGAAAGTCAGTTGGGATTCAGCCCAGAAGGCCTGGCCCGAGAGCGCGGCGAGGAGACATCGGCTTCCTGGAGGCTTGAGCCCTTCACGCGTTGGGAGGGAAGAGGGATGCTGCCATGTGGAAACAGGATCGAGCCAACACAGGTCGCTTCAGCGCCAGCCCGGTGTGGTGGCTATGCCTCCTCGAAAGGACACCCCACCAAAAATAAATACATTTCTATTGGCCTTGCTACCAAAATGAGATTGCTGGGAGAATTGCTGCTTAAGAAAGCAGTCCTGTTGTTAGCAACATAGCAAAGTTTCCGGTTCCATAGAACGCTTTGTGGAAGATAAAGAGCGCTCCTTCTTAAGGTTGCATTTCAGATATTAAATTGAGAGAATTTACAATTTCAGACTTACCGTTTGTTAGAAATTCGAGAAACTCCCCCCCCCTCAAACACACACACACAAACACATATATATACATATATATATAGAGAGAGAAAGAGACACAGGAAGGCTGGCAAATTGCATCTGGATTGTGAGTGATTGAAAAAGTAATTAAATTGAATTGAGGGGTGACTGATCCACACCAGATTAATTTTGAGTAGGCATGCCAAGAGAGCAAAGACAGATTGGGCTCAGCAAGTCAGACCCGGAGGGCTTTCCGTATCGTCTGATGAGGAATCTTGTATAATGCTTAAGTGAACACGTCATTTAATTCAAAGGTTTGGGTCAAAACCAATCAAACCATTTGGCCTCTTGAAAACGAATAGATTTCTAGGGTTCGCAAATAAACGTTTGCAAACCAAAAGATTCGCCAGCTCGTGACCCCTTGTCATTAAATAAGAGAAGCCAAATTTTAGGTGAATTTAAGAGGACTTTTTTCATTAAGACAAGATGCAAAGGACAATTCGAAGGGCAACATCGACACTCGTCCTCTCTCTCTCTCTGTCTCTCTCTTTTTTTTGATCCAACGGGTACACACATACACTCCACGCGCCGTGATGCCCCCCTCCAAATCCAGGGTCTTCGAAGCAGAGCTCTAACCAGCAACCACGAGGAGAAACACCCCGCTAACTTTGTGCGGTGCGGAGTTAGGACGAGGCAGGTGGGAACCGTTCGACCAATCCGTTCCCTGACTCTTCTTACAGAGAGAGAGAGAGAGAGAGAGAGAGAGAGAGAGAGAGAGAGAGAGAGAGAGAGAGAGAGAGAGAGAGAGAGAGAGAGAGAGAGAATATTCAGGTTTATTCAAAAGCCCCCGGTCATATTTGGAGGAGCAGACCCTGATGGAGCCCTAGCTGCAGATCTCCTGGGGGCGAGGAGGGGGTGTGCTAGGGGCCCTCTCCCAGAAGAGGGGTGGGCTCTCGGGGAGGGGGCAGAGCGAGCGAGAGAGCGCCCAGTCCTCCTGCTCCCTCCGCCTCGTTTCCGCGCCGTCGAGGCTGCTGGCGAGGCAGACTCGCGCGTAGGGCTTTCAGGGTAAAGTCGCTTGGAGGCCTCCCGGGGCGGGGGGGGTGTTTCCTGGATCCCCGGGTCCCCCTCCCCTTGGTTGAAAAGGAGGGCCCCCTTGTCTCCCCCTCCCCGCCGTGGCTGGGGGGGGTGCCCGGAGGGTGAGTGCGTCTCCCCGGCGTTGGCCAAGGCGCCCTCTGCTCCTCCTCCTCCTCCTCCTCTTCCTCCGGCGGCGGCGGCGTCTCTCCCTCGCTCGCCCGGGTCCAGCCGGCGAGCCCCCGAAAAGCGTCTCCGGCCAATCGCGAGCGATTATGCCAGACGGCGGGCCAATCAGCTCGCCGGGCTCATGCATATTCATAGCTTTTGGCTGAGTCAAAGCTTTTAGGCGAGTTTGTGTAGATCTCCAGCATCCATGCCTGCGACTTTTTCAAAGAGACAAACTCCATTTTCTTATGAATGGAAAGTGAAAAGCCCCGGGCTTCTTAAATTGGGTCCTGAGAAAAAGAGAGAAAGAGAGAGGCCCCCAAAGAAGGCAGGCTGAAGGAAGCGAGAGAGAGAGAGAGAGAGAGGGATTGAGAAAGAGAGAGAGAGGGACCCAAGGCAGCGGCGAGCAATGACCATGACCACCATGCCAGAGAGCCTCAATAGCCCCGTCTCAGGCAAGGCGGTCTTTATGGAGTTCGGGCCGCCCGGGCAGCAAATGCCCCCCTCGCCCATGTCCCACGGACACTATTCCATGCACTGTTTACACTCGGCCGGCCACTCGCAGCCGGACAGCTCCTACAGCACGGCGTCGTCCTTCTCCAGACCGCTGGGCTACCCCTATGTCAACTCGGTCAGCGGCCACGCGGCCAACCCTTACATGAGCTCAGTCCAGTCCTACCCCAACAGCACCAGCTTGGCTCAGACCCGGTTAGAGGAGACAGGTACGTGCCGTGCGCCCGCAGACCGGAGCGGGGGGAGGGAAGGAAGGAAGGAAGGAGCCAGGGGGGAGGGGAGCAGGGCAATGTGGGGAGGGGGCAGGGGGGGAGCGAGGGGGGAAGGCGGGGGGAGGGGAAGCCCCCGAGGACCCCCCAAAAGAACCCCCGAGCCAGACCAAGCCGAGCCAGGAGTCAGAACGCGGGGAAGCCCAGCCCCAGCCGAACAAAGCCCCGCATCAAAAGGAAGGAAACTTTCGCTTTCTTCGTCTCCCCCACGGCCGGTCCGAGAGAGAGAGAGAGAGAGAGATTAAATGCCTGCAGCCCACTTGCTTCTAAGATCTTTGGAGTTTGCACACAAAGCCACGCCGTGCCCGGCTGGCAAAACCCAGAAAGAAAATTCCTCTCCTCCACAGCCACCCCACCCCCAGATGTGCGCCTATTAGGCTCGGCAATTATTTATTGCGTAGCACTATAAACAATGTATGCAATTAAGGGTAATTAAACCTAAAGTGCCGCCGCCTGTAAAAATAGCAAACTTTATTCCCCTCTCTCTCACTCTCTCGCTCTCTCTCTCTTTTTTCCCCTATCCTCCGGCGACGGAACTCCGGCACTGGCAGCCTGGCTCTCCCGCGCTCTCCCCCCCCCCAGCCCCGCGTTCCTTCTCTCGAGATGCCAGAGCAGCAAGAGCAGCTGCTGCTGTTGGAACTCCGGGACTCATGAAAAGGGAGGAAGGGGCGAGGAAGAGACGTCGGGGCGCAGCTGCCGTCGGGGCCTTTTACCAAAGTGGGCCAGGTTTTGTAAGGGTGTGGAGGGGAGAAAGAAGCCGTGGACTGGAGGCCGCTAGTTAGCTTTAGGCAACCCTCCTCCTCCTCCTCTTCCTCCTCTGTGGCGATGATGGCCGGCCCGTAGTTCCCCTTCATCCCGCCCTTGCTCGGGCTGCCCACCCGTCCCTCCGCCAGCGATTGTTCCGACCCCCCCCTCACCCTCTGGGTCTCCCCCCCCCGTGTCGCTCCCCGCAGGGGCCGAGACGGAGAAGAGCACCGTGGTGGAAGGAGGCGAAGTGCGCTTCAACGGCAAAGGGAAGAAAATCCGGAAGCCCCGGACCATCTACTCCAGCCTGCAGCTCCAGGCTTTGAACCGGCGGTTCCAGCAGACCCAGTACCTGGCCTTGCCCGAGCGAGCCGAGCTGGCCGCCTCCTTGGGACTCACCCAGACTCAGGTAGGCAGCCGCAGCCCCAGGACCAAGCCAAGAGCACCCCCCTCCTCCTCCCTGGCCTCCCCAACCCTCAGGGCCGGGCCTTCTCCTTCTGGGCCTTTCAGCGCCCGGCGGGGACGAGGCAGGGCTCAGGGCTTCGTCCTGCTGGAGGGTGAACGGAGAAACGGGGGGCCGGTTCCCAGAACCAAAGGCCTGCGGAGGCGTCCAAGTGCCTCCCTCTCCCCATCCCAACCACGTCTCACCGCCTTCGCCCGCCTCGCCATTTCTACCCTCGAGCCACCAGCTCCCGCCTGGTTTTCCTTGCTAAGCAAGGTCAGCCCTGGTTAGTACTTGGATAGGAGACCGCCAAGGATTATCAAGCGCCGTAGGCTATACTTCAGAGGAAGGAACTGACAAAGCTACCTCTGAGTAGTCCTTACCTAAGAAAACCCTAGGAAATTCATGGGATCGCCCATAAGTCGCTAGGTGACTTGAAGGCACAGACACAAGCCTCTAATAGCCCTCCAATGTTTAAAAATAGAGATTGTTCTTTCCCTTATTTTAAAAAGTAGCCCAAGTAGGTGAAGCCTTGGTTGATACGGCCATTAGAAAGGCCAGAATGGGCCCCGCGAGACGGAGCGCCACTCTCCCGCATTCTGCTTGGTTTACACGGAAGGTCTACATCATTCATTTCTTAGTCGAAGGAAAGACATTACAAACACCCAAAGAGCCAGCCAGCCTCACTTCCTAGAAGAGACATTTTAAGTCGCTTTAAATAAAATGATTCATCGGGGTTTTTTTTAATTGTCCTCCTTCCCATCTGGAATGCAGGGAAACGGCCTCCGCCGTTGTTGCCGTTGCCTTCCTGGTAGTGGCTGACTGGGACGTAAGGGGTTTCCTCAATTTGTAGTACCGTAATTTAGTTCAGGGCCATAAAAGCCTCCAGGACTGGGGTGCGACCCTTTGCCTGTTTTATCCGGATGTTGACGGTGGAAACGGCCAGGCCTGCTTCCGTCCAGGAGTAGATGACGACTGGCTGCAGTTGCACGAGGGTCCCCCTGTTTTTGGAAAGAGCTGCCCTGTTGTTGTCTTTTTATTGTGGGGGTAACTTTAAAGGAAAAGAACCCACCCACCCACTGGCCAGTTTAAAAGGTCCCCTAGTCAAAGAAGGGGGAGAAAGGCAGAGTACTGGGCGTAAAGTTGGCGTGTGTCTCCCTTCCCAGAATCGTGGCCCCCGGGGCGAAAGGGGTCCCTTGGTCTCCAAAGAGGGTCCCTCCAGGACCAAGCGCTGCCTGGCGCCCGGCTGCCCTATTTCCCCGGGCAGGGCACCTTCGCCTTTGGAGCATCCTTTGGCCCCTGCCTGCCCCGTCCGCCCGCCTGGACTCATGGCGCTTTCTCTCTTTCTCTCTCTCTCTCTCTGTCTTTTGTGTCTTTTTCGGCCGGGGCTGGGTGACTTTTTTCCAGGTCAAGATCTGGTTCCAGAACAAGCGCTCCAAATTCAAGAAACTGATGAAGCAAGGCGGGGCGGCTTTGGAAAGCAGCGCCTTGGCCAACGGCAGGTCCCTGTCGGCCAGCTCGCCGCCGGTGCCCCCGGTCTGGAACACCACCTCGTCGTCGGGCAAGGCCTCCACGGGCACCCCCGGCACCTACATCCCCAGCTACACGTCGTGGTACCCGTCGGCCCACCAGGAGACTATGCAGCAGCCGCAGCTGATGTGATGGAGATGGGCTGGCCTCCTTGTGTTCTCTTCTTGGCTTTCCTTTCCTTTTTTCTTTTAATTATTATTATTAATATTATTATTAATAATAATATTAATAATAATAATAATATTTTTAAAAATGGCAACTTGGAACCGACAAGCTCGGCGGCAAGGACAACAATTTTTTTTCCTTTTTCTTTTTAAAGACAAGAGATCAAACCCGAGCGAACGAACAATGCATAGACGCCACGCCGTTGGTTTGGGGCCAACGTTTGGGGAAACGGAACGAGGCGCCCAGGAGAGACCCGGAGGGGGGAGGGAGGGAGGGAAGGAAGGGAGCGCCTTTGGGTGGGAAGGAGGGGAGCGGGGTGGGGGGTGGCGACCCGCGGGTCTCTGCTGCCCGGGCGGAGCGTGGTTTTTTGCCGAAGCTCCGAGCCCAAGGGCCGGGCGAGGACGAGGACAGATGCCACGCGGGGCTGGTTCCCAGCGCAGACAGCTGCCGCGGCGGCCCCGCAGGAGCCCCGGACCAGCCGGACGACAGACAGACAGACAGACGGCCGGCCGGCCGGCAGCAGCAGCAGCAGCGCCGCAGCCTTGGCCCCCTCTCGCCGGGGCTGGAGGATCAGGAGGAACAACAACAGGGACAAAGCTCTTTGTGGGGGGAAAAAAAAAAAGGAAAGGAAAGGAAAAGGGGAAAAAAAGGAAAAGAAAAAAAGGGGAGGGGAAGTGCTCTCCCCTCTTGGTCTGTCTGTCTTTCTGTTGTGTCCGTCCTGATGAAATGTAGGTCATTTCCTCCCCAGTTCTGCTCCTTTGGCCTCCGTTGAGTGGAAACCATTTTTCCTCTTTTCTTCCTTTCTTCCTTTTTTCTTGTCTTCACTTTTCCCTTTTTCCTTTTATTTTCTTCCTTCCTTCCCTTTTTCTTCCCCCTTTTTCTTTCCTTCCTCCCTTTTGTCTTTTTCCTTCCTTCCTTCCTTTCCTTCTTCCCAGTTTTCCTCTCCCCCCTACCCTACCTATATTCGTTGTGGTCCTCGGTGTACATTTTTTTCTCCGTTTTGTCGAGGGGGAAAGGGGGATTTCTTAAATTATTATTATTTATTGACTGAAACCTGCCACTATGAGAGTCCTAATGTTTTTTTTATAAAAAGAAAAAAGAAAAGAAATAAACGTACGGGAAGATCTGTTTTGCAGAAGTGACGCCGTTTTCATGCCGTTTGTTCCAAAACCATCCGCACATGTTCCCAGATTCGTTTCCTCTGCCATCCCAGATTTCGTTTTTCTGTTTTGGGAATCAGTGGAAGCGGATTGGAATTCCAGCGTTGCAGTTTGGCCCCTTAGCACGCACATGCACTTGGATATCAAGGTATTCCCCCTTCACACACACAACACTAGGGACACTTCCTTGGGCGCTTTCTTCTGAGGAGACAGGGAAGTGCTTGCTCTGTTACGCCGTTATTTGAGTGGGAAAGAAATGGAAGGGAAAATAAATCGTGAGCTTTGGGATCGCTCGTTATTTCTAGCGAAGCCCTAACTCAAGGCAGGAAAGGACCCCAAACAGCAATTTGGCTTCGTGCTGGTTTAAAGCTCGATTTCTTTACACCCCAACCCGTCGCATATCATTGCCAGGGTGACTCCCATCTTGTACCCATTCTCCAATTTCCCCTATTACATTCCGATTAATAATAATATACCAATATGTTGCACACACTTTTTTGTAAGAAAAGTGTTCTGTCCCTCCCCCCGTTCTCCCCCATTCTCCTGCCCGGCTATTTGTATCCGGTGTGACTGTAATAACAAGACTCTTTGGCAGAAGAAACAACGACCCCCCCCTAAAAAAAAACCCGCTTTAAACTGGAGATACTATGCTGTTTCAGTTCTGTCTGTGACAAAAGTTTAGTTTTATATTGAAATATTAATTCATAGGTTTGTATCTTGGGGGAAAGGGGGAACACTTTAAAAAAGGGAAATCCTCTTTGTGTGTGTAGATATGCCTTTAAAATGGAAGCGCTCTGGACAGGCCTTTAAAATATTTGTATATAAGTTTTTTTATTTAGAGGTTTGTTTTGAGATAGTAAAATTATGATATAGAAAGAAACGGCGGGGTTGGGGTGAGGGAAACTCTGCATGTATTACGTTCCCTGCCCGCGATCCCTTTGCATCCATCCCTTCGGCATGAAAAGATGCGGGATCGCTCTTAGAAAGGCGGGAGCCGCTCTGGAGTCAGCAAGGATTTGGGCTGGGTCTGCGGGATCCAGAGAAGAAACCCGGCCCAGCCTTGACCACAGGTCTTTCTAGTCGGTTTTGAACTCGACGGAGGTTGCGAGTGGGGTTCCCCCCCCCCCGCGATCCCCGATTGGAGTCCGGGTTGAAAAGAGGCAAACAGGAATAGGGGCGACTCTTGGACCCCTTTTCCCCTTTCTCAAAAGCCAAGTCTCAGAGGGTGGTGGAGAACAGACTGCTCCCCAGAGTCCATGGCAGGGGGTAGGGGAAGAAACCAATCCTTAATTTAGTCTCTTAGTCTCAATTAGAAGCTAGTAGGGGGTTCTTTCTGCCCGCTTGCCAACTCCCTGCCACCTTAAGTTATGGCTGCTTCTGCTTGTAGGAGTAATGAGTCTAAATATCTTAGGATGTGAATGAGGTACACAAGATTGCTTTTACATTACAATAATTATTTCCCCACATACTACTCTGCTTCCCGTGGACCTCTGCTCGCAAGTATAGACCCGCCTGAGTTCCAAAGGTCTGACTCCCAGGTAAACGTGTGCATGACTGCATGCGAAGACCACGCTCCACTAACCCAGGAGAGGGACAGACTTGGGCTTTGTGAGATCGGTATTTTTATTTATTTATTTATTTATTTATTATTTATTTATTTATTTATTTATTTATTTATTTATAGCCCGCTCTTCAGCCACAAGGCTATCAGAGCGGCTTACAAATTGTGTTAAGCAATAGCAATTTACCATCTACACTGCGTTGAGCAGTTTCCAATGTGTGTTAGCTAATTGTTGGTATGGTTTGGGTTTGTTTTGAAACCAGATCCCCAAAGTCCATCGCCCATTTGCAGGAGCCAGGTGGACATGAATACGCATGATAGAACAGCAAAGAGAACAGGGTGAGCTACTCAGTTACTCATAGCTACTCAGCCCCAGAATGTATGACCAGAACCAAGCTCACAAGGCAGTTCACACACAAAACCCTACTCTTCTTCATTCCTCCTCCTTCCCGTTCTTTTGAAACAACTTATTTTATTTGTGGACGCGGTGATGGATGGCGGAGAGCTTTTTCATTGTTCGTTGGCAATCAGAACATCCTGCCAATTTCTTGGAAATCAAAGATCTATCACTAGATCCCGACCTCCCCTTTGCACTATCCGAGATCTTTTTTCAGCCCAGCATAAATGCGTTCTCTTAAATCCCACCCTCGGGCCTTTTCTCTTTTTGGAATGTGGTCGGTCTTTAGGAGAAGCCAGAAAAGGTGCTGCAGAGGAAAGCTGTAGGAGTAATGAGTCTAATACAAAAGCGAGCCGCCACAAAGAGGCCCGGATCTGAACTTGGGGCCCGCCGGCATTTGGCACTGGAGGCTGGAAATACGGAGGCTTTAACAACCAGCATCGTTCGGGCCAAGCGCGGAGTGGGGCGCACGGGGAGGGGGTGCCCCTGCCTCTGGGGCGGCCTGATCCCTAGACTGGCTGGCCTTGGCGCCCCCTCCTCGCTCCAGAAGCCTCAAGACCCCCCCCCGGGCCGCTTGTCACTCCCTCCTGCCCAGTTTGTCAAAGCCAACCTTCCCGGGAAGGAAATTGGCTGCTACACCCGTTTGCAGCCCTGAAGGATGATGCCTCCGTCTCTGCCGATTAAGAGCGGCGGCTCCCGGGGAAGCCGCCTTTGGGGAAGGAAGAGAAGGAGGGGGGCCGGGGGGTCCCACCGGGAGGGGGGAGCCTTGGGGGGCCGGGGGAAGGACTCGGCGTTAGCGGGGGGCATTCGGGGAGACAGGGATCGGCAGAGAAAGCCGACCGGGAAGGAAAGACCTGGGGTCTGGAAAGCAGGGGAGGGGGTTGGTTGGTGGTGAGATCTTGGCCCCTGGGCCGACCTGGGTGGTGGTGGAGGGAGATCGGAAGGAAGGAAGGAGTGGAGGGAACAGGGCCGCTCTCGGCATCTGGTTTCCCAACCTTTGGGCGGATCAAAGAGCCAACCGTCGGGGGAAGCGGTTGTGTGGGGGCGTCCCCTTCCTTCTCACTGGGGGTGGAAGATAGGGTTTCTAAGGAAAGCTCCTTAAGGTCTTTGAAAGATGCATTTTATCCCGTTGGCCGCCATCCTTTGTTCAATAGCAGCATAATAATAATAATAATAATAATAATGCATTCTATCCCGCTAACCACCGTCCTTAGTTCACTCATGATGATGATGATGATGAGACACAACCACCCCGAAACAGGACACGGTCCCCATTTCGCTCCCAGGAAGCGAGGGGGTCCTTGCTCAGTGCTGGAAGGCGGGCGGGCCTGCAGCCTGGTCTAGTTTGAGACGGACAAGTTAGGCGCCGCTCAGGGTCCATTCGGTCTGGTCCTCCCAAGCGGAAGGCAGGTCGATGGATCGGTTGGTCCCGGGATCACAAGATCCCCGGGCCAGAGAGCGCCTCCCCTCCGAACCCAGCCCGCTTCTGCTTTCTCTTCCTCGGCTCCTCCAGGGTGAGGTTTCTATCCGCCGACAAGTCCCGGCGGCGGCGTGGGGGGGGGGAGATGAGTGGGTGGGGAAAGGCGCCGGGGAAGGGGAGGCAAAGAGGGTGGGCATCGAAGCTTTGTTGCGGGGGGGGGGGGAGAGAGAGGAATAAGAGTGGATTTCCGGGAGGCTGCTGGAGGAGGAAGCGAATGATAAATTGTATCGATTTTTGTTTTGACATGCACCCATTTTTCAATTCTGGGCGATGAGTGATCAAATGATGCGGCCCTCTGGCTAATGTACTTGCAAGGAGAGAGAAGGCACCGTCGAGTGTCTGCGCGCGGGCGTGTCTGTGTGCGTGGGTGGGTGGGGAGTGACTGGAGCAGCCTGGAGGAGAGAAGCCAGGCAGGCCGTGGGAGAAACCTCCCAGCCTCCTGGCTCCCAGGACGGGCACAGAATTGCTCCCCACCGGCCAGGCTGCCTGGATTTTCCCGGAGCCCAAAGCTGGCCGCCCATCTCTGCGGAGCCACGCGTGGGCTGGAGTCGGTGGTCGTTCCTGGCTCCCCGCCAAAGCAGAGCAGCCTCACACCGAATCGACCACGATTGCTAAAGAAAGGCCCAAGTGGTCAAGCAAGGCTGAGAGGCTGGGAGGCTCGCGGCCGCTTCGGCTTCTCTTAATTCAATCAGGTCTTGCCAACCCGTCCAAATGGAGAAATTATTAGTTTTCTTGCGAGGAAGGCGGGCTTGAGTTAGCGCCTATTAGAACTGTACTATTTGCAAATGTTAATCTCACCGCAGCCCTAATTAATTCTGCCTTGTCCCTGACAAGTAGTTCATCAAATATCTGATTCGAAGATATTCATAATGAGGATATTAATTAAACTCTGAATCATCCGAAGGGGTTTCTATTGAAACAATACCTCATTACAATGATTAAAAACTGATTTCGAATATTACGCCTTTTCCACCGTTGTCTCTCCGCAGATACACAACCTTACCAGATAAATCCATCAATGACAAAATGCAATTTGAGGGTAGATATTTCCCCCGCTTTGTTTAGCTGGCCGCGGAGGGGGGGGGAGAGACAGCGCCTGCCCCTCATCTCCCCACACTTCTGCAATAGGTTGCACACAGCTTAATGATCATCAAAATGACTCTTCCCCCCCCCCGCTAAAAAAGACCCCAAAGTGCGCGTACAGCTGCAAAACCCAAGAGGGTCAGCATCATTTCACTGTATTCTCTTCTTGATTACAAGCCGAGCCCATCAAACACAACATAATTACAGTAATTTCAGGTTTATTTATTCTAATGCAGTTTCCCCATCTCTCGGGTAATTATGAGCAATTTTTTCGCCCAGGGAATCTTTTTGCATTAACAAAAGAGATAACGCACTGAAAGCCAAATTTGCTGTGCATTGAGAATGGGGAGAAGAAGGGAGGAGAGAAAGAGAGAGCGAAAAAGAGAAAGCAATAAAATAGGTGCGAGCCGCCATCCCTCGCTGGCTGGCTGGCTGGCTGGCTGGCTCTCCCCGGGCCATTCTCTCGACGACGGAGCGGGGCAAATTGCTTGCAGGTGTACGGATCCGGGGCTGTCAAAAGCCGAGGGGGCTTCCCCATTAGCCAAGGCACAATGTTGAAGTAATGAAGACAGACTTCGCAAAATTGACAAACAACAGATACTTCTTCTCCCTCCCTCCACCATCACACACACATACAAAAGGCAGCTCCGAATCGCTCTCCCTCTACAATTCCTATTTAAGAGCCCCCTCCCTGGCAGCCCACCGTCTCAGTCTCGCTCAGCAAAAGCCCCGCCACCTGGTTGCGTTTTGAACGCGTTTTAAAAGCGTTCATACCAGTCCTGTCCCGGTGACATCCAGCGCCTTTCGTTGCGCGATTTCCTCCCCCCCCCGCCCGCCCGCCTCGCCTAGTCCACAGGAACTGCCGCTTATTTGCCCCGGTTTCCTGCCTTATGTTTGTGTGTGTGTGTGTTTTAAAACTATAATGGGGTTGTGTTTGGGGGCGCATGATTTCCTCCCTTTTTCAAGCCGTCGTTCAATCCGTCTCCACTCGTGCAACCACGAGATGCACCCACAACATGCCGTCCCGTGGCTTCCACGCATCTACGTGGATCCAGAGGCAGGCCACCCTTCTCGCCTCTCCCGTGTTATTGTCTCCCCGAAAAAGGGCACAAAAGCCAGGTTACAAGCCAAGCTTTGTAAAAGACGATCAAAGAGGAGAAGGAAGAAGGGGCCGGCGAGGCTCAAGTGGGCTTCCTAGTCGCTTGGGTTTTCCTTCCATTTCTCAACTTTACATCCTCTCCTCCCCCATCCTTATTAAAATCAGATGGAGGGGGGAAGAGAGGGGGGCAGGTCAATTGGGAACGGAGTTCCAATCCTCCACGCCCCTCCCGGTCAGCAGCCTCAGCCAGTGCTCATTCACACAGTTGCACACCGCGGCGGCACAGTCTCTGTCTCTTTCTCTTTCCCCCATAGCCTTGAACAAAGTCGACCCAGAGGAGACCCACAAGCTAGGTGACACTTTCCTTCCCTGGCAGATTCTTCGCAGCCAGCCGCGCCTCCCTCTCAGTTGCGCTCATTGTACTAAAAATCCCCAGGCATCGAGCATCAGTCATCCCCTCCTTCTCTCTCTCTTTCTCTCTCTCTCTCTCATTCACACACACACACACACACACACTTTTAAACAATCCTGCCACCATTGACACGAAGTTTTGCTGATGGGAGAATCAGCTCAGGCATACAACAACACCTTCTTTCTCTCTTACTCTCTGCCCCACTCCATCAAAATATCTAGGGCTCAAACGCATCCCCAGCCAAGTAGAGCGGCGGGTGGGGTGGGGTGAGCGGCGACGGGAAGACAGTAGCCCCAAAGGGAAGCCGTGTGGCCCCCGCCCTGGCTTACCTTGAGGGTGTCCGCGTCGCCTCTGCCCGGAGTGACTTCGCTGCCTTTGGCGCAGGATTCGAACGCAGGCGGCTGCTCGCCCCAAGTTGCCCGGAGAAAGGGAAGCGAGTCTGGAGGTCGAGGTGGGGCCGTAAAGGGGAAGAAATAGCCATGCCACCAGGATAAGAATCCAGAGAACACCCCCTCAGCCCCCACCAAAAAATAGGAGCCGGAGGTCCTCGGGAGCCGAAGTGTGCCTCGGAGCGCCCAGCGGGTTTTTCGCCGCCCCGCGCCTGCAGAATATCACTGAAAATTTCTGCTATATAGCCTCTGTCTTTATAGCTGATGGGAAAAAAATTGCAGATTATTAGCATAAATGTTTACTCTTCATTACGCTGATGACATTGTGCACTCGAGATCTTGGTAATCTTTGGGAAAATTATGAGTAATTTTTAAAAATTTTAAAGCAGCAGCAGTTACCGTGCAATTCAGGCTAATTCTGCGTAGGCTCCGAACGGATATAATTATCGAGGAGTCAAGATGTTATGCTAAAAACTATGCATTGATATTCCCATTTATTATGTACATACAACTTTGACAATGTTGATGCTTGAAATAGCAGGAAATTGTCTTGCGCAAAAATTACAGTCCATATTAGGACATGTGAAATTGCGAAGAATTATATAGTAATTGCAGGCTTTCAGATGGGAGAGCCAGAATGCTCAAACTAGTGCAAATGTGGATAAAATTACAGATCAGAGCAAAAATTAGGGGAAAAGGGGGTCTGGGATTTTTCAAGTTGGCTATAGGATTCCGGAAGTGTCTAATGCCACATGATTGCTACAGCTTTAGGAGAGATATTCATGCCTCAAATAGCTCTTTGGCCGGAGCGCATTTAATTGAATTTCTTGGGTGTTCTCTCCCCCCACCCGCTTTAATACGACCAAATGAGGAAATTGCCTGCCCAATGGCACATTTTACCAGCACCCTCTGGACCTCTCCCTCCTCGGCCACCTCCCCCACCCCCCAAAATTATTCCCGTTGCTCAGGTTGCATTCCAGGGTGGACCCCCTCCCCTAAAGAGTTTTGGGGAAAGAGATGGGGGGGTTAATTGCAATGCATTCCCTCCCCACTCCTTCAACCCCTTGCTCTCATTCCCTCCCCTCTGCGTCCCCGGGATGCAAACCGCAGCCACACCAGAAGCTCTGCTGCTACTGGAAACTGGGGCGGGGCGGGGGCGCAATGGGGGAGAACGGAGGGGGCAGGTAGGTGCAATAGCCCCCCCCCAGGAAACGGGGTACAGCTGAAGAAGAGGCGGGGAAGGGGTTGGTGGCGATGCACCGGCATAGAAAATGACACGGCACGGATTACTCTGGGGGAAGAGGCAGGTCGTGTGTGTGTGTGTGTGTGTGTGTGTGTGTGTAAGAGAGAGAGAGAGGATGGGGAGGAATACATCAGCCATTATCATCACGCTCTGTTTTCCTAGAATCGCTGGGCTGTTCTCTCTCTCTCTCTCTCTCTCTCTCTCTCTCTCTCTCTCTCTGTCTTTCTCTGTCCCTCTGTGTTTGTAAAAGTGAAGCCTTTTCCTAGACCACCCACCCTCTCTCTCTCGGGAGTGGCTTTAGAAAATAATAATAATAATAATAATAATAATAATGGCCACCATCATTAGCATCATTATTATCAGAGACTTCTCCTGGCCTTATAAGATTCCCTCCCCCGTCATTCCCTCCCCCCACGGTCGAAAGACAAATAAACACAGCAAGAGGGCGAAAGGTTTGGAAGGAATTCGTTGCCCCTGAAGACGTTCCTCTCTTTCTTTCTTTCTTTCTTTCTTTCTTTCTTTCTTTCTTTCTTTCTTTCTTTCTTTCTCTCTCTCGTTCTCGGATGCCGTTGGTTCCAAGGCCACTCCACCAGGAGCACCCCAAGGTCCGGGCTGGAGGGGGGCGGCTGTCCATCCCGTCTCCTTCCGGGCCAGTAAAAAGCACCCCTTCCCCCCGTCCCAGGAGCGACAGGCGGGCAGGCAGGCAGGGGGTCAAGGGTGGGCGCCCCCGCAGCCAGCCTGAAGCAGGCTAGCCTTCTTGACATCCAAATGGACATCTCGGGCTAGGATTAATATGTCGCTCCCAGCTCCCCCCCACCGGAAACCAGCCGGCCCTGTCTTCCAGCTGCGAGCTTCTTCCCCATCTTTCCGTCTCCTCTGCAGCTCCCAGTGGGATGGGAGGGTTTCTTTCTAACAGCCCCAGGGAGAAATTTAATGCCTTGTAACGAGCCCGTGGTGGCCAGAGAAACATGCCCGTGTAGAGGCGTCCTCATTACTGAGGCGTCTGACCTCTGTTCCCGGGGACACTGAGAAGGAGTGGGGGGGACCCGTTCCTCAGCCACCCTACAATGTCACCTTCTTGGGTCCCGCAGCTCCTTGAACACAGGGAGCCCAGGTGGCCGTCTAGATCCGTAAGAAAGACCCCTATAATGCTGTTGTGTGCCTTCAAGTCGTTTCTGACTTATGGCGACCCTAGGGTGATCCTATCGCGGCAGGATTTCTTCAGAGGAGGTTTGCCCTTGCCTGCCTCTGGGCTGAGAGAGTGTGACTTGCCCAAGGTCACCCATTAGGACGTTTCGCTGGCGGAGAGGGGACTCGAACCCTCACCTCCAGAGTCGTAGCCCAACGCTCCAGCCACAAGACCATGCTGGCTCACCCGCGTAAGGCGCTCCCTTGATCACACCAACTAACAGGGCGCGGAAGTGTGCGCGGACTTTCGAGACCTCTTCCAAAGGCAAGAAGTTACCAAGGGCTTGTGAAGAAAAATGTGTTGCTATTGTTGTTGTTCAGGTCAGCTCCGACTTGCGTGCCTCTCTCATAATTACTGGCAAGATTTATTCAAAGGAAGATTTGCCTTCCCCCCCGCCTCTGAACCTGAGAGTGACTTGCCCAAAGTCATACTGTGGACTTCCGCGCTGAGGAAGAATTCGAACCCAGATCTCCCGGAATCCTAGTCCAACCACTACACTACAGTTGGCTTTTAGAGGAAATTGTTATTAAAATACGTTGCAGATCATGAAACGCGATGGTGCTTCAGGTAACGTTTTACATGGTGCAAATTAATTTTTCTGGAAGCTGCGGACTAAGCCTGAGACAGAGAGCGAGTTGCCTACTGTAGCTCTGAGCACCAATCCTTCTTGGGTCTTACTTGGGCGGAAGGAGGCGAGATAAACCAAATAGACAGATTTACAGATAAACCCACTCCTGCCTTCAGACCATGATTTCTAGCACACAGATAGATTTTGGATGGCTAACAGCCTACAAAAATTCGGGGCCAAGCCAACCTGACAGTTGCCTAAATGCCTTTAAAATCTCAACTTTGTGCCATTTCAGTCCAGAAACAAGTTCAGCCCTTTGCTTATGATTCAACTTCTTTATAACTGGCGCTGAAAACTAACGTCTCTTTTTCTTTGTAGGTCTGAAACAATTCTTGTTCAGAAAGCGACGATCCTAGTGCGGCTAAAATATGATTAATATTTTTATAGTTCTCTCCCGCTTTTCCGTCCTAATAAATATAAATCCCTCTTTTTAAAGAAGTATTAAGTGTTTTAAATTGTAAACCGCCCTGATTCCCGTTGACAGAAAGGCGGTATCTTGAAGCAACAAAGCTCAGATCCCATTTTTGTAAACCGAAGAAGCGATTTAATAGCACAAGAAAGCACAACACTTTCCTCTCTAGTGAATCACTTTTCGCAGCAAGATGTTTCAGAGTCTGATATCCTTCCCCACCCCCGCCTTTAAATAAAAATGTTTGCGTGTTTCTTCTTCCAGATCCTCCGGGGGCTCTTGATCTTGCCCTGATCCATCTTGGATGCAAAATAGGCCCTGATAAGTCGAGGTGGGCGTTGCTATCCGTTTTAACATTTATAGGCGTTTATTTGAAGCCTCGTTGGGAGAAATTAGAGATCTAGTTACACGGTTGGCTAGCTCGAGTTTTTACAAATTCTGTCCCCACTGATATCAGGAGCGTGAAAGGCTTAAAGATTATTTTTCAGCCTCTCCGACCGTTTCCACTGAAGAAGGCTGTGCCTGCCCGTGTTTGTGTGTGTGTGTATCGTGTGAATGAATACACGTTACCCCTGTCTCTCTGGTCGTGCTCCATGGTGTGCTAGATGTATCTGAATGTGGGGTTTTTAGACGAGTGCATACTTGGAAGAGTAAGCCCCAATGGAGTGGCTCAATAAAGAGGTCGGTCTGAGAGGGAGCCGAGGCTTGCTTCTTACACCAAAACGTGGTCGTGCTCCCGAGTGACACGCGCCGCTTATCCAGACGTGCGCTTGGGTGACTCGTGTAGGACTTTCCCATCTCCCCAGCGCCTGAGGAGGCTGCCCTGGCTGATCCCTGGGCGGTGGGTGCTGGTCCTGCTCTTTGGCTTCCTAGCTGCCTCTCGCCCTCCAGCCGACCCGCCCGGGACTGGGGGCGAAGGAGAGCAGAAGCCCTTGTGTGGGGCGGAAGGGCCCGGGGCAGAGGACCCCCCCCGTTTCCCATTCCCATTTGTCTTCCCATCGGGCCCCCCTCCGTCGCTGAAGGAAGACGGGGAGCGATATGTGTGTGTGTGTGTGCGTGTGTCCTCGCCGGGACGGATGGATCACAAGGGGCCTCCTTGTCTCCGAGGGAGCCCAAGTGTGTGGGAAAACGCTTCCCAGCCCTGCGCCTCCGGCGGAGGAAGAGGCTCGCCTGGCCCGGCCCTCCCGCCTCTGCCCTCCCCCTCTTCCTCCCTCCACCTCCCAAGCCCCTTTCTCCAGATTTCAGTTTTCTCTCTTTCCACCAGTCTCTTCTCCACTTTGTAGCATATTTTGTTATTTATATTAAGCAGATTGCAGCAGAGCCCCAGTCCACCATGAGCTTCTGGTACAAAACAGGACATGAAACATGCAGGATGCTTCAGTAACGTTATAAAGCAGAACTTAACATTTATTATGGCAGAGAAGACATCTTAGATAGGAAGAACAGATAGATAGAAGAGATTTTTCTTTGGTTTTTTTCCAGGCTGTGAGGCCCTGTTCTGGAAGAGTTTACTTTGAGGCCCTGTTCTGGAAGAGTTTACTCTCTAACTTGGAGGGAAGGGTCCCTAAAGCTGACTCTCAGGAGTGCCTGAGCTGTCTCATGCCTGCTAGCTTCTAGCTTCTGAGACAAAGGGTTGTAAAACAGTAAAACTACTTGGAGCAAAGGAGAGGAAGTGACCTCTGCATGCAAGCAGGAAGTAAACACAGATCAGGAACACATACAGAGAGCTATAAACAAGTGTTGATGCTTCTTCACTTGACACACTTCACCCGCCATGGTGGTCTTCTTCCTTCTCCTCCCTTTCTCATCCTCTTAGCCCTACTTCCCTGTCCTTTGTTCTTGGCTTGGCCCTTTTTGAGTTGTGCGTGCGCACAC
Source organism: Gambelia wislizenii (assembly GCA_030847615.1). Taxonomy (NCBI): domain Eukaryota; kingdom Metazoa; phylum Chordata; class Lepidosauria; order Squamata; family Crotaphytidae; genus Gambelia; species Gambelia wislizenii. The sequence goes on along the minus strand of JAUMIR010000001.1, from coordinate 281,314,286 downwards.
GCGTGTCTCACCACCTGCCTCCTCCTGCCTTCGCCTTCTTTCTTCCCCTCAGCCCCTGTGTGTGTGTGTGGTGCACCCCCCCTCTTGCAAGAGCTCAGTGGCCCTAGGGCGAGGAAGAGGCCTGGGCAGATGTAGCGCTTTGGGTTTGCCAAGCCCTCTTTATCACACTGCACTGTTATAGCACTACTATCCCACTTTAACTGCTCTGGCTGCTTCCTGTGGAATCCTGGGATTTGCAGTTTAGGGAGGGGCATTTAGCATTCTCAGCCAGAGTTCATAGAATCATAGAATTGTAGAGTTGGAAGAGACCACAAGGGCCATCCAGTCCAACCCCCTGCCATGCAGGACTACACAATCAAAGCACTCCTATCAGATGGGCCATCCAGCTTCTGCTTAAAAACCTCCAAAGAAGGAGACTCCACCACACTATGAGGCAGTGCGTTCCACTTCCGAACAGCTCTTACTGTAAGGAGGTTCTTCCTAATGTTTAGGTGGAATCTCTTTTCCTGTAGTTTGAACCCATTGCTCCCTGTCCTAGTCTCTGGAGCAGCAGAAAACAAACCTGCTCCATCCTCAGTATGAGATCCCTTCAAATATTTAAACATGGCTATCATGTCCCCTCTCAACCTTCTCTTCTCCAGACTAAACATGCCCAGCTCCCTAAGCCACTCCTCCTAGGACATGGCTTAGGCTTCATTAAACTACAAACTCCAGGATTCCACAGGAGGCAGCCAGAGCAGTTAAAGTGGACTAATAGTGCTAGAACAGTATAGTGTGGTAGGGTCTACTTTGAAGGGTTGTTGGAAGGATGACAGCTAGCGAATGAGGCTAAAAAGGGACGATTTAAACAGAGCTCTTTAGCAGCCCCCCCCCGCGGGTCCAATAATAATAACAAGAGGGCAAGACTGTGGGGGTTTGGAGGGGGAGAAGCCAGCCCCCTCCCTCCTCGTCGCTCTTCCTGGCGCCCTTTCGGGCCAAGGCCTGGTGCGTGATTTCAGCAGGGGCTGCACATTCCTCCCCCTCGCCTCGGGGGCCTTGGACCTTAGGCCTCTTGGCCATCCTGCCTGCTTGGCTGCCTCCTTTCTCTGGGCGGCCAGAGCGAGCCAAGGGGGGGCCTGCTGGGTGGCGCCTCACCCCCCCCCGCCCTCTCCGAGACCAGGGCCAGCCACACAGTCCCTCTCTGGCCCCGAAAGGTCCTCCGGGTCTAGGCCCTCCCCGGGTTGCCCTCCCACCCGCCTCTGCCAACCCGGCTGGCTCTTGCCCTCTGGCACGCAGGACCAGGAGAAGCCCATCTTTACCTCTTGGGCACCAGACAAGATGCCCGTCAAAGGAGGCGGCAGGAATGCAGTTTTGAAAGGCGGGAGGAGAAATCCCTTTCTCTTCCGAGCGGTAGCATCGGCCTCTCTCTGGGGCACGGAAGGGCAGCCGCCCAGTTGGCGAAAGAAAACTCTGAGCATTTTCACTGGGATGGTGCTGCGAAAGTACCATGACCGAGGCGGGGACAAAAAAACACAGAGAAACAAGGCATCGCGGAGGCCAAACTGCTGCCCACCGCCTCTTCTCTGGGCCAGAATACGGTCATATTCTAAGCCCTCTCCCCCTAGTTGTAAAGGATAACCTATACCGAAGTGTGTGTGTGTGTGTGTGTGTGTGTGTGTGTTTAAAGCCTTCCTTACACTCTGACTGTTGAGCATATGGGCCCAAAGAGCTATTGTAGACATTGAGAAAAAGAAGGAAAGAGGAGGCCAAGTTTCTTCTTAAAAACCAGAAATTATTCTTCTAATGGGCCAGCACGTTGGCGTGGCTTTGGGACCTATGCCGCAGGTTAATTGTGTGCCTTCAAGTCATTCCCCGAGTTATGGAGACTGTAGATAAAGCTAATCTCTGCGTTTTCTTGGCAAGATTAGTCCAGAGGAAGTTTGCCATGACCTTCTTCTGAGGCTGAGAGAGTGTAGCTTTCCCAAAGTCACCCAGTAGGTTTCCGTGGCTGAAGGAGGAATTGAAGCCTGGTCTCCCAGACTCCCAATTTGACACTGGAACTATTACTACACTACACATGTACAGAAGCCGAATAGAGAAGCAACAAGGATGGTCTTTTGCTTAGAAAAGGATTTTAGGAGATTCCAAAACTGTATATTGTGGGAGGGGAAGCTACGAGAGCAGTATGGATTTTTAAACAAATCCGTGGGTTTAGGATTTGCGAGAGGATGTCGCTGAAAGCAGAGAAGAACTGGCTCGTCGCCCTGGATGACAACCTTCCAGTTGCGCGCTTGTAGCCGTGGGATGAACCTTTGTGACTCCCATGGAGGTCTGTTGTGGTGTGCCTTCAAGATGTTTCCGGCTTATGGTGACCCTAAGAGAAGTTATAATGGGGTTTCCCTGGCAAGATTTGTTCAGAGGGGGTTTAGCCTTTGCTTTCCTCTGAGGCTGAGAGAATGTGACTTGCCCAAGGTCACCCAGTGGGTTTCCATGTCGGGATTCGAACCCTGGTCTCCAGAGTCGTAGTCCTGCGTTACCAAGATCGTGCCAACTAGATAGCTTTCTCTGGATGGCGGCGCAGCAGTCCCCCCCGCCAACTTTACCTTGTTCAGCCGTTGTGTTAATCTATTCCCTTTATCAAAACAACGACAACCAAGTGTTTTGGCTTCTTAAAGACTGACAGATTCATTATGGCTTAAGTCACAATGAATCTGTGGGTCTTCGAGGGTGCCACAAGACTCTTGGTTGTTTCTACAAACGATTAAAACAAGGTACCCTTTCTGTAACCCCCCCCCCGCCGGCCTAATAATTGTTTGCAGAGGGATTCCTATAAATCTGCAGCTGGTTACAGTCACAGCTACAAGCGTCCCAACCGGCTGCCACATTTGCGAGGAACGTTTGAAGTGGGTTACAATGGTAAGAAGAGGGATATACTGTATATATTTTTTTTACAGAGAATCAATCCCATGCCTACATACCCATTGCAAAGCACCATCCCGTGCGTGCCTGCGTGTGTAAATGGCGTGACTCGTTTAAGAAAAGGTGGCAACTTCTTACAATGGGAAGAAGAGGGATATATATATATATATATATTTGCAGAGAATCAATCCCATGCCTACATACCCATTGCAAAGCAGCATCCCGTGCGTATGTGTGTGTGTGTAAGTGGCGTGACTCGTTTAAGAAAAGGTGGCAACTTCTTACAATGGGGAGAAGAGGGATTTTTTTTTTACAGAGAATCAATGCCATGCCTACATACCCATTGCAAAGCACCATCCCGTGTGTGTCTGTGTGTTTAAGTGGCGTGACTCGTTTAAGAAAAGGTGGCAAATTCTTACAATGGGAAGACGAGGGATATAATGGTGTTTTTTTAAGAGAATCAATCCCATGCCTACATACCAATTGCAAAGCACCATCCCGTGTGTGTGTGTGTGTGTGTGTGTGTAAGTGGCGTGACTCGTTTAAGAAAAGGTGGCAACTTCATCAATCAAAGCGCAGTTCCAGAAGCGCTGCACCAGTTCCTAGAGGAGAAAACAGCCAACACCAACCTACAGAAGGCGTGGGGGGTTATTTTCTTTCTCTCTTTCTGTGCCGGATGGAGTCCCGTGTGGGTTGTGTGGAGCGGAGACTGGTTCCCAGCCCCAGCCCCAGCCCCGCAGCCGCCTCGCCTCGCCTCTCGCCCCCCTGCTTCTGGAGGCCGGGGCGGGAAGCCGCCAGGAGACTCCCCGGGACTCCCTCCCTGGCTGTGGCGCCAGCCGCACTCGAGGCCAGCCAGTCTAGGCCAGCCGAGAGGAGAGTGGGGAGTGAGCCAGGCGCGGACAAGGACCCAGTGGTGGCCGCTCTGGCTGTGTGTGTGTGTGTCTGTCTAGCCTCCTTTGGGATGAAAGTTATTTGGGGGAAGAGGAGGAAGCGGCAGTCCGGGGAAGCTCCCCTAACCTCCTTCTCCCACTCCCCCCAAAAGCCAGCATGGATCAGCACCATTCTTTAGTCCCACAACTGTCGTGACCCTGCCCTCCACAAAGGGGGGGGGCTGACAGGGCTCTAGCCTGGGGCCCCGCGATTAGGAGAGGGCCCCGGCGTGATATTATGGTAAATTTTTATTCTGTAAATCCCTTTGGTTTTTTTTTTAAACATGAATAGAAATATTACTTTGGTGTCAATCATTTCAACTGACTTATTTTAATTTGCATCCTAAATCCTGTAGAGCATCTGGCTGCCTTTAACCTTAGCAGTAGGTAGGGGTCCCGCCAAAGATGGGGGCCCGCTTCAGGATGGGGGGAGCATGGTCGTGACAGCAGCGATGGAGAAGGAAGTCATCCCACAGCACACACAAACAAACAACGACAATAACGAGGATGAACACTATAAGAGCGTTTCAGTTTGGGGTGAAGAATTGGCCAGCGGATTTTCAAGAAAAGGAAGGAAGAACCCGAGAAAGAGAGAAAGAAAAAAAGTATTCTGGAGAAGGCTAGGAAGAAATAAAATATGATTAGAGGAGGGAGGGTGAAGACAGTGAGGGAGGCATCCAGTTTCCTACCCATTTCATCAAACTCTTTGGTTGCAACACCGGCTGATAGGAAAGGGGCAGAAGAAAACAAAGGTCGTTGTCGTGGAACAAAAGTATGGTGTAAACAATAATTTATTTAAATAATCTCTTAATATTGTAAAAGTAACATTGAGGGATTTTTTTGTTTTTTGTTTTGATAATAAATAAAAACAGGAAAATACTTTTTGTGTGTTATGTTAAAAGTTTAAACTAGGAAAATTCAGTAGTTGGTTCTTTGACATCCAAGAGGAAAGGCATGAAACAGAATTAAGAAATTATTTATGGAAGTTGACCAGAGAGAAAAAGGGGGAAATGTTATTAACAAATCTCAGTTCACAAAAAGAAAAGAAACACAGACTGTCCAATGGAACATTTCCCTCCCCCCCACATTTTTATACAAAGAATTGGGGTGGAGGGGGAGCTCAGCACAAAACATCTTTATTACAAACATAATTTTCCTTGCGAAGAAAAGTCCTGCAAACATTTAAAAAAAGATAATTTAAACACAACTGGGTTCTTTTTCATTTTAAATATCTACATATAAAAATTATTTCTCTTCCCCCCCCCAACATCAAAATGAGGTCATCTGCAAAGGCACCTATAAAAAACGTTTACAAAAATAAACAAAATTAAATACGAAATTCTGCACTGGTGATTGGATGAGAAATGGGAGAAGGGTGAATTTGCATTAACTTTTCTTTAACGTTAAAAGGGGTCATAATACAGCATTTGCTGAAGACTGGGCTGGCGTGACCGACTCTGCGACCTTATTATCCCTCCCTACTCTGAAGCAAGTTCCCCAGAGTTCAATGGGCTTACTTCTGCATAGGTGGATATAAGATAGCAGACTAAAGGCGACAGAAAAAGAAGCCGGGAGGGGACTGAGGATGCCTCTGAAAGAGAGAGAATCCGTTGAGGTTTTTATTTTATTTTTTGGAGAAAGTATTTGGACACAGGCTTATCATCCTGCTGTTAATGGAAATATTGTCAGACCCTGGGAAAATCACTAGCTGGATTAGATTTGTTCTGATTTGAAGCTGTGTGTTTGTGGGCGGCGGAAGGGGACCCCGATGCGGGTCCAAATCGTTAGGGAAGAGTCCCAGGCGCCCCCATGGAGTCCCTACAGTAGCACCCCGTCGGAAGCCGATGCCGCTTTACTCCGGAGTGGCGAAGGACGGGTGCGATCCTTTAGCAAAGTCCCGGGGGGGGCTGTACCTGGGTCCGCGGGGGACCGGAGCGCCGAGTGGATTTGAACGGGGGGTTGGGGTCACCCGGTCCCTCTCTCCCCCCTCGAGCTCCTCGGAGGGCGTTAGAAGATGGTCCCGGCACTGACGGCGGCGCTGTGGTGGTGGTGGTGGTGGAGGTGGGGGTGATGCTGGTGGGGCTGCCCCGCTTGCAGGGCCGGGGAAGCGCCTTGCAAGTGGGAGGCGGCGGCGGCGGCGGCGCTGGAGGCTTGGTGGTGGTACCACGAGTAGTTGCCCAGGAAAGCCGCCGCCGCCGCCGCCGCTGCCGCCGCCGCCGCCGCCGTGCTGGCCCCGCTCGGAGCTCCGGGGCTGGACCCCGCGCTGCTGCTCCCGCCGCCGCCGCCGCCGGTGGCTCCACCGTTGCCGTTGGCGCTGCGCTGCGGGGCCGGGGGCGCGAAGTCCCAGGCCAGGGCGGCCGTGGGCGGGGGCGAGGGGCAAGGCGGCGGGGAGGCGGCCCCCGGATGCTGCTCGGCCGGGAGCTCCCCGCTCTTCCACAGCTTCTTGAACTTGGAGCGGCGGTTCTGGAACCAGATCTTCACCTGGCGGGAGGAAAAGGCGGGAATGAGCCGGCAGCCAAGGCCAGGGCAAAGGAGGAGGAGGAGGAGAAGAAGAGGAAGAGGAAGAAGAAGAAGAGGAAGAGGAAGAAGGAGAAGAAGGAGGAGGAGGAGGAAGGAGAAGGAGAAGAATAAGAGGAAGAAGAAGAAGGAGAAGAAGGATGAGGAGGAGGAGGAGAAGGAGAAGGGGAGCTGGGCCGCATTCTCCAGACAGATGGCGGCGGGTGGAGAGAGGTCACAGAACCACCTACACACCCACAACAACCCGCCTTCTTTCCCCGCTTCCTTCTCCCTTCCCAGGCCCCTTCCTTCGCCTGCCTCACTGTGACTTCTGAGGAGCTTCCCGCCTTTTCCCCTTCCAAGCGGCGGCTGGCTTAAACCGTGGAGTGCGAGATTCTCCTCAGGGAGCCCCTCCACACGTCCTTTAGTGTCGCTGCCAGGCCGGAGGCGCTTTTACCCCCCGGCTGCTGAGGAGGCCGCCAAAAGCACCGGCTCCTCCTGCCGCCCGGAGTGCCCTCCCCTCTTCTCCGCTTCTCGGCCAGGGCGGACCCCCAAGCCCCGCCAGCCATGCTGGCCGAGTCCGGATGTGGCTTTGGTTTGGGAAGGGGGCCGGGGACCAAGAAGGCCGCTGGGCTGGGGGGGGGCGTTGTGCTTCCCTGGGGGCCCTGCCCTCGGAGAGGGCGTGCTGGGGGACTCCTTTTTCTGGCTTTGGGGCCGAGGGCGCCAAGAAACCTTTCCCTTCAGCCCCCGCCTCGCGGGCCTTTTCAATAACCGCGACGGAGGAGGGGGAGGCGGCCATGGGCCAGAGGAGGGGGGAGGCTGGCCCGTTTGTCTTGGGGAGAAAGCGCCTCAGCGGGTGCGGCCCACGCGGTCCTAAAGGGGACGTAGTAGCTCTTTCGCTGGCACAACGGGGCCGTAGCGGGCCAGGGAAAGGACCGTAAGGGTGCAAACTACAGTACCATCCTTTTTGTGAAGCCAAAGGCTTTCACGGCTGGCATCCGTAGGTTTTCTGTGGTTTTTTCCCCCGGGCTGTGAGGCCGTGTTCTGGAAGAGTATATTCACATCCTCCCCAACAGGGACCAGGACCAGTAGTATATAATCCCCCCCCCATTCCTACCCAACCATTCTCTGAAGATGCCAGCCACATATTTCGGCGAAACGTCAGAAATAAACTCTTCCAGAACACGGCCTCACAGCCCGGGGAAAAACCACGGAAAACCATCCTTTTTGTTTCCTCACTCTTAGTTTCCCCACTCTAAAGCTGGGTGTAGAGTCTGAAGGGGGCTGCCCCCCAAATAGACACGAAAAGCTCAGGAGGACGGGGCTCAGGGCGTTGCTACAGTGGGAGGAGGGAGGACTCCAACATGAGTGGAGGCGCATCCGGACTGAAAGGGGGGGAAAAAAAGCCCCCCATTTAGTTGTTTGCCCAGATGAGGGCAGAAGGGCCTTTTTAAAAGGAAGGCCAGGGGGGAATTCCGTTTTTTAGTGCTATCCGTAGTGTGTGCATCAGAGTGATATACGCATTTGTTGTTGTGTGCGATTTTTATACATGGCACCCAGGTACACACACACACACACACGTTCGTGGAGAGCGCGATGGGGATGGGCCCTGCTCCCGTGCTCCTTGGGGTGGCCGACGGGGGACCTAGGTCTCCTGGGAGGGAGTGGCCGGCCAAGGCGTTCACAGGCGGGGCGGAGCTCCTGGACTCAGCTCCCCAATGCCCACGGATGGCAAAGAGGGTGGCAGTGCGGCAACCACACGGTAGCCAGCCAGCCAGCCAGCCAGCCAGCGGGCGTCGGGGCAGAGGGATAACGGGGGGGGGGGCGCTTGGAGGCGCCTGATGGGGACCGGTTCCTCCTCCTCCTCCTCTCTCCCGCCTTACCTGAGTCTGGGTGAGGCCTAGCGAGGCGGCCAGCTCGGCTCTCTCGGGCAGGGCCAGGTACTGGGTCTTCTGGAAGCGCCGCTGCAAGGCTGCCAGCTGGAAGCTGGAGTAGATGGTCCTCGGCTTCCGCACTTTCTTTGGCTTCCCGTTGACGATGCGGATCTCGGGCTCCCCGTCTTCCTTCTCGGCTGCGACCAAGGGAGACCCCGGTGGTGAGTGACTGGGGAGCAGCAGCCACGGAAAGGGAGGTTTTGGCCCCCCTCCCCGAATCACGTGGCGGAGCACTGAGGCTGGGCCCGACTGGAGGGCACCGAGAGCCCCAGAGGGCGTCAACGGCGGTGTGTGTGTGGGGGGGCAGGGGACCACTTGCTGCTTCCACCCCCGCCCCCCGGGCCCAACAGAGCCACGCTGGGCTGGGTCAAGGGCAGCGGGAGAAGCAGCCCCCCGCCTCCCCCCTCCCCGCCTCCCCCCCCGGCACGCGGGGTCTTACCGGGGTCGTTGCTGACCGGCGACGTCCTGGTCCCATAGGCGGCGTAGGGGCTGTAAGCGGCGGGGTATCCCAGGTCGTAGCCGCTGCCGGCTTTGGTGGCGTAGGGCCCCGTGCTGAGGCCGGCGCTGGGGTGGTACTGGTAGGAGCCCATCGGGGGGTAAGGGGAGCCGCTGCTGCCGTTGCCCCCGCCGCCCCCGCCGCCGCCTCCTCCGTGCGGCGGCGGCGGCTGCTGGTTGGTGTAGTAGCTGCTGTCGGTGGCCGTGGAGACTGGCAGGGTGGGCGACTCCTGGGGCTTGTGCAAGCTGTGGTGGTGCTGGTGGTAACTGCCGGAGGTCATCGGGTTGGAGGAGTGCATGTCGGAGGCCAGGCTGTCGAAGACTCCCGTCATCCTGGCGGCCCCCTCACCGCCCTCTCGGTCGCCCGCCCTCTTTCGCTCCGAGCAGCCTCGGCCAGGAAGCGGGGAGGGAGGGAGGGGAAGCAGAGCGGCTCGCCTCTGTTTTGTTAGGAGCCAGGCAAGGGGCGAGGGGGGGGGAAGAGAGTTTTGGCTGCCCCCGTCCCTTCCCGTCCCAAGCAAGCAGAGGAAGGAGAGAGCGAGAGAAGGAGAAAGAGAGGGGGGGTGAGATTTACTGGGGACCCCTTGGCGCTGGCGCTGGGGGGGCGGCCTCGCTCAGGGCCAGAGCAGGGGCGCCTGCGGCCGGAGGAGCCAGAGGCCGGGGGGTCTCCATCGCCGTCTGGGGAGCTTCCTCGCGGTCTGCCTGGTTCGCCCCTCTCCAGAAAGCTCCTCCAGCGCGGCCGCCTCCTCCGCCACCCCTCTGCCGGCAGGGAAGGAGTCCGGAGCCGCCAGTCTTTCTCCCTCTCTCCCTCTGTCTCGCTGGCTGGCTGGCTGGCTCTCTGGGCGCCCGGCCTCCCCAGCAGCGCCTTTACGATTGTCTGCGGCTCCGGGATGCTCCCAGGCGGGCATTTAACACCCGTCACGTGAGGACGGGCCACGTCACCTAGCAACAGCCAATCCCGGGCTCGGGGGCCTGGGGGTGGGCTCCCTGTCTCCCCCCTTCGCCTCTCCCGCCTTCTGGCTCGCCCGCGCCTGCCTCCCCTCCCTCCCCGGCGCGCCTTCCCCTCTCGGCCTCCCCGCCCCGGAGGCGCCCCACGGGTGGCACGCGCTGGGAAGGGAGGGGAGGGGCCGGTTGGAGGGGGAGAAGCAAGGACACCCACACCCACACCCCCAGGTGTGTGTGTGGGGAGGGGGGGTGCAGGCCTGTCCGCGGAAAGGAGCCTTGAAAACAACAATAGACCAACCCACCGAGCAGCGCGGGGGGGGGTCTTGACTCCGACTTCCTTTTGTAGGAAGGGGGGCGGAAAAGAGGCGTGAAATGGACCAGTGACGAGATGGTATTCCTGTTCGTTTGTTCCTTCCTTCTTGGGTTTTTCTCTCCCCGCCCCCCCCTTTCCTGGCTTTCTTCAGGAGCCAAGATTTCGTTCCGTTTTAGCCGGACCAAAGTCCCACAGTGGCCTCCTCCTGTGGACCTTTAGTCGGAAGAAAGTCCCACTCCGAACCATGTGGTTTATTACTGACGCCCTTACTTAGAAGTGCAGCCATAGTCTACCAAAGTGCATCTTCTCTATTAAATAACCCTTTGAAATTGCATAGAAAACAATGCTGCGCAGCAGAAAAGTCATAATAATTACAGTACCTAAGAGGAAATACAGCAACGAATTGGTTCCCTTGCGTGTGTGTGTGCCTTCAAGCCGCCTGTCAACTAAGGGTGATCCCATGGATTTCATAGGGTTTTCTTAGGCAAGGAATATTCAGAGGTGGTTTTGCCAGTTCCTTCCTCTGAAATATAGCCTACAGCATCTGTTATTCCTTGGCGATCTTCCATCCAAGTACTAACCAGGGCTCACCCTGCTTAGCTTCCAAGATCAGACGGGATCTGGTTTCTGTAGAGTATTTGTGCCTTCTGTATAAATGAGAGTACTTCAGGAGCACATTGAACGCATACCAAGAGTCAGGTGCTATTTATAAAGAGTGGAGGATAAGCTGAAAGATGAGGAGGAAGAAAACCAATGTTATCAGTTTGTAGGAAAGGCGATGACTTAGTGCTTTGGTGGTTCCATCTCTGAACGGGGCAAGTTTGAATTGGTTGCAAGTGTGGCAAATATTCCTCTCTTTCTTTTCATAATAATACACTGCTGTGACACTACAGGAGGTGTGTGTGTTTGTCCTAAAAACTTCTATTGTCAGCGTGCTCTCGAGGGAGTCAAGCTCTTTTCAGACTTGCAGGGTTGGTGAGATCAGAATCAAGCGGGAACAAGGCCTAGGATTGGGGGGGGGCACCTATAAATGAACAGAAGCAACCTAATCCCTTACAAGAGTGGCCAGTGGAGGGGAAGTGCAAAGAGGCTGAACTGCACCAGGTGTCACCGCCTTAGTAAAGCCACAGAGAATGGCCAGAATAATCGGATAACACATAGTCCTAAAAGTAACATTTCCAGTCAGATGTTTTCTGTCTTGTCATATTCTGAAGCCTGGCGTAGTGGTTTGAGTGTTGGCCTACGACTCTGGAGACCGGGGTTCGAATCCCCACTGGCCCATGAAAACCCACTGGACGACCTTTGGCAAGTCACACCCTCTCAGCCCACAGGCAACCCTGTGATAGGTCCCTTCTTAGGGTCGCCATAAGTCGGAAACGACTTGAAGGCACACAGCAACAAGTGGAAGCTCTGCCTACCTTACCAGAAACGTGGCCTCGCTTAGGACCCCTTAAAGAACAGGAGGGGGGGCGGAAGGAAAAGAGCTGCCGCCTGGGTTTTGTGAACTTGCCTTCGAGCGCCACCTAGTGTGAAAAGCTCTCCTGTTAAGTCCCTGAACCCCAGCCGGGGAGAGACGGTGTGTAATGGCAGCCCGGCGCCAGGCCCTTCAAGCACTCCACCCAGCAAAACAGTAATTAAAAGCCACAACAACGCGCGAGACCACAACGACTGCAACCCTCAGAAGAAAGAGACATACCTGCGGGGTTGAGCCTACATGTTACAACAGCAGCTCAACAGAAGGCGAGTTGCTGTTGTGAAAAACAATGACGGGTGGGGGAACCCCCGTCTCTGTGCTTTCTTTTAAAAGTGCATAACAAGAATAATTTTTTTTTTTTTTAAAGTGAGCCTTCAGCGTCAATGCGAGGCCCTGTTGGGCGGTAGAATAATACGAACCTTGTCTGGTTATACTGGCGGTATGCAATCCGAAGGGTCGTTTTAAATATTGCTTTTAACCTGTGTTTTAATCTTCTTTTTATTCTGTATCCCCTTTTTACTTGTGCTGGTCTATGGCCTTAATAAAGATGCTGTTCTATTCTTTTCCTGTTGGTTTTGTGGCTCCGGTCGCCAGCCAAGAGCCCCTGCGCCCATCTCAACGCCTCTCTAACTCGTTGGAGACCGACCGCATCCGTTTATGATGCCGCCTTGGAGTCCTATTTTTTGGGGGGGGGGCGTCTAGAGGCACCTTTCCTCGGGGGGCTTTGCTAACGGTTGCATCTTCTACCGTTGTGAAGACAGAAGCCCGGAAGAAATAGCCAGTTCAGGGAGGGGCCCGGGACAGCCTGTCTGTGCCTCCCAGCCGCCTCGCCCTCTGGTTTAGAATGAAGTCGGTAAAAATGAACCACAACAAACGGTCTGGAAATCGTTTCTTTCTCTTCCTGTCCCACCACTGAATCTAAACAGCAGGGCTTTGACATTTCTTTCCCGCCGGAAATCTCCTTTACGTCATTACTAGAAATGGGAGGGAGGAGAAGAGGGGAAATCTTGGAAACATAGAATTGGAAGGGACCACAAGGCTCATCTAGTCCAACCCCCATGCAGGAAGGCATAACTACAGCACTTCTGAAAGATGCCTATCCAACCTGCATGAAAAACCTCGAAAGAAGAAAGAAGACTGCCACCCCGGGAGAGGCAGTCACTTCCACTGTCAAACAGCCTTTAATGTAAAGCCATTCTTACTAATGTTGAGGGGCAATCTCTCTTTTGGTAATTTGAATCCATGGGTTTGTGTTCTAGTCTCTGGAGCAGCAGGAAATAATTTCGCTCTCTCTTTCTACATGGCATCCCTTCAGCTCTAGTCAGTGTAACTTTTTTGGAAATTTTTACTCTCCTTGCAGCTGGTTTACACAGTTTTGTTTTGTTTTGTTTTTTTGCCAAATATGCACTACACAAATAATCCAGTTTGAAACTGGATTATTTGCCATGGTTCCTTCCTATGGAATCCTGGGATCTGTAGTTTTACAAGGTCTTTAGCCTTCTCTGCCAAATAGTGTCTGGGCCTCACCAAATTTTTCCTGCCAGGGAGAGAAGGAGAGCAGCTTCTGGACAGCCATTTTGAGTGGGGATTTTGAATTTTTTAAAAAACTGTTGGGAGAGGCTGCTTGTTGCTGAGGCGCACACCTAATGGTGCACGAATTTCAGTGACCAAGCAAAAATACAGCATACCTAAAAGTACAGCTTAGAGTTCTCAGCATTACCTAAGAGTTCTTAGATTACCTAAAAGCTCTCACCATGGACACTGAGGGGACTGCGGCAGTCACCTGCAACACTTGTGCAATGTTTGTCTTCTTGTCTACAGACGTGGGGAACTTCACATGCACCAAGTGCAAGTTGGTAGCCCTCTTGGAGGAGGAAGTCCAGCAGCTGGAGACACGGGTAGCTACACTTCAACAGATTCATGAGCAAGAGGTTTTTCTGGACAGAACAGAATGAACAGTCTTGGATGGGGACCGCACAGAGGAAGTGGCTGCGGAGGAGAGGGTCACTTCACAGACACAGGACGTAGACAGCTGGAGGAATGTTACACACAGAACAAGAAAATCCAGGGATTCTTCGAGCAGCTTGCAGCTACAGAATCGATTCGAAGCCCTCTCCCTTATCAAGGACAATGAGGAAGAACAGCATGGACAGACTTCAGGGGCAGAACAGGGGACCCTGAGAGTACCACCGCAAGGAACAGCAGTTGCAAAGCCTCGGGGGAGGCGTGTGGTGGTGGTGGTGGACAGAAGCAGTGGTTTGTGGGCCTGACAAGATGTCTCGGGAGGTGTGTTGTCTCCCTGGGGCAAAGATCTGTGATGTGACGGAGAGGCTGAAAAGACTCGTCAAGCCTACGGATCATTATCCGTTCCTTTTGGTCCATGTGGGAACCAATGATACTGCAAGGCACAGCTTTCCGAAGATCAGAAGAGATTATGAAGCTCTGGGGAGGAAGCTGAAAGAATTGGATGCACAGGTTGTTATCTCTTCTCTTCTGCCAGTTGAAGGGCATGGTCCAGGAAGGGAGAGGAAAACAGCCAATGTAAACAACTGGCTCCGTAGATGGTGTCGCCGAGAACAATTTGGATTCTTGGATCATGGGCTGCGCTTCCATGAGGGGGGACTTCTGGCAAGAGATGGGGTGCATCTCACAACAATTGGCAGAAACATTTTTGCCTACAGTCTCAAGAATTTGATCAGGAGGGCTTTAAACTGAGTCATATGGGGGAGGGAGACAGTATTCTGGAAGGCAAAATGGCTGGAGAAAATAGTCAAACTGTCATAGAGGGACCAAGGCAAAGCGCAAGGACCCAACAGTGGGAGGCAAAAAAACTTGCACAGGCAGCAAGTAAAGGGAACACATTGTCTTAGATGTCTCTACACTAATGCACAGAGCATGGGAAATAAGCAAGATGAACTTGAACTCTTAGCACTACAAAACAAATATGATATAATAGGCATTACTGAAACCTGGTGGGATGAGTCGCATGATTGGAATGTAGGAATAGAGGGGTATAACCTTTATAAGAGAAACAGGCTAAACAGGAAAGGAGGAGAAATAGCATTATATGTCAGGGATATTTATACCAATGAAGAGATTCATGTCATCAATACTGGAAGCCAGATGGAGAGCATCTGGATAAAAATGAAAGGGGAGGGAAACAACAGGGATGTTATTGTGGGACTCTACTACAGACCCCCAAGTCAGACGGAGGAATTGGATGATGCCTTTCTAGAACAGATGAACACACATGCAGAAAGGAGAGATCTAGTAATGATGGGTGACTTCAACTATCCTGATATTTGCTGGCAATCTAACTCAACCAAAACTTCAATGTTTAGCAAATTCCTTACTTGCCTGGAAGACAATTTCATGGTCCAAAAGGTGGAAGAGGCAACAAGGGGGTCAGCTATTTTAGATCTGATCCTAACCAACAGGGATGTCCTGGTTAATGGGGTGCAAGTGATGGGATCCTTAGGTGAGAGTGATCGTGTTCTCCTGGAGTTTGTTATACAATGGAAAGGAGAAGCCAGGCATAGTCAGACACACATTCTTGACTTTAGGAGAGCTGATTTCAATAAACTCAGGGAAATACTGGGGGTGATCCCATGGTCAGGAATACTAAAAGAGAAGAGACCTCAAGATGGATGGGACTTTCTCAATAGGGAGATACTGAAGGCACAATTTCAAACAGTACCACTGAGGAAGAAAAATGGGAGGCGTCTCAAGAAACCAGGATGGATGACTAAAGAACTTTCAACGGAGCTAAGTTTTAAATGGAACATGTATAGGAAATGGAAAAAGGGGGAAATCACCAAAGAATTCAAACAGATAGGGAACACATGTAGGAGTAAAGTCAGAAAAGCTAAAGCATAGAATGAGCTCAGGCTTGTTAGGGAGGTTAAGAACAATAAAAAGGGGTTTTTTGGGTATGCCCGCAGCAAAAGGAGGAAGAAGGAAATGATAGGGCCACTACGTGGAGAAGATGGCAAAATGCTAACAGGGGACAGAGAAAAGGCAGAATTGGAAAACACCTCAGTGTTTTCAGAAAAGGAAAAGGGGGACCAACCTGAGGAGAATGGAACAGAGGACACAATAGGGGAAATCCAGCACAGAATAAGCAAAGAGGTAGTACAGGAATACCACGTTAATCTAAATGAATTTAAATCTCCAGGACCAGGTGAACTACCTCCAAGAGTATTAAAAGAGCTGGCAAATGTGATCTCAGAGCCATTGGCAATAATCTTTGAGAACTCTTGGAGAACAGGAGAAGTCCCAGCAGACTGGAGGAGGGCAAATGTTGTCCCCATCTTCAAAAAGGGGAAAAAAGAGGATCCCAAAAATTATTGTCCAGTTAGTCTGACATCAATACCAGGGAAGATTCTAGAGCAGATCATTAAACAGAGAGTCTGTGAACATTTAGAAGGCAATGCCATAATCACAAAAAGTCAACATGTGTTTCAGAGAAACAAGTCATGCCAGACTAATCTGATCTCTCTTTTTTTTTAAATAAAATTACCAGCTTGGTAGATGAAGGGAACGCTGTGGATATCGCATACCTTGATTTCAGTAAGGCCTTTGATAAGATTCCCCACGACATTCTTGCAAACAAGCTTGTAAAATGTGGGCTAGACAAGTTAACTGTTCAATGGATTTGTAATTGGTTGACCAGCCGAACCCAAAGGGTGCTCAGCAGTGGCTCCTCTTTGTCTTGGAAAGATGTGACCAGTGGGGTGCCACAGGGTTCTGTCCTGGGCCCAGTGCTATTCAACATCTTTATCAATGACTTGGATGATGAATAGAGGGCATACTTATCAAATTTGCAGATGACACCAAATTAGCAGGAGTAGCTAATACCCTAGAGGGCAGGATTAAAATTCAAAATGACCTGGATAGACTGGAGAGCTGGACCAAAGCTAACAAAATGAAATTCAATATGGAGAAATATAAAGTACTGCACTTAGGGCAGAAAAATGAAGTGCATAGATACAGGATGGGGGAGACCTGGCTGAATGAGACTACGTGCGAAAGGGATCTAGGAGTCCTAGTAGACCACAAGTTGAACATGAGTCAGCAGTGTGATGCGGCAGCTAAAAAGGCCAATGCGATTTTGGGCTGTATCAATAGAAGTATAGTGTCTAGATCAAGGGAAGTAATAGTGCCGTTCTATTCTGCCTTGGTCAGGCCTCACCTAGAATACTGTGTCCAGTTCTGGGCACCACAATTCAAAAAGGATATTGACAAATTGGAGCATGTCCAGAGAAGGGCAACTAAAGTGGTGAAAAGTCTGGGTGTGTTTAGCCTGGAAAAAAGATGGTTAAGGGGTGATATGATAGCCCTGTTTAAGTATTTGAAGGGGTGTCACGTTGAGGGTAGAGCAGGCTTGTTTTCTGCTGCTCCAGAGACTGGAACACGGAGCAATGGATGCAAGCTCCAGGAACAGAGATTTCACCTCAACATTAGGAGGAACTTTCTGACAGTAAGAGCTGTTCGGCAGTGGAACACACTCCCTCGGAGTGTGGTGGGGTCTCCTTCCTTGGAGGTCTTTAAACAGAGGCTAGATTGCCATCTGTCGGGGATGCTTTGATCGAGCTTTCCTGCGTGGCAGGGGGTTGGACTGGATGGCCCTTGTGGTCTCTTCCAACTCTACAGTTCTATGATTCTATGAAACTACAAACCCCAGGATTCCGTAGGAAGGAGCCCTGGCAAATAATGCAGTTTCAAATTGGATTATTTGTGCAGTATGGATTTGGCAAAAAATTTTGGTGGATCTTTCTGTTGGAAAAACCAGCATTCTTCCTGCACCTCCCACTTGCTTGCTAGTAGAGCAAAGCAAGTCTTAGAAAGATTTTAGGGACTTCCTGCATGTTTAAAAGTTCCTTCCATTCGCCTCATACAATCCTTAGTGGGCTTGGCTTGAATCACATCTGGAGACCCACAGATTCAGAACCACTGGTTTAAAGGAACTAAGGGGGAGGTGAAAGAGATCTCCAGATTCAGCATCATCAGTGATGTCATAACATCCGAGGCAGGACTGACCAATGAAACTGCCAGAGTGGTAATTTCAAAAAGAGACTATAAATTCTTTGTTCTGAGCACATGTGAATCAGACCGTGTGGTTTTGAAACAAAAGGAACATCTGGGGACTGCACCTCACATCCCATGAAAAGAGGACTGGAAGATGCTGTTGAGCCAGTCAGGAACATTTAACTGGCTCTGGCCTTCCATTTGAATCTAACAGAAGATGGCATTATTGTAAGTAGCTTTAGGGCCTGTTTAGAGTGGCATAGGGACCCTTTTGTTATTTTATCAAACTTTGGCTGGATGTAGCTGAACTTGGTTAAATGAGTGTAGCTTAAAGTAACTGAAAGCTTTGTCTTTAATACCCTTGCTATTTCTGTAACTTTAAAGTGAGCCTGGGGGTATGGAGGATGCCTGCCCTCATGAGAGATGTGCATAACTTGAACTTGCTTGAATAAAATAAGCCTTTTCTAATCTTCCTATACACTGATGCTGTACGTGCCTATACCTCTTGGTCTTGCTACATTTCTCTTTCTCTCTGAGGATAGGAGGGAGATGTTGGGTGGTTCACAGTGGCAGGTAGTCCCACTGATTATCCAGTCTTCCACTGGGCTGGTTATAAAGACTTCAGTGGGTGGTGGCAGCATTTTGGCCTGTAGGGGGTCCCCTTGAATGAGGTTGTTCGGGGTACCTGTACAGGGAAGCTAAATCTGGGGGTTCCAGGCAGAGAACCCCAGTTTGGCCCTAACACTTGTATTTTGCTTAATTGCAATGGCTTGAGAAAAAAAGTTTATGGGTCCTGATGGGCCCAGCAGGTATATGATATTTCTAACTGGGCAAGCCACCTCCCAGATCAGTGACAAACTGCAATGTCATCAGACAGATAAACACACTGGGGGACTCAGAGAGAAAGGGATTGGGGGAAGGTATCTTTGCCTGCTCCTGAGTGATCCAGATTGATTCTCTATCAATGCATTTGTATAAGTGAAAAGTCATGGCAGCCAGGAATGTGTGTGTATGTGTGTGAATTCCTTCTTTAGGGGGTCTCTCCCTGCCTCCTCTCTTCATTTCTTTCCCCATCCATTAGGGATAATGAGAACTGCAGCCAGAACGGGTCAGCTTCAATCCAGAACTTGCACCGTTAACTGGCATGTGGATCGCGCTGCAAGGAAAGTGGTCTTTGCTCCCAACTTTGGTGGAAGACTGAAGCAGATCTTTTCTCATCTCGCCACACACCCTGAGCTGGAGAAATCCTGTTTTAGTGATTCTGGAGTAAAGGGTGCAGAGATGTTATCAGCGCTCTTCAGTGCTGTCAACATGCAAGGGTTAATTTTTCCCAATGACTGTGAACATCTTGAAGACAGGGAAAAATCTGTACAAGATCCAGCAACATTCCCCACAGTATGCCTCCCATTTTCACAGGGGATACCCACGACATGGTTGTATTCTATCCAGATAGTGTAGTGGTTTGAGTTTTGGACTAGGGCTCTGGGAGACCAGGATTCGAATCTCCAATCTGGCCAGTGGGTAGGGATGATGGGAGCTGTAGCTCAAATATCTGTAGAGGAATTAGAGTTGCCCTGTCTTGGAAATTTTGTGAAGTTAAATTCTGTTAACTTCCCTCTAACAGAGTAGCAATTTAAGGAGGCGTGACTCAAATGTAGTTACTTTGCCCTGAATTCCTGACAAAAAAAGAACATGCAGCTTCAAGTTAAATAACTTAAGAAACTTTACTAATGGATATATGATATTAATATATATACATAAAAGGCCTAAATCCTAACTGACTCAATGAGTTGGGTGAAGGAGAAAGAGTCCATCTTGACTCACCAGAAGAGAATAGAAGAAGAAGGCTAGGCAGAGAAGCATGCAAACTACAATAGCTGAGAAGGGACACATTTATATGCACATAAGACCAAGATAGGTGCCCTAGGTCACTTGTTCTACCTATTAGCCTCTTGCTCTAATAGCAAGAGAGTGTGGGGGAAAGAGAATGCTGTAATTTCCCCAACAATATCTTAGTCAGGAAAAGGCTTCTCAGAACACTTTGTGTACCTAAGTTCTTGGGCGCAAAACATAGTGCATGATGTATTCAGGACATGGCACATTTGGTAGCACTGGCAGACAAGAGAGAGGCTCATGACAACCATGCTTATCTATCATAACTGTTCCGCTAACATCAATATGGTCATGTGGTATCCATTTTAAATTAGAATTTCTCACCAGTTAGTTCTGCTGTTTAAGAAGCTATGGTGTAGCAGTACCTCATGGAGATTAGACAGCCATTGATATGCTTTGGGATTTAGTCAAATTGCTTGTTCATCATTTTAAAGCCCAGAATGAATAAGGCATTGTGGAATTATTCTGCTGAGGCATTATCTGTATTTTCCTAAAACTTGTGGCAGTAATTTTTGACACTACTGTTCCTAGCAATTACATTTGATTGTCCTGATGCATAACTTGTACCCAGGACAGGAGGCTACCATTGGAACAGAATACAGAGAAAAAGAATGGTTCCCAATAGGAAAGGGGGTCAGCCAAGTCTGCATTCTATCACCCTGTTTATTCAACTTGTGTGTAGAAAATATCATGCACAGAACAGGTTTAGACTCCGAGGGAGGAGGAGTGAAGATAGGAGGATGGGATACCAAAAATTTAAGATATGCAGACAGCACTACTGGCAGAAAACAACAAAGACTTAGAAAGAAAGTTAAAGAAGAAAGTGTTAAGGCTGACTTACTGTTGAACATTAAGAAAACAAAAATAATGACCACAGAGGATTTACATAAATTCAATCTAGATTATGAGGAAATTGAAATAAATTATTTTCTATTCTTTTGACCAATCATTAATCAGAAGAAAGATTGCAGTCAAGAAATCAAAAGAAGACTAGGACTGGGAAGAGCAGCTATGAAAGAACTAGACAAGATCCTACAGTGCAAAGATATAAAATGCAACACTAAAGTTAGGACTGTTCAAGCCATCGTATTTCCCATCACCATTTACAGATGTGAGAACTGGACAGGGAAGAATGCGGATAGAAAGAAAATCAACTCATTTGAGATATGATGCTGGAGAAGACTGCTGAGGATACTGTGGATGGACAAAAAGACAAACAAATGGGTCCTTGAACAGATCAAGGCTAAGGTCATTTATGTATAATATGTATACATTTGAGCTTTCGGATAATAACGAGTGTAATGTAATTTTGTTGTGTGAATAAAAATATAAACCAAAAAGAACAGATCAAGGCTGAACTCTCCTTGGAAGCCAAGATGACTAAATTGAGGCTGTGCTACTTCGGTCACATCATGAGAAGCATGTCTCACTAAAAAAGACAATAATGGTAGGAAAGGTGTAATGGGGTTTATCAATGTTACCCCTGTGCTTTACTGGAGATACCTTTAAAAACAGGTGCCAAAGAACAGTTGGCTTTAATCCCCTTATGAAAGCACACACTTAGCAGAGTTTCTGTTTAAAAATACATGCGAAGGAAAAGTGTACTGATTCCAAACATGCATGTTTAAATAGCCATCCACGCAGCAAACCGCCCCCAGTATCCACACTCTAGCATAAAATAATCAAAGTACTCAAATGTAGCTTATAAAAACATAGAAAATACTTTAATCACAAGTTTCATGTTCATCTCAATCAACATCAGGAGTAACTTGAAAATGGTAGACTAAAATAACAAAATATAACGGAAAAGCTACATCTTAAAAACTAAAATATGCAGGAGCTCTGTCTGAGAGCTCCTACCTCTTAGGATGTCATCATGGCTTCTTTTTACCTCCTGGTGTCTTTCCAGACAGAGGGAGTTAAGATACGCCTCCTTCTCTGGAAAGGCACTCACATTACATACAGGATATGATATCATCTACTCTGTTTACATTTACCATTTAACCCTTTCTGCAGTTAAACAAGTCAGCATATTGGATTGCAACTATATATCCCAACAAGGTGGAGGGCAGTAGAAAGAGAGGAAGATCGCATACCAGATAGACTCAATCAGGGAGTTCATGGTCCTAAGCCTGCAGGACCTGAGCTGAGAGGCTGAGGACAGGAGGTCTGAGAGATGTCTCATTCACAGGGTTGCCATGAGTCAAAGTCAATGTGAAGGCAGTTAACAGCAACACCAAATTCCTAGCATCCTGCAGCCATAATGGCCAGTAGCTATGCTAAATTCTGGGAGTTGTAGTCCAAGAAACGACTTTTCCAAGCTCTCATTTATCTTTATGGCAACTTAGTGTCTATTGGCCAAGATCTAGCACTGACAGAACAGTGGCTTCTGACTGCTTACTTGTTTAAGCCCTGGTATTTGGGGATTATTCACAAATCTTGAGAGCAGCCTTCCCCAAATTAGTGTCCTCCAGATGGTTTGAGCTATGAGTTATACAGTAGAGCCAGGAGGGCCTAAATACTCTGAAGATACTAGATCCTATCTGATTTTGGAAGCTAAACAAGGTCAGCACTAATTAGTACTTAGATAGGGGTCTGCCAAGGAATACCAGATGCTGTAGGCTGTATTTCAGAGGAAGGAAATGACAAACCACCTCTGAATATTCCTTGCCTAAGAAAACCCTATGAAATTAATTGGGTGGCCATAAGTCAACAGGTGACTGGAAAGCATTTACAAACACACAGTAGAGCCAGAGCTCACAGGGTTGGACCAATGGGATTGGTGGGTGGGAATACTAACATCATCTATCACACACACCCTCCCCTGTTCCCTCTGAGCTTAGCTGAAATTTAAGTAATTAAGAATCATCAGCATAACAAAAAAATTGCTTTTAGTGGAGTTAAAAAATGCTACCCACTAATGGCACTACCTTTCTGAGGTGGTGGGATTGTGTGCTCCTATAAGGCAAGAGCCTATGCTGAGGGCAGCAGTACTGCTGGTAGGATTTCCCATGTCAGACACACTTTTGCTTAGGAACCAGACTACATGTGCCAAACAACTACTGGGCAGCAACAGTAGTGGGAGTGACACTGGTGGAGGATCTCAGAGACAACAGCAAAGGCACCGTAGCTAATGCTTTTCAGTACTGTACAGAAGGAGGCATGGAAAACCTCCTTTTGAATATCTTTTACCATGAAAACCCTATGATGAGACAATCCAAAATGAAACAAGGGATAGTGCCAGAAGATGAAACTCCCAGGTCAGACGGCACTCAATGAACTACTGAGATACTGCAGAGGACAACTACAAGTCTCTCTCCCTCTCTGGCTTTTCTTCGCAAACAAAGATTCAGGAAGGACTCTACAAGTAGTGCTGTGGCTAATGAGGCAACTGGATTCAATCTGAAAGGATGTTGAGCTATTGATGTGTTCAGGAGTGAAAGTTTACATAACTTTAAAGTAGACAATGAAGACATTGAAATAGTTTAAGATTTTCCATACCTTGGCTCAGACATTAATCAGAATGGAGACTATAATCAAGAAATCACAACAAGACTAGGACTTGGAAGGGCAGCTTTGAAGGAACCAGACAAGATCCTGAAGTGTAAAGATATATCATTGAATACTAAATGTCCATGCCATTGTATTTCCAGTTTCTGTGTATGGTTGTGAAAACTCGACAGTAAAGGAAGTTTATAGGAAAAAAATCAACTCATTTGAGATGTGGTGCTGGAGAAGAGTTCTTTAGATACAGTGGACTGCTAGAAAGACAAATAAGTGGGTCCAAGAGCAAATCAGGCTGAAGTCTCCCTGGAAGCCGAGGTGACTAAACCCAGACTGTCAGAGTTTGGACATATCATGAGAAGCTAGAAAAGACTCACTAGAAAAGACAATAATGCTTGGTAAGGTAGAAGGAAGTAGGAAAAGAGGAAGACTGCATTACTGATGGATGGATTCAATCAAGGAAGCCATGGCCCTGAGTCTGCAAAACTTGAACAGAGCTATTGCGGATCAGTTGACTTGGAGGTCTCTCACTCATATGATCACCATAAGTTGAAGTTGACTTGATGGCAGTTAAAAACAACAGAAAAATGGTAGAACTGTTTAGTTGGCATGGATCAACCCAAATGTCTGAATTTTTGTACTCTCCATAGAGGTGTTGATATGTGGACTGTAATGATGAAAATGTGGTACCGTAGTTTAAAATTAATCACCACACAACTATACACAGCTCCAAGCATTCCTTACCATTGGCTTTGCTGACTGGGACTGATGGAGTCTGAAGTCTGAGATACCTGGAGGACACCAGGCTGTGGAAGGCTGATTTAGAAGAATTGCTTGGCCACACTGTTATGACTGGAAAAGATTTCCTTATCACTTTTGAATCTGTTCCATTCAGAGGTTTGAAGTACGGATGTAGAGAAAACAGATCTGCCCTGAAGACTAGTTCTGAAGTGTCAGCTTGCAAATCACAGAAATCCAACCCTGCTCCCCAAAGTTTGTCTTTTGCACTTCCAAGAATTAAATATCTGCAATTAACTTTAACCCTTGGCTTGAAGAGTAAGGACATTATCACACCAGCCTCATGTCTCGTGGCAATCACGTTATTAAAGGAAGTGGGAACATACCAGTTGTAAAACCTTTATTATTATCATACCTCTCTTCATTTGTGCGACTGTGCTCCTTTGGCAACCCACTGGTGCCATAGGTCCTTTTGCTTCAGTTCCAGGATGACTGTAGTCATGCGGCATGAGGAGGCCTGATTCTCCTCCTCTCTCCTTTTCGCTTTGGAATAGCTAGTGGGAAAGGGAGATGGGGGAGAGGAGGAGAATTAGGCCCCCTCATGTCATGTGACTGCCATCATCCTGGAACTGAAGCAAAGGGCCTTATTGCACCAGCAGCAGCAGCAGAACAATAGCGATTTTGGCAGGTATTGACAGGAAAACCCTGTCAATACCTGCCAAAATCGCTATTGAAAGTGACACAACAGTAATGATTAGCATACGAAGCAGCAACAGGATAGCCACAATGCCATCTGATAAGTTCTGGCCAAATTCATTACTATCCTGCTGAAATGCCGCATTAGCAGCCTCACGTGATGAAGTTCTAAGTGCTGTACCTCTGAGTCCTGCTTCTGCTCTAACTCTGCTACAATAAAGTTAATTCCTGACAGTTTTAACTTTTAAGAAGTTTCCCCAAAAAGGGCTAACACTCTAGGACCTCAAATTTTACCACAATAATGGATTTAAAGCCATTTAGCTGGATGTGCATTTAGAATTTATGATACTACACATGATGAAGTTCCTTCATTTCAAATTGCTTTGATCCTGACAAAACCCGTTTCTTGTGCTCCTTGCTGTATCTGAACAAATTACAGACCCATGCATGGTCAGGCAGCCAGAGAAACCAAACTCCACTGTATTTTCATGCATTCTAGCCTGACTTAGCCCTATGTTAACCAGGTATCTGCAGGAATCACTGGTGGATAGATGGCCAGGTCCTCACAGGCTATTGACTGGTCAATTTTCACTCTTCTTTGTGTTAGCTCCCAGAAACCTCGTTTGACTGGTAAATAACAAAGGCACGACAACCTCATCATCTTAATTACCTGCAAGCTGATTTGATCAGTTAAATTAATATTCGTTAACCAGCTGTATATTTTGTTTTGCTTCAACACCAGGTATTTCTAAGCTTCTGCCCTGTATCAAGTGGAAGAACAATGGAACAGCTACAGATAATTATGGGTCAGTCTGGATTCACAGTCTGAGGACAACTTTTAGGCCCAAAATACAGGGTCAACACGAGAAGCTAGGTCCAAAATGAGTGCAGACAGAAATGCGTGCACTATGGTGTTTACCACACAGAGGTCCAAAGATGCAATGATTTTGTCATGTAAATGATGGATTCATGTCTGTTTTGCACCACATGTATCAGCCCATTCCGGAACAGAGGCAGAAGAACAAGAGAGTTTAGTGCTTTTTGCGCACTACATTGGCGTTCTCTGCCCCACCTTCCCGTCATTTTTCCATTTCTGCATCAGTCTCCTCCTTCCCACGTCACTTCCTCGCGTGAATGTGTGCATGTGCGATCTTGTTGATCTATCTGTGTTTGTGTTTGGATTTCGTGCAATCTCGCGATACTTTGGCCTCTGCCCGGGATTTTCCACAAGTAGTGCATGCGTACTTAGCACCGTGGATGTAGTTGTGATATGACTGAAGCATTTTCAGGGCATGCTATTTCCATGTTAAATATGCCCGTCAGTTGCTTTCATTGATCGACTTTGTTTGCCTTATCCCAAGGCATCACACTAAAATTTGAAAATTAAAAGCAGCACCAGGATGTCTGTGTTGGATGTGTCAGGTCTCAACGAAATGGCCACCAGAAGTTGAACTGGGAAGACTGGAGGGGTGGAGAGACTAATGAGCAGACTAATCACGCCCTCGCGTGATCACATGATGAAGAGAAGCCAGAACAAGCATGCAATTTCGTACCATGTGGTGTTATGGTGGGAGTTTTGAGTGATTAATGGCTATTGATGGGGGGAAATTGTCAATAGGTTGTAGCACACCAGAAATTGAACAGAGACAGAGGGAACACTGAATACATACAGCGTTGTGTGGGCCGCGAAAATTCAACCAAACACTGAAGTGCTTTCACGACAGAAAAAAGCCTTGTGTGGTGAACACCTTAGAAATGCTACATAGTCAGGGGATACACACAGAAGGCCTGCAAAGACCTTCCACCAGCTCTGTATACCTAGAACTGAAGGCTTTTAAGCTATAGGCCATTGGTGTTACCTGAGGAATTTGTCTACTCACAAATAATATCCTGTTCCTTTACTCACACAGGACTTGTCTACACTGGCCAGAATACTCTACCTTCCAACCAGAATATTCTACCGTATATTACGACGTATAAGATGACTGGGCATATAAGACGACCCCCCAATTTTCAAGTAAAATTATAGAGTTTGGCATATATTCGCCATATAAGACCACCCCCCAGTTTGGCTGGCTGGCTGGCTGGGGGAGCCTTGTCAGCTGATTCTCTTTGTTTCCCATCTCACGAGGATCTCCTTGTGAGTTGGGAAAGTGAACAGGATCAGCTTGCAGGGCTCTCCCAGCCAGCCAGCCACTACATTCGCCCCTCTCTTCCACCTTCGGTTGCTCCCCAAAGGGGGTGAAGGCAGAGGAGGGGGCTGAATGAACCCGGTTTGCCTCGGCCACCGCCCATTCCCTCCGACTTCGTTCCCTTTGCGAAGGGAATGAAGACGGAGGTGATGGGCAGCGGCCGTGGCAAACCATGGCATTCGCCCCTCTCTTCCACCTTCCAGTCACCCTTGACTCGAAGGTGGAAGAAAGGGGAGAATATACCCGGTTTGCCTCGATGGCTGCCCATTCCCTCCATCTTCCTTCCCTTTGCGAAGGGAAGGAAGACGGAGGGAACGGGCAGCCACCAAGGCAAACTGTGGCATTCGCCCCTCTCTTCCACCTTCCAGTCAAACTTGACTCGAAGGTGGAAGAAAGGGGCGAAAATACCCGGTTTGCCTTGTCCGCCCCCCTTCCCTCTGGATTCACCCCTTTCTTCCACCTTCCAGGAAGATGAAAGAAAGGGGTGAACATACCCGGTTTGCCTCGGCCGCCGTGCGGATTTGGCCACAAGGCTACCAGCCCGGTTTACTTCTGAGGAGATTATCACACTACACTATTACAGTGCTATTATTCCACTTTAACTGCTCTGGCTGCCTCATGTGGCATCCTGGGATTTGCAGTTTAGGGAGGGGCATTTAGCATCCTCAGCCAGAGAGCTCTTAGGCCTCACTAAACTACAAACTACAAACCCCAATTTCCCACAGGAGGCAGCTACAGCAGTTAAAGTGGAATAATAGCGCTATAACAGGGCCAAGTCTTGCAGCAGGCAAAAGCAAACCCTGGACAACTTCTGGCCCCCGGCGGGCAAAGACACAAGAGGCAGCAGCGGGGGTGGCTCTTTTTACTGAGAGAAGGGGGTGAGTCCAGCGCCCTTGAGCTGGATCTCCCAGCGCTTGCCCCGCGGGTTCAGCACCTCGCCCAGGTAGATGGCAGCGCCGTTGCCCAGCTGCCCAGTGAAACTTCCGAACTGGTGGCTGCAGTAGCAGTGGGCGGCGGGCTCCACTCTGGGCAGGACCTGGTTGCTGCTGAAGTAGAGTGCCGCCTCGGCCTCCTCCTCCAGCGCCCAGGGTTCCCTCAGGCCCAGCAGTGAGAGCGCCAGTAGGGAGAGCGCCACCAGCTGCGGGCTTGCCACCGGCGTTGGCTGCACCTGCGAGAAACAGGCACCCGCCATGGGCCGAGGCATGTTCTCCTCGCTCGGGTCTAATGGCAGAGCCCACAGCGCCCGGTTGTCAAAGCAAAGTGCCCCCAGCCACTGCGGAGCCTCGCCCGGCACAGCAGCAGCAGCAGCAGCTGTGCTCGACGCCGAGGCCTCTATTCTGGCCCACAAAGGTGAGGCGACTGCGGATGGTGGGAAGAAGAAGAAGCTCGATCTCCTATGTGTTCGTTCCCTTTGGAAGGGAATGAAGATGGAGGGAAGGGGGGGCGGCCCTTGCAAACCACTGGATTCGCCCCTTTCTTCCACCTTCCAGGAAGATGGAAGAAAGGGGCGAACGTACCCGGTTTGCCTCGGCCGCCACTCGAACTCCTGTGTGTTCGTTCCCTTTGGAAGGGAATGAAGACGGAGGGAATGGGCGGCGACCATTGCAAACCGCTAGTTGCAAACCATTGCAAACTGCTATACCCGGTTTGCCTCATCTGCCCCCCTTCCCTCCGTCTTCATTCCCTTCACAAAGGGAATGAAGATGGAGGGAATGGGCGGCGGCTGCTGCAAATTGCTGGATTCGCCTCCTTATTCCACCTTCCAGGAAGATGGAAGAAAGGGGCGAACGTACCCGGTTTGCCTCGGCCGCCACTCGAACTCCTGTGTGTTCGTTCCCTTTGGGGAATGAACACACAGGAGATCGAGCAGCGGCCATGGCAAACCGCAAGGTTTGCTCCCCTCCTCTGTCTTTGGTTCCTCCCCAAAGGGGGAGAAGGCAGAGGAGGGGGGTAAGAACCAGTAAACACTTTGCCTCACCCACCCACCCGATCACCTGCCTCTTTGCTCTGTTTGCGAAGGAAGCGAAGAGGCAGGAGATCAGACGGCGCGTGAAGCGAAGTGTATCCGGCGTATAAGACAACCCCCAATTTTGGAGGATATTTTTGGGGGTTCAAAGGTCATTTGATATGCCAGAATATACGGTAACCCTGGAGCTCACCGAGATCCTCCCTGTTACTATGATGAAATGGGCAGAAGTCTGCACACACATGCTGGCCTGTATCAGTGGGTGCCTCCCCCTCTGTCGTGCGCCACACTCCCTGAAGCTGTGAAGGAGGCCCTCAGCATGTGATCAAGGTTGGTCATGTGCAGGCGACCTTGGTCACGTGCTGGGTGCCACCTTCTTGGCTTCAGAGAGACACTAGTGCTATTGGTGTTAGCATCCAGTGATAAAGGCCGGTGTGCAGGTATGGACTCCTGCATTCCTGTGCCGCACCCATCCAGGTTTTCCAGCACAACACAGGTTTTCCCAGGGGTTATCTTAAAATGTTTTAAATGAGTTTACCCTTGTTTCCCTCAGACTTGCTTAGGACTGCCTGGAGGTGTGTCGTTTGGACTGCAGGGCTCCAACACAGGGGAAGTCAGGGTAAATTGCCTCTTTAGACAAACATACAGATAACTCCTTCATAGGTATGGCACTTCTAGCTCTGATGGCCAGCTGAGCTTGAATCTTCAGGTGTCTGTGTTCTGTCAGGCAACCTCTGCCACTCTGTTATTCAGAGAGGAGATTATCCATAGATCAAGAGGGATATTCAACTTTCATATTCCTCCAAAGCCCTTGCTATTCCTAAATGTTTCATGTGTTGTAGCATGGGCTCCTCCTTTCTGATGTTTAACTTGGAAACCTCAGGATCAGGGGTCCTCAGCTGCTGATCCTCTAGCTGTTTGTATTTCAAATACCAAAAGCCTCTGCCACCATGTTCAATGATGATGGATTCTGGAAACTGCAGTCCAAAACCTCTAGAGGATGAAAGGTTGAAAACCACTGTTCTAGATTATTGTCCAATGGAGAGTCATCCAGTAGCAAAAGGACAGCTTCTCTCTGCTTGGGTCTACTGAATTGGAAAATAGAGTTTATTTGGTTCTTGACCTCATTCATTTATAAAATTACAAGGTTGCTAGGTAGTTAAGAGATACACACTCTGGTATAGCTACTATACACTCACATACCACTCACAGAGTTTATAGGAAACTCTGAAAAAGGGCTCCATTAGTTTCCAGTTATATGAGCAGGCTAAGAGTTATTGCTAACACATGAATGATGATGGCACTATCTTTGGAATATAAACAAAGAGTGTTCTATAGCCTGTCCTATCTTGCAGGGTTGGGGTTCAGACACATTCTATGGCACAGGAGTTAAGAAGAAAGTCAACATCAGTCTGAACCAGTTTGTGGCAAAGACCACAAGATATCTCCAAATTTCATGAACTTTTATGGTGCTGATATAATATAACCACTGTAGAGATAATCAGCCATTAAGAGAGCTGGAGGTACATTCTGCTCTCAGAGAACATTCAGCATTCATTACAGGCAGCACTGAGGGGGCTGAGTTGTTTACAACCCAGCTGCTCATGAGTCATCAAAGTGCTTAGCAAAAAAAAAAAACACCTAACATCACTCTGCATCACACGAATCTAGGTTTCTCTTCCTTTGTTGCCTTGTTTTTTTTTAAATGGATGCAGTGTTAGTAAAAAGATGTAGACTTCAGTCATTTAAAAATATTATTGACCTGTTTCAGAGGTACATGTATTCGGCATGTTGATACACAAATGTTTGAAGGAGAAAAATTCAACATCAAAATAAACTAAAGATATTTAAAATGTAAAGGATCTACAAGTTTTCTAGAGAAATGTTCAACTTGGGTGTCCATTCTATCGTGGTTATAGTTGGGGGGAAAAAGTCCAAGAATATTATATCCATAGTTTCAGTCAGTGATGATGAGTTGCCACATTGTTTTCAAAGACATTGAGTCTCTCCAAAATCTTAGATTTTTCTGGGTGGATGCAAGTCAGAGATGTTGCCTTTCATGTATTCGTTGGGGTGGGGAGAAGTGTTTCCATAAATTGATTTCAACTGTCTGACTCTATTGACATATTTGTTTTACTAGAACATTTTTGGCTTCATTCACTTTTTAATGCATAGTCAATCTAATCTGGGCCAATTATTTATCTTTCGTTTTAATCTGGAGTCCTCAGATGTTCAGAGGGAAGTAATCCAGAGTTTTGGCATGTAGTGCCACCAATGGGCTTATGACACTCAACTACTTCTCCTTTCTAACTAAACCCAAGGAAGCTGTTTTAGTTCTGAATCAATAACTGGTATTAGTAATGAACTGAACGAGGGCAAACAAATGGAAGCTTAATCCAGACAAGATAGATGTGTTCCTGTACAGTTGAAAGGTAGATCAGGCAATAAGGATTCAGTTTATGCTGAGTGGGATTACATTCCTCCTGAAGGTTTAAGTGTGCCGTTTCAGTGGAGTCCTGGATTCAGCCCTGAGCCCTGGTTCTGTAGTAGCCCAAAGTGTGGCTGTATAGTTAACGCCAGTGCACTATCAGTACTCATTCCCAGAGACATTTGATTTGGTTATGATTACAAATGCTTTAGTTATAGATTACTGTAATGTGCTATGCTTGGGAACACCTTTGTAAAACATTCACCTGGCTCAAAGGGCTGAAGCGGCGTAGTGGTTAAGTGCCAATCCTGCAGCCACAACGTTGCAAGTTTGATCTCAAGTTCAATCCCAAGGGCTCCAAGGTTCACTCAGCCTTCCATCCTTTCATAGGTCCATAAAATGAGTACCTGGTTTGTGGGAGCAATTAGCTAACACACATTGGAAACGGCTTAATGCAGTGTAGATGTGTAAAGTGATATCGCTTAACAATTTGTAAGCCATTCTGAGAGCCTTTGTAGCTGAAGAGCGGGGTATAAATACCTAAATAAATAAATAAATAAAGGTTGGACTGTTAACCAGGGGCTGGTCACAAGAAGCGCATAACTTGAATGTTACAACAACTGCACAGGCTATTAGTTTGTTTCTAGGTTATAGGTTATGGCCTATAAAGCCCTATCTGGCTTGGGTCCAATCCATCTGAAAGATTGTATTCTCCCATATGACCCTGTCTGAGCTCTGAGATCTTGGGAGGAGGAGATCTTGCTCTTGGTTACACCATCCTCAGAAGCATGCTTGGTGGAGATGTGACAAAAGGCCTTCTTGGTGGCTGTTTCTGGGCTACTTCCCTGTTTATCCCTCCACTTGTAGGGAAAGACTTTTTGATTCAGACAGACATTTGACAACTGGCTGGTTGTAGAGGAAAGGGCTTTTTTATAGACTGCTATTGTGCTTTCCCCCCTAAATGTATGCCTTTTAAAACTATTTTTAGTGAAAAAGTGTTTTATTATTATACTCTCTTTAAATAATACAATAATTTTGCCATGTTTTTACTTTTACCTACTTTTATCCGTACGTGTTTTACTTCTTGTTGTGAAACATCTTGGCTTTAATGCCTGAGAGAATACTAGTATATGAATCAAATCAAAGTCCCTCCCAGACCAAGCAAACACAGCCAATGTCAGGGATAATGGGTGCTCTAGTCCAAAACATCTGGAAACCTCCATGTTGGAAAAGGATTAACAGAAGTGCTAAGGGAAAATCTGGAGATCAGTAGTGGAGAAGGAAGGATTTTTAAGCAAGTTATTCAAAATGAAAACAGGATGAGTACCACACAATGACAGAGCTTTGCTCTCTTGTACTTTATAGGATCTGTATGTCAAGTAAGTAGAATGCAACATAAATGCTAGCTGTACAGAGTGGGGTTATTATATATTCCATAGTTCTTCTTGGTTGTCTCTGTGAATCCACACAAGTGGGTTTTATGTGCCTGCACAGAAAACAGCTTCGGAAAATTCTAGAACTCTTACATAAGCCATTTTGGCGGTAACTCAGCCCACTCTCCTGTGCCCTATATAGGCAAGGTTCCCACCTAAATGCCTCAGTTCCTTTCTTTCTGTTCCATTTGCTGCAGCTAGGAACTTTTCTCAAACTCTTCATTCTCTTTTTACCTCATTTTCACAGTTTTTGGACAACTGACTGTTTTTTTACTACTCTTTGGTGTTGTTTGCCCTCAGAATTTTGACTTTGGACTGTCTTGGACGTTGCCTATGGATTTCCCCTTTGGTTTGTTATTACCGGATTTCGGCCTAACAGGTCTATCCTTTTTTTCTCATAATGTCCTCCTCTGGCTTTTTCAAGCACTGTGAGGACTGTGGGAATAAAATGCCTGAAACAAATGGGCACGCTAAATGCCTGATCTGTCTTGGCAAAGGGCACAATGTGATGACTTGCCATTATTGTAAGCCATTCATGCACCAGGCCGGGTGGAACAGGGAGGCCAGTCTCAAACAATTCTTGTATGAGCATGCCCTAACTTCAGAGCCTTCATCCACTTTGAAGGTTTTGTCTGCCTCTCATGAGTTGAGGTGGGGAGCATCACTGCCTAGACTGGTGGCTTCTACTTCTACTGCTAGGATTCGGTTGGTATGATCTGTGGATCTGAACACTTCGGGTTCGGTCGATACCAGTACTGAAGTCTCAACATTCTACCAAGCACTCCAAGAAGAAGGATAAGAAGAAGCACCAGGATATGTCACCTCCGTCTTTGATGGTATCGTTGGTTCCGACAGCTTCTGCAGTTAGACCTTTATCTCCCTGAGAGTCCAGCCCAAGGCAGGTTCCTGTCCAGTCAGGTTTAGAGAAGTCGACCATGGTTTCTTCTGGAGGTCTTCTTAAATCCACAGAGGTCCAGGTGGCAGCAGCCACCAAGGTCCAGGAGCCCCTGAGAAGTGTTCTCCTCTGCAGAATTTGTTGTTGCATTTGTGTGACTTATGTTATGTTCATTCAATCTCCCATCACTATAGAACCTTCTTGTAAAAGGAACCCAGTTCATTGTCTTTACTAGAGTTATTCATCCCAAAATCATGACTCACCCTTTAATATTTTTCTTAAATTAGGAATTTACAAGTGTGGCTTGAAGCAAAACAAAGCATGTGCTTCATTACCTGTCTTGGCATGTCCTTCTCTAACATACTTTATTCCATCTCCTCTCTCTTCTACTTTTCTGTCTTGTTTCAAAGAGACATGTGTTTAGCATGCTTATACATAATGTTTGAATGAGAAAAATACAATATCAAAATGATTTTAAAAAAACCTAAAAATGTAAAGGATCCACAAGCTTTCTAGAGAAATGGTTGACTTGGAGGTCCATTCTATTGTGGTTACAATCAGGAAGAAAGTCCAAGAATGTTTGTCTCTCCAGTTTCATCAGTGATGATGAGTTGGCACACTAATGTTTTCATAGATGTTAGCGAAATTAAGACACTTCATCTTATTTCCCCTCCTTTACAGTTCTCTGTTTCTGTCTCCCATGTGACATTTAACATATTGGGGTAACACTGGCAGTGATGATTAAAATTAAATAACAATTCTGCATTTAATCATTTAATTAAATAAGCAGTTCTGCATTTAAAGATATACACACACACACACACACACACACACACACACATATATATAATTCTCTTGGGTATGTTGCCTTTTGCAGTGTGCTGATTGGCTGCTCAGGAAACACACCCAGCCAATCACCACCCACATGCAAATTCCCTCTCCACCTCACAATACACTCCTGCCACTCAGTCTGTGGCCCAGATTGGCACCCAGGCATTAAACTAGCGGCCGTGGTGGTGGCAACAGGCTGGCTGTGAGGGGACCCAGGCAGTCAACTGGCTGTGGCAGTGGCAGAGCAACAGAGTGAGTCACCCTCAGCAATTCCAGGAAAAGTGTGGAATGCTGAGAAGGAGAAAGAGGAATGTAAAAATCCACTGGCCTAAAAAAACCAAGCAAAATCTATTTTTTGGAGGAGTTTTTCAATGGTGTATAGTATGCCAGGTCCACCTAGTGTTAGTATATTCTTCATATAATTTTTCCACTAGCCTCACTGTCTTCAGTATCACCTTAACCATGTATATTGTATATATCTCTGGAATTCTTCGTAACACTTTATGCATCCAGTGGAGTGGGCTCTGGTCTATGAAAACTCATGTGACAATACATTTGTCAGGTATGTGTGCAGTGCTAGAGTTTGAGAGGATGTTGCTATTGCATGATGTACAATCAGAATTCCTTTTAAAAACCCTTCTGGAAATGATCCCAGGGTACCCTATAAAAAAATTGGAAATGAAGGCTGTAAAAACTTTGAAAAGTTTTTCATGTAGCTATGGAAGCTAAATGAAAAGGTGGAGCCTCTTGTTAACTGCCCTCAAGTTGATTTCAACTCATGGCGACCCCATGAATGAGACATTTCCAAGACCCCCTGTCTTCTACTGCTCTGCTCAGGTCTTTCAGGTTCAGGCCCATGGCATCTTTGATTGTTGTGTGTGGTCTTCCTTTCGTTCTTTCCCCCTCCACCTTTCCTAGCATTTATTGACTTTTCCAGTGAGATGTGGTTTCTCATGATACGACCAAAGTACAACAGCCTCAATTTAGTCATCCTGGCTTCCAGTGAGAGCTCTGGCTTGATCTGTTCTAAGACCCATTTGTTTGTCTTTTTGCCCATCCACAGTATCCTCAGCGCTCTTCTCCAACACCACATTCCGAATGAGTTGATTCTCCTTCTATCAGCTTTCTTTCACTTTCCAGTTCTCACATCCGTACATGGTGATGGGAAAGGTGACGGCTTGAACGATCCTGACTTTAGTGCTCTGTGTTATATCTTTGCATTTTATGATCTTGTCTAGTTCTTTCATAGCTACCCTACCAGACCTAGTATTTTTCTGATTTAGGTTGAGGCAATTGCTAAGATAATTTTACTTCATTTGTTATGAAACTGTATCCTATGAAATTTCTTCATTTCTTCATGTAATGGGGGTCATGCCAATTTGTTATGGTCTGAATGGTCCTAAAACAAACTGATGTGAATTAAAGGGTAAATGTGGCAGTGCTGTTAGCACATAATGTTCAGATCAGTGAGTGCCTATGGTATAACCATGGGATGCTTTGGGAAGGCTTGTCAGAACTGCTATATTATCTCTTGTTTG
Source organism: Gambelia wislizenii (assembly GCA_030847615.1). Taxonomy (NCBI): domain Eukaryota; kingdom Metazoa; phylum Chordata; class Lepidosauria; order Squamata; family Crotaphytidae; genus Gambelia; species Gambelia wislizenii. The sequence continues at coordinate 281,278,664 of JAUMIR010000001.1, read as the reverse complement.
TAACAGTGTGGTTTTGCTGTCAACTTTGCTTCTGGGTGCATATGATCCTGACTACATTTTTCTGGCTTCACCCTGGTATATTAGGACTTTAGAATGATGTGAAGTCTTAATAATTCCTTTAAATCCATCTTAATACAAACAGCAGACTGCATTACAGTCATCATTCCCTGCAATGTCTCACCTCCCCCCCCCTGCTGTTTTGAGTTATTTTTGCTTCATATCTACTCTGAAGAAGAGTTCTAATGAACTCAAAAGCTGGCACACTATGTGGTAATTTTTGGTTGCCCCTTATAAAGATGGTGTTCTCTAATCTGTTGCATGAAAGTGATCAAGTAAACCACTGGAGGTCACTATTGGTTCATGCTAATGTGTCTAGCGTGGCACTTATCCAACAGAACAAAGCTTCTCCCATGCATACATTAATTTGTGGGTAGCATTTGCTTAGTCTTCCTCCAAAGTGGGGCAGGTGTTAATGTTCTTACAAAGGAGAACCAACTCCATCCTATGTGCATTTGAATCTACTTGTGACTACAGCTGGCAATGAAACAGGTATTTGCTTTGCTGCCATGCTGGGCACTTTGATGGATTTAATCATATGCACGTGGGCTTCTGAATGGAAAAAAAACATGAGAAGATATCAGTTTAGTTTAGCACACTCCCTCCCTCAGAAGAGTATTTCATGTGTTACATATCTAATTGAATATATATTCTGTGGCCTGAAATCAATTGCTAGTCTCATTAGAGGTGACTCAATGGGAGCTTGGTAATTCAGCACTTATAAAATTCTGTGGATACAATGGGTCTGCTCTAATTGGGACTAGAAATTATAATTAAGCTGATCTTCTCTTCAGTGTTCCAGCTGATATAGTATAGTAGTAGTATTAGATCATACTCTCTCTCTCTCTCTCTCTCTCTCTCTCTCTCTCCTCACAATCGTCAGTATTCCATAACCAGCAAGCACCCTCAGTCTTTGCTGGGCTCTTTGAGGATGAGGTTTCCTGTTGCTTTAGAAATTTTCCCCAGATTTTCTTTTTGGGCAGAGGATTTCACACACACACACATCTCCTCCTCTGTTTTGAGGTTTGGGTATGAGTGTCATTAACTTTGTAGCCCAAAGAGTAAACCATCTGTGCTGGACCAGGAGGTATGAGTAGTCTTGGAGAACCGCAAAGATTTTCAGAGTACCCCCCCCCCAAAAAGTCTGGGGAAAATTACTAAAGCAACAGGATACTGAATCCTCAAAGAGCCCAGCAAAGACTGAGGGTGCTTGCTTGTTATGGAATATTGACGATTGTGAGGAGATATACAGTGAATACACACACTACACAGTTATAGCAGTTTGGTATCACTTTTAAGAGTTGTGGCATCCTGGAATTTGTAGTTTGCTGAAGGACTTAGACTTCTCTGTTGTAGTTCATGGGAGTGCACTCGAACTCTCTAACAGAGGACTCAAACAATTGGAGATTTTCAGACTACACTGTTATAGTGTTACTATTCCACTTTAACTGCTCTGGCTTCCTCCTGTGGAATTCTGGGGTTTGTAGTTTAGTGAGGCCTAAGAGCTCTCTGGCTGGGAGTTGCAAATGCCCCTCCCTAAACTGCAAATCCCAGGATTCAAGAGGAGGCAGCCATAGCAAATAAAGTGGAATAGTAACACTATAACAGTGTTGTCTGAAAATCGTTCTAGATTGTATTGTTAAAGCAGTTTGACAGCACTTTAACTGTTGGAATCCCATCCTGAGATGTTCTGGAATTTATAGTTTGATGAGGTACTTAGAATTCTTTGCTGGAGTATTCTTGTGCTCCCTAGTAGCACACTCTGGTCTAGAGCAGTGCACTTTCTGTGGCAGAGAATTCTAAGCCCCTTACCAAACTACAAATCCCAGGATTCTTTAGGATGGAGCCATGGCAATTAAAATGGCATCTAACTTCTCTAATAGTGTACTACAGATACACTTTAAAGTGGAGGTGATTCACCTTATTTGGAAAGAGGGGGGCAAAAATCTCCAAAAACTACACAGGAAAAACCTTTGTGGCTTTCTCTGAATTTTAAAAAACAATGCGTCGAAATGTGCATTAGCGCTTGTTAGGACAACTGATTCGCATTGCTATGTATTCTCGGAAAGGGTGGAACTAGAGAGTGGATTGGTTGGACATGCATTGAGGGGGTGGCTTTCTGGCAAGGAAGTGGCCAGAAAGCACCATTTTAGATTTTCATCTTAGCGATTGTGTGCTTTTTTTCTGCATTGAAGTGCCCAAATAATTTTTTAAGCAGAAGGTTCCACATGCACACCTTTGCTTTAAAGTTAAAAAAAAAATACTGTGCAGTGGCGGCAACATGTGGAGAATAATAACACACTAATTTACTTGGCTGCCATCTTGATTCATGGGCGTGTGCAAACCTAGATAGTTTTGCATACTATCGTGTTTGCCAAAATACCATGGACACAAAAGAACACTACTGTGAATTTGCATTAATGCTCAGGAATCAGCATTACATCCTCTCGTCTAGGCAAATCCTCTGTCTCTCTCTTCAATTCAGTATTCATGTTAGCCATAGGTGACAACAGAATAGAATAGAATATAATCTTTATAATCTTTACCAGCACAGGTAAAAGGTGACAACAGAAGATGGAGAACAGTATAAAAGATTGAGACAAAAGAATCCAAGACATATCAATTACCATAAAAACCTACACCTAAAAAGGTGAAACAATTAGTAGACAATAGACATGGTAGTAGATGATAGTAGACAATAGATAGTAGACATGATGGCATAGAAGGCTGCATCATGATACATGGTGTTGTGACAGATGGGGTGGAAAACGGTACTATCATATATATTTTGCCTTCCAGTCTTACACATTTTGCATTCCAATGCTTCACATTGCAGGTGACATACACATTCAAAAAACTAAAATGCATTAAAATCTCATGCTTATTAAGTCCTTTTTTCTGAGTTTAAAAAACAGGAATCATGACTGTGAGCCAATTATAAATTAATATGGAATTAGTTCAGCTCTCTCTATGTGATATCCTCATTGAGTGGTACAGCTTTGTTTTTCATACTGTTATCTCGGAGAGTTCTGGAGACTACTGGCCTTCCTTTGCAGTGTGGGGTCATAGGAAAGTGTGTGTGTGCAGAAAAATGTACACTTAGCTCAGTAGTGACAGTTATGAGACCCATTTTAAAATCAAAGTAATCCCCCAGCAAAATACTGAGATTCTATGGTAAACGTACAAGTGTTCTTTGGCAAATGTGGAAAGGACGTGAAAACCATAGATCGAACAAGACACTTCTTCTGTGGTGCTACAGTGTGACCTGGTGCAGTTCAGCCTCTCCACAAACCTCAGTGCTGCCACTGCACCTTTTGATGTGTAACACCATTGCCTGCCTATTCCAAGTTGCTGCCATGTTTGAAAGGTGCTTATTCTGTTTTCCAGGTGCATTAACAACATGGTGCATTATGGACTCTCATCTTCTCTTTTAAAAAAGCAACCCTAATGAAGCACCAGAAGCCAGCTTTAACATTTACCCAAAGGATATCCCTGAGTCTGAGGTTCCCTATCAGGGCAATTTCAGCTACCATGTGGGGCCAAAGAGCTGACGGTTGCTTGATCGCTGCAGTATTTGGATTTTTCAGAACAACACTCATAATGGATTTGGCCTGTTTTTCACTTCTTGTCTTTGAAAACAACTATCTTATTTGCTTCCCTTGGTATGGAAAAGAAATATAACCAAAATCGCTAATAATCTGCAGATTAGTCCATGAGACAACAAGGTTAGATGTTACATGGTTTGATTGTTTTGATGATTGTTCTGTCATTATGTTATAAGCGGCTTTTAAAAGCCAGTGGTGATACTTCACACTTCAGTAGCAGAGAGAAACAAGGAACAAAGATAGGGGCAAGATTTGCAACAGTGTTTAACAGCCAAAAATGTCAGATATTTAGGATTAAATTGCACAATTTCATGGTATTTGTTGTGGTTACATTTTATACCTCCTAGGAATTATACCTCCTAGGAATTATACCCACCAATGGCATTATCTTTCCGTAGTGGCAGGATTGCATGCTCTTGCAAGGCAAGAGGTTATGCTGATGCTAGCAGTGCTGCTGGTAGTCTCCCATGTCAGACAGGCTTTTTGATGAGGAGCCAGACTGAATGTGCCAATCATCTACCGGGCAGCAGCAGCAGTAGTGGGTGACACTGGTGGAGGATCTCAGAGACAATGGCAATGGCACCATAGCTAATGTTTGTTAGTGCTGCCCAGAATGAGGCATGGTAAACCTCCTTTTGAATATTGTTTACCAGGAAAACCCTATGACGAGACAATCCAAAATGGAACAAGAGATAGTGCCAGAAGATGAAACTTCCAGGTCAGATGGCACTCAGTGGGGAAGGGCAGAGGACAACTACAAGTAGTACTGTGGCTAATGATGCAACTGGACTCAAGCCAAGAGGACATTCAGCTGTTGATGTGCTCAGAGGTGAAAGGAAAGGCTGCACAACACATATTATAGGAACATGTGACATGAGAAGCATGAGTCAGGGGAAGCTAGACACAGTAAAACAAGAAATGGAACATTAAACACTGCAATACTTGGAGTGAGTGAGCTAAAGGCGACAGAAATGGGGCGTTTTGAGTCAGATAATTGCGCAGTGTTTTACTCAGGAAATGAAAATCTAAGAAATGGGGTGGCATTCATAGTGAGGAGAGATGTAGCAAAAGCAGTCAAAGGATATAACACAAAGTTTGACCAAATCGTATCAATAAGACTTCAGAGAAAACCCATCAATATTACCACAATCCAACTTTATGCTCCAACTAAAGAGGCAGAAGAAGAAGAAATTGAAAGATTCTGTGTTGGAGACCAGGAAGAAATTGATCAGACACCAACAACAGGAATTCTTGTTAATCATAGGCAATTGGAATGCAAATGTAGGAAACAGAGCAGATTGTAGAAAAATTTGGCCTAGGATCAAGAAATGAAGCAGGAGAGAGACTGACTGCATTTTGCAAGACCAACAGTCTGTTCATTGCAAGCATATTCTTCAAGCAACCAAAGAGGTGACTGTATACATGGACACCACCTGATGACCAATACAGAAATCAGATAGTTGAAAGCAGAAGATGGCAAAGCTTCATTCCCTCCACAAAACAAGACCAGGAGCAGATTGTGGCACAGACCATGAACTACTAATATCAAAAATTAGAATAAAGGTAAAGAAGTACCCTGAATCAACTATTGTGCCAAAATACAACCTGAAGATCATCCCTGTAGAATTTAAAGATAATGTAAAAAATAGATTTGCACTATTAAGCCTAATTGACCAGGAGCCAGAAGAACTCTGGAATGAAGCCAGGGAGACTGTGAGGGAGGAATGCAAAAAGACACTTATCAGATGAGAGTCTAAGGAGATTTTCAGACACAATTTTCGGCAGGATATATTGCAAAACAGCTCCGTTGCTGCTGCGCGGCAGGGGAGCTGTTTCGGACGATGCCGTCCCTCTGCCGAAACCCTCCGTGTCACTTCCATGACAGAATGGAGGAAACCACGTTGTATTTCATTTACAATTGTTGCCCATGAGTGAAATACGACACGGTTTCCTCCATTCTGTCACGGAAGTGACACGGAGGGTTTCGGCAGAGGGACAGCATCGTCTGAAACAGCTCCCCTGCCGCACGGCAGCAACGGAGCTGTTTTGCTATATATCCTGCCAAAAATCGCATCTGAAAATCTCCTTAAAATGCTGTAATTCCATTATTGAGGAAAGCAGAAACATAGTGGCATGATCACAGTAATTATCGCACATTGCTGTAATTGTGCGATACTACTGTCACAGAACTATTGCATGACCGCCACTAGCAGTTTAAAAATGGGATTTCAGTTCATGCTATAGTAACACTTCTCTTTGCATTGCCTTCTAATGACAGAGTATTAACACTTTGTGCTAGTCCATGCATGTGCATTTAAGCAAAATTTCCTCTTACTTCCGTGATTTTGCATGGGCGAAATGTCAGCTATTTTCTCAAGAAGATGCAACTTCAGTAAAAAACACCAAAAGCAAATACATAACGTAATAACTTCACAAACAACAGTAACCACAGGACCATTGCGTTAATTTCCCATGCAAGCAAAGTAATGCTCAAAAGTCAACAATAAAGACTTCTACCATATATGGAGCAAGAAATGCCAGATGTCCAAGCTGGGTTCAAGAAAGGAAGAGGCACTAGGGATCATACTGCTAACATATGCTGGATAATAGAGTGCCCCAAAGAATTTCTAAAGAAAATCAGTCTGTGCTTTACAGATTATAGCACAGCTTTTGATTGTGTAGATCACAAAAAACTATGGATTGCTTTTAATGAAATGGTTGTGCCACAACATTTGATTGTTGTGGTACCTGTACTTAGGAGAAGAGGCTACCTTCAAAACAGAATACAGAGAAATGGAATGGTTTCCAACTGGCAAGGGGTCAGGCAAGGCTGCATTTTATCACTCTTTCAATCCAAAATGGCACTCATTTGTATACTGAACATATCATATGTATACTGAACATATATGTAAAGTAGGATTTGACTTGGAGGAAGGGGGCGTGGAAATTGGAGGAAGGAAGATCAACAGTTTAAGCTATGCAGATGATACAATAACTATTAGTAGAAAATAGCAAAGACTTGGAACAATTACTGAAGAAAGTCAAGAAAGAAAGTGTTAAGGCAGGTTTACAGGTGAACATTAAGAAAACAAAAATAATGATTTCAGAAGGTTTACAAAACGTTAAAGTAGATGGATGAAGCCATTGAAATAGTTCAAGATTTTCCATACCTTGGCCCAGTCATTAATCAGAATGAAGACTAAAGTGAAGAAATCAGAAGAAGACTAGAACTTGGAAGGAATATGAAGGAACAAGACAAGGTCTTGAAGTGTAAAGTTATATCATTGAATACTAAAGTTAGGATTGTCCATGCCATTGTATTATTGGAATGTGTATAAAATACACTGTTTAAAATATCAAGGTATGTTGTCCCTGTTTAAACATCCACACTGTATTTCACACGTTAGTGGAGAATACAGCCAGTTTAGCAGAGTTTAATGCAAACACAGCAGCATCTAGCGTCAGAATGTTAGCATACAGAGCTTATTAAATAACCAAACACCCTTTGTCTTTTCCCAGGTTGTTTAACTAGCAAAATAACCACTCAAGACTCAAAAGTTAGTTTAAAAAGTGCAAAAGCATCTTTACTTACAGTTTAGAGAGCTCATTCTTGGCAGGAACAAAAACTCCATCAAAACAAACTAAAATTATTTAAAAATACTTAAAAACTACATTGTTACAAAACTATGTTTAGGACACCCCTTTCGGGGTCCTTTCAGTTCAAAGGGCCATGCGGTTTGTTAAAGGATCATGGCTTCTGGAACAAAGAAGAATACTCAGACACTCCCCTTCATCCCAGATTCCCCAATAGCAAAACTTCAGGAAGTTACATCAGCTCATCTCATATGCCTTCTCAGTTAACCCTTCAATAGCAAAACCATTTCCACTTATTGGACTGCAAAGTATATTTTCCAACATCCCCTCTCAGTCCAATAAGTGAGATATAAGTCCAAACTTTGCACGTAGTCTCTGGAATGCATCTCTTGGCAGTGGCTTCGTCAGGATATCCGCTGTCATCTCATCTGTTGGACAATATCTCATTTTAATCACACCTGCAGTTACCTTTCTAACATCATGAAATTCTGTTTTTATATGCTTTTGTTTTGTGTGCTTACTTTCTGCCCACTCTCAGATATCTTAATACAACTCTGGTTATCCTCAAATACAGTCACAGGCTTTTGTCCTCAAATGCAAAAGTCAACAAACAAATCATCAAGCAGTTTTAACATATTACATGCATGTGCTGCAGAAACATGTTCTGCCTCTGTGGAGGAATAAGCTACCACATTCTCTTTCACACTATCCCAGCAGATTGGTCTACCACCATACATAAACAGGCAACCACTTGTGGATATTGAGTCCCTTCTGAATCTGGCCCAATCTGCATCTGCAAAACAAACAAGATCTGGATTAGCATTAGCTGGTAACCTTAACTGTACATTTATGGATCCCTTTAAATATCTCAAAATTCTCTTCATTCCATTCCAAAATTTCTGTGTTGGTGCATCTACTTTCTCTTTAAGAACTCTAACAGCATAGGCAATATCAGGCCTGGTGCCTCTGGTTAAACATTTCAGTTCCTCAATAACTCTCTTATACATATTATTGTTTGGCAAAAGTTCACTGTACTCATTACTCTTGTGGAATTCTGTTATCATTGGCGTAGCAACATGATGTGCATCTTGCAATCATAGAAGTTCTAACAAGTCAGCAATTCTCTGTTTCTCACTCAGTAGAAAAGATCCATCTTCTTCTCTTTCAATTTCAATGTCCATAAATCCTGTTACATCTCCATGTTCCTCCAGCTCAGCAATCCTTTTCAAACTCTTCACAATCTGTTTGTAGTCAGCATCTTTCTGAGTAGCAATAAGCACGTCACCATCATTATTCAGCACATATGTAAACAGTTCATCTTGGACTTTGCTATACAGCCTTTTATCTGTTTCTCCTTGTTGAAAACCCAACCTCTCCAGTGTTGCATGCAAGTTCTCACTTTTCATAGTAACATTTCTGACACCCATCTGCTTCAATGCAGCCAAATTTAGAAACAGTCTCATAGAAATCAATTCCACATGCTTTGTTGCCTCATCTGTAGGCATTTGCTCACCATCTCCTCCTTCTGTTGACTTCTCATGTGACGCCACCCCTGCAAGGTAGCCAAATCTCTCAGGAGGCACACCTCTGTTCGGTCTGAAATTATACCTGGGAGGTTCCTGATTCCAATCCTGGTGACTTCCTTCCTGTTCATCTGCTTCGCCACCATCCAGATCAATCAGATCAGCTCCCACACGATTCTCTGAACACAATGCTGCACAGAATATTCACTCTCTGCTTCTGAAATCACAGACATGTTATCCTCCTGTTCATAAAAATCAACATTATCCTCTTCTTGAAAATCAAGCACAGTTCCTGTTAAATCAACTTTTCTGCTTTCATCAAAATATACCACATGTCTGCTATATACTTTACCAGTCTTTAAGTTCATCAGTATGTAATTTCTTGTTCCACTTTTGTATCCAATCAGCATCATCTCTTGAGTTGCTGGATCCAGTTGTCCTCTGAGTTCCCTTGGAACATATGCATATGCAACACATCCAAATGTTCTAATGTGTTTAACTGATGGGGGTCTCCCATGCCAGATCTCAAAAAGTGTTTTCTATGCACCTTTTGTGGGTAGGCGATTCTGTAGGTAATTAGCTGTAGCAATAGCATTGCCCCACATACTATTTGGTAGTCTAGCATTAGCTAAAAGACATCTTGTCATCTCAATTAGTGTATGAAATTTTCTTTCAGCAACAGAGTTCATTTGTGAAGTGTAAGAAACAGTCTTAATATGTTGTATTCCATTCTCTCTCAAGAATTGTTGTATATCATGTGATAGGTACTCACCACCTCAATCACTCTTCAAAGCTTTAGGATTCCTTCCAAATATATTTCTCACCATGGCAACATACACACGCAGTGCATCATGCATCTCGCTCTTTTGTTTGAGCAGGTACATCACAGTGTATCCTGAAAAATTATCTGTGAAAATTAGTATGTATTTATTTCCTCCAAATGAGGGCTCTCTCATTGTTCCCATTATATCAGAATGAATGAGGTCCAGAACTCTGTTGGACCTTTTCTCAGTTCTCTCTGGAAATGAAGGCCTTGTTGCCTTTTGTTCAACACACTATGCATCTCTGTACATTGGTATTATTCTGTTGCTTTTTTACCTTGATTCCTGTTGCCAAACCTTTCTCTTGAAGTTCCATTATTGCATCACAGTCACAATGTCCAAGGCGCTTGTGCCATAAATCCATGCTCTTTTCATCAGTACAGCTTGTCTGTGCCACATAGGCTTGTTTATCTGGAGGAGTAAAAAACTTTAAAAGACCATCATTATCCTTTAATGCCTTTATATTTTTCCATTTCTGTCATTAAATACAGTGCACACATCTCTTTGAAACAGTACAGAAAAATCTTTTTCTGTCAAAGCTGAGACACTAAGCAGATTTGTTTTTAATTCTTTAACATAGTCAACATTCTCTAGTATTTGTGATTTACATCCATCATATGCTGCAAGATTCAACTCACAAGTCCCAACTGCCTGTATGGGCATCTTAGATCCATCAGCAATTTGCAACTCTCCATTATTATTATTATTTAACTCTATGAAATTGCTTGCAAAATTTGAGCTATGATTTGTGGACCCACTGTCGATCACCCATTCATTGTTTCCATTATTACTCTTATTTTGTTTATCATTATTGTCCACAACATGAAAAACTTTTCTTAAAGCAAACATGCTCATTCTTTCTTTGTCTCTGTTTGAATTCCTTTGTACACACTGCCCCCTCTTGACAGGTACTGGTTCTGCAAATTCACTTTGAGCAAGCATGCTTCTCTGTTGAAATCTTTTGTTACTATTTGGGGAAGAAAACTGCTGCCCCCTCTGGCTAAAATCTCCACTTGCTCTGCACATCCTGGCAATATGCCCAACTGCATTAATTTAAAACAGCAAATCTCCTTTTGTTTGTCTCTGGGAGGCACATTCCTTTGTTGTTTGTTAGCAATGTAACTTTGTTCATCCATACATCTCCCTGCCACTTCTTCACCGTAACTCTGTTCTAACTTGCATAATATTTCCTGGGCTGTATCACAATTAAAAACTTCACAAAGCTGCTCATGGTTTAAATTCTCAAACAAAATTAATCTTGCTCTAGCATCTGTGACTCTCCAGTTTTCTTTCTTACTGGGATCATCAGGCTGTGCTTTCTGTAAACAATCTATAACTTCGGCTGCTTCAAACTGTTTTAAAATAGTTTCTTTCCACTGTGAAAATATCCCCTTTCTGAGGCTGTTAGTCTGCTTCAAATCTTCAGTCGCCATTTTTCACTCACACCTACAGCCAGATAAGCCTTTCTCTCTGTTATGTTAATGAGCAGCAGATAGCTCTCCTCTTTGCTTCCTTTATGACTCTGGAGTCATAAACAAAAAAATCTCTGCCAGCTCTCTCAACTCTCTTTGTTCCCTCAGGGAAAAACAACAAGACTGCCTTTTGTTTAAAATCAGCTTCACTTGGGAAAAGGGTGAAAAACCACACTTCTCTTTACTTTTAAAATAAGAAACCACGAAAAATTTTGGTTATCTAAGCAAAACACAAAATCCAAAACTCTTCAAAAATTCAAAATCAAAAATATGCAGCTTAAACATTCATAAACTGGGCCCATAACCTATTGGAATGTGTATAAAATACACTGTTTAAAATACCAGGGTATGTTGTCCCTGTTTAAACATCCACACTGTATTTCACACGTTAGTGGAGAATACAGCCAGTTTAGCAGAGTTTAATGCAAACGCAGCAGTATCTAGCATCAGAATGTTAGCATACATAGCTTATTAAATAACCAAACACCCTTTGTCTTTTCCCAAGTTGTTTAACTAGCAAAATAACCACTCAAGACTCAAAAGTTAGTTTAAAAAGTGCAAAAGCATCTTTACTTACAGTTTAGAGAGCTCATTCTTGGCAGGAACAAAAACTCCATCAAAACAAACTAAAACTAGTTAAAAATACTTAAAAACTACGTTGTTACAAAACTATGTTTAGGACACCCCTTTCGGGGTCCTCTCAGTTCAAAGGGCCATGCGGTTTGTTAAAGGATCATGGCTTCTGGAACAAAGAAGGATACTCAGACACTCCCCTTCATCCCAGATTCACCAATAGCAAAACTATAGGAAGTTACATCAGCCTCATCTCATATGGCTTCTCAGTTAACCGCTCAATAGCAAAACCATTTCCACTTATTGGACTGCAAACTATATTTTCCAACATGTATTTCCTATTTCTATGTATGGCTGTGAAAGCTGGACAGTTAAGAAAGCTGATAGGAAGAAACTCACTCATTTGAAATTTGCTGCTGGAGGAAAGTTCTATGGATACCGCGGACTTATAAAAAAGACAAATAAATGGGTCTAAGAGCGAATCAAGCCTGAACTTTCCCTAGAAGCCAAGATGACTAAACCAAAACTGTCATACTTCGGCCACATCATGAGAAGCCATGCCTCACAAGAAAAGACAATAAAGCTTGGTAAGGTAGAAGGAAAAGAGGAAGACCACATTCTGGATAGATAGACTCGATCAAGGAAGCTACGGCAGAGTCTGCAAGATCTGAGCAGGGCTGTTGAGGATAGGGTGACTTGGAGGTCTCTCATTCATAGGGCTGCAGTAAATAGAAGTCAGCTTGACAGCAGTTATCAACAACAAAGTAGTTATAGCAATCAACACACAACCAGTCTTTTTATAAGCTTTTGTAAGCTTTTTATAAGTTATGTTTTTAGAGATGATCAGACATGGCTAACATGGCACCAGAATAATGACATTGGAATGTAAATGGACACCAATATCACACGATGTTGTCCTTTTGCATTCTGCTGTTGTTTTTCTGGTGTTTCTTTTTATTGACAGGTCGAGCCATGAATAGATCATCCATTCTGTTTTGGTGCCAGCATAGCCAGCCTGTGAAACCTCGGGCCATTTAACTCACGTACATGTAGCGTCAATGGCCAGTCCAGTGTGACACTTCCGGGTCAGATCGTGACATCCAGGTAAGTGACGCACATTTTTAAACCTTCCCTGGTTTACTTGGAAGTTTTAAAGTGTGTTTTTAGGTGCTTGGTGTAACTTTTTGTGTTTTATTTTTGAATTTCTTACACAATGAAGTCTCACAGGATTTCAAAGGAGGAAGTGAACGGGGCTTCATTCTGAAGTCAAAGGCTTTCACAGCTGGCATCCATAGATTTTCCTTGGGATTTTCCTGGGCGGTGAGGCTGTGTTCTGGAATATTTCATTCGCTTCCTCTTCATTGTCTGGTAAGCCTTCTGCCAGGATTAGAGATAAGTGCAGTGGGAGTGTTCTTTTTCTGGCATAAAAATTGATTTTTTTATGCTGGCAAAAGAAAGTTTAAAGGGAGATCATCTGATAAAGTCCTTAGTCATGAGTAGCCTTGTATATAGAACTGTATAATTGTGTTTTTGTGTGTTTTGTGCCTTCAAGTTACTTCTGATTTATGGCAACCCTAAGGCAAATTGCAACTGTAAGCTTATATTTCCTTTTGACATAGTATCCTCATAGCAGTAAAACTGAGTAATAATTAACATTTTGTAAAACATCTTTTACTCTAGTTTGCCCCCACTAATTTCTTTCTGGGCTTACCTCAGAACAGACTGTATCTGAACAGATATTTATGTATTTACTCAGGAGTAAACCCCATTGACTTATGATACAATAGTGTTTTTTCTCTTCTACTTATGGCTAACAATTAGACCCAGCAATTAAAGTTCAATTAGAATTACTCATAGGTAAGTAACTATGGGATTGCAGCCACAGACCTGAACCCAATTACTTGTTACAGCTAGTGTAGGCCCACTGAATTAATTGCTAAGTAGTAAGTCAACACTTATATAAATCCCATTGATTCAGCAGAGCTTTTCCAAATGGATTAGCAATTGGTTTTGGTCATTGTCTTGTAAATTTGATTAGGCAGAAGGAATCAACAGTTCCTGCTTCTCTCAATAGGCCATTGGGGGCACTAGAGGAAGAGTCATGGAAAGTCCCACACCTTGACCTGGCCAACACTCCAAAATACTTCTGACTACAGCATAAAAGGGAAAAGGAAACCAGGGAGGAGGAATATAGCAGCATCTTTAAGAGGCAGCCTTTCTCAATCTTTTTATCCTGGAGGAACCCTTGAAATAATTTTCAGGTCTCAGGGAACCCCTGCATAAACATTATTCTATATAGTTCTATTGCTTCCTCCCAAGATCACAATCTCTTGAGGAATCCCTAGCAACCTCTTGGTGAACCCTAGGGTTCCAGGGAACCCTGGTTGAGAAACACTGTGTCTGGAGGCTTATCACATAAGGAAGTAAAACAGCAGTGCAGTTGGAATATTCTGCCTTCCATCCTGCCTTACCCCATGATGTTGGTGTTCTTCGGTTGTTCTTCTGTTCCAGTCCCATGGGACATGGTGGTAAGTGCGAGTATTTTTTCTAATGGATTTTCCAGTTAGAAAAAAGACTTGCATTTGCCACTGTCTCCTACAGGACTGGAATGGAAGAACAGTTGAAGAATGGAAAGTGAAATGTTCCAGCTGCACTGTTGCTTTACTTTCTTGTGCGATAAGTCTCTGGGGCCGATTCCACGACAGGAAAAAGTTTGCAAGATTCCGGATTACTGTTCTTTCGCATCAGGAACGCATAAATCACACGAATCCTGGCATATTTGGAAGATGCAGCCAGATGCAGCCACTTTCGGTTTTCCTTAGTTCACACAGGCAAAGGTGGCGGGGGATTGCCTCCAGATGATTAAAGCCAGGCAGGAGGCGGGGAGGGACCAAGGAGGGGGTCATGGAGACCATAAATAATGAGAGGGAAGAAAAGGACAAACAAACAAGAGATTGAAAGAGCGATCTGTCAACTTTCCCGTCTTCCCCAGCCCCAAAAGGCTTCTATGAAGAAAGGAGTGAATGAAAGCACGAACAAGCAAAAGCATGGTGGAGCAATCTCCTTCCCTTGTCTTAACGCATGCACACACAAACACACACCACAGAAGCAGGGGGCTAGCCTCATTCCTGATCGTTTTCCCTGCCTCCGAAGCCTTGAATAAAGGCAAGTGAAGGGAAGGACAAACAAACAAAAGGACGAACATGCGATCGGCTGTTTCCCCGCACACACGAATGCACACACATACACACACTCACACCAGCGAAGCAGGGGCTTGTAGCGATCATCTTCCCAACCCCCAAAGCCTTCCTTTGAAACAGACAGGAAAGGCTCAGAGCAGATTTCCCAAAGTGGGCTGCAAGCAGAAGAAGGGTGAATTTCTTCTTTCCAACCCCTCAGTCTATTCGGATAAAGCAGAATGGTCACTCCAACCAATCAGGATTCAGCTCTGCTCACAGTAATTCAAAAAGGTCGATGCCACTTTACGCGATGGTTAGTTCCCATGACAAATTATGCACATTTTTGCGAACTTAATCAAAAAAGTCTGGAAAACTAGTGAAAGCTGATACTGCGCAACTTATGGGTTTTTTGCACCCCCTCCTTCTGAAAAAGGTGCTTTTGCTTCGAAATGCATGGGAACTATCAGGCTTCTTGTTGCATTCTTTGAGGATTTATTTTGCCGTATAAACGACCCCCCTGATTTGTTTTAGTGTGAACTGTTGAGGATTTCAATTCACCTCTTTAGATGCACTGATGGAGTTCATATCAAACTATAGCTTCAGATGGGGACAAAAATAGCGTCCCCATCTCGCAATTTCCTGTCCCGCCCCACTCCCACCCTGTAGTGGGTTAAGAACTTTTTTTTCACACGTATCTTGATAGCATTTTTAAAAGTTCTTCCCTCCCTTCTGGCATCCCAGGAGTGAATGGAGTTCTCACTGAGCCCCATTCACTTCCTGGAAAGCAAATCCCGGCTGTTCTCATGAGAGAATGATCACGCGGGAAATTTAAAAGTTAAACGCAAAATACAAGGTTAAAAACTAAAGCAAGCACAAAAACACATTAAAAAAAACCCAACTAACCCAGGGAAGGGAAAAAAGTATGTCACTTACCTCAATGTCCCAATCTCAACTGGAAGTGCTCGGCAGGGTTCAGCAGAGACCTCCCATTGTGGCTGGCATCACACCAGCATAACGGGGCACCTTCTCGCACACCCGTGATTCTATGACAGAAATGGAACGAAGGGTCAATTCATGGCTTAAGCTGTCAATAAAAGGAGCGGGGGGAGGGGCGGAAGAGGCACAGGGGCATAACGCCACAGGGACCTTGTCATCTGAAAAGTTAGCCCTTTGGTGATCTCCTGTCATCCCTGTGGTGGGATATGTAGTGCGTCTGATAATCTCCACAGTTGTGGGGGTGGCATCAGAGTATAATAGGATACAGAAAGATGTAGTTTGTGACACTGGCCATAAATCTTCAAACAGTTCTGTAACATGTCAGGCTGGTCTGTAGTTCTGAAGTCTGAAAGCCATAAATCTGCTTACTGAGAGTCAGCTCTGTAGGAAGGTAATGAGTCTAAAAATAAAATTGCAGGATCTAGTCCTTTAAAAACAACAAGAATTATCTTCATTTAAAAAGGTAAAATCATTCAGTCACATTTGACTTCACGCTTTATGCAGAGTGCGATTAAGAAGCAGACTTAAGCTCAATTATCATTTGAAAGTGTATTCAGAGATCTGGGATCCCCCAGTTAAATTAGACTCATTACAAAACAAAGAAGTCAGTTTAAAATGCAAAACAAAAGTTTACTGAAGGTATATCAGTCTCAATCTACATACTAAAACAAACATAAGAAAAAGTCCTTAACTGACTAAGAATGGGTAAAAGAGACTCACCAGCCTTGGCTGGGTTCCGATGCATCATGGCATGGTTACAGGAAAGCTTAAGATGCCTCCATTCTCATGGAGAGTCAGATTCAGAAGAAGAAACAAGTTACACAAAAGCAATAAAATTCAAATTAGGTCATGTGTCCAATCACTCAGCACTTCCAGTTGGCTAGAAGTGCTCAGTGAAGTAAGAGAAGGGAATTTTGGGAGAACAAAATGCATGCAGGGAAAAAACCCTAGACTTATCTAAGATTGTGAATGAGGTACACAAGATTGCTTTTACATTACAATGATTATTTCCCCACATACAACAAGCTCCCCTGAAGTGAGAGGCTTTGTTGGGGAGAATTCTTAATTACATGCATAGTGTTGCGAACATGTTTGTCAATATGTGTAGTGTGCCAAGAAACGAAGCCACTACACGGTGCTCCTGCTGGGGAAAAGTGAGATTCAAGCAAATCCTGTACACTTGGGAGCTTTCTCCTCAAAATACTGTGAGTTCAGTGATGTGACAGTTCACCACTGCTGGGCAACATGACAGAGAACACTTTGCTCAGAGAGTAGGCCTAAACCTCTTCTCTGTGTGATTTTATCCATCCCTGTTTTGCCTAGTATGTGTGGATGAGTGTTCTGTGTGCATTCATATGAATCTATGAATGAATAGTGTGTGTGGTGTGTGTCTGAGGAGTGTAGTTGTGATCCTCATACTGTTGGTGTCTTTCCTTGCTGTGAATGTGACCCTCAAGCCAAACCGAGCATCCTACCCTGCTGTTAAGAGTATCAGGCTGGTAAGGGCTTGGTGCCTTGACAGCTGGTATTACCATTAAGCTCTTAATAATAAATCTTGGTGCTGGATGCTGACAGGATTACTTAGCAAACTCAGGTAGGAGCACTGATAGGACTGTGCCAAAGATGGGATCACTGAGAAATGAGGAGGAGGCATGAACATGGTAAGGGGAAGCCCTAAGTTTGCGTCAGTAAGACATCTGTTAAAAACAGCAGCAGCCACAAAAACTAGAGGGACATCCCTCTTCTTAAACTGCCTACTGTTGCAAAGCCCTCACATATTTGCATATTTGTCAAACACACATGAGGCCTTACAATGTATTGACTGCATTGATTAATTAACTATAAGTAAGGCCAAAACACATAACTTCTACTGGCACATTTGAACCTCAGGAGGAGGGAGGAAATCTTGGGTTTTCAGTATCTTTTGTTGACAACACTGTTTCATAGCTTTAAGCAATATTTTCCTTTGCCCATGTCTTTGATGTGCGTATGGGTAGATGAGGAGAGATTGCTACTCTGACATCTTTATTAGGGTTACAGGTTTTCGTATGGGTGGCGGGCTCAAGCGAGAACTTAATATAAGAGGAGGATGAAACCTAGAGAGCCAGCAGGGTGTAGTTTGAATATTGGGCTAGGACTCCAGGAGACCATGTTCATATCTCACTCAGCTGCAGAAACCCACTGGGTGACTTTGGGCAAATCATACTCTCTTGGTGTGAGAGGAAGGCAATGGCAAAGATCCTGTGAAAACATCTGGCCAAGAAAACTCTATGATAGGGTTGCCATAAGTTGGAGTTGACTTGAAGGTACATAACAACAACAAACCCTACACACTGAGGAGATTTTCACACTGGGGAAATAATCCCCGGGGAGATCGGGACAGAAACGGAGCTGTTCTGGTAGCAGCGCCTCGTTTCACATGCCCCCTTCCTTCTCCCGATCTCCTGTCGTCCTCCCTCTGTTCTGCTTCTATTTCCTTCCCGCTATTTTTTTACTAATGAAAGTTCTTTGTTAGTAAAAAATAGCTCAACATACCAGGGGGAAATGGAAGCAGCACGGAGGGAGGACAACAGGAAATCAGGAGAAGGAAGGGGGTGTGCGAAACTGGGTGCTGCTACTGGAACAGCCCCATTTCTGTCCTGATCTCCCCTGGGGTTATTTCCCCCGTGTGAAAATCTTCTGAGACACTCAACCTGCCCCTGGGTGCTGACCCAAAGGTTATGTTTGTTACATCTAAGACCTCTTGTCCATGGCAACAACATTTGCAGAAAAGTGTATGTGGATTCGGCTTAGGCAGAAAAAGCATTACGTTATTGTGGCTGGAGCTAAATCATAATTATCCAGAGAATCTTCACCACAGCATGACTGGAGAACTGAGTAGTTCTAAAGATGTCCACTTGGTTGTGCTATAGCTTTAGCTACCTATGGCAAGAGAGGGTGAGCACTAGAGAGACTGAGAGCAGAAACTCCCCCCTCCTGATCATGCTTGTAAGGCTGATTTGAAAAGTCCGAGGAACCATTCAATTTCTTAACAGAGCTACCCACATTCTAGGTGTAAGTTCCACCAAATGTTTATAAGTTTCCATATTTGTATACATCAGAATAGTAAACAAAATCTTTCCCACTAATACTGTTTATACTTGTTATCTTTGTAATTTAACAATTCACTCATTGGGAACAGGAGCAGTGGAGGGAAGGGGAGTCCTTGCTCTTCTATCTAAAATAATATTTTTCCCACTGGCCTGTGGCTCAGTATGGTCAAGTCAGCAAGTTGGTTAAAAAAATAAAATCTACTCAAATATATATTCTGGGATAAGGATACCTCAACCAATTTGTTTGCTTTCTAAAATAACTGGTCTTCATTGATGTTGGCGTTGTTCTGTGTGATCCTACTGAACTAGTTTATGTTGAAACTGGCTGGGATTGTGTTAGCTACTTTTATAGATTACCTGTTAGATTCCTCCAATGCAAAGATAAACAAATATCGCCCAGACCAAAGCAACTTTACTATTTCAGTTGCACATATTCTCTTAGTGGCCAACTTTCAATGTGGGTTCAGATCCTTATGGAACGAGCACAGTGATGCCTTCAGACTCTGAAAATAGGGGAGCTGTGTTAACAAAACTGTAGTATTAGCAAATGGCATCTCTTGGCAGCTTGTGCTCTTCAGTTTATAGAAAGGCCTTGGCTTTCACATCAGAGGGACCTTTGTGTGGCTGCCAGTATACTTTCAACAACACTGCTTTATGGGTGTGTAAAACTTCTGAAGACAGTCAGGCTCAGAGAAATAACAGGCAGCAGAGCTGGTGCACCAAGCTTGATTGTTTCCTTATCTCAGCTGCAAAGCTAAGTGCGGGGTCAGTTGTCAAATGCAGCATCTTCCTATCAAGAGACTCATATGCTCAGATTAGACCTTGCTGTTTACCAAGGATTGTCCCTCTCCTGTTGGACCAATTTCTAGTAAATCACCGACCCAGGGTGGCTCCAGGTGAAGCTTTCATTCTGCAATTGTCCTGCCTCATTCACCACATTTTACAGATGGTCCTAAGTATGTCATGATTCTCTTGTAATCAGCGCATGCCTTCCCACTGTTGCATTGCTATTTTTTCTTCCAGAAGGAGGGAAAGATTAGTACAATTTTTGAGCGAGCATAGACATGAAAATACATGATGGATGGGAGATAGTGAGAGGAAGGGCGGAAGGCAGATGATGTGTTGCTTGTCATGCATTTTAGGTTGTAAAACCATTTTCTGCCTTATGAAGCAAGACCTGTCCCTTTCCCCAGTCTCCTTCCAGCTTCAAAAGCAGGGAAAGATGCCACTGGACACAGCAGTATTTGCCTCTGAGTAAGCTCGTGTCAGACCTCACTGTGTAGCTGCAATAATGCTTGGTCAATTTTTATTTTTATTTGAAAATTCATTATGCTGCAATGGAAACAGTCTGAAATTGTGCTGATTATTAGTTCTTCTTCTTCTTTTTTTTAAGAAGACAGGGAGGTGAAACTGGAACATAGCATGCCTGTTTCAACCTCCTTCTCTTCTTCCTCTTGAAACAGGGTTCAGAATATAGATGTACAGTGACCCTAAGATATGTTTGGCACCTGTAAATTTTGGATTTGATTTTTTAAAGGGAACCATCAATAACTTGGGGAGGGGCTGGGTTACATCTACATGAAACCACTAGGAGAGGCCATCCAGAGTTTTGGGATCAAGTGTAATCAGTATGCTGATGATACTCAGCTCTATTATTCCTTTCCACCTACTTTCAAAGAAGCTGTTCCTGTGCTAAACTGGTGCCTGGCAGCTGTAATGGACTGGATGAGCACAAACAAATTGAAGCTTAATCTAGACAAGACAGAAGTGCTCCTGGTCAGTTGGAAGACAGATCTGGGAACAAGGATCCAGCCTGTGTTAGATGGGATTACGCTCCCCCTGAAAACACAGTTTTACAGTTTGGGGGTACTCCTGAATTCAGCTCTGAGCTTGGAGGCCCAGGTCTCAGCAGTGACCAGGAGTGCTTTTGTAAAGTTACTGTAATGGATTACTGTAATGTGCTCTACTTGGGGCTGCCTTTGAAAGTGCTCAGAAACTTCAGTTGGTCCAAAGAGCTGCAGCCAGGTTGTTAACTGGAGTTAGCTACAGGGAGTGCACAACTCCTTTGTTGCAACAGCTCCATTGGCTGCCAGTTCATTTCTGAGCACAATTCAAAGTGCTGGTTTTGACCTATAAAGCCCTATATGGCTTGGGTCCAGGTTATTTGAAGGACCATATCTCCTTGTATGAGCCCAGGAGAGCTTTAAGATCTTCAGAAGAAGCCCTTCTCTCGGTTCCACCACCTTCTTAAGTTCATTTGGTGGGAACAAGGGAGAGGGCCTTCTTGGTGGCTGCTCCCAGACTTTGGGACTCCCTCCCCAGAGAGGCCAGGATGGCCCCATCCTTGCTGTCCTTCCGGAGGCAGGTGAAAACATTCGTATGCTGCCAGGTTTTTACGAACGGACAAGGACTGGGCTTGTAAGGTTGTGTGGTGTGGTTTTTAAGATTGTGAGGGAGCTTTTATAGTTTTTAATGCATTTTAATATTTTTACTGTTTACTGTTTTTAACCTATACATTGTTTAATTATTTTTTAAAAATTATAATGTAATTTTTACTTTTGTATTCCTTTTACCTTGTATTGCCTTGGGTTTCACTGGCAGGAGAAAGGCGGGATGTAAATAATAATAATAATAATAATAATAATTATTATTATTATTGCTGGGATTGTTACCCCTTCCGAGGCCATTTCACAGTAGGCCCTGTTATCTCTTATAAATATTCCTGGTACTCTTTGCTATTTTTTTTTTAAATCATTTCTTTCCAGGTATTTCCTGATGTTCTTAGTCTTGGGGTGATCAGGAGAATAGCAGGAATCAAATAAATTAAAAAATATATTAGTTATGTTTAAACCATGGATAATAGTTAACCTTCCTGATCAAGGTAGGGCATGTGTAGTGCATTCCTGGATCTTTATTTTCTAAATCTCTTGTCTAATAATTTAGGTCTAAATCCAATTGTTAGTTCCAAGTAGAGGTGACCAGTTATACCAAAGGGAACTTGAAAAGTGAACACTTATGTAAGGCCTTGTCTACACAGGCCAAATGAAATGGCCTCTCCTCTGTTCCTGCCCCCAGCTGTCCAGACAACATAGGAATTTTGCCCTGTTTCTTTTCCGAACTGTCCAGACAATGTCTCAGCAGGTTTGATGAGAATCTGGGGCAAATACCCCTTAAAATGGAGAGGACACATGAAAAAAAACCTCACTGTTTGCTGTGTTTTTTCTAGAGAAAACAGTGCGTTCTGTTACTACAATGAGTGTGTGTGTGTGTGTCTTCATACGTGGCCCTTGCAGTGCCCAGCGCAACCATTTCCTGGCTGGGTCATGCACATCACATCTGGTGAGGTCACCATGAGGCACCCAGCCATGTGACCATGATCGGGCACCTTTTTCCTGGCCTCAGAAGACACAACCAGTGTAGGGAAGAGAAGCACTGGTTCGCATGTGGTCCATGGGTGTGTGGACACCCCTCAGTTGCCGCAATGGAAGGGTAGGTAGCGGGGAGGAAACACCATGAGCCCAGGGCTGGAATACTCTGGCCAGTGTAGACAAACCCTAAGTTTCATTCATGCAGGCTGCTCTAGTTGGAACTAACTATTGGAATCATGCCTCAGAATGTAATCTCCACATTTGTCATATATTTGATTTAAATGATGAAGGGATGCTGTGGTTTGATTTAATTTAATTTAATATTTGATTTAAATGATGAAGGGATTCTAGGATGGAGGACCATCGCCTCCCAAAAATAGTATTCTACAGTGATCTTGCCACGGGTCAGCGTAAGAGGGGCGCTCCAAAAAAGCGATACAAGGACTCCCTGAAACAACACCTCAGGCTCGGCCAAATGGATCACCAACAATGGTCCGCCCTGGCCTCACATCGGGAGGCATGGAGACACACTATCCACAATGCTGCAGCCTTATTTGAGAACTCATGCCGAACAAGTCTTGAAGAGAAACGACAACGCAGAAAGAATCACAACCTGGAAACATCACCCAAGGAAACCTTCTGCTGTGCTTTCTGCAACCGGACTTGTCTATCTCAGATTGGCCTTTTTAGTCATCAGCGCGCTTGCAGAAAGCGCGGGATGAGTCCTCCCAGAATCTTCATTTGCGAAGAGAAGCCAGAGAGAGAGGGGGGGGGAGAGTTAAATGATGAAGGGATGCTGTAATTTTCCTTGTTTCCTTTTTAGTGTAGATTAAGCTTGCATAGAGTTTTATTCTCTCCATTTAGTTTGAGCTGTTTTTCTAATGATAACATTTTATATAATGATATACAATGGTAATATACTAATGATATTTTTACATGATGTTTTTCTAATAACATTTCCTGCTGCATCGTTTGCTGAAGGCAATTCTTTTTATTTTCTGATGTGGCTTATTTCACTGATGCTGATGAAATGCTGAAAACACTCATATTAACTCATATTGAACTCTGTAGATAAAAAGCTTACATTAGTATACCACAATTACATGGCAGTACTAACACAGAATAGAAGACTATGGCCTAAATGCTATTGTTAATCCCAACTAGAGAAGAACCATTGAATCCATGGGATTTACCTATGGACTTTTTCAGATGCTCTAAAAGCCCCCACAGAGGTCGGGAGGAGGATGGCGCTGTCCCACTCCCAGTGATCAGTTTTGCACAACGCCGTCCTCCTTCCGTCCTTTGTTTGTGCTTCCTCCGTGCTGAGGGACGAGAAAGGCATTGCTTTTCATTGACGGAAACTTCTGTCAATGAAAAGTGGCACCTTTCTCATCCCTCCAGCACGGAGGAAGCACGAAGGAAGGATGGGAGGAGGATGGGGCATGCGAAATTGATCGATGGAAGCGGGACAGTGGTATCCTCCTCCCAACCTCCACGGGTTTTTTTAGAGTGTCTGAATATCTCCTATGTGTGGACTCACCATTCAACAACTGATTGAAAGAGTTTAGTAGGGACTAACCAACAGGAATCTAGCCTACATGATTGTGCCATGCAGTATGCTGATCATGTCAAAATTTTCTGCTTTTCAAGATGGCTGTATATTAGGACAAGAAGCTCAGAATAACCCCTGATTGTTTCAAATTTGGGAAATAATGTGCAGTTACAGCTATACTGTCTTGTCCTTCCAATCACTACCCTTTTGGAAACAGACATGTGATATATATATATATATATATATATGACTGTTGTTTTTGGAGAGGCGGCAAGTTTTCTCTAGAAAGCAGAAGGTCAGGTGGCAGCTGGCTGGCATTGAAGTTTAGTTCTGCAGCCCCGGAAACATGGTTTTCAGAGACTGAATGTGCATTTCTAATTAAGGAAAAAGCAGAACTGCAGAGTTTGCATGTCTGACTTTTCTTTGTGGTTTCTTTGCACTACAAATAGTAATTGGGCAACCCGAGCCTAAAATAAAATACAAATATGTAGCCTTTTTGTAGCCAAGGGAAATGCATTTCCTGTACTGTTGGATATATCTTCTGGGCATTGTCCTCCAAATGTGTCAGCCAGGAAATCTGAGTGATTCAGCATCTCTTTTGTGATAGACACCTGACGCACAAACACTGCTGTGAGTCACCCTTCCAGGTTTACAGGCAAAACAGTGGATTGCTCTTCTGTCAAAGGAATTAATGTCTGAACATAGTTTACTTTGCTACATGGTCCTCAAAGCAATCTTATCATCTTCGTCTTGGTGCGTATGAATGTCATCAAATCATGTTTGTGTTGATCCACCCTAGTAAAGCAAACCTAGAATGCAGCTTGCAGTGTTTAATGACTAAGGTTGCTGAACCCATTTAATTGTATTTGTATGTCTTAATTTTCTTGAAGAGAATTCTACTGTGACATGGAACAAAATGTATGAAAAATTCCCATTTTAGCTTTAGATTTGAAATATTGGAGCCTTCTGGAGCACCCTTACCATTTGGCACAGTGAAGTGGCTTTTTGTTGTTGAGAAAGACAGCAAACTGGTATTAAAGAAATAATAAATTAATTGTTACTTAATTGTTACTATCAGGGAAGGAGTGCCTGGAGGATTTTCTGCCTTAGGTACCAAAAATCTCTTGACTTGAAGAGTTAAGTGTGTGCCATTTGCTGCTAATCCTTGTATATAAAAATGTCTTAGCACAGGCTTGCTTCTATGACTTTTTGTCCTAAATTATGCTTGAGTGTAACTTTTGAGCCCAATCATTTCACATGTTCTAGTATGAAGCATCAAGACTAGAAAACTCTTCTCTTGGACTTCCCAGAATCAAGCCAATTTAGTTGGTGATTAA
The DNA here is from genome assembly GCA_030847615.1 of Gambelia wislizenii. Classification (NCBI taxonomy): domain Eukaryota; kingdom Metazoa; phylum Chordata; class Lepidosauria; order Squamata; family Crotaphytidae; genus Gambelia; species Gambelia wislizenii. The sequence goes on along the minus strand of JAUMIR010000001.1, from coordinate 281,253,495 downwards.
AATCCTGAGGAAGCAGTAATTAGGCATTACCAGAATCAGATGGAAATGTTCTTAATATTTATATTGCAGTTGCTTGCATGCTTTTCAGGCCATATTTATATTATACTTGTGTGAGAGGCAAGAAGAATTGTGCTGGATTAAATGAAATGGCCATCTAGTTCTGTTTCCAACAGCACCAAACTGAGGGCCTCTGTAGTCTTTTCTGAGCTTGGCAAGGTGACTTGTTTTGTACTCCTATGTACAACCTCCAACCCAGCTAGCATAACCAGTGGGTATGCTGACTGGGGGATTCTCAGGAGATTTTCAGATAGCATTTAACAGTGCCTACTGCGGGATGAGGTCCCGGGAGAGGAACAGCGCTCTTGCGTGGCAGGGGGTCATTTTCGGACGCCACTGTCCCTCTTCCGGGATCCTTCGTTGCATGTCCGTGAAGCTTTTGAAGTGGCCACGCCATATTTTAAGCACAGGCAACTTCCATGCTTAAAATATGGTGCGGCCGCTTCCAAAGCTTCACGGACGTGCAATGAAGGATCCCGGAAGAGGGATGGCGGCATCCGAAAATGACCCCCTGCCACGCAAGAGCACTGTTCCTCTCCCAGGACCTCATCCCGCGGTAGGCACTGTTAAACGCTGTCTGAAAATCTCCTCACAGTTGTTGTTCAAGTAACTCTGCCAAGCTCTAGCTCTGTTTGGTGTCAGGTATAGAACTTCCTGTTCACCAAGGCTTTCTAAATTAAATCACGTCAACTGAGCATCTCTGTTTTAAGATCTGTGTGCTTAATTTTGGGGTTCTCCTGTTGTTTTGTGACATTATATTATGTTGCTTTTGTTTGTACTGTATATATTTATGTTTTAAAATATTTGTTTATTATAATGTAGCCAGATAACTTTGTTACTGGATGACATTATCCAAAGGTTGTATGTAAGTAAATAAAAAATGCATCAGCAACGCATACATACCGAGCCTAAAAGCAACAGCCCACTTTTCCCATTGCTATTCTCCAACTGGTGTTCAGTGGCACTCCCTCTCTGTTTTGGAGAGCCAGGCATGAGTCATGACAAACAGGTACTGAGCAATCTGTTCTCCATGTAGATGCCTCTTTCGCTACCCATATGTCTCATGATGCTCCTCCTTGAACAACTGTCATATGGAAACTGTAGGAAGGAGGCAGGGAGTGAAATCATGTGAAAAGGTCTTCTAACAGGGCTAAGGCAAAGTGAAGGTCAAACAAGATGTTAAAGGGTACATATATTTCCTGTGGTTTACCCTCCAACAGCAGGATTTCCTCAGATCTGTGCCTCAAACAGCAGGCTTGCAAATTTCAGGTTTCCCTTCCACCAGCTAATCATAAAACAAGCCAAATGCAAGATATGGAAGTGAGGAAAATCCTGTGCTGTGGCAAAGAGATGTGTTTCACTTTTTGGAGGGAACAGATCTGCAACAATGATGAAAGATATGGTCTAGTTCAGGGATCCCCATGTGGGGAGGTTAGAAGTACCATTTTTGGCACACATCAAACCTGTATAAGCTGCACCATGCCATCATGGCTGCCATTTTTCATAACTTTCAAGGCAGTACATGCAAGCCCTGCACAGTGATTTTTTTTCAGCTGGAAAATTATCTTTTCCAGCCATTTTTTGATGGAGTGCTTGGGATTTGAGGTTCCAGAGGGCTGTATAGTATCCTCCAAGGACTAACTCTGGACCAGAGGTCACATGATTCCCTGGTCTAGTTTGAGCTTGTGATATGTCCTTAGCACAGCAGGTTTTTGATGGCACTAGAGGGCAGCAAATGGGTAGTTATTTAATCTAGCATGTGTGTATGGAGATTATCAGACAGGAACAAAAAAAAAAGTCTCGCAATCTCCTTTCCTGCCCCTCTCCCATCCCTGTCCCAAAACAATGACAGAAAGTTTCAGACCTACCTTTAGCAGCATGCTAGGGCAGCCCAGGAGTGAACGGAGCTCAAATGGAGCCCCTATCACTTCCTGGTTTCAAATCCCAGTTGTTCTCGCGAGAGGACGAGAACACAGGAAATTCAAAAATTAAAAGTAAAATAAACACAAAAAAGTGACAGCAAGCACAAAAACAGACTTAAAACATACCAAGTAACCTGGCAAGGTTACAAAAAAGTGTGTCACTTGCCTTGATGTCCCAATCTCACCCGGAAGTGTCTTAGCATAGATATCCCATTGACGCTGGCATCAGGCCAGCATAACAGGGCACCTTTTCAGAAGCATGTCATTCTGTTTCTATAAACCGAACAGGGGTTCCATTCACGGCTTAGTCCATGAATAAAAAGTAGTGCTGGCGGAACTGAAGCAGCACAGGTGCATGACGACATGGGAATGATGTCGTCTGAAAGGGAAGCCCTTTAGCGATGTCCTGGCGTTCATGTAACACCATATTTAGTGCATCTGATAATCTCCTATGTTTGCAACTGTGCATATGTGCATACACACATGTACTATGTATACGCATATAGACATATGCACATGCAGAAGTGTACTGCTTTCCTAACTGAGCTGCCAAAATATCTCTGACAAGCTGTGCATCTCAATTTTGCTGGCTCCAGTTGGCCACAAGCTAGATGGATACATCTGGGTGGATTGTGGCAGGGAACAACAAATTAACACATAAACATAACATTGGTTAAAAGCACATATCAATTAAAAACATATCAATTTAAAAGAACAAGTAAAACCAAGACATTTTAAAACAATCAACACACAATATAAAATTCACACTTTAAAATCATCTGGATAAGCCTGCTGGAAGGTTTCACAGTGTTTCAGTTGCTTTTCTGCAAGCCTTTTATCCCGTGTGTCTTGTATGCCTCCCCCACGTGGTGCTGAAGTGCACGATTATTCCATTAAGTGAGCAACCTTGACCCATCGGCAAGGTCATTTACTTGTCATGAAGGAAATAAAAAATTAGTTGCTGCTCGGCATTCAGTGCAGCTTTTAAAGGTGAGGCCCATTGTTTAAAAAGTACTGCAAATGTGGAAATGGTTACTAGTGCAGCATAAGCTTACAGCATTTCTGTGATACAAGAACCATTATCATATTTATTCACATATTTCTAAACAGAATTATATATTTATTTACACACACATATAAAGGCTGAGCATAAGAGGAGGCTCCACAGCACTGACATCCAACAGTGTCTTGCTTGCCATCAGATGTCTTGGGGAACATGTTAATGCCACTTGATTTCCTGCCAACAGCAAAGTCATTTTCTCTGGTCATTTCAGTCTCAGTTCCAGAACAGACTAGATTCTGCAATACACACAGATACCCTATTTCTCCCATGCCATTTGTTTCAGTTGTTGTTATGTACCTTTAAGTCCATTCCGACTTACAGAGTCCTTATCATAGGGCTTATCTAGATGAGAAGATATAATGTGGACTCCTGTGCATTAATGCAAATTTGCAGCATTTAAAGTTCCCTCCCTTCCTAGGAATCACTCACTAGGGCATGAAGGGGAAAAGGGGATTGGATAGAGGAGGCATCCAACGAGAGTGCAAGGTGGGTCCTTAGATTGCCAGGTAAACAATAAAGGCTATTGGCCGATAGGTTTATACATGCTGGGAAGGAAAGAAAAAAAGCACAGTCCTTTCAAACTGATTTGAATTTGAGATGGGAAATGTGTGGTTATCAATACAGTTGGAATCTGGTTTATTTGGAGTAGGTGTGGCACTTACAGGATGAATCCCAGGAAGAATGTTGTATCACAGATCTATCATTTTCTGGTGTAGACAACCCCTAAGTCAACCATACTGGGGCCAGCAGTTGGCTTTGATCCTGAGTGAGGTGCTTTATTTCCCTAACCATTTAGACTCCCCTCTGGCTTTTTTGGTATTTTGGCATAGCTTAGTGTTCATTCTAAGCCTGTGGATGTCTCTCTCTTGTGGACAAATGATGGTCCTTTTGGCCTCTTACGGAACTCTAGTCCTCAATTCTGGAAAGAGAGGGAGTGGTTTCATAACACACTGGGGTCCTGTCTACACAAGGGGAAGCCCCCCCCCATCTGGTGTGATAAGGCCACATGACATATGGAGACTTCCCAGCCCAGTATGGTGAAGAAAGGTTTTCCCTCCCTGGTGCCGTCACTGCTGGCACGCAGTCGCTTGTTCTGAGGCCATCTTGAGGGAGGAGGAAGAGATGGTGAGTGCAGGCACTGCTGAAACTTTCCTGTAGTTCTTAGTCGCTGCATGTATGTTTGAATGTACCTTGAAATGTAATGAGTAAAGCTTTAAGCTACAAAACGTGAATGCTGCCTGTTTGCCTGACTTTGCTAAAACTAGTTCCCATCCAGCCCTTTCTGCTTGTAAACTCTGCTAAAGAAAGCTGAGCCTCAATTGAATTAGCCTTCATCTTTTCCAGAAAAGGGGTTAACACCCTGGGAATCTACTTCTAACCCAACAATTCCACATTGTATAGTAAAGTATACTGCTTGTTTTGTCCTGTGTGTACATGAATGCACCCTCAGGTTTTTAGGGGGTGGGTGGAGGAGCATAGAACTATTTTCTTAACTCTTCAAATGACTTTAAAAAAATAAGCTTGGTCATTCGTAAAAGTCTGGGGCAGAGCATAGTCAACTGAGAGAAAAAGAAAATGTAGTTTTCCAAGTTTATACAGTTTCTGTTTGGATGGCTTAATGCAATAATTGCTTATTTTGCAAGAACGCTGGTGGGGTGGGCTCAGGTAACTACCCCATTCTCCCAGCTGCTGTAATAATAACCACTATACAATGGATGAATGTATCAAACAGAGCAGAAACTAATATTCAACAGATGGCAAGATAGAGAGAAAAAGCTACTGCACTCAAACACTACTGTCAGCAAGTGTCTGTCACAAAAGTTTCCTGGATTTTGGGGGTGGGGAGCAGGCATGAGGGTAGGGTAGCTGTTGGAGCAAAAATAACAAAAGAGTCTTGTAACACCCTAAAGCTGAACAAATTTTTCATGGCAGGAGCTTTCTCACAGCTGATGAAGTGGCCTGATGTCCACACAAAACCTTATGCCAAATAAAATCTGTTAGAGGCTTATTGTACAAGGGAAAGGAAGCGGCAGTGCAGCCCAATCATAGTGCCTCTCATCCTGTCTTACCACATAATGTTGGTGTTCTTCAGCTGTTCTTCCATTTCCATGGGAGATGGTGGTAAACGTGAGTCTTTTTTCTTACTGGAAAAATCTGTTAGAAAAAAGACTCACGTTTACCACTGTCTCCCATGGGACTGGAATGGAAGAACAGCTGTAGAATGCTGATGTCATGTGGTAAGGAAGGATGGGAATTATTACTACCAGGCTGCACTGCTGTTTCCCTTCCCTTGTGCAATAAGCCCCTTAGTCATTAATGTGCCACTAGATCCTTGTTATTTTTGCTGGATTGTTACAAATGATGGCTAAGTACTTCATGCAAAGGTTTGGTAGCCACTTACTCATCAGTCCTAATTGAGGGATGGACAAAGTTTTCAAATAAAGTGGCCTGATAAGGCTGTTGTTGCCCAAGATGCTTATCTGTGGCAGATAGTTCCACAGGTGCCGAGTGCGTCTCAGCAAAAAACAGCTTGTGATGAAATCAAATGGCTGCAGAATTTGCTTCTGAATCTTGGGATACAAGAACCCAAGCCAACCATTTTGATGCAAGACAATCAAAGCTGTATCAAAATTTCTCAGAGTGACAAGCCTCTGAAGAAGAACATAAACATTGCTTTCCACAAGGTGAGAGAGATGCGCCAGAGTCAACTTGTTCAACTGGAGTACTGCAACTCAGAAGAAATGATAGCTGATATTTTAACTAAACCTCTTCCTAAGGACAGTTTCCTAAGACTACAAGAAGAAATGAAGATTGTTCATGGAATACCCTACGATTGAGAAGAGGAAATGTAGTATGTGGGGAAATAATTATTATAATGTAACGCAATCTTGTGTACTCCATTCACATGCTAAGATAAGTCTAGGAATTTACCCTGCATGCTTTTCAGTTCTCCCAAATTCCCTTTCTCTTATTTCACTAGGCAATTCCAGCCAACTGGAGTTGTGGGTCATTCAAACATGACCTAATTTAAATATTATTGCTCTTTGTTCAAAAGTTTTTTTTAAGTTAGAGTCTTTTTGCAGCTGAAGCCATGCCATGATGTCCTTGCCATGATGTTTGTTTTCAAGTCACCATGTAGTTCTCACCGCTAAAGGCTGGGTGAGTCATTCTACCCTAAATTCTCCTAGTTAGTTAGGATCCCTTTTTAAAGTTTGTTTTAGTATGCAGATTAAGATTGATATACCTTCAGTAAACTTTTGATATGCATTTTTAAACTGAATTCCTTTGTTTTTGTAATGAGTCTAATTCATTGGGTGATCAGACCACAGAACACACTTTTAAATGTTAATTGAGCTGTCTGTCTCAGCATTCTTAATGCATCATTCTGCCTGAATTTGAAAGTAAAAGATTTTTACTTTTTTAAAGAAGATATTTTTATTTCTTTTTAAAAGGGCTAGATCCCTGGAATTTTTAATACATTTTTATTTTTAGACTCATACCTCCTACAGAAGGCAGATCCCATACCCAGTCACATGAATCCTTGAGACAATCCTACTGTTAGGACATTATCAGACAAATCTCTAAAAATATTCTTTTGCTTACATAATTAAAGCCATTTTTATGCCAGCAAAAGAATGCTTCCTACTAGACTTACCTTTGTCTCCTGGCAAAGGTTTCCTCGGCAATGAAGAGGAAGTGAGTGGAGCCCCGTTCACTTCCTCTCAGTTCACTTCCTCATTTGAAATCTCACAGATTCTCATGAGACTTCACTGTGCAAGAAATTCAAAAACAAAAAACAAACAAAAAAAACAAAAAAACCACATAAAAAGCGACAGAAACAACACATACACACTTGAAAACTTACAAGTGCACTGGGTGAGGGTAATAAAAAGTGTGTCACCTACCTGGATGTCGCGATCTCACCCGGAAGTGTTCTGGCTGTTTTGGCCATTGACATAGTAAATACATGAAAAAAAGTGCTGGTTTCATACATCAGCAATGCTGATAAAAAAACAGGACAGCCGATCTATTGACAGCTTGTCCCATCAATAAAATAGATCTACTTATTGGCAGGACATAAACACGAAAGGGAAACATCATCTGAAACGCATACCCTTTTGCATTTATGTGGTGTCGTTATGACACCATTTTCTTTGTGTCTGATAAAGTCATTAGTCTCAACTAAAGTAGACCCATTGAATCAACTGTTGAAAGGTGAATCATCATGTACATAAACCCCATCTATTCAGTGAATTTCTACTTGTGGCTACTAATAAAATTCAAACCACAGATTGGTACATTTGTATACAATTAAACAAATGAAAATGACCAGACAAATAGCTTTATAGCATCTTCTCACAATGAGGCTCATTCTGTATGTGACATGAACTACTTGACAGGAGCTCTAGGGAGAAATCTGTTACCTGTTCTATCCCTGCCATATTTAAAAATGCACTTATCTTTTGTAACATTCTACTTAGTTAAATATTCTTTCACTTAAGTGAAAGATGCACCAGCATGAACCAGCAGATACACACATGGTGTTAGCATGCCAGCAATGGGTTGCCTGACTCTATTGGCCTGCTAATGGGGGTCTGCATTCATGGCAAGTGCATTTCCAGACAAACAGGGTGGAGTGGGTGGATACATAAAATGTTGACATAGTTAAGCACTTTTGCAGAGGGCTGCAGTGTGCGCATGTTTGTGTGTGTGTGCGTACTGCAAGAATACTGTATATACTGAGTGGTAAAGAGGAAAAGTCAGAAAGGACATTTTCAGATGCGTAAAAAGTGCTGCGGAGGACTTGAGAGAGGTACGCGCCTGTTTCGTGGCAGGGGCCAGTTTCTAACGCCACCATCCCTCTCACGTTATCCTCTGTGTTCCTTCCATGTTGCATGGAAGGAAAAGGCACCACTTTTTATTCACGAAGAACTTCCGTGAGTAAAAAGTGGTGCCTTTTCCTTCCATGCGACACAGAAGGAACATGGAGGGTAACGCGAGAGGGATGGTGTCGTCAGAAACTGGCCCCCTGCCGCAAAACAGGTGCATACCTCTCCTGAGCCCTCCGCAGCACTTTTTTACACATCTGAAAATGTCCAAAGTGTGCATAAAGCCTAAATGAGATAGAGACTATTGAAGAAGAAAGTTTGCTTAGACTTAGAAAAGGTTAGTTCCTGGTGATTTCAAGTTAAGTTAAACATCTACAAAACACTTTGGCATTTTCTGTTGGTAAGATTAAGGACTTTTTCAGACGGGGAAAACCGTCTTACCAACAGAACATGCCAAGGTCGGGAGAAGAACGGGCTGTTGCACTTACAGAGCCCCGTTTCAGACAACGCAGTCCCCTCTGTCCTCCTCCCGACCTTCTTTCATCCTTCCCCCGTGCTGCGGGTGCCACTTTTTATTGACAGAGGTTTTCCGTCAATAAAAAGCGGCGCCTGCAGCATGGGGGAAGATCAGGAGGAGGTCGGGAGGAGGATGGAGGAGGACTGAGTTGTCTGAAACAGGGCTCTGTAAGCGCAACAGCCCTGTTCTTCTCCTGACCTCCTCAGGGGGGGGGTTTCCCCCCATCTGAAAAAGTCCTAAGACCTATAACACTGGAATAAGATACAAAGGAGAAGTATGACATCCTGTACATAATTTGGAAGCAGTGGTTGCTGAGTTTGCATGACTGCCATAATCTTTCATTGCTTGAATGCTGCCACTGCAAATTTTTGTAAGAATTCTATATAAAGTTCATTTAACTGCTTGGTTGGGGTACATCCTGGGCTTTGAAGCCAAAGTCCATCCCACAATGCATCATTAAATAAACAGCTGAGTTCAGTCTACTATCAGACTCCATTCCTGAACTTTCAAGGGTTAAAAAACCCTTTCAATGGAATTAACTATTTTATATCCTGCATCCATCCTTATATGGTAATTGCTAAAATGCTCATGCACAACTGAAAAATAAAAAAATGTATGTTTGTTCTGGATATTCTGTAAGAATGTATGGCTGTTTTTATTCTGAAGTATTTAAATGTCCCTCACTAGTGCTCCTCAGCAGTTGTGTAATATAGTGAATTTTATATTGGGGGAAATCTGCCTGCTCACTTTTAATGTACACCTTCTTCTTCTTCTTCTTCTTCTTCTTCTTCTTCTTCTTCTTTTTGCATTATTTCTGTTCATAGGCAAATCTGCAAATCATTAGTCAGTTTGCTCCTACTAGCATCCATTACAAAGGCACAATGGTGCTAAAGGCTTTTTAGGATTATGGAACTCTGAAGAGTGTATGGAAGTCTGAAGCACGTGCTCAAAGTATTTGTTGCCGTTATGTGCTTTCAAGCCAATTACACCTTATGATAACTTTCTCATAGAGATTTCTTTGCAAAGTTTCTTCAGAGAATGTTTTTCCACTGCCTTTCTCTAAAGCTGAGAGAGTGTGACTTGTCCAAGGTCAGCCAGGGGGTTCCTCTGGCTGAGCAGGGATTTGAACTCTGCTCTCCCAGAGTCCAAGTCCTACAACCACTGTGTCACTCTAGTTCCACCCCTGCTTACTTCTTAGGAAACATGCTTTCGTTGTTCTTAAGTGCCTTAAAATTAACTCTAACCTATGGCAAAACTTTCAGGGTTTTCTCGTCAAGCTTTCTTTAGAGGAGAAATTACTATTGCCTTCTTCTGAGGCTGAGAGAATGTGACTTGCCCATGGTCACCCAGTGGGTTTTCATGGCTAAGTAGTGATTGAAATCGCACTCTCCTCAACTCCTAGTTCAGCAGATAAACCACTACACATATTCCAAAATCAGGAATTTGATGTTTAATCACAAAGATTTATGCTGGAGCTAAGTGATCCTTGTTGGATTTTTGTTATGTACTATGCCATACTCCATATTCTTCCTTTTCCATCTCCACCTCAGACTAGTCATATCTGAAGAGACGAGAGGACTTAACATGTGCAGGCAGACATGTGAAGTAAGGCTGTATGTATTCTGTTGTCATTCAGTACGTCATTAACTTACAGAATTCACAGCCCCAAAACACTGGTGATGGACACAGGCTTAGGTGGTTTTTAGTCTAACAATAGGCATGGGCTATAATACCATCACCACAGAAACTGAAATGTGAACATGCAGCAAACAGGATCTCCCACCCGTTCCATAGCTGTATAATTTTGGCTCCAGTTCTGTGAGGAAGATTTCTCCCATCCATTTAGAAACATGCCTCTCTCAGCTTGCTTGCAAACTTTCTCTGCAAGCTTCTCTTTCTCTCTCACACTCAGGCAGTGAACATATTCAGTGTAATAAATAAAATGTCATATATTTAACTTTGAAAATAGATTTTTATGTATGTGTTTTTATAAGTACACTAAAATATGACAAAAAGAGAAATAAAGCAAAAAATTGAGACCAGCATGGTATAGTGGTTTGAGTGAACAAATAGAAAAGGCAATGGCAGAACAAATCTTCACAGCCAGGATAGTACAGTATAAAGTTTGAGTGTTGGACCAGGACTCCTGGAGACCTGGGCTTGAACCCCTCTCAGCCATGGAAACCCACTGGCTGACCTTGGGCAGGTCTCACACTCTCAGTCTCAGAGGAAGGCAATGGCAAACTGCCTCTGAAAACTCTAAGAGTAGCCACAAGCTGGGGTTCAGTTGAGGGCACATAAAAACAGCAAGGCCAAATAATAAATAAATTTATTACAATTTAAAGAAAAATAAAAATTGAAAACAAATAAAAAGGTGTGGCCCTCAGAATCCTCCAGAAACCCAAATGTGGCCTTAGACCCACTGCAGCTGCCCACCCTTGATCTAGATAATGAAATTATATTAGTGGTAGACATGATTGTCCAATCAACATACCAAACTGCTTCTAACTGACACATTAAAAATGTTTTATTGGGAGAGACTAGCAAGCAACAAGACAAAGAACAACTTGTTTAGCTGGATTTTCCCATGAGGACCCAGCTAAATGAATTTCTACATATAAAGCCTAAATACTCTAAAGGCATCAGCTCTTCTGATCCTGGTAGTTAAGCAAGGTCAGCTCTGGTTAGTACTTGGATGGGAGACCATCAACAAACATCAGGTGCTGTAGGCTATATTTCAGAGGAAGAAACTGGCAAAGCATCTCTAAGTATTCCTTGCCTAAGAAAGCCTATGAAATTAATGGGGTCACCATAAGTTAACAAGCGACTTGGTGCACGCATACACACACACAAAATCAAGAAGTCAGTAAAATTTGTGGTGGATTGGGGAAGGAAGAGAAACATGTCAGTTCTTTATTGACTGTTGAGCAACATGTCTGTCTTACTTTGAAATATTCCTATTTACTGTGGAACAAATGAAAAATTGCTGTCTGTAACATAGTAGATAACATATTGTGGGAAACAACATGACTGTCTCAAAAATTGGTACTTTTCCATCAATTAGTATGAAGCAGCTCTCTGCCCCAAGTTTTATCATAAGGCTACTGAACATGTGGAGATTGACATGTCTTGATGCAGATCTTTTAATAGGTATGCAGTGATGGTAAACTGTACAAGGCAGATCATTGTTTCATGTGGTCCATAGGTAGGCAGGTGTGAGTCCTAGGAGATCTAATGTGCTTTTGACTGTTAGGAGATTATCAGATGGGGCTAATATTCCGGTGCAGGAATGGAACAGGGTCGAGAAAGGGGCTCCCTTTCTGATGATGTCGCCCCCTTCCTGTTCCTGGGGTATTCTATTCACGATGAAACATCATGGATAGAACACCTCTTCCGTGTTCTTCCATTCTGTCACGGAATCAGGGACGTGGGAAAAGGAGCCCCATCCTTGTTCCGAGATGACAGGCACGGGGGAGGAGGTGCGTGCCAGGCACTTCTGGTCACAAACGGGACATCCAGGTAAGTGGCACCCTTGCCCCCACGGGGTTACTTTTTTAAAAAAGAAATTATTTTTGCATTTTATTTCTTGCTTTGACAGCTGGGAGGGTATTTTTGAATTTTCCTCCCACTCATTCTCTCACGAGAATGAGCGGGATTTCAGCCAGCTGGTCGTAAAGGCAGCCTTACAACGGCTGCATTTACAGCCAGCTAGCAAGGAGGGAGGGAGCCCATTCCTGCAGTGGAATGGCGGTAAGTGTGCGAACATTTACCTCCATTTCGTGGCAGGAACAGGATAGGAGGTGGCGGGGCAGTAATGGGGCATTTTGGCCTCATCTGATAATGTTCTTAGACTGAGATCTGTCAACAACTTTTGCCAGGTGCAACGGAGTGGCTCGGATAGGAGGACCCACAAAAATGTGTGGGTTGCCTCTGAACATATGCCAAGTCCAAGAAGTTGTGCTTTCAGCACCAGAAATAAGTTTCTGGGCCTTCCCCACAAAAATCAACTCTTGATTTCTCCCCAGCATTCTTCTGAAAGTACTGTAACTAGAAACTGTCACCCTTTACACCAATAAAGTAATTTTGTTCTTGCTCATCATGTTATTTTTGAAGTGTGGCCTCACTTAATCCTTGTTACTTAAAAGTAACTTGTTATACATACTGTTATTTGTAATTCATTACAGTACTTCCAAACTTTAGTTGTTATTAGTTTTTTTTTCCTGGCAGCAATGAAGAGAGTTATTAATGGGAATTTCTGCCTCGTTTAACAAAATAATTTGGATGGCTTTGGTTACTATGCATCTTGATTTGGGTGGGTTGTGTGGAAGAGACATGATTCCATATGTCTTGGGCCAGCCCTGATTCCAAGAATCACAAACAGGTTCTGGGGTTTAGTTTTGTGTGCAATAGCTCAAATTAAATCCCACAAATAAATTAAACTGTGTCACTCTAAATGCCAAAGTCTCCAGCACCATAATGAATTTTGAAGTTAGTAATTTAATTTGATTTTACACTGAGAACAGGAATCACTGAAAACTGAGTTTACTACATGGTCAAATTAACAGTGTTTTCTTTGTCCTTGAATCACACTGTGACTGATGAGTCACTGATATAAGATAAAAAGATAAGTATGAAACAGCATGCTGATTCATTGATACAAGATAAAATTGCGTATAAAAACGGAGAGAAAGAAATGTTTATCCTGTTCTGCAGACCAATTTGATTAGCACTGCTGAGCCTTAGAGAAGCTTGGCTTAATAATGTAACACAAGTACAATAGCAACAGGAGGAAAAGTGGAGAACATATAAAGGAGAGAGAAATGGCAGGCAGTTCAAATAATCTCCTTGTCAATATTTTAAAAGCTATTTTGCAAAGTGAGGTTCAGCTTTTTTGACCTGAGGAGAAGCAATTCCCCACAGAGCTCAAAACGCTGGATGATAATATGCAACATGGGCCATATATTGGCATTTTAAAAGTAATTCCAGAATACAATATTTACATAAAAAAGAGAGTTCTGTCCAACTGTTTAATTGGTACACCAAATGCATCCCTATGGAGGTTGTCTTTGAGGTCTACAGCTGTAGCCATTACAAAACAAAGCAACCTTTTCATTTAATTGCTTCTATGAGAAATGATGAAGGAAAGCCAAAGGCTAGTATTTTTCATAAGAACCATGAACAGCCAATATAGTAATCTCTCTTCTTTCTGTACATCAAACTGAAATTCAGCAGCTGTTTACCGTCTGCAACATTGTACAAAAGTTGCATAAAATGCTCACCCTGGCACTTTAAGGAGAGCTCTGTGGATTTCTTTGGGTTATCCAGTTTTAAATTTATCACTGTTAAGACCTGATAAGGAAAATCATTTGTAGAGTGTTGTGCAAGCAGGACAGTGAGGATGCTGATGATGCAGGCTTAATTCTTGACAGGTAAGAGATTGTGGAGGCTGAGGTAATTTCAGAGACAAAGTTTGTTGGGATTACAACTCTACCACAATAATACACAACATGGAGCATGAAAATTGTCCTGGTTCCTCCTAGGGTCAGCCCAAGACATTTTGGTGACAAAGGCATGGAACAAGATGGCAGCCCTCCCATCCCATGAACCAGCTGAAAGTTGACACTGCTTTGTCCCCTCACTGCTACTCCTTGTGTCCCAACATCTGCTGCTTGAGGTGACTTCCCCATTCTCCCCAATTATAGTACTGGACAAGGGAACAGAAATAAATGGATGCAATAGTGAGGACTTCTCACTTTTCAATGTCAAATGTCAACTTAGGGCACTGAATATGCTAAGATATCACACAGTGAATAAATTGGATGAGACTGACTGGCATTATTTATGTGTGTGTGTGTGTGTGAGAGAGAGAGAGAGAGAGAGAACATTTCCTCACCTCACAGCAGATCAGTTAATGGCTGTGGTGATAGACCCTTGCCCTTCGTGGCTGGCCATCCAGTGGGGGTGATACCTTGAGGATGTTCCTCAGGGACATCATCAATGCATCCCTTAGGGAAGGTCACATTCCATCTTGCTTGAAGGAAGCGGTGGTTAGACCGCTCCTAAAAAGACCTTCCCTTGACCCTCTGGATATGAAGAACTATAGGCCAGTCTCCTTATTACCTTTTTTGAGCAAGGTGATTGAGAGAGTGGTTGCTCTTCAACTCTAAGCTGTCTTGGAAGAAACCGATTATCTAGATCCATTTCAAACTGGCTTTAGGACAGGATTTGGAGTTGAGACGGCCATGGTTGCCTTAGCTGATGACCTTCGCCTGAACATCGACAGATGTAATGTGACCCTGTTGGTGTTACTGGATCTCTCAGCAGCTTTTGATACAATAGATCACAACATCTTCTTGGATCACCTGAGAAGGTTAGGAATCAGAGGCACTGCATTGCGGTGGTTCTGCTCCTTCCTCTCAAGTAGATTCCAGAGGGTGATGCTTGGGGACAGTTGCTTTGCAAGGAAAGAACTTAATTGTGGTGTCCCACAAGGCTCCATCCTGTCCCCGATGCTATTCAACATATATATGAAGCCACTGGGAGAGATATCTGGAGGCATGGAGCGTTATCAGTGTTATCACTGATGATATCCAGGTATATTTCTCCATGTCTTGGTCTTTGGCTCCGACTTCAGATGATGTCTCTTCTCTCAATGATTGTCTTAGGGAAGCAATGGACTGGATGAGGGAAAACAAATTGAAGCTGAATCCAGACAAAACAGAGGTTCTCACAGTCGCAGCCAACTACTAGGATACAACCTCCAGTCCTGGATGGAGTCACACTCTTTTCCAGGGATTGTGTTTGCAGTTTGGGGGTACACCTGGACTCATTGCTCCGGATGACAAATGGTAAATGCGACGGTCAGGAGCGCCTGTTATCAGCTTCAGCTGATCCGCCAGCTTTGCCCTTTCCTGAAAGTCGGGAACCTTGAGACTGTGATACAAGCTCTGGTAACCTCCCGTCTTGATTTCTGTAATGCACTCTACATGGGGCTACCCTCGTGCTTGGTCCAGAAACTTCAACTAGTACAGAATATGCAGCCAGACTGGTCTCGGGTACATCTAGAAGAGACCATATAACACCGATCTTAAGATCACTTCACTAGCTGCCCATTAGTTTCCGGGCCCATTACAAAGTGTTGGTTATCACCTTTAAAGCCCTAAATGGCTTGAGTCCAACCTATCTTCGGGACCGCCTTCTTCGATATAATCCTCCCCATGCAATCCGGTCCTCTGGGAGGAATCTGCTGCAACTTTTAAAAGCTAGGCTCTCGTCGACCTTCCAGAGGACCTTTTCATCTATTGCTCCCAGATTATGGAATGGCCTGCCGGATGAGATCCGTCACACTACCACCCTAAATAGCTTTTAAAAAGCTACGGATCTCTTCCGGCAGGCCTTTCCTGAATAGATACCCGGCCATCAGAGAGAAAAAAAATCTTATTAGTCCGATCCCATCCAGTTTTTTATTGTGTTGTTTTTAGTATTTTAGTAATTATTAAGTATGTTTTAAATGTTTAATTATTTTATTGTATTTTAAGGGGTAGGTGGGATGGAGGGGTTTGTATGTATATTTTAATGCTGTAAGCCGCCCCGATTGCATTTTATAGAGGGGCGGGATACAAATAATAATAATAATAATAATAATAATAATAATAATACTCTGTGGTCACTTTTTAAAATAAGAAGCAGTGGCTGATATTGTGGAAGTACAGAGGCTGTCCATGGCGTTTGGTGATTCAGTAGTGAGGGAGTTATGTTCCATCTTAGAATATAGAATGTCAGAGTCAAAAGCATCTTGGGAGGTTACCTAGTCATCCCCCCATTTAATGAGATTCTCACAGTGCAGGCTGTAATTGCAGCATCCCTGACAGCCATCCAGTCTTTGCATAAATACTTCCAGTGAAGAAAAGTCCTCTACCTCCTGAGTTAGTCTCTTCCATGGTTGAACACTTCTTCCTGCTAAGTAGTTTTCCCTGAAATCTATTTTGTAGCCCTTTCCACCCACTGGTTCTCATGGTCAGAAACACTGGGGCCAGTTACATGGCAGAATAAGGTGCGCGAAATTCCGGCTTATCGCCCTTTCACACCAGTGGCCCATAGTTTACACGATCTAAAAGTGGAATTGGTTGATGCAATAAGTTTTTGCCTTTGCCGTCCACACAGCCGAAGTTGGGGGCATGACCTCCAGGGAGCAGGGCAGTATAGGTTGCTGCAGCTGTCCAACGGCCCTCCGCAGGCCTCCGGTGGGCCTCTGGCTCTGTGAAGGGAAACGGCGCCTCTATCCCTCCCCCTTTTGGATCTTGAACCCAGCGCCGGAGCTTCCAGAGGGCTGAAAACAGCACCATCTGCCACCGGCTGAGTGGGTCGCTGGGCGCCTTTCGTCCCTGCCCACTGGAAGCCAAAGGGTGCTGGTTCTGGGCTGCTACTGCTGCTGCTGGGTTATGGGTCCTGCCCTTGCCTGGGTTGCCACTTTGGGCAAGAAGTGGCCCAGAACTGGATAGGAAAAAGACTTCCTCTCCCAAGCAGAGGCTAGTAGCCACAGCGGGAGCCACACGCACCGTCCTTCACTCTCTTCAAAGCACCCCCCACAGGATGAGGCGAGGTGGACAGCTGCTAGCGAAGTAGTATCTCTCTCTCTCACACACACACACCACCCAAACGGGGCCTAGTGGCCCGGCGGGAGCCGCACATACCGTCCCTTGCAGGCTGTGAGCTCCTCTCCCCGCAGGATAAAGCAGCGAATGAACCAGCTACACTCACACCCACACCCACACCACCCAAGCAGGGGCTAGCCCCATTCCCGACTGTCTTCCCTGGGCTATTGCCCCCAAAGCCTTCATTTGAAGCAGACGGGAAGGGCTGAGAGCAGATTTCTCGAATTGGGCTGCAAGCAGAAGAAGGGGCAGATGGTGGGCTTGGTGGATTTCTCCCTTCAACCCCTCCGTTTATTCGGAGGCACCACGGTCAGTCCAGCCAATCAGGACTCAGCTCTGCTCAGGCTGCTTGGGGAAGGTCGCTGGAAGTTCCCACAGACATTTGCGAAATGTAAGTTCACACTATCGCATTTTCGTGAACTTTATCAAAAAAGTCTGGAAAAGTAGCGAAAGCTGATACTGTGTGATTTATGGGTTTTTTTGCCCCCCTCCTTCTGTATATGCCAACTTTGACCCGAAAGGTGTGGGAACTATTAGGACTCTTTGCAAATTCTTAGAGGATTTATTTTGCCATGTAAACGATCCCCCAATCTTTTTAACAGTTATTTCACATTCCAAGACTGATCCTTGGGAAAGAAGACAGGGCCTCTAGAACAAACCAAGCCTTGATGACTTTGTATACTATTAGTATTCTGACTTGTGGAAAATTTAGGAAGAGAAGTATACAAATAGCAGGGAGCACAATAAAGCTCTGGTTCCTACTGTTAAGAGATTATCAGAAGGGAACAAAAAAAAAAAAAGCATTCCTGTCCTGCAATCTCCTCTCCCGCCCTCTCCTGCCCCTGTCCCAGCAGAACAACAAAAGTTTTCAGACCTACCTTTTACAGCATCAAAGGGCAGCCCAGGCATGAATGGAGCTCTAACAGAGCTCCCTTCACTTCCTGGAGTCAAATCCCAGCCATTCTCGTGAGAAGCTGAGAGCGCAGGGAATTCAAACTAAAAGAAAAATACAACAGTACAAGTAACACCAAGCACAAAAACACACTTAAAACATTACAAGTAACCCGGGGAAGGTACAAAAAAGTGTGTCACTTACCTGGATGTCCTGATCTCACCTGGAAGTGTTCTGGCAGGGGCCTTCCATTGATGCGGGCATCGTGCCAGCCAAACAGGGCACCTTTTCACTTGCAGGACATTCCATTACAGAAACAGAACAGGGGATCCGTTGATGGCTTAGCCCGTCAATAAAAAGCAGCGCCAGCGTAATGAGCGCCGAATGGGAGCATTACGAGAGGGGAACAATGTCATGTGAGAGGGAGGCCCTTTAGCGATCTCCTGGCTTTGTGATGATGCCATATTTAGAGTGTCTGATAATCTCCTTAGAGTAGAGTTGTTGAGTCGATGGAATTTACCTGTGTGTTGACTCACCATTCAATAATTGATTTAATGTGTCAGCTCTCGTAGTTGGGCCAGCCAATAGCAAACAGTACACTCCAACATTTCACATTTGAAAACTGGGGCAAGTATGGCCGAGTAATACCAGAGTGTGGTCAAGATGGCAAAAGTTATTAATGAGGAGGAACAGGCAAGCTAAGGAGAGGCAGCAGCAGTTTGCTTTTGCCTGATCCTATTGGAAAGGGCATGATTCCTCTCCTCTCCCCCTGATGAATTAACTGAGTGCAAATTACTTTTGCACAATGAACTGCAGCAACTGAAGTAGGAGAGCAGGAGGACCAGACAGAAATTGGGACATTTTAAGAGCAGCTGGAAAAGTGGGACAACAGAGGATTAATTGGGACTGTTCCTGCCAAATCGGGATAGTTGGAGGGTATATGATAGGATTCAGGCTAAAGTATTTATTCCTGTGAAAACCTCAGGGAGGAGGGCCACACCCCAGAGTGTAATGGGAACAATTTCTTCAGCTTTAATTGTTGTCTCAGTATAACTCTCTGCATGTCTTCCTCTGCTCTCATCTGATTTTTTAATTATTGTCAGGATTCAGGATATGATAAGGAGGGAAAACATGTTAAAGTTCACAGTGAGCCTGATTTCCCCCCCTTGTGTTTAGTAAACTATATATTCTTTTAAAAACAAAACATGGAAGTCCTCTGAATCATCTGAATGACCATCCTATATATTTCAGGAAATACGTCTTGGCTTGCAGTGTGGAGCTCAAACTCTGTTTAGCTTTCCTGAACATTTTGACAGGATTGCCCTGGAAATACCACTTCCCATGGTCAACATCACTTGAGGCATTTTGCTTCACTTCTAACTTGTGCCCAGTGCCCAGTGGTAAACTTTGGATTATCTCGCATCAGCATTGCCTTCCTTCCATTCCTTCTTTCAAAAGCCTTTGCACAG
This sequence comes from Gambelia wislizenii, assembly GCA_030847615.1. Lineage (NCBI taxonomy): Eukaryota > Metazoa > Chordata > Lepidosauria > Squamata > Crotaphytidae > Gambelia > Gambelia wislizenii. The sequence continues at coordinate 281,234,092 of JAUMIR010000001.1, read as the reverse complement.
GAAATTTGGGTGGGGTGGGGGAGAAAGCAAGGACTTATATCTCTGGAACACATTTAACATTCAATTCTATTGACCAAACAGATTGCAATGCATAATATTTTTTTTATTCCCAACATCCAGCTATTAAACCCTCCTAGTTAATATAAAATCCCTTATTTTACATCCCAAATGGGAGCATTGTTGAGATGCTACCAAGGAAAATAATCCTAAATGATGCTGAATGAAACAAATGCTGTGGGTCAGCAGCATACATTGTGTTGCACCATTGAAAAAAGTTCCTCCAGAGGGGTGATCTGAAATAAGGAAAGACTTCCTCTCATAATTATTTCACACACACACACACACACACACACACACACACGTGGCAGAGATGGTAGATGCAATGCAGAGTCTTGACTTTGTGCTGTTAAAGATTCAGGCTTTTAGGGCCACACACATTCTGTTAGGTTGACAGCTAAAGTGTCTTAGGCATAGCTTTAGCAGGTGGTGGGAAAGCAACAGAGATGGCCTGCAGGCACAAGTGGCAACACTTGTGGAGTTCTTAGTATGGCTCAGGGAGTTTGTGCAGTCATAAAATAAAGTGGGGGGGGGGATGGAAAAACACTGAGACATACCAATGGGAGCATCAGAGAGTTCTCCTCTTTCATCTTCCAATGTGAGTACAAACTGACAAGATACAGGATCTTTTTCTATGATCCTCTGAACAGGACTGCATGTTCATGATATTTGGACAATATGGCAAATTGAATTCAGCAACACATCTCTGTGAAGGAAATTTGCATAATTCCTCTGACTTTGCATGACTTGTACTCCACCTTTGCTATTTTACATAATTCATTTCATTTTTTTTTACTCATCCCAGGAAGGATGAAGATACTGAAGCCTGGTCGCAGTCAAAGACAATGAAAATCTTGTTCGACCATTTCCGTGAATTCTGCACACGTTACAATGTTCTGCACGTTCTCTGTGTTTCCATATGATTTACAGCACACTCCTAGGGTGTGTCCATACTACACAATTATAGCACTGATTCCATATTAGCTGCCTTGGCTCCATTCTATGGAATCCTGGGATTTGTAGTTTGGTAAGGGGCTTAAACTTCTCTGCTAGAAAGCTTTGATGCTATCATTCAGGGGTGGGCAGTACAGAATGCCACAAGGCTAACTGAACTAAAAATCTCAGGATTCCATAGGATGGAGCCAAGGCAATTAAAGTGGTATCAACATGTTGTAATTGTGCAGTGTGGATAGCCCTGTGACCTGCCTGTGCACCAGTCTGCCCATTGATGGACTCACAGTTGTAGATTGTTGCATGGCATATTATTTGTTTATTAATTCAATGCCTCCGATGAGCTTGAGGTGGCTTACATGGCGCTCTTCCTCCCCACTCTAACCTCACAGTGACCTTGTGATATATGCCAACTGGCTCAAGGTCACCCTGTGTGTTTCATGGCCCAGTGGGGACTTGGATTTGGGTATCCCAAGACCCAGTCCAACCCTCTAGCCACTGCCCCACACTGGCTCTCAGAGAAGGGTAACGAGGGTGATAAGAGGTATGGAGAACAAAGCATATGAGGAAAGGGTTGAAGGAGCTGGGCTTGTTCAGCTTGGTGAAGAGATTACTGAGGGGTGACATGAATGCACTCTTTAAATACCTCCAGGGGGGCAGGCCTATTTTCTGCTGCCCCAGAGGGTAGGGCCAGGCCTAATGGTTTGAAGTTATAGGAGAGTAGGTTTCAATTGAACATTGAAAGGAACTTCTTTATAGTAAGTGTAGTTTGGCAATGGAACCAATTGCATTGAGAGGTGGTGGGGTCTCTTCCTCTGAACGTCTTCAAAAAGAGGCTGGGCAGCTACCTAGAATCATAGAATCATAGAGTTGGAAGAGACCACAAAGGCCATCCAGTCCAACCTCCTGCCATGCAGGAATACACAATCAAATCATTCCCAACAGATGGCCATCCAGCCTCTATTTAAAAACTTCCAAAGAAGGAGACTCCATCACACTCTGAGACAGTGTATACCTGCTGTGGATGCTTTAGCTGGAGATCCTACCTTGAGCAGGGGGTTGGACACGATGGCCCATGAGGACCCTTCCAATGCTATGTTTCTATGACTCTATGCAGAATATGGAAATGTGAAAATGACAACTAAAGTTGAGATAGTTGCTCCAGTCAAGCAAGAGTGATCCACACACCCATTCTTTCCTGGGTCAGGTTCCTCCATGTACAAAAGATGCTCTGTGTTTGTGTGTGTTGTTTTTTAAGCCAGCTAGTGTGGTGTCCATAGATCCCCTTGCACCATCAGACTGGTACAAAAGGAGTCTCTTGAGGGCCCTGCAGGCTGTGGTGCCTCCAACTGGAGGCCTGGGAACCAGCACCACCAGTGTCACCATGCAGAGAAGAGCCTGGAAATGTTACTTTTGCACTCCAACTTCTAGCATTGTCCTTCCAGCATGACCCCTGAGGGATTCTGCGAGTTGTGGTAACTTTTGAAGGCTGTGCAGAAAAAGCTAAACTTTCATGTTTGGGAGCAGATGTGACCATTCTTAATAAATTTCTGCTACTGTATGTGATAGAATGTTCATACTGTAAGAGTATTTGGGATTAAACATATTGTAAGCAGGGGCAGGGGGGCGGGGAGAGGAGAGCTGTCTTCACCCTATCAACAGAGAAGGCAAATGACTCTGCCACATGCCAGGCAATGTTTGTAACCCTTCAGACATTTCTTCAAACTGACATTGATATAAATAGTGGCTCATTGTTTCTTAAGTGGATGTAACCTTGTATGAGCCCTAATCTCTCAAGTGGAGAAACAATCACAGCAAACCTGTCATCTGTCCATATCTACTGGAGGGCATTCCCCCCCCCCGCCCCATCCCAAGGTGGTTCTGAATTTCTCAAACTAACTCCTTCCCTCCCTTTAATTGCAAATGTCCATTTTGCTGTTCCATTTGGCTGCATTTCACACTTCAGGTCTTCTCCCTCACCTCCAGCTTGTCTGAGACACATGAAACATGCCTGTCTTATTCATTTGGTGGCAACAATTCTGTGCTCTAAAAACTGAGGCCAATTTAAAGATCATTCTGTGTGATGATGATGATGACCATCATCATCTTTATGTGTACACCTGCCCAACACAGGACTCAAGGGAGTTTACAATGAAAACAAATACAACATAGTTAAACATATATATATATATATATATATATATATATATATATATACACAGAGAGAGAGAGAGAGAGAGGGAGAGGGAAGGAGGGAGGGAGGGAGGGGTGGGTGCGAACTTTATCAGACACAGCAAAAATGGCATCATAAGGATGCCAAATTAAAGGAAAAGGCATGCATACCAGATGACGTCGTGCTTTTGCAATTTCGTCTGAAGAAAAAGACATTCTTTTTTTATTGATGGGCCAAGCTGTCAATAGATCTCCCATGTCAGTTTTTTGCTGGCATTGCGAGCATTCAAAAATGCATACCATTATCTCCTCGTGATTACCGGTACATTGTCAATGGGCGGTCCCTCTAGAACACTTCCGGTTTACTTTTAAGTTTTAAAGTGTGTTTCTGTGCTTTTGGGATGTTTTGTGTCTTTATTTTTCTGTATTTTTTATTTTTACCATGCTCGCATCTCCTCTCAAGAATTGCCAAGATCACGACTGCGGAAGTAAACAGAGCTCCGTTCATGCTCTGTTAATGCTAGGGCTGATTTTTCCCTCTATTATAGGCAGGTATGGTAAAAAGGGTTCTTTTGCTGGCAGAAAGGCACTTCAAAATATGGTGGCAAAAGAACGTTTGTTGAAGCTTGTCTGATAAAGTCCACAGAGAGAGAGAGAAAGAAAGAGAGAGAACAGGAGCATTTAAATAATATTAAAGTATTAATAATCCTAAAAACAATTTAAATCATACAGTTAATGTCACAGGAATGTGCAGAGCGCAGTCACTCCCTGTTCATCCGAACAGGAGATATGCAACGAAAACGTGTGCTTTGTGAGCAAACAAATACTCCTTTGGTGCAAAAGTAAGTCCATGCCAAAATTCTTTTAGGCTTTTATTAATAACAATTAAATAAAAGGAAAAACAATAACAGAAAACATTTAACCATGTTTTCTAGGTTCTCTCTAAGCAAGAGAGGTACACACAAACTTGAAGCTCTCTTCCATCTCAGGAACAAAACCAATATAACCCCTCCCAGTTATATAGTCTCTAACACTTAGTCCTTGGGAGAAACGAAAGTAATCTCAAGTTTCATTTCTCATATACAACCCCAAAGAACAGAATAACAAACCAGACAGATTTATGAACCTTTGATAACCAAATTGGCGCCTTACATGTCTGGTGAAAAATTATTCAGGGAGGGGGAGACAGACTCCTGATCACAAAAACTATTTTCCCTGACAGTTAACATGTTCAAAAGCTATTAAAACAGTACAATTAAAAGAGCACAGCACATTGTTAAAAGCCTTTCCTTTCAAAACATTCAGTTCTCTAAAGCCTGTTGAAATAAAAGAAGCCGTTGCCTGCGGATGGAAGGACTGCAAGGAGGGACCCTTCTTGCCTCCCTGGGAAAGGAGTTCCAGAGCTTGGTGGCAGCCACCAAAAAGTCCCTATGATATGGGAGCAGGAGCATCAGTGCCCAAGGGATACTCATGAAAGGATCTGAGAAACATTCCGTACATGTTTTAATGATGGAGTAATCATCATTTTTATTTATTTAGGTAAATAGCCCTATCATTCTAATTATAGAGTAATATCTGTCTGATGGTAAGAGAGAAAAGGAAGTGGAATGAATATGATCAAGACTCCCAGCTTAGGGTCAGTGGTGTAGTGGAGTCAGGGCTCACAAGGTCAAAGTGCTAAGGTGTTTTAAAAAATTATTTATTAGCAGAGATGCTGATGATAAAAAGGGTCAGAACCCTGAATGCAAATGTTCAGTGACTTATGTGCAGGGTCAAGCAGAACTACTATAATAATTAATGCAGAGATATAAAGTGACGACAACAACAAAAGGAAGAACAAGAGATTTCTTCCACAAGATCCAAGAAGTCAAAGGGAAATTTAAGCCAAGAGTGTGGATGCTCTATGACCAGCAGGGGAACACGTTACATGACCAAGTAGAAATAAAAAGATGATGGAAACAATACATGGAAGAACTATACAAAAGAGCTGAAAGGATAACAGATTAATCCAAAGAAGAACCATATGAAGATGAAACTACAATTTTAGAAAGTGAATTGGAAGCTGCACTCCGAGCACTTGGGAGAAATAAATAACCAGGAACAGATGGCATACCAATAGAGCTACAATAGAGCTAGTTCTAACTAAAATCTGTCAAGAAATATGGGAAACAAAACAATGGCTCACAGATTGGAAACGCTCAATATACATTCCAATCCCCAAGAAAGGGAACACCAGGGATTGCAGTAACCACAGGACCACAGCATTAATTTCCCATGGAAGCAAAGTGATGCTCAAAATTCTGCAACAAAACTTTTACTATATATGGAGTGAGAAATGCCAGATGTCCAAGCTGGGTTCAAGAAAGGAAGAGGTATTAGGGAACATATTGCAAATATATGTTGGATAATTTCAGAAGAAAATCAGTCTGTGCTTTATAGATTATAGCAAAGTCTTTGATTGTATAGATCATGAAAAGCTATGGATCACTCTTAAAGAAATGGATGTGCCATTACATTTGATTTTCTTGATGTGTAACCTGTACTCAGGACAAGAGGCTACCATTAGAACAGAATATGGAGAAATGGAATGGTTTCCAATTGGCAAGGGGTTCAAGCAAGGCTGCATTTTATTAACCCATCTGTTTAACTTGTACACTGAACATATTACATGCAAAGCAGGATTAGACTGGGAAGAAAGAGGAGTGAAAATTGGAGGAAGGAGCATCAACTCTTTAAGATGACACCAATCTACTTGCAGAAAATAGCAAAGATATGAAATGATTACGGAAGAAAATCAAGGAAGAAAATGCAAAGGTAGGTTTACAGTTGAACATTAAGAAAACAAAAATAATGACCAGAGACGATTTACATATCTTTTAAGGAGATGATGAAGACATTGAAATAGTTCAAGATTTTCCATACCTTGGCTCAGTCATTAATCAGAATGGAGACTGAAGTCAAGAAATCAGAAGAAGAATAGGATTTGGAAGGGCAGCTATGAAGGAACTAGATAAGGTCCTGAAGTGGGTCTATAAATGAATACTAAAGTTAGGATTGTCTGTGCCCCTGTACTGTATTTCCAAATTTTATGTATGGTTGTAAAAGTTGGACAGTGAAGAAAGCAGAAATTTGATATATGATGCTGAAGAAGAGTTCTGTGGATGCCACGGACTGCTAAAAACACAAATAAATGGATCCTAGAACAAATCAAGCCCAAACTCTTCCTAGAAACTAAGATGACTAAACTGAGACTGTCATACTTTGGACATATCATGGGAAGACATGACTCACTAGAAAAGACAATAATGCTTGGTAAGGTATAAGGCAGAAGGAAAAGAGGAAGACCATATTACAGATGGATAGACTCAATCAAGGAAGCCACAGCCCTTAGTCTGCAAGACCTGAGCAGGGCTGTTGATAACAGGATAACTTGGAGGTCTCTCATTCACAGTGTCACTGTAAATTGAAGTGGACTTGATGGCAGTTAACAACAACAATGATGATGTAATCTGCTCACTGTTTCCCTCCCAGTTGGGTGCAATCCTCATAGTAAATGAGAGGAATGGATTTTCCTGGTAACACAATATATTGGCTGTAAACTATTCCTGTTGTAATGCAAGCCACTGGGGAGTGATTTGGTATTAAATGTGCTGTTAAGGCCATTTGCTTTACAAAAGGTCTGGTGAAGATAACAATTGATAGAACTGCCCTGTTGAGATGGATCAATACAGCTGCTTACATATTGAGGCTATGTTTTGGGGCCTTGGCTGTGGGGCCTGTCAAATGAGTACTTGCACTGCATAGGTTACCCATTTGCAGCTGACTACAACTGCCTTCTCCTTCTCCAAGGGATAGATATACAGATAGCTTTGAATGAAGGCCTGCCTTCTCCTTCAACTGAAATCTTCTCAGAGTAAATGGATGCACACTTAACATGGGAGTGAGTCCATAACATAAGCATGGAAATAGGTCTGAGTTGCTTCTCTGTGCTTTCTCAATGCTTCAAAAGTACTTTGTGACCACATTTTAAATCTGCATTGAGACCTGTGTTATGTGATCACTTCTTCATATCTACAGTTCAGTCTGATTGACACCCTCCTCTTTCTCTCTGGCTTTTCTTCGCAAACGAAGATTCAGGAAGGACTCATCCCACACTTTCTGCAAATGCGCTGATGATTAAAAAGGCCAATCCGAGATAAACAAGTCCGGTTGCAGAAAGCACAGCAGAAGGTCTCCTTGGGTGATGTTTCTGGGTTGTGATTCTTTCTGCGTTGTCGTTTCTCTTCAAGACTTGTTCGGCATGAGTTCTCAAATAAGGCTGCAGCATTGTGGATAGTGTGTCTCCATGCCTCCCGATGTGAGGCCAGGGCGGACCACTGTTGGTAATCAATTTGGCCAAGCCTGAGATGTTGTTTCAGGGAGTCTTTGTATCACTTTTTTGGAGCGCCCCTCTTACGCTGACCCGTGGAGAGTTCACCGTAGAGTAGTATTTTGGGGAGGCGATGGTCCTCCATCCTAGAAACGTGCCCTGCCCAGCGCAGCTATGTTCTCAATATCATGGCCTCAATGCTGGTGATCCCTGCTTGCTCAAGGACAGCAACATTCATCACATAGTCAGTCCAGTGTATATTTAGGATTGTGCATAGACAGCGCTGATGAAAGCGTTCGAGGAGTCATAGGTGGTGGCGATAGGTGGCCCATGTTTCAGATCCATAAAGGAGAATAGACAGTACAATGGCTCTATACACACTGATTTTTGTGCTTTGCCTCAGGTGTTTATTGCTCCAGACTCTTTTGTGAAGTCTTCCAAATGCACTATATGCCTTTGCTAATCTGTGATCGATCTCTTTGTCAATCTTGGCATCTGAGGAGATGATGCTTCCCAGGTAGGTGAACTGCTGAACGGACTTGAGCACAGATTTGCCAACGGCAATGTGGGGATGGTGGTGTTCGTCCTGTGGTGCAGGCTGGTAAAGAACTTCCATTTTCTTCAGGTTGACTTCCAGCCCAAACAGCTCTGCAGCTGTTGCGAAGCAGGATGTTAGGCGCTGCAGAGCTGCTTCTGTGTGGGCAACAAGGGCAGCATCATCAGCGAAGAGCAGCTCACGGACTAGATAGTTTAGAGTCTTAGTGCGAGCCCTCAGACGGCTTAAGTTAAGCAAGCTAGCATCAGTACTGTAACGTATATAGATGCAGTCATCTTCATCAAGCTCTGCCATAGCCCTTTGGAGCATCATGCTGAAGAAGATTGTAAATAAAGTTGGTGCAAGGACACAACCTTGCTTCACTCCATTAGTTATTAGAAAGGGCTCTGAAAGAGCACCGCCATATCAGACTTGACCACGCTGGCCCTCGTGTAGCAAGATAATCATTTAAAGGAATTTGGGGGGACATCCTAGTCTTTCCAGGATCTGTCACAGACCTTTTCTACTCACAGTGTCGAAGGCTTTGGTGAGGTCGACAAATGTTACATAGAGACCTTTGTTCTGCTCCCTACATTTTTCTTGCAGTTGTCTAAGGGCAAATACCATATCTGTAGTACTCCTATTGGCTCTAAAGCCACATTGGCTTTCAGGGAGGAGTTCTTCTGCAATAGCAGGAACTAATCTGTTCAGGAGTATCTTTGCAAGGATTTTTCCAGCAATAGAGAGCAGTGTTATGCCTCGATAGTTTGAGCAATCGGATTTTGCTCCTTTTTTCTTGTACAAGGTGATGATGACTGCATCTCAGAGATCTGATGGCAGTTCCCCCTTTTCCCACCAATTCACAAGGAATTCGTGGAATTTAACGTGGAGTGCATGACCTCCGTGTTTCCAAACTTCAGGTGGGATTCCATCAATCCCAGCTGCCTTGCCGTTTTTCATCTGCTGTATGGCCGTAAGGGTCTCTTCCAAAGTGGGAGCTATGTCCAATTTATTTTTCATTGGTTTTTGTATCATATGTTGGATTGCTGAGCCTTGGACTACTCGGTTGGCACTAAAGTGACTTTGAAAATGTTCAGCCCATCGAATCAGGATGGAGGCTTTATTAGTAATTAGTGTTTGACCATCTGTACTGTATAAGGAGCTTTGGACCTGATAAGTAGGTCCAAACACTGCTTTAAGAGCTTCATAAAATCCTTTATGATCACCCAGATCTGCACAGCGTTGTGTCTTTTCTGCTATATTGATCCACCACTTGTTCTGCATGTCTCAGAGTTTTTGTTGAAGTTTACTACATGTGAGGCGGAAAGCTGCTTTTCTTACATGGCAGGTTGGCTGGGCGAGGTATGCCTGGTGAGCAGTTCTTTTCTTTGCCAACAGCTCCTGGATCTCTTGGTTGTTTTCATCAAACCAGTCTTGATTTTTCTTGTGGGAGAACCTGAGGGATTCTTCTGCAGACTGGAGGATACTGTTTTTGATATGTTGTCAAAGCACTGTAGGAGAAAGATCTATAGGATGGTCTTCAAGTTTTGTTTGCAGATTTGCCTGGAAGTTGTCTCTCATGGTAGCTTGTTGAAGATTGTTGACTTGGAGTCTCTTCTTTAAGATGCCACCCCTCTTAGGTTTGAACTTAAGATGAAGATTTAGTTTACATCTGACAAGGTGATGATCTGTTTGGCATTCTGCACTGGACATCTCTCGGGTATGACGGACATCGCAAATGTTTTTATGGCGGACTAGAACATAGTCAATGAGGTGCCAATGTTTGGATTGGGGATGCATCCAGGTTGTCTTCAAGCTGTCTTTCTGCTGAAAGATTGTGTTTGTAGTAGTCAGCTGTTGTTCTGCACAGAACTCTAGCAGGAGGCGTCCGTTATCATTGCAATTTCCAACACCATGCTTGTCTAAGACACCTTTCCAGGCTGCGGAGTTCTTTCCTACTCTGGCAATGAAGTCACCAAGGATAATAATTTTATCTTCTACAGGGACTTTTTGTATGAGTGGGCGTAGGTCTGTGTAGAATTTGTCTTTCTCTACAGGGTCGGCTTGCATAGTTGGGGCTTATATACTAAAGAGAATAAAATGTGGGAGGCGTAAGGAAATAATGTGATCAGAATGTCTTGTTGGCAAGGTTTCGAGTTTGGAGGCAATGGAGTTTTTAATCATAAAGCCTACTCCTGAAAGATGTTTTTCGGTTTTGGGTTTGCCAGACCAGTAAAGTGTGCAGCCGGCGCCATGTTCTTTAAGGCTGCCTTCCTCATGGAGGCGAACTTCACTAAGAGCAGTGATGTCAATATTAAGTCATGATAGTTCATGGGCTATTAGGGCAGAATGACACTCAGGCCATCCACTATCTGCAGAGTCTCGCATGGTTCTGATGTTCCAGCATGCAAGTGTCAGTTTATTTACACCTTTGGAGGCCGGTGTGTGCCTTTGTTTCTTTGCCTTGGTTTGACCGCATCAGAAGATGCCAGTTGGCTGTGGCTAGCCAACCAGGTAGCTGGGGATGAGCTTTCGTTAGGCCACCTTTTCTAGGCCCCTCTCCATATGGAGCAAGCAGTGCTCTCCTTTAAAAAGGCTGCTTGGTCATTCAGGATGCTGCTGAACAAGACTGTCATCTCCCAGGTCAGCCTTGAGCGACCAATGTCCTGAACCGCCTGCATGCAGGGTTGGGTCTGCAGCTTCCAGTGCATCTTTTCACCTGCCATTTCGTCCCTCACCTATTGCTACAGGGCTTTTTTTGGAACTGGATTTGTCCTTCGAGGCTGTGCAATGGATTTTTCTGGTGGAGCGCAGTGTGCACAGAACTGGCCTCACCCTTTAAACCAAAGGTTCATCTACCGTGGCCTTGCAAGAATGGACGTAGCAGCGAGGTCCTCAGGTCATAGGTTTGATTAGAGTTTCCTTCTCTTAGATGGTTGACCTTACAGGGTTGGACGAGCACCATCTGCCCAGGTTTGGGATTAGAGTTTTCCTTCTCCTAGGATGGTTGCCATAAGGCTAGTGAGCCCATCCTGCCCTTTGACGCTCTTTGTCAGACCCTTCAGTTTTGACCTGTCTGGCATGGGAGACCCTACCAGTGGCTATTATGCCACCGCCAGCGTAGCTCAAAACATCATTAGGGTACGCAAGCCTCTCTCCCACGACAAGGGGGCATCAGTGGAGAGGGGTTGACACACACCTCTGAGAAAAATCAGAACCTTAAGGTAGTTGAAGGGAATTGAAATGTAGCACGGAAAGCAAGATACAGGCGACTTCTCAAAACCTAACATATCTCTTCCTCTTTATTTTGATATCTGGGTCAGTTGGGCCAATTGTCCAATGACAGATTAATATTCCAGCTCTTATTGCCTCTTTGCAGTGCTAAAGTTATTTGTGGTTCCATCCTGCCATTAGCTTGGACAATACATTCTTGTAAACCTTTTCTAAAGATGTGAAAATTTCAGTCCACTTTGAGAACAGAGACTGTGGACATTATCAGATGCGGCAAAAATTGCAGGATTATGATGTCAGGGTAGTGTGAATGGGCCTCGCTATTGCACAATGCTGTTGTCTTCATATTCTTACTGCATGCTCAGCCACGAAAAAGGCATTATTTGCAATTCATAGGGCAAACCATCAGTAGATCATCAATAGTGCTTTTTTGTGTTATTGACTGTGTGCAAAACCACGTCCCATTGTAATTGTGAGATTACAGCATGAATGGGTGGTCCTCAGTGAGAAAACGTCTGGGTGAGGACACAAAAACAAACATAGAATACTCTTTTTATGAACTGTCCCCTTTAGTTTGTATGTTTTTAGGTTTGTTTCAGTGCTTGTGTGTTCATTTACTTTGTTTATTAAGGGGTTTTGGAGTTTTAAGCATGTTCACGTCTTCTGGTGAGAACCGCTGAAATCCTGCCATGCCAAATCACGGAAAGAAACTCCCGTTCTTAAAGCACTACTGGTCATGATGTGATAATTCCGTGGCTTTTCTTTTGCGTGATTACAGCTACGTGAGATAACAAGTGTTATAATGCCACAATGTTCCAGCTATCTTCATTTGTGAAATTACAGCATTTTTAGATGCTAGTCTGATAATTGTCCTGTATCTGCACCATGCAATTACAGAAGTTTGATACCACCTGGACTGATCCATTCTATGGAATCCTGGGATTTCTAGATTATGAGGTACTTAGAATTCTCTGATATGGAACAGCAGCTGATCTCTCCTATGTTAGTGGGGTTGAGCGTCAGCTGTGGGTTTCTGTCTGAACTTTAAAAGAGCTATCTAAGAAGCTGAAGCCTATCACCCAAATAGGTTAGGCGGCACCTTGGATAACTCCTTTTAATTTCAGACTAAATCCCAGAGTGGAGGCACTGCCTGATTTTCACCACTTCCTCTTGTGCCTTTCATATGTTTCAGAGGGTTGGAGGACTCTGTGGAACAGTGTGAAAAGTGGGACAAGAGAGGCTGAAGATGGAATCAGTAAAAAAAGGCTCTCACCATCTCCTGTGAATGGCAGCCTTCAGTGGAATGCCAACTTTTTCTGGAACAGAAAGAGTCTTTTCATGCACACAAAAGCAGCATCAGAAATATGCTTGCAGCAAGGAAAAAATAAAACAGAACCAGATTATTACTTCCACAGTTTTACAAGATTGGCTCTGAGCTGTGTGGGAGGATGCAAAATGCTTGGGATTTTTGGGATGCAAATATAGTTTTTGTTCTGAAACAGGACCATAAGAAAACCCAACACCTGCTTCTTAATCAGACTGCTTGGGAGAGCTTGCCCTAATGAAACGGTGGCTCATATTTAGGTAGTGGGACATATCCTAATATCTCTTCCTCTTTAATTCCCACTTTTGTCACTTTTGTTACATTAAGACAACTGCCATTTCAAAGTACAGTGGGGGAGTTTCTCTCCTTCTCCCTCTTTCTCTTTTAGCAGTAAAAACAAATGTATGCACAATTTCCTGGCAGAATCCCACCCCCCATCTTCACATGCTAATACACCAGAAGGGACTAGAAAGTCCAGGAATGAGTAGTGTCACAGAGCTTTTTATAAAGGATGTACCTTCCTTATTTTATTTTGAGGGGTAACCCAAAATATTTGGCTGCATGAAGCAGAATAGGAAATGATGCCCCCAAATCAAGTGGGGTAGGCAATCCAGTACAGCTTTCATAAATCTTAGCTAACATGGCTAGCAGGTAGGAAGCCATAGTCCAAAACATGTGTAGGACATAGGTTTTCCTTGTTTTTTTTCCAGGCTGTGAGGCCATGTTCTGGAAGAGTTTCTTTCTGACGTTTCGCCTGCATCTGTGGCTGGCATTTCAGAGAATGGTTAGGTAGGAGTGTGTGTGGGGGGTTATATACTGTGACCCCCTATTGGAGAGGCTATGTAAATTTATGTATTTGAATGGCTAGTTTCTGGGTGGAGATATGCAAGGAGGTTTAGTGCCTGTTTGGCTAATGGTCCATTGTCTGCTGGAAATCCCCCTGTCCCTTGGTGGAGTTCATTTGCATGTGTTGAGTTTTAATGTTAGTGTTTTTCAAGCCTGGTAGCCAGATTTTGTTTACTTTTAGGGTTTCTTCTTTCCTGTTGAAGTTGTCCAGGTGCTTGTGGATTTCAATAGCTTCTCTGTGCATTCTGACATGATGGTTGTTGGCCTGGTCCAGAATTTTGGTGTTTTTAAATAACATTTTGTTATTTATTTATTGTTGATTTACAACATGTTCTGCTACTGCTGAACAGACACTAATCGTCCTTGCATATCTCCACCCCGAAACTAACCATTCAAATACACAAATTTACATATCCTCTCCAACAGGGGCTCACAGTATATAAACTCCACACACACTCCTACCCAACCATTCTCTGAAGATGCCAGCCCCAGATGCAGGCGAAACATCAGAAAGAAACTCTTCCAGAACATGGCCTCACAGCCCAGAAAAAAACCAAGGAAAACATATGGATGCTGACTGTGAAAGCCTTTGACTTCACATATGGAGGACACCCAGTTGCCTACTGCTGCTCAACTTGAGGGAGGGCACCTTTTCTGCCAGCCAGTATTTTGATGCCTGATGCAGAAAACCCCCCAAACTTCTCTACTCCCTGGCATTACTATTCAATAATAATAGCTAAGAGTTTTCTACACTTTTATAATATTATCCAAGATGAGCTGCCTCAGGTAACCACCTCATTTTAACCTAATGGTATGGTTGGCCTGAGCCCATAGAAAAGCTCTGTGAAACAGATTATACTGAAACATTATGGTCAGGTTATGCAAGCCTCAAGTGAATAGGATATTCATGGAGAAAGGGCTTGTGGCTGCACATTTAGCCCCACTGCCCAGGGCTCTCTGTTCCTTCTGTTTAGCTGTTGCCATCCACTCTGTACTGTACACAGCTGGGGAAATTTTCCTTTTTTTTAGACTACAACTCTCAGAACTCCCCTGCTAAGCATGGTGGTCATGCTGGTGGAGGGATTCTGGAAGTTACAGCTGCAATAAGTAATGCTTACAAGCATTGCCCCTATGCATTTCTCCATTTGGAAGCCTCTTATATTTGTGGAAACTCCATGTGCATCTCATAACCTGACCATGTTGGGTTCCAAATAGGGCATGAGCCTCCACCAGTGCAAGAACTCCACACCTGTTCAACTTAAGAAGCTATGGAGTAAGCAGCTGTGTGTATGTGTGTGGGGGAAGAGGAGCAGCAGATGGGGCTATGCATATCGCCCCGTTCACCTTGGATACCTTATCCACACATGCAGCACAGAAAGAGGGCTGTCTTGGTCTGGCTGAAATTAGTATTGTTACTGGGAGGTTGTCTATATGGTGAAAATACTCCTCATAGACTTTGAGTAGAATATGATTTGTCTAAATGAGATCCTGTATCAATCCACCATATTTGGAAGGAGAGGGTGCAAAAATTCCAAATACTACACAGGAAAAGTCTTTGTGGCTTTCCCCATATTTTAAAAAAAATACTCAGAAGGAAATGTGCATTCCCGCTCATTGGGACAACTGATTTGCTTTGATGCACATTCCCCATAGCAGTGGAACTGGAAATCTGATTGGTCAGATGTGGGCAGGGGGCAGAGCTTGCTGGCAAGGCAAGTGCCTTGAACCTCCATGTTGGATTTTTTGCCATAGTGGTTGTGTGCTGAGGTGATGAAACAGCCTTTACCCCTTTTATTCTGTTTAAGTGGAAGATTGCACTTCTGTACCTTGTATGTATGTATAGTTTTTTTTTTTTTTTAAATACTCTTTGGTGGCGGCAACTGGTGTGAGTAATTTACTTGCACCTGCCATCTTTATTTGCAGGCATGCCTGTTTGAACGACAAACATGGATAGCTTTGCATGCTTGTGATGTTGCCAAAAAAACCATGGAAACAAATGAAAGCTGCTGTAAATTGGCATTAGTGCGCATCAATCCACATTTTATAGCCTCGTATAGACAAGCCCTGGGTCTCCCATATCCAGATCCAACCCTTCAGCCCCCTTCATGCTACTGCCACCAATCTCTTGCCCTCAGAGAAATGAGCAAATGATCTGCCATGTCCTTAGCAGGCATTTTTATTTTTTTATTTTTTAAAAACAAGACTTCTGACCTGTGGAAATTTCTGACACAGCTCAAAAGGTTCAGCAAATCCTCAGAGTTCAGAAAGCGTGTATCTTCCTTATTTTATTTTGAGGGGTAACCTCTTTCAGAGGGATTGGCTTTCAGGAAGCGAAATGGCCCTTGGTGTGATTCACAGAAGCTAAGCTTGCAAAGACTTACCCAGAGAAGAAGTCAGCACAACAGAGTCAGCGCCATGGTTTCGTAAGGGGCTCTTTGGATCTCCTAGCAACCCTTTCTTCAGCTTCAGCCACAGAGACAAACATGTGGCTTCTTCGCCTTTTCTGACTAAGGGCCAGATAGTGCAGTGAACACCTGGCTCAGTAGGGCTGGAGGTCTATAAGGGGGATGAAATATAGATGACGTTAGTGGCCTGGTTACTGAAGGTTAGCCAGAAGGGCAAGTCCTTTCCTGTATTGCCTGACAAACTAGCAGCAAGATACAGGAGTAGGCACTTCTGTAAAGATACTATCTCTCCACTACCAAAGCCTCATCTCTCTGTTATCATCTATCACTTTCCAAGATGCATTTTCTCTCTCTCCACGAACACTCTTAACTCCCATTTTTCCGTAAGGCCCATAACAGGCATCCACATTCAATTCTCTCATTCTCTCTCCCTCTCCCTCTCTGCCCTCTCTCTGCCCCCACCCCATGTTGCCAGATTTAGCAATAAGGGACAGTCAAAATTCATAACATGCAGAGTTGACAACCAGGAATGAGCTACAGTGGGTCCTCCATATTTGCTGGGGTTAGAGGTGCAGGACCCCATGAACTTGGACAAACCACAAATAAAAACACTTTTTTTTAACCTGAGTAAACACTCTTCTAGGAATCTCTAGGTCCTCCAGTGCAACTCTATGGTTAACGTCCACTGGAAGTTGACCAGAGAATTGCGCTGGAGGACCTATGAGTGCTTAGAGAAGTGTTCCCTCTAGGAATCTGTAGGTCCTCCAGCATGACGCTATGGTCAGCTTCTGGCAGAAGTTGACCATAGAGTCATGCTGGAGGACCTACAGATTCCTAGAGGGAACATATTAATCAAATCTGCGGATAATCAAATCTGCAAAAGTCAAAGCCACAAATGTGGAGGGCTGACTGTATTAACAAGTTTGTGTTCTATCTAAATACTAAATAAAAGTATAGATTTCAGTTAACTTAGCCATGTGTTTCTCTGGAACATTGATATGTTGTCCACATCCATAAATTATACATTTTTTTTTGAACAGCCCACATTCAAAAATGCAGGAATTTCTGACAACTTAGTTCACTCTAAGGAAAAGCTTTCCAAACCTCAAATAGAGGACACCCTTTATAATAAGGGACACCTGCCAGTCCTATACGGGACAGGCTTTCTCATCTTCAAATAAGGGGCACCCTGTATAACAAGGGACACCTGGCAACCCAACTCCTCACCCCATTGGTTCAAACAGCTCACCCCTGTCTTCCTTTGTTTTCCAGGAGTGGACAACACGCAGCTCCTCAGCATCATTTCAAAAGCCTTCTGAAAGGCATGAGTTCAGATCCTGGGTGAGAGAGTGATCGGTCCATCCCCCTGGGAGCCTGCTGTTCAGGGAGGAAGAAGAATTGAGGAATAGGGAGAAAGAGGTGAAGGAAAGAGAAAAAAAGATAAAGGGATGGCAGAAAGAAAAAGAAAAGAGAGAAAGAAATGATAGTCTCATCCACTGTTGGCTCTAGGCTTGCCCATAGTTGGCTTGGGTCCTGCCCCCTGCCAGCATGAGTCTAGTTGGAGCAGGTAGAATAAAAGCCGAATCCTCTATCACCTTACCTATTTTCTCAGGCTCCAGTGTCCCTCCCCCCACCCCGTCTTTTCTCCACCCAAGTGATTAAAGTGTAGAACAAAATCTTCAAGCAGAACAGAGGAATGTAAAGAGGGAGAGGGAGAGAGACAGCAACACAGAGGTGCAGTTCCAATTCCTGTCTGACCCAGTTAGGGATAAAAGTAGAATCATAGAATCATAGAATTGTAGAGTTGGAAGAGACCACAAGGGCCATCCAGTCCAACCCCCTGCCATGCAGGAAATGACGATCAAAGCATCCCCGACAGATGGCCATCCAGCCTCTGTTTAAAGACCTCCAAGGAAGGAGATCCCACCACGCTCCGAGGGAGTGTGTTCCTCTGCCAAACAGCTCTTACTGTCAAAAAGTTCCTCCTAATGTTGAGGTGGAATCTCTGTTCCTGGAGCTTGCACCCATTGCTCCGTGTTCCAATCTCTGGAGCAGCAGAAAACAAGCCTGCTCCATTCTCAACGTGACACCCCTTCAAATACTTAAACAGGGCTATCATATCGCCTCTTAACCATCTTTTTTCCAGGCTAAACATACCCAGCTCCCTAAGTCTCTCCTCATAAGGCATGGTTTCCAGACCTTTCACCATTTTAGTCGCCCTTCTGTGGACATGCTCCAATTTGTCAATATCCTTTTTGAAATGTGGTGTCCAGAACTGGACACAGTATTCTAGGTGAGGCCTAACCAAAGCAGAATAGAGCGGCACTATTACTACCCTTGATCTAGACATTATACTTCTATTGATGCAGCCCAAAATCACATTGGCCTTTTTAGCTGCCGCATCACACTGTTGACTCATGTTCAACTTGTGGTCTATTAGGACTCCTAGATCCCTTTCGCACGTAGTCTCGTTCAGCCAGGTCTCCCCCATCCTATATCTATGCATTTTGTTTTTTCGCCCTAAGTGCAGTACCTTACATTTCTCCGTATCGAATTTCATTTTGTTAGCTTTGGCTCAGCTCTCTAGTCTATCCAGGTCATTTTGAATTTTGATCCTGCTCTCTAGGGTATTAGCTACTCCTAATTTGTTGTCATATGCAAATTTGATAAGTATGCCCCTAATTCCATCATCCAAGTCATTGATAAAGATGTTGAATAGCACTGGGCCCAGGACAGAGCCCTGTGGCACCCCACTGGTCATATTTTTCCAAGAGGAAGAGGAGCCACTGCTGAGCACCCTTTGGGTTCAGCCAGTCAACCAATTACAAATCCATTTAACAGTTAACTTGTCTAGCCCACATTTTACAAGCTTGTTTGCAAGAATGTCATGGGGAACATTGTGAAAGGCCTTACTGAAATCAAGGTATGTGATACCCACAGCATTCCCTTCATCTACCAAGCTTGTTATTTTATCAAAAAAAGAGATCAGATTAGTCTGGCGTGACTTGTTTCTCTGAAACCCATGTTGACTTTTTGTGATTATGGCATTGCCTTCTAAATGTTCACAGACTCTCTGTTTAATGATCTGCTCTAGAATCTTCCCTGGTATTGATGTCAGACTAACTGGACGATAATTGTTGGGATCCTCTTTTTTCCCCTTTTTGAAGATGGGGACAACGTTTGCCCTCCTCCAGTCTCCTGGGACTTCTCCTGTTCTCCAGGAGTTCTCAAATATTATTGCCAATGGCTCTGAGATCACATTTGCCAGCTACCCTCCCTCCCTCACCCTCCCTCAGCCCACTTTATATGCAAACCAGCAGGTGCATGTTTGGCAAACAAACACACATGTGGTTCAACCATAAGTCTGTCTGTAAGCTCTGGGCATCCAGCTATACTCCTTGGCTGGGGTCCTACATTGTGCAGGCAGAACATGATGTTTTGCCTGTACAATTCTGCACCCCTCCTGCCCCCAAAAGCTGGCAGGAGTTGGAACCTACTGCCATTGCCATTTACTGGCTAGGGTGGGGAGAGAAGGAGAGAGGTGGCCAGGCAGCACCCAGCTGCAGTTTATAGCCAGGGGAAGAGAGCTGAGATCACCCTCTTGGATCTTCAGTGACTCATTCGGGAGGGTGAGGTCAGCTTTCTTCTTTGGTTGGGTGCTGCCTGGGCACTTTCCCCTTCTCTCCCCACATGGCTAGCAAATGGCTATGGCAAGGACCTCTGGCTCTTGCAAGCTGTGGGGAGCAGGGGGGATGTGGGCGTTGCACAAGGAGGTGGTGAATACTTCCTTATGATTCTATGATTCTTTGCAATGTCCTGAAAGGATATACATACAAGGTCCCCAGAACTGCAGTAGGATTGGCTGCAGTAGGACTGGCTAGAGCAGAATCCTATTCTTGCCTGGTTCAAGGTTTACCGCATGGCTCATTTTGGACACCCTGCTGCGCCCTGTCATCAAAAGTCTGTGTTTCTCCAGCCCTCCTTCACCATTCTCCCAATGCTGATGCACATAAAAAAAATTCAGCTAGACAGAGGACAAGGAGAAAAAAAAGGCTGGGTGGGTGTAAAACGAAGCTTCTTTGTCAGAGGCATTGTTAACTGAAGTATGCCTGTGTATCATAGAAAGGGGATGATATATAAGACCCTATTAAGCAAATGCAAAGATGGCTATAAATTAGGACACTCCTTTGAGGGGTTTAATTACACAGGAGTCTTGGTGGTCCTGATCTTTGGTGCCTGAACATTTCAGGAAGGGGGGCTCAAAGGGCTCAAGTCCTCCTACCCATGTGTTCCAAGGTTCATGCATATATGCATGCAACTTTGCATTACACATACAGATGTCACCAGCATAATTTTAGCCATTTGGTTTTCACTCTCTGAGGTGAAAAGCCTATATTTGCCACCACTGCTTCAGCGCGCATCTGGCTACCAACCTTTGGCAGATGCAAAGGTGTGTCCCTTTGTGTGGGTGTGTGCCTTAAATTCATCTGTCTGACTTGTGGCAACCCCATAAATCTCATAGGGTTTTCTTAGGCAAGGAATACTCAGAGTTGGTTTTGCCAGTTCCTTCCTCTGAAATATAGCCTACAGCACCTGGTATTCATTGGCGGTCTCCCATCCAAGTACTAACCAGGACTGACCCTCTAGGTATTGTCTATGCAATGCCCAGGCCCATTGCCATTCTGGTGGCCTGTTTTTCAGCCTCTACCAACATGTCCCTGTGTGGTTGGTTACACAACCATTTTTAATGTGGAAAATGCCAGCTTACCTCACTTTCGATTCAGAGCCGAGCACTTTACACGATTTTGGCCGTTAGGAGATATTCCAATAAATTAGCAATCTTGCAGTTCACATGGGGGGAGGGCTTGGCCTCTGTGACTGACAGTCATGGAGGCCTAACTCTCGTACGGGGTGGAAAGGGTGGTAGCGGCGGAGAGGTCTAGGGTCCCCTTCAGCCAGTGAATGGGGAAGGGGGGGCGCAGGGAGGAAGGCGGACAGACGGGCCTATGGGACTCTCAGCACCACAGGCACATCTGTCTGCCACTGAAGCCTTTTCCTCCCTGCGCCCCTCTCCCCCGTTCGCCCCAGCAGCCAGCAAATGGAGAAGAGGGGCTCAGGGAGGAACAGGCAGTAGTGGCGAACAGACGGGCCTATGGGACTATCAGTCTCTTAGGTCCATCTATCTGCCTCTGTAGCTGGCAAATGGGGAAGGGGAGAACAGGTTAAATGCCAGTACTGCAAGTCACCATGTTGCAAGTTCGATTCCAGCGGGCTCCAAGGTTCACTCAGCCTTCCATCCTTTCGTAGGTCGGTAAATTGAGTACCCAGCTTGTGGGGGGCAATTAGCTAACACACATTGGAAACTGTTTAATGCAGTGTAGATGTGTAAATAGCTATTCCTTAAAACAATTTGTAAGCCACTCTGATAGCCTTGTGGCTGAAGAGCGGGGTATAAATAACTAAATAAAAAAAAAATATGGCGGATCCAGTATTGTAAGACATCCCTTGCAAGCCCGCCCCCTCCGAGGTCCGACCAATCACATCTCAGCTCTGTTGTGAGCCCATGCTTCATGATTGTTGCTGGTAATTCACACAGCCAACAGTGCACAACTTTATAGAGCTTTTCAAAAAAGTCAGAAAAAATAGCGAATGCTTATATCGCGCATCTCGTGGTATTTTGGCCCCCCTCCTTCTGAAAATGGCAACATTAGCCCAAAATTCATGTGAACTATTAGGATTCTGGGTGAATCAGTTGAGGATTTTTTTTGCCATGTAAACAACAGTCTAAAATCCAAAGGTCTTATATTTGAAACATTTTGGGTCGCAATTCAGCATTGCCTCAGTGTAGTATGAATATCTACATGAGGATATATACTGCACCAGAACTATGCAACCTTCATGCACAATAGCAACAGTGTACAACACACGTCAGTGACTGGGTGCATTGTGAAATATTTAGTGTACAATAAGCAATGTGGAACTGCAATATGCAAGGCACAACCATTATGAGCAATGCCACTTGGTGGTATGTCCCCTACCTGCCTCATAGGTAGCAGGCAAAAAGTAAATAAATAAAGGAATTGGTACTATTAGCAAGGGTGCTATGATAAAACCAGCAAACTCTGACTAAATGTATCCCTTAGTAATTTCATTGCATTTCCAGTTGTCAGTTCTTGTCCCGGTCCTCAGTCAGTCCAGTGACAATTAGCTGGTGAAAACAAAGAGCTAACATTGACAGAGGTAATCTTATTGCTTTTCTTGATTATTCAGCAGAAATGCAAGCCTTTTGCTCCTGCCACAAACAAGAGGTCAAATGACCAATATATCAGCTCTTTGTCTTTGGTCCTAGTGCTCAGCCAGTCATGCAATATTCATACAATTTAGAACCGGTGGGAAAAGGCCACCAAAATTAATGAATCCACTATACTGTAAGGTCAGCCAGCCATGGTGTTTCCCTAGCTGAATCATAGAGACAGCCTTTGATCTGAGAAACTTTGTCCCCAGATTATTTACTTAAAGCTATCGGTCCTGTTAAATTATTACTTGAGACAACAGAACCTGGCAAGCATGACTTTCCTCAGCACCCAGACTAAATGCTGACCTGCAGCACAAGGGAGTTTGTATGGGTGGTGACAGGATCATTTTCATTTATTAACTTCCTGGGTTGCCTGTTGTTTTATACAAGCTCCAGCACTCTCATGTTCAAGTAGAGACAGGCAAAGGATGGAATGGCTTGCAGAAATCATAACGTACCGCAGAGGGACTGTTCCTTTTTAATGTGTGGTCCGCTCCATATGGCCTATAAAAACAACATATGAAACTATTGTAAGGTTTTCTAGGGGCTTGGATCCTTTGTAAGGTTTTCTAGGGGCTTGGAGTCCAAAGGCACTCAGAAGCAAGCTGTCGGATTTTGTTTTCCTGTGATCATTAATGTATTAAAAGTCAAATGCTGAACACAGCTCTACTGAAATTTGTCATGGGGAGCCCTTTCACACTACACAGTTATTAGTGCAATGATTCCACTTTAACTGACATGGCAACATCCTATGCAATCCTGGGATTGGCAGTTAAGGGGGAGAGGCCTTCAGAAGCCTCAGCCATAGAGCTCCTCTGACCAAACTACAAGCCCCAGGATTCCACAGGCTGCAGCCATGGCAGTTAACGTGGAATCATAGCACTATGACTGTGTAGTGGGAATGGGCCCTAGTTCTTGATCAGAGCCCTAGTACAAGGGTACCACTTCTGCCTAGTGCTGAGAACACAGCTTTGAATCAGGACAGCTGGGGTTGGGGGTGGGGAAATGAAATTTGGTGATTCAAATAGGTTGGGTTTCAACTCCTGGTTTAGCCAATGGTAAGAGATTATGGGATATATAAGCATAGAGTGAGTCAAACTTTGCCCACTTTTGCCATGTAGTGTAATATGCAGAGCAGGTATTATACACAGAAGATAGAGTCTTGAATCGGAGGGAACTGAATTAAAATTCTTTCTCAGCCGTTTTGCTCGCTAGATGAACTGGGTCACTTGATCTCTTTCAATTTAACTGCTCTTTCAGGATTGTTCTGAGGATAAATCTCTACATACATTGATCTTACTATTGTGTTTTTATTGCCAGGGATGCAGGGAGGGGTGCTTCTGGGATTTGTTACCTTGTGTGCCTTGGGTGGTATGGGTAGAGCATGTTTGCTGCAGCTAAAACCTCTTCCTTTTCCAACACCATCAAATAAGGAAACTGAAAAAGAAGCCCAGACCCTGCAGAGGGAGACATGTGTGTGTCATGTTTCCCTACGCTAGCCCTCAAATCCCACCTTGTAAGCCATACAGTTCCCCCCACCCAGCATGGCCATATCCGTGGGGTTGTCTAAACTGCAAAAATGCTTCTCACGCAATGCGAGGAGAATACAACCTGTCTTTATGGCATCCTGCACTGTTTTGCCATATTCAGAAGGAGGAGGGCCAAAAATGCCAAAAACTCTGAAGGAAAAGCCTTTGTGGCTTTTCCTGGAGTTTAAAAAAAAACAGCAGGAGGAATGTGCATTCCTGCTTGTTGGGACAAGCGGCACAAATTGATTTGCTTTCCCATATGAGTGAAAACGCAAAGCTGATTGGCTGGTTGAGTGCAGGGGGCGGGGCTTGCTATCAAGGCAAACACCTGGACCCACCATGTTGGATTTTTGCTTTAGCAAGTGAGCGCTAAGGTGATAAAATGGGGTGTGGTTTTTTTTGTTTTTTTTGTTTATATAAAGGCAAAATATCGCTCTATCACACATTGGAAATAGTTTTTTAAAAATGTTTGGCAGCGGGAAATTGAGGTGAGTAAAAATGCGAGTAATTCACTCACGGCTGCCATCTTGATCCACATGTATGCGAAGCTTATGCCTGCCCCCCCCCCAAAAAAATTAAGACAAATCACAGCTGCTGCGAATTGCCATAACTGCAGATCAATCTGCTTCTTTTTCCTGCGTATAGAAAAGCCCCATGTTGTTGGAGAATGAGGGAATCAGCAGAAACACACCCAGCTGTTTTCCTGTAGCTAGACATGCTGCGACAGGTATCTGCACAGACCTCTGGGGGTCCTCAGGAGATCTCTGCTGATGACAACCTTGCAAAACATCCATCTGCAAGAAGATAGCTGGACATGCCCTCACACATCTCACTTGTTCTCCAAAAACACAGAAATGGCCGTGTTGGGGGTGCTGCACTGCTTACAAGGTGGCCTTTAGAGGGGACTTTGGTTATTTGTGGCTGGAATAGAATTCCAGCCCCTGCAATGATCCTCCCCTCAAATGAAGTGTGATGGCATCTGACTGGTGTAAGAAAATCTCATAATTTTGTCTGTCTTTGTGCTAAGCAGTGAATAGCTGCAGTGTATATATGGTTCATAAGCATTTCAGCTGTGTCTCATTTTAGATTGTTTTTTTAAAAATAATGTGAATCCAACATCTGAATCTATATATTTGAGTTCATATAAAATGGCTGTTTCTCCCTGGACAGAAAATGAGTTTCTTTGTAGTTTTTGCCTTTTGCTCTTCCCCAGTTTTCAGGCATGCAGCTCACATCATGCTGCAGGGGCCAATGAATCACAGCAGAAAAGGCACCAGGCTCTGCAGCACATGAAATTTCCGCTGGCCCATTGCCAGTGTTTTTCTTGTACAATCTTGATGCTCCACCCTGTCGCAGGATGCCCTGCCCAAAGACAGATTCAGGAAGTGACAAACAGATTTTGTTTGAGAGTAAAGACCCTTTGGTGGTATGGAAAAGGAAATGAATGTGAATCCAATTGTGTTTTCAGGAATGTCAGTGGCTGCCCATCCTTGGCAGACCTGACACTTTCCCCTTAGATTAGTTATTAGATTTGCTTGCTCAGTATTCACATCAGCGATGGAAAAATATTTGCTAGTATCTGAGGAGTCTGGGTGCCACCTTTACATTTTGAATTATCAGTTCAAGATTACAGCTGAGGCAGTGAAATCACCATGCACTACAGTACTTTGTTCTGCTACACCCTTAACAGAAATGTTACTGAGGTGATACAGATATGAGCTTGTAGGATTGGAGGAGAGTTGTTGATAACAGGGAGTCTTATTCATAGAGTTGCCATAAGTCCAAGTTTACTTGGCAGCAATTGACAACAACAAAAACAGATATGGTATGCTATCTTAGGCTGTGGTTAGATCCAGCTTCACCACTACCTTGGAGTTGGTTAGCTGTCAGGGTCAGATTAGTGGATCTCAGTTTCAAATCTGCCTGTTCATTGGCAATAGATATGTACAACCAAAGCGATTCTACCATTTTTCACTGCAAGCACTCCACTGGCAATTAATACCATCCACACATTGGAAGAGACATTAAAGGCCATCCACTCTACCCCCTGCTCAGTGCCAGACAGTCACAGGTCAAATCTTTTATAGGTCCCTAACCTTTCCTCTCTTCAGCTCTGCTCCACTTCCTGGCCAGCTGATGAATTGTATTATGTCTCTCAGGTGTACTCACATTTGGCTTGAGCTGTGTCATTTCCCGAGGAAGTCACACATTTCAAGAAGCCACACTGCCTGGGCCAGCAGCAGGAGCAGAGGCAGTGCAAAGCACCAGCTCTGAATTGACAGATACTTGAGGCTGAATGGCATGCAAGCCGGCACTTGCTAAATTCCACTGAGCCATTTCTGAGTCATTCACTCAGTGTGTTTGAGGTGTGGCACATATGAGCCACAACAGAGTATGTACCTTGACCTGCCCTGTGTGTTCCCTCCATAGTTTTGTGGCTTTGCTTACAGTGGACAAGATAGATGCTGTAAGCCTTTTTGAACACTTGTGGATTTGTGTCTTCTTTGGGCGACTTTTGGATATTCCCTTAGCTTGATGGGCAGGGCCAGCCCTACCACTAGGCAGAGTGGGGCTTTGGCAAAGGCACTAGCTTTTGTGTGTCAAGAAAGGGCAGCCAGTTGTTTGTGTTATTTAATTTGTTTTGACTGTGATGCCAGGAACAGAGAGAGGTGCTTGTGGGATTTTCCATTCCAGAAGACAAAAACTGCTCTGGTAGTCTCTGGGTGCTACTGTATGTACCCTGTGCTGAAGGGGTGGCCCAGATTCCATTTGTCACAGCATCCCAGGTAGGGAAATATTTTCAGTGGCTCTCTTGGCATGTAACTGCAGTGTATCCAGTGAAGCTGCAGTGCATGTGAATCATGTCCATGGGAGCAGGGCTGATTGTCTTTCCCATCTGAGCACCAGCATGTGAGCAGAAGTGTTGTAGTACAGCTATGGTTGTAGTGTAAAACCACTGGGAATTTCTTTTACCTAAATGAGGAAGCCATTCAATGACTTCACCCCAGCTTCCTTATTCCCTAGGAACTTAGCCAAAAATCCAACGTGCTGAGCACTACGCCAACCATCACCATCTCTCTGGGCCAGGACTATCCACTGAGTCTACATACATATATTATGGTATGTACTGCTGCTCTTGGTTCTGTAGTGGGGGCTGGGGGCTTCCATGTTAGTGGGATGGTGAGCCCCCTCTGAGTAAATGAAAGGAGTTGCACAAGTTGCAGAACTCTACCCTCCAAATAGCTTCAGCATCTTGGATAGTTCCTGTAAAAGTTTAGACTAAAACCTGGAGGGGATTCATCACCTCATTGACACTGTCACTGTGGGAAAAGATGTAAGAGAAAGATACATTTATAGCATAAGCTTTCATGGACTTTAGTCCACTTCATCAGATGAAAGGTGGAGCCCACCAAGGTTTATGCTAGAAATTTATTTTTCCTAGTTAGTCTGAAAGGTTCTACAGGATTTCTTTATATTTCTTTATGCTGAGACAGACTGGCACAGTTGTGTCACTGAATACTGTTATTCTGTGGCTGCAATTTAACCTCTCATCAGTGCAGTACTACCCCTGTATCCACAGGACCAGTACCTGTGGTTTCACTTACCCATGTCTGAAAAAAATTATGTTCTGTCTAGGTATTTTCTAGGTCCTCCAGTGCAATTCTGTGGTATGCTTCCACTGGAAGCTGACAACAGAATCACAGTGGAAGACCTAGAAAATGCCTAGCGAGGTGTTCTCTTAACAATCTCTAGGTCCTTCAGTGCAACTCTATAGTATATGTGAGCCAGCAATCATTCATTTCAATAAGGTTCACTATTATCTAGGAACATATTCCCCATGGATATGGGGGTCATACTGTATTGTGTAAATATCTGCATGCAGATATATGCTATGGCAGCAATACACAACCCCATGCAAAATAAAAACATTGCGTGACACACACAGGACCTGTCTGTATGGGGGGGGGCATGCACCACCTCACAGTAATGGCATGTTGCAGCAGCAGCAACTTGTCTTAATGGTGTTTTTGCCCCCATAAGCTTTGCATGCTAGATGGTGGCCACAGGTGATTTACTTGTGTTTGTACTTTGCCGCTGCCAAATTAAAAAAAAAATAAGGATGTCCAAGGTGCACTACAGCACTAGAGCGGTTTTTCAATGAAATAGGACAGCAAAATAAAACACCCCCCCACCCCATTTTATCACATTAGTGATTGCTCGTTAAGGTGAAAATCCAACATGGTAGCAGTGGGCACTTGCTCTGTTAGCAAGCCCCCCCCCGCGCTTGCTTGGCCAATCAGCTTTGTGCTTCCTCTCGTACGCGAAAGCGATTCAAAGCAAATGCGCTTGTCCCAATGAGCAGGAATGCACACCCCCTCACTTTTTTCAAAAAACTATAGGAAAAGCTGCAAAGGCTTTTCCTGCATTGTTTTTGCCATTTTGGGCCCTCCTCCTTCTGAATACAGTAGATAGATGCGGGATCCCATTTAGGCAGGTCGTATTCCCACCGAATTCATGAGGGGTATTTTCACCATTTAGACAACCCCACAATGACTGGGTGCTGTTGCACAATGTGCAATGCAGAAGCAATACACAGTGCAGAACTGCAATGTGAAAGTGCAACTCTGCTTCTACAGCTGTCATCAGAATATGTCAGTTGCGCTCTCTCTCTCTCTCTCTCTCTCTCTCTCTTTGGCATTTCTTCGCAAACGAAGATTCAGGAAGGACTCATCCCGCGCTTTCTGCAAGCGCGCTGATGACTAAAAAGGCCAGTCTGGGATAAACAAATCCAATTGCAGAAAACACAGCAGAAGGTCTCCTTGGGTGATGTTTCTGGGTTGTGGTTCTTTCTACGTTGTCGTTTCTCTTCAAGACTTGTTCAGCGTGAGTTCTCATCATTAGGGTACGCAAGCCTCTCTCCCACGACAAGGGGGCGTCAATGGAGAGGATGTCAGTTGCAATGTTGTGATTAATGTCACCTACATGCACAGTGTGACTTGAACATGCATATATCACTAACAGGATGCTGGCCTGTGTGCGTGTGTGCATGAGTGTGTGTTATACATATATTTTTGTATATGGATGTAACAACCACAGACATAAGGAGATGAGAGATGTATGGATGAATGGATGGATGCGGGGATGGGGATCAACAATGTTATCTGGATTTTTTAAGTTCTGGGGAGCATGGCTTTGAAGACTGACATAATGATTTCTGGGCCTTCTAAGCTTATCACTGCGCCACTGGTTGGCAGGGAGGACAATGAGTGGGTAAAACCACAGAACACCTAGTTATTCACACACAGGACAAAGCAACATGTGGGCAGAGCCTCACAGGGAAGGAACCTCAATGTGTGGGTTAAGGGAACCCAGGGGAGATGGAAAGCCGCAAGTTTTAGGAAAGCTGTCAACTGCTCTGTGCCTTAGGATGATGATGTTAAACAGCCACATGAGCCAACTGAGGATTTGCCACATTGAATCAACTATGTTTCACACAATGACTTTGAAGCTTTCTCCTGAATCGCTCTGTTTGCTTTCTTTGGATGGAAGTTCAATCTATTCAAAGGGCTGCTTTTTAGACCCAAATCAGCAAAGCATACAATATGATTGAACTTTATATATTTTGTAGATTTGTGGTTATATATTTTCTCATAAACCAGAGTGCTCTGGTTTTCATATAAAAGGCAGACCTAAACATATGATGTGATCTGCATGTAGAGCAGCTGATGAAATGTTAGGATTAGGCTGCATTTCAAATGAAGATGAATTAGTTACGGGTGAGAGAGTAACATTTAAGCAGAAATTGCCATGCCAGAGTGTGGTCGTGGTGTGATACTCTGCTAAATGGAAGCAGGTTTAACGCCCCAGCATCCCCCACTCCACTCCCAGGCATGGAATCATTCAGTTGTTCATCAAGCAGGGAAGGGAAGTTGTAACCATTAGCAAAAAGGGCAACTATTAACACACTGTACTTGGGGCTGCCTTTGAATAGTCTTCAGAAACTTCAGCTGGCCCAAAGAACTGAAGCCACACTGTTAACTAGGGCAGGTTACAGAGATCATCATACTGCACCCCTATTAAAACAGCTCCATTGCCTGCCTTAGTTTGTTTCTGGGCACAAAAGTGCTGGATATGACCTACAAAGCCCTATATGGCTAAGGTCCAGGCTATCTGGCAGACCATATTGCCCTGTATGAACTTGCCTGGGCCCTGAAATCATCAGGAGAGGCCCTTCTCTTAGTCCACCAGCATTGCAAGCATGTTTGGTGGGGCTACAAGAGAGAGCCTTCTCAGTGGCTGCCCTAGGAGTTGGCTAAAAAGTGAAAATATGCCTCACAGAATGCGAGGAAAATCCTTCCTGTCTTAATGGCATTCTACATCATTTCACCATATTGGGAAGGAGGGGGGCCCAAAACACCAAAAACTCCACAGGAAAAGCCTTTGTGGTTTTCCCCAGAGTTTTTAAAAAATAGAGAGGGGAATGTGCATTCCTGCTCCTAGGACAAGCGATTTGATATGAACCACTTTCCCATAGAAGAGGAAGTGGAAAGCTGATTGACTGGGTGAACGAGTTGGATTTTGCTTTGGAAGCAAGCATTATTTCTGCAGTGTATCAGCCGCCTGAGTATCTATAATCTAGTCCAGTGGTTCCTAACCTGTGATCCAGGGACCCCCAGGGGTCCGCAATATCCTCTCAGAGGGTCTAAGAAGGCTTGAAGGCTGCTCAGCCCACATGACAGGAACCAACGCAAAGGCTGGCGGGTTTGGCTTGTGCATTGCCATTCAATCTGCTCCAGCCACAAATTTGTAGGAAGAAGCTGGAGAAAAGTCTTCCCTCCCCCTCCAGTGCCTCTGAGGGAAGGGTTAATGAATGGTTTATTATTATTATTATTATTATTATTATTATTATTATTATTATTGAGTTAAGTCTTGGGGGTCCAAGGCAGCAAAAGATATTTAAAGGGGGTTCCTGGTAAAGAAAAGGTTAAGAGCCACTGATCTAGTAGTGAGATGTGTCAGATGCCAAAGGAGTGTTTTGTTCAGCAGTCTCTTCCCATTTGTGAACCTAGGATGGAGCCGTAGCAGTTAAAGTGGTGTCAAAGCCTAAGTTAGCCTAAACCATGTGAGAATGGCTGATCTGGCTTCTTGTTACAACATTCATGTTGTTCTGTAGAACAGGGAAAACCTGGATCAGATCAAAGGCTTGTCTTGTCTAGCACCCTGTTGCCACAGAGGCCAACAGAGATCTATGGAAAGGCACAAGGAGGCCATGAAGACTGAATGGGGCCACTGGAATCAGGTTACTTCAGACTGCTACAAGGCAGGACTTGTCTTTGCCAAAATAGTTCCTTAGGCAGCTTGTCACCTTTACCATGGGCCATTTCCTCTTGAAATGTTCATGTGAATAAGAGGAAGAAATTATTTCTTAAAGAGAAATACTTAAAGAGAGAGGACAATTGTGTTATATGTTTTATTATTGAATGTATTTGAGATGTTTGGTCTGGGTATTTTTTCCTCCTTCAAAACATATCACAAGATGTTATTGAAAATTACAGGGCTTAATTCAGGGGCTTTCAGCTCTTGGTCGGCCACATATTTTGGACTTCAACTCTCAGAAGCCTCAGCTAGCATGAGCAATGGTCAGGAATTCTGGGAAATGAAGTCCAAAAGGTCTAGCAAGGCAAAGGATGAGAACCACTGGCTTAATTTATTAATTATGGCTGGCATTTAGGATTGCAGTTATGGATTTGTAACCTAGCATTATGGCTCTGTTAACTGCTCCATAGTCACTAAGCCTGCTGACACACTGCAGAAATAATGCAGTTTGACACTACTTTAATTGTCGTGGCTCCATCCTATGGAATCCTGGGATTTGTAGTTTGTTGCAGCACCAGTGCTCTCTGACAGAGAAGGCTAAATATCTCACAAAACTACAAACCCCAGAATCCCATAGCAGTTAAATAAGTATCAAACTGCATTATTTCTGCAGTGTGTCATCAGCCTAACACTATGTAGTTTTACTGTCAAAGTGCATAAATGCCCCTCCAATCCAACTTAACAACTTAACAACAACTTGAGGTTTGTTCAGCATTCAATCAGGGCACAAGGAGGATGACATTTCCACCCCTTCCCACCAGCAAGTGAGGCTGCGACAATCAGAAATGGGACCCCTATCTCAAGTCCTTGTTGTAGCCTCACTTGCTGGTAGGAGGAAGGTGGTGGAAGCGTCATTCTCCTGTGCCCTGATTGGAAGCTGAACAAAACTCCTGAGACTCCTGCACCATGGTGGCTCTCTTGTATACTGTTTTAAAAATAAATGCTCTTTAATATGATAGGTATATAACTGTTCATTAAAATTATATTTTTGGTTTATTGAAAAATGTTTCCCTATTTGCACTGGCTAAATTCAATACATGCAGCTTTCTCAGCATTGAGGGGACCACATTGCACCTGCCTTGCTATTGAAGTGTTAATGATCAAAAGAAAGATCTCAGAAGAAACAGAAAGAGACAGACAGACAGAAATAGAGAGGCGACAACCCTCGTTCAGCACAAGCTTGGTTGAATTCATAGGGATTCAAATACAAACTTCAAAGAATCAAGACCTCAGACTTCAGTCCTCGGTGGGTGAAACTTCCTGTCACTTTTGGTTTTGAAAAGAAATAATATTGTTGGTGGGGACACAACCAATGCTGGGCTCTTGGGGATCAAAATCCATCTTGGGCTTACAGAAGTTCTAGATTCTCTGCATAAGTGGCGAGGCCAGGAGATGTTACTTAGTTATGCAGATGTAACCAAGGAAAATATCAGACAACCTAAATATGGCGTTATAATTGTAGGAAGGTAATGAGTCTAAAAATAAAATTGCATTAAAAAATTCCAGGATCTAGTCCTTTTAAAAACAACAAGAATTATCTCCTTTTTAAAAAGGTAAAATCATTCAGTCACATTTGACTTCACGCTTTATGCAGAGTGCGATTAAGAAGCAGACTTAAGCTCAATTATCATTTAAAAGTGTATTCAGAGATCTGGGATCCCCCAGTTAAATTAGACTCATTACAAAACAAAGGAGTCAGTTTAAAATGCAAAACAAAGTTTACTGAAGGTATATCAGTCTCAATCTACATACTAAAACAAACTTAAGAAAAAGTCCCTAACTGACTAAGAATGGGTAAGAGAGACTCACCAGCCTACAGCCGTGGGCTGGGTTCTGATGCATCATGGCATGGTTACAGGAAAGCTTAAGATGCCTCCATTCTCATGGAGAGTCAGATTCAGAAGAAGGAGGCAAGTTACACAAAAGCAATAAAATTCAAATTAGGTCATGTGTGAATCATCCAGCACTTCTAGTTGGCTAGAAGTGCCCAGTGAAGTAAGAGAAGGGAATTTTGGGAGAACAAAATGCATGCAGGGAAAAACCCTAGACTTATCTAAGATTGTGAATGAGGCACACAAGATTGCTTTTACATTACAATGATTATTTCCCCACATACTACAATAATGATGCCATGAGATCACTAAAGGGCTTGAATATCAGATGACATCATCCCGTCCTGTTATGCTCCTGTGCTGGTCCCGTTCCACCATAGTTTCTTTTAATTCACATGCTAAGCTGTGAATAGATCGCCTGTTCCATTTCTGTAACAGAATGACAGGCGTCTGAAACTGTGCCCTGTTATGTTGGCGCGATCTCAGTATCAGTGGGAGATCCGTGCCAGAACACTTCCGGGTGCAATTGGGAAATCCAAGTAAGTGACACACTTTTTTGTACCCTCCCTGGGTTACTTGGTATTTTTTTATGTGTGTTTAGGTGCTTGGTTTGACTTTTGGATGTGTACATTGCTTTTTATTTTTGAATTTCCTGTGCGCTCGTCCTCTCGTGATAACAGCTTGGGACTTCAACAAGGAAGTGAATGCAGCTCCATGAGAGCTGCATTCACTCCTGGGCTGCTGAGGGGAGGGGAGCATGCACCAAAGGTAGGTATCTGAAATCTTTCATTCTGATGCCAGGATGGGATCAGGAGGGTGGTGGGGTAGAATATTGCGAGACGGGGACACTTTTTTCATCCCCATCTGATAATCTCCTAAATAGGCTATGTAGAGTATTGGTGTACTTTTTAATCCTGCTTTATTTCCAAGGTGGTTTGGGAGATATATATATATATATATATATATATATATATATATAGTTTCCTTCCCTTTATTCTTGCAATAATCTTGTGGGGTAGCAAACTCCAAAAAAGCACATTGTGGTGATATGTTTATTAGGCAAACCAAAAGATGCAAAATACGTTATGCAAGCTTTCAAACGTCACAGGCCTCTCCTTCAGTTATGGATGTTAAAAGTCATCTTAGAAAAAGAAATGTGGTAAGGTTTAGTGATGATGAAGGATTATAGAGCTACATCTTTGTTGAGATGATAAAGCTGAGTTTAAGATGGTGGTGGAGGGAGGGAGGATTGATGCAGGTAAAGGCCACACCCTTGCTGGCCATGAGGCTTTTAGGACACAAAAGCAAGGTAAGGCACTGTGAAGTAGGTTACTCTGAAATAGGATGATCAGGCAGGGCTCCACAACTGTGGTACACATAGTCTGTCTCCATATGTTATACATCTGTAGAGGGCATTATGAGATCAAGGGGCTATGAGATCTGGACCTGCACCCAAGGTTGCCTAACTACCCCAAGCCCCATCCTCAGCATCTCTGCATTAGAGAGCACCTTTATATACAGAGGGTTTCCTCAGTAGACATCTATGGCCTAAATCCTATTATTAGACCTGACTAGAGTATGATCTAGTGACTCAAGTGGATATATACACAAATATGTGTGTGCGTTGACTCATCACTCAACAATGGATTCAGTGGGTCTACTCCTGTTGGGACTAACCAACAGGATTCTGGCCTAGCGCAGAAGCACTGGCTTCTTAAGGCCTGTTTACATCGCAGAAACACAATAGACACCACTTTATCCAGCATAGTTCTGTCCTATTGAATCCTGGTATTTGTAGTTTGGTGAAGCACCAGACTTCTCTGATAGAAAAGACTAAATACCTCACAATATCCCTGCATCCAGAGCTTGGAAACTCCCAGTTTCCCCAGCCAATGTGACCCTGACAGCCATCCTCATAGGCAAATTGGAACAAAGGAAACTGCCTTATACTGAGTTAGACCATGGGCCCATCTAACTCAGTAGGAGAGCTTGGGAAGGTTTCTTTTTTGGATTAGAACTCCCAGAATCCTTCTTATGTGGCTGGGGAATTTTGGCAATTACAGTCCAAAAGTAACTTTTGCAAGCTCTGCCTACATCCTATTCTGACAGTATACCCATTGAAACATCTCTTCCTTATGAGTGAAATTATAGACACAACTGCAGCATTGTTATCTCTTAAAATTCATCAGGACCATTGTAGCTTATGTATGATGTGGATTCATTTGATGAGCTCCCTTCTAGCCTTCTCTGGCTTAAAGACTTTGGTGATAGGAGGCTCCCATGTTAGCAGTTTGACAAATTCACTCCAGGGTTCATTCCAAGCCCTAAAGGACCAATCCAAGGGGATGAATCTGTTTTGAGGGTAGGGTTTGGTGCCTTGGATAGCGCCTTTAAAATGTAGAGTAAAGTTCAGAGTGGCCCACAGCTGTCACTGCTTAAAGGTACAAAAATCTCATAAAAATGTAGTAAAGGGGCACATATACACTGTCCCAGTTAAAAAAAATAGTTGATAAGGTTACAAATAATTTAAAAAATAGCAATGGTTTCATGATGAATCATTTACAGCAATACATGAAGCTAGCTGAAAAGCGATCCTATCACTGAAAGAGGTTCATGTTTACTGATTAGTAACGTAGCTTTCTTTTGAATCATATCCTTTCTCCATTGCCAGTTCCTTTTATCTGCTGGTTTACAAGCTTGATATGTTTCTCTGCTACCATCCTAGGGCAGTGGAGTGGAGGTGGGAGGGGGAGTTCCCATCTTGCCAGGATTACAGAAGCCAATGCATAATTGCTAGGGGATTTAAAACTCTCCAAGCTCTAACAATAGCATACTTCCCAGCCAGCACCTTCTTAGTTAAGACTCTGGTTTGTTTCCTGTTACGGCTGTTTCCTAAGAATGCTCATTAGATCTTGCTTACTTAATGAAATCATGCATTGCAAAGAAAAGGGAATGTCAAGCCTACACAAAAAATTAGCCTCTGGTTCACTGTGTGAACAAGCTAAAGTTCTGAGATAAATCTAAATTTCCCAGACCAAGTGGGGGGTTATGAAGGTGGAGTCAGGTCTGGGGAGGGTGTCTGGAGCCCCACTCTTGTCAGTCTCCTCACACTAGAACCATACCCAATATTTCAAAGATAAAAACTGGGAGCCTTACCAAACTCAAAGGAAAAGCAGCAAAGCAGCAGAACTTTCTGCCTTCCCTGCTGCCTTCCCACATGGCATCATTGTTTTTTAATTCTGATTCCATAAGGCACCGAGATAAAACAATGCGTTTTTGCTAACTAGAAAAAGCCATTTGCAAAAAGGTGTGGTTTTAGCTCGGTCCCACATGGGACTGGAACGAAAAGACATTGGAAGGATGCCAATCTCATGTGATAAGGCAGCAGGAAAGATGGAACGTTCCTGCTGCTTTGCCACTTTTCCTCTGAGTGCAGTAAGGCTCTGGGACACATGTGGCCAAGCAGCATCACCATGTGGTCAAGACGGCAAAAGTTATTAATGAGGAAAGACAGTGAAACTAGGAGAGGCTGCAGCAGTTTGCTTTTGCCTGGACCTACTTGGAAGGGCAAGATTCTGCCCCCTCCTCTCCTCTCCCCTGGCTGAATTAATTGAGTGCAAACTACTATTGCACTTTCAACTCAATTTTCGGAGACTGAAGTAAACTTAAGACAAAGGGGGAAAGTGTGAGGATGGCAGAAAAACTGAGGCATATTAAAAGCAGCTAAAAAAGTGGGATGGCAGTGGATTAACTGGGCCTATCCCTGCCAAATCAGGACAGTCAGAGGGTATGTAGAACAGCATTCTCCAACCTGGTACCCTCCACAGATGGTGGACAATTAACTACCATTTGGAACTGTAGTCCAAAAAAGTAATGTTTCCAATATCTGGGCAGAGCCAACAAATCAAGTGATGGTAGGGAAGCTGGAGGGAAGAATGTAACTCTAGCTGAGATTGGATGGGAGAGCCACAGGGGGTCAGGTTGTTTGGCTTAAGTCTTGCGATCTCGTTTAGGTCATAGTGCCCCTGCCCATTTGAACCCACCACCATTTTGTAGGTCATGCACTGCTGACAACATTGGGAACATGGTGGAGATAGACCACAGTAGCTAAAGCAAAGTTTTGATTCTTGAAATGAGTAACTCCTCCCCAGTGGCAGCTGGAAGCTGCCCTATTAGTGGGACAATGAATCTGCTACTACTTTTAGTCTGATCTTCGAAGGAAATATCCAGAGTGCTGAACCCTAGCCCCCAAATAGGTCCAGCACCTTGGATACTTCCTTTGAAGTTTGAGCTAAAACCCTGGGTGGATTTGCTTCCCCACTGACTTGTCAGCCACTCATCACCACCAGTCCTCCCTTCCCAGTCCAGAAACATGAATCCAGCAACATGGTTTGCCTGCAAATGCCACTTATTTAGGAGGTTTCCACAGAAGCTGCACAGTACTGCTCTCCCCCTCACCCCTTCCTAAAGCATGCAAACTTTATACTGCTATGGGAGGTCTCTTTTCACAACCGAAAAACCTCCTGCCAGCTCCACTAACACCTTTTCCTCTGCCAGTTCAAGTGGTGCTGTGCTGGGAAAGGGGAGTGGAGAGGGAAGTGAAATCAACAAACAGGGAGTTTGGCCTGGATCCCAGGGCTCTCTCTTTTAATTCAGGGTTGGAATTAATATTGGCTGGCTGGCTGGCTGCTCCGTGCTCTGCTGTGCGGCATTTTACTTCATAGGGTTTCCAGATGCAGAAGAACCTGTTGAGGAGTGTGTCTGGGGAGAAGCAAGCAGTGGCGGAGGATGAGATGGAGAGGGATGTTTCAATGTGGTTGAGAAGGAGCGGGAAGAGGGAGAGCTGCTTTCATTGCCCAGGCTGAGGTGACCTTGCCTGATTCCCAAAATAGCGGGAGCTCACAGGAGCTGCCAGTTGGCTCACAGCCTGGCACTGCTCATGTGAGGGAGGGACCATTTATAAGAATCGTGTACAACATAATAAACATTGACTTTGGTAGAAGTGATTCAAGGGATAGTATGAACTGGACATACATGACGTGACACCAAACAAACATAAACAAAACAAAAAAGCAAAACCTTTCACATGTCCAGAAGACTTGTGATATGTGTTGTGTCCCTTCACATCCTTCCCAATTAATTTGTGACAACCCTAAAGTGACCCTATCGTGGGGCTTTCTTTGCAAGATTTATTCAGAATAGGTTTGCCATTGCTTTCCTCTCAGTCTGAGAGAGTGTAACTTGCCCAAGGTCATCCAATGGGTTTACATGACTGAGCAGGGATTCAAACTCTGCTTTCCCAGAGTCCTTCCTCAGCACTCAAACCAATATACCACACTGGCTTTCTGTTCAGAAGACTTGCCCCTCACCAGTCAGGTGGTTGGGTAGAGGACAGTCCTGTAATTAAAGCATACTCAGAGAACCATCCTCCATTTTAAGGCATCCTCAGCTTCAGGGGTGGGAATCATGTAACCCTACATATGTTGTTGGGACACCAGCAGCCCTAGGCAGCATATCCAATGGAGAGAGATGCTGAGAGTTGCAGTCCAGTAACATCTGGAGGGCTTCACAGTTCTTACCCTTGCTTTCCTTTATGGGCCTTCCAATCCAAATCTGGTTTACTAGCAAAGAACCATCAGAAGGGACAGCCATCAGGGGCATTGAAGTTTCCCAATGGCATCTGGGCAGTAGACTAAGCCGACTCACTTCTCTACTGGTCTTCCCTGTTGTGGTGAGATGTATTGTATTTTTCATTAAATTAAACATTATTTCTAACCTTTGGACCCATTCTTATAAATTAGCAAGAGCTAGACTTTATGCATATCTTGTCTTCCTTTGTTGATGCATTTCCTCTCTTTCTCTCTCTCTCTCTCTCAGCCCCTCCCTCCCTTCCTCTCCCCCACTCTTTCTGTGGGCTTGTCTGGACTGTCTAGAATATGCCACTTCCTAGCTGGCATATTCTAGCCCCGGAGCTGGCCCGTTTCCCCCCATTACCATGGTGAAACAGGAAGAAACCTACATGTACACACTGGCCACTGCACGCATATGCTGGCCGGTACTGGTGCCTCTCCCTCATTGTGCATCACATTGTCTGAAGCCAGGAAGGAGGCCCTCAGCATGTAATCAAGGCTAGTCACATGCAGGGAGTCTTGATCATATGCTGGGGGCTTCCTTCCTGGCTTCAGAGCAACTCCAGTGGCGGTGCTGGCCAGCGATACAGCCCAGTGTGCAGATACAAACTCTGCATTCCTATGCCAGACCCATCTGGGTTTCCCTGCATAACACTGGTTTTCCCAGGTGTTAATTTAAAACATTTTAAAAGGTTTTACTCTGGCTTCAAAGCCTTGTGTTATCTGGACTGCATGACTCTAAGATGCGGGGGGGGGGAGAGATGGGGTAAAAAGCCTGTCTAGACAACCCCCACTCTCTTTTGGTAATGCATAAGTGGGTAATCAGGAAATTAGAAGCGTTGCACATTTGGGATGGGAGGTAAGACTTCCAAATCAGGAGTGGGTTGGGGGAGCATCTTCTAAACCCAACCACCTCCCAGTTAAGAAATTAATCACAAAAAACAGTCCAATAGCAAACAGATCTTGCCTATTCAGATGCTACTCCACTGAGGTTCCACTCTCATCTCATGTCTACACACAGTGGCCTTAATTCTGTTGTTAGCCCTGATTAGAATATACCCATTGAAACAATTGGATTTACTTATGTGTTGGCTTACAATTCAATAATTGATTTAGTGGGTATACTCTAGCTGGAACTAACCAACAGGGTTCTGGCCAGCATGCACTGGAATAGCTTAGAATCATAGAATCATAGAGTTGGAAGAGACCACAAGGGCCATCTAGTCCAACCCCCTGTCCTGCTGGAATACACAATCAAAGCATTCGAAACTTTCTAGATCTTGTATCACAGGTCACATTCAGATAATTGTGGTATGATCTCCTCACAGTGTAGGGTAAGGAAGAAGCATGTAAGCCTGAGGCTTGTCCAGGACCTCACCAGAGAAAGTTAGACAATTATTAATTTATTCTCAGTGCTTAACAACAATTACTTGGCATCCTGTATTGCAGTTATGAATTTGTAACCTAGCATTATGGATCTATAACTGCTCCATATTCACTAACACTACATAGTTGCGATTGTGGCACTATTGTTAGAATTGCAAATGGCCTCCCAAACCTACTTTACTGGGCCACAGCCAAATTGAGGTCTGTTTAGCTGGCAACTGGTGTGCAGAAGTATGACATGCCCCCCCCCGACTACCAGTGAGTGAAGCTGCAACAAAGACTTGCAAGAGGGGTGCTGCTTCTGATTGTTGCAACCTCACTTGCTGGCGGTAGGGTGGTGGTGGAAAAGCCACTTTCCTATGCCCCAATCACCAGCCGAACAGGCCTCCATTTCTTGGTGCAATTGCTTCTTGGCAAAGTAGGTGAGGGGAAGATGGGAGGTTGGGCCAGAAACTGTTACTTAATTACCCATTTGTAATTAAGTAAGTGATGTAGCATATGGGCCATTATCTTACAGTTGCTGTTAATGTTTTTCTAAAAGGTTACTTTGTTCATTGTTCAGTTTTTCCTCTTGATTGTGACTTTTGTTATTTTTTTGACAATGATACATCCAAAAAGTAACGAAATGTTTAAAGTTTCATAAAATCTCCTCCAAAATCATTTCTCCTCCCCAAAGTAACGAGAACACAGAAAAAAGCAACAAGGTAACCAGTTGTTAACGTTATTTTGCCAAAGGAATGTTGTTATATCCTTGTTGCCCTTCGAAGTAAGGTATTACAGGTAACTTTGTTATTACAGTCGGCTGCCCACATTTGCAGGGGTTGGGGTGCAGGACCCCCGTGAAAGTTGAAAAAATTCAAATACAGATTCATTTGGTGGGAACAAGGAAGAGGGCCTTCTCGGTGGCTGCTCCTAGACTTGGAACTCCCTTTCTAGAGAGGCCAGGATGGCCCTGTCTCTGCTCTGCTTTTGGCAACAAATAAAAACATTCTTGTGCCATCAGGTATTTTCAATCAGATGGGGAGGCTGGGCTTGTACATGCTGTGCAATTTGGTTTTTTTAAAGGTATATATAGTTTTATTGTATTTTAATATTTTTAATGTTTAATATTTTAATACTGTAAATTGTTTAATCTGTTTTTAAAATTTCATATTTATATTTATATTTTCAGTGTTTGTGTATTGTTAACTCACTATTAGCTGCCTATTAGCTCCCTATATTGGGAAAAAGGCAGGATATAAATA
Organism: Gambelia wislizenii; assembly: GCA_030847615.1. Classification (NCBI taxonomy): domain Eukaryota; kingdom Metazoa; phylum Chordata; class Lepidosauria; order Squamata; family Crotaphytidae; genus Gambelia; species Gambelia wislizenii. The sequence continues at coordinate 281,192,909 of JAUMIR010000001.1, read as the reverse complement.
AATATAACAACAACAAGAAGACAGTGGGCAGTGGTGGAGGCAGTGGCAAGCCTCCCTGGAGGACTTCTCAGGCTTGCAAAGAGGGAGGCTGGCAGGCTCTCTGGAGGGAGGGAACATAAAGAATTCATTCTTGGTGGCCAGGCCCTACAGCCACCACCCTCCTCCCAAAGCTATTACATGCACATTCACACAACAGCCTCAAGCTTCAGGAGGGCATGGAGAATCACCACCACCAATCCCCCAAAGCCTGAGGGCTGCCACATCAATGTGCACATGAGCCTCAGGCTTTAGGGGGTGGGCGGTGGCAGTGATTCTCTCTGCTTCCCCTTCCTGAAGCTGGAGGCTGTTGTATGAATGTGCGCACAGCGGCCTCAGACTTCAAGGGGTGGTGGTGGTGACAATTCTTCATGCTCCCTCCTCCTGAAGCTTGAGGCTGCTGTGGGAATGTGCATACAACAGCTTTAGGAGGTCGGGTGTCAGCAGTGGTGCCTATCTGCCAGGCACACACTCCTCATGCTCCTTAGCGGATAGAGATAGGGGATGTTATCAGACTAGTGTCTAAAAATGCTGTAATTCCACTATTGAGGAAAGCAGAAACATAATGGCATTATTACACTAAGTATCACACACAGCCATAATTGCATGTTACTACCACCATGGAATTATTGCACGGCCACCACTAGCACTTTAAGAATGGGATTTTACTTCCGTGATTTAGCATAGGTGAGATTTTGGCAGTTCTCGCAAGAAGACACAACTTCAGTTAAAAACACCACCCCCACCCCTTAATTTACAAACTAAATCAACACATAAAAACTTAAAACAAACCTAAAAACATGCAAACAAAATGGGAAGTTCATTAAAAGAGCATCCTGTAGATTGTTTTCATGTTGTCACCCAGAAGTTTTCTCACTGGGAACGGGGAGGAGGGAAAGAGGACTGCCCATTCATGCTGTAATCTCATGATTATAGTGGAGCGTGTTTTCGAATGCTTGTCAATACCACAAAAATAGCGATATTGAGAGCTATTGACAGCTCGTCCCATCAATTAAAAGGGATGCATTATTGGCAGCAGGAGCACACAGTGACCACAGGAAGACAATGATATCGTGCGATAGCAGGAACCCATTCACACTACCGTGACATCGTAATTATGCAATTATAGCCTTGTCTGATAAAGTCCAGGATTTCAGACCAATCCATGGTTTAGTGGGAGCTTAACTCAGTCTATACTCCTATCTCTAAGGGAACCCTGGTGGTGCAGTGGTGAAATGCCAGTACTGCAGTCAGCCACAACATTGCAAGTTCAATCCTACAGGGCTCCAAGTTGACTCAGCCTTCCATCCTTCTGTAGGTCAATAAAATGAGTACCCAGCTTGTTGGGGGCAATTAGCTAACATGTTGTAAACTGCTTAGGGAGTGCTTTGGCACCGATAAGTGGTATAGAAATAGAAGTGCTATTGCTATTGCTAAGGAACTCAAATGAACCGCCACTTCTGTCCTGGAAAGCAGGAGGAAAGCAGCTGTGGCAGGGCAATAGCAAACTTGTGAATAATCATATCCGCTGATGTCAAGCCAGTGAATGTGGAGGGCTAACTGTACTTGTAAATAAATTAATTCCAAACTTTACCAGGTAGAGAAGGGAGGAATAGGCCCACTCCAGTTGTGCCAGTGATTTTCAGACATCCCTGCCTATACAGCACAAAAGCAGTCTACAAATTCAGGAAGAGAGTTTATGAAATTAAACCCATCTCAGTTTCCCTTTCCACAGTGAGTTTTTGTTCAGTGGTGAGAAGTGTGTGGCAAAAACGCTAATTTCATTTGCTAGACTATGAATATTTTTATGAGTATTTATTCACACTTCCATAGACTTGTCTCACAGCCAGATTCATGTTTATGTAGATGGCAGTTCAGTGGGTTATTTAATTAAATAATAGAAACAAAAAACACGCGTTCCCATTTATATATATTTTTAAGCAAAATTGTTATTTGGCAGCAAAATGTTTCACAGGTATTGCTTAACTAAAATGTCCTTTTCACTGATTCTAAAGTGAAGCCTCTCACTGCATGATTTTGAATCAAGTGATTTCTGTCATGATTGTCTTTGAAGCTGGGTAACCTTCCAATAATGATTTATGTCAGTAATTAAAATGCCTATGCAGGATCGGGCTGAAATTGATGGATTGTCTATTCAGTCTACAATGACAGTTGTGTGTCTTCTTAGCCTGTTTGTCTAATGGGTTTCTAGAGGGCTGGCATGTCCCAGGGACAGCTTTTAGAACAGCTGCTGCATTTCCAGATTTATTTTGGCCATATTCTTTCCTTACAGCCTCTGTTTTAGTGGCACAATAGGGTAAGCTGCAGCACCTTCAAGACTATTCACTTCATTGTGTCATAAAGATTTTGTGGGCTACAGACCATGTCATGAGATTCTAGAAATATATTTGTCTTTTTAAATTATATCAAATGTTGTGAAAATAAAAATGGGTTTGCATGGTGTGGCCAAAATTAGGGCTTGTCTATATGGTGAAAATACTCCTCATAGAATTCGAGGAGAATGCAATTTGTCTAAATGGGATCCCACATCAATGCACCGTATTTGGAAGGAGGGGGACCAAAAACGCCAAATTTTTTTTGCAGGAAAAGCCTTCACACATTTACACCTCAGCAAATTACATCATTTGCTGAGATCTGCCAGGGTCCTCTAGAGATCTCAATGAACAATGTAATCATTTCACATCTGGCAACGGGGATATAACCAGATGCTTCTCTAACCCCCCCCCCCCATCAGCCATGGATTTTTATTTTATTTTATTTTATTTTGCAGTAACTCAGTTATAAGTCTGGTGAATGGCCAGCTGAAGTATAATTCTGTATCTGGAATTTTTATGGTACGCTTTGCCATACAAGATGGTAGCCAACCTATGACATATTGTGTTACTCATTTCTTTTCAAAAATGGTTTTTAAAAGTGGAAAATTGCACATTCAAAAAATCCACCCTAGTGCAGATCCAAGACATTGATATAAATAGTCCCCAAAAGAATGGAATGAGTGAACATGGAGGTGACAACAACCCAGCAAAATCTGGCAAAAACCAAGGAGCATTATTGTGAGAACTGACACTTCTTTAGACCAATCTGGAAGAGCCCAAAGTTCATCTTTATGTAAGAATACATGAAGAGTTCTCTTGGATCAGACCAAAGGCCCATCTAGCCTAGCATTCTGATCCTACAGTGACCAACCAAATATCTATATGAAGTTATAACCTGGACAGGAAGACATCAGCATCTATTAACTAACATACCATCTCTGGTGGGAATCTGTAGGCCTTCTGAGGGAAAATGCCTAGGATCAATCTGCATGCATAGCAGGATTGCTTGAACTTTGAATTGTGCACACCCAACTCAAGCACATCTTTTTAGAAATCCAACACAGTGAAACCAGTTTGGGCTTACGCTTTCTAGTGTAGTTGTCAGCTGTGATGTTCAGGATACCATTACCAAAAACAATCTCACTAGGGCTGATAGGATTATTCAGGACTAAATTATTTTAGGGAGACATTGCCCATACAACTTTTCCCATAAGGAGCCATTTTCACAGTGATTTTCTTTCTCTTTATGAATTTGATTGGTTGACAATGGGGGTATTTTTTGAAGTAGGCTGGTGGTGGCACAAAAGCCTATGAACATCTGTGTTACAGTGATTTCAGAAAATTGTCAGCATTCTTGAAGGAAAAAATCTTATAATTGCACAGCAGCAGCTGCTGATTTGCTGGAGGTCTGATATCCTCACTTCACTCTGTACAGTCTTCTCAGCCAATCTGTCTGCAGTGTGTTTACAAAGTATGAACTTAACTTTTTAATCCACAGTGAGCCCTTTGATTTCAATGCACTGTTGATCTTCCAAGGCTGTTTGTTATCTTTCAGCAAGCATGGCGATAATAAATGTGAGAAAGGAAAATCATGCTTTACAGTCTGGAAAAAGAAGGCAATTGTTTGGCTTACCAAGAAGTGGCATTAATGTTCTTAAACATGCATCTCTTTACACCAGAGAAGAACAAAGAAGAAATATGAACTTTGGATGTGCCAGGAGAAGGGGAAAGATATTCAAAATAAGGTGGTTATTAAATGATGAACTTCTGATCCACAATAAATAATCTCTGATTGAAGGGAGCAGGTGCAGTTTTGCCACATTAAAACTCAGGTTGCATTGTAATCAGGAAAGGTAAATTCAGAGCAGGCCATAACTGAGTAAAGCCGCCACGGCTGGACCATGCTAGCTGGATAGCCTTAGAAAAGATACATTTCCTGAAGGGTGACTTGTATATATGAAGATGATTCCTGATGGTACCCTAGATCAAATTTGATGATTATCTCATTTATGTAGAAAGGTCTAGGTGACTTACAAAGGACAAAACTTTAAATGTGTTCCCTTCCTTCAGTAGCCTTTTATTGGACTTTATCACAAGAGTGTCTAAAAATGCTGTAATCCTGCAATTGAGGAAATGGAAACAGTGGCATAATTAACTACAGTAATTATTGCACGTTGCCATAATCTCACAACACTACCACTAATGGAAGATTGCAGGACCACCTACTAGAATTTTAAGAATGGGATTGAAGATTGTGCTATAGTAACACTTGTTTTTGCATTGCATTGTAATGATGGAGTATTAATGCTTCGAGATGGCCCGTGCATGCGGCTTAAAAAAAATCTCCTACTTCCACTATTTTGCATGAGCAAGATTTTGGCTGTTCTCACAAGAAGATGCCACTTCAATTAAACACACCACATCCAAAGAAATTAACAATTTCACAACTTAACAATTAAACAAACAAACAAAAATTCAGTGAAAAGGTGACAGTTCATTAAAATAGCATCCTGGAGGTCCTCTTCACACACTTCCCTGGAAGTTTAATTATGTGTTCTCGTTGGGAATGGGGAGGGAGGAAAGAAGGAGGAACTCCCATTCATGCAGTAATATCAGAACTACAGCAGGATGGAATTATTGCAGACTCACCAATACTGTGAAAAGAACGCTATTGACAGCTATTCACAGGTTTTGCCCATGAATGAAAAGTTGTTCGCAATTAATAGTTGGAGCACACATGGACCATGGGAGGACGATGACGCTGTGTGATAACAGGAAAACATTCATGCTACTATCCCACTGTAATTCTGCAATTTTGGCATCATGTGATAAAGTCCGTCATTTCCAGTTGTTATGGATGGATATGTCTTTGAAAGTTGCTGCTTATATATGTATAACTTGACCAAAGAGGCAAATCTTTGGTGCTTTGATTGACTAGATTTGGGCAAAGGAATTTACCCTATTGGAAATATTGTTCACTTGACCAAGGTTGTTTCTATCCCTTTGTCTGCTTTAAGGCTGACCAAGTTGTTTCTTTGGCTTGGTCATCCATTTTTTTCAAAAAATCTATATACATTCACAGGCATTCTTCTTGTGCCTGTGCCATTCAGTGTTTCTGTTCTCACCACTCCTGATCTCTGAGGCTTTGCCAGACAGCCTTGTCAACCTTTACCTCAGAGTACCGGGTCCTGCTTTTGTCCTTGTGAAGACTCAGATCCCAGCCTGTCTTGTTGTTCCCTCCTCACACTCACCATAGGAGTTTCCTCAAAGCCCACTGCCATCTTTCTGATAATCCATTGGGATCCCTGGAACGGTATTTTGCCGCTTGTTCTAGCACTTGGAGGTTCTTTTCTTATAAATGGTAACCTCTACCTCTTGTACCCACTTTCCTATTGTGTGTGCCTGTGTTCTTAGGGAATAAGTTATTTTTGGTTCAGTTTTTGAAACAGTTTTTGGTTGGTAGCTCAGAGACTCATGTACAGTTTTTCCTTAGTGCAGAGGATCACAGTCTGGCTTCCTTTTTGGTTTGCTGTTGTTCCATTTTCTTCTTGCCATAGGTGGGTATTTTCTAATCAGAACTTGAAAAATTTACTTTTTTTGATTGCAAGCCCCGAACTCCCCAGCCAAGGTTTAATTATACCAGATCCAATACTGCCATATATTTGGATCTGATCTGATATCAGAGGAAGGGTGCCATTTTAATTCCTCTGGTCTGACTCATGTCTTTTTAGCCCCTGTTCCTGCTGGAGCGCTATCAGTAGCTGTGGAGGCAATACTGGGCCAGGGAACCTTTGTCTGCTTTCCACATCTCTCACTCTTTGGGCTATCTCCAGGTTGGAAAAAAAAGAATATTTCAGGAAGTATCAAAACTTTCAATTTCTTTTTGTAACCTGTATATTCATGGGTTTGCATCCACTCTCTTTCTTGAAATATTACCAGCCTCTTTCCCTCCCTTCCATTCTCCCTCCCACTAATCATGTGTTACATCCAATCTCATGCAACATCTCAGAAATTGATTTTCACTAATTTCTACTGAGCCTTTTAAAATTAATATTCAGAAGTTATAGGGAAAGGCCTAAAGTGCTTTAGCAAGATTACATTACCTTAGGATCATTTTGTTTCACTGCTAACATTCCTCTTTCCCACACTTGATCTCTGTCCTGGAAACAATATCTGTGTTTACTTGGAAGTGGCCATCGTTACTGCTTCCGAGACAGTACAGATACATTTCATTTTGGAAAGTACAATGTTAATTTAAACCCACCTGGGGAATGGGAATGAAGAGCCTTGGGTAATGCTGGGAGCTTCTGGGAAATACTTTGGAATGAGGAAAATGTAATATGGGTCTCCAAAATAAAATCAGTCTGTACAGGAGCAAAACCTAAGACTTCAGAGACTTCCCCCTCCCCATACAGAAGTGCTCTTTATTAACATTATGTAAACCTCATCTTTCCCCCCAAAGTGGGACTCAAGATTACAATACAATACTAAAGATCAACATTAAAATGGAATTAAAACTACCAATATTTTAAAATGATTTAAAACATACTGTTAAAAATCATAGAAAGCAGTTTTTAAAAGTACAGTTTAAACAATAAAAACAGTAAAGTATCCTCTTGTAAGTCCTTCCTTTAAAAGCCTTCAGTTCTCTAAAACCTGTCATAATAAAAAAGTCTTTTCTGCCAGTGTGTTACCTGCCCTGACACCCCCCGCACTCGTGTAATACCTTAATAATTGGCAATATTTCATAAATTGGCTTATTATCAGCACTCCACATGGCTGACAGTAGACCAGAGACTCCCAAGCAGAAGGAACCAAGGTTTGCTCAGAAAACCTAAGAGAGTAGCCTGATGAAATTCCTAAAAGACACATCCATTACGTGAAATTTGTGAAATCTCCCGGAACTAATAAGTTAGGGAGATAATGGCCTAATTCTTCCTGGACATCTCTGGAAATGAGTCATTCAATAACCCATTAAGGTAGCTGGACACTCTTTGCTTGCAAAACTGTTCTTTCCTGTACCTGGTCCTAAAACAATAGAGGTTTGCCTGAGACCCATCAGTTTGAATGTTCCAACCATTAGCAATTGTTAACACATCCAGATAATCCATTGTCTAATCCTGGGGTACTCTGGCAGACATTGTATTCCACTCAAACTCACCCCTTCCGGGGAAAAATCAACTATAATGATCACCCTAAAACACCACCCAAGTGTGCACAGCTTCCGGCATCTCATTACCCTGTCGGTCTGTGTCACCACCTGCAGAGATCCCCGTTCTACCATCACTCCATCAGTGTGTGTCACCAGGGTGGCAGCTTCTACACGAATCTCTGATCTTCGGATAGGTACAGTATAACTCACCATCCCGAACTCTATTCCTCTGACTGGATGGCCCTTAAGGTCTCTTCCAACTCTATGATTCTATGATCCCGATACTTCCTACTTTCCTTGTTAGCCTTGTGGACTGCTTGATGCCTGAGTATATGTGTGTACATGTTCACTGGATTAGTTTTCAATTAAAAAAAATTATCCCCTCGCTTGGAGTCTCCTCAGATACTATCAGTCTATGTAGGTCAAAGGTCTCATAGTTTCCCAGCCTCTCGCTGTCGTTTTGAGCTAATTAAATTCCCCATATTAGAATTCAGACACTACTGGGATCCCCATGGACCCAATGCAATATGGGTAACAAGTTGAAGGACTGAAAGGAGGGGGCCAATTTGGCCTCCCTAGGAAGGGAGTTCAAGATCCTAGGGGCAGCAACCGAGAAGGCCCTCCCTTGCATCTGCACCAGTTGCACTTGTATTCCTACATGCTGCTGTTCTGAGACTTGTGGTCCAAAGAAGCAATCTCCCCAAGCTCTGATTCTAGCATGGACTACAATAAATTTAGAAGCAGCATTTGAGAATTTAAAAAAAAAAATGTAATATTGATAGATTTCACCCGAATGCTTGAAGTTGGCAAGGCAGATTTGGAAATGCCATTAAAGTTGTGGTCATTAAAGGTGGTAGCTGGATGGTTTCCAGTGGTTGCAATTTTCCAAATTCTGCTGATTACCCTTGTGGAAGTTCTCTTCATATTATAGATATTTAAAACATTGGGGATGAGATGTAACTTCACCACCCCTCCCCAAGCACATACTCAAAAAAGTAAGTGGGTGCTGCATTCTTCTGCTAATGTCTGGCAACAGCCCATCAGACAGTGTGGAAACCAATGCATCACAGTGGGTTCCTCCTTCTTTCATAGCACTACATTATTTAGGGATGCTGTCAAGTGATAGACCAGACTTAATCAAAGCACCACAATGTTCTCTACTGACAGGCAGGCGTTTCACCATGACTTTTAAAATTAAAGACAGAGGCTTCACCATGTCCAAGCTCAGGGCTGTGAGGAACACTTTCATGTGAATTACTCTAAACAGTGGAGCACATTGTGAAATCCAGATCTATCCATATATTGATGCAAATGACATTCAACAAAAAACAACAGCAGCGGCTTCTAAATGTGGTCCCCCCCGCCAATGCTATAACTTGGACAAAAGAAAAGAGGATAATTTTAGTCTCTTATAAAGTTGCTTTTGACAGAAGGGGACTAACCAAAAGTGACTCGCTTATGTAGGTCAAGTGCATGTAGCACAATCTAAAGGGGATATTTGTGGCAGTGCTGAAAATAAGGGAGAAAATGGAGCGTTTGAAACAACAAGCTCTTTTATAGAGTACAGCAAAAAGAATCCCCTCGGAGCTGGGAAAGGGCTGAGGAGGAAAGAAAGAAAAGAGTCTGGCAAGGTTTTGTTCAGCAGAGGAGCTCTCTTAGGAGGAGCTGCTGGGTAAAATATGTATGCTTCTATCATCCCCATGAGTTGAAAAGCAAACCCCTGCCAACTCAATGGTCCCAGCTGGGTAAGCACTGCTCCATCTGCAGAGCACTTAGCAGCCATCTAGGCACGGCTCCCTGCTTGCCACGTTCTTCTAAAGAGGACCTCCCGCAGGACCCACATCCACACTCTACTTTTTAAGTCACAGCCCTAATCCCCTCCACCCCTCCACTCAGGTATTTTAAAATAATAAATAAATCTTAATGTACTATGGGATGGAGTTGGACTGAAATGCAAGCTCCTTTTCATTTTGTGTCAGCTCAGATTTCTTAGTTGTTCAAATAAGGGATGTAATTGGGGGGGATTATCCAAAAAGTAATGTTATTTGCTTTAGGTTTCTACCAAACTTAGATGCAAAACTCAATGAGACAGTTCATCATGAGTTTGCGGGGAGGGAAGAAACTTATTTTCATTTTATCTACTATTTTGATATCTATGGCAGTAGATGACAGTGGTGAATTCACATTTAAATGTTAGTCATGTTACCATGACCAGAATGGATGGATTTTACATGTCTGTTTGTCTGTGGCCTTTTCTACACTGGCCAGAATACGCTGGCTTTCCCCTGATGTATTCTGGCCCTGGATCAGGCCCTTTGCTCCCTCATTACCTCCACAAAATGGGCCTGAGTCCACACGGACATGCTGGCCTGTTTCTGCAACTGCCACTGGGGCCGCCCTTGCCCTACTCTCCAAAGCCAGGAATCTGGCCTGCAGCACGGGAGCAAGGCCTCCTGTATGTGAGCAGCCTGGTTACATTCTGTCCCCCTTCCTGGATCTGGAAGAGTGAGGCTCCAGCAATCATTCGGGGCCTGACCCGTTCTTTGCTGGCTGAAGCAGATTCTACCAGTAATTTTTTTAAAACGCTGTAATGGGCCTTCCCCCATCTTCCCCCTATCTTGGCCCAGGGGACTGCCTGGGGGCAAAGTGGGGCAAAAGCATTGTCTGGACTGCAGGTCTCCAAGACAGGGACAAGACAGAGTAAATTGCCCACTTAGATAAGCCTCCTGGTAGTGAATTGTGAAGACACGTAGTAGGACACCGGCAAGAGTGTCCTAATATGCATCGGCTTTATCTAGTTGGTGTCCTAATGTACAACAGGACTGATGCACAATGGGACTGATGTGCATCGCTTCCAAAGCACACCGCTCAGTTTGCTGGCTCCCCTCCATAGTAATGTAACAGCAGCCCTTTGCTGGATATGGGCATTATGGAACTGCCCAGCAATCATTTCGGCAGACTTAAGTCCACTTACAAAGGCACAGGTCCCCAACAGGATTCCAGTCTATGTTTTTAAATTGCTTTTAACTGTACAGTAGGACCCCCTTATCCGCTGGGGATTGATCCTCCCCCCCCCCCCCGTAGATACAAAAAAACCATGGATAATTGAATCAGTGGATATTGAATCATTGGATACATGGGTCCTACTGTATTGGTAATTTGGTTGTATTTTAACTTTTCCATACCTTTACCAATGAGAGCTTTTATCCTTATCTATTTTAATTGTTGTAAAGCCACCCTGAGTACCAGGTTTGGGGGAAAGTTAAGATATACATGAATAATATAATCAGTGTAAAGCAATAATATTGAACTCTCATGCTGAATTTGTATTATTAGTATTGTGAAATGCCTGATAACATGATTTTTCACAAAATACAGCCCCCCCCCATGCATACCAAAATCTGTGGATGCACAAGTCCAACTATGGTGTAGTCAAATGATGTCCCTTATATAAAATGGCAAAATCAAGCTTTGCTATTTGGAACACACACACACACACACACACACACACACACAGAGAGACAGAGAGATATAGTATAGAATATTTTCAAGCCATGGATGGTGGAATCTGTATATGCAGAATCTATGGTTATGGAGGACCAACAGTGTTCACATGTTCTGTTCTCCTATTCCTACATATTTTAGTGTTTATCAATACATTTTATTTTGCTGATTGATTGATTGTATATCCTGCTCTCTTCCAGTGAGCTCAAGACACCAAGGTCTCACTTTCTGCAATGCTAGAAGTTTGAGGACTGAAGGGAAAGTTCATTCAGGGGGTAGCATTCTTATAGGGTGTGGGCAACGGTGGCAATGCCCTCATTTTGCCCTCCCCCACAGCTGTGCTCTTGTGGGAGGAAAATCAGCACACAATACCATCACATTTAGTGTTTGTCAGAATTTGCCATGTAATTCTAGGTTTTATTAGGAGTCCATAATACCAGTTATGTGGACATTATCTTATTATTGCTGTCTAATTTGTTCTCAGTGTCTGTAGTAGTACATTTGTGATTGATGGAGAAAACAATGCTCCACAATTTGCTGGAAGCCAATAAGGACAGGGATACTATTCTCTGTCCACCCACCCCCTCCCCATGGCCTTCATCCAGAAAACTTTATTTGCTTTAACACCCATTAACAGATCTGCTATGGTGTCTGCTCTGCCTCTGGATGCAGTCTGCAGATAAGGTCAGTCACCTCTGCCCTTCTGAGTGAGCTTCTGTTGTTTCCAATCATAAAATTGGTCTGATTTTAACAAGAGAAGGACAATGGCAAACATATTAAAAGTTGAGATATATGACTTCACTGATTGAACAAAGCAGAAATCAGGGATCCAGTCAAATGAAAGTATAGTATCTGCCTTTGGCAAAAAGGGTGTGATAGCATGGTTCTTTCTTATCTTTTTGAGCAGTGGTTGCTCTATGAATCTGCTGGATTCCTCTGCTTCTGCCTTTTCTTCTTTGTCTCTCTCCTGCACCCTATTCCCAACTTTCTTCTGTTTTTCTGCATCTGGTGTTTTCTTATTCTTTTATCATTCTCTTATCTAGTCTTATCTCATTTTGTCTTCTAGTAGCCTGCTATTTCCTTTTCCTATATTATCTAGGTTTGATTGTGGAAGGGGATGTGTGGTTGATGACTCTCATGTCTGTTGTCAGTTGTGAGTCTGGAAGTAACTCATTACAAATGATGAACTACATGCAATTATCCCCCCTCCACCCAGTAATAAAGCTGTAACTAAGGTATGTTGTCTTTACCGTTTAATGAGAGATACCTTCCCTTTTCTGGTGGCATAATGGCAACTTTTAAGTTACTTTTATAGCTTTGGGATGTAGGGTGCTGTTTTATGCTGTGTCTAATATTGTTATGACCTGATGGTTTGTCCCAGGCGCTGAGGTAGCTGCAAGATGGGTAACAGGAAGATGCATTTTGTACCACAGACCAGTAACTATTAGTAGTCAGATCTTTTAAAAGTAACTATTTGAATTAGTGTACTTTTGAGAAACTGGAAGGTGAAGAAATGTTTTCATAAATTGTAACTATTTAACTATAACTTACTATTTTTAAAACCATGAGTGTAACTAATTACTTTCAAAAGTACTTTTTTGAGCTCTGGTGAGTCCTGCAGGATCTGGCTCCAGATACATGCCTAGGGTTGCCAGTTCAGGATCGTCTAGGCCCTGAGGTTTATGGGCCAAAACCTGAGGCCTAGGGTTGGCCCCGGTGACATAATGAAGTGTTATGCATTGAGTACCAACTACATTTCCTCACAGCTGGTCATTCAAACAGAGAAAGAGAAGGTATTTCCTGTTTGGAAATTATGACAGAAGTCTTAACTAAGGAGTCTGTTCCAGATCAAGGAGACATGAAGGGATTATTCCTTTTTACCTAATTAGGAATTATTGTTGTCATGTGCCTTCAAGTCATTCCGACTTATGGCTACCCTAAGGTGAACCTATCACAGGATGGGTTTTTTTGGCAAGGTTTGTTCAGAGGGGGTTTGCCTAGTGTTCCTTTGAGACTGAGAGAGTGTGACTTGCTCAAGGTCACCCAGTGGGTTTCCATGGCTGAGTGGGGATTTGAACCCTGGTTTCCAGAGTCATAGCCTAATGCTCAAATCACCACACCTTGCAGGAAACATTTAATCTAGCCTTCTTGTTTCCAGCCAGAAAATGGATGCAGAGCAGAGAGTGAGGTCTGGCATTACAACAACTGGGATGGAAGGAGGAAGGTAACTTTAAATCACTACGTAGACTCTCTGGAGAGCCTTCGCATGTTGCTGGAAACAATGAATTAAGCCTTAGAAACTGGAGCAAACTTCTGCTTTAATAGCTGAAGTGGGGATTTGCACATAGTCCTCCCCTCTTCTCTGAAGCTGCATATCCCCACAAACTGGAGAATTTGAACCTTTGTCTCCTGTCTGGAGGAGACTCAAAAACTGGAGACTCAGGGCCAGGGCCTGAGATCTAGCAACTCTATATATAACAGATACTCTGATTGCTGAAGGTGCCTGGAGGCCATGGTGCCAGTTACACAACAATCTTTGTCGCGGGGTTTTCCGTGACTTCCTGATCCAGGATTGGTCCCACGCTGTTTAGACGATTTTTGTCACTCTTTAGGAAATCCCGTGATTGATATTTACACGTCAAAAGTTCAGTTTCTTTTTATTGGCCCCGCACTCTTATATCCTGTGCTTTTGTTGTTTACACATGTTTAGCCTAACGGGATTTTTTTTTTTTGGCTGTCAATCAAGGATGCGATTACTCGTGTTTTCACAACCTCGGTGACATACTTCCTTTAGAGTTCTGTGCCACGAGCGATGCTATTGGCTGGCTGGGGGGGGGGGGGAAGGAGAGGGCAGAGGCTTGTGTTTATCCTGTCTCTTAAAAATGTTAACCCTTTAAGCAGAGGCAGAAGGCATTTTGAAAGACCAAGAATGTGATCTTTTGCTCAGACGGAGGAACAATTAAACCATGTCCTTTCATTTTGAAATCAAGCCGAGTGGGGGGGGGGAAGAGGCTTGGGATTCCTTTTAAAATGTTGATGCTTACAGCTGCAGAGTGAAGATTTCAAGCCAGTGTCACACAAGGAATTTTGGCTGGCATTTTTTTTACTGTGCCTTGTGGTGTGGGGGAGGGAATGAAAGTGTGTTCATTCGCTCAGAGGCTGGAATATTTTACTGTGCCTTGGTGTGTGTGTGTGATGAATATTTGATTATCCGTTCAGACCCAGAGAGGGGATCCAGGCAGGGAATGAATGGGTGACCCTCTGCCCACCACAATCTCTTTGAAACATGCAGCTGAGGAAGAGGTTAAAGCTGAAGGGTTTGCAGTGTAGATATCCATTTTAAAAGGTGATTGAGTACATGAGCACACACACACCAACATACGTGCAGCTGGAAGGGATGCCTTTGTTTTTGGCTGGTGAGGCTGGATCTGTTGAACGGATGACTGACCCCTCCTTTTCTGGTTGCTGATCTCTAAGCCCTCCCCCAGTCACCATTTCCGGTCATCCCCTGGTACCAAGATATTTTGTCCCAGGCTGTTTACATTTCCAATTTTCTGAATCCTACAGTGACTTTTTTAAAACCGGCACAACCCGCAGGACTGGAAGTCCCGCAGGTTGAGGGATAAAAGGTGGCCCCTCTTCCAAAAATCACGTACCCGACCCGATGTACGTGTAAACTGCCAGGAATCGACACAAATTCTTCCCGGGACATTTTCATCGTGTAAACGGCACCCATCAGTTTATGAGTTGTTGCTGGGGCCCATATTTTGCGATAATCATAGGAGGTATTGTTTTTGCTGCTATTTAATTAACAGGTTGTAATCCTAGACCCTAGTATGAATTATTGGTGGATTGTGTCAGCATAGTACATCAATGTTTCTATTAATACAAATATTAGTGTGTATTCAGACTAGGGACACATACAAGCCCCCAGATTTGGTTCAGAGCCCAATTCTGTGCTCCAGTTCAGATTGATTTGGTGCCAGTCCACGTGTACTCAGACCCCAAACTTGACTTGACATTCAGAAATCTGAGGGTCTGTGGCTTCTTTTGTCCATTGTGGGAAATTTTTAAAATGGTTATAACTTTTGCTCCCTTTCTCAGATTTGGATAAAGGCTGCATGCATGGTTCTCCCTTAGGAGGGAACTGGGCCTGCCAAATTTCACAGAAGTAGGTAGATGTGTATATGTTGTGCTACAGGCTTTTAAAAGTTAGATTTATTTTATTTTATTTTATTTTATTTTATTTTATTTTATTTTATTTGGAAAAGGGAGATCCAGTTATTCACTTTAAACATAACAGGAGATAAGCAGAGATAAAAAGGCCTTCTCAGTTCTTTAGCAATGATGATTACATTAATCACAAGTGCAGAAGAATCTTCAATGCAATCTCTCATCTCTGATCAGAGCAGCAGGATCCCCTCTTCCAGGGTGGGAGGTGGGGAGCAGGGTCACTAAGGAGCCCCCCCCCATAGGTTGGGTTTTTGGCCTTTGGCTGGCTGATGGTCTCGACATTCCTTACCACTGTGGCACTGAAATCAGCATATCCCCTTTCCTATTTAGCTGGAAACATACGCCATATTCTTTCTTGTAAAATCTGGCTCTTGGGTCCCATGCAGGGAGAAAGATTTATTTTATTAAATAAAATATCTGCCAGGTTCTTTAAAACCTGCCTAGTTCTGTAAAATTTGCATAACATTGGTTCACAGGTGTGCTTTGAATTTGAAGTCATTCTTCAAATTCCAATTGCACTTTTACATGATTAGATGACAAAGTGTTCCAGGCCAGAACTCTGTAGAGCAGTAGAATGGTAGATATTTCCTGTGAGGTGGTTCCATGTGGTGGCACTGTATTTGTGAAAACTGGAATGGTGTGGGTCATCAGCCTTTCACATTCAGTTGCCCTGCTTCCTCCCAAACAGATTCATGGAGTCAGGTCTTCCAGCCTGATTCTGGAAGTGGTTCCCATGTTGTTGTGGGCACACTGTGTGTGCAAATATCCGAATCTTACTGATGGAACTGTAAGTACTACTTTTTGGACTGCAGCTTTCAGGGGTCCCCATGGGCCAGGTTGGCCAGGTAACTCTGGAACCTGTAGCTAAAAAATAATTTCCCCAAGCTCTGGGTAGAGCCAGTTGGCCTGGGTTTTTGAATCCAATGATCATGCTCCTTTCCCTGCACATTCAACACTGTTGACCCAACAGGTGTATTTCCATACTTTAGCCACTTGGTACCACACTGCGGAAAATGGCTCACATTCTGTTGTGGGTAGGTGTGAAAGGGACCTCTCTAGCTTGTGTGTCTAGCTTATGTGTGTCTCTAGCTTGCCTGTTGACCTGTGGAGACCCCAGGAATCTCATAGGGTTTTCTTAGGCAAGGAATACTCAGAGGTAGTTTTGCCAGTTCCTTCCTCTGAAATATAACCTACAGCACCTGGTATGTGTTGCCAGTCTCCCATCCAAGAATTAATCAGAGCTGACCTTGCTTAGCATCCAAGTCAGACAGGATCTGGTGCCTTTAGGGTATTTAGGCCACGCTTGTCCTAAATTACAGTATAGTGAATTATCTCTGCTCATATAGCAAAGGGCCAGAATACACCTGCTCCCTGCAGATCAGACCCATGGATCAGGCCTGCAGATCAGGCCCATTCCTCCCCTATTACTGGCATGAAACAGGATGGAGTCCAGACCACCACGCTGGCCCATTGATGCAGCTGCTGTCACTGTCCACATCCCACACTCTGAGGCAGGAAGCTGGATCGCAGCATATGAGCAAGGCCCCCTGCATGTGACCAGCCTAGGCACCTGCTGTGGGCCTGCTTCCTGGCTACAAAAGAGCAAGGCAGATGGGAACTGCAGTAACAAGTTGGCATGGTGGTGTGGGCTCCTGAGGTCATGTGGGGGCTGAATCTGTTTCCCCCTGGCTAGAACAGATTTTACCAAGTATTTTTTTTAATGGTGAAAGAGCAGTGGCTCTTAATCTTTTCTTTACCATGGACCCCCTTTAAATATCTTTTGTTGCTGTGTATCCCCAAAAGTTAACTCAGGGTTTAAAACCCTAACAACAACAACAACAACAACACAATTACACCATCCATTAACCCTTCCCTCAGAGGCACTGCAGTGGAGGGAGGACTTTTCTCCTGCTTCTTCATACAAATCTGTGGCTGGAGCAGATTGAATAGCAATGTGCAGGCCAAGCTAGCCAGCCAGCCAGCCTTTGCCTTGGCTCCTGTCACATGGGCTAAGCAGCCTCCAAATCTTTATGGACCCCCTGTGAAGATACTGTGGACCACAGGTTAAGAACCACTGGCGTAAAGGGCCTTACCCCATCTTCCTCCAATCTTGGCCCCGTCTTTGCCCTGAGGGTCATGAAGACTGCCCGGGGGCAAAATGGGGAAATGCTTTGCATTGTCTAGACTGCAGGGCTCTAAGATGGTGGGCAAGATGGAGTATATAACCGATCTAGACAAGCCCATAGTCCCATAGTTGTCTCAGGACATATTGTCTGCAGCTGGAAGTCAACACAGATTGTCTCTGAAACGGCTGTTTTTTATGGGAATTTTCAAGAGCCACAAGGAGACTCATGAGAAAAGGCCATGAGAAAATATAGCCAAGGAAAAGCTCTGCAAAATATTTGGCCATATAAACATCCCACTGTACAGCAAATCAATCCTCTGCTAGTGTAGAATATTCTTCATCCCATTGAACAAGAGTGTTTCCTTGAGTAGGGATACAAAGATTTAATCTACTGCCTCCTGTCATTTCCTAAGCATGAGAGCAAATAAGGTTTGTCTTATCTCAAGAGCTTCTGATGTCAGCTGCTTGGCTTATTTTGGAAGGCAAGCTGTCTGTGTGCGAAGGCTGACTGGATTAGCAGAAGTTGCAAAGGTCATATTTTCCATCAAATTTCCCTCTTTCCCTTGTTTCAGGAGACAAAAGTGCTTCTTCCTGTTCCGAAGGTATTTTTATTCTTCCTGAACATCCAGTTGTTTAGCTGTTGTTAAGTCAGAAGTATCTGAAAGAACACAGAATAAGGCATATACTAGGACTTGCCAAACATACTACCTATGTACTCTTGAATGCTCCCTTCTCCACAAACCTTACTTCCTTTTCATAACAGATTATGCATTATTCTGGATCTGTTATGACTATCCAGTGGTTATATCAAATGTATTCTGCATGCCACCCAGGTGAATATTTGCTCTCTGTTTCTCACAGAGGTGTGACTAAGCTAGAATTTCAGCCTGCCTGCCTATTCAAAGGGAGCAACTAAACAATATTAGGATGTTACATACTCTCAGAATAGTCTTGTTGAGATGCCAGCAAATGATGTGTGATGAAGTGTTGGGATTCCTTGGGCACCCTTTGGTTATGTGTAACATTGTACTCCTCAACAATAAGAATGGGTGTGGAGTTTTGAAAAAGCAAGATGGAAAAATGCATCTTCATTGTATTTCGTATAATTACTTCTCTGCTTTGAATATGTGACAGGAGCTGAAGGGAATGCCCTAAGAGCCAGGGGATATACACAAATAGATGCGGTATTGAGTGCTGAAACAAACCATTTATTGTTATGTTTTCATTGCTCTGCCCCCTCTTCCACCAGCCAAGAGCCTCCAATGAACCTTGGAGCTTTCTGTGAACAGAATGACCAATATGGGGCCCATTCACACTGCACAATTATAGTGCTATATTCCACTTTGGGGCTTACTGCACTCTGAAGTAAAGCGGCAGTGCAGCAGGAAGGTTCCATCTTCTGTGCTGCTTTACTGCATGACATCGTCATTCTTTCATTCCGGTCCCATAGGAGATCAAAGTAAAACTGCAACTTTTTGCTAACCGGAAAAACCTGTTAGCAAAAATATGTGGTAGTACCTTGGTCTCCAATGGGACCGGAATAGTAGAACACTGGAAGAATGATGACACCATGAGGTAAGGAAGCACAGAAGACAGATCCTTCTTGCTGCATTGCCGCTTTACTTCGGAGTGTGCTAAGCCCCTTTGACTGCCACGGCAGCATCCTACAGAATCCTGGGGTTTCTAGTTTGGTGAAGCACTAAAGATCTCTGGCAGAGAATTCTAAATCCCCCTCCCTAAACTGCCAATCCGAAGATCCCATAAGATGTTGCCATGGGATCTAAAGTGGAAATATAGTGCTATCATTAAGTAATGTGAATGGACTCCTTGATAGATGCAACCCCTTCTGTTTTGCTATTCAGTTTCTGTTCACTTACTTGAACAACTTGGGAGCCCCTGAAGACTTAAAGCTGCAGTTTTCTTTACCACTCTTTCTTATACCTGCCTCATACCTTCTGGTAAATATCTCAGCATCCCCTTTTAATCCAATCAGTTGCAAAAACGGAAGTTTTCTTGCAATTTAATTCATCACCAGCATGTCAATACACTCCCTCTTTGTATTATCACACCTATGTGAATATCCCGGACAATCACTTAATCAGAAATGTCAGTTCTCTGTATCAGAGATAATATTGCACTGCAGTACAATTAACCCAAGCCTAATCTTAAAATAGGTCTAAATCCCCGATAAATCCAGCATTAGGATACAGAGAGGCAATTCTGTGCCGTTATCAAAGCAATAATGAATGCACAAATATTCAAGGCAAACTACATGGAGTCAAATACATGAGATTTCTAATCTACTTAGCAGGATCATGTTGTATGATTTACATGGAGTTGGAAAGAAATACGGCTAGTTTTTCATTGCAGGGAGTGATAATATATTCAGCCCAGTCCATGGGATGCTATTTAAAATGCCATAGCTGTGGTTCTTAATAGCTCTAGTCTAGTGAACTAAATGTAATTCAGAAAACTCCCATCACTCATGCTTGGTATTCTGTGGGTATTTAAGCAAAACCACTTTGTCTACACTTAAAAGAAAATGTGTGTGTGTGTGTGTGTGTGTGAGTGTGTGTGTTGGGGAGAGGAGTATAATACTTATTTGGCTATTTGCTATGGTTTATTGAAGCAAGCTAGGATTAATGATGTAAAAAATATGCATGAATTTTCTTTTCCTTGGTGAGAAAGGGTGTCTTGACATTGGGAAATGATCAGTTGCGGAAATATTTTTTTTTAAATATTTTGGGACTGTAAAAACATTTCTATTTATTTATTTATACCCCACTCTTTAGCCAAAAGGCTATCAGAGCAGCTTACAAATTGTTTTAAGCCAGTGATGGGCAACCTTTTGACTTGGTGTGTCAAACTTCGCCAAAAAAACTGAGCATAACTCGGGTGGTGTGTCACTTTGAGGAAAAAACATTATCCCTGCCAGCAGAAGTGAGGGTAAAGATCCTGGATTAACTGGATGTCCCAGAACTAGACGCTCTGTGACAGACTTCTGTTGTTTTGGCCTACAGACCTACGGCACAGAGTGTCTAATAGGGGAGGATAAAACATTTGTGACTACAGTTGTCCCTCCACACTTGCGGGTTACACATTTGTGGTTCTGCATATCCGCGGATTCCTGCTTTGGGGAGGGGGGAGGGGGGAGGAAAATGGCAACCGGGGCTTCAAAGCCTCAATCGCCACTTTAGGGAGGGTGGGGGGTGAGGAAAGTGGCAACCGGGGCTTCAAAGCCTCAATCGCCACTTAAGGGAGGGTGGGAGGGGGGAGGAAAGTGGTGACTGGGGCTTTGGAAGCCCCAATCACCACTTTAGGGAGGGTGATGAGGTTGCGGGCAGGGGTGGGGAGGAGGCCTACGGCCGCGTGTCATCAAAAATGGCTACGCGTGTCAGTGATGACATGCGTGTCATAGGGTCGCCATCACTGTTTTAAACAACAGCAATTTACACATCTACACTGCATTAAGCAGTTTCCAGTATGTGTTAGCTAATTGCCCCCACAAGCTGGCTATTCATTTTACTGACCTACAAAAGCATGGAAGGCTGAGTGAACCTTGCAGCCCTCTGGAATCAAACTTGCAATGTGGTGACTTACAGTACTGGCATTTAACCACTGCGTCACCAGGGTTTTTTACTTCTGTAAAAAGTGTTGGCATTTTTGTGCAAAAACATTTTGCACAAAATTGTATTTTGTACAAATACAAGCCTAGATTCTGCATCATCAGTTTTAACTACAATGACAAAGATCTCTCACCATAGTTATGCCTGAGAATGCCATGCCCCCAAATCCACCTTTTCAGCCTGGCAGTGCCCCAACTAAGGAGTTTCCAAGATTCTACAAAGTGGGGTAATGGGAAGTGATGTCTGCAGGACTTTCCTATTCATGGGGCATGTTGAGAACAGGAGCTGACAATACCCCTTGGAAGGCAACTGCATATCTCAATGCACTCCTCAACAGGTACAGCACTGCAGACATCAGTTCGCAGCAGCACAGTCTGCAATGCCTCAGGAACCCTTCTGATGAGATGCTACTCGTCTGAAAATGTAGGTTTGGGTGGGCGTCGTGTTTGGTCATTAACCAGTGGCGGACTGGGTCTAAAAATATTGGTTGCCATGAGACAAAGGGGGCCCACCCACATCTGTAAGGCTAACATCTAATTTTTATGAGAAACAAAATTTTCAAAAACGTAAGTGAAATAAATGTATATTTTTAGTAATTACAGTGTACATATGGGCTGGAAGTCAACCTGAAGAAAACAGAAGTTCTTTACCAGCCTGCACCACAGGACGAACACCACCATCCCCCCATTGCCATTGGCAAATCTGTGCTCAAGTCCGTTCAGCAGTTCACCTACCTGGGAAGCATCATCTCCTCAGATGCCAAGATTGACAAAGAGATCGATCACAGATTAGCAAAGGCATATAGTGCATTTGGAAGACTTCACAAAAGAGTCTGGAGCAATAAACAACTGAGGCAAAGCACAAAAATCAGTGTGTATAGAGCCATTGTACTGTCTATCCTTCTTTATGGATCTGAAACATGGGTCACCTATCGCCACCACCTACGACTCCTCGAGCGCTTTCATCAGCGCTGTCTACACACAATCCTAAATATACACTGGACTGACTATGTGACAAATGTTGCTGTCCTTGAGCAAGCAGGGATCACCAGCATTGAGGCCATGATATTGAGAACACAGCTGCGCTGGGCAGGGCACGTTTCTAGGATGGAGGACCATCACCTCCCAAAAATAGTACTCTACAGTGAACTTGCCATGGGTCAGCATAAGAGGGGCGCTCCAAAAAAGCGATACAAAGACTCCCTGAAACAACATCTCAGGCTTGGCCAAATTGATCACCAACAGTGGTCCGCCCTGGCCTCACATCAGGAGGCATGGAGACACACTATCCACGATGCTGCAGCCTTATTTGAGAACTCACGCCGAACAAGTCTTGAAGAGAAACGACAACGCAGAAAGAATCACAACCCAAAAACATCACCCAAGGAGACCTTCTGCTGTGCTTTCTGCAACCGGACTTGTTTATCTCGGATTGACCTTTTTAGTCATCAGCGTGCTTGCAGAAAGCGCGGGATGAGTCCTTCCTGAATCTTCGTTTGCGAAGAAAAGCCAGAGAGAGAGATATTGTACATATTACTGATAGTATACAGTAGATACTAAATGTAAATATAGATTGTTATAATTGAATTTTTAAATTATTTTTAATTTTTAAATAAATGGTAGATATTTTTAAATAGTTTGCTTGTACTTAACATTTTACACATTAACATGTAGCTCAAAAACATATTTCATGCAGTCCACTACATTAAGAGCAATAGTTTGAATTCGCTATATCAGTGGTTCTTAAATTGTGGTCCGGGGACCCCCAGGGGTCTGCGATGTCCTCACAGGGGCCCCACAAAGGCTTGAAGCCTCCTTGGCCCACTTCCTCCCTGCAGTGGGTCGGCCACATGACAGGAGCCAAGGCAAATGCTGGCTGACTTGGCCTGCACATTGCCATTCAATCCTCTGAGGCTACAAACTTGCAGGAAGAAGCAGGAAAAAGGCCTCCCCTCCCCTCTAGTGCCTCTAAGGGAATGTTTAATGGATGGTGTAATTGTGTTGTTGTTGTTGTTAGGGTTTTAAATCTTGAGTTAAGTTTTGGGGGTCTTGCTGAAATGACTCTCTTAGCCCTCAGTGTGCCACAAAGTTCCTTCCTTCTTTTTTTTCTGATCAACAGTAAGCTACCAAACTAGCCATGCCCACATTTTGGTCTGTATATGAGGAAACACTGGTTAATAGTTCCATAAGAATAAAATAAAATTTTGAAGTGGGACAGAGGATAATGAATGAAGGGTGGAGCACAACAGAACAGTTTGTTTTGGTTTTATAACCTTAGCCTCCATCCCTCATCAAGATAAATTCATTAAAAACATGCAAGTGGCAGATACTAAGGACATGGCTAGATAAAAGTAAATTACTTTTATGGAAAGAAAAAAAGAGATAACCGTTTTTTTAAAAGCACAACCTACTTGTTGGGGATGGCAGGGAGGGCAACCTAGTGAGACCCCACCCACATGCTTCACCGCCACTGAGTAAACCAGGTTCAGTTCTTTCCGCTGCAGAGCGAATCCACAGAAGGGCCCGCCTGAGCTTTCCCTCTGCCATTCACCTGCCCTGTGCCCAGCTGCCCCTTTTCTCAAACCAGGCAAAAAAGAGGCGGGCGGCATTCTGTTCCTCCAAAACAGCAAGGGAAGCTGAGGCTCTAGGACCAAGGAAGGAGTGTGTGTGCTGGGCTGGGGTGGGGGGGTGCCCAAAGGGAGCCATTTCATCAGGGACCCACAGAGCCCATTTGCCATCAGGCAAGCTGACACACTGGCCAGTCCACCACTGTCATGAACAACCATAAAAGTGAATCTCCCACAGTAATGAGATTGTAAATTCATTTTCTGATCGCCTAACTACTGAAGAGAATGCCAACCAATGTGTGTAAAATTACAGGGTTCTGTACAAAAACGTTACTTTTGTGCACAAATCTTTTTACATAACAGTTTTTCCCCCAACATTTTTTTGGGGGTGTGTGCAAAAAAAAGACCCTGAGGAATGAAAAGCTATGAAATCTACAAAAATTTTGTAGTAGGGGGAAAAAATCTTTAAACCTATTTGTACTTCCCTGAGAGAATGAAACAAGTGAATATTTACATTCCTAGCTAGGATCAAACCATGATTTTTGATCCTGTCTTGTTCACTGATTGTTGTTTAAACTAGAGGTAGAGAAAGTGAGGCCTGTTGACCATGACACTCAAGGCAATTTAGGCCTCTGGATCCTCTCTAGCACTGCCAAAAATTGTTGGTAAAATTGATTTTTAATTTTAAAATTGATTTTTAAACATCAAATGCCCACAACACAACCTCAGCTGATTTAGGCCCAGGGATAGCCCTTTTTCAAATAGGAAGTAAACCAGAAATCGACTTCTGGTTTACTTATTGTTTGAAAAAATTGCTTTCTGTGTGCTTAAACCAGCCCAGGATCGGGGGTTGGAAACATGGCAAAACTACCTTCCCCATGGCCCCTAGGTGACATTGTGTGGGGGGGATGCTTTTTGGTAAAAATAAATATTTTTTTAAAAAAAAGTAACAATTGCTCCCTGCCTCCTACAAGGTACGTTCCTTCAAGGCCCCATGGGAGGAATGTTCCACTCCCTCAGTCCTTGGCAGTTGCTCACACCAGTTTAAACCCGTCATATTTTGCACTTGTCAGATACAGTAGCAAATAGTGGTTCACTGGAAGCAGGTACAATACAATCCCCCTATCTGTTGGACCAGTAACTGCGGATTCAGTTACCCATGTCCAAAACAATATGGTCTCTTTAGGCATCTTCTAGGTCCTCCAGCACAACTCTATTGTCTGCTTCCACTGGCAATTGACCATAGAGTTGCACCGGAGGACCTAGAAGGTATCTAGAGAGATGTTCTCGCTTAGGCATCTTCTAGGTCTTCCAGTGTAACTCGATGGTCTGACTGGACCAGAAGTTGTTCATTTTAATAGTGTTGGTTATTATCCATGGTTTCAAGTATCTGTGGATACAGAGGCCGTACTGTACTTAAAATCTCTTCCTCCAGGCCACAGTGGAGGAGGAAAGGGGAAGGGTTGCTCACAGACCTGGAATTTTTCTAAGTTTGTGCCTCTCTGAAGGCACATAACAACAAACTCTATCACTTGTGTTCTCTAACATTATGTACATGCAAAATGGAAAAAAAAACAGGTCAGGAAAGCCTTGCGTAAGTAAACAAAAACATTTTGTATTTTCTACAGACCATCTGAAAGCTTCTTCCAAAATGCAAGCAGGAATTACTTTTTCTTTCATTCACCATCTTCCACTTTTCTTAGAATTTCCATTTTGGTGACAAAACTCAGAGAGCTATGCTTTTCTAACATGCAGGAGGTGGCTGGTGAGGCAGGCTATTCTTTCCCTCTTTCTTTCTGTTTTGCTATTCACTCAAACTCAGTTAGGGATTCTAGAGGAAGCTGCTGTTACTTCACTTGTTGTAGGCAGGTACAGACAACTAGGTGCCGTTTACACGATGAAAATGTCCCGGGAAGAATTTGTGTCAATTCCTGGCAGTTTACACGTACATCGGGTCGGGTACGTGATTTTCGGAAGGGGGGCCACCTTTTATCCCTCAACCTGTGGGACTTCTAGTCCCACGGTTTGTGCCAGTTTTTTAAAAAGTCACGGGAGGATTCGGAAAATTGGAAATGTAAACAGCCTGAGACAAAATATCTTGGTACCAGGGGATGACCGGAAATGGTGACTGGGGGCGGTCTTAGAGATCAGCGACCAGAAAAGGAGGGGTCAGTCACCCGTTCAACAGATCCAGCCTCACCAGCTGAAAACAAAGGCATCCCTTCCAGCTGCACGAAGGTTGATGTGTGTGTGCGCGCACACGCGCGCATGTGTACTCAATCACCTTTTTAAATGGATTTCTACACTGCAAACCCTTCAGCTTTACCTTTTCCTCTACTGCATGTTATAGAGAGATCGTGGTGGGCAGAGGGTCGCCCATTCATCCCCTGCCTTGATCACCTCCCTGGGTCTGAACGGGCACAGTAAAATATTCCAGCCTCTGAGCGAATGAACACCCTTTAATTCCCCCTCTCTGTGTCTGTGTCTTTCAAAACGTCTGTCTGTAGCTGGCTTGAAACCTAAACTCTGCTGCTAAATCTCTGCTGTAAGGGTTAACATTTTAAAGAGGCAAGGGGAAACCTCCCCCCCCACCTCACTGGGCTTGATTTCAAAAGGAAAGCACTCAGCTTGATTTCAAAATGAAAGCACTCGTTCCTGTGTCTGAGCAAAAGATCTTAGTCTGGGTCTTTCAAAATGCCTTCTGCTTAAAGGGTTAACATTTTAAAGAAGCAAGGGCAATACCAAACCTCTGCCCCCCCGTCTCCCCCCCCAGCCAGCCAATAGCATCGCTCGTGGCGCGGAACTCTAAAGGAAGTGCGTCACCGAAGTTGTGAAAACACGAGTAATTGCATCCTTGATTGACAGCCAAAAAACAACAACAAACAAACTAAAACCTAAAAAACCCCCCCCACCCCTCCCCGGAACTTTGGACGTGTAAATATCAGTCACGGGACCACCCGGGATATCCAGATCAGTGACATAAATCGTATAAACAGCAAGGGACGGATTCGTGATCACAAAGTCATGGTAAGCACCGCGACAATTTTTGTCGTGTAACTGGCACCCTAGAGTAGGATGAGCAGAGGAGTATCCCACTCTTTCCTAGCTCAAGCTTTATTGCACTGTTTACTGCAGACATGCTGCTACAACTCAGCAAGTGAAAGATTATGTGTCTCCCAGTCATTCATCACCTTCCCAGTGCAAGTGTTGTTTCAGCTACACAGAGGACAAGGAGGAAAAGAAGAAGGGCTGCATGAGCAGAAAAAGACTTTATGAAAAGGAGCTGCTTTTTTTAACCAAGATATGCCTGTATTTGTTATCCTCATCCAAGAAGAACTAGCAAAGGAAATTTGCCTCTGGATTTCTTGACTGTAAATTGAATGCAGACTCAAACTGTGACCTGCAACTTATATGTCTGTGTATAGTTTCTTCCAGATACTGGGTGTTGACACAGAAGTTTGTTTCCACTCAAAATTTCCAGATTTTTAAGGCATTAGCCATGCCCAAAAGTTAAATTAATCAAGGCATATTTTTGCAAATTCCTGCCCCACCTACTTTTCTGGCAGGGGAGAGTCTAAGAAGAAACCAAGAGGGCTATAAAAGACGATCATCACAAGTAGTTTACTTAAACTAAAAAACCAACCCCCCCCTCACACCCATCAATGTACATGTAAAATTTCGGCAGGCCTTTCCTAATTAGATCCCGGCCTCAGGAGCTCCTGGCCTCTTTTAGTCTGCTGGCTATTTATTATTTTTTAGGTGATTTTAGATTAGTTGTTTTTAATTTATATTGGTTTAATATCTTTTTATGGGGGAGGGTGGGGGTGGGTGGTGTTTAGGGATTTTAATCTGTATTTGTATTTTAATTTTTGTAAGCCGCCCTGATTGTTTTTAACAGAGGGGCGGGGTATAAATAAATATTATTATTATTATTATTATTATTAATGTAAAGTGTACCAAAGCACATAGCAATGGAGTAGCCTTTTGCCAAATTAGTGTTGCTGTTAAATTATCTAGTCCAAGCCTTACCTTGGACTAGAACATTCTTCCATAGAAAAAATCACACTACACTGTTATAGTGCTATTATTCCACTATAACTGCTCTGGCTGCCACCTGTGGAATCCTGGGATTTGCAGTTTAGGGATGGGCATTTAGAATTCTCAGCCAGAGAGCTCTTAGGCCTCACTAAACTACAAACCCCAGAATTCCACAGGAGGCAGTCACAGCAGTTATAGTGGAATGATAGCACTATAACAGTGTAGTGTGTTTCAAAGTCCACAGTTGCTTCAAATAAAAGCTCCCTTGGAGACCATTAAATTCTTGCTTCCAATACCCACCTTTTTATGTATCACTGGAATAAAATGAGCAAAGGAAGGGTGACATCTCTTGTCAAGTCTAGGGACACCTTGGGTTTGGACATTCAAATTATAAATTTGCTTACAATGTAATGACTCCACCAAACACTGACATAGCAATCTGAAATTTTGTACAAATGCTCAAGACACAACACAGTTGTGGATTTCAGATTCAAATATTTACATGAGCCTGTTTTTAAGGTGGTAAAGAAATACAGGGTAATGTACATTACGATGTATCCTGTAAGACTGGGATATCAGATTGAATACATTTGAAGTAGCCTGCAGTCCATGAGAATATATTCTGAAATAAATAATTGGTTAGACCTAAAGGTGCCACAGACTCGTTTTTCCTTCTCTCTTTTTATAAGAATTTAAGTACCGTAGGTGAGCATGCCCAGGATACCATTCTGTCTTTCAAGTTGAAACCTGAATGTAACCCCTGATGATTTTCAAGGTAGTGAAGAAAGAGGCCTAAACCAAGCAGAAAGTGATGTCTGTCATGAAGACAGGATGCTTCCAGATGATGTTTTTACTATGAATTTACAGAATTTTATGACAGCATTCATAAGTAACCCTCCTATGTTTTCCTTCTACTTCATCTGTGAAAAGTGAAAAGTCACTTAAGGAGAAAATGATGATAGAATTGGACAGTGCCTTTTGACTTAGATAGTCTTAGGAAATATCTGTCTGGAAGCACCTTGAGATTCCTTCAGGGTTACATACATTTATGACTTGTTTCTCTGTTTGAAGATCAGACACCAGCTTGACTCTTGACTCTGTTTGCAAGACAGGGGAAAGAAAGATTAAAATAGGCTGCAATGTATTATCTAGGGTAGAGTCTTTTAAATACCAGGTTTCTTACAGGGTTCAGTTACACGACAGTTTTTATCATGGGGAGAAAAGGGATTCCCTCATCCCGAGTTCGTCCCTTGTTGTTTACACGATTTGTCATGGTAGCATAAGTCTTGGTTGTTTTAATTTCTTGTTCTGAGTGCCTTCATCCCGTGATAGGGGCACACAGCAGAGCAGTATTTTGATTGGTCGGACTTTGGAGGGGACATACTTACAACGGAAGCTTGGCAAGTCTTGATCCGCCATTTTTGGAAAGGTCAGAACCACCCCCACCCCTGCCAGGCACAGCTACATTCGCCTCTAAAGAGAACCCCCCTCCCGTGCCCCATGAGGCTACTGCCTCCCGACCTTGCGCAGGGGGTGCCAGTGATGGAGAAGCCCTCCCGCCCCATGCGGCTTTCCCTCCGTCCTTGCTGCCGCGCAGGATGGGAGAGGCTTCTCCGTGACTGCCAGTCACAGAGAAGCCTCTCCCACCCCATGCGACAGCAAGGGTGGGGGAAAGGCCACACAGGGCAGGAGGGCTTCTTCGTGACTGCCAGTCATAGAGAAGACCCCCCTGCCCTGCGTGGCGGCAAGGACGGGGTGAAAGCCGCGGGGGGGGGGGCTTCTCTGTGATTGGCAGCCACGGAAAAGACACCCCCAACCCGCGCGGTGGCAAGGGCAGGGGGAAAGCCATGGGGGGGGGCTCTCTATAGATGCTTGGGCATGGGCAGGGGAGGGGAGAGACATTGCCTGGCACTCAGCTGGCTGCTTTGGAGCCAGCAGAGGACCCTGGGGGCCCTAACAAAATGGCGATTTCAAGGCTTCCCTTCAAACCCGCCCCCTCCAATGTCCAACCAATCAGAAACCATCCCATGTCCTGGGATGGTTCCTGGTTGTTCAGACAACCAATAGCATGGGCTGTCTCGGTCTTGCCCAAAAAAATCATGAAAAATAGAGGGCTGGAAAGTCACGGGTTAACCGGCTTTTTTGCTACCCCCTCTTTCTGAATAGCCCGTGATTCGTGTGAACTACCAGGGATCGACATAAATTCTTCTCAGGTTTTTTTTGTCGTGTAAACGAGGCCACAGTCACTTTTGCTTCAGGACAGAAATGTCAAAAACTGCTACTGCTCTAGATTGATTCATTTGTTGACAAAAATCTGAGATTCTGGCTTCAAGAATCATCTATGTGTTCAAAGTTGTTTTTTGTAAAAAAAATCAACTCAATCTAAAAAATTGTCAGTGCACAGTTAAAAAAAAATGAAAATGTATGTACTGCAAACTCACATTTTTCTCTTAATTACACTGGTGCAGACCAAGGTTGGGGGCAAATGCAAAATGAAGGCCATCAGCTATGTAGCCTGCTGAGTTTTTAACATACCCGTTTTCCTGCCATCTCATAAACTAGGTTTTTTTGAGCTAATAGGTTGCATTTGGCTTGGTGGTATATTCACTTATAGGAGATTTTCAGACCTGCCAAAATGCCGTTTTGCCGCGCGAGCAGCCTCCCGAGACTGCTGCGCGGCAAGGGTCTACTTCGGACGACGCTGTGCCTCTCGCGAAACCGTCCGTGTCACTTCCGTGAAGCTTCGGACGGCTCAGCGCCATATTTCAATCACGGGCAACCTCCGTGATTGAAATATGGCGCTGAGCCGTCTGAAGCTTCACGGAAGTGACACGGACGGTTTTGCGAGAGGCACAGCGTCATCCGAAGTAGACCCTTGCCGCGCAGCAGTCTCGGGAGGCTGCTCGCACGGCAAAACGGCATTTTGGCAGGTCTGAAAATCTCCATAGAGTTATTTCTTCCTACGTAACATCATTATTTTTTTAAAAAAAAGTGTAATGGGTGCCCTATATCTTGATGATTTATCATTACCACACCTACCATCACTTTTCATTAATTGTCATGTAGCCACTTGGCATTATAAAAGTTCATCTATGTATCAGAGGGAGAGAACTTAAACATCAATAAATATTTCATGATTATTAAAATATTAATAATATTTTAATATTAAATATTAAAAATATTTAAATAGGAATATTAAAAATAAAAAATCACAATGCAAGAAAAATACCAGCTTGTCTATGATAATTCACAGCATTTTATTAATCTTAGTGTACACTAATAATGCCTGAAAAGAAATTTTACAGATGTAAATGTAGCATATTTGTTGATGTCGCTTAATAATTAATAGCAATTTATCACAGGAAGATAATCTCATGTTTATCCATGGATGAAATGTATTTAATACAATGATCTTTATATTTTCCTGTAGCATACCCTGCTGTCCTTCAAATAGTTCCTACTCATTTGTCTACCTTGCAATTTCAGAAGATTGTAAGAAAAGCCAAACTTAACTGGTTATCTAAGTACCACACCTTTGTTATTCAGTATGTGTATGTGCCTTCAGATTGCCTGTTGGCTTGTGGTGGCCCCATGAATTTCATGCAGTTTTCTTAGACAAGGAATACTCAGAGGTCGTTTTGCCAATTCCTTTCTCTGAATATTTCAGAGGAACAAATTGGCAAAACCACCTCTGAGTATTCCTTGTCTAAGGAAACCCTATGAAATTCATGAAGTCACTTAACTTTTCATTTTTCCATAGGTCGGTAAAATGAGTACCCAGCTTGTTGGGGGCAATTAGTTAACACATTCTAAACCGCTTAGGAAGTGCTTTACACTGATAAGCAGTACAGAAATATAAATGCTATTGCTATATGCTTTAAAAAAATTGTTCGGTGGCAGCAACTAGTGAGAATAAAAACACGAGTAATTCACTTGTGGCCGCCATCTTGATTCACAGGCATGCCTGTTCGCATAGCAAACATGGATAGCTTCGCATGCCTGCGATCTACCTAATTACCCCAAGTGAATTACCCCCCAAAACTATTAAGACAAATAACAGGTGCTATGAGTTGCCTTTACTATGGAGCAATCCGCTTCTTTTTCCTCATATAGACAATCCCTCAGATAACATAAGGCAGATTTTAGTCATGAACAGAAAGAGACATTAAGGTTACAAAATATGGTGGTGGTGCATTGTATAGGTTAGTTTCTTCAGCTGCTTAAAACTAGATACAGTCACACATACAAAAAGGTCCGTCCACCCCCAATGGCCATCTTCAATGGCCATTAAAAACTGAAGATACCACCTATAGAGAGAGGTTTTCACCTTCTTATAGTATGATTTTTTTCCCCCTTTTGTGGACTGGTTTCAGTTCTAGTATGTTTTCTCTCATTCCAAAAAATAAAATGTTTCTGAAGAAACCCATTTCACCCCCTCCATTGGATATTCTTAAGAACACTTTCCTTTTGTTGATTTCTAAGACTTGCTTTCTAGACCTTGAGTTTTTCCTCATAATTTCCAATTGTTGGTTTTACTATATTTTATTTCCCCCTGCCATGACCCTTATTCTTCCTACTGTATATACGGTATATGAAAAAGCCTTCACCAGTCACACTTTCCTTCCACTGGAACAGTGAAATGAATGACTAGAAAGCAATGCAGTTTCAGGGGAGGAAAAAACGCCACAAACACAGTCCCTTTGTCTACCTGTTTGAGTACAGTTACAGGCTAATGCTGATGATGGATTCATCAAAAGCAGAAATCAAAGCAAATACAGCAGGAAAATCACCCTCAAAAACAGCCAAGAGCTTTTGTTCAAGTACTTTCCCCTGACTCCGGGGAAGCAGAATAAAGGTTAGCAATCATTTTATAAAATTGTCGGGCAAATGACAAAGCACATGTTACATGCAGGAAACAACTGTTTCCCTTCTCTCCTTTTTTGGGTACTTATATAAACTACAATGCCAGAGTTACATAAGGCAAAGGGCTCTCTCTGCTTTATAGCATTTTGGGTGTTTATCTTATGCCAGTCACAATAAACACCAACATGACTTTCCTTGCTTTTCTTTCGACAGTTTATCTACTAAGAGCAGGGTAAATAGGGAAGATAATAATTTATAACTATATGAGCCACATATGTTAAAAAAAGCTTCAGAGAACCAACATGGGATGTTTATAAGAACAACTTGCTTTCCAGTTTATAATGCAGACATCGAGGAGTCCCCCCCTCCCCAGATGGGATGTTATTCATTTCACATAAGCCCAGTTCTTCTCAGATGCTGTACTATTTGCTGTGCTCTTTAACTTTGGCATCTGTCATCTTGACAGCTGGAAGACAAATAGTTGGGTGATTGGGGCCAGTGGACTGGTCCATCACAGACAACTATGAATCCTTGGGTTCCTCATATATAGAACAGGTCACATTCCTGACTATCACACCAGAAAGACTGTCTTTGGAGGCAATCTGAATGCACTGGCTAGGTCTGATGCTGAGGAATAACCAAAGACAGAGCTTTGCCTCCATTTTGGAAATCAGTCTCTCTGTCGGAGCCATATCAACATGCATAGTCAATTGTGCAATTATAAAAATATTCTGACTCAGGTTAAAGGTGAAGTTCAAAACCCTGAGCTGCTCTTATTTGGAATTTTTGACTGGATTCTTGCTGACCTGCTTTAAAAGTATTTACAGGGCAGTTCTATATTGTTGTTGTTGTTATCATTACCATTACCATTACAATTATCATCCCTCCCAAAAATAGTACTCTATGGTGAACTCGCCATGGGTCAGCGTAAGAGGGGCACTCCAAAAAAGCGATACAAGGACTCCCTGAAACAACATCTCAGGCTCGGCCAAATTGATCACCAACAATGGTCCACCCTGGCCTCACATCAGGAGGCATGGAAACACACTATCCACAATGCTGCAGCTTTATTTGAGAACTCACGCCGAACAAGTCTTGAAAAGAAATGACAACGCAGAAAGAATCACAACCCAGAAACATCACCCAAGGAGACCTTCTGCTGTGCTTTCTGCAACCAGACTTGTTTATCTCGGATTGGCCTTTTTAGTTATCAGCGCGCTTGCAGAAAGCGTGGGATGAGTCCTTCTTGCGAAGAAAAGCCAGAGAGACCATTATCATCACCATCATTTATTTATATAGTACCATCACTGTAGGCACAAATGGCCTCTGCAGCGATAGGGAGGTAAGTTGCTGTTTATCGCAACTAATTCTCCCGTCTAGCTAACCCCCAGGACTAAAGAAGCATGAGTTCTCACAGCAGCTCCTTGGGTTTTGCAAGTTGTTGTCACTACTGCATCAACTTGTTCTGTGTGACTGTGCCTTTTTTTGTGTGTTTTATGTGTGTGTGTGTATTTGTAGTCATTTCCTAGATCTGCACAAGAGCTCTTCCAAAGGTTTTTAAAAACAGGATATGGGAGTGTGGTTTGTTGAGGTACAGTAGGACCCCGTATCTACTGGGGATTGGTTTGGGGGGGGGGCGTGGATACTGAAATCCATGGATAATAACCAACACCATTGAAAATAATGGGACTTCTGGTTTAAAATACAATCGAGTTGCCTTGGAGGACCTAGGAAACGGCTAGAGAGGACACATTTTCTAGGAAGACTCTATGGTAGGTGTGCTGTTTTGTGTCCTGTGGATAATTAAATCAGTAGATAACGAATCAGTGGATTTGGTGGTCCTACTGTAGTGTGAACAAAGGAGCCACCTTGGATTTCGGTGGGGGTGGGGAGGCAGTAAAAAGCACTGCTTGACAGGCGCCACCATTTTCTGCCCTCTTTGGTGCCACTTCCTCATACCAATATTGGCCAGGAAGCAGAGCCCTGGCACAGTTACTCATTCTGACCTCACGTCAGTGGTGCTGAGGAGGAGGGAAATGGCTCCATGGAGATAAAAATCCAGATGAATCACTTGTGTAGACAAACCCAGCAACGAGTGGTGCAGATTTGGGCTTTAGCCAGGTAAGCTGCGGCGCTTAACTCCGGACCAGAGTAGTCCAAATTTCATGTGGTGCAGTTCCAGGCCAACGTTGTCCAAATTTCAATTGGATTTTTACCTCTAGTATAGACAAGCCTAGAGCGGGGGAGGAGGAGCAGGAGGGGTTTTGTTTTCTTATAACATTTTTCTTCCATCTAGCTCTGTTTCCCTCTATAGCAAGCCAGGTGAGGGAAATACTTTATGCCAGCTCCGGGGCTAGCATTAACCCTTAGCTAGGGCTTTAGGGCCTTCAGATTCATCCTGAGACTGACCACTAACCCACCTCCTCCCCACTTCCAACCTTATCTGTTGAAGGGGTCACAGAACTCTCCATAGGGACAGGGGGCAAGAATGGAGGTTGGATCACCTCCTCCAAGGTCTCTCGACAGCTTTGGAGGGGAACATAAAATATTTAGTATGGTGCCTGGAATTATTTCTCAGGGAGCATAGTATTGCAATACTATTTTTTTTAGTTGTTGTTGGTAACAAGTTTAGAAATTGTTCGTAAATGGAGGAAAAATAATAGTCTACTCAAGAGATTCACATGACAATAGATTGAGTGTTGATGGACAAATAGATGGAGCAAGTATGTTCATCTGACCTGCAATTGAGCTCTGACCACTGCAGTTGGGCTCATTTATTAATAGATGGCTTGTGTTATATTTTTAGGTAAACAACAGTCCTTCAGTTGTTTATGTAAACAACAGTCCTTCAAAGATCCAACACAGATCTTTTGGGAGGGATTTGATTTCTATGAAGAGTTGTCTTAAGCAATGGCAACATTCAGTTTTGGCTATAGTATGCACACTTCATTTTCTAGTACAGTATTCAGTGCATTTGTATTTTTGTTTTGCTTGGCTTAGCTTCTATTCTTTCCTAGAAAAATTATGTATACAGGTTGGCCACAGATTTGATATCCATTGTTTCACTTCTCCACATCTGAAAAAATATGTTCTCTTCAAGTATTTCTAGGTTCTCCAGTGCAATTCTATGGTCAACTTCCAGCGTCCGTCTCAGTTCTTATTTCCAAAATTCTTTGGGGAAGCTATTGCAGCTAAGTGAATTTGAAACTAGTCTGCTTGTGCTGTAGAGGCCAGGAATGTTGCCCTGAGGATCCTCTGTGCTAGTGCTCACAATTCCTTAGCTTCTCCAGGACAAATCAAGACAATGTATCAACCTTACAAAGTCAAGCTATTGCAATGCATACAGTAAATATGGAACAATTTCTTTAAGAGCAGCTCTTTCCCTGATTTATTGTACTTCCAGTGTCATGCCTTCCATCATTTCACAGATGAAAACTGGGACGCATTTGGCCAAACAACATCAGAATGTGGACAAGATGGCTAAAGTTTATTAATGAAGAAGATTACACAAGCTAGGAATCATAGAATGATAAAGTTGGAAGAGACCACAAGGGCCATCCAGTCCAACCCCCTGCCATGCAGGAATACACTATCAAATCATTCCCGACAGATGGCCATCCAGCCTCCCTTTAAAAACCTCCAAAGAAGGAGACTCCACCACACTCTGAGGCAATGTATTCCACTTCCAAACAGCTCTTACTAGGAGAGGCTGCAGCAGTGTGCTTTTGCCTGCGCCTACTGGGAAGATCAAAACGCCACCTTCTCATCTCCTTTCCCTCCCCCACTGAGTTCATTTGAATGCAAACTACTTTTGCACTTTGAACTCAGTTTGCAGCAATTGAAATAAGCTGAGGATAAAGGAGGTAAGTGGGAGGAGAAGAGGATAAACTGGGACATTTTAAAAGGAGTGGAAAAAGCAGGACAGCAGATGATTAATTGGGATTGTCCCTGCCAAGTTGAGACAGATGGAGGATATGCAGTGTATGGAGTTTTAAAATGCAAAAATGCAACACTTTCTAGGAAACACCCAGCTGTACGATATCTTTTTGGACAGTGCCTTAATACCACATACTGCTTTGTGTAATAATTAAATAGAGTTGTGTAAGAGTTAAGTGTTCAGGGACCTTGTCTAGACAGGAAGATATAATGCTGATTGCTGCGCATTAATGCAAATTAGCAGCAGCATTCATTTGTCTCCACATTGTTTTGGCAAAATTGCTGGTATGTGAAGCTATCCATGTTTGAAGATCACATGGAGCCATATCTGTGAATCAGGATGGTGGCTGGAATGAATCACTCACATTATTTTTAACAAGTTGCTGCCACTCCACAGTATTTTTTTAACTGTACATCTAAGGTGCGCAAGTTCAACCTTCCATTTAAAAAGCTCTTTGGTCGCCTCAGTGCAGTGAAAAAGCATACAATCGGTACTACAAAACTCCAAAATGGCACTTCTGGCCATTTCATTGCCAGCAATCCCATCCTTGCTCACGTCCGACCAATCAGATTTCCACTTCCACTGTTATCCAGGAATGCGTTGCACTGAGATTCGGTTGTCTTAATGAGTGGGAATTTCCGCACATTTTAAAAAACATCGGGAAAAGCTGTGAAGGCACTTCCGATATAGTTTTTGCCCCCCCCCCTCTTTTCTCATATGACAAATCACCAGCAGATCACATTGGGACAAAAGGTATTCTCCTCAGATTCTATGAGGAGGCCTCCCCACGTCTAGACAACCTCCAGAGTAATCATTACATGTTGGCTAGCATCTGTGTTGGCTTGGGCTATTCAGTATTTATCAAGTCATATTTACAAAGTGGCCAGTGAAAAATTACTTTAGCTTGAGCAGAATACATTCAGTAGAATAACAGATTTTGGAGTACTTCAGATTTTTGTATTTGTTGTCAGTTTGTTAATACCAGTAACTGAAGCATTCAGTAAAGACCTCCCTTTCTAGACCTGAAATAATTGTGATGAAACAAATTCAACAAAATGTTGTGTCAAAAATAGATTCCATTTTATTAGAACTAGAAAATCAGGCAGGAAATAACTTTAACTCCAAATGGGAAAGTATTACCAGTACTGTGATTACTCAGGAAATTTGGCACCACATCTTTCCTCCCATATTAACCTTAAAGGAGCTCAGGCTAAACAAAACCTATTAAAAATACTAAAGATACGTGCTCACAGTATAATGGTAGAGGAGGTGTCTTTTGTTTATAAAATCATATTGCTGTCCAATCATGACATTTCTTTTAATCTGATAAACATTTTAGAATTCATGCACAAAACAATAAAAAAGAACATCATGTCCATATGAGGAAAAAGTAAACTGACATAAATTGTTCAAATAACAGAGGAAAGAAACCATATACTCTTGAGTGAAAGTGATTGCCATTTATTTAAGTAATAATATTATCAAGATCTAAGTAAGACTTTGGGTATATTAATCTGTCTCCCACTATCCTCCACATAAACCGTGTGGTTCTTGAAAGCTATTTTAAAGTTATTTGTCATAAATAAAACAGAATCTTACTATTTTCTTTGTTGGATAGATGCATACATACATATTTAAAAGTCACTGTTGTGAAGTATGATGTAAAAGTTGTTTGAAATATTATTCACAGGAAAGACTGTGAAGTGAAACATGGTAGTAGACATGTATGAATGATGATTTTATGTGGTCTTTTCCCTCTACAGTTAGAACTTTACAAAATCTAGGACCAGTTTGTCTGTGAGGTAGGAGGGAGGCCTCCACTTACGTTTTTGCCCTCTGTGCCCAAGCAAATGTCTCTTTGTAAAAAATGCCTTTTGAAAAGGTGAAAACAGGGCATACATCCTGAAGTGCCTTAGTCAAGCCAAGTCAAGGTTGCAAAATAGTGTGCAAGTGTTCTAGTTCTCCAGATCTTTTTTGGGGGCAAGATGGTGGAACAAAGCAAACATGGGAGATGGGAGATGAGGAAAAAGGGAAAGTGATTGATATTTAAGTCATGGGGTCTGTATTTAATGACATCTAAAAGAGGGAGAATGTTGCAGACTTAGCTTTATTGGGTTCTGAGATGGTGCCAGTTTGCACCTATAATTCTTCCAAGGGCTGCAGCAAAAAAACCCCAAGATTGATGGCTTACCTCCTCCCCATATAAAATCTGTTATTCAGAAGTATCTCCATCCTCAGATGAAACACTCATGTTCCTTAGTAGATGGCAAACACAGGTTACCTCCCCAGAAACCAAACCTTATGAGGAAGCTTAAAGGAGCTGATTATGTTTTGCTTGGAAGGAGAAGACTGAGAGGTGACATGCTAGCCATCTTTAAATATGTGATGTCATGTAGAAGATGGAGCGAGCTTGTTTTCGGCTTCTTCAGAGATTACAACATGACCCAATGGATTCAAATTTCAAGAAAAGATATTTCACCTAAATATTAGGATGAATTTCTTTGGTGTAAGAACTATTCAGCAGTGGAACAGACTGCCTTGGAAGGTGATGGATTTTCCTTCTTTGGGGGTCTTTAAACAGAGGTTGGATGGGCATCTTTCAGGAGTGCTGTAGTTGAGTATTCCTCTGTGCAAGGGGGTTGGACTAGATGGCCTCAGAGGGAGAGAAAAAGAGGCAGGCACAGCTCCATCATGCCTAGGCCCAGAAGCAGATGAAAGGCCCTCCCTCCCTCCAAACTGCCTTTGCCCTGGTCTTAGAGAAAGGAAAAAAAGAGGTAGCATCTGCTGGATTTAATCCCTTGCCACACTGCTATCCTCTTTTCCTTTTGTGTTATGTCTTAATTAGATTGTACAATAAGCCTGATGGCAGAAAACTGTGTTGTTCTTTTACTTGGAATGCACCATGTACAATGATGGTGCCATATGAATACTGTAAAGAAATGATGATGATGATGATGGCCCTTGCAGCCCCTTCCAACTCAATGATTCTATGAATGTTCATATGTTTTGCCAATACTTTCAAATCAGGAATCAATGTGGGGATAAAAATGATTGCCTGTCATGTAGAATGTTTTGCTGGCTCTCCATATAGGTCTGTTCTTCTCCAGAGCTTGGAAACATTCCAGTTGCCATGTTGGATGATGGATTCTGGGAGTTGCATTCCATAAAGTAACTTTGTATCCTGCTTACTTTCAGTGATGCTTTCTTGTAATACTGGTAACTAGTGAGCCAATAATTTGGTTTCTTCCCATTTAGTTGCATCTTTACAAACTTATTGGTCTGAAAGCTTTCTTTTGATGGGATGCTTCAGATGCAACATTAGACTATCAGATGAGAACAGAGATTAGACTATTATGGTGTACTGATGGGCTTGTTATTTCTGCATCTTGTGTTTCTGTAGATTCTGCAGAGTGACAGATTTTCAGCACTGCTTATAGAGTTCATCATGATAGTGTACAAATGTGTTGGCAGTTATAGTCAAAGAAGAAATGGAGGGTTGCCAGAACTTCTTTATAAGAATATCCATTGGATTATTTCAAGAAAAGGTTTGCATTTGCCATTTAGATATAAGTCCTGCATACAAAGAGTGCAGAGGAGAATTAAAGAGAAAATAACAGGCCGCTGTTGTCTACTGCTGCAGTAGAGTTCTATTGTATAATTCAAAGACTTGCTAGCACTGACTTCCAAATTAAAGATAAAACTCTTAAAAGCTTTCTTAACTCATATTGTTATACAGGTGAAATAAAAGCTTTAAAACCATCTGTAGGATTTTAGGATTATGAAAGAACAAAGCGTTTTTCTACCCACTCCACAATCCACTGCCCATTGATAGGTTCAGATCAATGAATAATGCCACAAAAATGCCAGCCTTCTGCTGTCTAAACCCAAAACATACCAGAAACACAAAGGAGAAAGCACTAGCTCATTGGTTTAAATCTGGCACAACAGAGTGACAATTGTATTAACCAGGGGCTGATTGCAAAGCTGCTCCCCCATTTCAACATTAGGCAAATTGTGGAATGAAGAACTAACACTAGAACTAAGTCTTCAGATCAATCATCCACACTCCAATAGTCTTTGCAACATAATTCCTCAAATAAGAGTTTAATATTTGCTGTATCTTGAATCCATTATTGCTAGATCTGTCTTATCTAAGGAACCTTGGAACTGAGAGGCCATCAAGGTCCAGAATCCTAACTAAGAATGGAATATTGGAAACTGGTTGGTAATCATTCAGCTTGGTGGGGTTCAGATTGAGTTCCTCATTGAGAAGTATCAATAGTCAAACAATATTAACCAATAACAGGTTTTTTTTGGCAACATTTTTTCAGAAGAGGTTTGCCATTGCCTTCTTCTGGTGGATTTACAGAGGCATAAAAACTTCATTTCTGTGTTATCTGTGAACAACAGTGCACTTTTAGTTGTCCTTGTACCATTTTTAACCACTAAGTTGTAAATACTTGGGGACAGCTTTTTCACATTTAAAGCTGTTGATTTTGTGTGTGTGCAAATATTTTAATTCAAAGCAGTACAAGTTAATACCAAGTAAACAGTTTTTTTTCCTGGTTTACATGTTGACGATCATTTTGTTGTGCATCACAATTCATTAATATATTCCTCCCCAACTTGCTCATTTCTTTCCCTGCTTCCTTGCTGTACATCAATGTCACAGTTAATAGAGAGTACATACACAATTCATCCTCCTCCTTTTCCATGACTAGGCACCTGCAGTTCAGCCACTTTCTTTGGGGTTCATGCCCATTCTCTGTTAAAACTGATACAATTAATGGTGCATTCTGCCAGTGACACCAATATGTTTATTTTTCTTCAAAGGGGCACAAAATCCAACAAGTACTGGTGAACAGAGGCCTGAACTCTTCTGGTTAATTCTAACTCTAGAGTGGGCCCATGAAGTCAACCGTTGAATAGTGAGTATTGTTGTTGTTATGTGCCCTCCAGTTGACTTATGGTGACTCTATTTTCTTTGCAAGATTTATCTAGAGAGGTTTGCCATTGCCTTCCTCTGAATATATCCTAGTGCACGTGGTAATCCCTGGCATTCTCCCTTTCAAGAATTAAGCAGGCCTGACCCTACTTCTGAATCCAGATAGGACAGATAGATAAATCCCACTGGGTGTGCCACTGCGAACAACAACAGGACACTCTGTCAGCATGCCAGATCGGACTCCATTGCCACCCTCAGATTTCAGTCTGAGTCCTTCACTTCTCTCTTCAAGACTAGTAACTATAGTCCCATCTCCCGAATCTATTCCTCTGTCCAACCTTTCTGCCTTAAACTCTTTGGTAGCCTCGTGTGATTCTTGTGAGCATGTGTGAGAGTGTGAATGCGTCTGTGCTATTTTCCAATAAAAAACATTTTATTTTACTTTAACTTGGATTCTCTGCAGTTATTACTGGTTTATGCAGGTGAAAAGGTCCCAAAGTTACTTGCCTCTTGCAGCATTCCATCTGAGCTATAATAATTCCCCCAGCTAATCACTGATCATGGGTGGGCTCTCCACGGACCCCTCCCTCCCCACCTATTCAGGTAACACCACTCTAGTTGGGAAAAACAACAGGAGTAGTAACAGCCATAGCATTATCCTATTTAATATATAGACAGATAGTGATCTATAGCTCTATATGTAGATGGTTCTGTGAAATTGACACCTCTTCCTAGTATTGAGAAGGACTCTTCACCTACCACCCATCTTGTTGTTTCATAAAGCCCTTTAAGGGGAGGAAATGGTGGTGGAGCATGGCGGGAGAGAAGACCAAGAAGGAAGGTTAGAGTATTAGCAACCACATCAACCAATGGGATTGCATTCAAGTGTAATTACAAGGCAGTATGGGCCAGAAGATGGGCGTGTATCATCTACTTTCTGGCTGTGGTGACATTTAAAGCGGGGAAGTAATCAACTATGGCTGTTGTTAATAATCCACATTCCCTGGCATTACGGAATATTCCTGAGTGATCATTAAAGCATTTGAAAAAGTGTGTGTGATTTTGGTTTTAATCTGTGCAAAGCCAAATGTGCTGACTTGTGTGGTTTGTGAATCTTCCTGGCTGTGAGTCAGTGAATGTTAATCTATTTGATATTAAAAGATTGCTGGTTTGTGTCTCCTGGGTTAGCATTTGATTCATTAGGAATTATTGCTTAACTCTCATGCTGCTATCTTCCACCCACTACTTGAGTAAATAATACATACCCAGAGCAGCAGTTGAAATACCTCATGAAAAAAGCCACCTGAGGGTATGGATCTTCTTCAGCTCTGGCATGTGGAGACAGAGCATACCAAAATATTTAGGTGTTGGCTCACAGTAGTCATGATGAAGAAATGTGTTTAAGCAGGAGGGACGCC
Organism: Gambelia wislizenii; assembly: GCA_030847615.1. Classification (NCBI taxonomy): domain Eukaryota; kingdom Metazoa; phylum Chordata; class Lepidosauria; order Squamata; family Crotaphytidae; genus Gambelia; species Gambelia wislizenii. Next base: position 281,150,130 of record JAUMIR010000001.1, on the reverse strand, counting down.
TATGTCTGGCATTTTAGAAAGTCAAGATCTATGCTTCCACCAAAATGTAGTGACTCAACAAATTGGTTCTGAACTGTGCTTAGAGGAGACCCATCAAAATTTGAATAGGACTGAAGTTAGCCCTGGCTAATGTGTCCAACTGATTTCAAAGAGTCTCATCTAGGCATGGCTAACTTTGGATCCAACTCAAAGTATACCAGTGAACCTGTTTTGCTTCTCTCTTTATCTGAGATCACTATCACATAACTTTACAGACATTTCCCCCAAGAGTTCTGTATTGTACTTATTGAAGGAACACATGCACAAACACATTCTGATGGAACAGGCAGGGATAACACTTATTTCCCAATCCTGTCATGCAAATACTTGTGTATAAACCAGGGTTGGGAACCCTGTGGCCCTCCTGATGTTGTTGGACTCCCAGACCCAGCAATTCCAGGACACACAGCACATGACAAGGAATGCTGGGAGTTTTAGTGCAATAGTTTCTGGAGGGCTGCATGATTCCCGGCCCTGGTATAAGTGTTTAGAACTGGGATAGTCCTGGAATAGTTTACCTTATTTCCACTGTACATTGGCTCCTGCTGGGTAGCTTATAAAGTCTGTATTGACATTAGCTGTTAGTCTAACTATGAAAAAGACTTTATAATGTTCCTGTTTGAGATTCCTGGAACACTCACCAGAAACATCACTCCTGGGAAGAGTATGTGCAAACATGTTGCTACTTGTAGCAAAAATAATACTCTTATGTTTGGATTTAGAAACTGGTAGGAGGAACCTAGGAAAGAAGTTCACTGGGGAATGGTGAACGTTATCACTGTTAGAACTTCCCTGTGGATATTTCTCTGAGCATTTCTAGATTCCAATGATGGCTTTCCTGTTAAGGAAAATGCAACATGGGACGTACAGTGAAAGAAATAAAATATGTATGTGAAAGTCACAATGACTAAGCAAGAGCAATTATGGGGCTACACAGGTGAAACTGCTAATGTAATCTATAAGGCCTGAGAGCCAAGGACAGAGGTACTGAATGCAGATTGCAAACACCTGAGAATCATTAAGTGTACAAGGTGAAATGTTGAAATACATGGGTTGGTCTTAGGCATGGGTGGAACTATGTGGACCAATCAGAATGGAAGTACACACCCACTGGGTGGAAACTAATTAGTGGGTGGTGATAAACAATGGCTATAAAATTGCAATGTTTGCCAATGTATTTTTGTGGTTGAGTAGAGGTGCAGTGGTTTGGAGATATTGTAAAGTAGTGTGTAGAGATTGTGATTTGTTGACCTTATAGCATATAGTATATTTATATAGAGGAATAAAGTAGGTTTTATATAAAACTACTGAGTTGCCTGGGTGATTCCTGGAGATGTTTTGGAGACACCTGGAGAAGAGTGAGAAGGCTTGGAGAGTTTGTCAGGATCTTCAGCCTATTCTCTGAAACTCTGCTGCTTTGGAGAAAAGCATTAACCACTGATCTAAGCTGGTTGGCTCTGCTGCATAAAAAGGTGGTGAGTTTGAGCCAGAGGTGAAGAGCTACAACTCCCATCATCCCTGACAAGGGTTATGGGCCCAGTTACTAGAGCACCCAGCATCCACAGAAGCTGAAAGTTCCAGAGAGTGGAAGAAAGCTTTGTGGACGATAGATCAGAGCAAGCTGTTTGTGCTGCACTGATAAGCCTCGTGAGTAAATCATTTTGTGTTTTGCTTAAGCCCAGACGGGTCGGCTGTGCATACTCAGAAGGACTGTGTCAAATTGAGTCACTGCACAAATCAAGATGGAATTTCTAAAGTTTAGTAAATTAAATAGAAACAACTACTCTACCTGGAAGATTTATGCCCAATCTCTACTAGTAAAGGAAGGTCTGTGGTCAACAGTTGAAACAGGGCTGGCAGCTGATGCTGATGAAGCCACTAAAGAGAGAGATAGTAAAGCAAAAGCCTGTCTTTATCTCATGCTTGAAGAAGACTTAATTAATGACGTCAGAGATAAAATGTCTGCCAAGGATGTGTGGGATACCTTGCAGAGATTACACACTCCTTCAACTGCTTTTGCGAAAATGCTATGGTCTAAAAGAATATACAGGCAAAAGATGGCTAAAGGGCAGTGTGTGATAGAACATTTAAAAATAATGCAAGATTTATTTGTGCAAGCTGAACTGAGGGGAGTGCAAATTAGCAAAGAGCAGCAATGCTACATTTTAATAGAATCGCTAGACTCTTCGTGGGACAACATAACGAACAGCCTGCAAAACCTGCAGGAAACTGAACTTAATAGAGATTTAATTGTGGCCAGAATATTGGAAGAGAACCAGAGAAGAATGTCTGAGCAGGGTGACTCAGCAAGCTTAAAGACTGTGCCAAAACAACAAACAACTCCTGGCTGGCGAACGCAGGAGGAAGCAGCCTCTACAAGGGAGCAACGGAGGTGCTTTTATTGTAAGAAGATTGGTCATCTGCAGAGACATTGTAAACATTTTGCAGCTGAGAGACGCAAGCAAGCAGAGAGCAGATGGCAGCCGCGGCAGTATCAAAAACAGTCCAGACCTCCATTTTTGAAGGACAGTGGTAATAAAAAGGGGTTTGCAACCATGATTAAGGAAAAACAAAATGCAAATTCTAAATGGCTAGTTGATTCAGGAGCCACATCTTTGATGTGTAATGATATAAATTTAATAAGTAATAGAAAATCAGCTAATGTAAATGCTGTAGTTTTGGCTGACGGGAAAGAGCTAAGTACTGTAAAACAAATGGGTACTGTGTACATTCCAGGGCTAAAAGAGAATTTTAATGATGTCTTACATGTAAAGGAGTTAGAAAATAATTTGTTATCAGTAAGCAGATTAACAGAAAGAGACTACACAGTCATCTTTGAAAAGAACATGTGTAAGATAAAACTGAATGGGGAATTGCGTGGCATAGGTTTGAAAAAGGACAAACTTTATTATTTGGAGGACAATATTGATAGCTACAGGGTTGAAGAAGCTAATAACATAGAAAATATTCCAATCCACAAAGACTGCATACACGAGCTTCACAGAAAATTTGGCCATGCGAGCTTCAAATGTTTAAAGAATTTAATCAGTATGTGTCCAGATTTAAAAGTTACTGAATGCAAAAACCACTTAGATTGTACGGTATGTCAACAGGTAAAGGTCAGAGCTTTTCCAGTAGCTAAGAAAACAAAAAGAATTGCTCAGAGACCATTTCAATATGTACATGCAGATGTCGCCCAAGCTAACTGCTTGTCCTTAGGGGGAAGCAAGTATTTCCTAGTAATTGTTGATAGGTATACAAGGTTTGCATTTGTGAGAATAATGAAAAACAAATCTGACGCTGGGCAAAGTTTAAAAGCATGGGTAAGAATGGTGGAAAGACAATTTGATAGCAGAGTAGGCACCATCATTACTGATAGAGGAGGAGAATTTTTAAATAATCAATTGTTTAACTGGTTTCAAAAGGTGGGAATAAGGCATGAAACTACAAACCCTGCTTGTCCTAGTGAGGATGGGTTAGCAGAGAAGAAAATACAAGATATAAAAAGAATTACTGCTTGTATGATGGCAGATGCAGGGGTGAAAGATAGTTTTTGGGCAGAAGCAACTTTGACTGCAATACATATCAGTAACAGATTGTATCATTCAGAAATTGAAGACATTCCCTACAGGGTATTGTATGGGAGAATGCCAAATTACAAGTACTTAAGGGTTTTTGGACAATTTGCTCATGTTTACACACCTGCTTGTTTCAGGAGGAAAGGAGAACCCAAAAGCAAAAGGCTTAGGTTTTTGGGGTATTCTGGAAATAGCTACAAGTTTCATTTGGATGGAAAACAAGTGCAGTATTCTAGGTCTGCAAATTTCGAGAGACATGCTGGTTGGGACAAACTGCATGCCAATAAAGAAGTGTTTTTGAGGTTAGGGAGTTCAAATGAGCCAGAAGCACAAACTGAACCAACCTCAGGAAACGGAGGGGTTTCAGTTAAGCAGGATGCATCACCTAGCAACAGTGGTAGTTCTTCCGATGAGGAGATAGCATCTAGGCCTACTACTACTCGAATGACTGAAGACAAGAGATTTAGTCATAGAACTACAACTCCTAGTAGAGAAAGCGAGGATGAAAGAGACAGAACAGCAGATTTTATTCCCAGGCGTAGTCATAGAGTTAGAAAGCCTCCAGATAGGTTTGTTGTGACAAAGGCAAGAGCTTGTTTAGCACTAGAAGAGCCTGAAAGTTTTGAAGAACTGGAAAGTTATTCTAGAGAAGAACAGGAAAGATGGTTTGATGCAATGGATAATGAGTTTGGTTGCCTGGTAAATAAAGATGTTTTTGAAATTGTTGACAGACCCAAAGACAAGAAAGTAATTGGTTGTAAATGGGTATACAAAAGGAAAGAAATGCCAGATGGAAGTATCAAATATAAAGCTAGGTTAGTGGCTAAGGGTTTTGCACAACAGCAGTATGAGAACTATGATAAGACATATTCTCCAACTGCAAAGCCAGAAAGTCTGAGAATGGTTTTAGCTGTAGCAGTAAAAAGGAATTTAGTTGTAGAACATTTTGATTTTGAGACAGCTTACTTGAATGCGGTTCTGAATGAAGAAATATTTATGGAGCAGCCACAAGGTTTCGAAGAAAATGGTAGTCAGAGAGTATATAAATTAAAGAAAGCGTTGTATGGTTTAAAACAAAGTGCCAGAGCGTGGAATCTGTGCATCAATGATGAGCTAGTTAAGCTAGGTTACAAGAGGAGCATTGCAGATGCTTGTGTTTATACAAAAGGAGACATAGTATTAGTAATTTATGTAGATGATTTGTGCGTAGCAGCAAAGTCAAAACAGGAAATTGAGTCAGTAAAAAGAGAATTGTCTGAGAAGTTTGTTTTGAAGGACTTGGGTGTATTGAAGTCTTATTTAGGTATTTGCGTTGAATGGACAGAAGAAGGACATTGTTTGTTAAGTCAAAGAAATAAAATTGAAAGATTGATTGAAAAGTGTGGATTACAGAATGCAAAAATAGTAAGAGCTCCAATGACAACTGGTTTTGTGTCTGAGAAAACAACTAGAGCGTTTGAGGACAAGACTTTCTTCAGAAGTATAATAGGATCTTTACAATTCATATCTTGCCACACCAGACCAGACATTTCTTATGCTGTAAATGTATTGTCTAGAAGGGTTAATGATCCAAAAATTGAAGACTGGACAGCGGTAAAACATTTATTGAGATATTTGAAAGGAACCTTAGATAGGAAATTGATAATAAGAAACAATAGTTCAGATCTAGATTGTTATGTAGACAGTTCATTTGCATCTGAATTAGGAGACAAGAAGTCAGTTACAGGAATGATAATTAAATATAGTGAAAGTCCAATAGTTTGGAGAAGTAGAAAACAAACTAATGTAGCGTTAAGCACAACGGAAGCAGAATTTGCTGCTTTGAATGAGATAGTAAATGAGGTACAGTGGATTAAGCAATTGCTAAATGATTTAAATGAAAGTTACAAGATACCAGTGGAAATTCTGGAAGATTCACAGTCATGCATAGCGATGGCTGAAACTGAAAGTTTGAAGAACAGAACAAAATATGTTGGTGTAAGATATCAAAATGTGCGAGACATGGTTCAGAAGGGTGAAATAGAATTGAGATATATAGAAACACAACACAACATAGCAGATTTGTTCACAAAAGCATTGACAGCAGAAAAACATGAAAGGCTGACACAAATGGTTGGAATGACATTGTAAGACACATACAATATTTTATTTCGGAGGGGATTGTTAAGGAAAATGCAACATGGGACGTACAGTGAAAGAAATAAAATATGTATGTGAAAGTCACAATGACTAAGCAAGAGCAATTATGGGGCTACACAGGTGAAACTGCTAATGTAATCTATAAGGCCTGAGAGCCAAGGACAGAGGTACTGAATGCAGATTGGAAACACCTGAGAATCATTAAGTGTACAAGGTGAAATGTTGAAATACATGGGTTGGTCTTAGGCATGGGTGGAACTATGTGGACCAATCAGAATGGAAGTACACACCCACTGGGTGGAAACTAATTAGTGGGTGGTGATAAACAATGGCTATAAAATTGCAATGTTTGCCAATGTATTTTTGTGGTTGAGTAGAGGTGCAGTGGTTTGGAGATATTGTAAAGTAGTGTGTAGAGATTGTGATTTGTTGACCTTATAGCATATAGTATATTTATATAGAGGAATAAAGTAGGTTTTATATAAAACTACTGAGTTGCCTGGGTGATTCCTGGAGATGTTTTGGAGACACCTGGAGAAGAGTGAGAAGGCTTGGAGAGTTTGTCAGGATCTTCAGCCTATTCTCTGAAACTCTGCTGCTTTGGAGAAAAGCATTAACCACTGATCTAAGCTGGTTGGCTCTGCTGCATAAAAAGGTGGTGAGTTTGAGCCAGAGGTGAAGAGCTACAACTCCCATCATCCCTGACATTTCCTACATTTTGTCCAAAATTTGAGCAGAATAAAAGTTTGAGGAACAGAAATATTGAGGAGTGATAGAAGAACTAGTTCATGGCACACCATGATAGAGTCAATGCTTCTTTTAAAACAATGCCATTCTTGAGTTGTTCTGAATAGTTTACTTCCCTCCATCTTGTTTGAGATGTGCACACCAGTAATTAATGCCTGCTTTGGTGCTGCTTTGGTGCTTCTGGATAAATTAGTGAATCACTTGAAGTCAGTGAACCCAGCACAACTATTCCCATTGTTTGCCCAGATCCCATGAAATCCCTTGTGCCAAATTGATTAGATTTACTGTTCACTTGCTAAGCTTCTCTGTTCATGGCAGCAGAATGCAAGGAAGCTTTTGAAAGGATAAAACTGGAACTCTACAGAGAAACAGAGTTCCTTTAAAAAGTCTGTATTTCATGTATTCGTATAGCGCCCTTTCCTCTTTCGTTCAGGAATGGTTAGAGTCTAACATAAAAAGCTCATACAACTTCCCGTCCAGCATTTCACTTTATTTGGCAAAGTCTTTTGCCCACTCCCACCCTCTTTCAAAAAGTTCCTAGCATGAAATAGTGAAAGAACATTGCTTGGCAGGGGGTGAGAGGGAGGATAAGCACATTAGAAATGAGAAAAAAGGAAGGTGAAAGGCTGCACTCCTATAAAATAGTTGTTTGAGCTCTGTACTTTGCCCTCAATGCTGCAAAAATTTAGGTAAATTAATCAAATTCACCCTATTTAAGTAGCTGCAGTGGCTGAACTAAGTTTCTTTTTAGTAAATAAATCAAAGCATAAAAGAAATACCCTCTGATCTTAAAAGTCATAGTTAGAAATAAGTGGGTATATAATTGCCACAGAATGGTTTGTTTATTTTTATTTAATTGTTTACAAGAATGTGGTTGGTGTTGAATGATCAGTACTCAGAGACTTCTCCTTCAATATTAATAAACCACCTTTTGGTACTTGTAAAATATAATAGTAAAGAATGTAAGCAGATGGGAAGCTTATTTCTGAAAGCAAGTGTTAACCTATGAAAAGTCCTGGATCTTTGGCTCTCTGTCTGTCTGTGTCAGTGACCATCTGTATAAGATGACAAGAGTATAAAAGAATGGATGGCTCAGTTTATCCACTGTAGAGAGTGGGGTCCAGTAGTTTTTTTCTGCTTACACTGGGAAGAGGCAGAGGGCCAATTTCCACTTTACGTCTGCTTGCATCTGTCTAAGATGGGGTGGGCAACTGCAGAGGAAGTGGGGGCCATTTCCCCCTCAGTGGGCCACAGGACTGCATTTGCATAACTTTGGCTAATTTCCAGCCATTTTTTGTGGGAAGGGGCTTGAGGGGCTTTGGGAGGTGGAGAAGTAAATTATTGCATTTGAGGCCAGTTTGGGGTACATTTGGCTGGTCGTGGGGCAAAAAAAAAAAAAAATCACCTGAGAATTGGTTTGATTTTTTTTTTTTAATTGAGGGAGTCTGGGTTTTTTGGAAGGGGGTTCAGGGTATACACTTTGGGGTCCCAAGGACTGTGTGTAGCCTACAGGCCATATTTCCCCCACATCTGATCTAAGACAATTTCAAATGTACAGTGAAATATAGCACAATTAAATAACTATATGTTTGGACAGACAGACCTTGGTGGCTGGGAGATTCTGAGAACTGTAGTCCAAAAAGTTAAAAATAAATTCAATTAAGTTGCCCTTTTATTGGAAAATTTCTAGCTTAATTGATCCTTAATTTTAATTAGTTCCTATCACTGCATTGCATTGCATTACATTAAACACTGTGGAACCAAGCCGGAGATCTCCAGATGTAGCCACTGTGTACTCCGTGATCACATTTCCACAGATCTTCTCTAAATGAATAAAACCAAAATCCAAAAAGAATGGAAGCTTTGAGAAGTTTACTACTAAATCCAAATAATTGTGTGTGCTTGTAGCTGGTTGTCAAGAAAGCTGTTTCATATGATTTCCTCTGCTGAAATTTAGATATTTCAGTTATGCTCAGTAATAGTGGAGATATTAAAAAGATTATGATCTTCCAAATTCTCTTCTTGCGTAAAACGACTGCTGCCTATACCAGCTGACGGAGCTCTCTGCTTTCTGGTAACTAATGGCAACAATGCGGAAGTTTTGCTTACACAAGGAAATTAAGCCGTTGGCTGGTGCAAACAACTCGGGCCTTCATTTACCAACATGCAAGTCTGTGCTATGTGCTGACTCAGACCTTTAGTTGTTCTACCTCAGAACAGATGCAATCATATTCATCAGTCAGTCCTTCTTCCATACTAGGATGGGATGGAATGAATGAAGCTTAATATACTATCAGTTCGTTTTTAGAACAATGTTTTGACTGAGAACAAACTGTAACGAGTCTATTTCATGCTAGATCATGAAGCAACAAGAGGCAAGTGTTGACATGCAATGAAGAACAAACTTGTGGGTCTTTCTAACATGCAGTCTTCTTTACAAAGATCTTTTTACTATATACAAGCTGAAATGTCCATTATGATCTAAAGGACTGAGTGCTGGAGGACATAAAAAGCTACCTCATACAGAGTCATAGCACTACATACATCTAGCTCAGTATTGTCTAGACAAGACATGCCCTTATATGTGATTAGACTACAACTCCTGTGAACGTTGACCAGTGGCCATGCCAATGGGAGCTGGAATCCAATAACATTTGGAGGACCACAAGTTCCACACAATGACTGACAAGGAACACAGGGATTTTGTTGAGTCAGACCACTGGTTCATCTAGCCCAATACCAGGGCTTGGGGATGTTACTTTTCAGACTACAACTCCCAGAATTCACCAGTCAGGATGACTACTACAGAATAACACCAGAATGTCAGTAAAGGCATAGGAAGGCTTCCTGTGAATTGAGACTAATCTTGTGGAAATCCTGCTTGAGAGAGTCCTGTCAAGGGCTACTGATACACAATAAAGCAGTTTGAAACCGCTTTAACTGCCATGGCTCAATGCTATGGGCTTCTGGGATTTGTAGTTTTGTGAAATTTAGCCTTCTCTGTCAGAGAGCTCTGGTATCACAACAAATGATCAATTCCAGGATTCCAAAGGAAGGAGCCATGATAGTTAAAGTGGTGTCAAACTGCATTATTTCTGCAGTGGGGCAGCAGCAAAGGTCACAGTTTCCCAGAAAACTATGAGAACCAGCTTTATTTCTCCAGGCATTTTGACAAGGCTAATTTTATTCAGTTGGCTTAGAGTACATCCATAAACTAACTTAATTCCCATTGATTTCAGCGGATCTACTCCGAGCATGACATAAGTCTGAATCCAACCTATTCTCTCTCTCTCTCTTTCTCTCCATACTCACATGCACACATGAACACATACCACCAGAACTTGGAAAACTTGTGTTTGGACTACAGCACTCAGAATTCACTAGCCAGTATTTCAGTAATCATGATAGCAGGGGGTTTCTGTGTGTTGTAGTCCAAAAGGTAATTTCCCCAGCTCTACACCCCACCATTTCAATTTTTTCTCAATTTATTTTATATGACTGTAATGCAAATTTGTCTCAATTTATTTTATGTAACCATATTGTACTGTAGTCATTCTTTTTAAATGCGAGCCACCTTTGGGTAAAAGGGTTTGGGGGGGGGGGAGAAGGTAATAAATATGTTTTGGAGAAAAGGTCATTGTCCAAGCTGGCTTCTCAGTGAGGGGAAAGCTGTGAGTCTTCTTTGCCAGCTCACGCTCTGCTGTCCTTGCTGTGGATTTGCAGCTGCCAGTTTATTAACGGCCTGTTGGTTGTCTGCCAAACTGCACTTGCAAGGCGTGGGCCTGCTGGGGTTCTGTATTGAGCTGTAGCAGTGCCAGCCATACTTTCCTTCCTCATCAATGGGAGAATTCTTTCTCTGATGATAGGATTGAAACTGAAATGGCCATTTCTAAAGGGAGGGGGGAAGGTGGATTGGGAGCTAGAGCCAAATGCAGCACTCTGTTATGACTTCTGGAGACACTCGAAGAATAATCCCTTTCATTGTTTAAGCTCTCCTCTGCCTCTTTAGAGAAGCAAATCTATAAATTTATTTGGCCTAATGGATAGCAAGTACTGCATTGGTACATAAGAGAACACACTGCTGTCTTGGACTGCCCATGAAAAAAGGTCATATATCCAAAATATAGTGTTTTAACCAAACCTTGGGGAAAATGCCTTTTGGACTGCAGGCTCCATAATCCCCCAGACAGCATGCTGGTTGGAGGATTATGGGACCTGAACTCCAAAAGGGAATTTACTAAGCTTCCTTTCTAAAACGAATGACAATCAATGCACCTCAGAACAAAATTTTGTAGAGTGGACAGATTCGTTCTAAACGTTGGTAGTTGCAAATTATAATAGTTTTTAAGGTGCCATTAATGTTATGGCCATGAACATGGAGATAGAGGGAAGGCGTTTCCAACAGCTATTGGAGATCTACCCAATACCATGAAGTTGGTTTTCCTTATATCAGGTATGGGAAATATGGGGGGCCCTGGAAGTTGTTGGACTCTAATTCCTATCAGCATGGCCAGTAGTCAGGGACTATAGGAATTGCAGTCCAGCAACTCTGATATCTCTAGAATTCAAAGACATAGCCATGTTAGTCTGCAATATCAGTAAACAAGGGGATCTTGTAGCACCTTTGAGACTGAGAAAATTGTGGCATAAGCTTCATAGACTTAGGACTTTATCAGACCACCCCCCAAAAGCCTGTTCTTTTGCTGGCATAACTTTTCTGTTTTTATGCCAGCAAAAGAACTCCCCATGCTGCACTTACCTTCCCTCCTGTCCAAAGGCTTCCCAGCAATGAACGAGGAGTGAATGAAGCTCCGTTCACTTCCTCCTTCAAAATTCCACAGATTCTCTCAAGAAGATGCTCAGGCAGGAAATTCAAAAAACAAAAATAAACACAAGAAAGGTTTTTAAAAGCACATACACACACTTTAAAACTTACAAGTAAACCAGGGAGGGTGATAAAAAGTGCATCACCTACCTGGATGTTGCAATCTTACCCAGAAGTGTTCTGTCCGGATCAGCCATTGATGCTGCATCCACATGAGTTAAATGGTGCGAGGTTTCAAACGTCGGCAATACCAGCACTAAAGCGCCATGGTCGATCTATTGATGGCTTAAGCCATCAATAAAATACTACGATTTTTTGACTTTGCATAAATGCGAAAGGGTGATGTCGTCTGATATGCATGCCCTTTCGCATTTTTGTGGCATCGTTATGATGCCATATTTAGTGTATCTGATAACATCCTGATAACACCCTAAGTCTACTTCCAGTCTGCTACTCCAGCATTGAAGAAGTAGACTAAATCTACATCTACAAACGCTTATGCTACAATTTTCTTTCTCTCTGCTGTATCTGCCTTCCTTGCATCTTAGCTCCTTTGGCAATGCATCTACGGTATATCATGTTTTTTTTTTTAAAAAAAATAACCAAAAATAAAATGCATTTGTTGGGTTGTCAGCAATATCACAAGGAAGTGGCTGATTTCTAACACCTTTACTTCATGACAATTAGTTTCTTCTTATAAACTAACAAAAGATCAACCATTATGAAGAGTGGAGCAGAAGTGAAAGAGGGCATATATATTACAAAATCCCACCATAGTGCAATGCATCATAGGACATTGTGCATTGATAGATTACTTATTTAATCCATATTGGCTCCAGGCCAGTTGTAGTCATGTATATTATATCTGATTAGTGCACAAACTGATACATCCATCATGTTCAGTGGGGCCTGAATGAGCATCAGTTTAGTGATACCTCGTGGTTTTTTTTTCTATTTAAGCCTTTGATATTCTCATACTTGCAACCAAAACAGATAGAGCTTTTGAATATGTGTTTGTCATGAGGATGTTTTTTATTTAGGACTACATTAAGCAATGTAGTAATTGCATAATTACATTCTATATATCGATCTCTCTACCTCTCATTCCTTAGAAATAGCAGTTAGTGGGGTACAGTCACAACTGAGATCATAGCTCGGGGGTGGTGGAGGAAATTATTCCTCCATTTGCATGCAAAATGGCTTCCATTAACCTCTCCCACCAAGACAATGCCATTTGGTAAGGGCTGCAGGTTCATGTCTGTTTTACATGCAAAAGATCCTAGGTTTAATGTGAAGTCGAAAGCTTTCACAGCTGGCATCCATAGATTTTCCTTGGGGTTTTTTCCCCTGGGCTGTGAGGCCGTGTTCTGGAAGAGTCTATTTCTGACGTTTCACCGGAGAAGATGCCAGCCACAGATGCAGGCAAAACATCAGAAATAAACTCTTCCAGAACACGGCCTCACAGCCCAGGGAAAAAAAAACACAAGGAAAAGATCCTAGGTTTGATCCCTGGCATTTCTTGATATATGGCTGGAAAATATCCAGACAGTGTTGTCAACAATACAGGGAAGAGCTTGGTGGCCTTATAACACTACACAGTTATACCGCTATGATCCTAACTGCCATGGCTGCATCCTGTGGAATCCTGGGGCTTGTAGTTTGGACAGAGGCACTGGGGAGCTCTCTGGCTGAGGATTCTAAATGTCCCTCTCTAAACTAAAACCCCCAGGATTCCATAGGATGAAACCTTGGCAGTTAAAGTGGAATAATAGCACTATAATTGTGTTGTGTGAAAGGGCCCTGAGAAAACTAAAACTCCCAGAATCCCCCATCCAGCAAGCCCCAAAAGTAACTTTCCCAAGCACTGGTATTTTGTGTGTGCATGTCTCTTGTAGTCCAAAGAGTTACTTGTTAGATTGTGTGTGTGCTTGGGGAGGGGGTGGCAGGTGGGCGGGCGGGCGGGCGGAGAAAATAGGTTGGTTCCAGACTTGAAATGAATGTAGCTTAAGGACTTTATCACACTGCACTGTTACAGTGCTATTACTCCACTTTAACTGCTATGGCTGCCGCCTGTGGGATTCTGCGGTTTGTAGTGTAGTGAGGCCTAAGAGCTCTCTGGCTGAGAATGCTAAAGGCCCCACCCTTAACTGCAAATCCCAGGATTCCACAAGAGGAAGGAGATTTTCACACTATACTGTTATAGTGTTACTATTCCACTTTAACTGATCTGGCTGCCTCCTGTGGAGTTCTGGGGTTTGTAGTTTAGTGAGGCCTAAGAGCTCTCTGGCTGAGAATTGTAAATGATCCTCCCCAAACTGCAAATCCCAGGATTCCACAGGAGGCAGCCATAGCAAATAAAGTGGAATAGTAACACTATAACAGTGTAGTGTGAAAATCTCCGAAGACAGAGCAGTTAAAGTGGAATAATAGCACTATAACACTGTATTGTGGTAATCTCGAGTCATGACCATCTTTTCCATTTAAGCAGGATCGTATGTGTTTTTCAGTACCTTTAAAACAGGCAAAAAGGTTATTCAGTGCAAATGAAAAGAATTATTGATTAAAGCATACAGATAAATGTAAGGCAAGTGGAAAGATATTGGTCTGTGTGTGCCAAAGTGCAGATGATAGCAGCGAGCTTGCCCTCAACAAATCAATCCATGTACCCAAACCATGCCTATTTATATGATGAAAAAGTAAAACCAAGGCTAGCTGGTCTGTGGTGATACTGTTACTGTTTCTGCTCTTCTTTGTGAGAGCTTTATTCTCTCAATTCAGAGGAAAGATGGAAGCAAGGGTGAAACACAGGCGTAAAACATCCTGATGATTGCATCATGTAGATGCTCTACAAAGTGTGAACAAAATTTGGTAAATATCTAGAACTGAAGCATTCCATGCATACCCAACCTTAGCCCTAATACCAAATTCTCCTTTCCTTGTTGATACTTACCTGAAGATTACTGCGAAGGCCAAGTTAGATCTGACAGATCTTGGTTCACAGATGTATCACTAGGTAGTGCTTTATGTGTGTGAATAAGCCATCCTGGCTCTGACCTCAGACGCAGCACTTGGGTTGTCACTCCAAAGAGATTTTTGTCACCACCAAGTCAGTTCATGTGTTTGAGTTACCAGTCATCAAATGCTGAGTAACCAAAGTGATGGAAAATCAAGGTGTGTAGCCATGACTCAGACCAGTCACTCTCAAGAATGACCAACCTCACAGAGCTATTGCCAGGATTAAAAAAAAAGTGAGGAGGAAGGAAATCATGCACTTGAGTTCACTGGAAGAAAGGAAAGCTAGAAATGTAACTAATGAATACAAAAAAAGTTATGAATATCTGTATGTTGGGAGAAGGGGGAGATTACACTAACTGCCTTTTTAGAGAACAATGAGAAAAATACAATTAAATTGGCCACTGTTGCTTTAACAGGGACATTATGAGCTTATGTGTCTACTGAGATGTTGGCATTTAAAAGCCAAACACAGTGCTTTGGTGATGGGGTGGGGATGAGGGTGCCTGTAGCACTCATGTGCACACATCCTATTCCTGTGAGAAGTGATGCGAAGAGCACGGCTGATGTCTGTCTGTCTGTCTGCTGTGCCTCTGTAATTCTTTATAAACCTGCGTGTTTGTAAATAATCAGATCACTTTGCAAAGACCTCATCCATCTTCAGCACTTGGCTTTTCAAATTAAAATGACCAAGTAAAAACTATCCTCAGCAAAATCCCCAGAGGAGGAGGTGAAGACGGAGGAGGAGAAGATTAACTTTATTCCACAAAGAAAGGTGGCTTACAAATTATAATTTTAAAAATAATCACGAATAGAACAGTTGTCCCTCCCTATCCATGGATTTGGTCTCCACGGATTTAAGTATTCACAGCTTGAAAATATTCTTAAAAACATAATAATCCAAAAAGCAAATCTTGATTTTGCCATCTTAAATAAGGGACACCATTTTTCTGTGCCATTGCATATAATGGGACTTGAGTATTTACGGATTTTGGTATCCACGGTGGTGGTGGGGTGTTTCTGGAACCAAACCCCAGTGAATATGAAGGGACAACTGTTAAAACTGTACTGTTAAAACAACACAGTACCCTCTTAAAAGTTTTTCCTTTAAAAGATGGAGTATACAAGCAGCTGGTCTACCAACTAGCATTGTCATTCATGTCATAGTGGAAGACCTGGGCAGAGATGTCAGCTAGGAAACCCTTGCAGCAGGTTTCTGCTGTTCTCTTGTTGGTACCACAGGGGTTGTTTACTAGCAAACCTTAATCTTCCAGGGCAAGTGAGCCAAAACAGAGAGGCTGATAGGTATAGAGGAAGTGAAAGAGTAGATACTCAATGTGGCAAGGATATTTACAGTGTGCCAGTATACACCAATATTATGCTGATTTCTCCTAGAGCAATGAGTGGTGAAAACCAGCATGATGTAGCAGTTTGGCCATTGGACTTTGACTCTGAAGCCCAGTGTTCAAATCCCCACTTGGCCATGAAAACCCTTGGGCAAGTCACATTCTCTCAGAGGAGGGCAATGGCAATCCCCCTCTGAACAAATCTTGCCAAGGGGTCAGTTACATAGCAGAATTAAGTGCCCCTTTGTTTACACGATTTAGGCTGAAATTGGTTGATGCGATAAGTTACCTTCTTTGCAGTTCACACAGCTGGGGATGGGGGCGTGGCCTCCAGGGCGCAGGGCGGTACAGGCAGCTCTGGTGGAGATGGCTCTCCATGACTGTCAGTACCGTAGGCCCATCTCTCCATCCCCTGCAGCCGGCAAATGGGGAGGGGGAGCACAGGGAGGAACAGGCTGCAGCGACGGAGAGATGGGCCTCTGTGACTGACAGTTGCGCAGGCCCATCCCTCCACCTCTGCAGCTGGCAAACAGGGAAGGGGGGCACAGGGTCCCATAGGCCCATCTCTCTACCCCCGTAACCGGTGAATGGGGAAGGTGGGCGCAGGGAGGAACAGGTTGCAGCGGCGGAGAGATGGGCCTTTGTGACTGACAGTTCCGTAGGCCCACCTCTCCACCCCCGCAGCCAGCGAACGGGGAAGGGGAGTGCAGGGAGGAACAGGCTCCAGCTGCGGTGAACGAGGATGGGGTGGGTGAAGAGAGAAATAGGCTGCAGCAGCGGCAAGATGGGCCTCCGTGACTGCCGCAGCCTGTGATTGGGTACAGGGAGAGCTCTGGGGTTGCCTGGTCTGTCATTAAAAAAAATGGCAGATCTAGTATTGCAAGGCATCTCTTGGAAGTCTGCCCCCTCTGAGGTCCGACCAATCACACAGCCAATAGTGTGCAACTGTATGGAACTTTCCAAAAAAGTCAGGGAAAATAGCAAAAGCTTATATCGCACATCTTGTGGGTATTTTGGCCTCCCTCTCTCTGAATATGGCAACATTGGCCTGAAATGCATGGGGACCATAGGATTCTGAGTGAATTAGTTGAGGATTTTTTTTGCCTTGTAAACGACCCACTAGAAAACCTCATGATAGGTTTTCCTTAGGGTCACCATAAGTCAGAAACGACTTGAAGGCACACAACAACACCAACAACAAGGAGGGTTAAAGCCCCAGTTCAAATTTTTGGTCAGCCTTGAAGCTCACTGAGTGACTTTGGACTGGTTACTGTCTTTGAACTACATCATCATCATCTCGCTTTTCCCCCAAGGCTAGGACCCAAAGTGGCTCACAGTTTAAAAAAACACACACACAATTAAAACATATTAAAAGTGCACATTAAAACAGAATTAAACCAATTACAACACTAAAACACATCAAAATATTTAAAAGAATAAGATACTGTATACTTAAAAGTATTAACAACTATTTTTTAAGATTAAAAGCTTTTAAAAACATCCCAACAAAACCACACAGCACCTCACTCCTGTTCTTTAAAAAGCCTGCCTGAATAAAAAGGTTTTGCCCTGCTGGCAGAAGGACAACAGGGAGGTTGCCAGTCTGGCCTCCTTGGGGAGGGAATTCTAGAGTCTAGGAGCAGCCACTGAGAGGCTCTCTCTCACGTCCCCACCAACTATACTTGAGATGGTGGTGGAAATGAGAGAATTACCTCTCCTGATGATCTCATGTCCCGGGCCAATTCATATAGGGAGATATAGTCTGCCAGATAGCCTGGACCTGAGCCATATAGGGTTTTATAGATCATAACCAGCACTTTGAATTGTGCCCAGAAACAGACTGGCAGCCAGTAGGGCTGTTTCAACAGGAGCATGGTACGATCTCTGTAACTCACCCCATAAATCCATAAATGCACATTTATTTACAAGAGCATAGTGTGTGTATGTGTGTTTGCATGCGTACACACATGCAGAATGGCTATTTAAAAATGTTGATCACCCAAAATGTATGTGATTGTTTCAGGAGATGCTAATACTTTTTTTTTTTAATTTAGTTATTTATACCCCGCTCTTCAGCCACAAGGCTATCAGAGCGGCTTACAAATTGTTTTAAGCAATAGCTATTTACACATCTACACTGCATTAAACAGTTTCCAATGTGTGTTAGCTAATTGCCCCCACAAGCTGGGTACTCATTTTACCGACCTACGTAAGGATGGAAGGCTGAGTGAATGTAAAGCAGTCCTAAGTTGCCAGAGAGCAAAGGGGTGAGACATACAAAGTGTGAACAACAGACCATTGTCTTTCAGATACACCTATGTCAGTCAGTCACGGCCCAACCAAGGGTTCCCATCCCAGGTGCTCCTAAAAGGATCCACATGTCATTCGCATGGGTCAGCCTTCCCCAACCAAGTGCCTTACAGATGTGCTGGACTGCAACTCTCTTCTTCACCAACCAACATCATGCTGGGCATGATGGGAGTTGTAGGCCATTCATAGGATGTCAGTTTAGAGAAGGTTGCCTTAGGCGTTTGCCAAAGAAAATGTCAGCACAACACTGACATATCTATTAGCAAAAAAGGTGGAGCCATTCAGTTTCATGTTGGTTTTGGATTTTTGGCTTGAACGAGCACACTGAAACAGACTGTGTGGAAGGTCTGAAAGAAGGAGTTCATTCATGAGACATACTGTGGTCTCATTAACAGCTAGCATGTCATACAGATTAGAGACTGGAAGGACAGCCAAGCAGTTGTAAAGTCCTAGTTCAAATCTCTGTTTGGCTCTGAACCTCACTGATTGACCTTGGGTTAGCTGCTGTCTGTAAATGAATCTTTCATGATTATTTTGAAAACAAAAGGGGATTGGGACCATATATAGTAAGAAGTAAACATAAATAAGAGAGAATCAGCTGATGGGATGTACTACTACAGGTGGGGGTTCACTTCACTCTCCATAGAAAAGATCCCTGTGTATAGAAAGTGTTAAGATGACAGGCAACTTGAAGGCACATACACACACACAGGAAGCTGGGCTGTGAGGAAGACTATTTTACTTTATTTGTAAAGATATTTTATACTACTTTTCAGCTCTAGCAAGTGCCTGCAAAGCAGTTTACGTACAAAGAACAGTATCAAATAAAACATACAATAATAAATTATAAAAATTATAACTAAAAAATTAAAATCAAAAGCAACAGAATCAAAACCATAAATTATGTATCAAAAACCATGAAAACCCAAGCAGACTAAAAATATTTTCATTTTTTACTTAAATGCAATGAAGTCTCACCCCCAGCAGGAAGGAATTCCACAACTGGTGGGTGCTGCTGAAGAAAAGGCCATGTCTCATGTTCTGCCAATCAAACCTCTTTGGGTGAGGGGATATAAAAGGAGGGGGTTACAATGACAGTGCTCTTTGAATAACCAAAAGGCTGCCATGCAGAAGAGCTAATAGACTTCCTTTTTGCTACTGCATTGGGCAGGTCTAGTTCTTTGGGTTGAAAACTTATTTCTTGACTCTAAGATAAGTTGATCAGTGGAACAAGTTATCTAGAGCAGTGGTTCTTAACCTGGGGTCCAGGGAGCCCCAGGGCTCCGTGATGTCCTCACAGGGAGTCTGTGGAGGGATGAAAGTTGCTTGGCCCACCTCCTCCCTGCAATGGGGTGACCGCATGACAGGAGCCAAGGCAAAGGCTGGCTGGCTGGCTTGGCTTGCACATTGCCATTAAATCCACTCGAGCCACAAACTTGCAGGAAGAAGCAGGAGAAAAGTCTTCCCTCCCCCTCCAGTGCTGCTGAGGGAAGGTTTCATAGATGGTGTATTATTATTGTTGTTGTTGTTGTTTTGAATCTTGAATTAAGTCTTGGGGGGGCATGACAACAAAAGATATTTAAAGGGGGTCCCTGGTAAAGAAAAGGTTAAGAACCACTGATCTAGAGTGTTGGCTCTCCCCCACTCTTGGAGGTCTTCAAGCAATGGGTGGACAGCCATATGTTGGGGATTTTTTGGCCCTGGATTTCTCATAGGATGCAAATATTGCAGGAAGTCACCTGCAGGCTACAACTCTACATATCTTCCAAAATTCCAAAACCAAGACTGGGGAAGCTAAGCAACACCAGAGTGCGGTCAAAATGGCCAAAGTTATTAATAAGGAAAAACAGACAGCTAGGTGAGGCTAAGGCGGTTTGCTTTTGCCTGAGTCTACAGGGAAGGTATGGTTTGCCCCCTCCTCTCCTATCTTCTCCCTCCCTCCCTCAAGGCAATTGAGTGCAACTGAACTCAGTTTGCTGCAAGTGAGGTAAGCTGAGGACAAAGGGGAAAGCGGGAAGAAGAAAAGGAAACTGGGGCATTTTAACAGCAGGTGTAAATGTGGGATGGCAGAAGATTAAATGGGAATGTCCTTGCCAACTAGGGACAGTTGGAGGGTATGGCTCTACTCTCCCCAATCCCATCTCAGAAGGCCTGCTTCCCCCCCCCCCATAATCTGACCGGAAGCGAACCACCAACCCGCCAAAAAAAGGTTGCCTTCTCTTTGAAAACCTCCGGGGACCCCCTGAAGGTGGGGCGGCGGCGGCGGCCCTGCCTTCTGTGAGCAGGCCGGCATCTGCTCCTGGCCGGAGGAATGGCGGAGCCCTGGACTGCCGGAGGGCTTGCCTGGACTCCTCCGCGTTTGTGGGCCAGAGGCCCTCGGCGAGAGAGGCGCTGGGCTGGGCTGGGCTGGGCTGGGCGAGGCAAGGCTGCCCTGCCTGCTCGGGGGGGGGGGGAGGCGTCGGGGGGGGGGGGAGGCGTCGGGGCGGGGCTCCGGGGCTCGCTGGTCGTCACTCGGGGCGAGTCTCTGGAGAGAACAAGGGGCTCATTCAGCGCGAGGGGGAGCCGAGCCAGTGGCCCAGCCGGCGAGAGGGGCGCCCCGCGGAGAGAGAACTCGCACCCGCCCGCCTCCCCTTCCCGCTTCAGCCCCCTTAGCCAGCGGGCGCGCACGTTTGGGCCCCTCCAGGATGCTGCCTCTCCTCTACCTGTCCCTCTTGGCCGGGCTGGTGCCCGCCTTCAACCTGGACACGGGCAACGTGGTCCTGTGGAGCGGCGACCCCGGGAGTCTCTTCGGCTTCTCCCTGGCCATGCACCGGCAGCTGGAGCCCCAGGACAGGAGGCTGTAAGTCCCGGGGCGGCGAGGGGTGTGTGTGTGTGTATGTGTGGGTCCCTTGGCTGGTTGTCTGGAGCCCGAGCCCGGCTGACTGGGGAGGAGGAGGAGGCGGCGGCCGGCCTCGGGGAGAGTGAGGGCGCTCGGCCCAGCCCGCCTTGGGCGCCCCAGGAAGCGGCTTCTCCTGCGCGTCGCCTGGCGCTGCTCGTGGCACCTTCGGCGGGAGGGACCCGCGCGTTTTGGTCAGGAGCGGCCGCCCCACCAAAGCGTCGTCGTGGTCTCAGGGCGGGAGTTTCGGCGCGGGCGAGCGGGCAGGAGCGAGCCCTCGCCCCCTCGTCCGGCCCGGGGGGAAGGAGGCAGCGGGGGGCCGAAGGGCTCGTCTTGTTTCGGTGCCATCCCGCGTTGGCATGGGCGGGCGAGGTCGGGGCGGGAGGAGCGGGGCTGGACCCGCGCTGCTCTGCCGGAGGAGGGGCGCGGCGGGAGCGCTGGGGGAAGTTCTCCCCGACTCCCCTGTGCCCCGGTGGCCATTTCGGACGGAGGTGTGGAGGGGCGGGCTGGCGGGCTGGCTGGGCTTGGACCCACTTCCGCCGGTGTGTGGGGCGAATCTCTCCCCGCCAACGCCTGAGGGGGGCGAGGGGAAGCCGGGAGGAAGGGAAGCCACCTGTTAGCCAGGCTTGGCTTCGATGGGAAAAACAGATGAGGAGAAGTCCAGGGAAATGCCTCAAGCAGATCAGGGGACGGATCTGTGTGGAAAGGGGCGCCTGAGTGATGGCTGGTTAAATACACACACACACACACACACACACACACAGGCAACAAAACCTTTTTGGAAGGGCTCCCTGCTTTCAAACAACACGGCTTGCAGGGCGGTTGGGAGGTTGTTGTTGTTTTACAGACAGGCACACACAACACCATAAAAAGATTCTAAAGCAGATTCGGAAACCAAACAAAAAAACCTGCCCGCTGGGTTTGGCATTCTTGATCGCTGCTCCCAAAGAATGCGGGGGCTCCAGGGTGTGTGTGTGTGTGTGTGCGTTGCGTGTACAGCAGCCAAAGCACCCTCCCCCGAAGGGAATGTAAACCTCGTAGGTCAGTTCAGCCCCAGCTCCCAAGGGCGGTGCTAAAACAAGCAAATGTGTTGTTCTCTGGAGGAAAGCAAATTTAAAAGACAGGATGCCTAGGTGGAACTGTATTGGAATGCTAGCTTCTTTGAAGATGAAACAACGGAGGAGGAGGAGGAAAAATCTTTTCTTTCTCTTTTGTGTGTTGAGATGCAATCTTACTGAGCGATCCGGAGACCCTGGCCTCCCCCTTCAGTTTCTTCTCACCATTATGCACTCAAAATTAGAGCACTTTATTCAGGGGAGAGAGTTTGAAGTGGGACTGCCTGACAGTGTCCTAATGTAAATCCTAACAATCCCTTTAGCAACTTTACAAAGTGAATTCCAAAACATAATCAGCTGTTGGAGCAGATCTTTTGTAAAGCTAATGGGTCTTCATTGTTCATTCAAGATCAAGCCACTCCCCAACACTTTGGATCACAACAGAGGTGCTTTACAAAATCACAGATGTTGATGAGAATATTCATTTTCCTCCAGCTTTTTGGTGGTTGCAGCTAAACTCAGAAAGAATAGTGCAGCCCAGGGGAGGGGCAAATGAAGTTATTGTCTTTGCCAATCCAAACGTCCTGGGGCTACAACTCTGGGAGCTCTGGCTCCACTTAAACCACCATTATTCAGGATGGAAACCTCCTTGCCTTACCCACTTCTGCCCATTCACAGAGATTTTACCTGCATAAATCACCTGGTGAAGATATTCATGGAACTAAACAGGATGGGTTAGAAAGATTGTTTTTGGGAGTTGTATCTCATAATTTCTCTAAGAGGCCATACAGAGTTTTCTCCTTTCCTATAATCCTCCACAACATGGATAAGGCATCCAGTGCATTGTGGTGATTCAAGGAGGAAGCATTCTTCACCATTGGACGCTGGCTAGGGCTGCATCCAAAGGGTCCACATGAATCCCACTCCTTTGTTAGCGTGTTGGACTGGGACTTGAGAGATCTGAGTTCAAGTTTCCACTGACCCATGGAACTTGCTGGGCAACCTTGAGCCAGTTGCTCACTGTTACAGGGAGGTTGTCATGAGGGTAAAAAATGGAGATGCTGCCTTGAGCTCTCTGGAGAAAAAGCATAATACATAGAGGGATAATAAATAAGTTGCATTTCATTCCAGAGCTGAAGAAAACAGGACTAACTCTCCCTTTTCCTTGCCCTGGAGGCTTGGTTGAGCTACCACAAGTGTGAACATGTGCTTCCTCTGGGTGTGGCTGACTCATGCCACTCCTGGCTTCTCCCCAACAGTTATCAACTTGCCCTTGGACTGTGAATTTTATTTTTTCTAGTAACTTTCCTTTTCTGTGGGTAGCCATGCCATGGGAACTGCCAAAACAGGGATGGGAAAACTGATCCTCCAGATGTTGATGGGCTGCTATTATTGTCATCCCTTACCACTGGACAAGCTGGCAGAGTGGATGGGGGATTGGTCCAACAACATCTGGAGGGGGCACAGGGTCCCCAGACATGCTCAAAAAGCTTGCTTCCAACTATGCAATTCCCAACGAACCATTTCTTTTAAGTTAGCAGTTCATAGACACTCATGTGCTAGTGAAATCCATGTCAATAAATGGAATTCACCCTCCTCCCTCATATAAAAAATATTTACATTTGGGATAAAAAGCAGTGAATTTGAGGTAATTTATAATAAACATGTCAGCTTCATTTGCATTTGCTCTTGAAGGGATGAGCAACCTGACAGCCACTAGATCTGTTGGCGTATAACTTCTGTAAGTCCTAACTTGTATGGACGGTGGTAAAGGATTATAAGAGGTGTTATTTAAAACCTCTACAGGAAATCTGGTTGCCTACTCTACCCGAACAATTGTCAATCTAGTGCCATCTTAAATAAATTTGTCATGGCATATATTTAACTGGTCTAGAGGCCACTTCATCAGATGCAAGAAGTATTACTATAAGTTGGCAGGGAAGTATACAGATGGATATGGTGGTAGGTGGAAAGTAGATAGTGAGGTTAGAAGGAAGTGCACTGCAAGGATATTCAGGCTTCAATGTATGTAAAATAGTTATTGTGACTATTCACTGTCTAACTTTCTGCATCAAGTTCACCCAGTAGTGTAATGTAGGCTTTTTCCACACTGAAGACTATTACAGTACACATTTTCAGCTTTCTGCATAGTAATCATTCTACCCAGGGTGTGTGTTGTGCAAGTAGGGGTGAGTCCACATTTATGAATGAAGAAAGTTAGTTCTTGCCTTCTACTGATAAGTGGTAGTGGGGAGGCAAAATTGCATTTATTTATAGTTACATGTTTATCTCATCCTTCCTTAAAAAGTAGCACAGATGTTACTGGGCATTATCCCAGCCATCCTGTGAGGTAGAGTAGGCTGGTGGAATTGTACAAGATTGTCCAATGAGTTTTGAACCTGGGTTTGTCCAGTCCTAATGTAACTTTCTAACCACAACACAACTCGGGGATCTCAAAACCAGACCCAAAGGCAGGCATTCCCATTGCTGAATGTACAATAGCTCCTTCCTACCCTCTCTCTCTCTCTCTCTCTCTCTCTCTGGCTTTTCTTCGCAAACGAAGATTCAGGAAGGACTCATCCCGTGCTTTCTGCAAGCGCGCTGATGACTAAAAAGGCCAATCCAAGATAGACAAGTCCGGTTGCAAAAAGCACAGCAGAAGGTCTCCTTGGGTGATGTTTTTGGGTTGTGATTCTTTCTGCGTTGTCGTTTCTCTTCAAGACTTGTTCGTCGTGCATTCTCAAATAAGGCTGCAGCATTGTGGATAGTGCGTCTCCATGCCTCCCGATGTGAGGCCAGGGCGGACCACTGTTGGTGATCAATTTGGCCGAGCCTGAGATGTTGTTTCAGGGAGTCTTTGTATCGCTTTTTTGGAGCGCCCCTCTTACGCTGACCCATGGCGAGTTCACCGTAGAGTAGTATTTTTGGGAGGCGATGGTCCTCCATCCTAGAAACGTGCCCTGCCCAGCGCAGCTGCGTTCTGTGTCAGCTCCTTTATGTGAATAGATCAGGCTTTTCCAATCAGCTGCCCTCCTGGTGTCTTGGACCGCTTGACTGTGCTGATTGGGGCATTATGGGAGTTGTTGTCAAAGGTATCTGAAGGGCACTTGGTTGAGGAAGGCTGAAATAGAATCTTTCCCTTTTGCCCCCATCTTACTGTCTGAGAGTTGCTTGATGGGTCTAGCCAGAGTTGCTTGTAGAAGGCTGTGGTACATGAAAGTCCCTATCCATTCCTACAGCTTAACACCTCTTTTATGAAACACCATGAACAGAGCTTGGAAAGTTACCTTTTAAAATTAATTTAGTTACTGCTGTCAGTCCTACTTGGTTTCTCCACCATTATGCAGTATTTACATTTTTTAAAAGTAACCATTTACATTATTATTATTATTATTATTATTCCTGTTTCTTGAAAGTGATGGCAAAATTCACTTTTTATTACTTTCAGACCTCCTTCCCCATTAAAGGTGCAAACTACTGACCTGAGGTACAAAATGTATTCATCGCTTGTTCACCTCATTGTCACCTCACCACCCACAACAGAGCCCAAGTCAGTATTTGAACCATGGGATATTCCTCTCCACAGTTTAGTCAGGCCACCCACCTTGACTATAAAAGTGTCCAAAACTGTTACAGAAACACTACAGAAGTAATGAAGACGCCCTTCTTTATGTGTCAGTAGTAATGCTAATGTAGTTAAGCCTTCATTATTGGGAAAAGGAATTAATTACAAGCAGGTACCAGTTGTCAGTGGCCCTCTTCTTTCTTTGGCTCATCATGTGGGTAGCAGGAGCTCTGTGGATGAAGATGAATGGAAATTGTTATCTTGGAGCTTGGCTACATGGGCAGTTTACCCCATCTTGGAGCCCTGCAGTCCTGACAATGCACGACCCCTGGGGCAAAGATGGGGCTAAGACAGGGTAAGACTGGGTAGGACCCAATAAAATGTTTTAAGATAATACCTGTTTAAATGTGTTCCAACCAGAGAAAAATGGATCAGGCCCCATGTTGCCGCAGGAACCTGTTACAGCTGCCCTCTGCCTTGCTCTTCCATAGCCAGGAAGGGGGCCCTCAGCATGTGACCAACGCTGGTCACATGCAGGGCGGCTTGCTAACATGCTGTGGGCCTCCTTCCTGGTGTCAGAGAGTATGATGTGGAGGGTGGCAGCAGCAGTTGCAGGGATGGGCCAGCATGCCTCTCTGGACTCCAGCCCATTTTGTGAAGGTAATAGGGGAGGAATGGGTCTGATCCACGGGCAGGATATGCTGGTGGGGAGCTGGCGTATTCTGGCCCGTGTAGATGAGCCCTTGATTTGACATAATCAGCCTTGTCGTTGGGTGTGTCTATACTGTAGAAATAATGCAGTTTGACACCACTTTAAGTGCTGTAGCTCCATCCTATGGAATCCTCGGATTTGTAGTTTTACGATGTCTTTAGTCTTCTCTGCCCAAATTGCTGGTGCTTCACAAAACTACAAACCCCAGGAGTTAAAAGTGGTGCCAAACTACATTATTTCTACAGTGTAGATGCACCCTTTGTCTGCAGTCCTCCATATTGTATGAGTACATGTAGTGACAAAAAGTCCCTTATGAGGTAGTGACAAAAGTCAAACTTAGTCATCTCTTATCTGGTGCCTTCCAGATCTGTTGGATAAAAGCTTCCATAGTATTCCAGTCAGCATGTCCATGGTCCAGCTGGAGATGTGAAGGCTCGTAAAAGAACCAGGAAAAGTTGAGTGGGGGAGCTAATGCATCATTTATTTATTCATTGGATTTATATCCTGCCTTTCTCCTAAAATAGGATTCAGAGCGGCTTTCCTCATATTTCCTCATGGCATCAACATTTCTGGAAATGTTACATTTCTTAAGTCCATTGCATCTGGAGGGCACCAGGCTGAGGAAAGCTTGTTTAGCTATAGCCATTTGGAGGTCATATCAGTCTATACTGAGGGGAAGTGCAGATCTGTCTGTGGGTTTTGTGTGTGTGTGTGTGTGTTTTAAGAGAGCTGATGGAAAACTATTCAGACAGGTATAATGACTGGGTTAATTGCATGGAAATTTTAATTCAGATGACGTTTCTGAAGGATTTTAAATAAGTCTGGCTAGACTTCAATTTTTACCTCAAAAGCAAAGAAGTAGGCAACTCCAAAGACTAAGTACCTTAGCAACTGGTGGCTGTCCATTCTTCATCCCCCTACATTTCCCAGGCAGCACAGACATGCTGGATCTGCTATCTAGTGGATTCTGAGCCTTCCTTTCTTGAAGTTAAATGTGGCTATTACCAGAAAGCAGTATTGCCACCCATATGACCTTCTTGGTTCCTTAGGGAAGCTGTTCTCTACCTGCCTTCATCTCTCCCCACCACCATCCCACTGGCAATATGCAAAATAATCCTGACTATAGGGTTGTTTTAAAGATTACAGTTAGATAATGCAATGTGAATTGCTTTGAACTCTTGTTTAATGAATGTTGCTGTTAGCTCCAAGCTGATGTCAGAAACTGTGTTTCCAGATTCATAAGAAAACTGACTACTGCATCTTAATTGTTAGGTTGTTGCCTAGTGGTCTGTGCAATTGTGACATTAATTCCTGGCACATCATTTTATATTTGTTTTTAAATCTTCTATTTAGAGTTTTGGTTATTTTCTTCCTGAGGCTACAAAAACAAACCAACCAACCTCATGTATTTAATTAATTTATACCCTGACTTTCTCCCAATATGGGATAGTAGTGTAATGTATAAACTATGAGCCCAACCGATTATTGCAAATCCGTATGTATCTTCAGCATTTCTATTGCAGCTCAAGGACAAGTTGCAGCTCATTTTTTTTCGCCTGCTGTCCTCATTATAACTGTGTCAGATGAGGAAAGCAAGGAGGTTGTGATTTTCCTGAGGTTCCCCAAAGGCACTTACAGTGTCCTTTCCCCACACTCCATCAGAATTTAACACTTATTTCCTTCTTCCCATTGACACAGGGCAAGTAGAAGGTGGACTGGGGTCTGCTGGCAGATCTCTGGGTTATTTGTAGCAGATTAGCAAAGGTTTTAAGGCTCCCAGTGACTGAACAGTAGCAACAACATCTCCTAAACTGGACTTCTGAACTCAAGAAAACCTGGGGGGGTGGAATAGGAACAGATTTGTGTGTAACAGGATTTGTGTATCCGCTCCAGCTCTGGAATTCAGTATAAATTCATGGGCTGATCATGTGTTCAGAGGCACCTGTTCTGCAATTCTGTGCCCCCCTGCCTGAACCACAAGTTTGCATCTGTTTCCACCGTGTTTCTGATGGAAAATAAATTAGATCCTGTAAATCTAAAGTCTGCCCCATTCCCTTTTTCATCTTGTATTACTCAAGGTTAGATTAACTTTATGGATCCAGTGTACTAACGGATACCAGAAACTCTTCTCCACAAGCTATTTGCTGAAATGAGTAGACATTTTTGTTAGCATAATTTATTTATATGTGTACGCACACACAAAAACCCTCTAAGGTTCAGTTGATCCATTTCTACTACTCTGTCACTTCTATTCTTTTCAAAATGACTTGCTTGCAAACCTGATGTAAGCCCCACAGAAAATGGGGATTGTGTAGGGATAAGAAAGGTAGTAGGAAAGGTGTAATGCTTTTAGTTAATTATTAATAAGCTAAAAACTCTTAATTCAATCATTTTGCATTTGCTGTGTGCCTTCAAGTTGTTTCCGACTTATGGTGACCCCCTAAGGTAATCCTATCACAGAGTTTTCTTGGCAAGATTTGTTCGGAGGGGGGATTGCCTTTACCTTCCTCTGAGGCTGAGAGAGTGTGACTTGTCCAATGTCACCCAGTGGGTTTCCATGGCTGAGCAAGGATTTGAACCCTGGTCTCTAGAGCCATAGTCCAACTCTCAAACCGCTAGACCACACTGGCTCATAGGAGTCAAAAATATTAATTAAACTGCTATATTAAATTGTTATTTAAGTTTAACTTAAAAGCCTGCACAAAAGTATTACTAGAATGAAGCTAAAAAATGCCATCCATGATTTCATTCTCCATCCCTTGCTTTCCTTGCTTTTTATCCTTTAGTTCACATGGATTTTAAGTGTTTGTATAAATTTCTGGAATTTTCAAGATGTTATAGACAAAGAAATGTCTGGTTGCAGTAAAATGGATCCTTTATTATGTTTAGAAACTCTGTGTGTGTGTGATCATTTGCTGAGACTGCTAAACTCGAAAGCATAATTAACATCATTCATCCCTCTGGAACTACTCTTGAGTAAATGCTTTGACTCTTGTGACCTAACCTTTGTAATACCCCTGAGGGGGTAACAAAAAGCAAGAAACATTCCCCCCCCCCCAAATCCAAGAGAATTAGGGTTTGGGTGAAGAACCAGCTGGGAAATACCCAATTTATTGGCTCTTTATCATGGGCTCTCATTTCATTAATTAATAACTTAAATTTTATTTAATTGAATGACTTAATTAAATGTATTTCCAACTTATTACCTAATTAATTTAAACATAAATTTAAATAAGTTGCCCATTTTCATTAGAAATTTTCTAACTTAATTAATTTTAATTAGTTTCTCCTTGAAGGAGTGGATTTACTAAGGAAATGTGGAGAGGCTGGTGGCGATGAACTGACAGTGAAGTAGTGAACAGTGAAGTGTTATGCTTATAAAGTATCAGAGTAAGTAAGTTACTTAGTAATTGATTGTTCATTAATGTATTGTTTACTATGCAGTGTATCAAAGAATTCTCATGCAGAGCCACATGGGCCTGTGCTCTGTTAATCAGCCTTCACCAGCCCATTGCCGTCTAGATGTCTTGGATCAGTGGTTCTTAACCTTTTTTTTAAACCAGGGACCCCATTTAAATAGCTTTTGTTGCCACAGACTCCCAAGACTTAACTCAGGATTTAAAACCATAACAATAACAATAATAATAATAATAATAATACTATTACACTGTCAATTAAACTTTCCCTCAGAGGCACTGGAGTGGGAGGGAAGACTTTTCTCCTGCCTCTTCCTGCAAGTTTGTGGCTGGAGCAGATTGAATTGCAATGTGTAGGCCAAGCCAGCCAGCCTTTGCCTTGGCTCCTGTCATGTGGCTGATCCATGCCGGGAGGAGTTGGGCCAAGCATCCTTCAAGCCTTCACAGACCCCCTGTGAGGATATTGCGGCCCTCTGGGGGTCTGTGGACCACATGTTGAGAACCACTGTCTTGAACTACAGCTCCCATCACTACCCTGATCATTGGCCATGCCTGCCTGAGAGTGATGGGAGCTGAAATCCAAAACATATATCAGGAAGCAGATTGTTTGTTTCCTGGGAATGAAGATCAAGCTAGCCTAGGCCCCAATATGTGGTCTGAAACCTAGGGCTTGTCTACACTAAGGAAATAAACAGAACTTTGTCTGTGTCCAGACAATGCATGCAGTGAATCCACTTTATGAAGCCGCTAATCTGGTTTAAGATAAAAAGCCAGTTCTTTTGCTGCCTGGACAACTGGATTGGGTTTGATTTGGCCCAGTCTAATTGTCCACAAGCAAACACGGCGCCATCTCCCTTATCCTGCACTGAGAAGCACAGGGAAATGGATGGATCCTCTTCAGAGCTGCCACCGCCACCTTGCTGGCCAAGCTTCTGTTGAGATCAGATCAGGGCACTCGTGTGATCAACGAGGAGCGGGTAGAGCAGCGCCAACGAGGCAGCAGTGGCAATGGCCCTTAGGAGAGGACAGGGCACCGGTGCTGATGTGCTGTCGGCCTGGCTGACCGTCTGGACTGCAAGATGGTTTCACATCGTATTTGTGCTTATATGTGTGGGGCCCATATGGTGAATCCAGTGCAGCCCAGAGCCAGAGCAGTCTAGATTCCATGTGGATTTTTGCCCCTGGTGTATATGAGCCCCAAGATGGGCATTTCTTTAGTTCATTTGTATGATGTCATCCTTTGAGACAACGCTATTGTTTTCAGCAGGAGCAGTGTTGTTGTTGTTGTTGTTGTTGTTGTTATCCTACCTTTACCACATAACTGAAGAGAATTTGGTATGTGCTTTGTTGGTGCAGAGATCTCCATGGTCAGTTGTGTGTTTAGCTTACATTTCTAATTACGGGCAAGACTTGCAGGCTCACACTTCACATCACTTTGTTTTCCATGTATTCAAAAGCACAAGGTCACTTTTGCACCTGCAGAATCCAAGGGGATGGGGGTGGGGTGGGCATGGGAGTAAAAGTATATCAAATATCTCTTGTTCAGGGAAAAAATAACTCTCTTCAATGGTCCTTTGTAGCTGAAAAATAAGCCTTGTGATACACAGCTGCAATCTTCTCATGAGCGGTTTGCTGAGCTGAGGGGGTGGCACAGAGGCAGCTGTGGGTGTACATGAATCTGGAGAAGGCTAAAGCTGAAACTGGATTTGTGAGGTCTTGAGGAGGAATGTGCCACACAAGTGACTGACCTTCTAAGAAAAAGGGTGTGCCTTCATCTGTAGCTTCTCAGGTTTGTTCCCTCCATGGTACACAGGGCTGGTTTAAGGAATTTTGGGGGCCCCTGCAACCCTTTATTTTGGGGGCACCATATGTTTATCTCAGGTCAATGTAGCCTAACTTAACCTATTCATAGTACAAAATATTCAGATTATTACTAAGAACGTTTTTGCAGGAGGAGGGTTATGATGGGGCCCCCTGTGACTGCAGGTGCTGCAGGGTCCTTAAACCAGCCCTGATGGCACAGATGTGTTTTGGGGGTGAACGACCCACACACAGAAGTCTCAAGCTCTGCTGCTTATTTCTCCCATGCTGTATATATCCCACCTCTAATCCTGGTCAAAGCAGAAGGGTGCCTCTCAGCTCAGGAGTCCATGAAATTACTTCAGAATGTTGGGTTATCCCTTAACATACTACTCGGGGATTAGCTTTCCTTTTGCACAAGTTAAGTGCTCTTCCCATTTGAAAAAGTGTGCGTTAAAAATCCAGAGAGTACATTGAAGAGTGTGCTGTGTGATCATGCTAATACTGTAATTGTCAATGATCAGGAGGACTCTTCTTTATCCTGAATAAAGTACTCACGGGGTACTTGAAAGTATTCCATGAAGGACAAAGCTATTAATGGCTGCCAGCCACAATGGCTGTTTATTATCACCAGTATTGGAGGCAGTATGCTCCTTCATGCCAATTGTTGGGGAACCCAATTACAGTTGCACACACGGGGTGCCCATAAGCAGCTGGTTGGTCATGGTCAATGGACAGAGTGCTCAGTTAGGGTTATAGGGTTCTGGTTCCTCCTGATTTATACATACATGGGA
Source organism: Gambelia wislizenii (assembly GCA_030847615.1). NCBI lineage: Eukaryota > Metazoa > Chordata > Lepidosauria > Squamata > Crotaphytidae > Gambelia > Gambelia wislizenii. Next base: position 281,117,917 of record JAUMIR010000001.1, on the reverse strand, counting down.
AGATGCTCTCAGATATGAGAAGGAAAAAATGTTCTTTTAATAGCCTAACCAGTCAGCACAATTCCACAAATGCTTACTTAGAAGCAATTCCCACTTAATTCATTGGGGTTTATTCCAGGAAATTGGGCATAAAATTTAATGCCTGTGTTTAATACAGTTATACTCTGGGTTTTTTTAAATTTTATTTTATGTTTACAGTTGGTTTGTTTTTTACAGTGATCTGTTTGTGTGTGTGTGTGTGTTTTACAGTTTTATGTATGCTTCCTTGAGATCACCTTTGGTGATGAAGAAGCTTATAGAAATGGTAAAATGTCTATACTACCCTTTCATCACCAAAGGTAATGCCAGTGAGGTATACATAAAACAGCATATACTTTACAGTATGGTAATACAGTACAAATAAATTGAACTCAATGGAACTTACTTCCATGTAAACACATATTGGACTGGATTGTAAAGCATGTTATGGTATAAGTTACAAATGCTAAGTTCAAGTGACCTTGAGAATATCTTAATTAAATATATGGTGATGCAAATCTATTTTGTGTTATTTATTTGTTTAAAGGATTTAAACCATGCATTTCCATTAATGGTCTCCAAAATGGCTCACAAATCCTGTTAAAATACTATAATCCAACAAGCCATCTGTAGTCTCTTAGCAGCACCAGGTGGAATCTGAAACACTTTTAGCAATAATAAGAACTGAATAGGATTGGTAGTATCCTGTTGGCCTTTCTTGTAATAATTTGATTACTTGATCTTAACACTTTAATTCAAGATGGGAAGATACTTCTGGTTCCCTTCTGTGTCCTTGATTTGCACAGTCATCTATCCCCACCTCCTTTTTTGAAAAGGATAATCACCAGACCTGGTCCTGTTTTCATCTTTATACTCTCCTCTCTCATTCAGTCAACAGTGAGAGATCAACACAATAGCAACAACAGAAACATTTGTTTTACCTATCAGGGTGAATGGGTGGTACAAACTTCAAAGTCCATTCAGATGTGATGGCTATTCAGATGTGATTTTTTTTTAATGGAAAAGAGTTTGCTGAAAGTTCTGTCCTGGGGTGGGAGTGGGGGATAAGTGTTAATCCAGAAGATAGCTGGTTTGTTTTCTAGCAGGCAAATGTGGAGTTAAAAAAAAAAAAGGTGAGACCCAAGGACCCTCTTAATTTTATCTTCTAATGCAATGTGAGAGAGGATCTGGGTGGAAGTTTATAGAGATTAGGAAGGCTTCACTAGATAAGCAAGGATTTACTGTATAGATGAGCAAGGCTTTGCTGTGTACTCACCGACCATGAGTTTCTTCACATGTATTTTATAACAATACCATCAGAAACTGTAGGAACTTATGTCAGCCTCTGAATATAATGCAGAAATGTGATCATACTAGCTGGACTCGGCGTACCATATGCCATTAAAAAACTCCCCCAAAAACACCCAGTAGACGTCACGACAACCCTGTAAGGTAGGCTGGTGGATTTAAATTCCTCCTCCCCCTTCCCAGCGTTCCACACTTTTCCCGGAATTGCTGAGGGTGACTCGCTCTGTTGCCCTGCCACCGCTGCCACCACCACCACCACCACCACCATTTGATTGTCTAGATCCCAATCTGTACCACAGATTGAGTGACAAGAGTGTATTGTGAAGTGAGAGGGAATTTGCATGTGGGTGGTGATTGGTTGGGTGTGGGTTGAGTGTGTTTCCTGAGCAGCCAGTCAGCACACTGGGAGAGGCCACATACCCAAGAGAATTATATATATAGACTAACTGGGCCTGGTGTACCATACACCATTAAAAAACTCTCCCAAAAACTTCCAGTAGCCCTCATGACAACCCTGTAAGGTAGCCCAGTGGATTTAAATTCCGCCTCCCCCTTCTTCGCATTCCACACTTTTTCCGGAATTGCTGAGGGTGACTCACTCTGTTACCTTGCTGCTGCCGCTGCCAATTAACTGCCTGGCTCCGGCCCAGTGGCAGCAGCGCCATCCTGCCGTCACCATCACTTGACTGCCTAGATCCCATCGCAGCCCGTGACTGATGAGTGGCTGAGGGAGTGAGAGGAGGGAGGGGGGCTTGTGTGGTGGTGATGCAGTGGATTGTGAGGTGGAGAGGGAATTTGCATGTGGGTGGTGATTGGGTGGGTGTGTTTCCTGAGCAGCCAATCAGCACCCTGGGAATGGCAATATACCCAAGAGAATTACTGTATATATATATAAATACTAGTTGTAGCCTGTGTAACATATGCCTTTTAAAAACTCCCCCTTAAACGTCCGGTAGACCTCACAACCCTGTAAGGTAGGCCAGTGGGTTTTTAATTTCCCCTTGCCCTTTCTCAGCACTTTGGAATCTGGGCCACAGACTGCGTGGCAGAAGTGGATTGTGAGGTGGAGAGGGAATTTGCATACAGGTGGTGATTGGTTGGTTGTGTTTCCTGAGCAGCCAATCAGCACACTGGGAAAGGCAACATACCCAAGATAATTATATATAGAGATTTGGTGGAAGAGTACATGTTTTGCATGCAGAAGGCCTCATCACCCCTCCTGATCTACCCTACCTTATAGGAGAGCTGGTGCTTGCTAGTAAGCTGCTGTTATATGGAGCATATACTGTTCTGTAGTTACCTTGCTGAAATAGCTACACTGGCTGCCAGTCCATTTGTGGGCACAGTTCAAGGTACTGGTTCTGACTTCTAAAGCCCTATATGGTTTTGGTCCAGACTATTTGAAAGCCTGTATCTGCCTATATGAGCCTGCCTGAGTCTTATGATCTTCAGGGGAGGGCTTTTGCTCCATCTCACCACCCTCCCAGGCTTGGCTAGTGAGGACACAGAATAGAGCCTTCTCAGTGGCTGCTCCTAGGCTGTAGAACTTCCTCTTGAGGGAGGTTTGATTTGCGCACCTCTCTGTTTTAAACAGGCCTTCAGCATTAAGAGACCAGGGTACAGTGATATGCAATTAGGTGTGCTGTTTTTCGTATGTATTTCTTCTGTTTTTAATTGTTTTTTTAAGTTAATGTTATAAAAGTAAAATTTTAATTGGATTGCTGGTTCAATAACTTTAAAACTTTTGTACTTCATATGTTTTAGCTGCTCCGATTTAACAGATTGTAAGCCACTTTGAGTCCCATTTAGGAGAAAAGTGGCATTAAATTAAATAAACAAATAAAACAATAAATAAACAAAAAGATCTGGTAAAAAACAGGCTTCCTATGAGACTTACACACATAGTTGAACCCAGAGAGAAGATGTCCAAAGGTAATAGATGAGAAGCTGAGGGTCTGCTTAGATGAAAATTTAGCTATATCCTTCCCATGAAATTTGCAACTTTCTGCCTCATCAAGTGTTGTGTACCAGTTATGCATACCCTGGTTACATCCAAGGTAGATTATGTACTGTAATGCTCTGTACATGAGGATTCTTTTAAAGACCATTCAGAAACTTCTGCAGGTGCAAAATGCGGTTGGTAGGATGCTTGTGGCAGCCTGGTTTTCAATCCACATTAATGATTGACGCAGAAATGACGAGACCACACACATAAGATTGGGTTGAAATACGGGCCACTTTATTGATAGATATCCTATTTATTGTGATTTCTTGAGGTATGCCGATGTGGAAAAGGGGGGGAGATCCCTCACGGGGGCACGCACATGGGCGGTTGGTCACAACCGACCTAACCCCCAGCGTCCCTGGGCGACTCACCTGAGCCCCAAGGGGGACCCCGGTGTCGGGGGTTCCCCTTGGGCGCCATCTGCTGGAGGGCCCCGCATCGGGAAGGAAATCGCTAAGCCACATGGCTTCTGTGAAGGATCTCCCCCCCGAGGCTGACCCTAAGGATACCCTACATCCCTGTACCCCATCCATTAGGGACGCCGGTACAGTTCAGTGAAAGGTATCCTACCACTCAAGAGAGAAACCCAAAAACGAGGACAAAGGCAGCGCAAGAAGCTAGCCAGGGGAGGGGGGGGCGCCACGTGGCGCGAGGCCAACTAGGCCAAAGGATAGAGCAGCGAAGCTAGCCGGGGGGGGGGGCCCACATGGCGTGAGGCCAACTAGGCCGAAGGACCCGGCCAAAGGGAGTTGAAGCCTGGGGGAGACGGAGGAAGGGCCAGAAAATGGCCCAGGCCGGGCAGTCAGGGAAGGGCCGGGAGGCAGCGGCGGAAGGGCCTGGGCGAGAGCGCGGGCGGCCTGATGGAGCCGGCGGCCGCGCGAGCTGAGAGGCCTGGGAACCGGCGGAGGGGGGGCGGAGGAGTGTGCAGGCGGCCGGGCGGCCCGGGAAGAAGAGAGGTGGCGGCCCGGCGGCCTGGTGGAGCCGGCGGCCGCGCGGGCCGAGAGGCCTGGGAACCGGCGGGGGGGTGTCGGAGGAGTGCGCAGGCGGCCGGGCGGCCTGGGAAGAAGAGAGGCACCGGCGGGGGTATAAGCACCAGCGGGGGTATAAGCAATATAAGCAATAACAATAAGCAATATAAGCAATATAAGCAATAACAATAAGCAATAACAGTGACTAGAGAAGAGGCAGGAGAGCAAGCAAGAGAGGGAACACCAAGCAATAGAGGGAAAACCACGCACAATACAACCACAGCCACCCCAGCCCCAACAGATAGACAAAGGAAATAAACAAAGGGAATAACTTATCCAAGTCCCCCCAAACAGCTCTCGTGTCGAACTGCTGGAAAAGAGGAGGAGACCAGGGGAGGCCTTGGGTGAAATAGGCCCGCTTTGGCGCCTCCCCTGACTCCTCCCGGCCGGGGCGTGTCCACGCCCAGGCCCGCCCATGGGTTCGCCTCCCTGCTCATCATTAAAACACCTCCCCCAGATCCACCATTCTTCAGGATCCGGGGGGGGGGGGTGTCTGTTACACCAATTCTACACTGGTTACATTGCTCTATTCATTTTTAGGCCCGTTTTAAAGTACGGGCCTTGGCCTCTGAAGCCCTGAAAAGTTTGGAACTAGTTCACTTGGATCTCTGCCTATGAACTTGTCTGGGTTCTGGGATAGGTCTTAGTGGACCTAGTCTCTGGCCTGCCAACCAAAACAAAAACGAAACCACAAATTTCCACATACCAGAGACAGGGTCTTTTCACCATCAGCCCCACAGCTTTGAATTCCTTTTGCTGAGTGGTACTTACGACCCCCTCACTGGTGGTTTATAAGGGTACAGTATATTTAAAAATTAAAAAAAACTTTCTAGGTTTTAATTGATAGATTTACGTGTCTTTATGTTTTAACTCATGCCCTTATTAATTTATTAGCTTGGTTTTACTGTTTTGTCTATTGTATTGAATTCTTGTTATTAGAGTGCATCCACACTGCATAATTATAGCAGCTTGAAACCACTTTGACTGTCATCCTAAGGAATCCTGGTATGTGCAGTTTGTAATCTCTAGTGCACTGTCCTCAGCTAGACCCCAGGGTTCTCTGACACAGAATTCTAAGTACTTTACCGCACTACAGATCCTAAAATTTCATAGGACTGAGCCAAGTCAGTTATCAAAGCATTATAATCATGTAGTGTGGATACATAGCCTTCTTGCGAGGGTTGTGTCATAGAATAGCCTTCACCAGCCTAGTGTCCTTCAGATGTGATGGACTATAGTCCCATCGCCCCCAGCTCAACATGGCCAATGGCTTACAAGAGTTGCTGCCCAATAATCTATTACGGTGCCATGTTGGGAAAGCTGACCTAAGAGGCAGAATATAAATATGTTATACTTGCTTGTCATTTTTATTCATAGAGTTGCAATAGAAATATGAGTAATCCTGCTTTTTTGTGTTTGATTTTAGGTAACAGACACACACTCTCTCTGTCTCTCTCCCTCCCCCCCCCTCACACACAGAGCCATTAAGTCATTTTTATGAGACTATAACTATTGGTATAGCTAGCATGTTTGTGATGAGATTTAGTTTTTCATAAATGAGAATCAAAATATATATAGTATTTTTATTCAGTATAAATGAGAGTCAGGAGAGGAATTTAGTATTTTATTTATGATTTCTTTAAAAATGAAATCAATTCAAATTTAAAATTTCTCTATTTTCAAATATACATTTTTATTGAATCTTCAAACAAGACTTATCCTGTGTGTGTGTGTGTGTGTGTGTAAGTCTAATGTAGGGTTTTGTATTATTTTATCCCAGTGAATATATAAAAGATGTGTCTTCACTATTGTACACCCCTCTCTTGGAACTGTAGTTCAACATAAGCACCAAGTATAAATGAATCTTACATTTTGTTTGTAAAAGTAATCCAAACGCATGCTTTTAACATATTTGGTATGAGGTTGAACATTTTACTGATGAAGTTTGAAGTAAAAAATCCTTTTTCAGAATTTCCTTTTAATTATACACTTTCTCTCCCACATCTTCCTCTTTTCTCCTTTTGCCATTTCCCTCTAGATACCCTCTCCTCTGAATATTAATTTTTGCTTAACACTCTTTTAGCTGTGTAATTTATATTGGCAGTAGGACACCTTGTAAGCCAGGGCTGGAGAAATTGCATCCAGTGGGCCACATGAGGGCCCCAGATCCCATTCAGGCCAGTTTCTCAAACCTTAAAAAAATGTAAACAAAATTTTTGACATGAAATTGCGTGGCTTCTGCCAGCAAATCACAACAACTTGCCAATATGCAAAAAGCAGCCTGCACCATATAAAGAAATGAATGAATAAATAAAAAACATTACCATTGTCTTCATTGCAACTGTTCAGTTCTCACATTCCCCCAGTGGGCATTGCTAGACTCCAAAGGGGTCATAGTTGTAGCCAAAGGAAGCAGAGCTTGCAAAGAGGAGAGGTTTTAAAGAAGGTTAAGATCTGCATGAAATTAGATTGAGATCTTTATATTGCTGTTAGTCCATCTTGATTTACCTCAGGTCAGCAAAACCTTTCCAGAAAAAAGTGTATGAATGTAAAGAAGAGGATGTGTGGCACACAATCATAAAATGTGCTAATTCATTTCCCGCTTCTCTATTGATCCTTGCAAAGGCAACGTAAGACCTCTTGTGAGGAGAGAGAGAGCCTCTGCTTATTGCTGCACCTTTATGGTCAAGTAGGAAAGTGCCTTTTGTGTAATGTATAATAGCATTTTAGAGTGTTCAGAAAAACAGGAAGAGGTCATAGCCAGTAGGCAAATACTTGGTCTACAAGCAGAAGTTTCTTGTTTGAATGCTTGATATCGCCACTTAAAAGGGTCAGGTAGCAGGTGATGGGAAACAGGGTGGTCCTCAACCTTGGTCCTCCAGATGTTTTGGCTGTCAGCTCCCAGAACCCCCGTCAGCATGTCCAATTGTCACAGATTCAGGGAGTTGAAGTCCAAAACATCTGGAAGACCAAAGATTGAGAAATACTGATAAGAGCCCTCTCTTCCAACAATACAGGGATACAAGGACAAATATTGTTATTTGGCATAAGTACATCATCCTGCTTTCTAAACCACCTTGCATTCTAGGCCTGTATTAGAATTTCTGTATTGCCAATGAATGGCTGGTGCTGAGAGAAAGGTAGCAATTTGCTCAAGGCCACCTGCTGAATTGAGAGAGAAATCTTCCTCACTGACTGTTCAGTCAATCACTACATTGACACCATCCAGCAAAACTAGCGGAGAGCAATCCTTTCCACTCCTACTTTTCATTTTTCTAGGTGGCAGCAGAGAGATGGGTTGTCTTCTGCTTTTGCTTCTTCAGCAGTTAGCCTGTGGCAATGCCACTCACTTGCAAAAAGTTTAATGATAACTAAGCCTCCTAAGGCTCTTTAATCTGATGGCTAGGCCACACCCTCATTGTCTTTTCTCCCTTTCCCCCCTCCTTTTAAAATACCATTCTGCAACACAAAACAAACACACCATTTTGATAGTGGACTTTTTTTTGGCGGAGTTGCCAGCTTGGTGGATGGGGGGAGCGCTGTGGATGTTGCATGCCTTGATTTCGGTGGGGCCTTTGACGGGGTTCCCCATGACATTCTTGCAGACAGGCTTGTCAAGTGTGGGCTAGACAAGTTGACTGTTGAATGGATTTGTCATTGGTTGACCGGCCGAGCCCAGGGGGTGCTCGGCGGTGACTCCTCTTCTTCTTGGAGGGATGTGGCCAGTGGGGTGCCACGGGGTTCTGTGTTGGGCCCAGTGCTGTTCAACATCTTTGTCAATGACTTGGATGGTGGAATTGGGGGCATGCTTGTCGAGTTTGCAGATGACACCAAATTGGGAGGAGTAGTTAATGCCCTGGAGGACGGGATCAACATTCAAGGTGACCTGGATGGACTGGAGAGCTGGGCCAGGGCTAACGGGATGGGATTCAATACGGAGAAATGTGGGGTGCTGTGCTTGGGGCGGAGAGGTGAGATGCATGGATGTGGGATGGGGGAGACCTGGCTGGGCAGGACTGCGTGCGGGGTGGATCTGGGAGTCCTAGTGGACCACGGGTTGAGCATGGGTCAGCAGTGTGATGCGGCAGCTGGAGGGGCCAATGCGATTTTGGGATGCATCAATAGAAGTATGGTGTCTAGATCAAGGGAAGTAATAGTGCCACTCTATTCTGCCTTGGTCAGGGCTCACCTAGAATACTGTGTTGGTTAAGAGGCGATATGATAGCCCTGTTTAAGTATTTGAAGGGGTGTCACGTTGAGGATGGAGCAGGCTTGTTTTCTGCTGCTCCAGAGACTGGAACATGGAGCAATGGATGCAAGCTCCAGGAACAGAGATTCCACCTCAACATTAGGAGGAACTTTTTGACAGTAAGAGCTGTTTGGCAGTGGAACACACTCCCTCGGAGCGTGGTGGGGTCTCCTTCCTTGGAGGTCTTTAAACAGAGGCTGGATTGCCATCTGTCGGGGATGCTTTGATTGTGATTTCCTGCGTGGCAGGGGGTTGGACTGGATGGCCCTCGTGGTCTCTTCCAACTCTACTATTCTATGATTCTATGATTCTATGATGGCACTGTGTAGCATTGTAGAGCACTGGACACTTACCTAGTTCCCAAGGCTAAAAGCAGGGAGGCTTCAGGCTTGATCTATTTCTTTACCAGGATGCAGAGCAAGGTGCAAAATAATAGCTCAAGTGGGCGATAAAAGAATAAAAAGGAAACCAAGGGTGTCTCTGAGCATGTTGCTAAATCCAAGGTTTGTTTTTAGTACCAGAACCCAGTTCACTGTTCTATCACCAAAAAATCCTAGCATTTGGAGAAGTTGATTCTTTGGATTACAACTCTTAATCACCCAGTCAGCACAGCCAAAGAAATAACTTTTCCAAGCTTAAAGAAACCCATTCTGGATTTTCACCTCCAGTCTTTCTTCCATCTCAGCAGCCCAATTTAGGAGTCTTTTTGCTGTCACTGAACAACTGGGAGTCCGAAACTCATGGTGATCTATTGCAATTCACCCAGCGTTCTACCGTCCACCTGCCCATAGCTTAGACAAGGTGAATATTCGCTTCCAAGCAGCAGCAGAATGACTGTGAGCAGGTGTGTGGAAAAATCAGAGTAGAAAAAAGCCCTCATCCAATTCACCCAACAAACCTTTTCACACTTCCCCCGACCCACAGCCCCACCTCAGAACTTGCACCTCATGACAATTCAGAGCAGGATGATTCTTCAGGCTTCCATGGCTCTTGAAAGAACTTGTCCAATAGTGACGTCCCTGAAGCTATTTTAGATGACCACTTCTCGGAATCTTTACTAAGATAATACTCCCTTCCTCCACCTCATTTGCTGGCTAAGAGGACTGAGCATATTTTTAGCTTGGTAATCACCAAGTCTCTCCCTATCTCTTGGTGGGTGATGTACATACTCCAGCCTTTTAGTTAACCTTTACTGTAAGGCTCTACATGCTTAAGATTCTTTAAGGCTCTGACCGGTGAATTGTTTGTATTTAAAACCCAGAGTTTACTCCTGTGACCAAATAAAACTTTTTTAAATAGGTCACTGTGTTTTTAATCTTTATTTCAGTGCCAATGTGGTCTGAGAAAGAAGCAAACTATACCAGGGATGGGCAGAAAGCAAACTAGAATATAGTAGTAGAATCTCTGATAGATTTGGGGAGGATTTTGAAGTCCTGTTGTTGTTTTTTAACACTACAGTAGGACCCCCTGTATCCGCTGGAGATTGGTTCAGGGGGGCGTAGATACTAAAAACTGTGGATAATAGTGAACACCATTGAAAATAATGGGACTTCCAGTTTAAAATACCATAGAGTTGCCTTGGAGGACCTAGAAAATAGCTAGGGAGTACACATTTTCTAGGAAGACTCTATGGTAGGTGTGCTGTTTTGTGTCCTGTGGATAATTAAATCAGTGGATAATGAATCAGTGGATACAGGGGTCCTACTGTACAGCAAACACAAAATGCCATTCCAAACTATACTAAAGAAATGAAGAAAGTTGGAGAGGTATCAGGATTGTATTTTTGAGTGGATCAGCTGTGAGCTTGCTTCATTTCTGGTGCTCAGAACTAAAGTTCTTGTGCGCAGAATTATTTTGATTCTCAGTGAAGCTATTTTGTGCCAGCTGGTACCGGCAGATCTCTGAAGTCTATTAAAAACAAAGTAGATCCTGCAAACCTGAAGTGCATCCTTCTTTGAACTGTACTTTAAAAAAAAAAGAAAGAAAGAAAAGAAGAGCAACATAAGGAGACTGTGATTTTGAGAAGAGAAGATGTTTAACTCTTTCATTGCCATTCCCCTCCTCATTCATGTTCCTTCCTAAGCTGCTTGGTTATCCTGTGGGGTTCTAGGTGTACATTTTGATAAAAGCATAAGAAGAATCCTGCTGGATCACACCAGTCCTGCCATCAAGTCCAGCATCATGTTTTCTATAATGGCCAGCCTAAAGCTGCAGGGAAGCTTTTCCCCAAACCCCACAAGCATGAGGGAGAAAGCCATTACTATATATAGTTGGCCCTCCATATCCTCGGGTTCTGCATCCATGGATTCAACCAACCATGGCTTGAAAATACTCAAGCGGAAACTGTCTCAAAAGCAAACCCTTGCTGTTCAACGTTTTATGTAAGGGATACAGTTTTACTATCCTATTGTATATAATGGAACTTGAGCATCCACAAATTTTGGTATCCACAGGGTTTCCTGGAATCAGTCTCCCTCTCTCTCTCTCTCTCTCTCTCTCTCTCTCCGGCTTTTCTTCACAAACGAAGATTCAGGAAGGACTCATCCCGTGCTTTCTGCAAGCGTGCTGATGACTAAAAAGGCCAATCCGAGATAAACAAGTCTGGTTGCAGAAAGCACAGCAGAAGGTCTCCTTGGGTGATGTTTCTGGGTTCTGATTCTTTCTGCGTTGTCATTTCTCTTCAAGATTTGTTCAGCGTGAGTTCTCAAATAAGGCTGCAGCATTGTGGATAGTGCATCTCAATGCCTCCCGATGTGAGGCCAGGGCGAACCATTGTTGGTGATCAATTTGGCCGAGCCTGAGGTGTTGTTTCAGGGAATCTTTGTATCGCTTTTTTGGAGCGCCCCTCTTACGCTGGCCCGTGGCGAGTTCACCATAGAGTAGTATTTTTGGGAGGCAATGGTCCTCCATCCTAGAAACGTGTCCTGCCCAGCGCAGCTGTGTTCTCAATAACATGGCCTCAATGCTGGTGATCCCTGCTTGCTCAAGGACAGCAACATTTGTCACATAGTCAGTCCAGGGTATATTTAGGATTTTGCGTATACAGCGCTGATGAAAGCGTTCGAGGAGTCGTAGGTGGTGGCGATAGGTGACCCATGTTTCAGATCCATAAAGGAGAATAGACAGTACAATGGCTCTATACACACTGATTTTTGTGCTTTGCCTCAGGTGTTTATTGCTCCAGACTCTTTTTGAGAAGTCTTCCAAATGCGCTATATGCCTTTGCTAATCTGTGATCGATCTCTTTGTCAATCTTGGCATCTGAGGAGATGATGCTTTCCAGGTAGGTGAACTGCTGAACGGACTTGAGCACAGATTTGCTGACGGTAATGTGGGGATGGTGGTGTTCGTCCTGTGGTGCAGGCTGGTAAAGAATTTCTGTTTTCTTCAGGTTGACTTCCAGCCCAAACAGCTCTGCAGCTGTTGTGAAGCAGGATGTTAGGCACTGCAGAGCTGCTTCTGTGTGGGCAACAAGGGCAGCATCATCAGCGAAGAGCAGCTCACGGACTAGATAGTTTAGAGTCTTAGTGTGAGCTCTCAGACGGCTTAAGTGAAACAAGCTACCATCAGTACAGTAACGTATATAGATGCTGTCATCTTTTTCAAGCTCTGCCTTAGCCCTTTGGAGCATCATGCTGAAGAAGATTGTAAATAAAGTTGGCACAAGAACACATCTTGCTTCACTCCATTAGTTATTAGAAAGGGCTCTGAAAGAGCATCGCCATATCTAACTTGACCGCACTGGCTCTCGTGTAGCAAGATAATCATTTTAAGGAATTTGGGGGGACATCCTAGTCTTTCCAGGATCTGCCACAGACTTTTTCTACTCACAGTGTCAAAGGCTTTGGTGAGGTCGACAAATGTTACATAGAGATTCTTGTTCTGCTCCCTACATTTTTCTTGCAGTTGTCTAAGGGCAAATGCCATATCTGTAGTACTAGTATTGGCTCTGAAGCCACATTGGCTTTCAGGGAGACGTTCTTCTGCAATAGCAGGAACTAATCTGTTCAGGAGTATCCTTGCAAGGATTTTTCCAGCAATAAAGAGCAGTGTTATGCCTCGATAGTTTGAGCAATCAGATTTTGCTCCTTTTTTCTCGTACAAGGTGATGATGATTGCATCTTGGAGATCTGATGGCAGTTCCCCTTTTCCCCAGCAATTCACAAGGAGTTCGTGGAATTTATCATGGAGTACATGACCTCCGTGTTTCCAAAATTCAGGTGGGATTCCATCAATCCCAGCTGCCTTGCCGTTTTTCATCTGCTGTATGGCCTTAAGGGTCTCTTCCAAAGTGGGAGCTATGTCCAATTCATTTTTCATCGTTTTTTTGTATCGTATGTTGGATAGCTGAGCCTTGGACTACTCGGTTGGCACTAAAGAGACTTTGAAAATGTTCAGCCCATCGATTCAGGATGGAGTAATTAATGTTTGGCCATCTGTACTGTATAAGGAGCTTTGGACCTGATAAGTAGGTCCAAACACTGCTTTAAGAGCTTCATAAAATCCTCTATGATCACCCAGATCTGCACAGCGTTGTGCCTTTTCTGCTCTAATTATCCACCACTTGTTCTGCATGTCTCAGAGTTTTTGTTGAAGTTTACTATATGTGAGGCGGAAAGCTGCTTTTCTTACATGGCAGGTTGGCTGGGCGAGGTATGCCTGGTGAGCAGTTCTTTTCTTTGCCAACAGCTCCTGGATCTCTTGGTTGTTTTCATCAAACTAGTATTGATTTTTCTTGTGGGAGAACCTGAGGGATTCTTCTGCAGACTGGAGGATACTGTTTTTGATATGTTGCCAAAGCACTGTGGAAGGAGGATCTGTAGGATGGTCTTCAAGTTTTGTTTGCAGATTTGCCTGGAAGTTGTCTCTCATGGTAGCTTGTTGAAGATTGCCACCCCTCTTAGGTTTGAACTTAAGATGGAGATTTAGTTTACATCTGACGAGGCGATGATCTGTTTGGCATTCTGCACTGGGCATCACTCGGGTATGACGGACATAGCAAATGTTTCTCTGGCGGACTAGAACATAGTCAATGAGGTGCCAATGTTTGGATTGGGGATGCATCCAGGTTGTCTTCAAGCTATTTTTCTACTGAAAGATAGTGTTTGTAATAGTCAGCTGTTGTTCTGCACTGAACTCTAGCAGGAAGCGTCCATTATCATTGCAATTTCCAACAACATGCTTGCCTGAGACACCTTTCCAGGCTTCGGAGTTCTTTCCTACTCTGGCATTGAAGTCACCAAGGATAATAATTTTATCTTCTACAGGGACTTTTTGTATGAGTTGGCGTAGATCTGTGTAGAATTTGTCTACAGGGTCGGCTTGCATAGTTGGGGCATATTTACTAAAGAGAACAACATGCGGGAGGTGTAAGGAAATAATGCGATCAGAGTGTCCTGTTGGCAAGGTTTCGAGTTTGGAGGCAATGGAGTTTTTAATCATAAAGCCTACTCCTGAAAGATGTTTTTCGGTTTTGGGTTTGCCAGACCAGTAAAGTGTGTAGCCGGCGCCATGTTCTTTAAGGCTGCCTTCCTCATGGAAGCGAACTTCACTAAGAGCAGCGATGTCAATATTAAGCCGTGATAGTTCATGGGCTATTAGGACAGAACGACGCTCAGGCCGTCCACTATCTTCAGAGTCTTGCATGGTTCTGATGTTCCAGCATGCAAGTGTCAGTTTATTTACACCTTTGGAGGCCGGTGTGTGCCTTTGTTTCTTTGCCTTGGTTTGACCGTATCAGAAGATGTCCGTTGGCCGCGGCTAGCCAACCAGGTAGTTGGGGTTGAGCTTTTGTTAGGCCACCTTTTCTAGGCCCCTCTCCATATGGAGCAAGCAGTGCTCTCCTTAAAAAAGGCTGCTTGGTCATTCAAGATGCTGTTGAACAAGACTGTCATCTCCTGGGTCAGCCTCGAGGAACCAAAGTCCTGAACCGCCTGCATGCAGGGTTGGGTCTGCAGTTTCCAGTGCATCTTTTCACCTGCCGTTTCGTCCCTCGCCTATCGCTACAGGGCTTTTTTGGAACTGGATTTGTCCTTCGAGCCTGTGCAATGGATTTTTCTGGTGGAGCACAGCGTGCACAGAACTGGTCTCACCCTTTAAACCAAAGGTTTATCTGCTGTGGCCTTCCAAGCATGGACATAGCAGCGAGGTCCTCAGGTCGTAGGTTTGATTAGAGTTTCCTTCTCTTAGATGGTTGACCTTACAGGGTTGGACGAGCACCATCTGCCCAGGCTTGGGATTAGAGTTTTTCTTCTCCTAGGATGGTTGCCATAAGGCTAGAGAGCCCATCCTGCCCTTTGACGCTCTTTGTCAGACCCTTCGATTTTGACCTGTCTGGCATGGGAGACCCTACCAGTGGCTATTATGGCACCGCCAGCATAGCTCAAAACATCATTAGGGTATGCAAGCCTCTCTCCCACGACAAGGGGGCATCAATGGAGAGGTCCTGGAACCAAACCCCAGCAGATACTGAGGGCCCATTATACATCATATAGCAGTTTCAGGTAAATGCAGAATTCCAGGATAGATCTGGGTTATTTTGTTTTCACTTATATTGTGAGCCATTTTGGGTCCCATATTGGGAGAAAGGTGAGATATAAATCAAATAAATGAATGAGATCCTGTTGGTGTCCTGTTGGGGGTTAAGGCAGTTCCAATGAGATGGAACTCATTGGAGTTGGTGAGATGATTGCTATTTCATTCTGCCTCTCATGTTTGTATAATTAAGACCGTAAGGCAGAGCTTGGAAAGTAACTTTGTTCTCATCTACATGAGCCAGGGTATGCTGTCTCCCCACTGGTGTATTCTGGCCACGGATCAGGGCCATTCTTCCCCAATTACCTGTGTAAAATGGGCCAGAGTCCAGGCAGGCATGCTGGCCTGTTCATCTCTCTGGCTCTCTGGAAAGCAAGGAAGCTGGCCTGCAACATGTGACCAAGGTTTTGTGCATGTGACCAGCCTTGGTAAAATACTGCAGGACTCCTTCCTGGATCTGGAAGAGCAAGACAGACCAGCAGCTGCAGCGACAGTTTATCAGTCCCTACCCTGTCTGAGTCCTGTATCTTCCCCATATCTGCCCCAGGTGTGGTGAGGACTGCCTGGGGGCAGAATGGGGCAAAAGCCCTACATCGTCAGGACTGCAGGGCTCCAAGATGAGGGCAAGACAGGGTATATTGCCCATGTAGACAAGCCCTCAGAAAGAAAATGAATGCAATGATGTTTTGAGGCAGTGGTGGGATGGTGCTCTGGGTCCCAGGGTGTCATCCTACCTTTGCTCAATTATGTGTGGCTTCAGCATATCATTATATTCATTCTCCTTAAAGGTAACTTTCCAAGCTCTGCCCTCATGTTTTTAGGAAAGCATGAAAGAGGAGTTCACCATCCACACTACATATCTACTCAGAAGCAAGCCTCATGTACTTGAGACATTATTATTACAAGGTTAGTGTGGTTGTGATTGCCAATTTAGCATTTCTTTATCTTTACTAGTATTAGATGGGCATCCTGTGGATCTGTTATTATGGGAGTGGCAAATCCACTCTCAGGTTTTTGACTGCTGCTTCTATTGCCACTCCAGGTTGTTGAGGAGCTCTTCCAGTGCTGACTGTCTGTTGGGAATAGGCTCCAGGACCTGGATGGTTCTTGCACAATCTGGAGAAGTTGATGGAGGACTGGCCTTAAAACCAAGAATAGATTTACTGCCCCTGATGACCATGTATTCAAGCTCTCTCTCTCTCTCTCTCTCTCTGGCTTTTCTTTGCAAACGCAGATCCAGGAAGGACTCATCCCACGCTTTCTGCAAGCGTGCTGATGACTAAAAAGGCCAATCCGTGTTGCAGAAAGCAATTATCAGATTCAAGCAATTATCAGATGTTTTAAGTAAATGTGTGTAGCTCCATTGACTTGAATTTGGTAGGTCACGCCACTCTTCAGAACTCTTTGTTCTGAACTTTTGCATAAAAGAAGCATTATTGAAATGAATAAGGCTGCAGTGCCCCAGTTCCTGGGAAGGAGTCTTAAGAGCCATAGGATGTTTGTGGTCCCTCCTTTTGGGGGTACTCCAGGGTTGCACCTCCTCCCCCACTTCCTGACCACCATGGAAACCTCTGCAACCTCTCTCACATTAGAGTTCCCAGATTAACAGGAAAAAGGAAGGCATACTGTGGGCACCTTGGGAGGCAGCTTGAGAAATCCATAGTCATCCCATTCCCAAACTTTTGTTTTGGGTGACAACTTTCAGAATCCCCCATCCAATGGCTCTGCTGGTTGTGGGAGACTCCTGGGAGTTGTAGTCAAAAGAAGTAATTTTATCAAGCTTTGCCCATGTCCCTCTCTCCACACCCACAGATTTGTAGTTTATACAAGTAACATTTCCACGATCTGGGCGCAGTCTCCTCCTTTTGTGCACCCTGACGCTTGCTTGCCTGCATGTCTGAGTTCAGAACTGAAGCAGATGTCCAAATCACGCCACTTCTTGTTAGCCTATATTGTGAGCAGCCTCCAAGCTGGAATCAGAAATTAAATTTTGTAGTAGCAACAGATTGTCCATTTGGGTCTTTGTGGCAAGATAGGAGGACATGTGGGAAGGAATCTGAGGACATGAGGACACATCAGTCTAAAGTACAGTCCTGGTGATGTCAGAGCAAAGCTATGGATTCTGAAGCTGTGGCAGTTTTAATGCTACCTCAGTGTTTTTCATACTAGGGCATTGTGCTATGAAAGACATCTGCGTTCCTGGAATGCATTTCAATTGCTATGGCTTAAAAATAAAAACCCACTCAAGTAGCATATGTGTAGTCCTATATATCACTTCTGTCATCCTCCTTTGACGGAGGAATTGGCACAGGTAGCACTGAGATGAGTGCATGGCATACCAATGCGTTTTAAATTTTATTAGCCAATATAAATCAACCTTGTGCAGACAAGATAAAATTGGGAGCGATGTTCTCATCGTCTAGCAAGGACGTCTGAGGATGGAGAAAGTGCATCTAAAAATTAAATGGGTATGTGCCTAGACCAGTGATGGGCAACCTTTTGAGCTTGGTGTGTCAAACTTCAGTAAAAAACTGAGCATAACTCTATTTCGCAATATTTATAGTTTAAATAACATAAATGTATAATTGTTATATATAATTGTATTTAATAAACCAAAAACTAACAGCCGCGTACCTCTCCCGATCCCTCAGGATGACTTTTTTGTGTCTGAAAATGTCCTTAGAGTTAGACTCTAACTCCAAGACTCTAGTCACAAATGTTTCATCCTCAGGAGCAGCATCCTGCTGTGCAGGAGCCGAGGGTGAAACATCCTTCTCGGCATGTGGCTGCCTCAGTGGTCGCGTGTCATCAGAAATAGCTATGCGTGTCAGTGCTGACACGCGTGTCATAGGTTCGCCATCACTGGCCTAGACAGAGGACTGATGAACAGGTGTGTTGCATGCTTGTTCACTATTGTTTGCTGTAGCAAACACCATTATCAGATGTTTAAGTAAATGTGTGTAGCTCCATTGACTTGAATTGGGAGGGTTAGGATTGGGAAAGATTGTTTTAACTTCCTGCTGTTTTAATCTTGTTGTACGCCACCCCAGTTGCTGAGCAGAGGGGCGGGTTAAAAATAAAAATTTATTATTATTATTATTAAGCATCACACGAAGACAAGGCTGTTCCAGATACTCAGGGACACAGGCTAGGAAGTTAGCTGTCTGTTCCAGGCCCGCTACATTTTTGCAGACATGCACCTCCTTTTTATGCCATGTGCAGTAGGCTCCAGCCTCCAGCACTGGGAACTACATGCTTCCATTTTAAAAAAAACCCACACCAAACACCTGTTTGTATGGTCACACAGCAGCTGTTCAGAGCCACCTTAGGTCAGATTTTGACTCAGTAGCAGGTCCTGACCCGCCAGATGGTCCAATGCTGTATCATGTTCAGCACAGCCAGGGTCGTCCTCCTGTTAGGTGGAGTGAGGTGATTAACTCTGGTGGCATACACTGTAACCAGAAGTTGGAAAGTTGCTTTTAAGAAGAATCAGCTTAATTACATGCTGGAGCCATCTGTAACTAAGCAGTTGCAGGTCCTAGAGCATCTTCCTCCCCCTGCCCAGTTATAGATGCCTTAAATGTATCATTATCATCATTTTTCTTAAAGGTAACTTTCTGGGCTGGAATGTTTCTCTTAGGCCCCTTGGTGGTTCCCATCTCTTGGAAGACAAGGTGTGTATTGCCATTGTTCAAGAGTCAACTGCCAATCCAGCCAGTTTCTATACATGGAATGAGGAGGGTACCATCTTGTCCTTTTACCTCAGGCAGCAAAATGTCTTGATCTGGCCCTAATTACAGCAAACACGTATACTTGTAAAATGTGATGTTGGTTGAACAGGTGTGTATAATATTATATATCTGGTATAGTTATATACTATTACACATCTAGTGTAATACTTGGGAAATAGCAGGTGGAAGTTAAGGAAAGATTTAGACTACTGTCTTATTATACCTGCTTACATACAAATAAATATCATAGAACTCAGTGGGTCATACTTCTGAGCAGACATGTACAGTTGTCCTTCTGTATCCACGGATGTAAGTATTCACAGCTTGAAAATATTCCTAAAAAAATAATAATCCAAAAAGCAAACCTTGATTTTGCCATCTCGTATAAGGGAACCATTTTGCTATGCCATTGCATATAATGGGACTTGAGTATTCAAAGATTTTGGTATCCATGGGGGGTTCTGGAACTAAACCCCAGCGAATATGAAGAGACAACTATATAGGATTGCACTGTCAGAAACAAGGACAGATATGTGGATCCGGTGTTACATAAATTTCTGAATGAAGACTTATACATTTTGAACTAAATTCCATAGTCACAAGGTATAAGGAAATGTTAGAAGAATTTGCTTCAGTTCATGTATAAAGGCTGAAAACTGAGCATTTTCAACAGGACTACAGAAGTGAAAAGCAAATAATACATAGTAGATGGATTTGTGTATTTTGTTTAAGAAAGGCTGCAATCCTATATATGCTTACTTGGGAGTACAGATCCACAGAATCCAATGGAACTTACTTCCAAGACTTAGGAGATGTTCAAACGGGCTTTATATTCCATGGCAGTCATGGAACAGGGTTGAGAAAGGGTTTCTCTTTCAGACGACGTCGACCCTGCCCCATGCTGCCCCTGTGCTGCTTGCAAGTTATAGTAATAATGGGGAAACATCATGAATAGACCACCCAATCTGTTTCTATCATGGAATCACAAGTGGTCTGAAAGCTGCCCCGTTCCTCTCCCGTTATGCTGGCGCGATGCCAGCAGCAGGGGGAGATCTGTGCCGAACACTTCTGGTGGAGATTGGGACGAGGAGGCAAGTGACACCCTTCCCCCCCCTCCCCGGGTTACTTGTAACCTTTAAAGAGTGTTTTGGGGCTTGGTTAGTGTTTTTTAGTTTATTTTGACTTTTATTTTTAAATTTCATGCGCGACCGTTTTCTTGCAAGAACAGGTGGGATTTGCTTTCTGGGTTGTAAATGCAGCTTTATGATGGCTGCATTTATTTACCCCTGGTAAGCTGAGGGGAGGGGGAGGACGTTCCTCTCTCGCTAGAAGGTAAGTGTCTGAACATTTTTCTTTTCTTTCGGAGCAGGGACGGGAGTGGGGCAGGAGCGTGTTTAGTAAAACAGGAATGGGGTAAAGTCCCCATCTGAAAAAGTCCTTAGAATCTACAGTAAGTGAACCTTAAAACAGGAATGGGGAACCTGTGGTCCTCAAGATATTGATTACTACTTTTGACATCCCTCACCATTCTCCATGTTGCATGGGGCTGATGGGAACTGGACTGCAACAGTTTGAGATCACATATTGTTCACTCCTGCTTTTAAACTTCCCTCTGCAGTGGTGAAGATTCTTTGGAAATATTGTGAACCTTGTAATTATGCCAACCAGATTTTGTACTGCCTGTAACAGAATACCGGTAGCTTCTAGACAGTGAAAAATCTGGTTGGTATCATTACAGGGTTCACAATATTAGTGGTAGCTTTTTGGAATGAAGTAATTTATTTGGGATGGGTGGGGAATCTCATCAAGAGCTACATCCCAGAGGGTCTTTACAATTATTAACCATTTTTGAAGAGGAAAATGCAAGTGTTTAACATAAAGAGCTTATGGCTATATTGCTGGAGTCTGTACAGTTAGAAAATACAAGAAGATGGAAAACTCTGAAAGATCTTTCATTTTGATGCTGATTGGACCATGCTTGGGAGTTGCTATTGCAGAAAACATGACTTGTAGAATCCAAATGGCTAGAGGGGAAGTGAAAAAGACACATTTGCTACAGTTTGATATTCTTTATTTCATCAATAACTCAGCAGGATTCATGGTGTGGTCCAACATCACGTCACTGAACATTTTGGGTTTCATCTCTTTAAGACCATTATGCTATTAAAGGTATATTCTGCAATCATTTTTGGATGGAACTAAATTTAAAACCAGTGGCTGGCATCCTGTACAGTATTTATGATGTTGTAAACCAGTCTTACAACATTGTAAATATTGCAATTCTCATTTACGGTCATGGCGCCGTTGCTACCAAGACTGCAAATGTGCTCCAAAACTCACCTTAAAAGCCAGGCAGCTGCACCAACTGAAGGAGTACCTGCTGTTTTTTTCACCATGCCTCCCTGGCAGGAGCGGGCCGGATGCATCATTGTTCAACGCCCCACTCTCCAGCTCCTTGGAATTTCTTCAGTTGGTGTGTCTGCCTGGCTTCTAAAGGGTTTTTTTTTCAGGGCGGGAGATGTTGAATGGTCAGATGTAGCTATGATGATGGAGCTCCATCATTGTAGCTATGTCTGACAGTGCAGGATTTCAGCCATCATTTATACTGTTTGGTTGACTGTAGTGTTGCTCTCTTTTGTTTTGTTTTCATCTTATCTTTTTCTTTTCTGCTTGCACTAAGTTGTTGTTATTGTTGATTTTCATACATTAAAAAATGGAAAAAAAGATTTTGTATTGGCTGTTGTGAACATAGCCATGCAATTTCCTAGATTTTCTGGGTAAATTACAGAGGGTTCAAGAGAGCTGTCCTGGATCTGCTTGTTAAAATACCGTAAGTGGACAGGAAATGCTCAGGAATTTCTCTGGAGGGCCATAGGCTCACCAGTTCATCAGGACATGAACAGGAAAGGTTGCAGAGTGTAGACAATTTAAGGGGAAAAGTTGGGATATCAATAAAGGGAATGTTACTGCTGGAGCTGCTATTGATGCTACCACTATTACTGCTGCTGCTACCACTGTCTACTAGGTGGTACACAAAAATACTAATTGGCATCTTAGTTGTGAAACTGCATGGATTAATCTTTATGCCTAGTATACTAGATGGGTTTGGAATGCTTCCCCTTGTCATGATGTGCTTTTTTTTACCCTTGGCAAGAATATGTACATTCCTATTCAACTGGGTTGAATACAGAAGGAAAGCTAAATTTGTTCCTAGTTCAATAGTCTTCTTTCAAGCCATTAAAGAATAGTTAAATCCAAGAATGGGATATAGAAGTAACTGTAAAGAAAAAGGCCAAACCAGCTGTTCTGTTTTCAGGCCAGGCTGATGAAGACATGTAGAGACAGATGGGCAGACCTTTGCCATGCAGCCGGAGACACATAACACAACCCTGTCTCTTTCTCAAACGTAAACCTTTTGTCTTCAGTGGAGTTGTTAATGAATCATCCTTTCTTCTAAAAGAGTCACTGTTTTAAACAAAACCGTCCTAATAAGTGAAGCATTTGAACTGGGAATTTGAAATTTAATGGGATATGGTAAAACTCCGTTGAAAAGGAAAGTGATCACGCATAGCAAGTTTGGAATTAGAAACACAGTTTTCAAAGGAGTAATTGTCCTCCTTTCTGGTTCTTCCTTAGTCCTCTGTAGCCTCAAAATTAGAGGTGTTATCTTAGCTGGGATACCAAAACTAGCATGGTGTAGTGGTTTAAGTGTTGGACTGGTACTCCGGGAGACCAGGGTTCAAATCCCCCCTCAGCCATGGCAACCCACTGGGTGACCTTGGGCAAGTCACGTTCTCTCAGCCTGGGGGAAGGCAAAGACAAACCTCTTCTGAACTGCTCTTGCCAAGACAACTCTATGAGGGGGTCGCCATAAGGTGGAGTTGACCTAAAAGCATGTAACAACAAATCTTAGTTGAGATATACTTGTGGTCCTTTTCACCTTCAGAGAAATATTGTCTTTGTTTTTTAATTCTTGTGGATTTATTTGAAATAGCACCACTCCAGCTGGCTAAGCCAGGTTCTCGAGTTGGATATGACTGGGGATGCTTAAGGAATTTGATCTTTTTGAATTCTATTGCAAACTGATCTGGACTAATATACAATCAAAATGTAATTATCCCTTCAATTTCTTACTTCCCCACATTTTGCAATGCACTTTTCAGCTTAAAATAGAATGCGAAACCACATTTTAAAATGCTTATTTTAGTTTAAAGTATGTATAGAAATGTACACTTTGAGAAAAAATACCTTAATTTTATTATTATTTATATATTTTGTGAGAACAGAATCAGAGACTAAGGAGATTTTCAGACCGCGTTTTAGAGTGCCTAGGGTGGGAGGAGCTTTCGGGAGAGGGACGGCGATCTTGCGCAGCAGGGGGGCATTTTCGGACGCCGTTGTCCCTCTCCCGAAACCATCTGTGTCACTTCCGTGAAGCTTTGGAAGCCTCAGCGCCATATTTTAATCACGGGCAACCTCTGTGATTAAAATATGGCTCTGCGGCTTCCGAAGCTTCACGGAAGTGACACGGATGGTTTCAGGAGAGGGACAACGGCGTCCGAAAATGCCCCCCTGCTGCGCAAGATCGCCGTCCCTCTCCCGAAAGCTCCTCCTGCTCTAGGCACTCTAAAACACGGTCTGAAAATCTCCTTAAAAAAAAAAAAGTAAGGTGGAAAGGAGATGGAATGGAGTTAAAAATGAATACTTTCAAAATGGATCCAGACCAGGAACAGACTGATACCTCCCTACAACATAATTGAAATCTAAGAAATATTACTAAAACATAAAAATAACTGTAGGATTTATTTTTTAAAAAAATGCAGTTTAAATTGGATATGTAAAACTTTCATGGTACAGTCGGACCTCAGTATCCATGGATTCTGCATCCACAGATTCAACCAACCATGTCTCAAAAACATTTGGGGGAAAATTCAAAAAAGCAAACCTTGCTGTCCCCCATTTTATATAAGGGATGCCATTTTACTATGCCATTGTATATAATGGGACTTGAGCATCCATGTATTTTGGTATCCACAGCGGTCCTGGAACCAAACCCCAGCGGATACTGAGGGCCTACTGTATCTGTAGACAAATGTACCTGCAGAGGAAGTTTCATAAGGAAGGCACCACCATCAAAAAGTCTCTACACCTGGTAGCCAATCATCTGTTTTAGGTGGGGACAGAGAGAGGGGAGGATCCCTGACAAAGATCTAACCCTTGCACAGGTTCACATGCTGGGAAGATAGTTTTTCAGATAGCCTGGCCTGTTCTCAGGCCATTTTAGCCTCTGTTTATGAAAACTGGCACTGAACTCAAAAACAAAACAGTAGTTGATACTTTTTTAGTGCCATGTTGTTGCTTCCCTGTTTTGTTTCTTGGGTACATCGTTTTGACACCACACTGGTGACTTAACTGTAACAACTTTGTTCTTACTTAGAACCTCCAGTAGATACTAGAGGCTCTTTGAAACTAGGGTGGTGATAGTGGTAATGAGGATGACCAGGATCTGTTCTGGGCCAGAATAAGACATTTTGAGGCTCTGAGTGATATCAAATTTAAGAGGCTCTGCAGCAATATCAAAAATGTATGTTATTCTAACTGAAATGTTGTGGGTGCATTTCCCCCTTTTAAGAGTATTTAGAGGCCTTTCCAGATGTGAGGCCCTTGTTTGTAAATCTGGCTCTGTTTTGTTGGTTTGTTTTTTATTTTAAACACTGAGACAACTTGGATCTAGCAGTTTCAAGTGGAAGTACCCAAGACTTTTGCAAGTCCTTGCTTTTGGGCCTGTTCTCTCAGAGCAGGACTATATGTATGTAATTCTTCTGTGTAATTTTAAACTTGGGAGGGAGGATTGAGAAAGAAACTGGCATATGAACTAGCTTCCTACCCAGGCAGAGCTATAGCAAAGAAACTAGTTTTGATTTCTTATATGGCTAATAAAAGAACAGAACATTTTCAATCCTGTCTGGGATTCCTCCCCCCCCCCCACTAACAAAAGTGAATCAGAACATTTCCCACGTCACTATTTCAATTAAGGTTTTTGGCATCAGAACAGAAGGAAATTTTCCTAAAGCTGAAATGCCTGTAGCTTCCAGCACCCCCCACCCCATTTTCTTCCTCATTAAAAATGTAGCCAGAGGCTCCACCAAGCACCCTCTTATTCCTTCACAAAACAGCCATCCAGGAAAGTTCTCACAGGATTAGACAAACCCCTAGCCAGGTGCCAAGTGAAAACAGGTTCTCTGCCTGTCCAAAGCATTTCAAAATCAGGTTGCATACTAAGGGAAGGAGGCTTTCTTCCAGAACTAGTAAATCCAAAGCAAGAGAGAAGCAGCATAAAAATGAGGTTACATAAAAGAAGTCTCCTCAGTGGAGGAGCTTTTACAAGAGAGCTACACCAAAGGCATGAATTGCTTTTAGCTTAAATATTTTTTCCCCATTTTAATAGCCTGGGGTACAAAACTAATGGGTTTTTGGAATAT
This sequence comes from Gambelia wislizenii, assembly GCA_030847615.1. NCBI lineage: Eukaryota > Metazoa > Chordata > Lepidosauria > Squamata > Crotaphytidae > Gambelia > Gambelia wislizenii. The sequence goes on along the minus strand of JAUMIR010000001.1, from coordinate 281,092,562 downwards.
TTGAAAGATAAATGCAGCTCAGTCCTTGCTATTGATTTCAGTAAGAATTGACCCCCCCCCCAATATGCTAGGTACTGTACATGGATGTAAGACACACAGAGCTCAGTCAAGATTTCTCCCAAATACTGTAAGCAAGAACGTGGATATCTCACAATACTTCAAGTAGAATAAATGCCTTTCCCAAAGGTGTAGGTATTGAGGGGGGAGGCACAAAAATGAGAGCATTGCCCCTGCAAATAAAAATCCTGCCCCCAGAAATGAAATTTCCCTTCAGTCTCCAAATTTCTAGCTTTGAAGACAGTGAGACATTGAAAATTGTCCACATCTAGAACTCTTTGATTTGCTGTGTTTGCATTCCCTTGGTCATTATGCTTGCTCCTTTTCTTGGGGTGCTTACACTGTATTTCTAAATGTTCAACTGAAGTTTTAAGTTACTACGATACTAGAAATTTGACAACAGAAGGAAATTTTTACTGGGGGTGGGTAGAAATGTAATTTTGGGAGAGGCAACACCCTAATTTTATTCCCCATGCTGTAGTCATACTCCTTCTTTCAACAGAGCTGGTTGAGAGGTGTTCCCCTATGAGGCAGCATTCAGTGAGCTCCAGGCAAAGGTTTACTTTCTCTGAGAGATGGAGCTATTTCCAAGTCAAGGACTGGTACTGTCCATAGTCAACCCTATCATTAGGGTTGTTGTTGGGACTGCAAGTGAGGTGACTGTTTCAAGCAGCAGATTCGGTGTGTCATTAACAAGAAGTAAATTGTCGATATAGTGTAGTGGTTTAAGTGTTGGACTAGGTCACTGAGAAACCAGGGTTGGAATCCCTGCTTGGCCATGGAAACCCACTGGGTGACCTTGGGCAAGTCACACTCTCTCAGCCTCAGAGGAAGGTAAGGACAAAATCTCTCTGAATAAATTATGCCAAGAAAACTCTGTGATAGGTTTACCTTAGGGCCACCATAAGTAAAAAATATTTTGAAGGCACACAGCAACAACAAAAAATTGTCATGGAGATGGAAAAACTGGTAGTGGGATTTTTTTACCACACATGCCAAATAATATAGGCGGCTTTGGGTCATAGTGTTGGGAGCAAGGATGCCATTTGCTTCTCTGCCTCAGGCAGCACAATATCTTCTGTGGGGACTGGTACAGTCCAACTTGGTCATTAGTCTGCAGGTGTTACTGAAATAATGTATCCAAAATGACTGGACAGTAGATTGGAAAGTGATATTGCCAATAGATTGCCAGGTCTGGCCCATCTCTATGGACCAGTTGCGGGTTGTGTTGACAGGGATCCATACTCGTGTCCCTGAGTGGCCATTTCAGAGGCAATATGGGAGCCAGAGTTCATATGAGTCACCAAATAAGCACCCAGAGGGAGCCAACAACAGGGGTGTCATGGGTGGAGGACAATTTGTTATCCCTAGGAATGAAATATGCTCAGAAATAGCACATGCTCCCAAGGGGTGAGGGTCATGTGTTTAACAGAGACTGTGCTAGAGATTATGTATGTCTATCCGATATGTAAACCAGGTATTTGTGTGTACACATTTTATCCTACTTGGCTAATGCCCATGATCTTAATGCTCCTGGTGGGTACTGGGTGAGTCACGCACAGACATGGGTCCATGCACAAATGCATGGCTTGCTCGTCTGTTTAGTCATGGTGTTTAGATTAGGGTGTTCCCAAGAAAACTTCTATGTTCAGAGGGACTTCTGTTTACCAGCAAGTAGTGACCATTGGCAGAGGTTGGCTTCTTCCTTCCATCATGCCCTGCTTGTGAACTATCCAGGAACGGTTAGCAGGGCACTCCTGGAGACACAGTGTTGGATTAGATGGATTTTAAGTTTGATGCAGGAAGGCATTGCTTACATTCTGATTAATCCATGCAAACAATTAGTATAGTTTGAAAAGGATGTAGGCTGAGGTGGGTGGGGTTGACATACCCAGAATCCACAAATAAATTGAATACTTTCCCAGTACAGTCATAATTTTCTTCCTCAGTGGGCCAAGTCATATAGAAAGACCACTAGGAAAAAAAAAGAGAGAGGGCCCCTGTACTCAATAGTTGTGAGTAAGAGCAAGTATCAGTAGGTTTAGCTAGGCACAAAACATTCCTGCTAAAATTTCCTCTTCTGTATAATTATTAAAGGTAATAAGGGCATGTCCCTCTTTTTCACATGGCCAACTTAATGTAAAATACTGCCAGGTATTTTTATGTCCTCCCTATTCACCTCCTCTCTGAGTTGTACTACTGGCCTTAACTGCAGTTAAGTGTTATATTTAGGCTGGTCGGAGTCGAAGGAACACAGGGCTCCTACATCTTTAATAGTGATATTCCCTCTTCTGCACAACTATGAAAGGTGCAGAAGCCCAGTTCTGTTTTGTCCTAGTTGCATTGGCAACGGTGTTAACAACTTCTAGTTTATCATATAGTTTACGATCAGCTGAATAAGGCCTCCGATGGGAATTCATACTTGAGAAGGGAGTGGAAGTCTGCCTGTTCCCACTTTGCTTAACCACACATGTATGCATTAGTTCAGTGAAAAGTTTGCTTTAGCCTGTGATCTCTCAGGCTTTGGAGAAATCAAAGTTTTGAGTTTTCTGGATTCTATCTACATCCTCTCATCCAAATAAGCCCTTCATTCACCTGCATTGATCAGGTATTGTTCAAACATGTTTGCTTGAAATCTGACTCAAGACGGAGCAACAAAACTAATTTTTTAAATATTTCCTAAACATTTCCCTAAAGATAAAGCAAGCAAGCTCACTGCACATGGTGTGGGTGGGTTGAAGTTCAAAAGGAAATACATATTTGTTCAGGGAACACCCAAACCTGGCAGCAGAGATGCTCTGAGCACCCTTATCAGTGATGTGATAATTTTCAGCTTAATTCTTTTATTGCCATTTTTAAAATGTTATAAAAGAAATCTTTAAGCATTCTTTTATACTTTTGTAAATGAAAAATGTATGCAATGTAATGTAGTGACAACCACTGTCAACTTCTCCATTCTATTTTCAGGCCAATCTGATAAACATTAACTGAGAATTAAAACCCACTCAGTCCAAAGGAGCTTGATTGCAAAGCAGAGAAGTGAAGTTTTAGAGAGTGGGATTTGTGGAAAAGAGATGGGGGGGGGCTTTACCTGTTTTGGGAAACAAAGAGGTAGCAACAATGGGGAATTTATGGCCAGCCAGTTTCAATCCCTTTCATAAGGCTGAGTGGGGCAATTGCTTCAGGATTTTATGGAGCACAAGATGTCTCAAGTTCATCACTTCCCCTCCTCTCTCAGTAGGGTTGTTGCTGTTAGGGGCATCTTCTGCTTTGGGCTGGTTCATTCTTGAAGAAAATAAGGACCTGATGCTGGTGGCAGTAGCTGAGGTGGTAGCAATAGCTGAGGAGGAGGAGGAGGAGGTGACAGTGGCTCCTCTATTTGGCATTTTCTATTGCTTGGATTCCTGGCTTTTTGGACCCAAGACACTGTGTGTGGGGTGCCCTGGAAAGTCATTTGTGCCTCTGGGAGGTCTGTGTGATGTACACCACCCACCACCATCCTCCTGCACCATCCACTGCTAGCCTTATGTGTGGGTGCTGCCACTGCAACCACTTTTGCCCATGGGAGCAAGAGCCAGTCTCAGCTTCTTCTCCTCCTCCCTCCCTCTCTCATTATTCTTTGGGGAGGAAGGAAACTGTGGTAGGCTGGCTGTGCCTCTGCCCACTGTGTATACAACTGAGCCATGGTGGGGAATGCTTCAGCTGCCCCCTGCTAGACTGCATAACCAGGGGTGAGGGTTGATGGGAACTGAAGTTTGGCATCAGTTCGAGGGCAACATGTTCCCAATCCTTGCAAGAGAGGTTTGTGGTAGGAAGCTTCAAGGCAGACTAAAGGAAGGGCTGCTTCAGACAATATGTAGTGATTGTTACTAATTTCATTGATATGAGATGTGGTGGTAGTGTCTAGTTTTAGTTTACTTTTGAAAAGGATAAACCTTCATGAATTTGGCGCCCTCCAGATCAGGGGAGGGAATCATGCAGCCTGCCCACTGTATGCAGCCCATAATGGTGTGTGTGTGTGTCTCATGTGGTCTTTTAGGATCCTATAGTTTACCCCAATCCAATTTTTTTTGGAGATTTTTGTTTGCTTGCAATGCTTTTTTTCCCCTGCCCAAAAATGGACTTCACTTAAAGATGCCCATTCCCACTGTTAAATACTGGGGGCAGCGGGGGCATGCTCAAACAAACAAACAAACAGTTTTAGTGACCAGAAATTACTTCCATTTGCCTAAATCATCACTTCCAGCAAGTGCTGTGCTGGATAAGGAACTGGACAAGTGAACAGTGGTCCTTCAACTTCTGGAGGACATGCCCCAGATATATTTTGGACTGCAACCCCCATCACCCCCAGCCAGGCATCCATGGCTAGGGATGAGAGTGGTAGTCTAGCACCTCTAGAAGTTTCCATATTGGGGAAGGCTGGATTGGATTATTAAGACAGTTGGTAGGATTTACAGTGGCTACTAGGCAGAAGAACAAAATGGTACCTTCATCTTTAGAAGCAGTCTGTGTGAGGACAGATGTCTAGTGATGTGGTTTTCCCAGGCATTTGTGTGTGGCCATGTCTGAGTTACGCAGCTTGATTAGATGATTTGACCTGATTTTGTCTGTATTTGTCCTACCCTGGCTTATAAAGCAATGGCAGCAAGTCCTGCTTTGATTGCTGCCTTGGACTATTTGTGGCCATTGGAATGTGTGGAATGGCCCCATTCTGAACTGGCCAGTTAGACCACCTTACCCCACTGCCTAGTCTGACTGGCAGCAGCTCAGAACAGGGACCTTCCCCCAGACTGGCTATTTTAACTAATTTGGAAGGTTTTCTGTGGGAAGTTGTTCCACCAAGGAATAGCTCTTTTCCCGATTAAGCAATGCAGGTCTTGAAAGTTGTACAGCAGGATCACATCTAGACAGAGCTCACACCTCCTTTGCTTCAAGTGTGTCAGTATAGTTGTCCCTTTATATTCACTGGAGTTTGGTTCCAGGACCCCCCCTGGATACCAAAATCCATGAATACTCAAGTCCCATTATAGACAATGGCACAGCAAAATGGTGTCCCTTATATAAGATGGCAAAATCAAGGTTTGCTGTTTGGATTATTATTTTTTAAGAATATTTTCAAGCCGTGAATACTTAAATCCGTGGATACCAAATCCGTGGATATGGAGGGACAACTGTACTCAGAACAGCTGCGTAAAAATCAGAAATGCAGTTTTCACTGCTCTGTGTCAGGTTCTTACATTACCTTATGGCCTTGGAGAAAAATTTGATTTACAACAGTTTTTCAGCCTTCCTCTGTGTATGTGTGTGTGTGTGTTGTGTACTGGTAAACAGATGTCTTCCATCTTCAGTACATTTTTTTTGTCCTCCACCCACTATTTCCCCCATCAAATTATAATATTTAGGGATGGTTTTTGTTCACCTTTTAACCTCTCCTCCCTGTTCAGAAGGGGCAGGAGGGCCTGTCAGATTTACCCTTGTTGCTTTTCTTCAAACTCCCCCCCCCCCCAGTTCTCTGGTTAAAAAAACACCAAGGCCTGGAGTGAATCTCATTACTGTACTTTCACTTTCCATCCTGTTTTGGTTTCCAGTAAAAATGGTATTTCTTAGTTTAAGGGATGCTAGGAAGAGTTCGCTCCCAGTGAAGTTGGTCGAGGGATTCTGGGAGTCATATTATCATTAGCCATATCGCATTACATTTTATAGCACTATTATTCCACTTTAACTGCTCTGGCTACCTCTTATGGAATCCTGGGATTGCAGTTTAGGGAGGGGCCTTTAGCATTCTTAGTCAGAGAGCTCTTAGGCTTCATTAAACTACCGTACAAACTCCAGAATTCCACGGGAGGCAGCCATAGCATTTAAAGTGGAATAATAATGCTATAACAGTGTAGTGTGATAAAGTACAAATTCCAGAACTAACTTTCCCAGGTTCGTCATTACCCTACCACTGTTGCTGCTCTTTTGGGGAAGTTTTCACCTGTTCCCCCTTACAAAGAGCATATTATATACCCTCTAACATTTCACAGATGAAAACCAGGGCATGTGTGGCCAAGCAACATCAGAGTGGTCAAGACAGCAAACATCACTAATGAGGAAGAACACACAAGCTAGGAGAGATTGCAGCAGTTTGCTTTTGCCTGTGCCTGCTAGGAAGGGGCAAGATTCCTCCCCATCCTGTGTTCTCCTGTTGAGTTAACTAAGTGCAAACTACTTTGATGTTTTGAACTCAGCTTGCAGCAACTGAAATAAGCTGAGGACAAAAGGGGAAGGTGGGAGAGGAGACAGAAACTGGGACTTTTTAAAAGTAGGTGAAAAATGGGAGGACAGAGGGTTAAATCAGGACTGTTCCTGACAAACTGGGACAGTTGGAAGGTATGGCGTGAAGTAGAAGCCAGCCAGCCAGCCAGACTTGATAAAACTAACAAATGTTTCCTTAGTTCTTGTTTATTCAGAGAACCTAAAGGACAGATTGATGTAGGATATGCCACTGAAGCTATGTTTGCATCAAAGGTCTCATCTATGCATGCAAAAAATAAAAATGAAAGTTTTATGATAAACTTCTGAGATAGTACAGAAAAGCTTTACCACTGTGGACAGCAGGTAGGTAATGCCATTTCTGAACGTTCCTTGGTGTTTTTTTAAAAAAGTATCTGCAGACAGAAGATTATTAACACATCGCGGGGGGGGGGGGAGGGCCCTTTGCCCTGTTATATGTGTGGGTTTTTAAAAAAAATTGGCATGAGTTTTATATGGAAGAAAGCATTGAAAATAGAAGTTTCTAACTACAGACTGGTGGCGTGGTCTATGCTGCCAGTGAGGAATTGGGCCACCTTGGTTTAGTGCATGGGCAGGCTATTGGCCAGTATAGACAGGGAGTGAAGACAAGTAGGTGGGGGAGGGATGGCATAGAAATGCATACAGAGTAGCTAAATTCATAACCAGTGAACTGTGGTAATGATAACTTGCCCAGAAGCGGAAGTGGTTTCCTGAGTCATAAATACATGCAAGTGATGAATATATGAACCACATAGCAATTGTGTGAATTGTCATGTGTAATGTAATGAATGTACAGGAAGGTGAGGGTTCCACAGGTAAAAGTAGCAACAGATCCACACCTTTCATACATTGCTCACATGAAGACGTAGGATGACCATGTTGCCCTTCCACCTTGTTTCAGATGCTCTGGATATCTCTATCTCAAAGTCAGGGAACAGTCTCTTTCTAGATCTCTCACCTATTTATACAGAGATCTGAATGGAGAGAGGTTCTTATACTCCCTGCCCCCTTCCTCTCCTGACTGTCTTCCCATGTACACACAGCTGTGAGTGCAGTGCAAAACTGGCATTTGCATTTACAGAGATATCTATGCATGTGTTTGCTGAGGTGCCACATGAAGGGGAGAATCTTGATCACCCTATATACTTTGGTGATATGGACCAGAAATATATCTATGCTTATCTCTTATCTATATTTATTTCTCCATCTTATCTGTATTGATATACAGGCGTACCCAAGTTGACAAAGCAGCTCCTTTTTATGCAGTTTTTTTATTGTTGTCCTCTGTCTAGTTTGAAGTTAGATCACAGCAGTGTGCCTGCAGTAGAACAATGTAATAAAACTTGAGCTGCAAAAGAATGGGGTTCTGCCCTAGTTGTGCAACTGTGTGTGTCTGCCTACAACAGGCAAGATAAACAGCAGTTACCTTCAGAATCCCTTATTGAGTATGCATGAACCCCAAAACACAGGGAAAAGGGGAAAGCAGATAAGCCTCGGTTACCAACTCCCAGCATGTTAAAAACAAACAAACAAACAATCTGTAAGTTTGACCACCAAAATGGGATTCATAAAAAAGTCAAGGCTAGTGAAAGAAAAACAAAAATCTCTGGATGCCTTTTGGTAGAAGCTTTGAAGAGGTCACTAGAAGGTTCAAAATGTTTTTGTTTATTTGTGCAAGGCTTACCTGACCTGGTTGTTTCATTTCACACGGGCATATTGTTAGTTTTAGATAAAAGCTTTTGTGAAACATGCTGAACTACTCTTCTTTTTTGTGTAGGAACCTGTCCCTATTCTTTCCATGTTATTTCTTCCTCTGGTACCAAATTCTAGGAAGTAATGCTAAGGACACATCTACTTTGTTAACTGCAGTATACCTGTATAGATAAATGATTAGGTAGATTACATATCTGTTTATATCCTATATGTAATTGTATTTATCTGTCTGTCTTTTTATCAACATATACACCTGTATATGAATTTGTAGTTTTCAAATTACAGTTATCCCTCCGTATCCATAGATTTGGTATCCACGGATTTACGTATTCATGGCTTGAAAATTTTCTTTAAAAACTAATAATCCAAAAAGAAAACCTTGATTTTGCCATCTTATATAAGGAACACCATTTTGCTATGCCACTGTATATAATGGGACTTGAGTATTCACAGATTTTGGTATCCACGGGGAGTCCTGGAACCAAACCCCTGTAAATATGAAGGGACAACTGTATAGTGATACGGACTCAAAATATACCTTTTTATTTTTATCTGTATCTATCTATGTCTCCGCACATATATAAATATGTGAATTTATAGTTTTCATATTATGAGACTTCTTTTAACTTTTCAAATAATAAAATCTATGCCTGCCCCATATATGAGTTCTCACAACATGTTTATCTTATTTAATAGTTTTATCATGCAATAGCCTTTCCTAACATGCCACTCTTAAGCTAGATTGGACTACAACTCCCATTGTCCCCATCTAGCATGGCCAATAGCTTAGTGGGCTTGGACAAGAAAGCAAAATAATTTAGAGAGTGGCATGATCTCACAATTTAATAGAAGCTGAGAGTCCCTTAATCATGTGAAGAGATCAGAAAAGCCACCCATTAAAGGCAGTAAAATACTCTTTAATTTTGTTGCCTTTCATGTGTGGCTGTTCTTATCTTGAGACATGAGAGAGAAGCCAAGGTTTTGCACCACAGATCTCACAGAAATGAACTGATGATAGAGTTAATAAGTCATCTGTGGAAATTTACCAAATATCTAAGTATAGTAGAATGAAATGATACTGAGGGCCTGGTACAGAGTGAATGCTCGTCAGCATTCAGGTATCAAGAGTGAACTGTAATATTGGTTCCTTCTCACAAAACCCCTCCCCTTTTTTGTAAATTTACTGCACTGCCCTTAACCATAGAATCATAGAATCATAGAATTGTAGAGTTGGAAGAGACCACAAGGGCCATCCATGATGTGAATTGTTGTGCAATGCTGATAATGCTAAAGAAGATGTGGTTATACATGTGCACCACTTGGGTGTAAGATCTTGGTGGTTTGTGCTGATCATGGTTAACACCAGTATACACATAATACCAAACTGTGGTCAAGGGTGGCAGGGTTTTTCTTATTTGACGGAAAGGTCAAAGACGTAAAGCAGAACGGCATGGTCCATTACCTAATTTTAATCTATTGACCATGGTTAAAAGTGGCTTGAATCAAATATTCAACAGCCTTAAAAGACTGGAACAAAAACTTCCATAGCTCTAATTGAGAGGACTGGATATTTAATTCTAATAAACCCCTTGTTTTTCCATAGACTGTTTATCAACCTTTTAAATACATGTATTAGTCACAAACAGATTTTTCATCAAATGTAGATGAACACTGCTAACATGTTAATTCTCTGGATTGTTGTTATTGTTGTTGTTGAGTGCCTTCAAGTCATTTGTGACTTATGGCAACCTTAAGTTGAACCAATTGTGGGGTTTTCTTGGCAGGATTTGTTCAGAGGAGTTTGCCTTTGCCTTCCTTAGAGGCTGAGACAGCAGGACTTGCCCAAGATCACGCAGCGGATTTCCATGGCTGAGTGGGGATTCAAACCCTGGTCTCCAGATTCACAGTCCAGCACTCAGTCCACTGCACCACACTGGATGGTTCTTAATAAAACCTTTATTTCTAACTGTGGCCTAATCTACACAGGCTTCATGCCGGCATATTCTGGCCCCGGATCAGGTCCGTTGCTCCCCCATTATCTTAACAAAATGGGATGGGGTCCATACTGCCACACCAGTCTGTCTCTGCAGCTACCGCCACTTCTGTCTGTGTCACACTCTCCGAAGCCAGGAACCAGGCCCACAGCACGTGATCAAGGCACGCAGCATGTGACCAGCCTTGGTCACATACTGCGTGACTGCTTTCTGGCTGCAGAGAGTGCGACAGGGATGGAAGTGGCGGCTGCAGAGACAGGTCAGTGTGCTGGTTTGGCCTCCTGTGGCCCCACGAGGCTTGATCCGTTTTTCCCGAGATGAAGCAGTTTTTCCTGGGTATTTTGCTGAAACAGTTTAACAGGCTTCACCCCATCTTTCCCCCATCTTTGCCCTGGGGGTTATAAGGATTGCCTGGGGGCAAAACAGGGCAAATGCCCTCTATTGTATGGACTGTAGGGCTCTAAGACAGGGTAAATAGCCCATCTAAGGCATGTCCTTAGTCTCAAGAAACATTGATAGAGGCTTAGCAGCGTTATTACTTGGCAATATTTTTCCCAACAAGATGTTGCTGAACACTTTTTTCTGTGTTGCCTACATTTGATTTGTGAGTTTGCCTAAAGCCTCACAAATAGAGCTGACAGATTAATTTATAGACAAATGCAGCATTGTTAATAGCTGTTTGTGTGTGTGGGGGAAAGCCTTGCTATTTAGTGCCTGCTGCTTTAACTGGTTATCAAGATGTCCTGTTGTGTAAGGCAAATGTGTCCCAATATTTATGCTACTTTTTAGGAAAGAAAAGGGCTTAAAGAAAACAAAAGAAACTGCTTTACAAAAACAGTGGAGATCAATTAGTAAAATTTAGAGCAAACATATAATGGTCTGTCTTGATCCAGCATTTTTTTTAAGTTGCTAGTCCTATATCAGGCATGAATGACTGTGGCCCTCCAGATGCTTTGGGCTAATTTCTGTAATCCTCATTCGGTTCTGCTAGCCAGGTGAAGCCCATTTGTCCACCCCCGTAAGGGCTCCTCCTGATTGCTGCATTTCTGTGCCCACGGCATGTTTCTGTCAGGCTCCAACATACAAGGAAGGAAAAAAAAGGGTTTTCTTGATCACATAGATATCCTAGGCATACCAGGAGCTTAGAAACAAAACCCCAAGGAATTTGTTGGAAATTAACATCACAAAAAATATTTTTATAACTTAAGTGCCTTATTATATTGCTTGTTGTTTTTCTGTTATTTTATAATTCATTTAAAAAATAACCCAACAGGTAAGAAGATGGCCAAACATTTAGGAGGAAAATCCCATCAAAAGTGTCTGGCTATGTCTTTGTAGCCAGAGGCAAAATGATTATAACCGTTCTGAGACCTTAGGAGGACTCTTATCCTACCCGCTCTCCACAAAGCACAAAATGGCTATGTGAGGTGGTGGTGTGGAGGCTTCAGAAGCTGTATGGTAACTCCAGCATGGATGATGGTGGTATATGCCTCGGCCTGTCATAGAACTATATGCAGAACTACTACACTATGCTGAGACATACAGGATTATAGCCACAGACAGTTACTGGCCATTACCTTTGTGTGTGTGAAAAAGGACCATTGTTATGTTTGTGTTGCCTCCTAAAAGTAATGTGTAACAGGCAACATATGAGAAGTTAGTTGTGACACATTAGTTCCAAACTCTGGTTCATGCAATGCTGTTCCCTTTCAGATTGTGCTACTCTTAATGCTTTACAGTGCTGTGTTTACAGAATAAGGTACCTACTCCTTATTCATGAGTGAATTTCATGCATTTTAAGACCCTCTGAACAAATCTTGCCAAGAAAACCCCGTGATAGCCTTAGGGTCGTCATATATTAGAAATGACTTGAAAGCACATAACAACAACCAATAAGATCGTAACATTGGGAACAGGAACAGGAGGTACAGCCACACGGTCCCCCATCCACAGAGAGAAGTGAGCCACATTATGTGACATTTTCTCAAGAAGGAAAAGTACCAGAGTTCCTTAGTGCTGGGCAGTATTTCCTTTGTGGAGGAGCAACTGACAGGATATTCCCACACACTGGCAACAAGAAGGAGATGCAAGCACCATAATAATAGCAGACACTGAGATTTAAGGGATAGTGAAACCCATGTTGTTGATAGGATTTACAGACCCCAGAACATAAGTGAATCAATGAGTTGGGCCTGTGTTCTCTAGCATGTACAAGAGAAATGAGACTAGATTCTAGGGATGAGGAGCAAGGTCCAAAAGGAACCTGGCATGTATAATGAATAGACATATGTGCTGTATGAAGACATCTTGCTACTAGTATAAATCCAGCAGCAAAAAATAAGAGGAGCTTGAACAAAGGAAACTAAAGGACACCACCAATCCTCCTCCTCCCCAGCCCCATTTTGTCAAGGCCTTTGTGACCAAACAGATAGGGGGGCTAGGTCTGTTGGGTACTGGAGAGGGGATATCCTCATCAGGCAAGGAGAAGCTCAGGTATGAAAGAGGTGCTGAACATCAGTTTCTGGTATTTCTCCAAAATGTAACCCTAAATTGTGTAAATTGCCTAGAGAATCTTGATGCCAGTCCTCCATTCTTCAAGTGTGCTCTGTTTTTCATCTCTCAACAGGTTACTGGTTGGGGCACCTCGACAAAAAGCTTTCCCGACACAGCTAGCTAACAGAACTGGAGGATTGTACAGCTGTGATATTGTAACTCCAGATGTGCCATGCACACGTATCAAATTTGATGAGGATGGTGAGTGCAGCAATATCTCTATGTTGTTCTGTTCCAGGCGGAGTTCAACTGGAGCAACCTCATTTCTTGAAGTTTAATTTATGTGTTGGGACCTCTTGGCAATTATTTTTCAGTTGTAAACTTTGCTATGGAGCCATTTAATTATGCTATTAAAAGCATAATTTTAATAGCAGCTTGCTTACAGTCCCAAAGTTCTCCTACAAAAGCAGGCCTCATGTATTTCCACAGGAAGTGGACCAGAGAACTTCCTGTAGACTGTGTCCTTTCGGAATCTGTGTTCAGATAGTCTAGTCGTTTAATCAGGAGTCACAAGTCCCATTACACACAATATACACTTACACTCACTCCTACTTATTGCTAAAAAGTACACAGTTCCCTCAAAATAGTGCCTCTTAATAGCAGTCTCACTTTTCTTGAGTGCATCTACAAGTAGAGTTAAAACAATCCTAGATTAGTGATGCAAGGACTGACATATTTTGTTAAATATACCCAAGTACCAGGAATGCTCTATGTTTGCCTATAAATGATGGGGAAATTTGAAGAACAGTCTGTTGCAAAGAACTATGAAAGGATCCTTGGTGATACAACTTAACCATCAGTGGGGAAAGACCTACAGGGAATTTTTCAACATGGCCACTACAGAGCTTGTACCAATTGTGTCCAAGTCAGAGGACACCACCCACATGCAAAAGGCACCAACAGACTGAGAGGGAATGCTGTGATGACAGAAGTACCAAATATCTTTAGACACTACCCTCACAATATCTCCATAAGGACTGAGCATGTTCAGCCAACAGAGGATGGACTGGAGACTGTTGGGGGTGAGGCGTGGGATGCAGAAAACTGTAGGCTGTAGTACAGTAGAGGAATGGAATGGTGGTAATCTGGAACAGGGAACACTCATACACTGCAACATTTTCAGGCCCTACTTGTACTGAATACTGTATAACGATTGATATTTCCAGAGTTAAGACTTTGTGCCATGTGTAGACAAACAGTGCCATCTAAAGCTTGTTTCAGGTATTAAATGACTTTTGGTTAGTGGGTTTTCCATTGGAATAAGTTATTTGTGAGGAATGTTATACAAAGCATCACTTTGTGGGGAAAAGAGGAGTGTATGAACCTACTTTGTGATTTTTATTTTTATTTTTTGGCAGCTGATCTGAGCAAAGAAAGCAAAGAAGACCAATGGATGGGCGTAACTGTCCAAAGTCAAGGGCCTGGGGGAAAAGTAGTGGTAAGTTTTACAGAAGGCACCAGTCTGCAAATATCTTGTTAGACTTCATAGAGTCTAATGGTGGCCAAGATCTCATAGTTTACTTCCATGTCTAATGATTTAATTGTGAATCCAATGCCACCTGAACATTCTTCCCCCCCCTCCTGACATATCCCTCTGTGGTGCCAAATACCTTGTTCAGGGGGCTCCCCAGTGCCCTGGAGAAGGTTTATAGGGTGCATGGAGGAGGGGCTGCAGGAGGAAGCCATAGGAACTAGCACAAGTACATCATTGAGTCGCATTGGCTAATATTTCCCCTACCCTTTTCTTGATGCTTCTATTGATGAACAGTACAAAAGATGAACACTTGATACTTTAGGACTTGATGTCTCATATCCTGCTATTTGTGTGATGTTTACAATGTGAGTGCCATTGCTTATGTAACCAAAATGGCACCTCTCATGCACAAGAGTTAGTGGGCTCTGGATAACCCCTAGGTCTGCTGACATACATGTTAATACTTACTGTAATTGAGAGCCAGCGTGGTGTAGTGGTAAGAATATTGGACCAAGACTCAGGGAGATCAGAGTTTGAATCCCTGCTCAGCTATGGAAATCCACTGGATGACCTTGGGCAAGTCACACTATCTCAGCTTCAGAAGAAAGCATTGGTAAACCCCATCTGAACAAACCATGCCAAGAAAACACCATAATAGGCTTGCTTTAGGGTTGCCTTCAGTTGGAAACAACTTGAAGCCACACAAAAACAGCAACAGCCTTATTTTAATTATTTATAAGCACTTCTAAACCTCTTTGATCTGAAAATTTCAATGTGGTGTTGCCAAAATAACATTATATATAATACACACAATACACAGTACAGAAGTTAACATGCAGTATTTACATGGTCCACAAAATAGATGGTAAGTTGGCTTTTTCAGGGAAGATCTTGTATAAATAAGTTTGTTTTTAATGTGTGTCTAAAACTAAACATTGTTGGAGCATGTTGAATTTCTGAAGGAAGGTAGGTGTCCCAATGCTAAACGCCCTGTTTTGAATGACTGCAGAGGAGTCGCTTCACATACTTTTGGTGCATGTGGAATCACCAAGTGGCCTCTCCAGATGGCCAAATGAGTCTATGGGAAAGAGGTGGTTGCTCAGGTATTGTTGTTGTTGTTGTGTTCCTTCCTCTTGTTTCCAGCACCCTAAGGCAAACTTATCATGAGTTTTTCTTAGCAACATTTATTCAGGTGGGAGGGGGGAGTTGCCACTGCTTTTCTCTGAGAGTGTGACTTGCCCAAGGTCACCCAGTGGGTTTCCATGGCTGAATGGGAATTTGAATTCTGGATTCCTGGTGTCCTAGTCTAGCATGCAAACCACTACACCACCCTGGCTCTCAGTCTCTCAAGTTACTGGGTCCCAAATTTCTCAGGGCTTTTATAAACCAACAACAAAACCTTAAACCTGACCTAATTTGTCATATCTGACTTTTGGATTCCTGATAGTGTATTGCAGATATTTTCTAAGATGCAGGCAAAACTTGTGAGGAAGCAGACTCACACCCAGTTTTATGTCTTTTGGATATTTATTTTCATTCACTGCACTACAAGCAGTGAATGAAACATTAGGCCTCATAGTGTGGTGGAGTCTCCTTCTTTGGAGGTTTTTAAACAGAGGCTAGGTGGGCATCTGTTGGGTGTGCTTTGAGTGTGCTTTCCTGCATGGCAGGGGGTTGGACTAGATAGCTCTTGTGGTCTCTTCCAACTCTATGATTCTAAACAAAGGCATTCTGGCTATAGAACAGAAAGTACGGGTAGAGGAATATGTAATCATTAGCTTGAAAACCTTCTGTGATGTTCATTTATTTATGAAATCTAGAAACTATTCCATAGCAAAGCTTTTGAGCCACTGTACTATAGTTTAAAACAACCAAATACAAAAGCAGCTGCAATAAAACAAATGCATCATTAAGACTGTGCACTTATCAGTCTGGATATGCTTATCTGAAAGAAAGGTCTTCAGGCAGCAACCAAAAACATTTAGAGTTTCTATCATTGCAACCATATCTGTATCTACTCAGAAGTAAGCCTTGCTGAGTTTCAATGTGATTTATTCCCAGGTTTGTGAGAACAGAACTGCATAGGAAGAGTTTTTCAACAGAAGCCTTTTAGCACATTTTCAGGCTGCACTTCTTTGCATACTTTCCTGGAGTGAGCCCTATTGAAAATTTTGAAGTAAATCCAGATAGGATTGTGCTTGTTAGCTTGTTCTTGCCCAACTTATAGACTTGGTTCTCAGTTCCCCATTTCTAACCCTGAGCCATGGGTCTGCCCTCTTCCAGCTTGCTTTTTTCATAACATCCAAACCTTTAACCTACCATATTTTTCTTCCTGAATAGCTGAAGACCATGTGTCAAGGTGGTACCAGGAAAGTGACAGTCTGGTGCAATAGGGGAAGTAGTGTCCCCTGCAAAAGACTGCCTGTACACTGACTGGTGGTGGTGGTGTGGGATGATTGATAACGTATGAAACTCGCAAGTGAAATTCTGTTGCCTTGCTCCAGGTGCCACTGCCAAATGAGAAGTGGCATGCAGCTGTTTGGAGTAGGGTCTTTTCAGCAGTGGCAACTGAACGCCCTCCCTAAGCAAGTATTCGAGGCCCAAATACTGCACTTTTTGATGTTTGGTGAAAACATGGTAGCTCCAGAAGTCTTTTAAAATCATGAGTTCTCCTAATTATTGCTGTTTTGGTATGATTACCTCCATGTTTGCTGTTGTTTTGCTGATGATATTTGATTTTTTAAAAGACAGTATTATAATGGATTTGTTTGTATGTATTGCATTATTTCACAAGCCACTTCAAGCCAGCTTGTGGGGAAAAAAGATTTAAGCAACCAAAACAAATAAATAAAATACTATAAGCCTTGTAGTCCTGTCTTTTGTTCCCCCAACTCACCCAAGTAAGCCCTGTTGAATTTGTTATGGACTGTGTTTTACAGGTACAGCTGGGCTGATCACATGAGTCAGTTTTGCTTAATACAGAGCAAATGTGTATATTTCAACACATGGATCAATATAGTTAAAAGCTGGAATGGCTATTTCCCCCACACTTTGGAAGTGATACCTTTGGGACATGTATACTTATCTCTGGTTTCTTGATATCTTCCAGACCTGTGCACATCGCTATGAGAAAAGGCAATATGTAAACACTGTTCAGGAAACACGAGATATCATTGGAAGGTGCTATGTGCTGAGTCAGGATTTCAGTATCAGCGATGAGATGGATGGTGGGGATTGGAGTTTTTGTGATGGCCGCTTGAGAGGACATGAGAAGTTTGGTTCATGCCAGCAAGGTGTTGCTGCCACTTTTACAAGAGATTACCACTATGTTGTATTTGGTGCACCAGGTACCTATAATTGGAAAGGTAAGGTTTCCTGTTGTCTGTTTGCTAGAGTGAGAATTCTCGTTTTCTATAAAATGATCTAAACGTTCCAGAAACTACTATCTGCTTTGCAAATCCTTTTTATTTGTACAAACTCTGCTGCTCTCTGGAAAGTTGTGTTTTGTTTCTTTTTAAAGCATAGGGCACACCTGCTTCTCATGTGCAAGTTGGTGCTTTAGCAAAATATTGAGAATTAAAAATGGCCGTGCTGGTGTATTCCTACAGTCGCCAGACTGTTCATCTTGGGAAAGCAGAGCAGGGGCCATGCTGGCTGGGGATGCTGGCAGTTGTAGTCCCAAAAGTAACTTTTCCGAAAGCCTGAATTCCTGCATATGAAGGTATGCTGCCCATGAACATGTAGGTTGGGGGCACAGGGCTTGAAAGAAGGTTGGTGCAAGGCTTTCAGCATGTAACCTCTGTTGCCTCTGCCAATTTCACGACACCACTGAGTGCTGTTGTCTGACTGTGAAACTGGTGATCCTTACATGAGATACAGAAGGTGGAATCCTGTTGAGGCACTACACCCTCATACAAAGTGTTGTGAAAGCAGTTGCACTTTCTCAGAATTTGTGCAAGAGCAGGCTTTAGCGCTAGGGTTGCCATTGCATATGGTCTCCTGTAACTTCAGTCCTGAGTAGGTCTTGCAGCAGGAGGAGGTACTGAAAAGCTCCATCAAGCAGGAGGACGGTACCTGTCCTTGTTCATCTTCCAAACCCCAGCTTTCAGCCACAGCTGTCCCCTACCAACGTAGCTATTGCCTCCCTGGTAGAGAGCAGAGGAAGTGAGAACAGTGCTCCTGTCACTGGTGCCTCCTTGCCCCTGCCCTCCATTGGTACCTCCTACTTGATGGAGCTTTTCAGTAGCTCCTCCAGTTGCAAGATCTACTCAGGGAGGACAGGTTTCTTTGTCCCAACTGGCAGATCTTTATGATACCTCATTCTGCTCCATGATCTGTTCAGGATTAAAGCTATAGGAGCCCCATCCCTTGTCCAACCAAGTAGCCCTATCTAATGCAGCCAGTCATTCTGGAAGCAAACCAGAAATAGTCAAACCAGGAAGCTATCAGTTTGTTTATGGACTACTGTGGCTAGGTTATCTTTGTGCAGGAAAGGCCGTAGCTGTTGCACCAGTGGAAGTTGGCATCAAGCACTCTGTGCCACAGAATCAATCCACTTGGGCCTCCAGTAATGATGGATCTAGGAGCACTCCCAAGCTACGTACCTGCTCCTTCAGGGGGAATGCAACCCTGTCCAGGACAGGCTGCTTTCCCAATCCCTGGACCAATCCACAGAGCCTCTGTCTTATTAGGATTCGGTTTCAGTTTATTGGCCCTCATCCAGCCCATTACAGCATCCAGACACTGGTCCAGAACCTTCACAGCCCCAGCTGACTCTAATGACAAAGAGGAACAGAGCTGAGTATCATCAGCATACTGATGGCACTCCATTCCAAACCCCCTTATGACCTCCCCCAGCAGCTTTATGTAGATATTGAACAGCATGGGGGATAAGATGGAATCCTGTGGGAGTGGTTGGAGTAGCACAGCTTAATAGTCATGGGGATGAACTGGAATCCTCTGATGCCACTCTCTGGAATCGGCCTCTACATAGGAGTGGAACCACTGCAGAAAAGTACCTCCTATTCCTATTCCACAGAGCCGGTCCATTAAAATACAATGATCAGTGGTATCAAAAACCATTGAGAGATCCAGGAAGATCAAAAGGGTAGCACTCCCTTTGTTCTTTCTCCCGGAGTAGGTCATCCATTAGAGCAACTAAGGCTGTTTCAGTGCTGCATCCTGGCCTGAAACCAGACTGAAATGGATCCAGATAATCTGTTTCCTCCAGTAATGCCTGAAGTTGCCCAGCCACCACACGCTCAAGCACCTTGCCCCAAAAGGGGATTTCCCCCCCTCAATAAGGTGGTGGTTCTCTCATATACCTCTGAGTGCAGGGTAGTCTTCTTCAGGAGAGGGTGCACCACCACCACTTTCAAGGCAGCAGGCATCTCCTTCCTGACATAATGAGGGATTTACCACCTCCTGGACCGACCCAGACAGTCCACCCCTGCTAGATTTTATCAGCCGAGATGGGCAAGGGTCGAGCTTACATGCGGTCGGCCAAACTGCTTCAATATACAGATACTATAAACAAATTATTATAAATAGATATAGAGATACTATAAACAAATTATCAACTAAATAATGCCTGAGACTTTGGGGCAGTTGTTTTTTGTAGTGAGATGAAAATGATTGACTTCACAGAACTAAGCCAAGACTGAAAACCCTGATGGATTTCATTTGGTGGGCACTGCAAATTTAATTTAAAGTGTCAGCAGATTTGTCTCCATCTGTGTATGCTGAGAAGATGTGAAACATCACCCCCTACTTTTCTTGTCTTTTCCAATGATGCTTCTGTTTTTTCTTGCCACACTCTGTTATGCCAACAGCTGTAGAATTCTTTCCTCCTCTGACCTTTCAGCCTCATTGATAACTCCTTGCTGTGTACACCTGTGCTTGACATGTGAACCGTGCCAAGTCATGAGCCTTGGCACCAGATGTACTTGAGTGAACACCTACCCTTCCACACAATGGGCTTTTGTCAAGGAAATTTGACCATCCTGATATGGTCTATCATGCTGAGCAATTGCTTTACTTAAATGCCTGGCTTTTAAAAATGCTCTTTTATGGCCTGTAGAAATCACACTTGTTTTATGAGAGAGTCTTATTAAATCAGAAGCATTTTTATCTTTAAAGTGAGTGGATGTGAGTTGCTGCAGGCGATGAACATTTTTTTGGTAATCTAGGACAAGTGGTGATTTTAAATCAGGTGGGCCAAATGCAGTCTCCCAGATACTGTTGGGTAGCGACTCCCAGTATTCCCTTCCCCTGGCTGTATTGGTAGGGCTAATGGGACTTGCAGTTGAACAATATCTGGTGGGCTACTTTGGCTATCCCATTTTAAATTATGAAATGTTCACATTTTATGGTGGTAATTGGGGAGCAACACCCTTATCACCAGTACTTGGGAGTAACTAGTTATAAATGACATTATTTCCCAGTAATAAAACTATAAGTTACGTGAGGATTGTCATTTAGGATGGATATCACTTCAGTTGTGCTGTGACTTATAGTTAAGAGGATGTGGTTTGACCAAATGGTAGAGGTGGATTATCCTGTAGTTCAAGTGGTGACTGGTGGTCACCAATGTGTTGCCCTTGTGCTCTTTTGTGGGTCTTGAGGCAACAACATGGTGGATGGGAAGGTGGTGTGTTTTGTATTGTAGGAAAGGGATGAAAAGAATATTGGCAATATTCATTCCCAGGTTGAAAAACGGGTTTCCCACCAGTCCAGAACCCTTATCAGGAAGAATGAAAGTTGTACAATTTTCTCCTAGTATTTGCCATCCCAAAGTGTTGTGCAGTAATTATTCTGCGGAGAAAAACATTTTGTGCATTTGTGTAAAACCCCCTTTCTATGCATAAAATAGATTTCCTGTACAGAAAAATGTTTTCTGCACAGAAAATACCTGTTTTTTGCACAGGAAAACGTGTATTTTTGTCTGAAAAATAATTTCTGCACCATACTTTGTTTGAATATACAGTAAGCCCCCAATGCCCACTGGTTCATTATCCACTGATTCAGTTATCCGCGGGACACAAAACAGCACACCTACCATAGACTTCCTAGAAAATGCCTAGCTAGGTATTTTCTAGGTCCTCCAAGGCAACTCTATGGTATTTTAAACTGGCAGTCCCATTATTTTTAATGACATTCGCTGTTATCTATAGTTTTTGGTATCCATAGGGCCCCGCAGAACCAATCCCCTGTGGATACGGGGATCCTACTGTAGTATGTAATATATACTATACTACAGAGGAATATTCGAGAAAACTGCTTTAACTATTTGTCCTCACATCTGATACAATTAATCCTTTATAAGGAGCAGCAACAACCAAGCAGTTCTACAGGTCTTCCTTCAGCTTCCAACCCATGCTGTAGAGATCAAGTTTCCTATAATGAACTGCTTCCCCCAAAGGATCCCAGTTCACCAGGGAACTTGGTCAGGAAGAACATGGCTTAGTCAGGAAGGGGAGGCCACATCCTCCCTTGGCCCCCAGCCCCAGCTGGTCTTTTCCTTTTCCAACACACTTCTACCCCATCCTCACATGCAAGGACAAAATAGTCATGAATGTGCACCCCTACTGTAGGCCAGTGGCTTCTAGCCATTGATTTTTTTAAAAATAAGTAAAGGTAACTTTAGTTACATTTTAGAAGCAGAGATTACTGTCTAAAAATGCCACTGATGCCTCTAGTAGTAGCTAATGGCAACTAAGTCCTTTGAAAAAGTAGCTCAGTCTGTGACCTGAACCTTTTAACTAAAGATGCCAGGGACTGAAGCTGTCTCCCTCTGCATAAAAAATCAAGTGCTCCACTGTAGAACTACCCCCTCCTTCGTCCCTGAGGTTTCAGTGACATGACAATGGATTCCCATGAATGGAGTTACTGTACTATGCAATCAAAATATCGGCCTGATAGAATACAAAGCAAGGTCTCTACCATTGAATCCCATGATGTTTGACTGGTCTGTTCTTAAACAGGACTTTATGATAGCTCTCTTGTGGGTCTGATAGAGTTAGGAGAACACTGAACAGTCGTGTCATATATAGCAAGGGAAAGGTCAGGTTCCTGGAGATGTCCAGACAAGAGATTATGTACTGAATAACAGGGAGCTGAGTGTTTTTTCAGTGACTGTGCACTTTGGAATTTGGTGTGGAACGTGTCTTCCTATGAACCTTAGTTTTTCACTTCAGAGAAGTTTACAATTCTCAAGATTTTAGGGAACAAAAGTGGGGGGAGGGGGGAAGCAATTGCCTTGCAATTCTGCTTGAGTAAGTCCCCATGGTTTCTGTGAAACTGGCTCCTTGTAAGGCCTAAGACAAACACAAGACAAAATATTCTCCACAAGGGAATGAGTTCAGGGTTTGTTTGTTTTTAATCTATGGCTTCTCTTCATTTCTCTAGTGACACAAGTACATGGTCTGAGCCCAGTGCAGATTATTGTCTCACAACATGTTTTGGAAGTTCTTATTTTACATCTCCACCCACCCCCACTACACACACACTGTATAGATGATATATCTGTTTCAGGCTGGAATCCTGTTGGTGTACCGTGCTGGCCTAACAGTCTGTTATACTAATGGTTGCATGTTTTCTGTGTTTGGGCAGGAAGTATGAGGTGACAGTGAGAGCAACAGGAGGAGGCAACTGTTAACTCTGAGCTGTGTGCTTCCAAATCCAGGGGACCTGGGAGTGGGGGGCTTGGGAGTGGGGGGCTGAAGCACACCAAGAGGGTGGCTTAAATGATTGCCTGTCTGTTGGGAAAGATGATTCTTCTGGAGTGGTTCAGCTTGAAACTCCTACCCATCCTGAAGTTAGTCATTTGGATATACAGTACAACCCTCATATCCATGGAACCAGTACCCGCTGTTTCACTTACCCACGTCTGAAACAATATGTTCTCTCTAGGCATTTTCTAGGTCCTCCAGTGGGATTCTGCGGTATATTTCTGCAGGAAGTTGGCCATAGAGTTGCACTGGAGAACCTAGAACAATGGCTAGAGAACTGTTCTCTCTAGGAATCTCTAGGTTTTCCAGCATGACTCTATGGTATGCTTGGGCCAGAAGTCATTAATTTCAATAGGGTTTGCTATTATATGTGGTTTTGCATGGTAAATCCATGACCTTATCCCCCACAGATATAGGGGCTATACTGTAGGTGGCTCAGAGGTGATAGGTGCCTCCTTCCACTACTGCCTCTACCAATGTTGCCATCCTTTCCTCACTGTAACTGTGCTCATGGCCTTTTTCATCTTATCATCATGACAATATCAATAACAGAATTCTGGTCTCATTGTTTATTTGGTACCTACTTTCTTCCCTCCAGCAGGGACACTGCCTTGGATCCAGCAGCTCCCATAATCCCCCAGCCAGCATTCTCCAGGCTCCTGTACCATTCTCAATCTTGTGTTCTTCCCTACAGCTCTAGCATCTTGAGCTCCAACTTTATGGATACCTTTCCCCCAGGATGTCTCTCTTCCTGTACCATCCCTGTCCTCACCAAGACAGTCTAGATTTTGCAAGTTCCAAATAAGCCTAGTAGAATGAATTGTGGAAATGTGTGTCAATTGTATGTTTTATTGTCAACATATATACTTAAGAGGATTTTGTTGTTTATATAACAGATACATTGCCTTGATCATATCTTTAAGAACCTTCCTTGGTATCATTATTTGTCATATCATGAAGTTTCAAATCAGGCCTAGAACTGGGCTTATCACACACAGTATTGCATTATGGTTCCTCCCTCCTCTCTCCAAAAAATTATGCCATTGTGGTTGTTTTTTCTTTTGTAAAACTCACTATTTTGTTTTAAGTTTTCCCCTCCCTTTATCATTCATCCCACTTTTTGTTTTTGCTTTGTCATGTCATTTTTCCAGGAGTGGTTCGTGCAGAGCAAAAGAATCAGTCATTTTATGATTATGGTATCTTTGATGATGGGCCTTATGAAGTTGGTGATGAGAGCCGGCGAGATGAGAGCCTAGTTCCTGTGCCAGCTAACAGTTACTTAGGTAGGATTAAGCTCTTCAGAGATCTCCAGAAAATCACTACCCAAATGTGGAGCTTTAGCATAAAAGTAATTCAGTTATGGACCCTTTGCATTTAAGCCAAGAGTTTGCCGCTTGCATCCTCCGCCTACATTTTTATGGCTGTTTTGAAGTGTCAGACAGTACTCTGGCTGAGGTACCACCTCAGAGCTGCTAATATAATCAGACCTTTAAGAGCACCGACAAGGACTCACAAGTTCTTATGCTGTGATTATTATTCCCTCTCACACACAGTAAGTACTGCATGAAGATTGGTAGGCCTGCATCACATGACCTCAAGCATGTAGCGCTGGGAAGTATGTCATTGTTTGCCTCTGAACAGGACTGTCGTGGCTGGGAATGGCTTTTGTGGCATATTTGCAGTGACAACATCCAAATAGCACTCTGGAATTGTGAGCCAACTCCTGAAGCTTCTTTGAAGTGCTTTAATGGTGCTCTTGAAAGACGTGTGTTGCATGGGAATTGCTGGTGTGCTTTTAGGTGTCCTGCTTTTTTGAGTGTGGATTGACACTAATGACAAATCTGTGTGGCATTTGCAATGAATGATAAAATAGTCTCCTCTTGATGCAAACAAGAGGGTAAGCAACATCATGCAACTTTGGGACCTACTTCAATAAGGGGACAGAGATCCTGAAGAAGCAAGAGTTAGAGTGACAGTTCTATAATAAGCCAGCTTTGTCTTGAGACAGCATGCAGAATGCTTGGCTGAGGACAGTCCTTTGCTACAGAAGACTGATCCAGGGGACAGAAGGAAAGCTTTGGCCGTGTGTACACTGAATGAAGATTTCTGTACTCTGGGAGGGACCTTTTCAAATTTACTGTACAACTTAAGGCCATTTCCACCACTGCACCATCTTCTGGATTAGGGAGATGTTCATATGCTCAGTGTCATGTGCCCCACCTGCCAGATGTGAACATCTATAAATGTTCTGTGTATTGAAGGACAGGCAGGTTATCACTGTCCTTTCATCCCCACCACCCTTTTCTTGTCTGGTGACAGGGTTTTGCCTAACAGTTTTAGGAATTGAGATAAGGGACTAGGGGTCCTTGGCAGGGTAAGAAAACGTGGGACCTTCCAAATGTCGTTGGACCCCTCAGCCCTATCTGCCATAGCTAGTGATGAAGGGATGGGAATCAGAGTCCAAAACATAGAACGCCACACATCCCCAATCCCAAGTCTGATGTCATTCTTTCCCTTCTGCAATTAGTTTATGCAGGTCAGAGCTGTGAAAGCTGGGGAGAAAGCATCAGAAAAGAGTGTCCAGTCTGCTGAAGACAAGATTGAAATAAATAAGGCAATGCCTCTTTACAATGCTTGCTTAATAATGAAGTTTCATTATGAATCTTCTGTATTCATATTCTTGTACTTCTTCTCTGTAGTACTTCTTTCACCCTCCTGCTATTGCTAATTTAATGAGATGTAGTGTCATTGTGACTCACTGTTGCTGGCCTGTATTTAAATGCTTCCGCTGCACCTCACATTGCCCATGAAGGACTATGTTGTTATGCTCTCTGCTTATAACCTGCCCTCCTTTCTTTTCTGCATCTTCTTTCTGTGCTCACATTTACAGGTCTTCTTTTTATGACAAGTGTATCTTATGCTAACCCTGACCAGTTTGTGTACAAAACTCTGCCTCCCAGCATCAGAGTAGACAAACCCACCGATGTGATGACGAATAGCTACCTAGGTTTGTGACCTCTTAAGTGATGGTCCCTGTCACTTTATTCATGGCATTCCAGACTTTCTGACATCATCATATGATTTCCATTTCAAAGTCATGCATGTTGTGGAAGAATTTCAGATAAGATGAGAGACTCTAGGGAAGCTGATGGCTTGTGGTAAAGAAGCATTAGAACTTGGGCTTTCCAGTTGCTCACTTGGCTAGCTAGGGGCCTGTGGCACTTTAGGCTGGCAAGACCAGAAACCCCAGTGGTCATTTGCCCTGTGGTGCCACAGGCATTATTTCTTCTTTCCTGCCTCCTCAACTCAACAAATACTGTTGGGAGGGGAGATGGTAGGATGAACATGTTAACATCAGAAAGAATGCTCATGAAAGTATTTGGAAAGTCCAATCAATGAAGCCATCTTACCTGAATTTCTTATCTCACAGTGATTTTATCTCATTGACAACTGGAGTGGCAGTGGTAAAGAAGCCCAGGGGTGGGGCACAAGGTTTTCTTCCAAATGGTGAAAACTTTGGGATTGGTAACACAAGATCTCCCATATGTGCATATATATTTTAGACTGAATTTTAACACAAATGAAGTGGAGAATGGAAGTACATGTTATGCTTGTAGGGTCTGTCACTAAATCCTGCATTCCTGTACTGAATTCTCTCCCACATTGTGCATGTATTTATTTATTTGAATTATTTTATCTGTACTATTACTCGAGAGACAGTATGGCATAGTAGTTTGAGTGTTGGACTAGAGCTCTGAAGACTAGAGTCCAAATTACCCCCTCAGCCATGGAAGCTCACTGGGTGACCTTGGGCAAGTCACAGCCTCAGAGAAGGGCAATGGCAAACCACCTTTGTACAAATCTTGCCAAGAAAACCCCATGATAGGATTAAGATTGCCATATGTTGGAAATGACTTGAAGGCACATAGCAACAACTATTACTCTACTACCCATATGTACCCAGAACCTGCTCCATTCTTTTGATTGCCACTGTCAGTGACATGAAAATATATAGCATGATGACATCATTGTGGGTGATGCTACACATTATAGTGGAGAAGGAGGAGGAGAGAATTTGGCAAAGAGAAGCCATTTTTGGCAGCAGTCCTAAACTGTGCTGTGATTGCTTTATTTAGTATTAGTAACATTTATATGTAGAGCCAGGTGTAGAATACTGACTGTTCGGACACTCCAGTATCCTCCATATGCAAGTATAAGTCCACATCTGAGTTAGTATAGAGCATAATGTTGGATAGGAGACATTTGCTTTTGAGCCTCAAACATTATACATTAGGAAGGAAATCCCACAGCTCCAACACTCTGGACCAGTTCAACCATCTTGGGTTCTTACTTGTTTTTATTGTACGTCACCCTAACAGCCAGTTTTAGGGTGGGGAAAGGGAGCATGTTGCCTACCAAAAGTTGTTCAAGTACAACTCCTATCATCTGTCAACATTGATTATGTTGGTTAGGTCTGATGAAAATTGCGGTCCAACAAGGTCTGGTGAAACACACATCCCCCACCCTTAACTTAATGTTTTTTTATTTTTGTTTTACACATGAACACCTCTAGGTTGTTTAAACAGAGAATCCCAAGAAAGAGGATCAAACAAAAAAGAAAGACAACACAGATACATATTAGTTAGGAGCTCCACTTTTCCAAGTTCCTCAAATGGGGTGTGTTCTGTCCCCAAATGACAATAGTCATATTAAGTGGTCACATATAATCCCATGTTAACATGGAGATAGGCACAGAGCATTAGGTAAAAGTTTTCTGTTGTTTTTTTTTAATGGACATGGCAGATTATTATATACTTTTATACATGCTCTCAGGACCTTACACTGATGTTTTCACCACTGCTAATTTTCTTCAGTTTCAACTCACTGTGTGTTGTGCCAGTCCAAATCCCATAGAAGTCAATGTGGAATGCTTGAGGGTGGGATCATGCCTCAAGAGTAACAAAAGACCACTTGACATGCTTGGCAAAGTGTACCATTTTTATGAAATCTGATGAGCATGATTCATTTTTCAAGTGTTAACATTCATGTAACATCATGGGTATGCTATGTTAAAGTGGTACTAACCACAGCATTTTAAAGTAATACAAATGTTGTACATACCATGGCTGAAGTGGACCAAATGTATGTGTGATTAGACAATGATCATTGGCATGAAGTTATCACTGTATATACCAAAGCTGGAGAAACTGTGGCCTGTGGCCTACATGTGGCCTATGGTGTCTTCTCCCGTCCTCCCTACTTGTGCTTTCCAAAGTGGTCCCATTTGTGGTGAATATGTGGCTGGTTGTATGTGAGAGAAAATGGATGGATGAATGGGACACATGGTCTGTGTATGTGCTTGTGGATAATGGGAGGTAAGTGTATGAATTTGTGTGGATGCATGAGAGAGAGGTGGGGGGGGAGACACCATTACTGCAACACATTTGTGTTTCACACTATTTCTCTTTCTTTTTTAAGATTCTTCAGAAAGAGAGAGAGAGAGAGGGAGTATGGGGAGGGAGAAAGAAAGAAAAATAGTGTTGGGTTGTGAAGATCTTAATGGACACTCTGGCCCTATCCACTGACAACTTCCCAAGAGATAGCATCTGAGGGAATAATGCCCCTCAACTGTAAAAAAAAAAGATTTGTCCACTTCTGGTATATCTCTTTGGGTCTGCTGGGAGAACACAGGATTGTGCTGTCATATGTACAGTATGTGCAGGTTGCAGATACAGGTTTTCACTTAACTTGTGCCTACTGTGTAACATTGCACAAATCATTTGGCTTAAAGTGTATGTATAAGCCTACAGTACTTTCTACCACTACTTTCACATAGTCACCATTATGGAGGCTTTATAGTATATAAAGCAGGGGGAAGGGCAGGGTTTAGGCAGGAACCTAAACCAGCCTACAGTGTTGGAAGGCAACCTGCCGGGGTTCTAGGTTCTCTCTTCCACCAGTGGAGTGTGGGCCCCTCTTCCTTTAGGCTAACTGGGTTATGTGAGATAACTGTTGGGATTCCCCCTGCACACCACTTTCCCTCCCAGTTGGACGGAGGAACAATGAGTGAAGCAAGGCACGCCAAGCTGGTGGTGGTGTCTTTGTTTCTCTCCCCATTTTCCTGTGCTTTCTGCAGTAAAAGCCTTCAATGGTTCCTTTGTGTCACATTGTGTTGTAGGTTTTTCTCTGGATTCTGGAAAAGGTATCGTTTCTCAGGAAAATGTCACTTTTGTTTCGGGAGCCCCAAGAGCAAACCATAGTGGAGCTGTTGTTCTCTTGAAAAAAGACAGTGATCTCCAGAGGGCGCTGTCTCTTGTGCATGTGTTCGAGGGTGAGGGGCTGGCTTCTTCATTTGGCTATGACGTGGCTGTTGTGGACCTCAACAGTGATGGGTAAACTCTCCTCTGCTCTCCTCCTCTTCCTGTTTTTCCTCTGTGGGGTGCAGAGTAGTCATCCCTATGTATTTGTTTATTTAATTATTTGTCTAGTTTATTTTCCACCTGTCTCCTTGAACAGGATCTCTTGCAGAAAGCAGATTTTCAGATGATCCTTGCCGCGCAAAGATCGTCTGGGACAGTTTCGTCGCAGCAGCGCGGCAGGGGGTCAATTTTGGACGACAACGTCGCTGTTGCGAGATCGTCGTTCCCTCTCGCGCTAAGGCTTGGAGCCTGCCGCGCTATATTCGCCAAGATTTTATTCACAGACAACCTCCGTGAATAAAATCTTGGCGAATATAGCGCGGCAGGCTCCAAGCCTTAGCGCGAGAGGGAATGGCGATCTCGCAGCAGCGACAGTGTCGTCCGAAATCGACCCCCTGCCGTGCTGCTGTGACGAAACTGTCCCAGGCGATCCTTGCACAGCAAGGATCGTCTGGAAATCTCCAAAGTGTGAGAAATTGAGTTGTTTCTCATTAGTTCTGGGCCCTCAGAAACAGCAAAAAAGAACCCCAGTGCCACAATACTATTGTTTTTAAAAAAAAAACACGTGCTAGCTGCCTTCATAGTTAACTAAAAGGTCATTAAATTTTTCAAACTCCCTGCATATCTAATTTAAATGGCTGAGTCAGAGAGTTTTTACTA
This sequence comes from Gambelia wislizenii, assembly GCA_030847615.1. Lineage (NCBI taxonomy): Eukaryota > Metazoa > Chordata > Lepidosauria > Squamata > Crotaphytidae > Gambelia > Gambelia wislizenii. The sequence goes on along the minus strand of JAUMIR010000001.1, from coordinate 281,062,687 downwards.
TAAAGCAGGGGTGGGCAAATTGTGGCTCCCCGGGACAGTTTTTGTGGCTTTTTTTTTTAATGGCACCCAAATGCCATCTAGAGGGTGTGACTGGCATTTTTACAACTTTTTTTTTGCCCTCTTCTGGGCCATTTTAGGACCAAGTGAAGGCTTTTTTTAAGAAGAGGAAATGATCAGGATGTGATTTCTGCCCACATCTTCTTTAAAAAAGGCTTCTCCTGGGCCTAAAATGACCTGGAGACCACTGAAAACATGGTGAAAATGCTCCCAACATCCCCTAGAGATCATTTGGGATGTGTGCAGGGGGTGTGCAGTGGGAGTTATAGCCCACTCCCCAAGGTTTCCTGGGGGGCTAATGCAGTCCCCTAAGCCTCCCACAGTTGCCTAAATAATAGGTTAACTACAAGATTCAGCAAAACTAATATCTTTCAGAAATTTTCAACAGTCTCAAAAAATCTAAACAAACTAGTCTTTGTTCTTACTTCCAGTGGTACAAGTGTACATAGCTGAGATTAGATCTGGGAGATCTGGGTTCAGGTTAAACTTTGATTATTTATTGATTTTAACCAAATTGCACATAGCAGCCTTGCAGTGCCACCTTGTACATGTTTACTCAAAATTAAGTCACACTGTGTTCAGTGGGGCTTAATCACGCATAAAGCCACTTCACTTTGCTGTCTGGATAACTGGAATAGTAACAATCACCTTTGTAAGATTGCTTGGAGAATAATCTGCCGAAAGGCATTGTAAAGTATTGTAGCTGACTTCCCCAAATGGCCATGCTAACTGGGGTTTATAGGATTTATAGTTCAACTCATCTGAAGGCCACTGCAGTAGGGAAAACTCTAATATAGAGGTGACTATTGTAAAAAGCTATGTTTATTTATCAGTGAATATTTTAAAACAGCATTAAAGTGATCCTTCTCTGAAGCTGGATTTAAAAAACATGCATATTGCACTGTACATTTGTATTGAGTTGAGTTTGTTGTCATTCAGGAGTCAGTTTTCTCACCTGCTTCTCTGTTGCCTTCAAAACAATTGCCCTTTTCTTTTGTTTTTTCTCAGTTGGCAAGATATTGTTGTTGGAGCCCCCCAATATTTTGACAGAGATGGTGAAATAGGTGGAGCTGTCTATGTTTACATTAATCAGCAAGGAAGGTGGGAAGGGGTAAAGCCAGTTCGCCTCAATGGACCTGCAAACTCCATGTTTGGGATTGCAGTTGAAAATATTGGTGATGTTAACCAAGATGGCTTCCCAGGTAAGCAAGAATGAAATTTGGTCCAGTGTGCTCACTAGTACTAAAAGGTGGATTTGATGAATCGATGGGGATTTCTTACATTTCCAGTAGCTGAGTTTCTCTATAAGTTAGTCTCCTTGAAAATCTAACACAACTCTGTTTTTAAAATTTATTTAGTTGTAAATTTCTTATTGTATTTGCACTCTGTGTTTTCAAACAATTAATAGCATAATATTAACAACAATGATAACAACAGCAATAATCACCCCATAAAATGTTTCCAATATCTAGATTTTTTGAAACTCAAGTGTGTCCTTACAAAATGTAAGGACAAAATGTGTGTCTGGCAAATATTGCTTTTGTGAAATGTATCGTGGGAGTTTGAAGCAGTATCAGATTGGTTCTTTAATTGTGTTAAAGAACCTCTCTGTTCATATGTATTTCATTTGTATGCTTTATTAGAACTATTGATGTTGCTTTTTAAATAATAAGATCACTTGAATATTTTTCTTCTTTTCTTTGGAAAAAAAAACAGATATTGCTGTGGGTGCTCCATATGATGGAGATTTTGGCAAGGTGTATATATATCATGGCTCCAAGGATGGAATAAATACAAAACCAGCACAGGTACTAACTTGTAATGTTCACTCCTACCTCCAGAGGAATGAAAGTGTTCCTTATATATTGAGTTTCTCCTAAATAACTGCCTACTCATTTTTCTCACCCACCAGCATCTGTCTTTTATTTGGCTGCTTCTTTTGACACCAGCTGATACTGCATTCTGTCCATGCCCCTGTGAATCAGCTAGTGCAGGGATGGAGGACCTCTGGCCCTTTAACTCCCATCATTCCTGACAACTGATGGTACTGGCTGGGTCTGATAAAATCTGAAGGGCCTATGGTCCTTTCTCACTGCACAATTCACAGTGCTCTGGTTCTGCTTTAATAGCCATGGTTCCCATCCTATCGAATTCTGGGATTTGTACTTTGTTGTGGTGGTGTGCCTTCAAGTCGTTTCTGATGTATGGGGACCCTAAGGTGAACATATCATGGGGGGGTTCTGAAGTTAGAGTGTGTGATTTGCCCAAGGTCACCCTCTGGGTTTTCATGGCTGAGTGGGGATTCAAACCCTGGTTTCCAGAGTCATAGTCCAGCACTCAAGCCACTATGCCATACTGGCTCTAATTTCTAGTTTAGGGAAGGGCATTTAGAAGGCTCAACCAAGGAGTTTTTCTGGTGCCTCAGCAAACTACAAATCCCAGGATTCCAGAGGGTGCAGCTGTGCAGCTCTTGTCCCTTTATTTGACCACTTTCCCCACCATATGTTAGGTTCTGCCTAAATCTCCGCTGCTGCCATATGTGAAGGCATCCACAATCTCACTGCTACCACCAAGATTGAGGGGGTTCCTTTATCCCTACCTCTGCCACTAATGTAAGGACTTCCTTCTGTCTCCCTGCTGTGGCAACTACTGTGGGACCTACTAGTTGCCCTCAAGGTTCCTGTGCAGAATATTATGCAACTTCTATCCCCACTGGACACCAGCTCTCTTTATCCTCTATTGACACCACAGGCACTGTGTCTGATCCCAATCCTTATACATACAGTATAGTGTTCCTGGAGGCCAAATGCGTATGATACTCAAAAACAACAGTTTATGAACAGAAAAATGTTGAACATAACAAAACAGATTAATAGTTTAAGACATTGAAAAGAAACATTTCACTTTCACTCACACTCTTTTCTACAAAAACTAATTCAGACTCACTCATTATTTCCTAACCTGACTGATTTAACCTTAATCCTTACTCACCTCCCACACACACACTACACCAATCTCTCAAACTCCTAACTGGCCAACCCACCAATTACCACAAAGGAAATTATCACACCACACTGTTACAGCACTATCATTCCACTTTATTTGCTGTGGCTGCCTCCTGTGGAATCATGGGATTTGCAGTTTAGGGAGGGGCATTGAGAACTCTCAGACAGAGAGCTCTTAGGCCTCCCTAAACTACAAACCCCAGAATTCCACAGGAGGCAGCCAGAGCAGTTAAAGTGGAATAATAGCACTATAACATTGTGGTGTGATAAAGTCCTCACTCTCAACTTTCCATTCACTTGCCCCCTCCTGCCAGCTCCTGACCTCATCACTGCTATTACACAATGCATGCAAAACCCAATTACTCTCACTATAAAAGATTTTCTACAAAAAGTCATGACATAACAGCAGCTAAGGTGGTTAAAGTGGTGGTATAATTTTGTAGTGTGAAAGGGCCCCTTTCTATGGGACAGGCTTCCAACCCTATTTTCTTATTCCCCTCAGGGTCTGCATCTTTTCTGCCTTTCCTCACACAGATCTAGTCAGAGCTGCTGTGTGTGTTTTCCTCTGCATGTTCTTGGGCTGCAGCTCCCATCAGCCCTAGCTGGCATAGCTAGTGGTGAGAGTTGATGGTAGTTGTAGTCCAACAGCATCTAGTGGGCCACACATCTTCCATCCCTGGTTTAGCCCTGTACGTCTCTTACCAGCTATTCAGTGAACACATGAGGATGAAGTGGGATTATTTCAAATAACCATGCAGTTCGGATCAAAGAGTAAATCACAACCGATGAGGAACCAGGCAGCAAACCAAACCAAACGAAACCCCAAAGACACATGAAGACTGTTTGCTTGAGTGAGGCTCAGCTAAAATAGGAATTTCATATTATATTCCTTCCTGCCCAGGAGGATGCAGTGAGTAGCATGGGTGGGCAGAGTCAGTGCAGTGGCCCATTCACATTACACAAATATAATGCTATTATTTCACTTTAATTGCCATGATTCTGTCCTGTGGGACCCTGGGATTGGCAGTTTGGGGCGGGGCATTGAGAATCCTCAGCCAGAGAGTTTTAGTGGCTCAACAGACTACAAATCCAGAATTCCATAGGATGGAACCATGGCAGTTAAAGTGGAATAATAGTGCTGTATCTGTGCAGTGTGAATGGGCCCCTGGACATCAAGGTATTTCATTTTGAGGGCTGCCACCTGTGGTTCAGTGCTTCACCATATAGGGCAGCCACACACCGATCCAGCTGGTCCTACCACCATAATTCTGTGCTGCTTAACACCATATTCGTCTAGGATATTTATTCTACCATATTCCCTCTGTGGCTTTCTTTGATAGTGGCTGTCTTTTTTCCTTTGTATCCCTTTCTTCTCTTACTTATCAGTGATTAACTCTCTGCACTTTCCTTCTGCTAATGGGTAAAGCTACTGAATGTGTTATCTATCTTAGTGTGGCATAAGAACTCAAATGCTCTTGGTTTTTGGTTTTTAGATTCTTGATGGCGAAGCAAACAGAATCGCATTCTTTGGTTATTCTATCACTGGAAATATGGATCTAGATAAAAACTCCTACCCTGACATTGCTGTTGGATCTCTTTCAGATTCTGTATCTGTCTACAGGTTTGTTGGCTTACAAATTAAAATGATAAGAATATACAGGTATATCTCAGTTAACAAAGTAGATGTGTCCCTGAGCATTACTTTTTTAACCAAAACTTTGTTACCAGAGGCAGACATTACATGGAAAGAATAGGGATAGGTTCCTACACCACAAAAAAGAAGAGCTATTCAACAGGTTTCAGCAAAGTTTTTAATTCAAAACTAACATTATGTGCATGTGAAATGAAACAATCAGGTCAGGTAAGCTTTGTTTAAGTAAACAAAAACATTTTAAATCTTTCTAGAAACCACCTGAAAGCTTCTTCCAAAATGTATCCCAGGATGATTTTTTCTTTCTTTCAACAGGCTTCACTTTTCTTATGATTTCCGTTTTTGTGGTGAAACTTCTTTTGTAGTGAAAAGAAACTTACAGATCTATTCTTTTTCAATGCCAGGGTAGCTGGTGAGGCAGACTAATCTGTTTTTCCCTTTTTCTTTTTGTATTGCTCTTCACACATGTTTGATAAGTGATTCTGGAGGCAGTTGTTTACCTTGCCTGTTGTACATAAGCACACACAGCTACAATAAGAACACCTAAAGTAGAATCCCATTCTTTTCCAGGTCAAGCTTTACTTGCCTTGTTTACTGCAGATCACAGTGTTGCAACCCAACACTGAAATTCTGTCTTTCTCCAGCCTTCCTTTCCCATCCTCCCAATGCCAGTGTTGGGGTGGGAGGACACTTCCAGCTAGACAGAAGACAAGAAAAGGGCAGGGCTGGGTTGGGCTTCCACAAAAAGACTTTGTAAAAAGGACCTTGTTTGTCAGAGGCTTTATTAACTGAGGTATGCCTGTAGGTAAAAACTTATAATTAAAACATTTGCAAAATCCAGTGGTTCTTTAACTATTTGATGTTGCACGTCTTCACGTCATTTCTGACTTAGGGCAACCCTAAGGCGAACCTATCATGGGGTTTTCTTGGCAAAATTTGTTCAGTGGAGGTTTCTCTGAGGCTGAGAGAATATGACTTGCCCAAGGTCACCCAGTGGGTTTCCATGGCTGAGCAGGGATTTGAACCCTAGTCTCTGGAGTCATAGTCCAGTGCCCAGACCACTATATCACACTGGCTTCCTCCTTTACCAGCATAATACATTTCCCCTTTACATAGTGTCATAAATGTAATGGCTCTTTCTTCCCTTCTGCCTTCTTGTCAAATTACATAAAAGATCGAGGCCTGTGGTAAACATTAAGAAAACTATTGAGATATCTCCAGACAGAATTGATCTGAACACAAAGAACTGCCGTGAGCCTAGTGGGATTTGGTAAGCCACGGAACTTTTCATCCTTATTTCTAGTTTAAGCATACTATTGTGTACTTCAGAGGCATGAAAATTTCGTTTATATAAAGGATTACATCAGAGGCAGAGTGTGGAAAAGATCCTCTTTTTTTACTACAACTCCCAGGATTCCCCAGCCAGCATGGTCACTGGCCAAGGTGGCTGTGGGATTCTAGGAACTGTAGTCCAAAGAATTAAACTTTCCCAACCTTTGATCAGAGATTACTGTGTCAGCTTGCTAATACTGTCTCTCCCAGGCTGCATTCCTAGCAGTGGTGAAGCAAAAGAGTATCTGTTCTTCCCATGTTGCTTGGCTAATGTGAGAAACCTGAGACTGTATTGGAAGAATACTTCTCCCCCTCACCTAAGTTCTAGTCACCAGGTTTTGAAGGGCTCTTGGTCAAGATGTCCTCAGCATCATCCCCCGTCTTCCTCACTGCTGTTACAATTGCCCATTCACTTTCCCTCCCTCTGCCTCTCTCTCAAACTCACACACTTGTAGAAGAAGACAGCTTTATAGAAGGGGGCATGGTCACTGAAGGTGTGGTGCAAAAAAAGTATTTTTTCTAAGCTTTCGAGTGTGCAGAATTTAGATCTCAGTGAACAGATCCATTGGTCCCAGTCCGCAGATTATCTGGGCTCCCCGTTGGTGCACAAATATTGCATCAGCTCCACTCAGCCCTGACGCTGTCAATATCAAGATGTCCACAGTAGACCTATTTCCATGAATGGACTTGCTTCCCCTGTGCAGCTCATTGCCTTACCGTCTCTCTTTTGGGCACAGTCCACACCATTGCCCAGAGGGAGAGGGCAACACAAAGGGGTGGGGAGGGAGCTTCTGCTTCTGCTTCTCGTTGCTCTTGTTACTGTTCATTGGCTTAGTGGGGACAGATAAACAAGGAGTAAGAGCAAGGAGAAAGAGGAGCAGCAGGGCCAGTGAGATCCTGCAGTTGTCAGGGCATCAAGAGTTGCCCAGTGGTGCCTACCCAAGACACTGGCCCAGCGTGTTACAACTCCTTCCCATGCCAACTTAATTTCCTGAATGCTGATGCACAAGATCAACCTAATCTCCTCATGCTGTGCCAGGGGTATTGAAGAGAAAAGTGCTGGTCCAGTTCCCATGGAAGTACCATGCCCTTGAGATACTGAGAAGACAAGCTTACAGTACCAAGAGCTTGACTGGCAAAGGAATATTCCATTTTCTCTTGAGCTTCCAGCGATTCTTAATGTAATGTTTCCCCTGGTGAGCTTTCTTTTTAAAGCCAAGTCTGTATTCTTTAATTCTTACAGTATGAACGTGAAAGCCTGTTTTGAATATACAGCAAGTCCCAAGGACTTTAACCGCAAAATAAGTAAGTTCATGGTACTAATGCTTGCCTGTTGCTAAGGCCTTTATCAGACAAGGCTAAAATTGCATGATTACAATGTCACGGTAGTGCAAATAGGTTCCCACTATCGCACAACTATATATCTTGCATATATAAGTGAAACCGTGGATGCCCAATCTGTGGATATGGGGGTCGGCTTGTATTTACTTATTTATCACTATGAATATCCTGCTATGCACTTTTTAAAGAACAGTTACATGACAATGGAAATGTCACATGTTCCAATAATTAGTTAGAAATATATACCATAAATAGTAATTGTGCATCAGCAGCTAGTAATAATACCAAATAACTGTGGGCCCGTTCACACCTCACAAATATGTTTCTGTGATTCTCCTTTAACTACCATAGTCCCATCCTACAGAATCCTGGGACTTGTAGTTTGGTCAAAGGCACCAGAGGAGCTCTCTGGCTGAGGATTCCAAAGGCCCCTCCCTCAACTGCCAATCCCAGGATTCCATGGGATGCAGCCATGGCAGTTAAAGTGGAATCATTGCGCTATAATTACATAGTGTGAATGGGCCCTGTGTCTTGGATCAAAATTATGTTTTCCCAAATGCTTATAAGAAGGTTAAGAAGTCAGTTGATTGCCTAAGAACCAAATCTGAGCAGACCCGCAGAACCTCTCTACAGAGTAAGGTTTCCTAATTGAATATGCCACTTTTCTTGCCTGCCTTTCTAAGATCAGAATACTGGTTCTCAGAGCAGAGCTGCAGAGAGTAAGTGTTTCATTTGGTGTCTCAGAGTCAAAAACAACACCTTGGATTGTGTTTGCAAAATAGACAGGAATCAATACAGATCTTCCAGCAGAGATGTGCATCTTTTAACCAACTCTCATCAACATTATGCATTACATCAATTACCTACTTAAAGAAAATAGTTATTTAATTCCCCCCCACCCCGCCCCCAAGTTGTGGCCATGTTAAATTTATCAGTTTTTGGACTGCCTCAGTTACAGTTCATATTTTTGTTTGTGTTGGCATTACTTCTTTTGTTGCCTTTTTAAAGGAAAAAGCCACTTAATTTCAAAGTCTCTTGTACCTCCTATTTAATACTTGATATCTAACACTCTTACAACATTGCTGAAAAGCCAGTTGGGGGCCATGTCTTGCATTGTGGTCAGATACAGTAACTGGTGTGCTCTGGGCTGCATGTGCTTACTGTAAGTGGCATGTTTTAAAGATGGGTGCAGGCAAGGGCACAGTGGATATAGGAAGATAACTGACTGAAGTATAGCATCTGAACAATTATATTATTTCCAGAAATACTATATATTAATACATATATAGCAGTTGGCTAGTGTTTTATGCCTCTCTTTCTAGCACAGCTTAATACTTTTGATTTCTCCTCTCCACCCACCCCTCACTCCACTCTCAGTTCTGAACTATGCATTTGAAGCAGAAAAGGACAGGCGACAATCCGGTATGCCATCCAGGGTGCACTTTTCCAGGCGTCAGTCTGATCAGTTTAGTGGAACTGTGACTCTTGCAGGGCAGAAGAAGGAAGAGTGTGTGACTACGTCACTTATATTGCAGGTATGATGAGCAGAAAGGTACACATCACCTGACTTCAATGCTGCTTTTTTCTCTGGTTGTCTTTTGTAACTCAGTGTACTTGAGATTAGTTTATTGATCGCCAACCTTTGGCTCATGGAACACAAGTGAAAGAGCAATGTGATGTAGTGGTAAAAATGATCACAGAGACCAGTATTCAAGTACCACCACAGAGCCCAATAAGAGACCAGTCTTTAAGTCTGGTCTGTTTGGCAGAGTTCTGAGCATTGAGAGAACCGTGTATGCTGCCCTCAGTTTCATAGATAAAAAATGTAGCATATATGGTCAGAGTGACATACATAGGCTCAGGAAGTGAGATGCTGACAGAAACAGAAGGTCTCACAGGCCTGGGTATGGCAAAGCATGAGGGCCTCATTCTTGCCTGCCTTTCTGGCATTATGTTTCTGTTTGCTTTCCCACCAAGTAAACTAGTGGCAGAACCACCTATAGTGTGAAGAGGAGGGGCTGTATACATGTTGTAGCTACCATAGCACTATTTTCTACTGTGGACCTGACCTGTGACAACTTACCAAGAAATACTATACACGTATTTATTAATTACAGCTGAGATCCTAGATCAGCTACTTAGTATACTTAAGTAGCATTTCCTGGCCCAACCTCCTTGCCCCAACCTGGGCAGCAGCTGCTCTGAACGAATGAGGTCAGTTCTCTTATCAATTTGGATGCAGCATAATCATATTTCCACCCCCCCTCCTCCCAGCAATCTCTGGTGCAACAGTCAGAAGTAGGATCCCTGTTACAATTCCTCCTTGCACCAGAGATCACTGGTGAGAGTGGGGCAGAAACATCAGTCTACTGCATCTTGATTGATAGGAGAACTAGCCCCTGTTGCTTGCATTGGCTGATGCCTGGTAACACAGGATTGGAGGACTTTTATAATCGTGGCAGTAGTGCCACTATTGTGTATACATAGGGACCATGAATTCGAATCAGTTACAGATGTGTAACTCTAGTGAATTCCAGCCAATACAATAGGCCCTTAACTTTCGCAGGCGTTAGGGGCACAGCCTACCCCCGTGAAATTAGAAAAAAAAAACATGTGTTTTTTTTTAACCTGAGAGAACACTTCTCTAGGTATTGCTAGGTCCTCCAATGTGACTCTGTGATGGCCAACTTCTGCCAGAAGTTGACCATAAAGTCACGCTGGAGGACCTAGCAATGGCTAGAATGAATACACACTACAACAACAAATAGGGCAGCAGCAGAGGTGATCCATGGGGAGGGGCAGGTGAGAAATTATTATTATTATTATTATTATTATTATTAATAATATTACAGTAATGCGTGAATCATCTAATCTGTGAATGCTTAACCTGTGAGTGCAGAGGGCCGACTGTATTTGTATCCTGCCTTTTCCTTGTGGTGCTAGTGGTGGCATACATGGCTATCCTGCTGCTCACTTTAGCCTCACAACAACCCTGTGAAGTAGATTAGGCTGTAAGAGAGTGAGAAGTATAAATAAAAATCTCAACTTCTAGATCCATGAGAGCTTTGCGAAGACTCAGAGTACATGTTGTGCAGAAACAGACAGCGCTAATGTACAGGGTTGGGATCGCATAAATAGAGGTCATGTTATAGGAAGCCCCCTGCTCCTGTCAGCAACTGCCACTGATGGGGAAGAGGTGAGGAAATATGTGGCATCATAGTTCCAGTTCACATGAAGGTACAGGAAGGCTGTCAAGCTAGACCCTGTGGTGAATGTAATATAAGGCTTGGGCCTTAATTCTCTGAGATACATACCTGTATCACATGCTTTGCATGAACATGTCCAGATGTGCGGTTGCCTCAGTAGAGCAGGTCTATGTCTTTGAAGTGTGATGTAGGTACTTCTCTCTAGTCTTAAACACTTGTTCCACTCCAGCATACTGATTTTGGAAACAGGTATGCTGCCACGTTGTTGCCATTACTACTTAGTTTTATAACAATATCATGCAAACACTCCCAGATTCCAAGCTTTCGTTTGGTGGCACGCCAGTTTGAAGTTAGGTTGCTTGTTATCAAACCCAGTAGGGATTTGTTCCATGCTCTAACTAGTCTTTCTCCTTCATATTACTTAGGAAAAGATCAGAGATAAACTGCGCCCAATTCCTGTAATGATTGGGGTCACAATTAATGGCTCTGAGTCCAGCTCACAGTCTAGGAGGAGGCAAGGAAGGTCGCTTCCAGAACTTGTTCCAATTCTCAATGCAAATGAGCCAAGCACCGTTAATGCAGAAGTATGTTTTTTTCCTTGTCTTTTTAATCCAGAAGTGTTTCTATATTATTTATTTTATGCTGTACTGTGTTACCTGAACAACGTATTCTACTTCTCTCTGAAGTCAGTTGCCATTCTGTTCTCTGTTGCAACTCATCCCTGAGACAGAATGGTGGAAACAGGGTGGTGTTGCATTTTGCAGATCCTTTTCACTGTACACAAAGCACTTCACCTTCTCAGCAGTTTTCCCCATCCCTTTGTGTAAGGGTGCAAAAGTGATTTCAAAGGAGAGAGAAGTGGGGGAGGGGGCATGGCCAGTATTCTGGGAGTTGTCATTAAAAAAAAAGAACCTTTTCCTGGCCTTAAACAACAAGTCTGCTGAGAAATCAATAGTTGTGTGCATGATCGCTGAAGTAGTTCCATATCAACTAGCTGGTATAACAGACAGTGTTTGACTGATAAAGATTTCAGCATGTAGCCCATGTGGTTCCAGGATCCCAACATTGCTGGAATAATGTGTGAAAGAATCTCAAGGATGCAGCTCCAGCTCTAATCTGGCAAAATACAGTCATCCCTTCACATTCGCAGGGGTTAGGGGCAGACAACCCCTGCGAATGTGAAAAAACCACGAATAAGAAATGAGCCTGCGGGCCAGCGGTTTTCCACCCCAGTCCCTTCCCAAGGCAGCGACAAGCTTCCTGAGAAGCCCTTCGCTGCCTTGGGAAGGGAGTGGGGTGGAGAGCGAGCGCGCCAGCTGCTTCCCACCCCTCCTTTCCAAGGCAGCGATGGGCTAAGCCCTTTGCTACCTTGGGAAGGGAGGGGGTGTTGAGCAGCGGGGGGGGGGAGGCAGCCTTCCGCGAATAATCATAACCGCGAATGTGAAAGTTGCGAATGTGGAGGGGCAACTGTACAAATAATGTACTTTTTGCAACAGAAGCAGCACTTTGTGGAAAAGAAGGCCGGAAGGTTAGCAGGAGCTGTTTGCGGAGATGGACTGAATGCTACATTGCACTGCACTTGTTTAAATCATTGTTTTAAATAAAATGTGCTTTTTAAAATCTAATTGCTTAGCATGGGCCCTTTGTAGGTGCAGTTCTTGAAAGAAGGTTGTGGATCAGACAACATATGCAACAGCAATCTAAAGCTTCATTACAGATTTTGCACCAAAGAAGGCAGTGAAGACAAGTTTGCCTACTTCCCAATGTAAGCCTAAAGGGATGTGGTGTCTATTTAAAATGAAAGTGGTTTTTGTTCCTTTGCAACCCATTTGTTTCACAAATTCTTAATATGTGACTCATGCTATTTCCCTAGGGAAAACAATGTTCCAGTGCTTGTCCTCAAAGACCAAAAAGATATTGCCCTCGAAATCACAGTGACAAACAGCCCATCAGATCCAAAAAATCTCCAGAAAGATGGCGAAGATGCTCATGAAGCCAAACTCATTGCTACCTTTCCAGATAGTCTGACTTATTCTGCTTTCAGGGAGCACAAAGGCTTTCCAGTAAGTGTTCCAGCAAGTGACAAGAATGTTTAAAGACAACGCTACTTCATTTAACTTTGGGCTCATCTACACTGGCCTGAATACGCTGGCTTCCCACTGGCATATTCTGGCCCTGGATCAGGCCTGTTGTCCCTCTGTTAACTGCACCAAATGGGGTGGAGTCCACGCGGACACACAGGCCCATCTCTGCAGCTGCTGCCACTGCTGTCCATGTTGCCCTCTCTGAAACCAGAAAGGAGGCACATAGCATGTGACCAGGCTTCCTAGCTTTGGAGAATGAGATGTGGACAGCGGCAGCAGCAGCTACAGAAACAGGATAGTGTGCCAATATGGACTCCTGCAGTCCTGTGGGCCTGATCTGTTTCCCCCAGGTATTTTGATAAAACGTTTTAACAGGCTTTACTCCATCTTCTCCTGAATGCTGTCAGGACTGTTGGGGGGCAAAAGGGGGGCAATAGCCCTGCATTGTTTGGACTGCAGGGCTCCAAGGCGGGGCAAGACAGGGTATACAGCCCATCTAGACAAGCCTTATGACATTCCTGTCCCTTTTAATATAGGAGAAACAGCTGATCTGTGGTGCTAATCCAAATGGTTCTCAAGTGGAGTGTGAACTTGGAAATCCTTTCAAGAGAAATTCTAATGTAAGTGGTATTTTCTTTCATAGCTCATGCTGGAATATTTGGGCGAGAAACAATATTTTCTGGACTTCCAGTAGGTCAGGCACACTTCCCTCACTCATTCTTATACCCCACATAAGTTTACTTTTCAGTGGTACCAGTGTGAGTATTACTATCTACAAAAATTCCTACAGTCTTGCTACAATCCTATCAGCACCAGGACTACTATCAAGATTTTAATTTTTAAATTTTAAGACTGGCGTTGTCTCTAAAAGAGAGAGGCACCACTGGGGGGGGGATGTCTCCTCAGTGAAGACAGAGTGTGTAGCTAGAATATAGCTTATATGGTAAAGCTGATGAACTGAAATAAGAGTCTGGGAAGGGAGTCAACAAGACACCCATTCTGTAGAAAACTGGTCTTTATGTATATAGTATTGGGATGCCAAGGTTCAAGATAAAATAGCTCTGTATATACTCTTGAGTATCATATAACCTAGTTGGAAATACAGTCATCCCTTCACATTTGTGGGGGTTAGGTTCCCCAGACCCCTGCGAATGTGAAAAATCCGCGAACAACAATTGCCCTCCCCCTCCCCTGCCAAAGCAGCCACAGGGCCTCCGGAGGCCCTATAGTCGCTTCCCCCCGCTTCCCCCTCCCTCCCCAGGCCTTCATGAGGCCTGCGGAGGCCCCATGATTGCCTCCCCAGCCCTCCCCACCCCTTCCCCAGGCCTTCATGGGGCCTCCGGAGCATCTCCCCAGCCCTCCCAAAACCGCGAATAATCAAAACCGCGAATGTCAAGTTCGCGAATGTGGAGGGACAACTGTATTGGTTAAAGCTTTCTTGTTTGCTTGTATATTAATATGAATTTAAAAATGCAAACAGTGAGTGAGAAACAGCAACATGAGTTGCTGCAGTAGCCACCATCATCTCATCTACCCTGAGTGCCAGACCTAACAAAGGACTGCTAGCACTTAAAGCATATCTGTCTGGTTTTAACCAGTCACAATACATATAGCAAGGCTGTCACGTGAGATGCATATCGTGTAATGTATTTTAAGGGTTGTGCATTTGTTCTTGTTTTAGGTAACCTTTTATGTGATTTTAAGTACAACTAAAGTTAATGTTGATACAAAGGATTTGGACATTAATCTGAAACTGGAAACGTAAGATCCCTTCCTTTTTTCAATTGTAGACATCACCTTCCTCAGTATTTACAAATGTTCTGAAAGGGGTGTAATTTGGTTGTGAAATTTAACATGAAAATAATTAACAGATTTGTTTTTTAAAAAAATGTCTTTTCCTTTTGTTGTTGTTGTTGTTGTTGTAGAACAAGCAATCAAGCTAATTTGGATCCAATTACTGCTAGAGCTAAAGTAGTTATTGAACTCCTTTTGTCACTCACAGGGTAGGTATCATAGTTAGCATAACAAATCAATGCTAGAGACATCCTTTATTCTGGTCATTAAAATGTGATGTTTCTTTGAACAACAGAGTTGCTAAGCCTTCCCAGGTGTACTTTGGAGGCAATGTGATTGGTGAAAGTGCTATGAAAACTGAAGATGACATTGGTAGCTTAATTGAATATGAATTCAGAGTAAGTGTTTTTTCGTTTTTAAATAATCTCCTGACTGTTTCCAAGTTTGGTGTTGTCCTTGCATTGTAAGACTTGCTCTTGAAAACCGGCCACCTGCAGTTGAAAGACGTCAGGTTTTTTCAGAAAAGCAGACTCTTTTCCAAATATTTTTGTTGTGTGCCTTGAAGTCCTTTTGACTTATGGTGGCCCTGTGGCAAACTTGTCAGAGGGGTTTCTTGGCGAGATTTGTTCAGAGGGGGGTTGCCTTCCTCTGAGGCTGAGAGAGTGTGACTTGCCCAAGGTCACCCAGTGGATTTCCATAGCCAAGTGAAAATTCAAACTCTACTCTCCCAGAATCCTAGTCCAACACTCACACCATTACAGTACACTGGCTCCCCTTCTAAATTTTATGCATACATATAACCATCTCTGTATGAAAGCAAACACCTGCCTGAAACCAAACAGTGACATTCTGGAATGGTAAGAATGTAGTACATGGCACTCAGATATAGACAAATAACATCTACAGTTGCCCCTCCACATTCACGGCTTTCACACTCGCGGTTTTGATTATTCGTGGTTTAGCCCCGAGCCCCCTCGGGAAGGCTGGCGAGAGGCGGGGCAACCTCCTCCCTGCGCCTTCCCTGGCCTTTCAGAGGCGGCTCCGGGGCTTCTAAGCCCTGGAGTCCGCCCAGGAAGACCGGGGGGGGCGGGCAGCCTCCCTGCCTCAGTGCCGCTGCCTTCTCCGGCCTTCCTGAGGGGGCTCCAAGGCTTCAAAGCCCCGGAGTCCCCTAAGGAAGGCCGCGGAGAGGAAGGGCAGCTTCCTTCCTGCCCGCCTGCTTCATTCCCTGGCATTCCTAAGGGGGCTCCGGGGCTTCAAAGCCCCGGAGTCTGCTCAGAAAGGCCGGGGAGAGGCTGGGCATCTTCCCTCGCTCCCGACCACTGCCTTCCCCAGCCTGCCTGAGGGGGCTCCAAGGCTTCTAAGTCCCCGGAGTCCCCTCAGGAAGGCCGTGGAGTGGCAGGGCAGCCTCCCGCCCGCCTGCTGCCTTCCCCGGCCTTCCTAAGCGGGCTCTGGGGCTTCAAAGCCCCGAAGTCTGCTCAGGAAGGCCATGGAGAGGCAGGGCAGCTTCCCTCCCACCCACCCACTGCCCTCCCCTGCCTTCCTAAGCGGGCTCCAGGGCTTCAAAGCCCCAGAGTCCCCTCAGGAAGGCCGGGGAGAGGTCGGGCAGCTTCCCTCGCTCCCACCTGCTGCCTTTCCCAGCCTTCCTGAGGGGGCTCCGGGGCTTCTAAGTCCCGGAGTCCCCTCAGGAAGGCCGCAGAGAGGCAGGGCAGCCTCTTGCCCGCCCGCCCGCCCGCTGCCCTCCCTGGCCTTTCTAAGTGGGTTCCGGGGCTTCAAAGCCCCAGAGTCCCCTCAGGAAGGCTGCGGAGAGGCAGGGCAGCTTCCCTCCTGCCCGCCCGCTGCCTTCCCCGGCCTTCCTAAGGGGGCTCCAGGACTTCAAAGCCCCCGAGTCCACTCAGAAAGGTCGGGGAGAGGCTGGGCATCTTCCCTCGCTCCCGCCCACTGCCTTCCCCAGCCTGCCTGAGGGGGCTCCGAGGCTTCTAAGTCCCAGAGTCCCCTCAGGAAGGCCGTGGAGTGGCAGGGCAGCCTCCCTCCCGCCTGCTGCCTTCCTCGGCTTTCCTAAGCGGGCTCCGGGGCTTCAAAGCCCCGAAGTCTGCTCAGGAAGGCCATGGAGAGGCAGGGCAGCTTCCCTCCTGCCCACCCGCTGCCCTCCCCGGCCTTCCTAAGCGGGCTCCAGGGCTTCAAAGCCCCGGAGTCCCCTCAGGAAGGCTGCGGAGAGGCAGGGCAGCTTCCTGCCCGCTGCCCTCCCCGGCCTTCCTAAGTGGGCTCCGGGGCTTCAAAGCCCCGGAGTCCCTTCAGGAAGGCCGCAGAGAGGCAGAGCAGCTTCCCTCCCCAGCCTTCCTAAGGGGGCTCCAGGGCTTCTAAGGCCTGGAGTCCCCGCAGGAAGGCTGCGGAGAGGCCAGCCAGGCTGGCCAGACACCCTCCCGCCGCCTCCCTCCTGCTGGGGGGTGGGGTTGCGGGAGCAGCATTTTTTATTCATGGTTTTTCCACATTCACGGGGGTCTCAAGACCCTAACCCCCGCAAATGTGGAGGGACGACTGTATTCTGAAATGTTTTAAATGTACAGTATTGCCAAGCAATAACACATTGCTTAAATGTGTCCCTTTTTAGAATTATGGCCCTTTTCAGGACTTGTTAAATAGTAGCAGAGAGAAAAAAAGCAGGAAACTTTGCACCAGTGTTTCTCAACCTGTGACCAGTTCTCCTTATGATTTGGACTTCAGCTCCTAGGATGCCTTACTATTGGCCATATTGTCTGGAGGTGTCTACAAGCTGAATTCCAGAACATCTGGAGAGGCAGCAAATGAGAACCATGGCCTATTGCAAGGGTGGGAAACTGTTTTGGGGGGTGGGGCTAGGGGATGCATTAGCCCTTCTAGGAGACCACAGAGGGCAGTATCCCCCTTAAAAAAATAATTTTTTGCCTCCAAATGATCTTCAGTGCCTTGTAGGGGGCATGGGTACATTTCCTCCTCATTTTTTGGCATCCCCTGGGCTGTTTTAATCCCAGATATGGAGGAAAAGTCCAGGAGGGCCCAAAAATGTGAAATTGTCCCCCATGCCCCCAAATGGCGTTCAGGACAAAACTTTTCTTTTTTTTTTCTTTTTTTTTTTTTAGAACAAATGTTTCTTTAAAATGGATTTCTGAAGAGCCCTGGGGCCCACAAAAATGGTCCTGGGAGGTTACATGCTGCCAGGGCTGGTTTAAGGAATCCCCCCCCCTCGCTGCAGTGCTTCAGTTTGGGGGGGCCCATATGTTTATCTTAGGTCAATGTAACCTAACCTAACCAATTCACAGTACAGGATATTCAGATTATTACTAATAATGTTTTTGCAGGAGGAGGGTTACGGCGGTGCCCCCCACAATGACAGGGCCCCCTGCGGCTGCAGGTGTTGCAGGGCCCTTAAACTGGCCTGCATGCTGCCCGCAGAATGCACCTTGCACACCCTGGCCTATTTAGTCCATCAGTTAAACATCGCGGAATGGCTATTTATCTGCCAGTATGTCAGTAATCTGGAGGTTTCCTTACAGTAGCCTAGTCAAAATATGCTTATATGATACACCCTTTTCTTTTAGATCTTAAATTTCTCAGGTAATTTTTGCTTTATCAGATTTGTCTAAAGAAACAAAACCACCATAAACATCTTAAATTTTAAAACTGAAGTGCTTTCACTATATGTTCCTACTACAATTAGAAGTGCTATATTGTATTGCTACACTGTCATTTTAATCCAGATTTCTTTTAAGGCAATTGAATATATTTATATTAACATTGGAGTGGCTGCTTTTATATTACAGTGGACCCTTGGTATCTGCTGGCATTTGGTTCCAGGACACACACACACACACACATACACACACCAAAATCCATGGATGCTCAACTCCTATTATATACAATGGCATAGTAAAATGGTGTCCCTTACTGTATATAAAATAGCAAAATCAAGGTATGCTTTTTGGAGTTTTAAAAAAATATTATCAAGCCATGGATGGTGAAATCTGAGGATGCAGAATCTGTGGACACGGAGGGTCAACTGTATGATCTTTTCTTTAAAAAAAATGCAAGCCTCACAATGTATGTGGGCAAAGTCTTACTGTGTGAGGAAACACATATGTTTTTTTTAAAAACCCTCTTTCTGACAGATAACCAACTTGGGTAAGCCACTGAAAACATTTGGTACAGCTTTCTTGGACATATTGTGGCCGAAAGAACTGAAGGGAGGGAAGTGGCTGCTATATTTGGTGTCAATACACTCCAAGGAATTAGGAGAACTCCAGTGTGAACCTCCACATGAAATAAACCCTTTGGGAATTGAGGTAAATGACTGCTTTCTTTTTGTGTATTTTTGAAAGAAATTGCCAACCATAAGATCAGCAGCATTTTTTTAAAAGGACATATGAATTTAAGAGTGTTTAGTTGGCTTCTTAGATGTGGAATGGAGGATCTAATTGTTTTAATTACTTTATTATTTAATTAAACTGTTTATACCTTGTCTTCTCTTCAGAAATCTCAGGTCGATGTAAAATAAAACTGATCAGATTTAAACAATATAAATAATACAAATGATTTTAAAAGTTAAAAACATACTAAAGAATTTAACAAGTTTAAAAGATTAAAATAGTTACAATAATTTAAAACAAATTAAAACCTTGTACATGTGATGGTTTTAGTAAAACCAATTAAGCCCCAAAAGATTTCATTTTTACTTGATGCCTGAACAACAGGAATGTTGGCACCAATCAGGCCTTCTATTCTCTTGGCATAGAATTTAGGATGGTGATCCCATTAAAAGTATCTTTCAGAGAATCTACACTTGCAGAAGTGTATTGTAGTTCTGAGAAAACTGGAAATAAGCTTGTTATATCACTGTAGCTGCCCAATCATAAGCACAAGTAACCCTGACAACAATTCCATATAAGCAGGATTAGCCTAAGATATTTTGCTGCCTGAGGCAATGAACCAAAGAACTCACCCACCCCTCACCACATTATCTTATTATTCTATTTTCTCTCAATATAGACTGTACTATAAGTTGAATCTTACTTCAGCACTGGCAAGAATTTAGCATCTCCCCACCATACCTGAGGGCAACAGGGCTAATATATGGTGTGAGGAAAAGGTATCCAAAAGATAAAGATGGTAAATGGGCTTAGGAGAAATGGCTGGAGCACTGTGCCATTGCTGCCCCGAACATCTGCTACCTGAGGCGGTTGCCTTTAGGGTAGAGCCCTTCATATAGGGAATTTTGTAATGGTGATTTTAGATTTTAAGTGACAGAATTGCCTTGGGTCTAGAACAAAGGGTTCCTTGTAGGTTGTTGCAGAATTTAGTACTTTTTCTAGCTAAATAAATAAATATCCATCCATTCTGCTCCAAGGATCCAGTTGTGTTCTCTAGCACTCTTTTATTTACTTTTTATGTCTGGTTCATTTTTCTAGACCTCTCGAAATTCAAGGACAAAACGTGAAGTTGCAGAGAAGCAGATAGGAGGTGGCAAAAACTTTCCTTTGTTTTCAGAAAGAAAATATAAGACTTTGGTAAGCACATACTTTTGCCTCAGAATTTCCCTTCTGCTGTAGGAGAGTTGTGTAGAACATAGTTTTGCTGCTCTTTCTATCCTGCTTAGCAGAAACATTGACTGTCTACTTTCTAGTATGCAGATGTATAAACTTTTGATGTATTTTAATGCAGGAATGTAATGGGGAGGCAAATTGTGTCACCGTAAGATGCCCCTTGCAAGGCTTGGACAGTAAAGCCTCTGTAATGTTGCGTTCAAGACTGTGGAATAGCACTTTTCTTGAGGTACGTTCTGCTCATTTATTCTGCATAGATTTGGATCCTCTCCTCTTTCTTTCTTTCTTTCTTTCTTTCTTTCTTTCTTGTTCTAATGAAAGCATTTCTTCTTTTTTCTCCTTACCCCACCGACCAGGAGTACTCCAAAATGAACTATTTAGACATTCCTCTTAAGGCTTCAATCAGCATTGCTGCTGCAGATAACATTAAGCTGGCAAATGAAGCTACTAATGTGAGTCTGTAACATTTCTTTGATTATGATGACTGGAATTTTATAGACTGGAAAATATTTCTGTATAGGAGCTGAGCTGACCATGTCCAAATCAGTACTTCCAAATGGCTGATCACCCCTAGCCTCAAAATATTCATAGGTTAGTTGTCATCTCTTAGTGCTCTAGGACTTTGTGATTTTGTAAGCTGGTTTCCAGAGAGTATCCATGGTTCCAGTTCTAGGAGACAAACGTGTATGCATTGCTGTTGAGAACTGGTAAAATGCCTTATGGAAGAATAAGGGCAGTACTGGCATATTATTTGTTAGTATTAGGAAATTTATATCTCATTTTCCCTCCAAAGACCTCAAGGCAATATATGAAGTCCTCCTTCTCATGTTTCTCCTTGCAACAACCCCGTGAGGTAGGCTAGGCTAAGAGGTAATGATTGGCCCAAGATTATGCAGTGAATTTTACTGGCAGTGTAACAATGGTTCACGTGAAGGTAGGTGAAACCAGTCCTACCCCTAGCATTCTTAAAAACTATCATAGTGACTCATACCAGTAGAGTATGCAAACAGCCACCTGTTTACTCCTGTATATTTCACTTCAATATGAATATTATAACCAGGTCATATCTAATGGACATATATTGCCTTCTGTGATACTGTTAGTGAAGTTATTGATTCATTGGTCATGTGGCAATATCCTGTTGAGGCCGGGCAGTATGAGTGCATTTGCTTGTTATCAATGACTTGCTTTAGAAATACTTCCAGCAGCACATTTCCTGACTGGGGATATGGAGACTTGTACAGTTGTCCCTTCACATTTGTGGGGGTTAGGGACGGAGCACCACCATGTGAAAAAACCACAAATAAGTTAAGCCCCATCCCCAACATGCATACTACACTACAGTATTGTAGACTCCTCTCCCGCCAACAGGACTGCCAGTACCTGCCACTGCAATAGCAACACCTGCCCCCAGGCACACAAACCATGCCCCTCAACCATACTCGCCTCCCTGCCCCCAGCTCTCCTTCCCTCTGCCCTGCCAACAACATGACTTTACTGAGTGTTTTAAAGTGGCAGCGCTGTTTTGGTGCAAGGTAAAAAAGTGAGCTGGAGTTGTGTTGCTAGCAGGGCAGAGGGAGGGAGAGCTGGGGGAGGTGAGTGTGGGTTAGGGACATGGTTTGTGTGCTTGGGGCTTCGTTACTTACCATTTTAAACAGGCAGTGCTGTTTTGGTGCAAGGTAAGAAAGCAAGCTGGAGTTGTTTTGTTGCCAGAACAGGAGGAGAGGGGAGGTGGAGGAGGAGAAGGAGGGTAGGGTCTTGGAGTTTGAAGTAGTTGAGCAGCAGCTACAAACCGTGAATGTGAAATACCCGAATGTGAAGGGACAACTGTAGTCTAATGCATCTGGAACACAGCAGTGAGGGGAAAACAGCACAGTTGGCAATAAATGGGTGTACATTGAAAATACTGTAACACAATATTTGAACTAATGAAATCTTGCCCTCTCCAATAACATCTATATACCTTCCAATTCTCTGATAGGTACGGGTTACTGTCTTTCCTGCAAAGACTGTAGCATTGTATAAAGGGGTTCCTTGGTGGATCATCTTAGTAGCCATTCTTGCAGGATTGTTGATGTTCGGTCTGCTAGTATTCTTACTCTGGAAGGTGAGTTAATTTGCTGATATACTGTTTTAATATTTGTTCACATATTCTTTGACATGTGCAAACAACTTACCTTTTAAATTTTCTTTTTACAGATGGAAAAAGAACACCATAGTTCAGTGTAGGGCAGATATGGCCAAGTTGTGGCCTCCAAGGGCCCTGTAGACCCCCTCCCCCCCCATTTCTTTTCACTAAAAATTCCCTGCATACCCTCTAGGGACCATGGTAGGCAATTCCATCATGTTTTTGGTCCTCCCCTCTGGGATGTTTTAGGTTGAGGAGGGGCATTTTTTCAACCTAGATGTAAACTGGAAGTTGAAAAACTGTCTCTCCTGGCAATAAAACAGCCCGGGGGGGGGTGAGTTCCAAAACACAGTTATGTTTCCCCTTATTTGGGGGTGTGGGGGCATTTTTATACCCCTCCAAAAGGTAACAGAATTCAGGAGTGTGTGTGTGGGGGGTAATGGTGAGGTTTATGGCTTTCCAGGTTCTGTGGGGGGAGGGCAATGGGGGCCCCCAGTCCTCAGAAGCTGCCTACCCTTGGTTTAGGGAAAAGTGTTCCTCCTTTATTTTGAAGTAAAAAGTAATAATTCTTAATATTTGGGCTGAAAGGTACCAGATGGTAATTTTAAGCTCATTTGAATCATCATCATCATCAATTCTGGCAGAAGTGGAAATCACATATCCCTCCAGATGGTGTTGGACTACAAGTCCCAACACACCTAGACAGCAAAGCCAGTGATAACAATGCTGGGAGATGCAGTTCAAAAGCTTCTGGAAGGTCCCATGATTCCCACACTTGATTCAAGGGGTCAGGGGAGAGAGACATTCACAGTAGCATTTTAAAAATCTTTGAATATCTTAGTAACTATTGATTTCTAAATGTTTACATTTAAAATCATATTTTCTCTTCTTGAAAACTGGAATTGGTAAATTTAAAAATTACAGTAGTGAAATTTAATAAGAAGAGTGTTTATGTAAGATATTATATTGATTGATTTGTTGAAAGTGATGGTACTGCGATGTAAGCATTCTGTTTTGATTAAAAATAATTAATAAAAAAGAAAAGAAGTGTGTGAATGAAAAAAATCTTTGAATAGTAGCAAAATAGAAATTGGAAAAACTTGCAAAGTGGATTTCAGGCGTGCGCAGCAGGCAGGCTGCAGTGGAGAAAGGATTTCATTCTGTCAGCAGCACCCGTTCGTTCCTGGGTTCCTGTAATTATATTACACGAATATAATTATGCAAGCTAGATAGGATTAACTGTTAGCATATAGTCTCTAAATATAGTCTCTATTTACATGTGTATAAAGGCCAAGGTTTTGAAACTGGTCAACATCACAAAAGAGATTGTCTTTACATATTTTTCATTAGGTCTATCTATCTATCTATCTCATATATCACTTACTCAATCACTCTCTCACACGCACATACTCTCTCTCTCTCTCACACACACACACACACGTTTCTCCCTGTGAAGATACATGCGTCTTTCCATAAGACACAGTCTTTCTTTCCTCCTCCTACCTTAGTGTACATGCAGATGCCAAGACATTACAGGGAATGAGAGATCTGTGTACATATTTAGTGCTTCCTTCCTTCTCCATGCTATTCAAGTTACTTGAGGCTTGGACCTTGACTTGCCTTAAATAAAAGGGATATAGAATCCTTAGGGAATCTTTTATCCATAGACACTTTATTTAAGCTTTTACAGCTTAAAGGAGGCATCTTTAAATATGCAATCAAAATTGTGAGTTCTTGATCAGGGTGATGTGTAGTGTAAAGTTCTGCCAAATGGAACCCTGTCAGGTCTCCTCTCCCATTCCCAACCCCTTCTTTTACCTGCTGCACCCCTCCCCCCAACATGGCAGTTTACTAGATGATGGAGAGCAAGGTGGGGGCAGCACAGAAACATCCAACTCAGTTATGTCCCCCCCTGCTGGACACATAGTGACCAGCACCTCCCATGGGTCCTCCAGTGGTCTCAGAGAATGACATCATCGCTGTGCATCCAGCCATAGGAACATAACTAGATGCTTTTCCACCACTGCCTTCTCCCTGCTCTCCACCTGTCAGTATGTTGGGGAGGGTCTGCAACCTGGTAAAAGGGGATTTGGAGTGAGGGAATGTGGTTGTTGTGAAAGGGTGGTAGAGAATTCTGACCTGTGCAACAACAACAACAACAACACCCCACTGATGCAAGCATAAATTGGACTTGTACCTCTGTAAATTACTAATAGAGTGCTAGCCCATATTATTCACACAGCACTTTTTCATTTTGTCTCTGTTTATAATAATACTGAAATTTAATTCTGTAGAAAATAGAGTTTGGGTATTGCTACTAGTACAGAAACCAAGTAGTACATGATTCAAGTGTGCCATTCCTGTGTACTCAGCATAGGTGTCAGGTTTTCAAAAATAATGATTTTATGTATACTGATAACTAACAAATCTATGTAACTGAAGGAGTAAAGCCGTCAAGAAGACAGTCACTTATGGAAGAATTCTGCTGGAAACCTGTTAACTTGGAATGTTACCGTAGAGTTATAAGATAATATGAAAAACATTTTGAAATGTAAATGCAAAGCAATCTGGTTCATCCTTTTATTCCCTCCCCCCCATTAGTCCATAATATTGACTAAAATGCCTTGCTTCCTTATAGTGTGGTTTCTTCAAGAGAGATAAGAAAGATCATTATGATGCCAAATATCACAAGGCTGAGATCCATGCTCAGCCATCTGATAAAGAGAGGCTTACTTCTGATGCATAGTATTGATCTACTTCTGTAATTGGTAATTGATCAATTTTTTGTTTGGATTTGTTAGCTGCGGGACATGCTTTTGGTTGCGGTGGCTAATGACTGGAAGCTTGCTGCATCTGCTCCATTAATTGCCTCATTTTTGAAATATCAATTTATGCTTGCTTGCATTGTTTTTAATAATCCCCTTGCTCAATGCACGAGGATACAAATTCTTTTGTCAATTGTTTTCTTTTTAACAATTGCCTACTTGTATATTCTTCCTTGACATTCTGAAAGCTTTTTACTTAAAGTCGGCACCTAGATCCTGAACACATAGGCTAATGATCCAGAAGAGAAAATATATCTCTGGGGACTTCTTTTTTAAAAAAATGCTATGAACAAGGAAAGAACACTAAATGTAGCCAAGCTGGTGGCTTTTGTATTGTATTCCAAGGACTCTTGGGGTCATTTCCTCATCAAAAAGATCAGTAATATTAGATGAGATTTCCTGTAACATAGCTTGCCACCCGATGCCAATCTGAATCTACAAGTTGTAGGAAAGGATGAGATGTGTCTTAGACTGCGGTAAGCAGAAAATAGACTAGGATCAACTGGTAGATCTCCAGGTGATTTGCATTAGGGCAGGGGTTTCTGTCCCCCAATGATTTCATACACTCCAGTATTTCACAGATGAAAACTGGGACACATGTTGCCAAGCAACATCAGAGTGTGGTCAAAATGACAGAAGTAATTGATGAGGTAGGACACAAAACCTAAGCAAGGCTGCAGGAGTTTGATTTTGCCTGAGCCTACTGGGAAGGGCAAGATTTCCTTCCCTCCTCATCTCTCCCCCACTGAGTTAATTCAGTGCATACTACTTTTGCAATTTGAACACATTTGCAGCAGCTGAATTAAGCTGAGGACAAAAGGGTAAAATGGAGAGAGAGAGAAACTGAAACATTTCAAAAGTAGCTGAAAAAGTGGGACTACAGAGAATTCTTCAGGGATGTCCCTGCCAAATCAGGACAGTTGGAGGGTATGTGATTTAACAACAGTGATTATAACCCCCTTTATTCCTAAACTGAGAAGCCACGTGGATCTATGAGGCTTGACCTGTGTCCCACATGAACTTGGCCCAGAACTCTTACAACTCGCAGGGACTCTGCAGTAGCCATTCAGAGATAAACAGGTGTTGGAAATTGAAATGCTGAGCTGTGTTATGCCTTAGCAAACAGTGAACAATCTAGTAACACCATCCCTCAAACTTAGATAGAAAAGCATTTTCATAGGTGAGGTTGAAATAGACTTTGAACCACTTGTCTGAATGATAGTTGATAATATCAAAGAGAAAGCAGAAGGGAAGTACCTAATTAGGAAATTAAACATTCTGGCTGAGTTAGCTTTTACTTTGGCATTGCAGTTCTGAAACAAGAACCTCTTTTAGTGTCCTCTGTGAAAAAGGTTTTTGCTCACACTGATTTTAATAGTAAATAATTTGTTGGTACATATGCTTCAGATTGCAGCCTTAAAAACATGTACCTTGCTTTCATAGCAGTGGTCAGTGAAACTATTCAAGGAGATGCATTTAAGTCTGTTTATGGGTTCTTCCAACACATGTTGATGGGAAGCATTACTTAATTACGTCAACAAAAGAATAAAATAAACCAAAATGTATATGCTAGTTAAATTAGCAGTCTGTGTGGCCACAATCAAACACAGAGTTAAAGGTGCAATTCGAAGAACAAGCTCTACTGAACTCAGCAGCATTTACGCAGTCAGATTATGCTGTAAATCCATCTGGATTGTGGCCTATGTATGTAATTGACAATTCTTAATCAATCTGAGGCTTCAATAGGCCATCCTTTATAAATCTTAATATTC
Organism: Gambelia wislizenii; assembly: GCA_030847615.1. Lineage (NCBI taxonomy): Eukaryota > Metazoa > Chordata > Lepidosauria > Squamata > Crotaphytidae > Gambelia > Gambelia wislizenii. The sequence goes on along the minus strand of JAUMIR010000001.1, from coordinate 281,035,919 downwards.
AATATGTATTTTGATTATTGTAGAAGCTCCTATGTTCAGATGTTAAATAGCTTTATTAACAACTAATGCATGTGAAAAGCCTTTACTGCTGTTGCTGCCTTTTCCAGTAACAGGCTGCTCTTGATTCTCAATTTCTGCAGGAAGGTTACTGTGGGTGGGGGTGGGGGTGGGGGGCGGAATTTCAAGCTTATTTTTCCTATTCTTGAATATGTATTTCTCATCTGAAGCCTGGCTACTGCATGATACCTTGTGCTCCTGCAAAACTTGAGCTCACTTGTGTAAAAATATTCATTCTGCTTGCCAGGATGGCAATTTTCATTAGCTGCATTATATCTGAAGATGACGTGTTAACAACTAAGGGGAGAATGAGTCATTCCTCAGACAAATCTAGGAGTGATCTGAGTCTTGCCCCCTGTTGATGTAACTCAGGGTTCAAGGCACGATGGGTAAGATAGATCTTACTAGGGCCCAAAGGTACAGAGGCAAGACAAGCATGCCATCTCAGCTGCAAGTATTGAATTCCTGAAGCATTAAAAGCAGCTTTGGAAAGCAGAAGAAATAGCATTTTGAACCATAGGATACAGACCACGGCCCTGCCAGAAACACAGAAGTCTGCCTTCCTATATGACAAACTCTCTCAAGCCCATCAAGCCCTCAGTTTCCTGAGTTATTGTTACCATGGTCTCTATATAGCAGGGGTTTTCTTTACAAATCCCCCCCCCGCCCAATATTTTTTCCTGCCAGGATGTCTTCCTATTCACTCAAGGGGACATGGAGGGCATTTCTACCACATTAGTAGGGCTCCCAGGAGTCAAAAACAATTTTTGCAATTTTTCTTCAAAAAAATGTCTCCCAAATGCTCCAAATTGTCCACTAGGGAATGTGAGATGCATTTCCACCACATTTTGCAAGATCCCAGACCAATTTAGGCCCATGAGAGGCTTTTTTTTTTTTTTGGAAATTCAAAACATGGTGGAAATGCCCCTATACCCCCTATAGAGGCATTTGGGGGCTGCTTTTGGTGGGAGGAGCAAGTGTGGCCATCCAAGGTCTCCTGGGGACTAATGCAGCCCCCTAGCCTTCCACAGTTGCACAACCCTGCTATATAGATTGGAGGTGCCAGCATCTCTTGTAAGGAGGGTCTTGTATAGTAATTATAAAGGATACTGAAATACACAGGAAGGCAGGGGCACCACTGCTCTGCATCACTTACAAGGTTTACAGGCCCCAGAACATATGTAAATACAGGCCTACTAACAGGTTTGAGAAAGCCACCTGTAAGATTTCTGCCCCTCTGCCAGAATTTCTTAGGCAGTACTATGAGCCTTCATGGCAATCCCAATCCCTTCCACAAACCTTTGTTGCACTGGTGGACAATTTGTACCTTTTGGGTAATATGCACTCACCCCCAGGTCCATTTTGCTACACCCCCACCCTTGATGAATTTATTGCTACCACGAAATGTTGGGTGTGTGTGGGCGGATGTGCATTTCTCTTTTAAGGATCAAATGAGGAGTGCACACTTTCTTATAAAGGAGAATCCTGCTTTGAGAAACTTGCTCTGGGAATTTGCTCTATGTTTCTCCTGATGGCACTCTCCCCTGCTCAGTCTCCTTAGTGGTCTCTCTCCACTGGCTACAAGTTTTTCTTTCTTTCCTGGAAAGTTGCCACAGAATGACATCCAATGTTTTGTGTACTAGCACCAATCCATGGACCACTACTTTGAGTAGCACAAGGTATTAGGAGATACCTTGATAGCCACCCATTATCTGTGGCCATCCCTGTGGCTCTCCCTATATGGCGTGAAGGGAAGGGCCGCTCTTGCCTCACACAACAGGCTACGAGATTGATTCTTGCCACTTGCAAGTGTTTCCAACTGAGGCACCTCACCTCTGTTCCACTCAGCTCCAGAGGAAGTATTTTGTGATTTGCTGCAGTGGCACGCTGAAGGAGTGAGAGAGATTCTTTTCACTCCAGTTTTCCTCCCAACCAGGTGTGAAGTGAGAGGATGGTCTTTTTCTCTCCCCCTAAATTCTTTAAAATGGGGTAATTTGGTCTTGTTGCTACTCCCAAGCAGAGGTTGAAAAATTAACTTTGGGGGACTAGAACTCCTAGACTCCTCCAGCCAGCATGGCCAGTAGCTATACCATCTGGGGATTAAGCAAGTTAACTTCAAGAATTAACGTTTCCAAGCATTACTTCTGCCTCTCAGCCCTGCACAAGAATTGTTCTCATCCCATCAGGTGCCTCTGTTTCACAAAAGGTCAAATTTTTCCCTCATTCCAACCTGCAGAAATTACCCTGTGCGTACCAAAAGATTTAGGGAAATGAGTGGGACACCTGGTTGCTTTACACAGGCTGACACAAAGGGAATTTGTTGTTGTGTGCCTTCAAGTTGTTTTTAATTTATGGCAACCCTAAGTTGAACCTATCATGGGATCCTCTTAGCAAGATTTGCCTTTCTCTTCCTGTGAGGCTGAGAGAATGAGACTTGCCCAAGGTCACCCAATGGGTGTCCATGGCCAAGTGGGGATTTGAACCTTGGTCTCGAGAGTCCAACACTCAAACCACTACACCACGCTAACTCTACAAAGTGAATTATCAGTCCTTATTCCCCTATCCACCACAAATCCTCTGCAATACAGAGGACGTGGGAAGAGAGACAAGTCTCGTGCCTTTTGTTCATAAATAACTGGGTATTTCCTGGAGGAGATAACTCATTACCAATAGTCCTGTATGGGCTAGAAGCACCACAACTCCTAATATACCTGCCTTCCATTACTGACCTTGCCAAATTGAGAAGCAAGATCTGAAGTTTTCAACTCATATTTTCCGTGTGATAGGGATTGCTGCTTTAAGGCCCAGACAGGCAGAGCCAGGGAATACAGGGTTATTTGGGTGGGTGGGGTCTTATGTAAGCATTTACATTCCAATCACCCTTTTAGCCTTTACATCAGCCCAAAAATACATTTCTGTTTGTACCTCTGAGATCTGAGATTAATGGAAGGGTTTTCTGCTTGGGTTGCACTGTTTGCTGTTGCCTACCACTGTATTTGAGGTTTCACATCTTGTATCTTCCTCTTTCTTTCAAGGAAAACTATTTGCCTTCTGCTAGTGGAAGGATAAAGGCACACGTACTGAAATCTGTATTTCTTTCCCCCTTCCTTTAGTGCGGATTCTTCCAACGTTCCAGGTACGATGACAGCATCCCACGCTACCATGCTGTAAGAATTCGGAAAGAGGAAAGGCAGATCAAAGATGGAAAAACCAAAGTGAAAAAGCAGTGGATCACGAAGTGGAATGACAATGAAAGTTATTCTTAGGAAATTCCCACACCCCTGCTGAATGAAAAACTCAAAATGGCTTTTAAGGTGTCTTTGATTCACACAGTGGATGGTTAGAAGAAGACTAGTGTTCAGAAATGGCTGCCCTTTTTTTGTAGACATTGTTAGTTTATATCAAAGCTTTTTTGTTTTACAGATCTAAAGCCATCTAAACCAACCTATATGTCGTATTTAAAATGTCCACTTAAAAAACATATCCAACCACTGTGTACCCAACCACCCAGTTTTTCTTTCTGGAAGGGGAGAGGAGCCTGCAGAAGGAGTTAAAAAGAAAGGCCACCCTTTCTTTCTATGGAATGGAACAGTATAGGACCCTCCCAGGTAGTGGATCTGCTTTCTCCCACCCCATCTTTCGCGCCTAGAATCCTGGCTGCCTTTCAAGATCCTTTTTCCTCCTCCATACACAGTGGCAGCCACAGGACTTCAGAGAGAGAGAAAAACAGCCCATCTGTGGCCAGCAGAACAAAACTGAGTATGTGTGCTTGGTGTTGTCTGGTTGTAGCCAAAAGATAGGCAATGCAACCTGAATGCTCACATGGCCGCGTGTATTATGTCTGGCCTTCTAAGTCTGAATCTAACTTGGAGTGTTCCTATATTTCAGTTTGTTAGTCTTTGTTATTTGAATGGTGGAAGGGGAAAGCAGCTTACGTCAACTGTTATTTTTTGTGGTTGGGAGTAATGTCTTGCCATGGGCTGCTTTAGGTGTTTTTGAAAAATCATCTTGAGACTCTTGACAGAATTGTATAAACTCTCTCGCCTTCTCCCATTTAGGTTGACTTTGCAGCTTGATTTGCATTTCCTCACCTTCTAATGGATTTGTTGGAGAAAGCGTTATTGTCTGAATGTCTAAAATGAAAAGTGGGTTTCCAAACCTGGCAGGCTGCCTTGCTGACTGACATCCCTCCCCCCCCCAAAAAAAAAAACCCTCTGGAAAATGTTCCCTTAATCCTAGACAGAGCTTGGGAAAGCTGCCTTTTTGGGCTGTAGCTCCTAGTATCCCACAGCCATGCTAACTGGGAGATTCCGGCAATTATAGTCCACAAAAGTAGCTTTTCTAAGCTCTTTGATTCTCTGACACATGGAAGCTAACTGTGATTATTCAGAGTGAGAGGCATTCTGTATACATCCAGAGCTTATTGTTTCACATTACGTAGATAAAACCTTGTAACTGAAAACCAGAACTCTGGTGGTTCCTGGCTCAGTCTTCCCCTTTGTCAGTGGCAAAGGTCTTGGGGTCTTTCAATTTTGGGGGAACAAATGGTAGTTTGGATTTTGAAAGGTTTGAGAGAAGCTCTTCAGTAAAACACTTCCCCACCCCAGAGAAAAACAAAACCTTGCATTTGACCAGAATGTAAATTTCCTTTACATTTGTAATGCTTTGATGCATTTGGTTGTTGTCTTTTTTCTCTCCCTGCAATAGGTATGTATGAGTTCCGGTTAAAATACATGGGATGGATCTAGACTATGTTAGCTACACGTTCTTCCTGTTTAAATAAATGGGGCTTTAAGTTAAGCTGTGACTAGCTAGTCCCATTAATCTCCATGGGAACTAAATCAGCCTGGCTCCAACCCCATTTGTTCAACAGGTGGTGCAAATTTGTGTGGCGTAGTTTCTAAATAAGAGGTGCTGAAGTTCAACTTTGCCTGGACGTCATAGTCACATGGAAGCCATTTCTATCTATGGATGTACAGAGATTAGCTGATGTTTCTCAGTAGAGGGGGCATGGCACTTTAAGTGCTGTACCAATCCTAGAGTGGGGAGGAAAGGAGCTAAACCATTACAGCTCTGCCACTCACAAAACTACCATCATTATACACAGAGGTGCTGGCTTGTGTTTTTCAGGTGAATGTGAGATCTCTAAATCTGCTAATTCCTTCTCTTAAAACTCACGTATAGCCATGGTAGTTAGTGTGATCTTAAATGTGCAATAGGTCATGTTTCAATAATGTTTTAAAAATCAGTTTGTGTGAAACTGTTGCTCGCACCAAATATACACAGGTTTGTTTTTTAAAGCTTGAATACTGGTTCTACTTTTTTGTATATACTGTAAGTCATTCTTAATATATTTATTTTTACTATAAATCTTTGTCTTCAACTAACAGTTAAGCCAAAGATTTTAAAATGGATTTTAAAACTAGTGAGCAATAGCATATAAACAAGTACAGAATTATTAACAGTGAAATCCTGTGGATACCTACCCAGAAATGAGTCTCACTGAATTCATTGAGACTTACTCCCAGGTATGTGTCTATAGGATTGCAACCTAAAAATGCACACTTTCTGCCAAATGTGCCAATAACTAAACCTTTGAATTTCATTGCCTAAAACATTCTAGGAAAGCTGTTCTTTACATATTTCCAGTTATGTAGTAGAGAACTGTTGTTATCGTCTAAATAACTGTGCACTAATGCATACTTACAGATGTTTTATCTATAGAATTTTTATATGACTAACTTAATGGAAAATAAAGCAAGTACTCAGTGAGTCTGGGGAAGGGGAAAGGTTTTGTAATACTGGCTTTGGAACAAGATTTAACTACTGCAGATGCTATAGCACTTGAAAGAAAAAATAAGCTCCAAAATTTAATTATGGATCTATACTGATCCAATTTAAGACTACTGAGTAAATGCCCTGAATACCTAAATTTTAACTGTAAGTATATTTCCATACATGTGTGCTGTTTAATACTTGTGATTGTAACAAAGTATTTGCAGTATTTTAAAGCTACATCTTTAAAAATATTGGTACTGTTAAAAAAAGAATTATAAATGTGCTGTAACATTTACTGTATATGAAATATAAACAGAACTTTTAGTATGTGGATGATATTGAGAAGGGATGAAAACTATGCAAACCTTTAAATATTTACCATAAGAAACCAGGATGCTTGTGCTCTGTGGACACTACGAAATGTCATCAGTTGGGACAGGTGATTTCAAAGATTTTGTCAGCTTTCTGCATTCCATTTTTTTTTGTTTGACCACTCTTTTTTTTTAAAAAAAACTGTTTATTACATGTGGCAAGTCTCTTGTCAGTTACTGTTCTAATGCCTTACACCATTGTCCACCAAACATTGCTGCTTTTTATGTCCACACACCCCTATTAATTTAAATGGGGATTACACAGGATCACCATGGTAGCATGTATGGTGGGTAGTATCTTGTTTAAAATCCCATTCCTGTGCTTTGACTTAGTCACTTGAAAAGGCAGAACTCTGAAACAGTGCTGCCTCTTTAAAAAAACCAAAGTAAAATGCCCACAATTATGTCTCTGGTGTCTTGCTGACTAGAGCAAATACAGGAAGCCCCCTCTTATCCGACAGGTTAAGGGCTGCAGCTGTGTCAGAAACTGGAATTGGTCAAAAAGCAGAACCCATGTAGGGAAAGTGAGGGAATTATGGTGGCTCGCTTGGGACTGCCTGCATGTGCTCACAGGCACCTGCAGCTGCCCGCTGCTTTCAAAATCTCTCAGTCAGCTTGGTTACTTCCCCCCTCTCAATTCACTTTGCAAGCAGTGCACACCTGCGCAGTCAGTTCCAAATAAGCTTCCATAGGCAAGAACTGTCAAAAGAGTGGATTCTTCCTCGAATGAATGGAACTTGTCCTTCATTTGCAAGCATTGAAAGAATGAGTCGTCGGATAACAAGCTGTCAAAAGGCTGGAGTTTCCTATATATAAGCAGTGTTAAAATAGGGCGAGCTTAAAGGAAATATGTCATCTCAAGTCACATCACTGGTATATATTCATTTTATACATTGACTGTTACTAACATCTAATGTTAAATCATGACTAAAAATGACCTGTGGATATTTCTATAAAAGCATGAAAATAAATTTTGTATGAAAAGCTCTTTCTCTGCTGGTAATAATTGTTTACTACTTACACATATTTAAGTTCTGTAAATGTGGAACAAATACTTGTTTCAGTTAGAGCCACTCTACATGTTTTATATAGAAAACACATGACTAATGCAAAAACAGTTAAATTTACTTGGCATTTATAGTGTAGAACACTACAATATGATAACAAAACAATACTATAGTCAGATCACAATACTTTAAAGACAAATGAAATAAATTAGCATTCCATTCAGGTTAGAAATATTTTCCTAACACTAAAATAAACTAGTGGTAACTGTCCAGTTTCAATGGAATATACGAACCAGGAATTCTTAGAATGCTATAAAAAGCAATACATATTAGCTAAAGTTCCCTATGAGAAAGAAATTAGTTTACAGTAAAAACGTACAGAATCACACACACCAACTGCCCCCCACCAAAAACCCCAAACTGATGATTACACCAAATAAGACAGAACAGATTATAAAATTCATGGACTTGGCCCAGAAAATTACAGCTGTAAGTTTTGTGAAGTTTTTAATGTTAAGATTCACTGACTTGATGGACATTATATATACAAAGATGGATGCAAATATTACCATGATGATGTAGTTTGGAAATCAGCAGTGCAATTGTATTGCATATTGCTAGATGTAGTTTTATAAAATTCTAGCTTCAGAATTATCAAGTTAAACATAGCCTGTGGGTTTGCTTATATCCAAACTAAATAGTTTGAACATCTGAGTAGACATGAGCATGACTGTGCAGCATTATTTTTTTCCTTACGTCAATAAACTCATTAAAAATAATACTGATTGTATTCTAACCAGGAATTGTATTCCAACCAGCAAAAGATGTTGAAATGGTTAAAATTTATACAGTAACAACTTGGCTTAGCAGGATTAGCATAGTGAAATTGTGCATGCTGCCTAAATTTAATTTTAAATAGGACAGTAAAAATTCCACAATCTGGATTCAGTCTATTATAAATAAACTAGCTGTATGCAGCACAACATATGCCATTATAGTAGATTTGAAAGGTTCACATGGTTCATATATGCTATTATTTGCACCCCCCTCCAAAAACACCTTTTGGGGACTCCTTTTATGATTTATCATCTTTCTAAAATATTGCATTGCTTTACATGTGGGTGGTGAGAGGAGGGAGGGGCCCTTGTGAGGCTCGGGGTGTAGTGGCAGGAGTGGATCATGAGGTGGAGAGGGAATTTGCATATAGGTGGTGATTGGCTGAGGGAGTGAGGGGAAGGGTTGGGTAAGCGGCCAATCAGCACACTTACTAGATTTTCAGACAACACTGTTATAGTGTTACTATTCAACTTTATTTGCAATGGCTGTCTCTTGAATCCTGAGATTTGCAGTTTAGGGAGGGACATTTACAACTCTCAGCCAGAGAGCTCTTAGGCCTCACTAAACTACAAACCCCAGAATTCCACAGGAGGAAGCCAGAGCAGTTAAAGTGGAATAGTAACACTATAACAGTATAGTCTGAAAATCTCCCGGGAAAGGAAACGTACCCAAGAGTTTTATACTAGCTGGACCTGGCATGCCATACGGCATTAAAAAAAACTCCCCAAAACGCCCGGTAGACCTCACACCAATTACCTGGGTCCTGTTACAGTGGCAGCAGCAGCTTCCTGCCACTACTGCCAGTTGACTGCCTGGGTCCTGTCGCAGTGTGAATAGAAATGATAGTACTGCGTAGAATTAAATCATAAGTGGGAATTGTGTAGCCCTGGGACATTGGTGAACTGGAAAGGCCTGCAGCCTTAGTAACTCTAGCCAACACTGTAGCACATTGCTTGGTCACTCCCAGTATGCAGATTGGCCATGAGTGGTAGGAGTGGATTGTGAGGTGGAGAGGGAATATGCATGTGAGTGGTGATTTGCCTGTTGGTGGTGACTGGCTGAGGGAGTGACAGGAGGGACCCTAAGCGGCCGATCAGCACACTGAAAGAGGCAACATACCTAAACCCATTGTACATATCCAAGAGGCAACATACCTATGGCCATTGTGCATACCCAAGATATATACGGTATACTGTATATTCAACTGGAATTACAAAATGCCCAGAATTTAGGCTAAGATACCATACAATTAAAGGGTTTTTTTATTGCGGGATAGCATTACCAAATATTACAAAACTATTATGCAGCTGTTTTGATTGATACATGTTTCTGGCAGAAGACCACTCAGGACTGCACCTTTGAAAGAACGGGCATATTCTGTTGAACTTGATGAGGGTGTGTATCATAGAAACCTGGAATAAATTATGTAAAAAGTAGTCCTGAATGCATTTCTTCTAGTCTGGATCACTTTTTCTGAAGATTTCAAAGTGCCAAGAAAGGATTCTGTCTCCTCTGATAAGGAAAGTGCAAAACTAAAAATATATAATATTCAATAAAATTAAAAACATGGGGGGGTGTGGCTAGCTTCTACTTACCTGTTGCATTATTTCTAGATATGAAACACAATACAAAAGGTTCAGGGAGGTCACTATTTTTGACACTTGATATTGCCAACATGAAAGAAATATGAAAAGGCTTATTGAAAAAATAAAAGTGAATACTTGGACAAATTATTTTACAACTCAATACAGTAATTAATATGAAAAAGATTTAAAGAGACTTTTCTATAAAAATGTCTAACATGTATTTGCAAGACCTGGATTCTAGTACAGTATTACCTAGTGTTGGAATAAAAATAATTTTGCTAAATATTGCAGTGGTCATATATAACAGCTCTACTGGATACAAAGTATGTATCATACTGGATATAATCAATATTGTCTGTGCCATGCTTATAAAGTTAACTTTTTTTTAACCTATGTGGTGGCATTGTGAAATCATCAAACAATTTTGGGGGAAATGATGCAGAAATAGATGAGGATATACTTGGTGGGTACCTGAGAACAATCCTACCTGAGGGTGGCACATGGAACTAAGTGGCAGATCATCTGTCCCTTTCACAGCCCACCTGGTCAACTTGTTAGGTGGGTCAGGGCAACTTTGCCAAACTTCCTAGTTGAGTGCAGCATACCCTCCATGATTTCATGAAAATCGGGACATGTGGCCAAGCAACATCAGAATGTAGTCAACATGGCAAGTTATTAATGAGGAAATACACACAAGCTAGGAGCAGTTTGCTTTTGCCTGAGCCTACAGGGAAGGGAAGGATTCTGTCCCTTCTCTCCCCTGTTGAGTACAACCTACTTTTGCAGTTTGAACCCAATTTGCAGTGACTCAAGTAAACTGAGGGAAAAGTGGGAGAAAGAGAGAGAAACTGGGACATTTTAAAAGCAGCTAGAAAAAAATAGGATGATGAAGGATTAATTTGGACTGCCCCTACCAAACTTGGGACAGTTGGAAGGTATGGAATTTAAACTCAATGCTCCAAGCTGACTTGTCCTCATCTTCAAACTATGCCACTTTCACCCACAACAGTAATTGGTTCAGTTCTTTAAGCAAATGTTAAACACTGACCATTCCTATGCATAATAATAACAAGGTGTAATAGTGCTGCATGGGTAAAGGGGAACCCTTGTTGACTTCCTTTAAATGCTACACAATTTGCAACACAAAGATTCCTAGCCATGATGGGCATTCAAAATGCCTCCGCTGCTTCAGGGAAGCTCACATTGTAGCTTCTTGCCCTCACTGTAGGGCCTTTACCCCACAGGCCAAATGAAACAGGGAATCGAGGCTCAAGGCAATTCTCTATGAGCAATCCCTGAAAGCACCTGACTCTCTGTCTTCAGTCTCATACAAAACCTTTGAAGTCTCACAGCAATTCTAAGGCTTGATCAGTGTTGGTCCCTACATCTTCTAAAGATTTCTCCAGGCATGGCTCCAAATGACCTTTGCTTGAACCCAGTCTTCAACCTTCAAGGTCAGATTGACTCTTCTGACCCCCCCCCCTTCATGGCTCATTAAAGAGCTCCCATGGAGACACAAATGCTCTGTCATTGACATCAAAACAGTCCCAATGGGATCCTGCTCTGTCAGCAATGAAGAAACTCTTGACCCTGCCATGTTTGAAGGATCAAGATTTCACCTATATAAAAAGTTTGGATACTTTCTCCATAGGTTTGAAAAATAAGTATCAGTATACTGTATTGTATTGTATACAACAAAAATATGTACAGTACTATCAATAAAGGCTTCAAGAGAAATAGTCTATATTATTGTTTTAAAGTATATAACTATACAGCGTATTCATAAAATCCACATTAAGTATTGTATGGATACTATGGAGATTTTCACATTCTAAAAATATCCCAGGACAGGGATGACAAGAGATCGCGAAAAGGCTTACCTTGTAGATGACGTCATACCTGTCCTGGGATGCTCCTCTTCTGCTTCTGTTCCTTCTCCGCTTCCTCTTATTCATGGGAAAATCCATGAATAAGAAGCCTGTTCTATTATCATAGCGGAATGATGGGCAAGTGAACAGGAGCCCCATTCTGCTCCCAGGATGACGACGGAATGTGATGTCACCAGGAAGCCTGTTCCGGACACTTCCGGGTGCGATCGGGACAGCCAGGTAAGTGACACCCTTCCCCCCCCCCGCCACCGGGTTACTTGTAATTTTAAAAGTCTGTTTTGGGGCTTGGGGTTTTTTTACCTTTTATTTGGCCATTTATTTTGAAATTTCTCACGAGAACAAGCAGGATTTGGCTTCACTGCAGTAAAAGCAGCTTTATGACAGCTGCCTTTACTGCAGTGAAGCCGAGCGGAGGGGGAGCTGTTTCTATAACATGAAAATGTAGGTGTTTGAAAAGTTTTTTTTCTTTAGTGTTACAGGGACAGGAGTGGGGCGGGTGAGGGGGTAGCGGGACAGAGATGGTTTCAAGGGGCTCATGTGATAATCTCCTAAGTATAGTTATATACTTTAAACACTTATATAGACTATTTCTCTTGAAGCCTTTATTGATAGTACATATTTTTGTTGTATAGAATACAATATACTGATACTTATTTTTCAAACATATAAAAAGTTTGGATACTTCCTCCATAGGTTTATTGGTTAGTTCAGACACCCAGCCATTTCAGTTGCTAACATCAACTATATTAATCCCAGCTACTCCTGGGAAGCTTTTAGAGACTGACCTTTCCCATTTGGAGGAAAAGAGGAAACATAAAAAGAAGGAAAAGGACAAGTCTACAGATCCTCACTCTTCCCTCTGTCTCTGATTCCAGCTGAAAAGCCTCTTCCATCACCAATTATGCCAATACAGTCTCTGGTTTGTGTTCTGGGATCTCCATCGTGGGCTGTATGCTCCACAGTTGAACCCTTGAAGATAATTCAGGTGGATGTTCATTCAACAAGAATCCTTGGTTGAGGAGGTGCCGAAGCCTTCGGCAGATGCTCAAGGCTCTCTTCCTGCTCCTACTGAACTTCTCCAAGATCCTATGATTGTAGTTGTCGATGAGGCTCTTCCTCGCATTGCACCCTCTAAGACTCAGCACTGTACTCCTTGAACTCATCAATCACAGTCTCACTATTCCGACTCATCTCCTTCACCTTGGTCAGATTGGTCTGACTCCTTAAGTTCCACGAGCCACTCAGGCTGTGGGCACTGTAGGTGTTGTCAAGATTGGCAGCAGTGTGATAATCACTATTACTCACACTCTTGATGTCGTTGGCAGCATTGCTTATCATCTTCTGATTCATACTATCATATCCCGGAGAGTGTTTATTTCTTTGATCCTTACTATGACCCTCAATACCGGGTATCCCTCCAGGAACTCTCTCCTGGCAGAGTAAGGCATAGATCTCCTTCCAGCTCTTCTTCAGTTGCTTGTTCAGTTATTATTCATCCATCCTCTAATGTCCAATAGACCCTACATCAAGCCAGGTCTCCTCTGCACATGGCTTCCAACCAACTTGCCCCACTTGAAACCAATGCTACTTTGGCTTTGAACTTGGCCACTTTATCACCTTGTCTTGTTCACTGGTCTGACCCTGTGGGTACAGAGCATCATAGACATGTTTCTTTGGACTCTTCAGATACTTTTTCTGTTGAATCCCCCATTTTGCCTTGACTTCATTTTTCCCCACAGATACTCAGTGACCATGAATCTGCTTCCCCTATGGATGATGTTACTGCCTTCACTGAGCAAATAGTTCATATGGTGAATGCCTCAGACTTAAAAATCAACTGCCCCGAGGATGAATCAATACATTTGGTCTACAGTCGAATTCAGTCAAGTGTTCTAACTCCTCCTTCAATTCCTCTTCTGCCTTCGGTTCTTCGAATTGCCCAATGTTCTTGATCCACCCCGTCTATGATTCCTTCTACAGCAAAGAAATTTGGCTCCTTGTACAGGATCACTGAACAAGACTCTAACTGGCATTCCCATCATACAAAGCCCAGCTCCATAGTTGATGAGGCATCACAATCCAAGTCTCTTCAAAAAGTTCACTCGACTCCCATTGGGACCATGAAGGCAAAAAAATGGATTCTATGTCCAAAAAGTTCTACACTTTGAGGGTACTGGGGATTCGAGCTGCAAGCTAGCTGGTGTGTATGGTTGCTTATTAACAGCTTTTATGGGAGTGGATGTTCCTGTTGCTCAACAAACTTCCTGAAGAGGATTAGCAACTGGCTATGGCCCTGTATAATGAGGCTCATTCCCTAGCTGGATACCAAACTCTACTTGCCATTTTGCTGATAGTGCTGCAAAAACTCTTGCTGAGTCTGTTCCTCTTTGACATCTCCTGGCTTGGCTATGGTTGTCTGATTTGTCCTCACAAGCCAGGGCTACAATTGAAGACATGCCTTTTGTTGAGGAACAGCTAGTCCACAAAGATACTGACAAGCAACTAGAGTTGATGCAGAAGACGTGTTTTACAGCCTGTAAATTTGGCTCTCCTGCTCAGTCTTGTTTTCCATCAAAACCTCCTTACGAATGGCCCAGGGTTCCCTCGGGGCAGCACGCCTACAGTCCTCTTCAATATCACCATTCTAAGCTGGATCAACAGAATCCTCCCTTTCCTCGAAAGCAGTCTTCCTCTTGATGCCAACAGCAGTTTAAGAAAAAGATGACAGATGTTGGAAAGCATTATCTTTGACTCTTTGGTGGGCCCGCCTCTTCCTCCTCCATCCATTGTTTTCTTTACTAACAGGCTCTCTTGGTTCCTCCATACATGGCAAATGATCACTACTGATTCATGGGTGCTTGACAGCCTGCGTCATTGTTATGCGGTCAAGTTCAAGGACCTTCCACCTATCGGACCCATTTGCACTACTCCTCCTTCCAACATCCTTTTGGAAGAAGTGTCTTCCTTGTTAGAGAAAGGTGTGATCGAATCAGTGCCCCATTTCATGATTCATCAGAGCTTCTATCCTGTTACTTCATTGTTGAGAAAAAAGGACTGTGGTCTTCATCCAATACTAGGTCTGAGAGAGCTGAACTCTTATATCCATCCAAAGAAATTTCAGAATGGTGACTGAAATGTGACTGAAGACAGCGCAGCTGTGTTCTCAATATCATGGCCTCAATGCTGGTGATCCCTGCTTGCTCAAGGACAGCAACATTCATCACATAGTCAGTCCAGTGTATATTTAGGATTGTGCGTAGACAGCGCTGATGAAAGCGTTCGAGGAGTCGTAGGTGATGGCGATAGGTGCCCCATGTTTCAGATCCATAAAGGAGAATAGACAGTACAACGGCTCTATACACACTGATTTTTGTGCTTTCCCTCAGGTGTTTATTGCTCCAGACTCTTTTGTGAAGTGTTGCAAATGCACAATATGCCTTTGCTAATCTGTGATCGATCTCTTTGTCAATCTTGGCATCTGAGGAGATGATGCTTCCCAGGTAGGTGAACTGCTGAACGGACTTAAGCACAGATTTGCTGACGGCAATGTGGGGATGGTGGTGTTCGTCCTGTGGTGCAGGCTGATAAAGAACTTCTGTTTTCTTCAGGTTGACGTCCAGCCCAAACAGCTCTGCAGCTGTTGTGAAGCAGGATGTTAGGCGCTGCAGAGCTGCTTCTGTGTGGGCAACAAGGGCAGCAGCATCAGCGAAGAGCAGCTCTCGGACTAGATAGTTTAGAATCTTAGTGTGAGCCCTCAGACGTAAAAAGTACGTCTGAGTAAAAAGTACGTCCAGAGTAAAAAGATTGAGAAACCACCAGGGCTTTTTTTTTTTTCTTTTTTAGCCTTGCTGGAAGGAGAAATAGTCAGAAGGCCCATCTACACAAAGCAAAACATTCTAAAATACCTCATAATCATGGCATCTTGTAGCAGCAGCGACATGTCCAAATGGTTTTTCTGGCCTCAGAAGCCCCATAAGCCTTGCATTCCTGATGGTGGCTGTGAGTGATTGATATGGCCACCACAAGGATGGTGGTGACAGGGCTCTAGCCTGGAGGCCCAGTGGCCTGGGGTTAGGAGGGCCACCTGGTTGATATATTGTTTTTTTAAAATAGTTATTTATACCTCTTCACAAGGGTATCAGAGTGGCTTACAAACTGTTTTAAGCAATAGCAATTTACACATCTACACTGCATTAAGCAGTTTCCAATGTGTGTTAGCTAATTGTAATTGATATACAGTTGCCCCTCCACATTCACAAACTTAGCATTCGCGGTTTTGCATATTTGCGGTTTTGGGAGGGCTCCCCGCCCTTCCAAAAGCAGTGACAAGGGGCCTCCAGAGGCCCTGCGAAGGCCTGGGGGGGAGGGGGGAGGGCAAGGGAGGCCTCAACAGGGCCTTCGGAGGGAGGGGGAGGGCCAGGGAGGCCTCTGCGGGGCCTTCGGAGACCCTCCAAAGGCCCCGCAAAGGCCTTGGGGGGGAAGGGGGGAGGGCCGGGGAGGCCTCAACGGGTCCTTCGGAGACCCTCCGAAGGCCCCGCGAAGGCCTTGGGAGGGAGGGGGAGGCGGGGGAAAGTGACTATGGGGCCTCCGGAAGCCCCGTGGTCGCTTTGGCGGGGGAGGGCAGTCATTATTCATGGAATTTTCACATTCGCGGGGGTCTGTGGAACCTAACCCCCGTGAATGTGAAGGGACGACTGTATTGTAAGTTTTTTATTATGTAAATCCATTTAGTTTAAAAAAGTATAAATATTACTTTGATGTCATCATTTCAACTGACTTATTTTAACTGGCATCCTAAATCCTGTAGAGCAGCCTTTCTCAACCTTTTTTTTTTTTTTTTTTTTTTTATCCTGGAGGAGCCCTTGAAATAATTTTCAGGTCTCACAGAATCCCTGCATGAAGATTATTCTATATACTGCTATTGCTTTCCTCCCACAACCACAATTTCTTGGGGAACCCTAGGATTCCAAGGAACCCTGGTTGAGAGCCACTGCTGTAGAGCATCTCACTGCCCTTAACCTCTGGAGGTAGGTGGGGGGCCGCTTAGGATGGGCGGCAGGATGCATGACCTCCATCCCAGCTGCCACTGCCCTGCCCTTGGAGGGAGAGATGAAGAGGCAGGTAGAATTTTCCTTGGTTTTTTTCTGGACTGTGAGGCTGTGTTCTGGAATAATTTCTTTCTGACGTTTCGCCTGCATCTGTGGCTGGTATCTTCAGAGAATGGTTGGGTAGGAGTGTGTCTGGGGTTTATATGCTGTGAACCCCTGTTGGGGAGTATATGTAAATTTGTGTAATTGAATGTTTAGTTTCTGGGTATAGAAATGCAAGGCTCATTAGTGTCTGTTTGGCTAATGGTTGGTTGATGGGCCATTATCTGCTGGAACTCCCCCTGTCCCTGGGTGGAATTCCTTTGTCAGTGTTGAGTTTTGATTCTATTGTATTTCAAAACTGGAAGCCAGATTTTGTTTACTATTAAGGTTTCTTCTTTCCTGTTGAAGTTGTCCAGGTGTCTGTGGATTTCAATAGTTTCTCTGTGCATTCTGACATGTTAGTTGTTGGCCTGGTCCAAAATTTCTGTGTTTTTAAATAGCATTTTGTGTCCAGGTCGGTTTATCACATGTTCTGCTACTGCTGATTTTTCTGGCTGGCCCAGTCTGCAGTGTCTCTCATGTTCCTTGATTGGTGTGTTTGCAGGCAGAACTCCATCAGGTCTATGCCCAAAAGCAGATGAATGGCCCTCCTTCCATCCCAACTGCTCTGGCCTTGGAAGGAGAGAAGAACCAGCAGTGTCTGCTGGATTTAATCCCTACCCCCACTACCATTCCCTTTTCCTTATGTGTTGTGTCTTATTTAAATTGTAAGCCTGAGGGCAGGAAACTGTTAAATTAACCATTTGTAAGTTGCCCTGAGAGCCTCTGTGGCTGAAGAGCCGGGTATAAATACTCTAAATAAATTGACTCTCAGGACTGGATTCCTCCACTCTGGCGGAGCAAGCGTGGCTGGGTTGCTGGAGGCCTCCCCCGGGCTCCATATCTTCCGACATGCCCGGGCCGGTGGAAGCAAAAGCAGCCGCGGCACCGCCTCTCCGCCCTCCCCTTGCTCGCCTGTAGCACGAAGGGAGGAAAGGAAAAAGAAGGCGGTCTGCTCCGGTCCTCGCCCGGCCCCTTCTCCCTTCTGCGGCGACATCGCCACTCCGCTCCCTCAGCCTTCCTGCGCCTCCTCCTCCTCCTCCTGCGAAAGCAAGCGACTGGCTGAGGTCCCTGAGAGAGCCGCCGCGGCCGCTGGGGCTGGAAATGGCGGCTGGGACGAGCTGAGGCGGCGGGAGAGAAAAGCCACCGGGGCCGAAGGAGCTGGTTCCTTCCCTTGGCCACGATGAGGCTGCTGCGGGCGCTGCTGAGGAGCCTCTCCCCGGCCACCATCCCTCAGCAGGTGGATTTCTACTGCCGCTTCTCCCCGTCTCCCCTCTCCATGAAGCAGTTCCTCGACTTCGGTGAGCCAGCGAGTGCTGGGGAGACACAGTCCCTCCCTCCCCTTCGCCCCTTCCTCTCCCTAGACAGGCCCGCCCCACCATTTTCTTTTCCCTGCGGAGAATAAACAACCCGTCCCTCCCCTCAGAAAACGGGGCCTGGGCTCCTTTTGTGGGGGCTCAGAGCGGGAGAAAGGGGCGCTCCTCCCCGCCAACGCCGCTTTCATATTTGTCTCGAGTTTACGGGTCAAAGGGAGGCCTCGGATTGACTGGCAGGCAGTATTTTAAGAAAATGAGCCCCGTTTTCACAATTGGGAGCCCACCTGTGTTAGCGGGCCCGCAGCGACTTTTTTCACAACAACAAGGCACTGTCTTATCCGGGGCACTTAACTGCTGAATAAACTATATACAAGTTTTCCCTTCACATTCGCTGGGGCTTGGTTCCAGGACCCCCGTGGATACCAAAATCCGTGAATACTCAAGTCCCATTATATGCAATGGCATAGCAAAATGGTGTCCCTGATATAAGATTGCAAAATCAAGGTTTGCTTTTTGGATTATTATTTTTTTTAGGAATATTTTCAAACCGTGGATACTTAAATCCATGGATACCAAATCCGTTGATACGGAGGGACAACTGTAGTTAAAATTAGGGCTTGCATCTCCTACTGCAACAATTATTCATACAAGAGCTCTCTCCTGACGACTAGGTTACACAGCAGCTGTTTCTAGCAAAGGAAATGGCAACGCAGCTGTTCCAGAAAAACAACAGGCAGGGTGACAGAAAACCTTCCAAAAGGTCTTGTGCCTTTGGAATAGGGAAGCTGTGGTGTGGCAGTACAATGAGCTTGATTTATTCAATGAAATGGCTTTTATTCTTTGTTCAGATATATTGGTTTAAAGGTATGATAGCTCAGTTTTTAAAGGCTGTTCCTTATTGGGGTATTAAAAAAAAAAAGTTCTGCCCTGGAATTGTTCTTTCAGACAATTGCTGTTATCAGTTCTTGGCTCTAGCATGTCAGCATTTCATTTTTTAAAAAAGTTTTCTCATAAAGGTTCATAGCCTGGGAAGCTGGATGTGCACAACCCCAAAGTGAGCTACGTACTGTATATATAAAGTGGTGAGGTGTGCAAACTTGATAACTTTTTTTTTTTTTGCACATAGCTAGCTAAAAGTTTCATGTTAACTATACATATTGCTTCAGTTAAACTGTACTCAATATTTCTGGGGAAGCAGTAATGCTCCACCTTATTATGCTGTGGGTATCTGGCTTGCGCTGCAGCCCTCTGTGTATTCATGTAGAAATAAGTCCTGTTGAGTTTAATGGGGCTTACTCCCAGGTACAGATACAGGTTTTTGCCTATAGATAAAAATGTGGGATTGCGCCCTTATAAAATATTTTAAGTGTTTCAACAGTCTTTTATTGGATGTTATTACATTTTTTAAAAAGGAAAAAAAAGAGAAGATAGAGGAATTTAAAAATGGAGAAAAACAGGGAAGTCTCAATAATAATGGACTACTAGACATATGTCTGCTGGCCATATTCCACTCACCCACCTCAGATCTGCTTAAAGCTGGTGTTTGTAAAATACTTGCTTATATGTTGATATACAGTATTAGGATATTTTTCTAGCCTTAGAGTGTACAGTATATTTTTTTGCTATAATAAGGAAATACACATCCAGCCAAGATGACCATCAGTTATGTTTTAAGTTGCGAGAATGGAGTTTTAAAATGCATACACGTCTACAAGTATCAAAGTTGGTTTGGTGTTTTTTGTTTTTGTTTCTTTATACACTGGAATACATCCGTTTATGGTTGTACAGTATTGCTCACAACTAATGGCATGCACGTGGCCCTCTAATTCAGTGCAGCACTGTTACAACACTACTAGTCAGGGTGGCCTAGTAGCTAACATACTGGGTGTATCCTAACAATGGATCTGGAAGATTTCTCAGGGTTTATTTGGATTTCATGCAATCATTGTGCTTTCTACATGCGTGTCAGTGTTTGCCAGCTCATTAAAATTGTGAAGTAAAATCTGTCCCCAAGTATTTGGAGACATGCAGTGGATATTTGTGATGCAGGTGAGACTGGGGAATCAGTCCTAAATTTAACTCCCCTTGTGGTATTACCTGCAACTTATTTTGTTGCTGTTGGAGTGAAGTGCTTTGGAGCAGTTGTGAGTAGCAATTGCCACAGTGCTGCACAAGAAAACCTGGAAGGAAAAATATATTTCAGGCTATTGGCCTGAGTTTCACTGCTTATAGAGCACACAGTTTGGGAAGGATTTCTGTTAAATCTGAGCAAGAATACACAGTTTAATATTTTCCCAGTCATATTTAGTAGAAACTAGTACTGTTTTAGAACCAGCGCAGTGTAGTGGTTTGAGCGTTGGACTATGGAGATTTTCAGACAGCGTTTAACAGTGCCTACCGCGGGATGCTTAAAATATGGCGCGGCCGGTTCCAAAGCTTCACAGACATGCAACGAAGGATCCCGGAAGAGGGATGGCGGCGTCCGAAAATGACCCCCTGCCACACAAGAGCGCCGTTCCTCTCCCGGGACCTCATCCTGCGGTAGGCACTGTTAAATGCTGTCTGAAAATTTCCTATGACTCTGGAGACCAGAGTTTGAATCCCTTTTTAGCCATGGAAACCCAGTGGGTGACCTTGGGCTAGTCATACTCTCTCAGCCTAAAAGGAAGGCAAAGGCAAACCCCCTCTCAACAAATTTTGTCAAGAAAACCCCATGATAGGTTCACCTTAGGGTTGCCATATGTTGGAAACAATTTGAAGGCACATAACAATAACTACTGTTTTGACCTGATTTTTTTAAAAAAGGCCTGCAAGCATCTATTCAGCATCGGATCTACTTCTTTTATGTACATCTCTCTCTGTCTGGCTTTTCTTCGCAAACGAAGATTCAGGAAGGACTCATCCTGTGTTTTCGGCAAGTGCGCTGATGACTAAAAAGGCCAGTCCGAGATAGACAAGTCCGGTTGCAGAAAGCACAGCAGAAGGTTTCCTTGGGTGATGTTACTGGGTTATGATTCTTTCTGCATTGCCATTTCTCTTCAAGACTTGCTCGGCGTGAGTTCTCAAATAA
The DNA here is from genome assembly GCA_030847615.1 of Gambelia wislizenii. Classification (NCBI taxonomy): domain Eukaryota; kingdom Metazoa; phylum Chordata; class Lepidosauria; order Squamata; family Crotaphytidae; genus Gambelia; species Gambelia wislizenii. The sequence goes on along the minus strand of JAUMIR010000001.1, from coordinate 281,014,819 downwards.
GGCTGCAGCATTGTGGATAGTGTGTCTCCATGCCTCCCGATGTGAGGCCAGGGCGGACCATTGTTGGTGATCAATTTGGCCAAGCCGGAGATGTTGTTTCAGGGAGTCCTTGTATCGCTTTTTTGGAGTGCCCCTCTTACGCTGACCCGTGGCGAGTTCACCATAGAGTACTATTTTGGGGAGGCGATGGTCCTCCATCCTAGACACATGCCCTGCCCAGCACAGCTGTGTTCTCAATATCATGACCTCAATGCTGGTGATCCCTGCTTGTTCAAGGACAGCAACATTCGTCACATAGTCAGTCCAGTGTATATTTATGTACATAGATGGCATAGAATAGACACATTTACCTTTCTGGGCTCTATTGATATTATGCACCTGTTTATTGATGTTATATTGAACTATTCTGTGCAAATAGTGTGCTTGCTGGACTCATGTTAGTCTGTCTCGTAAATAACCCCAAAGACCCATATGAGGCCAAAGACATTCCAGTTCTAGCAACACAATCCCTGGAAAGTATGTCTTACTCTGTTAAGTACGGTACTACTTGAGAAGAACTATCCTGTTTGAGATAGTGTTTGTCTATAGACGTGTAGAAAAGAGATACTCAGCAGAAGAAGATTTCTCTTGACCCAGTAACCTACTTTCCTACTGGTATGGCAAGCCATGTTCCAGTTGCTGGTAAAAAGAAAGCACTTGAGTGTGATGTTTTATTTTCTGCAGAATATCTTCCTGCTTGATAGTTTTTTAAAAAATAATGTTGTCTCCAGTCAGAAAATGGTCACCTGTCAGTCCATAACAAAAATGGTTAATCTTGTCTATTGGATTAGATTTTAGCTTGTAGCTACACAAGAACATCCCACATAAATCTTACTGCAGGTATATTTCTGAACACCCATTTCCTTCTCTGCGCAATTCCATATTTGTACGAAAGATAAAAATGCCATCCAGGATCTCTTAAGAAGCAGAGAAGCTATTGGCATCTGTTAATCTCTGTCCTGATCTGTTTACCATTATTTTGTATGTATCCACTTATCTGTTTGTAATCTATTCATTGTTACTTCAAGCCAATTTTTCCTGTCACACTGATATTTCCCCCCAGGATCTGACAATGCTTGTGAGAAGACTTCATTTATGTTTCTGCGACAAGAGTTGCCTGTAAGATTGGCAAACATAATGAAAGAAATAAGTTTGCTTCCAGACAACCTTCTGAAAACACCTTCAGTTCAACTTGTCCAAAGTTGGTAAGAATCAGTTTTTAAAAAACCCACAAACTCTGTAACACCAAACTGGTGCAGTGAGCACATGTCATGATGTCGGCCTGAATCCCATTGCTGGATCCAAGTATAGTAGACCTACTGAGTCAACTTATGTAAACACTCCAGTAAATCACTTTGATTCAGTGAGTCTGCCCCAGTTGGGACTAGCAATTGGATTTAGGCTGTAAAACATCAGAAGCCTACTTTTATGCATATCAGAAGTAAGACTTACTGGGCATATACATATGTCATGCTGTAAACAAGGGGTAGACAAGGTGGTGCCCTGAGGCTGCATGTTGGCCCTTCAATGCTGTTTTTTTTTTGTGTCCTTTTGACTGCTGGAATAGTGGTTTCAGTGGTATAGTGGACTAGGACTCTTAGAAACCAGAGTTCAGATCCTTGCTCACTGGGAGACCTTGGGCAAGTCATACTCTCTCTGCCTCAGAGGAAGGCAATGGCAAATGCACTCTTAATAAATCTTGTCAAGAAAATCCTAGGATAGTGTCTCCAGAAAAGTTGGAGTTGTCTTGAAGGCATATAACAACATCTCACTGGATCTTCTGTTTAATAACCAGAAGTAGACTTACCAGCTACTTCTGGATTTTGTAATGTTTTATTTCTGGCAGTCTGTGCAGCCCCCAAAAGGTCCCAGAAGCAGAAAATTAGGCCTTGTCCTCACAGCAGTTTTTCATCCTTGGACTAAGCATAAATATGCATGAGCAGGAACCAGTCCCAGTGAGTTCCAGGTTTGTGTGCTGCTCTCTCCCCATGTGTATGTTGGGGAGAGGGATGCTAGTCTTGGCTGTGAGCTACCTGTGAGCACGAGCAAGATCCATGGCATGTTACTCATGCACCATTTTAATTTCTCCTCACGGGGAAAAACATTTGCCCACCCCAATTTAAAACAATCCAGCTTTATGTTTTGAAGAGACTTGTTTAAATTCACTGTAATTAGTATTAGTTACCATTCCAGGTCTAGACACCATGGAAGCTTTTAACCCAAAGCAGAAAACTAAACCTTCCAAACTCTTCTCAGCAAGGAAGGAAGGAGTGCCCAAGCCCAAAAATCATATTTTGGTTCCAGGAGTGGGAAGGGTGTGACTGATGGTACCTCTTTACATGGCTATTGAAAGGGGTGGAAGTATAGTATTACACAGTGGTTACAAAGGGAAGCAGAGTCTTGCTTGACAAGGATGCTGTGCTACCTGTGGCAGCATGGTCCATTGTTCAGAAGCCCAGAACTCAATGAGGTTGACATACACCTTCTTTTGTGCTTATACTGTTAGAGCTACTGAATGGGAGAGAAATAACGAGTGGCTTTCCCATAGAGATATCTTTTTTGATTTGAACACTTAGCATTTTTCGTTCAAAAGACAGAAAAAACACACCTTTAAAAGGATGTTTTCTTTTAACTTGTAGGACAAGATCTAGCAGTCAAAACCAAACCCTTCAGCTCTTTATATTATATATTACAGTATTATTTTTGTGAACGTGTACCCTTTTCCTTATTAGATAGAAAATGTTACAAGAAAATAGTTACTATTGGAGAGATAACATGTATGGCAAAAGCCAACCATGCAGAAATTGTGTTTCTAGGTATGTCCAAAGTCTTCAGGAAATCCTTGATTTTAAAGACAAAAGTGCTGAAGATTTCGAAGCTGTTTCTCGGTAAGCATATTTTTCCATTTTATTTTAATATGCTGGAGAAATAGATCCTCAAAGACCTTTCTAAGCAAAACTTGCCTGCCATTTTTATGTATTTTCTTTGTCTCTTGATTACTTAAAGAGTACAGCTGCAGAATGAGAGATTGGTATTTACCGTGAAAACTTATAATTCTTGGATGGCAGGAGGAGCAATCCACATACTCATGGGTTATTCCCCTCATGGCAGTTACTGATGCAGGAATTCAAAGCCCAATGTGCTTTTTCTGTTTTGACCATTGACTCCACTTCCTTCACTGACAGTTTCATTGAAAAACCCCTGCCTGCTGTATAAACTAATCCTCCAGTCATCCTCCTCCTTCTTCTTGTTGTTATTTGCAGCCATATATGGGAAGGGGTGGATTGCTCCTGCCATCCAAGGATGAACCTTCATGGTAAGTACAAATCTCTCATTCTCTGGATGGTGTAGAGGAGCAATCCACTCCCTCATGGGATTTACCCAAGCCCTCAACTCCTTGAATGGGTGTGGCTGCCCTAAATCTACCTTAGTGTCTGCAGCACAGTTCACTCAAAGGCTGTCTGTGCTGACCTATATTTGTCAATTTCATAGTGTGGATGGTTCTTCCCACCCTGCATTGCATGTCGACCAAGAATGTTGTTGTAACATATGCCATACTTGTTGCCATCAACCAAGTTGAATGTGGTCATACATTCTTTGGTCTTGGTACCCTTGCAAAATCATAGCAGAGGAATTAGATGCTTTAATCCAGCATGCAATCATCAACTTTGTTGCCCTATCTACTAAAGTTTTCAGGTGGAATGAAATGAATAGTGCTTCTGTGTGTCTGATGTGACTCGTTCTTTTCATATATGTATAATATATACTCTCATCTACAGTATGCCACTTCTTCTCTAGAGGCTGCTTTGGCTTAGGGTAGAAAATTGGTAAATTAATTGTATGTTGAAACCCTGTAGTCATTATGCATTTCAGCCAAAGAAAGTCCGCTCTATTGTAAGCGTCAATACTGTATATCTTCCTCAGACCTACATACATTTGGATTTATTGAAAGTGCTGCCAGTTCTGATACCTGACTTGCAGAGTTACATAGAGTCAGTTACATAGAGAAAGTCAGTTACATAGAGAAGAATTAAACAATCAAATTATGATAACCGATGTTGAGAATGCAATAAGATCATTAAAAAATGGCAAACCCCCAGGGCCGGATGGCTTTTCCTCCAGATATTATAAGACTTTTGAAAATATATTAAAAGAACCATTAATGAAAACATTGAATAAGATTATGGTGGACGGTGAAATACAAGTCTCCTGGAGAAACGCTAATATAGCACTAATACCAAAAGAGAACAAGGATCCAAAGGAAATGAAGAGTTATAGACCCATCTCACTATTGAATACTGACTACAAGATCTTTGCTAATATTATGGCTGAAAGGCTTAAGAAAGTCTTAAGTGATTGGATTGATAAAGAGCAAGTAGGGTTTCTCCATAAAAGACATTTAAGATCTTACATAAGGAAAATATTGAACTTAATTGAATATTTTGATAAACATTCAGATAAAAAAATTTTTCTGGTAGCTTTAGATGCCGAAAGGGCATTCAATAGTGTGGATTGGGGGTTTATGTTTGAGCTTTTAAACATGATGGATATTGGAGAAAAATATGTGAATGGTATTAGGGCTATATACAAAAATCAGACCGCACAAATTATAGTCAATGGTCAAAAACTAATATAATAGCTCTGGAGAAAGGGGTGAGACAAGGTTGTCCCCTCTCCCCCCTACTTTTTATAATGGTTTTGGAAGTTCTCTGTAAAAAAATAAGGTTATAGGAAGATATTCAAGGAGTCAGAATTAAAAGTCAAACATATAAAATTTGCGCGTATGCTGATGATTTAGTGATTTGTTTAAAAGACCCCTTAAAATCAATCCGAACATTACAGAGAACACTGGAAGAATTTGGTATGCTTACAGTATCAAGATTAATAAGGAAAAGACCATGGTGTTGACAAAAAACTTAGACAGAAAAGAGGAAGATAAACTTGAGGAAATATCAGGCTACAGGGTTGAGAAGAAAATCAGATATTTAGGAATAAACATAACAAAAAATAATATGGACCTGGTTGATAACAACTATAAAAAGAAATGGACTGAGATTAAGAATGTCTTAGAGAAATGGAACCATCTGAATCTATCCCTTTTGGGAAGAATAGCTGTAATTAAGATGTCGGTGTTACCAAAGATGCTGTAACTTTTCCAAAGCCTACCTATCTTATTTAATAACACACTTTTAAAAACATGGGATAAAGATTTATCATCCTTTATATGGCAAAAGAAGAAACCCAGAATAAAATGGAAAACCTTACAAGAAGAAAAAGATAGAGGGGGTCTGGGCCTACCAAATCTGAAGTTATACCATCAATCATGTGCGTTGGCTTGGTTATATGACTGGATATCTTTGGAAGATAATACATTTCTAACTTTAGAAGGTTCAGATATGAGATTTGGTTTCCATGGTTACCTATTTTATGGGAATAATAATAATAATAATAATAAAATTTATTTATACCCCGCCCCTCTGTTAAAACAATCGGAAAACATGGACAAAGGCTTCAGTCACCATTTTATTAGAAAATCGTTATTAAAGGCATGGAAAGAGATTAAAAAGAAAATTTACTTTAAGCTGCCACTCTGGGTATCCCCTCAGGAAGCTTTCAGACGCACGGAGATGATACATTTAGGCAAGTGGTGGTCTTATGAAGATTTGTTAATATTTGATAAAGGGTGTAGCAGACTAAAGACTAGGGAAGAATTAGAACAAGAACAAAAGAAATGCAGTTGGTTCCAATACAGACAACTTCTTGAAAGGTACAATGTGGATAAAAAAACGATGGGAATTGAAAATTGAAAAACTGAATTAGATGTTATAATTATGGAAGGGAAAGAGCCTAAAATATCAAGCACTAAAATTAAATTTAGAATCAGAAACGTTGGAGATAACATCTTACTGGATGACTGGGAAGCCCTATGGAAGAAAAATATAAAATTTACAATAAATAATAAATAATGAACTAAGAGAGAATTGCTATAAAATGCAATTCCGTTGGTATTTGACCCCTGTGAAATTAGCAAAAATGTATAAGGAGGTAAAAAGCAGTTGTTGGAAATGTGGAGATTTGAATGGTACATTCTTCCATATGTGGTGGACATGTAAAGTGGCAAAAGAATTCTGGATTAAAATTCATAATGAGATAAGGAACATACTTAAAAAAGACTTTAAACTTAAACCGGAACTTTACTTGTTAAACATATTTGACACAGAATTTCCACAAGAATTCAAGAACATCATGGTTTACATGACCACCACGGCTAGAATTGTCTATGCTAGATATTAGAGGCAAAAGACACTTCTAAATTATGAAGAATGGATAATGAAACTGTATGAAATAGTTCAAATGGAAGAGCTTACCTGCTGGGTCAAATACCGTTCAATAGAGGCCTTCAGAGATGATTGGAAAACTGTAATTGATTATTGAGATAGGAAATGGCAGGGATATATGACTATATGACTTAAAGATTAAGGATTAATAGACTGAATATTAAAGATAATAGAGTGATAAGATATGGGAAGATATATATTTGAATATGTAATGACAATTTAAGATATAGACAATACGGTTAAACCCTCTGTTAATAATGCAACCCGTACAAGAATAAGTTTAGTTATTGAGAAGAGAATTTTGATTTTGTGGGATTAACAAGATTATGGACTGCATTAATGTATCACCGGTATAGTAATATATTAAAGTGTTAGAAAAGGAAAGTCGCCTAAGATGTATAAATCTGATTCAAACACTGTTTGAGTAGGAAGCAAAGGTACAGGCTACTGTATTGTGTGTTATAAATGTATGATCTTGTTTATCAGCTGGAATGTAATAATCGATGTGTAAATGAATGTATAATAATAATAATAATAATAAAGAAAGTGCTGCCAGTTCTGATACCTGACTTGCAGAGGTTAGTGCCACCAGCCTTAAAAGTGAGCAGTCTTAAAAGATGCCTCCTTTATTGGTTCAGATGGATCCCTTGTGAGCACTAAATTCAGGTCCCATGATGGAAACCTATGCACAATTAGAGCTAACAAGGTTGCACCTCTTAAAAACTTATTAACAGGGTAGGGTATTCTTGTGGCATCCTATAGGGGAGTTTCAACCAAAGCCTCACCAGGTTTGGTGGCGTACCTACTGTACCATGATTCTATTGTGTCATGTGATGGTCATCATCATTAGCCTCAGTATTTAATTACTTGGATCCTGAGTTGCTCTTCCACAAATGCACAGGGTTCCTCCATTAATTGGAAGTCCCCTTGATTCAGCAGAGGCTCCCAAATTGTAGAAGGAGGAAAGTGATTTTATCTGATTTCCCCCCTGCAACTCCCAACTCCATTCTTTCCCTCCAGGGAAGATTTTTATGGGACTTCACAGGGAATGAGGAATAAATAGAAATAGCCTCCTCTTGCTTCTACCATTGGAGTTCCACTCAGAGAATGCAAGGACCCAGACCACTGTTTCTTAAGCAAATGCCCACACATGCATTTACGGACGTCGCATGAACATGGGTGTCCCTGTCTCGGGAAAACAGTCGTGGCTGTGCTACCAGGAGTAATACCATATCTGAAAGTTCACCCTACTAATAAGAAATCCTCCCATCTTTCCCTATGCGAATATTGCATACTGTTGGATGCCAAGATGCTTTTTGTAATGATCGATTTTGCAAATACACAGAAGGTGGGGCTTTTGTCTAGGGACAGGCTTGCTGAATTTAATATGCCATAGATTGATAGAAAGCATATGTGGTTTTTCAGTTTTACAGATACTGTGATAACAATCCGGAATCGTCACAATGACGTCATTCCTACTATGGCTCAGGGCGTGATAGAATATAAGGATCACTATGGTGTCGATCCAGTGACCAGTCAGAATGTGCAGTATTTTTTGGACCGTTTCTTCATGAGTCGCATTTCAATCAGAATGCTTCTTAATCAGCACAGTAAGTATTATATTACTTGCTGGGAGAGAACTTGTGCAATGAGTGAGAGTGGTGCATTTCAAATGGGAAAAAATCCTCCACCTCCCATATCTGCTGATCTTATTAGATCTTCCTCATCCATATATATTGGTAAAAACTTTCCAGATGTGTGTTTTCTTAAATTAGCCTTTGCCCTCCCAATGTAAAATCTGCTGTTCTTGTGGCCTGTAAATTTTGAAATCACTTTTCTTATCTTTTGTTGGCAGCTTTGTTGTTCGGGGGCAAAGTCAAAGTTAACCCAGCTCATCCAAAACACATTGGAAGCATTGATCCTAAGTGCAATGTTGTTGAAGTTATAAAAGGTGAATTCTTGCAGATCTACTAAAGAAAATGTGTTTGACAACAAATACGTGATGGGAGCACAAGTGGGCTGTTGACTGTGTCTTCATCTCATTTTATCTGGCATGTGGATTTTCAGTTTTGCTGAAGATTATACTGGTGCCAAAAATTGATCCCAATTATGCATATATAAACCTGAATGATAGGACCTGTATACAGTGTTCTTAATGTTATTAATTTAGAAGCAAACTGCAATGCTGAGCAAACTTATTAGGAATCAGCCCTCAAGGGACTGATGTTTAGATAAATACACAAAGGATCATGCAGTTATTTTTTTGTATTTACTGTTGTGTCCTGGTAAATAATCCCTCAAAGTTGTTCATGAATGTTTTACTTGGATTGGCAGAGGAGAGATTGAGGAGGGGCAGAGGGGGCATCTATCCCCTAGCAACCCACATGGTTCTGATGTAGGGGGCAGAGGAGATACAGTGCACTTCATTCCTTCTCTACTAGTTCACTTGCTTGCCTGCATGGATTTTTTGGCGATCTATGGCCAAGCTAGTGCTTATGTACAGCTGCCATTGGGTAGCATTCTGTTCAGATACTTGTGCTTTTTGAGTGGGGTGGAGCAACAAGGGGCACTGAAGCCCTGTATTGTAACCATTGGAAGTCTTAATCCCCAACTCTTCTGGTTTCTGAGATTTTACTAGGCAATGCTCACATGCTTTCAGACTTCATTTTTCAACTATTACATGCTTGCTTTTTAAAAAATGAGTAAGTTAGCTAGCTTAGATCCTCCAGAAGTTGAAATGTTTTCATTGAATCCCAGCATAATAAAAATTGATTAAAGTAATTATTTAAATTGACTGAAATGTGCATAGTGAACTAAGTTGGAATCCCCAGAATATTGAAAAGTAGAAAGAAAGAAACTCCTAAAACTTTTTTGCCCTAGTAACTCGGTGGCATTTTAAAGACTGCTTATTAGCAGATTGTTGTAAGCTGGGAAGTATTAACCTTGAAACAGAATTGTTCTGGCTTTTTCTGCAGATGGCTATGAAAATGCGAAGAGACTCTGTGACTTATATTATATGAGCTCTCCAGAACTTGTGCTTGATGAGCAAAATGGTAAGAATGATAAGGGGGTGGGTAGCTTACTGAGTGAAATCATACACTCTGACTAAGTATGGTTAACAGCCTTTCTCATGTCTCTCTAGTTCAGGAGTACAAGACATATTTTAGACTATGTGGTAATGGAAATCAGCTCATTGACTGCACACCTGTGGCCTGCTTGCTCTGCAGTGCAAGCGAGTCCTGATTCTGGTGCCTTTGAAGTTGTTAGAGAAATTCCAGGGCTACTTAGAGGTTAGAGATATAGGTTGTTTAACACGTAGGTATATCCCAAAGTATGAAGTGTCTATACTATACAAATCTGCTATAATGAGCCAAGTGCAGTTCTTTCATCATGTTTTCACACTGGAATAAACTTCTGCTTTGTATATAACAGGATTCAGTGTGAAAATGCATCACTAGATTCACACTAATCTGGAGTTCGTGAAAAAGAGCTGAATTGCACTGCATTTCTTCCAAACAGTATCACATCATGTGATAAATTCTTCTACTTTCTCCTTGTAACAGTTACACTGTGAAAAGAAGATTTTCTTCTCACTGTTTCTGCTCTTGAAATGAGATCATTAAGATGTGCTCAGAGAGTACAGATATTTGGATCTGAGTACATTGTGAATAGCACAGCCATACAATGCTGCTTTCTGGATTTTCTTTCATTGGACAGTTCTGAAGAGAGTAAATTGGGGAAATCCATTGAAGTCATAAGAAAGTTTTTGGGGACAAGGAAAAGCTGGTGCAATCATCTGTGATTACTACTTTAAAAATGAGTTGCAACTGTGTGAATAGGGCCAATATAGACATGACACAAGCCATGGATAGAGAATCTGTATGGGGAGTACTGTGTGGTTATCCATTCCTATTAAGTAATATTCCTGTCTTGTTTTTCTAAAATGTTATTTTAAATTTATTATTGTTAATTGTTTAAATATTTGTATTACTTAGAAGTTGTTTGGCTGTTTTGATTCTGCTAATCTTCTTGGGTATTTTATACTGATAGATGGGATATAAATATTTTAAACAAGCAAGCAGAAATAAATGCAAACATGTGCAGTATTAGTGTGTGAGTAGTGCAATAGACCAGGTTCTTCTTAATTGTACCTGCCAGTAGATTTCTTAAACAGGTATAAATGGTTTGAGAGTTGCACAGAAGATTTAACCGAGGTAATAACTCTACCTTTAGCTTATGTCACATATAAACAATACTCATTTTGTAAGGGTGTACTGCACATAAAGGGAACTTCATTCTTATGTTCCTACAGAAAATTCTTCTACAACAAACAATAGAAGTTCCAGTGAGCACCAGCAAGTTTGTAATGTCAGTTGCAGTCCCAATTTTCCTGGAAAAGTTGTAACGTTCTCACTTACAAGTCTCATACACTGTCTATATACAAATATGCCTGTTCGCCACAATAGTTGCACATGGCATGGGAATACAACTATTGTTGCCTTATATCTGTATTTAAGTTTTGTGAATTCTCTTATAAATGCTAAATCCAGGTGTGGATGGATGTGATTAGCTGTATTTGAAATAAATCAGTCGGTATGAAGCCCCATTTCACTGTACAATACTTGCATTATGGTATCCATTCATCACCACTAGGGACCACAGGTACCACTCCTTAAGCATAGATAAAAGTTTGCTTTAAGTGTAAAGATATATAAAATGTTCATTGTTAAATCTAGTGACTATGGGAGAGGAATAAATATGCTTTTCCATGAGCTGGCTGTAACAGTAGAGCAAAGTCTCCAAAACAACCGGAAATTAAGTAGACAAAAGGGAAAACCTATTGGGACAAAGGAAGAATAGAAACTAAAACAAACAGGTGAGATACTGACAACCTGTGGTGTCCAGAAACAATCTTTTTGGACACATTATGCCTTCAGTACTATGACTAGCAATCTAGTTGCTTTTTTTTTAATGTAGAGAACAGAAACTTTCTAGAACTTTGGTTTTGAATATGTTTCTGCTAACAACAATCAGGAGTTATGTTGTTAGTTTTATGTCTTTTTGCTTACACACATATAATGAAATATGCAAGCATTCAAATAAGCATGCAATTTAATATGATATGCTACTGGTAGAGTTGTTCCCATTGAATATTTTGTAAACAAATGGAGAAAGTTCTTTTTAAAAGACAGGAAAACCCAACTTTGATTGTTATATTTAAATTGCAGGGAGAGGAATTTTGGATTTGTGTTTCATGAATAGCAGCCCTCCCTAGCCCCATGATAAACAACTTTTGAAAATCATGAGGGTTGCAAAATCAATATTAGATATGGTGTGATGGTAGTGTGTGAGGTTTTCCAAAGGGGAGCAAGGAGACAAAATTCCCACTGGACTGAGTAGCATTTTGGATCAAAGCCATAGTTATTTTCTAAAATGGCTGCACTGTTTAATCATTTGGAGGCTTTGCCAAAGCTGATAATGGCTGTCCAATGTTCAGCTGATTACTTCTTATTCCCCCTTCTTTGCAGCCAAATCACCAGGGCAGCCCATGCAGGTGGTGTATGTACCGTCACATCTCTACTATATGGTTTTTGAACTTTTCAAGGTTTGTACAAAATGTTTTGATGTATTGTATGTTCTGTTCTCCAACTGTCAGGAAATATGAATGTGATAATTCCACACACTTTTAAAAATTCACTTTTGAAAATGCTAGAAAAAAATTGTCATTTTAGATAAGTACCTGAAAAGAATATGTGACATATATTTATAACCTGGGCCCTCAAGAGGGACTATTGTAAGTCTTCTGCTGAATCTTCCACACCCACATCTTGCTCTCATGCAGGGACACCATCCCTTTGATGGCAATTTCTAATAGTATGAAACCCTCTCACAGCCTGGCTGTGCATCACTGTTATCTTCCAAGCCTCCAGTGAGTTGCAGTTTCTCTGGGAACATCTTGCTTGACATTGAGGAGGCAGAGCATAATGCTGCTCACGCAGTTCTGCATCCTCCCCCCACCCTGGCAGCTGTCAAGCCTTGGAAGGGGTGGCTGCTGCTTACTATTGGCAATTCAGACAATGGAAGAAACCATTGGTCTCATCTCGGGGCTATGGGAAGATAGGGTAGGTGCACTCCCAGATAGAATGCACCCCCTTTCCTTCCCCTTGGTGCCCAGAGCAGTTGTATCTTCATACTTTGAAATACCTTCCCCTCCCCTCCAGCAAGCAGCAACCTCTGCTTGAATGATGCCTGGATGGGTGCATTTTGGATGAAGCACAAAGGGCTAGGGAATAGCACCTGCACCCTGTCCAAAAAGAGAGGTAAGTGTGTGTAAGCCACACTTAACCACATGTATGTCTCTAACGATGCCACCTGTTGTGTCCTAGTGAGTCTGGAGAAAAGTGGGCTGGTTGCTGACTATGCACAAGGCATAGGAGGGCTTTACATAATCAGAGATACCTGGTTGTCTGGCATAGGGCAGCATGTTGGTCTGAGGCCCAACAGGAATCAGGTAGGTGTGTGTATGGAGGTATCAGAATGCTCTGGTGAATACTCATCCCCTTCATGTATATGGAGTTGGTGTAGTAATGGTAAGGTTGTTCCCTAGGCTTTTTTCCTCATTTGATTTGGAGCATGTCCACAGAAGGGCAGCTAAAATGGTGAAAGGTCTGGAAACCATGCCTTATGAGGAGAGACTTAGGAAGCTGAGTATGTTTAGCCTGGAAAAAAGATGGTTAAGAGGCGATATGTTAGCCCTGTTTAAGTATTTGAAAGGGTGTCACGTTGAGGATGGAGCAGGCTTGTTTTCTGCTGCTCCAGAGGCTGGAACACGGAGCAATGGATGCAAGCTCCAGGAACAGAGATTTCCTCAACATTAGGAGGAACATTTTGACAGTAAGAGCTGTTCGGCAGTGGAACACACTCCCTCGGAGCGTGGTGGGGTCTCCTTCCTTGGAGGTCTTTAAACAGAGGCTGGATGGCCATCTGTCAGGGATGCTTTGATCGAGATTTCCTGCATGGCAGGGGGTTGGACTGGATGGCCCTCATGGTCTCTTCCAACTCTACAGTTCTATGATTCTATGATAACTCTGTCAATAAATGGAAACAACCTTATTTTAAGAAAGAGCCCCCTCCCTTTGACTGCCATATTAGGATAGCAAGAAAAAAATTTCCATCAGTGTTGGGTCTCTGGTTCTAGGATTGTTACATATTAAGTTATATGAAACAACTTTCAGTATTTTAAGGCAAAAAAAATAATTAAAAACCCTGCTTACAAAAGCAATGAAATACACACTAGTTGACAATAAAGTGACTTTATCATACAGCAGAGTGCATTGTAAAACAAGTTTCCAAAACTTTGGCCCCAAATGTGTAAAATGACTTAAGGACAAATATTTTCTTCTACACTGGTAAGCAAGAATGAAATAAAGCTGTTATGCTAACCTATCTTTAATATTTTGGGAATTTTAGAATGCAATGAGGGCTACTATGGAACATCATGCTGATCGTGGTATTTACCCTCCAATCCATGTGCATGTCACATTAGGCAACGAGGATTTGACTGTGAAGGTAACAGCTTTGATTATTCTCCCATTTTGAAGCTTGTAGCCTCAGCAAATGACTTAAGAGAGCAATCCCAGCCTAGACCAGTGGGGATATCTGCCACAGAGCCACCACTGCATCCAGAGTGTTGCTGGTGTGCAAGCAGTCAAGGTGGGAGCTAGGCTCAATGAGTAGGTTTTATCAGGTCTTTCTTTTAGCAGGCCTTGGTGTTTTACTAGGTGCACCCCTTTTGAGCAGGCACAGGCACTCATTTAGTAGCATCCAGATTGGACCACTATGATGTATGCTAGATGTGGCTGTCTTTGAAGAGTATTCTAAAACTTATTTAGTTGATCAACATAATATTTAGAAGTTTTGTTTCCTGCCTTTTGACCAAATGATTCTCAAGACAGTTTACAGTAAATTATAATAATACATGCACCAATGTATATAGCTCAGCAGGCTCCAGACAAATGGAGTGGGCAAAATAACTGACTGCTGGAGCTGAGCATCTTTTCTGGTAGGAGAGAGGGAGAGGAACCTCCTTATAGTTGCTGCTTCTCTAGCTGGTGTACAGGGTCAGACTGTTCTCTTCCTTCCTGTAATGTTCTTTTGGGGAAGCAGGGACTACAGCCTCCCAGTGGCCTGAGTCTTCCCTTCAGCTGTGCCATCTCAGAACAGCTCACAGTTGTTCTTTAGGGCCAGTCAGATAAATTTTTCAAATATTATTCCAATACTGTTTCATTTACATTACATTTTCATTTCTTGTCCTAAGTGGACAAAGCAGATTCTTGCCTTTCAAAGCCTTACACAGCCTGGGGCTAGGAAACCTAGGTTGCCTATTTTTTATATCCATTGAATGTGGAGGCCCTGTGGGTAAGGAGATGGGAGAGAGCCTTCTCAGTGGCTTCTCCCAGACTGTAGAATTCTTTCCCATGGGAAGCTAGGTTGGCCTCCTCTCTCTTTCCATCAGCAGGGAAAGACCTTTCTGTTTATTCAGCCCTTGGAGTGTTAACTGTTTGTTGCAGGTCTTTTAATTGGTATGTGTTGCATTTGTATTTGTATTTTTATAATCGTTATTAC
Source organism: Gambelia wislizenii (assembly GCA_030847615.1). Classification (NCBI taxonomy): domain Eukaryota; kingdom Metazoa; phylum Chordata; class Lepidosauria; order Squamata; family Crotaphytidae; genus Gambelia; species Gambelia wislizenii. The sequence goes on along the minus strand of JAUMIR010000001.1, from coordinate 280,999,817 downwards.
ATTTTAACTGCTTTTTAAAATCTTTTAAGTTGATGTTTTAATATGGTGGTTTTATAGCTTCTGTACTATCCATTTTTAAAAATACATTTTGTTTTAATTCAAATTATGAGCTGCCTTGGGTACATACTGGGAAAGAAGCAGCATATAAAATAAATAATAAAGTTGACTGGCTTTCTGTTCAACGATTATGAGACTGTAAGCTGAACTTATGATCTCAACTTTTGGGATTCATGTTTATGGCTGTTAATGAACAAGTGTGACCCCCAAAACCTACCTCTTAAGCAGGCAGCACCCCATTCAAAGGGTTTCCAAGGCACTGCAGATAAGGGCATTGGGAAATGGGAACTGCAGTGTTCTTCTTGTTGCCGTGTACCTTGAGGCAAGCAGCTCCTGTAGGTCCCTGAGGGGTCTCTTTACTCGCTTGTCTAAACGTGACGCAACTAGGTGAGTGATTCAGTCATAATTTCCCAGCTCCCCAGAAACCCTTCATTTGGGGCAATGCCTGGCTTTAAGAGGTAGGTTTGGTAGTGGGGTCAGGGTAGGAAATGCTACAGTAGGATCCCTGTATCCACTGGGGATTGGTTCCAGGGGCCCTTGAGGATATTGAAAACAGTGGATAATAGCGAACACCATTGAAAATAATGGGACTTCTGGCGTGACAGCGAAGCGAGCGGTAGCAGGAATGGGGAGTTCCAGTTCCAGCTATCTTCCAAACTCTGGACATTGCCCTTCAAACAGTCTAAAATCAACAAGGAGGTCACAAACTCTTTGGTAAAGGAGGGAACTAGAGGCTTGGTGGGGGTCAAAGACCAATTCAGGTGATTGTGCTCCCAAAAGAGGGTACAAAAACACCGAATTGAGGTGACCGAAGAGCCGCTAACAGAGTTTGAAACGGCCTAATACTGGCCAGAGCTTCACCAACGCTTTTTAAATGAGACAATTTTTTTAAAGGCTGAAGTAAGCTAGTTGTGCTTTGTTTTGAGTTCTTCGATGTTACTTTTTATTTTTGGAACTTTGGAGCGATGAAGAGACAGTAAAGAATTACAGAAGAGTGAAGGGGCAAAAAGGCAACTGTGTGTATGTGAGTTACGAGAGAGAGTTTTAATTGGACTAATAACTCACCCAGAAAAAGAGCTTGAAAACACAGGAGTGGTTGGAGGCGGTTGGCAAGGAAGTGCGGAAGGCAGGGAGTCTGAGAGTGAGAGAGAAGGGAGTGTACGAAGGTGGGGAAGAAGAGGCGACCTGGAGTAGAGCAGAGGGAACAGAGTGGAGAAGGGAGAGATGAAAGAGGGTGGAGAACAAGGAGGCGGCATGGAGCAACGGAAAACAGAGCAGTGGAGAGATATCTGAGAGGAGACCGAGTTTGGTTGGAGTGAAAATTGAGAGGTGGAGAGGGTTGCTGAGGAACTGACAGAGAACGGTGAACATTTGGGAATAGAAAGAGACGTTGAGAGACCATTGGTGAGAGGGATTGAAACACAGAGAGCTGTCAGGAGATTGAGAGTGGGAAAGAGGGAGAAGAAACCAGAGAACGCTAGAGTACTAACAGACAGAGTCAGTGAGACACTAAAAGAAAAGGAAAAAAGAGCGATCAAGAAAGAGAAAGGAGAGTTGGGGACGGCGGCAGACAAACAAGGACGGAAGAGTCGGGACGGAGCTGGAGGAAAAAGGTGGAAACTGGAAGACAATTAACTTGGAAGGCTCAGAAAGATAGAATTGAGAACAGTTGGGAAGTAAGCAACAGGGAGACGTAGGGATTAGGGGGAGGAATGGACTGGGAGTAAGAAAAAACCCCCCGGAGGGAACTGTGTACCATAGTGAGACAGAGAGAAAGAAAAGGACTGAAAAAGACAGTTAGAGAGAAATGTTAAATACTAAAAGGTAGAAGAACAGAGAGCTGGGATTTAGGGAGTGAAAGTACTAATGTGATTATTTACAATCAGACGACAACCTTTACATTTATAAGAGAATATTTACAGTTACATTTACATTTGGGATTATTTTAAGGGAAAATAGGAATCGACAGAAAATTGGGAGGTTGAAAGTAAATAGGTAATATTAATATTAATATTAAATAACAATCTATAGTGACGGGGAGGACTGGAGGTGTAGAGAACAAAGGGAGGAAAGCGAAAGTTAACTGAAGACGGAAGGATAAAAAAAGAGGAAGCAAAAGGGAGGGAACTAAAAGGGGTGGTAAGCTACTGTAAGAGTAAAATAATAAGTCTTGAACTTAAGTAAATTTGAAAGAACTTAATGGAAGAAACCTTGATAAACTTGGGGAGGTCAAATTAAAGAAAGAAAAAATTAAATATTCCAGAAAAAAATAGGGGGTGATATATGATATAAGAGGCCTGTTTGGAAGAGTAGAGTTGAAAAGGGATATATGTAAGTGTAAGTAATGGCAACTGGTACAAGGAGGACTGCGCAGGCGCAACCTCAGCAAACACAATTAGTCTTACAAAGGAGACCTTCAATAGAAGGCACAACCAAATCAACGGAGTTGAGTTCAGTAATCTTGGATGAGATGAGGAAAGAATTTAAGAAGATGAGACGGGAAATAAGAGAAGAAATGAAAGAGATAAGAGCGGAAATGAAAGCAAATTTAAAAAGAATTGGCTAATTTTGGGAAAATAAATAAATAAATTAACTTAGGAAATACATTTGGTCAAAAAAGAGGTACACAATATTAAAGCAAAACCCCAAATATTGGAAGAGACAACATCTGCACTAACACAAGAGCAAGAACAGGAGAAAAACCAAATATTGATGAATGATATAAGATATAGAGAAAAGTGTATAAAGATAAGAGGTCTCTCTGAGACAGAAAATGAAAACTTAGCAGAAAGATTAATTTCTCCTTTAGCAAAATATATTGATATAACAGGAAAAACTGGAAATACAGGTAGATAATTTTTTTAGAATTCGAATATTGCTAAGGGAAAAAAAATTCCAAGAGATATAGTGGTTTGCTTTACAAGAATAGACTTAAGAGATCAGGTCGTTCAGAAGAGCTACAATGAAAACTTAAAAATCGAGGGGAAAGATCTGAAGATATATAAAAATATCCCTCTGACAATTAAAAAAAAAGACAAGAGTATAAGTTCCTGACACAACCGCTGATGGAGAATAAGATCAATTACAGGTGGGAAAGAATTGAGGGATTATCCTTTTTTTATCAATATAAAAAGTTCAGAATTAATACAATAAAAAAAGCAAAAGAGTTTTGTAAAAGATTAAAGAAAGAACAAAGAGAAAAGGTGAGAAAGCAGAAAGAGAAGAAAAAAGAACACAAAGAACAAAAACAAAAAGAGGAATTAGAGTTTCAAAAAGAAGAAGATCAAAATTCAGAAGAAGACTCAGATTTAGAGGAGATCGATAAAGTAGAGGACGGAGAAGAAAGTGAGACTGCACAGAAAGAAGAAGGAGAAAAAGAAGAAGAAACAGAAGAGAGCATTGAAGAAGACGAAGAATAACAAATAATTGAACAAACAAGGAAGTAATAACATATAGTCAAAAAAATCTTTTAATTTAACTATATAAATATAAAACCAAGTTAGTATACAGAGAAGAAACAAGGAGAAAAAATGGACGTAATTTTTTTTTTGTGGAACACATAAAGAATAAATTCTGAGTACAAAAGAAGGCAAATACTTCCTCATTTAGAGAAAATGAAATTAGAGATTATTTGTCTTCAAGAGACACGGATAAGAAAAAGGGATGACAAATATTTGAAGAACCCCAGATTAGGACAGTGGTTTAAAACATCAAATGAAAAAAAGAAAAGAAGGGTGGTAATGTATATAAATAGAAGGTTTCAAGCAAAACTGGTATTTAAAGACAATGAAGGATCATATGTAGAGGTGGAAATAAGAATTCATGATGAAAACATATTGGTAATAGGAGTCTATACACCAATTCAAGGGCAGGATAATTTTTTTAATAAATTAAAGACGGAAATAATGAAACACACTTCAAATTTGGAGAATATGGTACTGCTGGGAGACTGGAACGGGGTAATAGATCCAACAAAAAAATAGAAAATCAGGAAAAAAAATACAAAAGAATCAAGGGAAGTTGCCAAAAAAATTTCTTGAAATGATAGAAGAATTAGAACTGATAGACGTGTGGAGGGGGAAATATAAAGAGGCAGTAGGACTTACTTTTTACTCAGAGGTCCACCATTCATTATCTAGAATTGATATGTTTTTGTATCTAAAAGAATAATACCAATTATAAAATCAATGGAAGTAAAGCCAAAATGGATCTCAGACCACAATCCAATTACCCTCACAATGCCAGGGAAAAGGAAAGAGTTCCATTGGCGCCTCAATAATAATTTGTTAAAAGAAGACAGAAGTATTAAGGAAACATCAGATATTTTAAATCAGTACTTTACAGAAAACATGTCAGAGGAGCTAAAGATGAGTACTGTTTGGGAAGCCAGCAAAGCAGTAATGAGGGGGCACTTTCTGAAAAAAGCAAGTGAGAAAAAAAGACAAGAAAGAGCTGAACTTCAACATCTTTTTTAAGATTTAGCAGAGAAAGAAGCTAAACTGAGTGAAAATCCAAACAATAATAAAGTAATAACAATATAGAAATAATAAAAAAGAAAATACAATCAACAACGTTAGAAGAAATTGAACAAAAAATAAGAATGGTAAGGCAAAAATACTTTGAACACGCTAACAAGCCAGGCAAGTGGCTTGCCTACAAACTGAAGAAACAGAAAGAAAGCAGAATTATAACGGAGGTAAACTATAAGGGGAAATCTTTGGTCCAACAAAATCAAATAAAAAGACATTTTCAAGAGTTTTATACGAAACTGTATAGAGACGAGTCAAATAAAGACAAAAGAGAAAAGGCAATAGACAGCTATTTGGATAAACAAGGCATAATTAAACTAACAGAAGATCAGAAAGTTGTATTAGATAGAGACATCACAATGATGGAAATTGCAGAGGCTATTAAAAAACTGAAGCCAGAAAAAGCCCCAGGACCTGATGGATTTACCCCAATATATTATAAAAAATTAGAAGATACAATACTTATACTCCTCCACAAAACATTTAATGCAATTTAAAAAGAAGGAATTCCAGACTCGTGGAAAATAGCAAACATTACAAATATTCCAAAAGATGGGAAAGACAGAAGGAACCCTGCAAATTACAGACCGATTTCATTATTAAACATAGATTACAAAATTTTTGCTAATATATTAGCAGAAAGATTCAAGACCATCTTAAATCAGTTAATTCACAAAGACCAAAATGGCTTTCTCCCAAATAGATATGAGAAACAATATAAGAACAATAATAGATATAATGGAATATTATGAGAAACATAATGAAAAAAAATTGGCATTATGTTTCTTAGATGCGGAGAAAGCCTTCGATAACGTGAATTGGTTATTTATGAAAAAAATCCTAGAGAAAATGAACATTGGAGTTAACTTTAGACAATGGATAAACATGATATATGAAGAACAAAAGGCACAAATAATTATTAATGGAGAAAAAACAGGAGCTATCAAAATTAATAAGGGAACTAGACAAGGCTGTCCATTGTCTCCTCTTTTATTTTTGATAGTAATTGAGATACTAAACAACAATATTAGAAACAACAGAAAAATAAAAGGTGCTAAGATTCAACGAAATGAATTCAAGATGAAAGCCTTTGCAGACGACCTGCTTGTTATATTGGAAGATCCCATGGAACAACTTGAAGAGTTCAAAGAAACATTGGAGAAATTTGCATCAGTATCAGGGTTTAGAATTAACAAGGAGAAAACAGTTATACTTACTAAGAGTATTAAGAAAGATTAAGAGGAAAAGCTAAAAGAGAATACTGGGTTTAAAATCGAGAAAAAAGCTAAGTATTTGGGGATTTGGCTAACAAAAAGAAATGCTGATCTTTTTGAGAATAATTATAAAAACATGTGGAAAGAGTCAATGAAAGATCTGGTTAAATGGTCTAAAATGAACCTATCACTGTTAGGAAAAATAGCAGTGATAAAAATGATGATCTTTCCTCGGTTTATATTTTTGTTTCAAAATATACCGATAATAACAAATAATGCCTGTTTTAAAACTTGGAATAAGAATATACTTAAATTTATCTGGGGTGATAAAAAAGCAAGAATAAAATATAAATTGATGACAGATAGAAAAGAAAGAGGGGGACTTGCGTTGCCAAACCTTTATAAATACTATCAGGCATGTTCCCTCACCTGGCTAGAAAACTGGATTCGCTTAGACAATCCTAAATGGTTAGCCTTAGAGGGCCATGACTTCAGTTACGGTTGGCATGCATGATCACCATTATATTAGGAAAGCATTGTTTAAGATCTGGATGGAATTAAAGAAAAAAAATTATGCAAAAATACTGATGTGGGTCTCGACCCAGGAAGCCTTGTTTGGATTGTCAAAATTTACAGATCAGGACTGGTTAAAATATCAAAATATCTGTGTTTGTTTAATAAAAGATCAGATAAAACTAAAATCTAGGGAAGAATTGCAGAGTGAAGGATACAAGATTAGCTGGTTTCTGTACAAACAATTGCTCGAGAGATTTAAAATGGACTTAAAATTAGAAAACTTTCAAACAGAACAAAATGAGTTAGACAAAATATTTTACGGAAGTAAGAAACAGCGGATTGCTAAATATTATAAAATTTTGCTGGATAGAGAATTAGAAGGGGGAATTAATAAAGGATACAATGGTAAGGTGGACCAAGGAGATCGGTCATGTACTAGAATTAGAAAGATGGGAGAAATCTTGGCATAACACGCAAAAATTTACCTTGTCCCAAGAAATGAAAGAAAACGATTTCAAAATGTTATACCAATGGTATTGTGACTCCAGTCAAAATTGATAAAATGTATAAGACTGGAAAAAAGGAGTGCTGGAAATGTGAAAAGACAGAAGGAACTTTCCAACATATTTGGTGGAAATGTCCATTAGCAAAATCATACTGGAAAAGAATACATGATAAGATAAAAGAAATTTTAGACTTAAACTTTCCTTTAGAACTAGAAATATATCTGTTGAACATGGTGGACAAAATTGGTAATAATACAGGGGGAGGGATAAAGAAGCTCTTATTGTACATGATAACCATAGCGAGAATTAAGTACGCTAAATATTGGAAAGTTAAAAGAATCCCTATGGTAGTAGAGTGGCTGATAAAACTCTATGATGCAATGGATATGGACAAACTAATGGCGAGATTAAAAGATAAAGCTTTGGGAAAGATAGAAGCAGAATGGGAACCGCTTAATAAGTTCTGGGAAGGTGAGGAAAGGGGAGTATAACTATTAGTAAGAGGTAAAGTTATGTCCAACAGAAAACAGAACGGTAATTAGAAGCGGCTGTGTTTAGATAAGAACAATAATGTAATGCTAAATGATGAAGGGTACGTAATTATAATAAAAATGTCTAATATATTCAAAAGTATTTCCAAAAATAACAATTACAGGTTAACCCTTGAGCAGAAAGAAGTAAGATAACGTAGAAGTAAATCTGTAAGAAAAGCCAACAAGGAAGTTGATTTGTATAATTGTTTTTCTGTTATTTATTTATTTATTTATTTGGCTGTGTAAACATAGTTACAATGTAAAGCAAACAAGTTTGGTAGTTATGTAAAAATACATGACTGTAACTTTATTAAAAAATAAAATAAAAAAAGAAGAAAATAATGGGACTTCCAATTTAAAATACCATGGTTGCCTTGGAAGACCTAGAAAATGGCTAGAGAAGATGCATTTTCTACAAAGACACTCTGATAGGTGTGTTGTTTTGTATCCCGTGGATAATTGATTCAGTGGATAATGAATCAGTGGATGTGGGGATCCTACTGTACTTGGAGCCCTGGTGGTGCAGTGGTTAAATGCAGGTACTGCAGCCACAACATTGTGAGTTTGTTCCTACAGGGCTCTAGGTTGACTCAAACTTCCATCCTTCTGTAGGTCGGTAAAATGAGTACGCAGCTTGTTGGGGGCAATTAGCTAACACATTGTAAACCACTTAGGGAGTGCTTTGCATTGATAAGTGGTATAGAAATATAAATGCTGTGCTATTGCTATTGCTTCTTAATTAGGCATATTTAACTAAGTAGCCCATGTAGAATTCCAGCCTATATTCTTAATAAAGATCGAGGTAGGGAATTCATGTACGTGCAAGAATCCAATCAAGAGTTTGTTTGTTTGTTTTATATTGTAGATGTGTGATCGTGGTGGTGGTGTTCCTTTAAGAAAAATGGATCGCCTGTTTAACTATATGTATTCAACTGCTCCACGCCCTCGTGTTGAGACATCACGAGCAACACCTTTGGTCTGTGGACTGTATGACCTCTTTATGTTATCAGTGGAGAAGTGAATGAGTGATTTTATCCTTATTCTCCTAGCAGCATTTTCATGTTCATAGAGCCACTGCTTGTATATAGATATAAGCTGGAAACAAATGAACTTAAAGCTAGGATCAAGAGGACTGCCCTCTACATGGAGAAGCAAAATTTTCAGTGCAGGAAACTTCATTGAGGGTAATCAGGCTGTAGGCAGATTATCTGTTCCACCTGCAGTAGCCTGTTTCCTACAGTTAACATGTATAGAACTGAGGAAGAACAATCCCACTGTCTTGTCTTATCTCACTGTTCTAGTATGCTGGCCAAGTATTCAAAATGTTGAACATTTTAGACATGCTCATTTTTTAAGCTTCTGTGAGCCAGTGTTATTTTAGTGGATTACCAAGACAGGTTAACTATTCAGTTAAACAGGTTGTGTGAGACGCGTGTAGTGTTGGAGGACAGGACTAAGAGATCACCCTTTGTCATCCATGATTATAAAAACACATCTTGTTGGATACGGAAAAATGCAAGATGTAACTTTTGTATTGAGCTGCAGGTCCTTCACCAACAGTAGTTCTAAATTTCCTCTTTATATTTACTTTGAGAACAAAGCTCTGGAAACAGAACACATTTCTTCTGCTCCTTTTTCTTGAGTATAGGTGTTCTAGGAATGGATACTAACCTTTAATGTTAGATCCATTGTACTTCAGCAACCCCAAGTATCTCAGAGCAGAGTTACTGTTGGTGTTACTTCACTCAGCTAACTCCTATATGTCATTGCTCACACCAGTAGAGGCATAATTCTGTGAACAGTTATATGGGTTTAACTGAGTTAAGTAAAATCTATACCAGCTGTTGCAAGAGATTACAGAAGCTGCTGAAACAGATGTAAAGAGGAAATTTAGAAGTACTTCATTTGTTTTCTTAAACGCATGAACCCTATTTTCATCTGGATCAAATGAATCTTGTCAGTATAGGGAAAGTAAGTGATTCATCGTATGGAGCCTATTTGGTAGCTTTGCCCCCATTAAACACATTAGCAGCCTATGCTATAATCAGCATTCTGTGTTCTGCCTGCAAGATGGATCTTTTATTTGGAAGAAGCTCTGTTTGGCAAATGCACTCTGTTACAATTGCCCACTGACCAGGAAAAACTGCTTGACTTGAGATTTTAATAGCAGCTTGATTTGCAGGCAAGAGATTTAACATGTACTAATATCTGCAAAACAAATGTTTCTGTAGTGTGTTCTGCTTTACCACCTTGTTATGTCTTCATACATAACCAATAATAACGGTTATGCTAACTGTGATGAAATTAGTAGATACCCAGTGCATATTCCTCCTGCATCCTGTAACATTAGAGAATTACATGTGTTAAAGCAAAGGTGGAAATTGTGCAGCCATCGCACCATCTCTTTGCCAAAAACAAAAAAACCCATGTTCTAGCAAAAATGACAAGTTTGCCTCTGGATGCCTTGCAATAGGTTTCCCCCCTCCTATTAAGTGCTCTCCTCCCCCAACCTTGTTTTGACCCATATAGCAGTGGTGACTTTCCAGTTTTATCCAAAGGGGTAAGATCTTTATCTTTATCCAAGATCTGCCAGTTGTCCACCTCTCTGTTAGAGACCCGAGGCCAGCTACAGCGCACAGTTCCAGTTGAGAATGAAGCCATTGGCATTGCTGCAGGATAGTTCTTAGCAGTAGTGTTCCTCCATTCTATTTTCTTTTCTCTTCATGTGTGCATCTAGCAGCAGATTTGTTTGACTACAAAATGCTAGCTATCTTAGTTTTGTTTTTCAGGTGCTTCAGTTAACTCAAGATTGTTGTGTGCCTTATTTCTCAGGCTGGATTTGGCTACGGCTTACCTATATCACGTCTCTACGCTCAGTACTTCCAAGGAGATCTGAAGCTCTATTCTCTAGAGGGTTATGGTACTGATGCTGTTATCTTCATAAAGGCATGTCATTACCACCTATTTTGACCAGACTTAGTGCCTTTTAATGTAGACTCTGTTTATGAAAGGTTATATTAACACTGTTCCTCTCCTCTTCTTTCTAAAGGCTTTATCAACAGAATCTGTTGAAAGATTGCCTGTGTATAACAAATCAGCATGGAGACATTATACAGCAAATCATGAAGCAGATGACTGGTGTATCCCCAGTAGTGAACCAAAGGACATGACTACATTCCGCAGTATATAGCAGGATGGGACGGATATGCCAAGCTGAAGACAAACCTTAGTATAGCCGTTCATGTCAGTACTGTGTGAATATAGCTTACTCCATTAAATCTCCAATATTTAGTTTTGGGGGGCAGTGTTTGCCACAAAACAGGAGTTGGTAAATCATGTTTTTGTTCTAAAATATAGTGCAGGGTTCATTTTGAAAAGTGAATATTCTAAATTTATTCCAATCCTTCCACCTTAAGTTGCTTCAGTAGATGAATCTGGTGTTCGACATCTAGATCAGATACAAAGAGACCAGTAACAGCTTCAAATATTATACTATTTAACTACCAAAAATTCTAATGAAACATTAATGTATGGCTATTTGTAAATCACCTCTGAGAATTAATTGCACTAGGATAGCACTTTGTTCTGAAGAACACAAAAAGTGCTTTACAATGTGAGAGATATTCATGATTTCTTGTATTTTTGTCTTTAAATATTTTGTGGAATCAATTAGTTTGTTCCTTCTAGTGTTAGGCACCAGCCTTAGGATAAATGACTTTTCAGCTTTAAAATCTGATTGTGTTCCGGCTAAAATTAGAACTCAAGTATCATTAATTTTAATTGGAAGATTAAGCATGGCTGGAAGCCTGTTGGGCAGGTACCGCATGCATAACCAAGAGTTTCATATTCACAATCCCTATGTAATCCCTAGTTTAGGGGATATATAGGAACCATTAAAGTTTTCCAGTCCCCACTTATGGCATAGCAGCCACTGCAGTCAATAAGGACCTGTTTCCTTGTCGATTGGGAAACGCTGCCTGATGGTTTCATCCACCCACCCTTGTGCAAGTAATCTCTGACATGAGGGGGAATTGTGACAGAAGTCTGTCTTCTGCTTGTTGCACCAGAGATCGCTCACAGGAAGGGGTGAGAATGTCAGTCAGCTGCTTCCTGAGCAATAGGGGAACAGTTCCCCCATTGATTGTAGTGGCTGCTGCCCAGTAAGTGAGTATTGTGGGGGGCGGGAATCAGGATGGGAGTCATTGCATAGCACTATAACTAGAATGCTTTCACAATCATGCTTATGCATGAGTAGGTAGGCTACTCTTTTGTTCTGTTAAGTGAATCTAATTACAGAACTGAAAGGAAGATTAGAACTCGTAAATAATGCATAACATGTAACAGAACTGTAGTTACCAACAAGAAATTCAGTCAGTACAAAGGGTATATAAAATTTACAAGTCCTGCTACAAAGCCATACAGCTAATTAAGCTGTGGCAATTGCTATATGAGTTGTATTTGTAACCTCTCTCAGCTTGAGGAACATAAAATCTCAGGTCCTGTGAATCTTTCTTGGGTACAGTACTTCTGTCTAGCAATGTGATAGCAAGAAGGAAAAGATCCCTACAACTCTTTGTCTTCTTTCCTTCCAGGCCCTCTGTTGCTCACAAATCACTTTAACTAGCTTTAATTTGCATCCACAATTGCAGTGATTGGCTTTTATCATTGATTGCTGACATGTACATGCAGAAATAAAGAATGTAATTTTAGCTGGTTTGCACTAATGGAACAGAAATCTGTGAGATATAGGCCTAAATACTATTGTTATTCCTCATTAGACCCACTGAATCAGTAGAAACTTGGTAAGGCAACACTTAGGTCTGTAGGTCTACTCTAGTTGGTATGTTCAAGTATGGTCTTAGGCCATGCTCTTAAAAACATTTTATTCAGGTAAAAAAAAAACCCTTTCAAGAGCACAAGCAGTGCCAAATTATGTGTTTAGGTGTAGGGAAATGGGCAGGGGAGATGGAACTGCAGAACAGATGCTTATATTTTATTGTATGAGATTCTTCCACATCACTAATAGAGCTGTGTGTGGATTCAGTGATAGAGGCTGGAAACCTCTTGGTGCACAACAGTGATGGCTGCACTGTTTCCTCATGTAGCAGTGGTAAGAAAAAGCAAAACAGAATCTGCCTGCTTCAAGCCCCCTATTTCTCCAATGCCTTATTTCCTTCACTGCTACTGTACTTGCATTCTTTTTTCCTTCTGCCACTACTGTATACACTGCTATAGTTAAGTATGTGTAGTACACTGACAAGATTCTGGCCAAAATGTGCTATACAGGATAAGGTTCCCTTTGTTCCAGGCTCAGCTGCATGCATTGACCTGATGCTCAAAAATTTAATCATCATGGGAAGAGGGGATTGATTTTCCATTCTGAATAACATTGCATTTTCAGAGACATTTGTAATTAGGCTTCTAGCCCTCATCTATTAGGTGCAGCCTTGTCTTAAAATAATATGGACAGGCTCAAGATGAACCCAGTAAGATTTGCATTGATGTTTAGATATACATTGTCCTGGTCGGATAAAGATATTGACAGTAACTACTGGGAGATTAGGAACAGCTGTTTGTGGTGGGCAGCTCAAGGGTCCAATCCCAGGCATTTATTTGCTGTTATTTTGAAGTTTGGTCCCATTAATACAGTATTTCAGAAAATATAATTTACAATGCACCTTTATAGGTATTCACTTGCTGCTAGTACTAAAACTAAGTTTCAAAATTTGCTTGCAGCTGGAAGAGTAAAATGAAAACTTACACCAGACATTTTGTATTTAGGATTTTAATCTTCTATTGTGAAAATAACTTTGGTTTGCAAGATGGATTACAGTGATTTTTGTAAGAAACAATAAACATTTTTAAAATAAAAAAAACAGACTAATTGATTGTGAGGTTAATTTTTGCTGTTTCACACGTTTATTATCATTTGATTGTAGAAACCTGAAAGTATATTGGGGTGTCAGAATTCCACTGGTTACATACCATGAAGATGCATTCTGGGTTGTTGAGGGGAGAAATCTACACATTCTAAGGTTTCTCCCATCACAGCCCATAGACAGGCAGGAAATATCACAAGTCTTGGGATATCTAATAAAAAATGAATGGGCTCCTCCCAGCTCAGCCATCTTAGTGCTCAGTTCACTTTTTAGCCAAACCTACAAATACTGCCCAGAAGAAAAGTAACAGACAGAAGCAGAAAGAAAAATATGCAAACCACTGCACCCTGAGAAAAACTAGGCAGTCACAAAGAAAGAAGTGGATTCCTCTCAACAACCCAGAATGCACCTTCATGGTAAGTAATCAATATGGCATTATCTGGGTTGGTGAGAGAAGGAATCTACACATCCTGGGATTTATCCAAGCTCTTCACACACAAAAACCTCTGGGGGGTAGTGAGTGGCTCCTACTTCCTAATGACCTCTTGAAGCACCCTTCTGTCACCAATCAGTCCTTATTAATCTTGTAGTGCTCCAGGTGACGGCCCTATAAATGTCATTGATAGGGCCATTGGAGGAGAATGCTATGGAAGTGGCAGTAGCTGGTGGAATAAGCAACAACATTTTGAAGGTTGAGGTATTTTGGCAAGATCATAAGCCATAAGGATGAATGCCTTGATCCAAGTAGCTATTGCGAAGTGAGACACCTTGTGCTCCAGGGAGGCTGGGTTAAATGACAGAACTAGAGAGCACCTAAATGTACTAGTACTATGAATATAAAATTTCAGTGCTCTGCGCACATCAATGTTATGCCATTTCTCTTGTGGGTATGATGGATTAGGTCAGAAAAGATGAATGGATAAAAGTTCCTGTGATAGTTGAAAGGTAAGTACAACTTTAGCCATAAAGGAAGTAGGGCAGAAATCTGTTCCCGGGAGTCTGGGCAAACTCAACTGAATAACTATGAATGATTGTATTGAGGAACTACTTGTGTGTGGTAATTTGAGCCTAGATCCTGTGAAAAATGTGCCTGTCTCCTCCTGGAGGAATGTTGGCATCAGAACTCTTGTCTGACTGCTCCCCTTGGGGCCTGAGACACTCCGCTCTGGCTGGGAGAAGGGATGGGGTTGATGGAATGTCACACTGGCTACTGGGGTTGCCGGGAGGAGGAATCCATTACTCCCGGGTACTTCCTTCACCACCCAGAGAAAAGGCAGGAAGAGAATCTAAATCTCACGGTAGCTGAGCCCCCGGGAATATTCATGAACTTGACCAATGTGTTACGGAAGTTTTTGTATAAGGGAGTGTTAGTATACCAAGATGTTTTGATTTATTCAGAAGACTACACCTCCCATGTGAAGTTGGTGAAAAAGGTGCTAAGCAAACTAGCGGAGAATCATTTGTATGCTAAGTTGTCCAAGTGTGAATTTTACAAATCCAAATTGGACTATCTGGGGTACTGCATGTTCAGCAAGGGGGTGGAGATAGATCTGGAAAAGGTGAAAGGGGTCTTAAACTGGGAAGCCCCAAGAATATGCAAACAGTTGCAAAGTTTCTTGGGATTTGCAAATTTCTACCATTCCTTTATCCCCAACTTCACCAAAGTGCCTCTGCCTCGACTGACTTGTTAAAAACCAAAAAAGAAGGCTAAGAAAAAAGGAGGTGGGCCACCCCAGACCAAAGAGACCCCCCCCCGAAAATAGTGTGGACTGAGAAGTGTCAGATTGCTTTTGATAGGCTCAAAAAGTTGTTCATCCCAGAAGCTGTGTTAAAGCACCCAAATCTATCAAAACCATTTGTAGTCCAGGTGGACATCTCAGATGTAGCTATGGCGGCAGTGCTGTTGCAGAGGGATGATTTGGGGGAATTATAGGCCCTGTGCCTATTTGTCACACAAATTTAATGATACCAAGTGGAACTGGCCAGTATGGGGAAAAGAAGTGGGGTCATCAAAGTAGCATTACCAACATGGAGGCATTTGTTAGAAGGGGCATCCAAACCATTTGAGGTCTGGACAGATCGCAAAAACCTTGAGGCATTACACACCCTGCATAAGCTGGGTCCAAAGCAAATTCGATGGGCAGATTTCTTTATAAATTCAACTTCACGCTAAAGTTTCTCCTGGGAAAGAAAAATTTTCTGGCGGACGCCTTATCCAGGCTGCTGTATCATGAGAGTAAATAGAAGGAGGTAGTGGACACTGTATTTGGGCCTTCCCAGCTTGGGTTAGGCATCACAACAACAAGCCAAGCAAAAGCAAAGTTAAAAGAGTCCCTCCTTCTCAAATCCCAACCAGAGTCCAAGACTACACTCCCCAAACCGCCTGAAGTTAGTCAGCCGGCTGAGGACATAAAGCTGGAGCTAGACACAGGGTGGAGAAGCAAAATCGAGAGAGCCTTGAGTCAGGACCCCTGGTTCCAAGCGAATCGGGGAGGTAACCATGAGACAAGGCTTAGCTTGGAAAGGGGACATGATCTATGTACCAAATGAACTGAGGGTCAGATATTAAGTAGAGTCATGATGTAAAAAGTGCTGGTTATTTTGGTTATGTGAAAACTTTGCATTTGGTGCGTAGGCAATTTTGGTGGGGAAAAAATGAGAAAGGAAGTAGAGAACTATGTCAAAGGGTGTCATACCTGTGCCACAGCTGTTGCAGCCACTACCCACCCCTTCTAAGCCCTGGGGCTGTTGCAGCCACTACCCACCCCTTCTAAGCCCTGGGAAGTTATTAGCATGGACTTAGTAGTAGAACTCCTAGAAAGCAAGAAAAAGACTGTCATATGGGTGGTGGCTGACTTATACTCGAAGCAATCCCATTTTAGAGCCTGCAAAAGTATTCCCACCACCCAGCAATTAGCCAAATTGTTTGTCCAACATATATACTAACTGCATGGCACACCTGACAAAATTATATCAGATCAAGGTGCTCAATTTGCATCACAATTTTGGAGAGCCTTTACAAAACTGTTAGGGATTGAACTGGGGATGAGCTGTGCCTATCATCAACAAACTGATGGGAAAACAGAGAGAATAAACGGGATACTAGAGCAGTACTTGCGTTGTTATATCAATTTCCAACAATCAAACTGGGTAGACCTGTTACCCTTTGCAGAAGTGGCATACAACAACGTGGTGCATCAAAGCACAAGTCACTCCCCCTTCAAAGTGGTCTATGACCAGGACTTTGACCCATTACCATTGAGGGAAGTGGACAAGAAAAACCCAGTTCCACTGGTCCAATGGAGTGTTGAAATTAAGGAAGCGTGGCCTAAAGTAATCAAAGCATTAGACTTTGCTAAATCAGTATACAAGAAACAGGCAGACAGAAAGTGAGATCCAAATCCTGCCTATGAGGTGGCAGACAGGGTTTATCTTTTTTATACAAAGTTTCTAAAAAGTCCTCAGCTATCTAAAAAACTGGGTCTTAAGTACATAAGTCCTTCCCGCATATCCTGTGCGATTAATCCAGTTGCCTATGAACTGGACTTGCCTAAATTGTATCGTAATGTGCACCCTGTCTTCCATTCTAGTCTACTGAAACCTGCTCCTCCTTTGAGTACCTGGCACCCTGTTCCAGAGGACCCTCCCCCACTGATGGTGGATGAGAACGATCATTTTGAGATTTCTGAGATCCTAGACTCCAGGAAGCATAAAGGGACTTTGCAGTATTTGGTACACTGTTAACATCTGCCTGTCGGCCATGCAGAATGGGTGGATAGCGCCCATGTTCAAGCACCGCATCTCTTAGCCAAGTTCCACAAGCGGTTCCCGGATAAGCCTGGATGACCTGTTTCTTTTCTCTTCCTGATGTTTTCTTTTGGTCCTGCGTTTTGCTGTATGCTGTGCTTGAGGGAGGAGGGTTGCTTGGGGGGGGGGCGGTATGTCAGCTCACTGGTGCTGTTTGTTATTTAGAATGCTGTTCACTGTTTAGTGCTTAGGTAGTTGGGATGTGCAGTAATTAGCATTGCTAGGCCTGTGTCTCATTATACCAGTGACCTGACATGAGCAGAGGGCATTCTGGGAGCTGGGGCTGGTATGTGCTGGAGATGGCTCTCCAGCACACCAATGTCACTGGCTGCTTGGGAATATTTAAGGAGGTTTGCATAAACATAGATAACTATAATGACCAGGTGGTGGTGCGGGGAAAACCTGAAACTAGCAGAATATATTAACGAAGGGGTTTTGCCGCCAAATCCTCACAACTGTCTATGCAGTGTTACCGTATGCGTCTCTATCCTGACAATAAAGCAATCTTAATCAATGCCTATTGCACGTGTGAGTAGGTGTTAATGGAGCTCACCACAGAAACTCTGCTGTCCCTGGACACCATCACATGAAGACAGGCTTCTGCTAGGTCCAGGACACCAGAAAATCTCCATTTTGGAGTGTTTCTCATATGGAGGACAAGGTCTTCATGTGAAAATGATTGTATGTGATGAATGAGTTGGTGTGTTTGAGGTCCAAGATTGAGCGTACATCCCCTCTCTTCTTCAGGATGGTGAAGAAGGAGGAGTGGATGCCTGAGAAGCGCTGCGAGGAAGGCACTTCCTCTATCACCTTGATGCGTAGGAGGTGGGTCTACCACTTGGAACTGAATTTTTGTTGTCAATGTTCACGACATCAGCTGTCATTTGGACACTGAGTTGGCAGTCTTCTCAAACAATCTGGTTGATTTTTTCTACAATTTCTTTGGTTCTTGAAGGGGAAGGTCATCCAGGGCTTTCATTGTCTTCTTCCACATTCTCACATCCTTCTCTGAATCTGTTGTGCTACTCAAACACATGCTCACATGACATGCAGTCTTCCCCATAGGCCTCAGTAAGCATTTGAAAAGATTCTCTTGGTGTTTTGTTCAATTTTACTATACATTTCAAGTTGACATGCTCCTCAACTTTTAAACTTAGCCTTTTTCTGACACACAACAGACAACACATCTGCTTTAAACGACAACTGACAATTAACTGAACAGCCAAAAATGTTGATGTTTAACATACAGGTTCAAACATATTCAAGGTCACCACTCAAGCATCTGCAATCAGTTCTCCCTGATTTATCTGAAAGGCAAAAAACAGTCTTGTTATTTAATAGACAGACCTCATACCTTAGACGACAGAGGCACAAAATCTTCTGATTGAAAGAAGCGATCAGAGGATTCCTCTGAGTGGATCCTGGATCCGACCACTCCCCTTCCTCTTTATCAGAAACAGTTTGCTCCAGAGTCCTGAGGATCCCCTTCTAAAATCAAGGATTTAAGATATGATCCACTATCAGAGGCCTCAGAGGAGTGGGATGGAGAAATGGCTTTCTTCATAATAGGGGGTGCTTGAGTAGGAACAGACTTATTCAGAAATCTTCTGGAAAGTTGGGATCTTGAATGGGACACATAAGTTGGGTCTGCATAAGCTTTTCAGAAGGGTGTTTCAGCAACTGAGAAGCAGAACCATGGCCTTTGATGTGGCTCTCATCTGCCCTCTTGTAGCCAGACTGGTTCGTAGCCTGGGATTCAATCAGTTGTTTTAACTGACTCACCAAATCATGGATGCCTTCCCTCAGACTCTTTTCATGTGGAAAATTCCTCTTAAGACGGAGAGGGAGAAGAACGGCATAGTGCTCAAAAAACAGCTGCATTTGTGACTCCTTATTACCAGAAGAAGAAAGGAGGGGAGTGTCGATGCTGCTGGCCATGCTTGCACACAGCTGGTAGATGGGACAGCCAATTCTTGTAAGAGGACCTGGATAAAGGCTGAAAGTGCTCCCCTCAAAACTTTTCTGTCTATGGGACTGAGAAATAGAAGGGCAAGGGATTCCTTGTTGATCTCCCAACTCAAAATGGTGCGTGCTACAGTCACAGACAAAATGGCAGCTAGCATTGCCACTTCTGTTACAGTGAAAAGCATGGGAAAAGAACAGTTCACTAATGGTAGGCAGGATGGAGGGAACATGCCACAGGGCCTAGGATGGGAAGGATTGATCAAGAATTGCTCACTAGAAGTTCCCTCACTTAGAGTGAAGGTGAAACGATGTGACCATGATCCTGTCCTCTGGTTTCAATTCTGGCAGGTCATCTGATGCAACTGCAACAACACCCCTCCATCCAACACTTCTGTTGAAACTAACTGCTCTGCCCCTAATGCTGGTTCCTCTTCAGGTGCCAATGCAGCCATATGAAGAATGACATGGGCTATAGCATCCAGCACTGCCTCCTGAAGCTGCTTCAGTGGCAAGGGAGTTTGCTGCGTGCTTGGAGCACTCCAAGTCAGCTTGGGCTGCTTTTGAATGTTGTGGTCTGGAGTAGACTTTTTCTTCTTTTCAAGCGGCATATCATTCTTCCCACTCACCCACTGGAGCCATGGCAGAGGGGGAAATGGGGGGAACAGAGAGGATAGAGATTAAAAGGGGGCTTTTTTTTGAAACCACAGAATGGGAAGCAGAAAAAATTGGAACAGAAGACAAAAGAGGAACACAGAGAATAAAGAGGAGCCTGAAAAGACACCAGGAAAGAAAGAAAAAAGTAGGAGCAAAGGCCAAAAGCCCTGCTCTGGGTACAGGCAGAAAAAAGAACTGAGCACTAAAATGGCTGAGCTGGGAAGACCCAATTCAGTTTTTTTCATTAGATATCTTGAGACTTCATGATACTTCCTGATTGTTTCTGGATGGTGATGGGAGAAACCCAGGATGTGTGGATTCCTCCTCTCAGTAACCATGAGAATATGTGGGAAGATGGACTGTAGCAGTGGCACAGTACTGCTTTAGGAATTAACTATTTGTTCTCTCTCTCTCTGGCTTTTCTTCGCAAACGAAGATTCAGGAAGGACTCATCCCACGCTTTCTGCAAGCACGCGGATGACTAAAAAGGGCAATCTGAGATAAACAAGTGCGGTTGCAGAAAGCACAGGAGAAGGTCTCCTTGGGTGATGTTTTTGGGTTGTGATTCTTTCTGTGTTGTCGTTTCTCTTCAAGACTTGTTCGGCGTGAGTTCTCAAATAAGGCTGCAGCATTGTGGATAGTCCGTCTCCATGCCTCCTGATGTGAGGCCAGGGTGGACCATTGTTGGTGATCAATTTGGCCGAGCCTGAGATGTTGTTTCAGGGAGTCCTTGTATCGCTTTTTTGGAGTTCCCCTCTTACGCTGTCCCATGGCGAGTTCATCGTAGAGTACTCTTTTTGGGAGGCAATGGTCCTCCATCCTAGAAATGTGTCATGCCCAGCGCAGCTGTGTTCTCAATATCATGGCCTCAATGCTGGTGATCCCTGCTTGCTCAAGGACAGCAACATTTGTCACATAGTCAGTCCAGTGTATATTTAGGATTGTGTGTATACAGCGCTGATGAAAGCATTCAAGGAGTCGTAAGTGGTGGCGATAGGTGACCCATGTTTCTAAACTTAAGAGAAACCAGATTTTTTTTAAAAAAAATCAGAGTGGTGGGAGCACACATTTAAAATACCTACATTTCTAGTCTATGAATCTGAAGTAAACACTCCAAACCACCAAAAGGCTACTAGCTTTATTAGCCGAGCATCAGGTTATGCTGCTTTTAGCCCACAAGTGAGGAAATTTCACTTCTTGCAACATGTCCAAGTACGTAACAGCAAAGTCATGAAATGAGCAAAAGACTGTTCTGTAATATTTATCTAACATTACCTTATTTATTAGAAGGACCATAATCTATATGCCCATTTCTTAGGATCTGCTGTCATGCAGGGAGACTGCTTCCAGTGTTTCCAGCTTTTCAAGTATAGCTCTAATTCTGGTGTTCTAAATAGGGGGTTAATTAAACATATAAGGAAGGAAATGTGCTACCTCCGCTCTCTCATCAAATGAGTTTGAATACAGGGAGAATCTCCCCATGAATTAGGTTCCTGGAAAAGTCAGCGTTCTGGCTCATACCCAGAGCTTTCAGCATACAAAAGACTCATAACTTTTCATACATGCAAATGATGACTCTGTGGTTGCTGCCATCCCCATGTGTGTAATTCTTATTCAAAACACCTAAATAGGGTTCATTTATCCCCAAGATTGACACCTACCTAAAATGACACTCTTGCAGGAAGAGTGATCTAGCCAACAATCCTTTGTAACTATTAGCTGAACCATACATTTCTGGAACTCCCCAAAACTTAATGTCTTGAACATTCCATAGTTCAATACACAAACACATCTCAGATTTTCATAAACCTAATTATACATTTTAAAAAATTCTTTCAAAATAATGTAACAGCATTGGTCTGGACTACCGGCAGCAGGTGTATATCTATTTAAGAAACAGCTTGATAATGGAAGGCCCATTTCTGAGTTAGCAGAGGAGGAGTGTGTAAAAAGTACGTTGGCTGCATATCTCTGCAATACACCCTCTTCCTTCCCATGGTTAGTTGAATCCAAATTAAGTCCTTTCGTATAAACAATTTAAATCTTTAATTTTGAAACACTCAAAGTACTCTAGTCTTTACAACTGGTTGTTTTAACCTTTTATTACAAAACCATTTTGTCAAAATCACCAACTCATTCCACATAACAGGCACAGTAAAAACTCTGAAGTTTCTTTTTTTTTGAATGCAATTTATTTCATTTTTCAGAAATGTCACTTTAATGTAGTGATGTTACTCCAAAAGCAGTTGGCAATGTTGTTTTACACTATTTTAGAAAATAAATGCTACTCATGAAAAGGAAGACTTTTATAATCTATAGAATAATTATATACAATGCAAAAACCCAGTGCTTCATTAATGTTTTCTCAACTATGCCTGGTATTATTTTAAGCCTGGAAGACCAATAGCTTTTTAAAATCAGCAAAAATATAATTTTGGTCCTCAAAATCTCAAGTAGGAAAGTGTAATGTATGTATTACAGTCTGATCTTATTCATAACATGAACTATAAAACTTCCATATAAAAGTGTATAAAATTGATTGGTAAACTTTGAAATCCTGTTTCAACATACCTGGCAGCTTAGAAACATAGTGTTATCTTATTTTAGGAAATAAAAGATGCAAGTCATGAATTATATTACTACAATATGTTTTGAAATTAAAATGAACTCTGGAAAATACAGTATTTTAAACACTTCATTACATTTGATTAAATTAATTTCTATTACTTTTAAAAACTTAATTATTCTCTATACACTAGTGGCAGCAAACTATCTCCAACATAACACAGTTACCTGATATTCTCTTTACTGTATACCAGATACCACCCAACATTATATTGTAATTTATGTCAGATTCTAATGTTCAGAAACTGAACATATCTGTACCAATAGACACTTCAGGGAGCTGGAAAAGTCAGGCACATATATATACACACATTGCTTATGACAGAATTAATTTACTGTCCATTAGTACAAGTTAATGCTCTAAATATAAAAACTGAAAATATTTCATTTAATGAATTGTATAAATGAGGAAGGAATGGAAATTGGAGGTAAAAAAATCTATATTGAAAAACTTGTTTCCTCCCTCCTACATTAATAATTATACAGTAATATACAATTGTTACATTTCTTGAAGCTGAAGTAAAGTCTGATAAAATAAAGACAATGAAGCATTATACTGGTACAGCTCCACTTTAGCCCTTGAAACTACACCGGAGTATATAGTTCTCGATATCATTCACTCACTTTAGCAGCTTGATTCTACAGTGGCTACTACTCGGCCAGTTCTCCGAACATCCTTCTCCTTCTTTTGATACTTTTCTTTCTGTTTCTCTTGTTTTTCCTGTGCTTTCTTAATATCTTTAATTTTCTTCTTTATTGTTGATCGGTCATTTTGACTGGATACTCCTAGAACCTTCAAAAGAAAAGTTTATTTTGTTCAATTACAAAAAAAGTAGTCATATATGCAGCAAAAACCAAACACATAGTAGATGAATCTTCATAAACTACTTACTGTATATACTTATGTATAAGTCAATCTCATGTATAAGTTGAGGGTAGGTTTGGGGGCCAAAATTATGGATTTTGCTATGACCTTTGGATAAGTCAAGGCCAAAACTTAGGGGCATGTAACAAACAAATCTTCCTCTCATTTTAAAATGCATAAGAGGGAACATACTTTGGAAGAACTAAAGCGAAGGAGAAGATCTATTAGGGTGTTGTGTAAATTGCATTGCTGATCTTAAAATGTCTATATCTATTCAAATACAGATAATGAAAGTAAAATAAATGAGGAAAAAGAATGAGAATGCAGCCTGGAAAAAAAAGTGTGTGTGTGGGAGTGGGGAGAGCAACCTGTCTTTATTAGGGACCCAGCATGAAAGTACCGTAGTGACAAGAGGCCTAGGTAGGAAGCCCCTCTGGGTGTGGCAGGGTGTGGGAGCAGCGCTCCCATTCCATTACCCCTCCCTTGCCCAAAATGGAGAAAGAAAGGCAGCCCTCCATCCTTCCCCATCTTCTTTTTCAGCCTGAGCGGCATTCAGCAGCAATGTGTGGGAGCCTGAAGGATGCAGCGTGGCGATGGCCATTTTTAATAAGAGCTTACTGTATAAGCCTCGCAAGGCTTATAGAGTAAGCACCTATTAAAAATGGCTACCACTGCTGCTGCTCCACATTACCTCAGGTGTCCAAAATGATGAGTACAGAGCTCATCCAGACAGCATTGCCATATGTTTCCAGTACTGACTTGTGGATAACTCGACCCAGGGTTTTTGGGTCGATTTTTTGTCAAAAATATTTTGACTTATGCATGAATATATACAATACAGTACTTCAAAACATGTGATCTGTATGACATCTGACAACCAGATGTCAGCACAAGAAAGTCATCCAAACTAATTTTGCTTTGCAAACCATAAAGGCAAATATATCAAAGAAATATAAGCATGTGAATAGGCTAAAAGAGTTAAAAAAAAAAAAAGAACATGAGCACAAGAAGAGGTTCTGCAACTACTATAAGTGAAATGAGATGCTGATGCTTAATATTTATGGTTGGCATTCTGTATTGCAGTTATGGATGTAACCTAGAGTTATGCATCTGTAATTGCTCTGTATTCACTATCCCTATGAAGTCATGATTGTGGCACTACTGCCATGATTGTAAATGACCTCTCGAACCTACCCGACCAGGCATCAGCTGCATCAGGTGAAGGAAGTCTGTCCTGCTGGTGACTGGGGTGCTGGTGGATGTTTCCACACACACACCCTACCAGTGAGCAATGCTGTGACCATCAGAAGCAGGACCCCTGTCACAATTCCTTGTCAAAGCCTTGCTCTCTAGTGGAAGGAGGTAGAAATCTCCTTTTCTGCAGCCCTAAGCTCTTGGATGCACCTATAGCAGTGTAGGAAGTAAAAATGTTGGAACTGCACTGGAGAAATCCTGATTCAAATTCTTCCACAACCATCAATGTCACTGGGTAGTAGAGCCAGTCACTACCTTTTTATACAACCCAACGGTCACTTGTCTATTTATAAAGATAAAAACAGGACTTCACTCATACCATCCTAATTTCCTCAAACTCTGTTGACAAAAGTGCATGTTCTATTACAACATACTAAAAGCAAGTAACAAATTTGTTAGCCAAGTGTAGTATAGTTTTTAATCAGCAGATGGCAACATAGGATAAGACTGGAAAGACTTTTGAGCTATGTTTGCACATGTGGATATTCCATACTTTTCAAAGCTCCCTCTTTTTCTACCAATATAAAATCTTTAAAATGAATTTTCTTTATGTAATAGAAAAGGTAGGCTGAAATCCTATACCTTTTTACCTGGGAGTAAGCCCCCACCAAAACAGACTTAGTTCTGGATACACATTACAAAGATTATACTGTCAGTATAAGAAATCAACTTGAAAAGTTATTTTACAGTCCAATCCTAAACCAACTTATCCCTCAAGAAGTCCAATCAAGGCTAGTGGGGATTATTCGTTAGTACTATGCAAGACAAGAAACCAGCATGGTGTAGTGATTTGAGTGTTAGACTATGATCCTGGAGACCAGGATTTCAATTCCCTCTCAGCCATAGAAACCCCCTAGGTGACCTTGGGTGAGTCACACTCTCTCCACCTCAGAGGAAGGCAAAGGCAACCCCCTACCCCCCTTGAACAAATCTTGCCAAGAAAACCCCTTAGTTGGAAATGACTTGAAGGCACACAATAACAACTGTGTAAGACTAACATATATGGGTCTGCACCCACACAGATCAACCTCATATCTTTCCAGAATAAGAGTATTTGGGCAGGAATCCTGCTGCTCTCTTCTCACACTATGTATACCCAGTTTTCCCATTCAGACAGTTTTTTTTAACCATCCACTACAACAGTAGCACTGGTAGGATATTCTTCTAATGCTCTTTTGGGTACTAGACTTGGGGTGGTTTTCTTCCCTTCAACATTTTATTCTATTTTAGCTCTTCTGTAGTTTCAGAGTCCTTCCACTGGTTTTCTGTTTTGTAACTTTTCAGACTTGGTGCACTGGAAGTAGCTGCCTTCAAGGGTCCATGGCCCTGAAGGACTTCTTCAAAATGTGGACGGGGTGTGGGAGCAAAATAACATATACTGATGGTCACTCCTACAACCTTCTTTGCTTGCAAAATGAACAAAATGTACAGTACACTTATGGCAGAGCAGACACTGGATCAGTCCTCAAGTTTAATTCTACCTCAAGTCAAACAGACTGACTCAAACACACTTTTGCAATCACTACAACCTCTCATGCCAACAAGTCCTCTGAATTGGCATGGAGTGAAGACGATTCAAAATCTTCATTGTCCATGTTGTATAATCCCTCTGCTTCCTCTGTGGATCTAACAGTAGGCACCTAACACTGTTGTTTCTTACAGATTTGTTATGGACAAGCAGAACAGGCTGTCTGCATAGTGAAGATTCAAACCGGAGACTGAACATTCAGAGCCTCCAGTTGACAGAGCCAGTCTTAAAGAGTACTGAACCCCTGGCAACCTCTCCAGCTGCTATTCTCACGTTGGTCTCCTTGCGACATATTTTTCATGGTAGACCCCACTGCTGGTCCTTCCAGTGTCTCAAAAGACTGAGAATTTCTACCCAGTCCCAAAGGAAAATTGTACTTGTTCTATTCCAACATCCACAGTCCAATTCAGGAATGTTAAATTCTCAGTCACAAAACCTTAACAGCGTATCAGCTGACAAATGAAGGTTTAAAGATGGATGCAGTGAGTAGAAAGACTTATTCAGCAACAGCTGTCCCTAAGAACTGCCAACTAGCAGACCTGTATGGGGACATACCTGCAATTCTTACTTCTGAATTCTCTTCCTGAGAAAGCAGCACCCTTCTTAGACCATCTCCCCCCAAAATGACAAAAAAGTGGTATTTGTCTTTCGAAGCAGAGCCTTAGTAATTGACAAGACAGCAATAAAATACAGCACATCATGCTGCCAACTGTAGTAACTGAAGCAGGGCTGGAAGCACACCCTTCAGCTGCCATGCCTGGCTGAAGTCTGCTGGCTTAACAACAGATGTATGATTAAAAAAGAGACACAGCTAGGTGCTTCATCAAAGCTTCAACAGCGGAGAAGCTGAATTATAACCAGATAGTGCACACTGAGGAGAAGCTGGACCATAAACAAACTAACAAAAATGAACATGCTGGGCTGGCAAATTAATATGGCACTGATATGCAAATATCAACAGATTTCTACACTAAAGCTCATATGACACTGGCCATAATCATAAGTGCCACAAGCAGACATTCTATCTGTCTTACTGGCACTCCAGAACTTGTGATGGAGCTCATCTTTCTCCATGTGATCTTACTTCACAAGAAAATGTAAGACCTCCTGTAAGAAAAAAACAGCAACAACTTCAAACACTGCCTTTGATTTGCTGCTAGGTTACCACTAACATAAAATCTCTTCCTTCTTTAAAAAACAAGCTGACTTGTTTCTACTCAGCATAGGAATTGACCTAACATAAGACTCCAAGATCATCAAATTGGGCTATGCCACTGAATTCAACACTCTTATTCCCATCTAATGTCCTTTGCACTGATCATTCTGCCAAAAGTCTTCTGAGATAAAACGGAGACACTGCTAGCAAATGAGGCCACAGAATCTATTCCATTTTTATGTCACCTTCAGTTGTTCTATCTGAGGTACTTCACTGTCCTAAAAAAGGATGGGAATTACACTTGATCTGGCACATCTGAGACGTGAATTCCTACATAGCGCCCAAGATAGTTACCTCGGTATTCATTCTCCCAGTTCTTTGCAGATGCTACCAATTCAATCTGCTACCATTCAGCTTCTCCATGGTACCTTGTGCCTTCACAAAAAACATGGCTATGGTAGTAGTCGGGGTCCATAGGCATGCTGTATATCTACACTCATACAGATGACTGGGTAATGTCCTTGCTGATCTAGCATATACTCTATTCCAGCTTGCCTATGACTTTATCCTTTCTGTCCCATCTAGGCCTCCAAATAACCCCTCAAAAATCTATTTTGGCAAACACACAATGTACAATTTACAAGTGCCCAGCTGGACACAGTGATGGGAAAGGCCATCCTTCTGCTTGAAAAGGCATGAACCTTGGCCCAAAATGCTTTGTCCAACAATGCAGAAAATGCAGGCCAGAGACATGCAGTTCCTGCATCTATAAAAAGTAGTCTGTAACTACTTTTGCCAGGCTGTGCATGACAGCACTCCAAAAGTGGTTTATCAACAACTTCTCCACAGAGTTGGTGGGTGTGGGAACATTCTTCACAGAACCTCAAACGGTAGCTTACTGACTGGTGGACAACAACGAACAATCTCAGAGCTGGGTATGCTTTCATGAGACTGCAATGGTGTAAACATACACCTCCACAAGGACGTCAAGGAATGGACTCCATTTTGATCTGAGGTATTTAGTCTCCAGAAGAGAGGGAGAACTGGAATTGACTGCTGTCATGAAAGCAAAGCATTCTACACTTCTGAAACACTCCTCAACTGATGGTCATCTCCATGTCGTGACTGACAACACACCTATCATAACAACAAGTGAGGGGACTCCTGGTCAGGCCGCCTACTGAACCTTACTGTTCAGTTCTGGGACTGGTGTCTGCTTATCCTCCATGGCCATCCATATAATGGAAAACACGCACAGCAGGGTTGATTATGTCCAAATGTAACACACAATGACCTCCATTCTTTGCCAGAGGCCTTGCCATTTCATAAAGTATGGGAGAGGCATTTCTTTTTGAATGGGGGGTGAGGACATCCCCTGCTACACATACACCAAATAACAAGTCATTGCAAAAATTAGGCAGGACAATTGCATGGCACTCCTGATAACACTGTGGGGTGGCTCAAGAAGCCATGGTTTTCACCATTATTTCCCCTGGCATGCCATAGGATTGCTGCTCACCTGTAACTGTGGTTCTTCATGTTTACACATACAGGTTTATTTTGCATCTGTGGAAAGCCAATTGGAAACTTCTAGAGCTAAGCTGAGTTCTAGAGCTAAGGCAGGAACCTTACCCAATCCCTAAGTTGTTTCTTGAGCACTGTATTACAATTAACCAGTCTTTCATGCCCTGCAGACCGAAATATTTGTGCACTAGGAATTGTTTTTCAGGATGCATCTGTTTTACACCAGGTGAAGGGTAGGGAGTAAACAGGATTTATTTGTGCTTTGAGCAAGAGCCTGTATTGCTAACCATAATAAATGCCACTGGTCTGAATCAAGCTTACCTTCAGCTTATCACTGTCAAGCAGCATCAATTGTTGTCCATCAATATTCTTGACTGTGAATTCTGCAATATACTGCTCCATGTTCATTCCCATTAGCCAATGGCATACCTGCTGGTTTGTCCATTCAGAAATGGGTCTATTGTGCCACTGGTTTTGTTTCCCTGTAGTTAATGGCTCATCATCTGAAGTCTGGTCAAGAAAAAGCAAGCAAACCAGAATCTACTTAATATATTGTAATTTAATTTACTGATTGTAATAAAAATATCCAGCATGTATAAAAAAGTAAAATTCTCAAAGATTTTCACAAAGGCCAACCCGGAAGGGCTGTGGTGTTTGTTTGTAAGTACTGTAGTACGTCCAGAATTCACTAAGGCAGTTATGAATGTGTAACCACCTTAGTTACATAGCTACGCAGTTTCTCCCAGGCTGACTTCCCCCATAGTTCTCACTTACGGGGAAGCAGCCACTGTGAGTAACAGGGGTCTCTGTTCTCCTGTCAATCGGGAAGCAGCTGACTTATGTTCCCACCCAGTCCAGTTAATGATTTCTGACATGACAGCCAAAAGCAGGAGCCCGGCCGTAATTCCCCTTTGCACCCGAGATCAGTTGTGCAAGGATGGATGGGAACATCAATCAGCTGTTTCCCAACTGACATGGGAACAGGCCCCCATCGATTGCAGTGGCTGCTGCCCAGTAAGTTGGGATTGTGGGACTTTCACAGTCCCCATGTATTTCCTACACTAGGGAATACGTAGGGATCGTGAATATGAACCAGTCACAAATGTGTAACTGTAGTTTACACATTTGTAATTGCCTTAGTGAATTCTGGCCAATGTCTTTTTAATTCACAGTATATGTATTTTTAAAATCGTTGTAATATGCCTATATCAAAATAATTTTAACTAGTGAGAGTGTAGTTTGTGTGTCCCCTGTCCCAGCACATAGTGTAGATCTTTAGAGACAAACCTAAATTTCTACTAAACTTTAGGAATTAAGATACCAGAACACTTCTATATCTCTGACAAGTACCTTAAAACTCTTCTCCTAAACACTATTAAGAAAAAGAAGATTCAATTAAATGGATGATAATTTTCAACTCTGACCATTTTATGATCAACCTGAAGAAATGTCAGTAAACTGAAAAAATGTTGAAAAAGTGCAGGTTGACCCCCATATCTGTGGGGAATACATTCCAAGACCCTGTGTGGATCCCTGAAACCCTATTATTTTCAATGAGAACAATGCTGTAAGTTGACCATAGAATCACACTGGAGGACGTAGAAATGCCTAGAGGGAATATATTTTCAGATATGGATAAGTGAAACCATGGATACTGAATTTGTGGATATGGGGGTTGACCTGTATATTTAGCCAAATTCTGGTCTTTTAGGTGAAGGACTCTATATTTAAAGTCAATTTCTATCATTTTTAACCCCATGTACACTGCAAAATCTGCTTGTGGCTGAAACTAGGCTGGTGCAAAGAAGAAAACTGTAAGTGTAGGAGTACACTATAATTGAAAAAAAAAACACTACCAATTTTTAGAATAAAAACTAGAGCCAAGGGAACCGAACATTTTTTGTTATCTATTGATTTTAGATAAACAGTGTTTCTGCTTAAGTCATTCAACAAGACTGAGGTGGTTATTACAGTTCAGCATTTAAGTTATGTAAATAATTCCACCATGTAATTAAATTCAGAAAGCAAAGATG
Source organism: Gambelia wislizenii (assembly GCA_030847615.1). NCBI lineage: Eukaryota > Metazoa > Chordata > Lepidosauria > Squamata > Crotaphytidae > Gambelia > Gambelia wislizenii. The sequence goes on along the minus strand of JAUMIR010000001.1, from coordinate 280,969,172 downwards.
TGTGTATTAAACTTCTATTAGAGTGCCTTAGTTTGTCTGAACTAGTTCCCCAAGTATAATAATTAAGGTCATACATAGGCTAAGGAAAGTCCAGACACTATCTTTCTCTTACCTCAACTTTCTCTGGAGGTATTATGGTTTTCAAGGTCACTAAGAAAAATTGGATTCTTGGCTCCCTAAAGCTAGCACATAATATATGGTTATTGTTTTATTTCTTACCCAATAAAATATAATAAAAACTACATGCTCCATTTGCTATGCCAGAAAGAAATAGTCACAATACAATCAAGATTTTACGTTGAGTATTTGTTTTCTTTCAATTCTGATCTGCATCCAGGTCAACAAAACCTCACTTGCCATACTTTTTTTTATACATTTCTGGACAACTGCTATGTTATTCATAAATTCTAGCCACAGCAAGTTGCACCCATCAATTCCACTAAAAGCAAAAGGCTTGTAACAGGTGAAGGAAGAGTGGTATAAGTTGAGCACTTTTCCCCCATTGACATCCACCTCATTTCTTAGGCAACAGTGGTTTGTGACTTAATGTGAGACTACTTTTCCAGCTGGTGTGCTCCTTCTGGAAAAACATGTTTTTACTTTGCATTTACCAGGAGGTAGGAAACTAGGAACACTTCAAATTTAAACTGTCTTGCATTAGTCTCTGTTGTTGCAATCAAACTAAATTATTTGTGGACATGTGAAAATGTTGTACATACGAAATAATCTAGTGTGTCACACAGGAACCTTTACTGGGTAGACGAAAGTAGATGGATTACAAATGTACTGATTGCTAATTCCAAAGGCCACAGTTATACCAACCTGATACTGTTGAATTTGTTAATGTTGTTTTATCCTGTTTATTGTATACTTTTTTAACAGTCATTTTTTTAAAATGTACATGCAGCCACATGTTTCTTCCAATTTTTCACTACAGATACTTGCAGCTGTGCTGAAGAGGCAAGTTCTCTTATGCTAAATTTAATAAATTAAGCTCGAAAGTGGGTCACTCCTTTCATACATCGTTGAAATTTCAAACAGTTTACTCCTAGTAACTAGGTCCTAGTTCTTCAACATTTCTTTGTACTTTAAAGACTACAAGAAACTGCAGCATGAGCTACGACTTGAGAACTACTAGTTACATTGGGTTAAATAAAAAAAGGGTTTTCAAGATGTCATAAAAATGAGGTATAAGCAAGTGATAGACACGAATACAGAAAATTCTTCCCGAGTTAGTTTTAAATGTCAGATCTTCTGGGATCCCCGAACATACTGGAGCAGATGGAGGGAGTGTTTATAAACATAGTTGTGTTAGCAGGATTTAACTGGATCTCACCCTTGATTCCCTCCACCCCATTTTTTGGTTACATTAAAAATGTCAAGTGTAAGCAAGAATCTAATTACTAAGAAACTTCAAAATACTGGTCATCCCCTGTATCTATGGGGATATGTTCCCGGACTTACTGTGGATATGCAAAACCATGGATAATAGCAAACCCTGTTGAAATGAATGACTTCTGGCCCAACTTCCCACCAGAAGCATGCCACAGGATTGCACTGGAGGCCCTAGAACATGCCTAGAGAGGACATATTTATTCGGATGTGGATACTGCATTCCGGTGTATAAGATGACATTTTCAGCCTGTCAAATCTGAGATGGGGCCCTGCCAGCCCCATCTCGGACTCGGAAGGAAGGAGGTGGTTGGCTGGCAGGGGGGGAAGCTTGCTAGCCACCTTATCCCTCCCCCTGCCCAGTGCAGCTGTAGGGGGGAGGAAGCCTTGCTGGGGTGGGGGGAGAGGCTGAGCCTCACCTCAGCCAGCCAGCCAGCCAGCCAGCCAGCCATCCCTCACGATTCCCCAGCTCACAAGGAGACCGGCCAGCCTCCTCGTGGGTTCGGGAATCACGGGAGGAGGTTGAACCTCTTCCCAGCTGGCTAGCCATCCCTCGCGATTCCCCAACTCCCCAGGAGGCTGGCCAGCCTCCTTGTGGGTTGGGGAATTGCGGGAGCAGGTTGAACCTCTCCCCAGCTGGCTAGCCATCCCCTGCGATTCCCCAACTCGTGAGGAGGCTGGCCAGCTTCCTCGTGGGTTGGGGAATCGCGGGAGGAGGTTGAACCTCTGCGCAGCTGGCTAGCCATCCCCCGAGATGCCCCAACTCACGAGGAGGCTGGCCACCCTACTCATGGGTTGGGGAATCGCGGGTGGTGGCTGAGCCTCTCCCCAGCTGGGCAGCCATCCCCTGCGATTCCTCAGCCAGCTTCGGGAAGGCTTCAGGAAGGGTGGCTGGCTGGAGGAGGGGAAGCTTTCCAGCCACCATCTGCCCTCCCCGAAGCCACAAAGGGGAGCCCTATCACGGCTTTGGGGAGGGTGGGTGATGGGGGGGTCATATTATATGGCGAGTATACCCTAAAGTCTATATTTTGACTTAAAAATTGGGGGGGGAGTCTTATACGCCCAGTCGTCTTATATGCCGGAATATACAGGTAAGTGAAACCACAGAGACTGATCCCACGGATATGGAGGTTGACCTGTATTAACACAGGACCCTATCTCATTCTTCCTTCTAGAGACTGAAGGCGTCCTTTCCTGGAATGAGCCAAGATGTATTCCAGATATTCTCCCTTGCTACTGAGAGAGAAAATTGCAGTTGTTGCTATTCTTGTGTGCCTTCAAGTCATTTCTAACTTAATGGCAACCCTAAGGCTTAAGACATTCTTGGCAGAATTTGTTCAGAGGAGGGTTGCTCTTGCCTTCTTCTGAGGCTGAGAGAGTGTGACTTGCCCAAGGTTACCCAGTGGGTTTCCATGGCCAAGCAAGAATTAGAACCCTGGTCTCCCAGTGTTCCAGTCCAACACTCAAACCACTACACTATGCTGGCTCTTGTAGAGAGAAAATGGTACACTGTTTATTTTATCATGAAGGTCCATTCTGGTGTGCCGTGGAACAGACCTCCTAGTACCACCCAGAAAAGACAAGGATCTTAATCAATGTGACATTCTCCTTCTCACCTGAAGGAAACTGCTGCTGCTGCTGCTGTTGTTGTGTGCCTTCAAGTTGTTTCTGACTTAAATGGTGACCCTAAAGCAAACCTATCTCAGGATTTTCTTGGCAAAATTTGTTCAGAGGGGGGTTGCCTTTGCCTCCCTCTGAGGCTGAGAGAATGCAACTTGCCCAAGATCACCCAGTGGGTTTCCATGGCTGAGCTAGGATTCTAACCCTTGTCTCCAGAGTCCAAGTCCAATGCTCAAACCACTACACTACACCACATCAGAGACTGCCTCAGAAAAGGAAACAGCTGCATACATGTAGGTTTACATGCTATAATACTTTCCTAGTGAAGGTTCTCGCAGCTGGGGCAAAGGTGTAATGGGAGGACTAGAGGATTTTTGCGACCTTCCCTGCCAGCATCATGGCAGAAGAAAATAAGAATAAGAATTCTTGGTGAAGACCTGGTGATGGTAGATAAAGAACTAGAAAAAAGAACAAAGAGTAAGGCAAAAGTAAGCAGGTGTCTTGAAAAAATATAAAATGAAAGTTGGAAAAATGAGGCTTCAACTGCAAAAAACTATTCTGGGAATTAATAAGGAAAACAACTAAAGAGTGGGCATACTTGCCCCAGTACATACTAAAAGATCACAACATGGGATCACCTGGCAGTAATGAAAACAGCCTTAATACAAGACAGAGCATAAGGCATCAACATACCATTCTGCTGCTTTGAATGCAAAATCATTAAGACCATTGGGAGAAAGACAGAAGGAACAGTACCGTACTTGTCTAAACTTTAAGGTACAGAACAGTTTTTATAAAGAGGTAAGAAGTCATTAAGATACTTAACACAGCTTGCATTACAAAAAACTCCTCACTGAATTCTCCACCAATTTGGAATACCCAATTTAGATTCTCTCCACAAAGGACTGGCTGCATAAACAATTTGAACAATTCCAGCAACAACTGAATATACAGCAAACCAAAAGAGTGAAGAAATGTATTTAAGTAATGAGCAATAAGAGCTCTCTAGTCTGTTGTCACTATCACATACCTTTCATATATCATACCATCACAGCATGCTCATAAAAGTAATGGTGCTGGTTTTGGTAGCTTTTAAAAATCCATCAGTAAGTTGTCTTCTTTTGCACTTAAAATTTAGCTGATTTACAAAATACATTTTTTTCGTCAGTAACATAACCATCAATTTCTCCAAAGGACAAATTTTCTAACTGCATATTTCTTTCTGTTACTAATGGTTTGTTCATTTAATTACAACTATTTAAATGATAAACATTTTGGCAATAGCTTTGGTCATGCAAATTACCCTAAAGCACAGACTTTTTAACTATTCACCTGAATATTTAACTTTTACTTCAACATCAATTATCTCTACATCTAAACATTCAATTAAAATAGTAAACACACACAAATGTATTATCTAATAAATTCTGTTGACTCTGATGAGAAGTCCTCCAGTTTTAAAATTCAAAACATATTTACAAAATGTTAGTAAATAATGGGCAATACGTTTAGTGAGGATATTCAACAATACATACTTTAAACTAAGAATTATTAAGGGGAAAATATTGTCTTAACATTTAGATCCTTTATAGCAGCGTATTTAAATATTGTAACAGTATTTAAGATGCAAGTATAATAACCTACCATTTCATTCTAAACAAATGTATATGGCAGAATGAAGTCTGATGGGGACACCAACAATACATATAGACACACTGAAACTCACCTCATTTGAAGAGAAGGTTAAAGTGTGTGAACGCCCTGAAAGATTTGGTTCTGTCACTAACCCTGACAGATCACAACTTGGCCTGCTATGGTATGAATCATCTATGACAACTCTACTCTGCAAACAAGTGAAAATAATGCTTTGTTAACTTACCCCTAGTCACAAGAAGACACATTATTATTTTAAAATAAAAATACCTAACCATTTAGCAACAAGTTTGAGCTAATTAGATTGCTTATAGAATCATACAGTATTCTCACCAGTTACAATTCATGAGTGGTTTGGTTCTTATCAAGCAAAACATGCTTTCACAAAAGTTTAAGTATGTGAGATAAAGTATTTTCAGCACACAATCTTAGTGGCAACATTATCCCCTAGATGCCTGCATGTGTTATAAAAAAAGCCTGTATGTGTCTTAGAAATGATAATTTGAATACAAATTAAAACCCACTTTCAACTAGCAATATTAGATCTTGGGCACTCTCAAATATACAACAGGGGAGGCAATTTTCACTAGAAAGTCTGTTCACAGCGGGGATATTGAAATCCTAGCTCAAAACATAAAGCAAACCTCCTTCTTTCAGATTTCCCCCTTGTCCATTAAATGACAATAGATACTTTAGAACAGTTCTGACTGCAAATATGAAGACTAGCTAACCTTAGATATACTGCTGACCAGCACAAACCTTAATGCATAGCCCTTTTGTCATACTTCCTAAATATGGCACAGCTTACTCCTACTAAAAAAATAAACTTGTACTATAATATTCAATGTTCATGTTGAATATTTGGCAATAGGCTTACTAAGAATTAGCTTTCACATTTATACATTTAATCAATTAAATTGCATATTGTTGCCACGTCCCCTCCCAGCAGAGGGGACGGCCCAACTCGTGCCTGCACATCTATATATATGATGGACTGCCAAAAATGTGTGTGAACAAGGAGCTTTAATATAGTGTCAAACAATGAACAATATGCAACAAAAAATACATAATTACTAAAGTATTTACACAGATTTCTCCCCTGTGGGTAATAGTATTGCCCCACCCTGGAATCTTCCCCTCTAAGTACAAGAACCTGCCTTGCTAGTTCTCTTTTTCCATATATTCCCACTCTCCTTTCTCCCACTGTGTGGTGCCCCTCCCCAGTATCCATTGGCACTGGTCTCTGCCACCTCCTATAGAGCCCCATACCCCCTCCAGGTGCCCCTACAATCACATTCATGGCATTGGAGACCTCTCCCACGTGGTTTCCTACACATCTGCCCAAACTGACTGGTGTAATGGGTTCTTCCCATGCTGCCTGCCTTTCCCTCCCGCCGGATGCTTGTCCCTGCCGAAATCTTCCACGCATTCCTGTCCCTCTCCCGACCATCAGTCCCTACCAAGAGCCTCTTCCACCCCTCCTTATTCCACCACCCCCTGATATATTCCTTGCATTCTTTTTCTGGAGCAGCCTTGTTCACTCCTTCTTTTCTTGCTGCATCCTCAGGCTCTCCCTCTTGTCCTGCCGACCTCTCCCTCTCCCTCTCTCCAGCGTCTTCACCTCCTTCACTCTCAGTCCTTTCCTTAAATTCCCCGCTCTCTCTCAACACCACATCCCCTTCAGCCTCACCCACTGATGCTCCTCCTCCAGCCGGAGCGCGGTCAGCGTCAGGCAATGTGTCCCTCTCTGGGCTGGGGTGAGTTGGAGCAACAGCCAGCGTGCACCCTGACCAGCTCCAGCAAGGCTCACACATATACTGTATACTGCTTCTGTAAGGTTTTAATCCAGGTGATGCAGAATTCTTTGGGCCCATAGGTCATGCCCATTGCTGCCTAAAGATCATATATGCACACGTTCTTATACAGTAAGCCCACCCTACCCATGGACTAGATATCTGCAGAGTGCCTGCAGATTGCCCCACCCTATTATAGTCAATGGTACAACGTGCATGCAGCTGCACCAGCTCAAACACAAGAACATCGCTGCCCATTGACTATAATAGGGTTTCAGCATGCATGTTTTTTTCTCATCTGGAGGGTGGCGGCACAACCAAACCCCTACGGGTGGGAAGGGCACACTGTACACCCCCTAAGTTTTCCTGCCAGAGAGAAGGAGAGCAGCTTCTGGACAGCAAGTTTCCTGCCAGTTTCCAGGCCAGTTTCCTGCCAGGGAGAAGAATTCTGACTGTGGAGATTGAATTTTTTTTTAAAACTGTTGGGAGAGGCTGCTTGTTGCTGAGGGGCTCGAACTTCTGACCTTGCCCTTTTACCCTCAAGAGCCCTCCTGTGAGTCACACCTGCGAGTCACACCTGTGAGTCACTAGGGGGTGGAGCTGGGAGCCTAGCTCTATATAACTCCTTGCAGAGGCTTTCCAGGCCAGTTTCCTGCCAGAGAGAAGGAGAGTTTCCAGGCCAGTTTCCTGCCAGAGAGAAGGAGAGTTTCCAGGCCAGTTTCCTGCCAGGGAGAAGAATTCTGACTGCGGAGATTGAATTTTTTTTAAACTGTTGGGAGAGGCTGCTTGTTGCTGAGGCAAGCGCCTAACGGCGCGTGAATTTCAGTAACCAAACAAAAATACAGCATACCTAAAAGTACAGCTTAGCATTCTCAGCATTAACTAAGAGTTCTTAGATTACCTAAAAGCTCTCACCATGGACACTGAGGGGACTGCAGCAGTCACTTGAAACACTTGTGCGATGTTTGTCTACAGACGTGGAGAACTTCACATCCACCAAGTGCAAGCTGGTAGCCCTCTTGGAGGAGAAAGTACAGCAGCTGGACACAGGTAGCTACACTTCAACAGATTCGCGAGCAAGAGGTTTTCCTGGACAGAACAGAACGAACAGTCTTGGATGGGGACCACACAGAGGAAGTGGCTGTGGAGGAGAGGGTCACTTCACAGACACAGGAAGTAGACAGCTGGAGGAATGTCACACACAGAACAAGAAAATCCAGGGATTCTTCGAGCAGCTTGCAGCTACAGAATCGATTCGAAGCCCTTTCCCTTATCAAGGACAACGAGGAAGAACACATGGACAGACTTCAGGAGTAGAGCAGGGGACCTTGAGAGGACCACCGCAAGGAACAGCAGCTGCGAAGCCTCGGCGGAGGCGTGTGGTGGTGGTGGGGGACTCCTTGCTGCGGGGTACAGAAGCAGTGGTATGTGGGCCTGACAAGATGACTCGGGAGGTGTGTTGTCTCCCTGGGGCAAAGATCTGTGATGTGACCGAGAGGCTGACAAGACTTGTCAAGCCTACGGATCATTACCCCTTCCTTTTGGTCCATGTGGGAACCAATGATACTTCAAGGCACAGCTTTCCCAAGATCAGAAGAGATTATGAAGCCCTGGGGAGGAAGCTGAAAGAAATGGACGCACAGGTTGTCATCTCGTCTATTCTGCCAGTTGAAGGGCATGGTCCAAGAAGGGAGAGGAAAATAGCCGACGTAAACAACTGGCTCCGTAGATGGTGTCGCCGAGAACAAACTGGATTCTTGGATCATGGACTGCGCTTCCATGAGGGGGGACTTCTGGCAAGAGATGGGGTGCATCTTACAACAGTTGGAAGAAACATTTTTGCCAACAGTCTCAAGAATTTGATCAGGAGGGCTTTAAACTGAGTCAAATGGGGGAGAGAGACAGTATTCTGGAAGGCAAAAGGGCTGGAGAAAATAGTCAAACTGTCATAGAGGGAACAAGGCAAACAGCGCAAGGACCCAACAGTGGGAGGCAAAAAAAACTTGCACAGGCAGCAAGTAAAGGGAACACATGGTCTTAGATGTCTCTACACTAATGCACAGAGCATGGGAAATAAGCAAGATGAACTTGAACTCCTCGCACTACAAAACAAATATGATATAATAGGCATTACTGAAACCTGGTGGGACGAGTCTCATGATTGGAATGTAGGAATAGAGGGGTATAACCTTTATAGGAGAAACAGGCCAAACAGGAAAGGAGGAGGAATAGCATTATATGTCAGGGATATTTACACCAGTGAAGTGATCCATGACATCAATACTGGAAGCCAGGTGGAGAGCATCTGGATAAAAATTAAAGGGGAGGGAAACAACAGGGATGTTATTGTGGGACTCTACTACAGACCCCCAAATCAGACGGAGGAATTGGATGATGCCTTTCTAGAACAGATGAACACACACGCAGAAAGGAGAGATGTAGTAGTGATGGGTGACTTCAACTATCCTGATATTTGCTGGCAATCTAACTCAGCCAAAACTTCAAGGTCTAGCAAATTCCTTACATGCCTGGAAGACAATTTCATGGTCCAAAAGGTGGAAGAGGCAACAAGGGGGTCAGCTATTTTAGATCTGATCCTAACCAACAGAGATGACCTGGCTAATGGGGTGCAAGTGGTGGGATCCTTAGGTGAGAGTGATCATGTTCTCCTGGAGTTTGTTATACAATGGAAAGGAGAAGCCAGGCATAGTCAGACACGCATTCTTGACTTTAGGAGTGCTGATTTCAATAAACTCAGGGAAATACTGGGGGTGATCCCATGGTCAGGAATACTAAAAGAGAAGAGACCTCAAGACGGATGTGACTTTCTCAAAAGGGAGATACTGAAGGCACAATTTCAAACAGTACCATCGAGGAAGTAAAACGGGGGTGTCTCAAGAAACCAGGATGGATGACTAAAGAACTTTCAACAGAGCTAAGTTTTAAATGGAACATGTATAAGAAATTGAAAAAGGGGGAAATCACCAAAGAAGAATTCAAACAGATAGCGAACACGTGTAGGAGTATAGTCAGAAAAGCTAAAGCGCGAATAAAAAGGGTTTTTTTGGGTATGTCCGCAGCAAAAGGAGGAAGAAGGAAATGATAGGGCTGCTACGTGGAGAAGATGGCAAAATGCTAACAGGGGACAGAGAAAAGACAGAATTACTCAACACCTTCTTTGCCTCAGTGTTTTCAGAAAAGGAAAAGGAGGACCAACCTGAAGATAATGGAACAGAGGACACAATAGGGGAAATCCAGCTCAAAATAAGTAAAGAGGTAGTACAGGAATACCTTCTTAATCTAAATGAATTTAAATCTCCAGGACCAGATGAACTACATCCAAGAGTATTAAAAGAGCTGGCAAATATAATCTCAGAGCCATTGACAATAATATTTGAGAACTCCTGGAGAACAGGAGAAGTCCTAGCAGACTGGAGGAGGGCAAACGTTGTTCCCATCTTCAAAAAGGGGAAAAAAGAGGATCCCAACAATTATCGTCCAGTTAGTCTGACATCAATACCAGGGAAGATTCTAGAGCACATCATTAAACAGAGAGTCTGTGAACATTTAGAAGGCAATGCCATAATCACAAAAAGTCAATATGGGTTTCAGAGAAACAAGTCATGCCAGACTAATCTGATCTCTTTTTTTGATAAAGTTACCAGCTTGGTAGATGAAGGGAATGCTGTGGACATCGCATACCTTGATTTCAGTAAGGCCTTTGACAAGGTTCCCCATGACATTCTTGCAAACAAGCTTGTAAAATGTAGGCTAGACAAGTTAACTGTTCAATGGATTCATAATTGGTTGACCGGCCAAACCCAAAGGGTGCTCAGCAGTGGCTCCTCTTCGTCTTGGAAAGATGTGACCAGTGGGGTGCCACAGGGTTCTGTCCTGGGCCCAGTGCTATTCAACATCTTTATCAATGACTTGGATGAGGGAATTAGGGGCATACTTATCAAATTTGCAGATGACACCAAATTAGGAGGAGTAGCTAATACCCTAGAGGACAGGATCAAAATTCAGAATGACCTGGATAGACTGGAGAGCTGGGCCAAAGCTAACAAAATGAAATTCAATACGGAGAAATGTAAAGTACTGCATTTAGGGCGGAAAAATGAAATGGATAAATATAGGATGGGAGAGACCTGGCTGAATGAGACTACGTGCGAAAGGGATCTAGGAGTCCTAGTAGACCACAAGTTGAACATGAGCCAACAGTGTGATGCGGCAGCTAAAAAGGCCAATGCGATTTTGGGCTGTATCAATAAAAGTATAGTGTCTAGATCCAGGGAAGTAATAGTGCCACTCTATTCTGCCTTGGTCAGACCTCACTTAGAATACTGTGTCCAGTTCTGGGCACCACAATTAAAAAAGGATATTGACAAATTGGAGCATGTCCAGAGAAGTGCAACTAAAATGGCGAAAGGTCTGGAAATGATGCCTTACGAGACTTAGGGAGCTGGGTATGTTTAGCCTGGAAAAAAGACTGTTAAGAGGCGATATGATAGCCCTGTTTAAGTATTTGAGGGGATGTCACGCTGAGGATGGAGCAGGCTTGTTTTCTGCTGCTCCAGAGACTGGAACACGGAGCAATGGATGCAAGCTCCAGGAACAGAGATTCCACCTCAACATGAGGAGGAACTTTTTGACAGTAAGAGCTGTTCGGCAGTGGAACACGCTCCCTCAGAGCGTGGTGGGGTCTCCTTCCTTGGAAGTCTTTAAACAGAGGCTGGATTGCCATCTGTCGGGGATGCTTTGATCAAGATTTCCTGCGTGGCAGGGGGGTTGGACTGGATGGCCCTCGTGGTCTCTTCCAACTCTGCAATTCTATGATTCTATGAAGTGCATATAAGCACATACCAATGTCACTGTTTATCCACTATTTCTAGAAGAAGCCCTTGTTCAAGAAGAAAGACAAATACGTATATTCCGGCATATAAGACGACTCTCCAATTTTTAAGTAAAAATACAGACTTTAGGGTAGACTCGCTATGTAAGACTACCCCCCATCACCCGCCCTCCCCAAAGCCGTGATCGGGCTCCCCTTGGTGGCTTTGGGGAGGGCAGATGCTTTGGCTGGAAAGCTTCCCCCCTTCCAGCCAGCCACCCTTCCTGAAGCCTTCCCGAAGCTGGCTCTGGAATTGCGGGGGATGGCTCGCCTGCTGGGGAGAGGCTCAGCCACCTCCTGTGACTCCCCAACCCATGAGGAGGCTGGCCAGCCTCCTCGTGAGCTGGGGAATTGCGGGGATGGCTGGCCAGCTGGGGAATCGCGGGAGGTGGTTTTAAAACAGTCTGTCACTACCATCTCAGTAATTGTAGGCAATCACACAAAAGTGTGGGAGCCAGCACGGTGTAGTGGTTTGAGTGTTGGACTAGGACACTGGGAGACAAAAATTCAAATTTCTGCTCAACCATGGATATCCACTGGGTGACCTTGGGCAAGTCACACTCTCTCAGCCTCAGAGGAAAGCAAAGGCAACCCCCCTCTGAACAAATTCTGCCAAGAAAATCTCATAATCGGGTTGCCATAAGTCAGAAGAAACACAATAACAACAAACAAAAAATATTTTGGGGAGAAGGGAAAGAAGAATTAATACCAACTCATCGAAGCTATTTCAGTGGCAGAAAAAAAGCAAAAAATATGCATAGGAGAAGAGAACCCTATCCCAGGTTAAAACATCTCTAGTAAATAATAAATTAGGGACAGGGCCCTGTTGGTGATGGCTCCCCAATACAGAAATGTTCTTCCATGGAATTAAGGTGTGAGGTTCAAAGTGTAATGTGTAATAATGAATTGTTTAGTCCAACTATGATCCAATGGATTCAAAGCTAAACATGAGTCAACTGTGTGATGCAGCAGCCAAGAGAGCCAATGCAATTCTGCGCTGCATCAACAGAAGTATAGTTGTCAGATCAAGGGTAGTACTAGTGCTGCTCTGTTCTGATTTGATCACCCTTCACCTAGAATACTGTGGCCAGTTCTGGGGATCACAGTTCAAGAAAAATATTCACAAGCTGGACGTGCCCAGAGAAGAGCAATCAAGATTAGCAAAGGTCTGGAAATCAAGACTTAGGAGGAACAGCTTAGGGAGTTGGGTATGTTTAGCCTGGAGAAGAGAAGACAGAGAGGTAACATAATAGCCACCTTTAATTTTATGAAGGGATGCCATGTAGAAGATGGAGTGAACTTGTTTTCTGCTGTTCCAGAGATTAGAACATGAACTAGTGGATTCAAATTGCAAGAATAAAGATTCCTCCAAAATGCTAGGAATAATTTCTGTTTGACAGTGGAATAGACTTCCTTGGAAGGTGATAAACTCTCCTTTGGAAGTCTTTAGGCAGAGGCTGGATGAACATTTGTCAGAAATTGTGTATTCCTGCATGGCAGGGAGCTGGACTAGACGGCCGTTTTGTGGTCCATTCCAACTCTATGTCTCTACTTTCATGCTCAGTGTAACATTTTATTTGCTCCCCTGTAAACAAAATACATAAACATCTGTATATAAAGAAATATGAGGATACATTAAGCCCAATGCCGGGTCCACTTTTTCTAGGGCAATTGAATGGGAAGCCCATAAGACCTACTAGATAATGCAAACTGACGCCTGGGCCACACATGGAGCTAGGCAGAGGCTCAGCCACCTCCGTGATTCCCCAACCCACGAGGAGGCTGGCCAGCCTCCTAACGAATTGGGGAATCACAGGGGATGGCCTACCAGGTGGGGAGAGGCTCAGCCACCTCCGTGATTCCCCAACCCACGAGGAGGCTGTCCAGCCTCCTCGGGAGTTGGGGAATCACGGGGGATGGCTGCCCAGGTGGGGAGAGGCTCAGCCACCTCCACGATTCCCCAACCCACGAGGAGGCTGGCCAGTGTCCTTGCGAGTTGGGGAATCACGGGGGAAGGCTGGCCAGGTGGGGAGAGGCTCAGCCACCTCCATGATTGCCCAACCCACGAGGAGGCTGGTGAGCCTCCTCGCGAGTTGGGGAATCAAGGGGATGGCTGGCCAGCGGGAGAGAGGCTCGGCCACCTCCCGCCCGGCCAGGCTCCCCCGCCCGTGCAGCCTCGGTGGCTGGGAGGCGATCCTCTCCGTGACTCAGTCACGGAGGAGACCCCCTCCCACCCAGGAAGGTGGACGAAAGGGGAACGTACCCGGTTTGCCTCGTCCGCTTCCCCTTCCCTCTGTCTTCATTCTCTTTGGAAGGGAATGAAGATGGGGGGAAGCAGGGGCAGCCGTTGCAAACCGCAAGATTCGCCCCTTTCTTCCACCTTCCAGGAAGGTGGAAGAAAGGAGCGAACATACCCGGTTTGTCTCGGCTGCTGCTCGATCTCCAGGAGATCCAGTGGCGGCCGCGGCAAACCACAATGTTTGCCCCCTCCTCTGTCTTCGGTTGCTCCCCAAAGGGGGAGAAGGCAGAGGAGCGAGGAGAATGAACCAGTAAACACTTTGCCTCACCCCCCTGCCCTATCTTCTGCCTCTTCATTCCATTTGCGAAAGGAGCAAAGAGGCAGGAGGTCGGACGGCGGGTGAAGCAAAGTGTATCCAGACAACCCCTGATTTTGGAGGATATTTTTCGGGGTACAAATTTCTCCACTGCTCAGTTGAACAGGATGGGTTTCCACCATTTTCTTTTTTAAAAAAATAAATATCTTTATTAAATTTTAGTTGAATATGAAAGAAAAAAGGTTAGAAAAAATAAAGAATAATGAATACAATTGATAAACATAGAAAATAATTAACAAACAGAAAAAAAAGATAAAAGAAAAGACATATACAATTTGTAAGTTTATCCAGTTCTGCCATCTCAAATACTTTTATTATCCACTCTGAAATTTTTGGAATTTTATTACTTTTCCAATTTTTTGCATATACCAATCTTGCTGCTATTATCAAGTATGTTATCAATATTTTATGTTTTCTCTCTCTTTTGTTTTCTATATCTATCATATTTAATAAGAATAGTTCTGGTTTAAGTTCTAATTTTAGATTTTTAATTTTTTTTAATTAAGTTCTAATTATTTATTAATTTAATGTGATTTTAGATCAGTTGTTTTAATGTACTTTGGTTTAATGTTTTTTATGGGGGAGGGTGGGGTGGGTGGCGTTTGGGGATTTTAATCTATATTGGTATTTTAATTTTTGTAAGCCGCCCCGATTGTTTTTAACAGAGGGGCAGGATAAAAATAAATTTTATTATTATTATTATTTAATTTCAATTTTTTTTGTATTATTTTCCTAATTTTTAGCCAATATCAATGTACTTTCTTACACTTCCACCAAACATGGTAGAACGTCCCAACCTGTTTCTTACATTTCCAACACTTTATTATTTACATTTTGATATATTTTTGCTAATTTGTTCGGGATCATATACCATTTATACATCATTTTGTAAAAATTTTCTTGAAGATCGTAACAACATGTAAATTTTATATCTTTTTTCCATATTAATTTCCAATTTTCTAACTGTATTATTTACAATATATTTAGCCCAATCATTCATACAATTCTTAATTTGTTCATCTTCCGTATTATATTTTAATAATAATTTATATATCCTTGATATTGTACGGTTATTTCCCATATGAATTATTTTCTCAAATTCTGTACTTTCATCTTCAAAATTATATTTCTTATATTCCTCCTTGAATCTTTCCTTTAATTGCATGTATGAGAGTCAATGTAGCTCTATGCCTTCCTCTTTTAAATAGTCCTGATCTTTTCATCTTCCATATTCCCTCTTTCTTTTCCAACAAATCTTTAAACATGATCCACCTATTTTGGTATCCGATTTCCCTTCTATAAAATGCTTCCTGTGGGGAAAGTCAATGGGGGGATTTTAAAACTAAACCTTATATTTTTTCCAAATTTTAAACAATGTACGTCTCATAATATGATTTGTAAATTCGAACAAATTCTTTTTGTTCCAATTTTGACTTTTCTATACCATAAGTACGCATTCCACCCAAATTTCAATTTGTGGCCTTCTAATTACAATAATCATTTATCATCTAATAAAATCCATTCTTTTAAATTAGATATGCACGAGGCTTCGAAGTATAACGCTAAATCTGGGAGTCCTAAACCTCCTCTTTCTTTCGCATCCATTAGTAATTTCCCTTTTATTCTTGGTTTTTTAACACCCCAAAGAAATTTTGACAATTTTTTTCTCCATACATTAAAGGGATTGGTTGAATAAATAATTGGTATCGTTTGGAACAAATACATAAATTTTGGTAATACATTCATTTTAATTACAGATATTTTTCCAAATAATGAGAGGTTCAACCTTTGCCAATTGACCAAGTCTTTTTCAATATTCTCCCATGTTTTCACAGTTATTTTCATACAGTTGTTGAGGTTTAGTCATCAAATTTTACCTAAATACTTAACTACTTTTGAAATTTCATTATTATTTTTTATAATGAAAATATAAAAAATTAGAAATTTCTGTTTTGTCTTGAGCTGACATATTCATTGTTAAACTTTTTGTTTTATCTACATTAATTTTAAAACCTGCTACTTTCCTATAATTTCTTATTTTTTCTATTGTCAATTCCAAGTCCTCTAGCGGATTCTCCAATATTAGTACCATATCATCTGCTAATGCTTTTACCTTGAATTCTTCCTTACTTACTTTCACTCCTCTTATCTGCTCTTAAATCTCTATTTTATATCTCTAAGACCAAAATGAACAATAACGGTGATAGTGGGCACCCCTATCATGTTCCTCTTTCTATATTTATTGTTTCTGATTCATTACCATTAATTATTAGTTTAGCTTTTTGGGTTTTTTTAATACATATTTTTATTAAATCCTCAAAGATATTTTCATGTTAGCAATTCAGAGTTGCATCTACATTTGTCATACATACATTTTCCAGTCCATTTATAACCATACATTATCGCCACTACTCATCTACATCCTCTTTATTAAATTAGTAGTAAAAATGTGTATCATTGTACAATGTGAGAACATTTCATTTTGCCATTCTCTAAGCAGCACATAACCTGTTCAGTACAGGCTTTCCTAATGGCCACCAGCTAACATGCTTATGTCTGTTAATTCTTCTTCCTTTCTATTATAGAAGAGAATAATCACATAGTGTAATAATACCTCAGGCTACAGGAGGCACAAATATCACCAAGAGCACTCAATTGTGTCTGGCCAAGTCTCCAACCTGCTCCCATTCTGGGAAAAAGGTGGCATATAAATAAAATAAAATAAACAATAAAATAAAATATTTCTACATTATCCTCATTTGAGGCTTGGAAAGGGGTTTCTGCTCTCAAGTCAGTTTATGCGAGATTTTCACTAAACCAGGACCAAGATAATTGATGTCTATTTGTTCCCCACTCTAAATCTGTTAGAAAGTGTGGTGTAGTTGTTTGTTGGACTATGACTCTGGAGACCAGGGTATGAATTCCTGCTTGGTCATGGAAACTCACTGGGTGACTTTGGGCAAGTCACACTCTCAGCCTCAGAGGAAGGCAAAGGCAAACCTCCTCTAAACAAATCTTGCCAAGAAACCCCCATGATAGTGGAGCCTTAGGGTCACCATAAGTTGGAAATGAATTGAAGGCACACAACAACAACAACAACAATAACAACAACTAAATCTGTTTCCTTAGCCAGGAAGAGAAGTAGCAAATCATACCTAGGACTGAGCTGTTAGTCAAATTATTTGTCACATGTTCGCCCGCAACCTTTTCAAGAACAGTCCACTATCTTTAATATATGCATTTAATTATCCAGTTATTAACATGGCAAGTAAGTATGTTACATCTGTGCTGTGATGCGCTGACTCTATGTCATTCTGTGAAAAACGCTAAAGACCTAATTCTACTCATTTCACAACTTCCACCTGCTAAATTTTATTTTAAAAACTCTCTGGTTTTTAACTATTACATTAGAAGAGGCAGTTACTGGAGAGCATCCAGTGGAATTCACAGGGGGAAAGGGAGATACATTTCCAAGTGCTCAGCAGATGGTTGTTTTTAATTTTTATTCTGGAAAAAGCCCAACACATTTCAGCCTATGTATATATCTCAATGGCCTTCTTCAGGGGCTTCATAAAAATAAATATGAATATAAATGTAAACTTAAAAATCAAAGGACAACACACAGTTATATAATGATACCTACCTAAACCATCATAACACATTTTAATTTTTGTATACTGCTTAAATCTATACATATCAATATGAAATCTAACCGCAGAAATTTCTGAATCTGAAAAGCTCATTACATCGCCTGTACCGAAAAGAAACAAGTAAACCAAGTTTGGATCAAGTTTTTTTTTTTTTTAATTTTAGCTGATGGTGAGGGGGAAAAGTGGGGGGAGAGACAAAAGGGGGAGTAATTTAGCCTTCAAAGATTTTTATTTTAAAATCCACTTTGCTTCTTTTTTTAACAGAATCTTCTCACTATTATTATTTACCTTTTTCTGTCAAGCTAAATTTGAGGTTTGTTTGAGGATGATAGCATTCCAAGAAATGACTTATCAAAGGAGCACTTTTTTTTGTTTCTTCTATTTAAAACAAATAGAGACAAACAAATAGAAACAAACAGAAATATGCTACCTGCATAGCAATTTCAGGGAATGTATCTCCCTTTGTTTCTGTGAGTAACTCTTGCATTAGGCCACTATTTCCAGTAGTACTGCTATTCCATTACAAAAATGAAGAAAGTTAGAATTAAATTTTTAGAGACAAATACTGCTTAAAAGAAAGGATTAAATAATATGCACAGACAGAACTCTAGATTCTGTATTTTAAAAAGGCTCCTACAGCACACTACAAAGGTTACATTCAAGAGCAATATTAATCTAAGTATATTAAGGACTTTTTGGCAGCAATGAGATGGAAGATATTTTGGTATTAATTAAAAAAATAATAGTGGTAATTGACAAAGGCTTGGAGTGCTTGGATTATATTAGTCAATATGGTCAAATGTTTGTCCAGCCTAAACATGCAGACAGTAAAAAAAATGTAACATAATAGATCCACAGCTATTTTTATTAGTTCAATGAAATGATAAATTTAAAAAATCCCAGATATTATATTTGAATGTATATCGTGAGAAATTGCAGTCTGCACCATTGAAATATATTAATCTGCCTGCATACGTACTGTAAAAAATATTCAAGGTAGTTCAGTGCATCTTTACTAAAATATTTTCAAGTCACTAAACACACAGAAATAAAATGCAACAGTATAATTCACCAACCATGCTTTAAAAAGATACAAAAGGATAATTACTGCTTAGTGTTGTCTAGGAAATAGATGTCTAAAATGAAATGGGTTGTGTGTCTTATTTCAGTGTTACACAGCACTGGGAGGAGAGTAGTAATGGACATACATACAAAGAATATGGAGTAATGGAATATACATACATCTTTATAGTGCTCACATTCTAATGTTTCCTGAGCTAAAATACTTCTGCCCCATCCCACAAATTAGTTTTCATATTTTAGCGTAAGTAAAATTTCTCCTAACTGGCAAGATTTCCTTAGAGCAGCTCATCACACATATCATGGGACAAATGAGAAATACTGGAT
Organism: Gambelia wislizenii; assembly: GCA_030847615.1. Lineage (NCBI taxonomy): Eukaryota > Metazoa > Chordata > Lepidosauria > Squamata > Crotaphytidae > Gambelia > Gambelia wislizenii. Next base: position 280,950,151 of record JAUMIR010000001.1, on the reverse strand, counting down.
TGTATCCAATAGCCCAATCAGAAAGAATACAAATGGACAACTAGCTCAAGAAAGAGTTAGTATTCCTAATGAGTTGCGAAACCACTTGAGCAACAGCTTGTGAAATGTCTTGTGCAAGCAAAATTAAAATATGGGCAGCATTCTAGCAACAAGACTGTATTCCTCTTCCCATTGCCCCCAAACGTGGAAAGCTTTTCCAGCCTATCAGAGGTGACTTTTAAGGAAACTTGGCTGTGTGTTCCCCTCCCGCCCAACTCTGCTGACAGTAGTACTGTACTTCCATCAGCAGAAGTACACGCACATGGATCCTAGCCAAGAAGTAATTCTGATTTTAAAAACCAGGGGGATATTCCTACCAGCTTAACTGGATGCATGTTTAGGTTATATTTACCTTCAAGCAAGATGCAGAAAACAGGTGGCTCAGTTTTAACCGACTGGCCATACTGCCGAATATCTACATACAATAGTATTTGGTGGTTACAATAAAAGATATCTAAATAAAAACCTGTTTCTGGGAACAACCTGAAGGGTTGGTTATGAGCTATAAAGCCATAAATGCCAGTACTGCAAGTCACCACGTTGCAAGTTCGATTCCAGCAGGCTCCAAGGTTCACTCAGGCTTCCATCCTTTTGTAGGTTGGTAAAATGAGTACCCGGCTTGTGGGGGGCAATTAGCTAACACACATTGGAAACTGCTTAGTGCAGTGTAGATGCGTAAATTGCTATTGCTTAAAACAATTTGTAAGCCGCTCTGATAGCCTTGTGGCTGAAGAGCGGGGTATAAATAAAATAAAATAAAATATTCACGTCCAGGTTACCCAAAGAAATATGTTTCCCACATGAGTGTGCCCAGGTTCTGAGAACTCCAGAAACCACTCTCTCCATCCCACCACCCTCACATTACAGTTGGTGAGAATACCGGGGGGGGGGAGGGCTTCTTTATGGCTGTTCTCAGACCCAACAGGGTACATTGGCCCACTCCATGGTGTCCTTCTGACAGTAGGTGAAGAACTTTTTAAAAACAGGTCTTTTGGAAGGCCTTTTAATAAAGTGCTGTATTTCTCATTTTTCAATGTTCTTGCATGCCTTTCAATTATGCTGATACAGTAGTTTATGTGTGTGTGTGTGTATATATCTTTTTGTTTGTGTGTTCTTCTATTATTATTTGTTTTTATTTTTATAGGTTGTCTTGAGTCCGATGGCTGAGGAAAAGGAGGGATATACCATATATTCTGGCGTATAAGACGACCGGGGGTATAAGATTATACCCCCTAATTTTCAAGCTAAAAAATAAGAGTTTGGGATACACTCGCTGTATAATACAACCCCCCATAACCCGCCCTCCACAAAGCCGTGATCGGGCTCCCAATGGCGGCTTTGGGGAGGGTAGGTGGTGGCTGGAAAGCTTCCCCCCTCCAGCCAGCCACCCTTCCTAAAGCCTCCCCAAAGCTGGGTGACTGGGGAATCTCCCCAGCCAGGCAGCCACCTACCTTGATTACCCAACCGGCGAGGAGGCTGGCCAGCCTCCTAGCAAGTTGGGGAATCGCAGACGATGGCTCTCCCCGCCCCATGCAGCCTCTCTGGGTGGTGGTGGGGAATCTCCTCCGTGACTCAGTCACGGAGAAGGCCCCCTCCCACCCAGCAAGGCTCCCCCCCCTGTGCAGACTTGCTGAGGGGGGGGATCTCCTCCATAACTCAAAGTCACGGAGGAGATCCCTCCAACCAGCAAGGCTTCCCCCCCCCATGCAGCCTCGTTGGGAGGAGGATCTCCTCTGTGACTCAGAGTCATGGAGGAGACCCCTCCAACCCAGCAAGGCTTCAGGAAGGGAGGGTGGCTTGAGGGGGAGAGGCTTTCCAGCCACCACCCTCCCTTCCCAAAGCAGTGATCGGGGTGCAGATAGCGGATTTGGGAAGTGTGGATGGTGGTGACTGGAGGGGAGGGGCTGGAGGCAAACTGCAACGTTCTCCCCTCTCCTCTGTTTTCGGTTGCTCCCCAAAGGGGAGAAGGCAGAGGAGGGGGCAAATATACTGGTAAATGCTTTGCCTCATCCCCCCCTGCCTGATCTCCTAACTCTTCGCTCCGTTTGCGAAGGGAGCGAAGAGGCAGGAGATGTGAGGCAAACTGTATCCGGCGTATAAGACGACCCCCGAATTTTGAGGATATTTTTCGGGATTAAAAGGTCGTTTTATACGCCAGAATATACGGTAAATAACAATAGTAGTAGCAGTAATAGTGGTAGTAGTGATAGTATATTCAAGAGGCTTTTTAAGTATGAGCATGCTTCTAACAGTCAAAAGTATTATTTGCTGGACGAAGAATGCTAAAACCAGAGATGAAGAATCTGAAAAGTTCTAAAGATGGGTATGGCTGTAATATGACAACCCAATTAGTACTTAACAGCTTTCTGCCCACAGGGAGGGGCGTCCTCAAAATTCCTCTTTCCTTCTGATGTCCCTTGTGACACATGAGAAGGTGCTCTGGGGCACAATGAAAGGTGACATAGCAGAAATCCAGAACGGTTGCTTCTCACACCCAGTGGGCAGCCTCTGCTGAATTCCTGTACACCCCATAAATGAAAGGAGACTTTCCATTCAGATAGAGCGGTGATGGCGAACCTATGACACGCGTGTCAGCAGTGACACGCATAGACATTTGGGGTGACACATGGCTGTAGGCCTCCTCCCCCCCGCCCCAACCTCACTACCCTCCCTAAAGTGGTGATCAGTTGCCACGTTAGGGAGTGCGGGAGGGTGGAGGAAAGTGGCGGGCGGGGCTACGAAGCCCTGATCGCCACTTTAGGGAGGCAGGGATGGAGCCTCCCCCTCACCTGGCAACACTCCCCCAAGGCCTGCTGTGCTTCCCCAGAGCCGCCTTGGAAAGGCAGGGTAAGGCGGCAGGCGGGTGTCTAGCCAGCCTCTCCCTGGCCTTCCTGAGGGGGCTCTGAGGCTTCAAAGCCCCGGAGCTGCCTTGGAAAGGCTGGGGAAGGCAGCGGGCAGGCGGGAGTCTCCCTGGCCTTCCCAAGGGGGCTCCAGGGCTTTGAAACCCCGGAGCCGCTTTGGGGAGGCTGGAGAAGGCGGTGGGAGGGAGTCTGCCCAGCTTCTCCCTGGCTTTCCTGAGGGGGCTCCAGGGCTTTGAAACCTTGGAACCGCCTCGGGAAGGCCAGAGAAGGCGATGGGAGGGTGGGAGAGAGTCTGGCCAGCCTCTACCCGGGCTTCCCGAAGGGGCTCTGGGGATTGAGAGCCCCATATAGCCTCTTTGGGGAGGTTGGGAGGGGTGGAGGGAGCGCAGCATAGAGGCTTTTCAGCCACCCCCACCCTCCCAAAGCCACAACAAGGCTTAGAAAGCTCAATAGGAGCTTTGGGAAGGGCGGGAGGGGGGGCTAAAAATCGCCTTTCCCACCAACTCCCCGCTCTCCCGAGGCTTGGCTCTCTCCCTCGTAAATGGAGCCAAGCCCCAGGAGAGTGGGGAGTTGAGGGCCTGGCTTGCTCAGCAAGCACTCCATTTAAATCAGCTCCTCTCCCTTGAGTGGGAGGGAGAGAAGCTGATTTAAATGGGCTGCTTGCTGAGCAAACCGCGAATAATCAAAACGGCGTGAGTGAAAGCTGTGAATGTGGAGGGGCAACTGTATACATTTATGTTATTTAAACAATAAATATCACGAAATAATGTTTTTTCCTCAAAGTGACACACCACCCGAGCTATGCTCAGGTTTTTGGCGAAGTCTGACACACCAAGCTCAAAAGGTTGCCCATCACTGAGATAGAGATTACTCCCAAGCCAACCTATTTTGCTTGCAAAAACTGCAATCCTAATCCTGATTGTCAGCGGTAAGACCCACAGAGTTCAATGGCAATTATTCCTTGGTAATGGGATGCAGAACTGCAGACTGAGTTTTCTATTGATAGAACTACAGTTACACCCATATCTTACTTGCTCCTGAGATTCATGTTTATGGCTAAGGAAACTATTCAGCCTCATAAATCAACACTGGCACAAGCAGTCATGAAAAAAGATAATGGTTAAACATCTGTTGACAACTAGGGCAATCTTTCAAGTGGTATCTTTTCTGAGGCTAAGAAAGACAGATACCTTGAACTGTATGCACAAGATTAGCTTAAAAACTGAAACAACCAAAAAATCCACACACGCGCACACACACACAAAGAAGAAAAAAGAAAATCAGCTGTGGAAAGATTCGTAATTAATTTGTTCTGTCAAAGTCATATTGAAAAGAAAAGGCATGCAAGAACATTACTGGGAGAGAAGGACAATGATTACAACATTATTTTGACTGCAGACAGCCTTGTTGTAACCATCATCTTCAGGTACAGAAAATGAGTAGCATTCAGTGGCTTCAATAACCTCATCTAATACAGAGGACTTTATCAGACGCGGCAAAAACTGTGTCAGAACATTACAAGAAAAAAAATGGGTGACATTACCAGACGACGTCATCCTCCAGCCGTTCCGGGGGCATAGCGCTATCATGAATAACACATCCCTTTTTATTAACTGCTTAGCCCATCAATAAAAAAGGGATGCTTTATTCACACCCATGCTACACCCCTGGAACACCTGAACAACACGGATGTCTAGTAATGTCGTCCTTTCTGTTCCTGTAGCGTTCTTCTGACGCTGTTGGGGAAGCGGTTTTGTGCTGTGTTCCCCTGGGTCTGATAAAGTCCAGAGACTATTCTGTTTATTTAAAAAAACAAAAAGAAAGATACTAAAAAACCTCTTGACTATACAGCTTTTATCACGAGGACCTCTTTCCTAGTCTGCTGTTGTTCAGAACAGGAATCTCAAAGCAGAGACGTCATGAAGTAAAGATATGTATTTTTCAGACTTCTGAAAAAATTTAAAAAATCTCTACCCTAAGGACAGGTTGCATACCTGTAACTGTAGTTCTTTGAGTGGTTATCTGTGAACTCTCATAAATGGGGTTTTCTGCACTTGCTCTGTGCATCATTCAGAACCTTCTAGAGCTATTACATAAGCTTGTTGGTGGTAACCTCACCCACTTCTGGGTGCCTAATGGCACAGTTCCTGCCTAAACCCTCAATTCCATGGATGCCAAAGCAGCAGCATCCAAGGATCTAAGGAGAAGCAGGACACAATGAGGGGAAGATGACTGGGGTTGCATGAGTTCACAGATGACCACTTGAAGAACTACAGTTACAGGTATGCAACTTGTCTTCTTTCTTCATAGCCTGTGTAAAACACACAAATGGGAGACTAGCAAGCTACTACCCTCAGGACGAGGGGTGTCATGCTTGTTAAGAGTACATCACAGGCCTCCCAAAAGTCTAATGTAAGGCAAGAATACAGGACCGGTCTCCGAAAGGCAGCATCAGCTCTGGAGCCTATAACGGGAAATAAAGGTCAAAGGCTGTGACCACATAGTCGCCCAGCACATGTTCTCTGAAGGCACACCACTCAAAAACGCAGATGACACAGCCATAGCCTGTGTAGAATGGCCATGGACACAAGCTGGAGGGTCTTTCTTAGCCAATTCATTGAGAAGCAGTGCAAAGAAACAGAGAGTCCTTTCTTCGTTGAAGAATAGCAAAGGAAGAGCCTTTGGGCCCGCAGCCCTATCAACATAGAAGGCAAGGACCCTCCTAACATCAAGGCAGTGTAGACTTCCAAGTTTGAGGTGAAATTCTGCATCAATGCGGGCAATACAATGTCCTGATTGATGTGGAACAGTCAAAACTTTAGGTAGAAAGGTAACAACTTTGTCACGATGGAATTATAGATAAGCTGGTCCACTCTTGAGAGTACATGGTCAATGTAATAGCCACCAGAAAAGCCATTTTCCAGGTGAGCAGATGGAGATCACAAGGAGCCATTGGTTTGAAGTGTTTCCTGTTGTGACAACACTAGCTCCAAGCTCCATAGAGGTGTTGGTCCAGAAACTAGAAGATGAAGGTGGTTTGTAGCCCTTCAGAAACCTCTTCACCAATGGGTCCTTGAAACAGGAGGGCTTAGCCATGGACTGGAAATAGCAGAGATTGCTGCCAGGGAGCATTTGATGGAAGAGAGAAAGAGAAAGAAAGAGAGAGAGAGATTGAGAGAGACCCTCTCAGACAGGGAGAGAAGCAACTGCCCCTTCCTCTGAGGTCATCCGGGGGAGCGACCCACCTTTGGTCAGTTCATACAAAAGCTGTCTTATGTGCTCCTAAAAAACTAATTATAGTGAAAAATATATATTTAAAGTGAAAGAGAAAGGTAATAAAACTCCAAAATGTTCAAAATATTTGCACCAGCATACCAGGTGGGGAGGATGCTCATCGCCTCACTACTGGAAAAGAATGTATCACAGGTAAGACCAACATTCCTTTTCCCAGTAGGGCGGCTTCAGAGCATCCTCAGATCTCTGGGATCTACAAAAGCCCCTTGAAAACAACAGGGTGGGAGCTGGCAAAAAAGATCACTTCCTACGTCTTGACAATCTGCTGTAGAATACTCCTGCCGAAGGCAGCTTCTGCAGATTGGAACTTATCCAGTCGATAGTGTTGAATAAAGGTTGATGAAGGCTTTCATGTGGCAGCCTTGTAGATTTCATCCAGCAACGCATCCCTGTCCCATGCTGCGGACGTTGCTGCACTTCTGGTTGAGTGAGCCAATATTCCATCAGGAATCAGGAGGTTCAAGGATTCATAACAGGTGGCAATGCAAGATCTGATCCACCTTCCAAGTGTAGATGGGGACACCCACCTTCCCAAGGATCGGGCATGAACTGAGATAAACATGGAGTCCGAGATCCGGAAGGCGCTGGTTTGCTTCAGGTACACATGGATGGCCCTGCGGACATCCAGGGTATGCCAAATCCTCTCTAGCTCTCTTGTTAGGTGAGGGCAGAAAGAAGGGAGTATAATCTCTTGCGACACATGAAAGGCCGAATTCACCTTAGGTCTGAAATTGGGATGTGCGTGAAAGACCACTGAGTCTGGTCTTATCTGGCACAGGTCCTTCCTAACCGACAGCACCCTCAGTTCTGACACCCTATGTGTTGAGGTGATCGCCACTAGGAACAGTACCTTCCAGGACATATGTTTCAAGGAAACCTCTCTCAGAGGTTCAAATGGTGCCATCATCAAGACCTTTAAAACAGTATGAAGGTCCCAGGATGGGAACAGGTGCAACGGCGGGGAACCTAGGTTAGCCAAACCCCTTAAAAACCTGCGTAGATCAGGATGAGAAGACACCTTGGATACCCTGTCCAGCAAAAAGGCTGACACGATGGCAGCAACCTGTCTCTTGATAGTGTTGGGGCGCAGTCCCTTGGCAATGCCCTCTTGTAAAAAAATCCAATAGTACTGGAACGGTTATGCCTAGGCAGTTGTGATTCTTCCTTCTGCACCATCTGCAGAAGACCCGGAAGGTGTACTCATAAATTCTCGGTGTAGAATCATGCCCGGAAGCTAAAATGGCTTCCACTACCAGTGGTGGATACCCTTTGGCTGTCAACATCTACCTTTCAATCTCCACGCATGGAGCTGAAGCCAATCTGGGTCCAGATGATAAACCTGGCCCTGTGATAGAAGGTCCTGGCATGTCGGCAGAGCTATTGAAGCAGATGCTATGGCAACGATTTCCGAAAATCAAGCCCTCATTGGCAACACTGGAGCGATCAGGATGAGGTCCACTCCCTCCATACGAGTCTGCCTCAAAACTCTGGGAATTAGTGGAATGGGCGGGGAGGCGTACAGCAGCTCATTGGGCCAGGACCTCATCAGAGCATCCATTCCCTCGGCCCCTTCCGAAAGGTATGTGGAGAAGAAGCAGGGGAGATTGGCATTCACGGCAGATGCGAAAAGGTCCACAGCCAGCTGCCCCAGTGATTGGGTGACCATATCGAATACTTACGGATGCAAGCTTCATCCCCCCTGATCCAGATCAGCTCTGCTGAGCCAATCTGCCTTCAAGTTGAGGACTCCATGTAGGTGCTCCACCTCCAGGGATATTAGGTGTTCCTCAGCCCACTTTAGAAGGATCAACTCCTCCATGAGGGATCTGGACCTTGTACCCCCCTAGCAATTTATGTGGGCCTTTGTTGTGGTATTGTCAGTCCAAAGGACAGGCTTTCCCTGAACCAGACAACGGAAGGAAAGGAGAGCAAATCTGGCTGCTCTGAGCACCAACCAACTGATACTGTGCTGGGCCTCTTCCAGCGTCCACCTGCCCTGGACCAGGTGATCTTCGCACCTGTGCTGGCAAACAGTGAGCACCCCAGCCCCACAGATTTGCATCTGATGTGACCTACACCCTTTCCAGTGTCCAAATGAGCTGGCCCTTGTGAATCACCGCCTATTTCCACCACTGCAGGGATGACCTCACCTCCTGAGGGATTTTGACTCTCTTGTGTCGCTTGAGCACTATAGCAATCCAACAAAAGTCCCTACAGCCAGAAAACCCAAGACATATAACCAAAAACTAAACTGAAGGGTTCTGCCAAAAAAATAACCAGGATAAACTAATCCCACTTCCAATCATAAAAAGGCAACAATATGAAGAAATAAAAGGCTAACTAAACCCTGGAGCAGAGAATCCAATAATATTAAATTTCTAAAAGAGAAACAATACCCCACTGAAAAGTGTGCAAATGCTAAAAATCAAATATTATAATAATAGTGAATAATAAACACTCAAGGCCAGACGCGTTTCAACAACAGTCTTCCTTAGTGGCCTACAAGCATTCAAAATGTAAAAACGTATAACAACTCCTCAGCTCACACAATGTGACTCTGCTCAATTCAAAAGCAACAACTGGAGGGGCCTTGCATAAAATCTCAGCCAAGGGAGGCACTCTATGGTGGCAATCATGAGGCCCTGCAGTCGAGCAAGATGCATGATGTCCATTCACAGAGATCTGTGAACTGCTCACCTCAAGGCCACTATTCTCTCCTGAGGAAGAAAGAGACCCTTCTGGCCAGGCTGTCCAGCTTTGCACCCAGATATTGAATGTGCCTTGACAATGTCAAGGAACTCTTCTCGAAATTCACCTGAAACCCGTGGTTTCGAAGGGAGGAGAGTAACAACTGAACATCCCTCCTTGCCTGCACCTCTGAGGTCGACCGGATTAATAGATCGTCCAAATATGGATAGATATGCAGTCCTGACCTTCTCCAATGAGCAACCAAGGACACCATGATCTTTGTGGAAATCATGGTGGCAGAGGAGAGTCCAAAAGGCAGGGCCCTGTACTGGTAATACCTGTTGTTGGAGAAAGTGATGGTACTACCGAATAATCAGGATGTCAAGATATGCATCCTGCAGGTCAAGGAGAGATAGTCCCTCGGCTGTAGGGCCTCCAGGATGTGCTTCAGTTTCTATGTGGAACCTGTGCTGGCAAACAAACCTGTTGATACCCTTTAAATTCAGAATGGCTCTCCAAGCACCGTTCTTCTTGGGTACCAAAAAAAGAATGGAGTAACAGCCTTGTGTCTGCTGGGCACTCAGAATCTCCTCTACGGTCCCCTGAGTGACCAATTTTTGAATGGCCTCCAATATCAGTTGATGTTTCTGATTGTTGGAGTGTGGCGAAGGCACGAACCCTGGGGGGGCAGTCGGGAGAACTCTATGCGATATCCCTGTCGAATATTCCATAGGACCCACTTGTCCGAAGTTGAGTTCTCCCATGCGTGGATGAAAGGCTGAAGCCTGCCCCCCACCAGAAGGATCTTGTCATGCCTGCTGATTCTTGGAGTGGGACTTGGAGGTAGTGCTCTGGAAAGATCTCCCAGATGATCTGGACTGGGCCCTGTGCTGGGATGTGTTATCTCCCCAGTGTTGCTTGAAAGCTCTGTGGTCCCGAGGCTGAAAGGTCATAGAGGATGAACCTGAGGAATGTGGTCAGCATGCACGAAAGGAGCGATTCTGTCTAGTGAACTTCCTATCATCTCTCTTCTTAGAAGATGCTAATGTCTTTTTCTTATCCTTATCTTCCACCAAGACCGGCTCCAAAGATTCTCCAAAAAGCTTATCCCCTAAAAATGGAGAAAATACTAGGTTCTGTTTGGACTTAAAAGTCAACGCTCCACGTTTTGAGCCAGACCTGCCATCTTGCAGCCACTGCTGCGCTCTGAGCTCTTGAACAAAACTGGACCGAGTCTAGAGTACTATCTGCGAGGAAGGCAGTAGCTTGAGAAATTTCATTGAGCTCTTGGCACAACCGTGACTCTGTCTTGGGAATAGCTGCTAATGTACCTTTGGCCCACTGCAAGGACACTCTGGCGACCATAGTAGAGGTGGTAGATGCTCTAATACGGTGATGGCGAACCTATGACACGCGTGTCAGCAGTGACACGCATAGACATTTGGGGTGACACATGGCTGTAGGCCTCCTCCCCCCCGCCCCAACCTCACTACCCTCCCTAAAGTGGTGATCAGTTGCCACGTTAGGGAGTGCGGGAGGGTGGAGGAAAGTGGCGGGCGGGGCTACGAAGCCCTGATCGCCACTTTAGGGAGGCAGGGATGGAGCCTCCCCCTCACCTGGCAACACTCCCCCAAGGCCTGCTGTGCTTCCCCAGAGCCGCCTTGGAAAGGCAGGGTAAGGCGGCAGGCGGGTGTCTGGCCAGCCTCTCCCTGGCCTTCCTGAGGGGGCTCTGAGGCTTCAAAGCCCCGGAGCTGCCTTGGAAAGGCTGGGGAAGGCAGCGGGCAGGCGGGAGTCTCCCTGGCCTTCCCAAGGGGGCTCCAGGGCTTTGAAACCCCGGAGCCGCTTTGGGGAGGCTGGAGAAGGCGGTGGGAGGGAGTCTGCCCAGCTTCTCCCTGGCTTTCCTGAGGGGGCTCCAGGGCTTTGAAACCTTGGAACCGCCTCGGGAAGGCCAGAGAAGGCGATGGGAGGGTGGGAGAGAGTCTGGCCAGCCTCTACCCGGGCTTCCCGAAGGGGCTCTGGGGATTGAGAGCCCCATATAGCCTCTTTGGGGAGGTTGGGAGGGGTGGAGGGAGCGCAGCATAGAGGCTTTTCAGCCACCCCCACCCTCCCAAAGCCACAACAAGGCTTAGAAAGCTCAATAGGAGCTTTGGGAAGGGCGGGAGGGGGGGCTAAAAATCGCCTTTCCCACCAACTCCCCGCTCTCCCGAGGCTTGGCTCTCTCCCTCGTAAATGGAGCCAAGCCCCAGGAGAGTGGGGAGTTGAGGGCCTGGCTTGCTCAGCAAGCACTCCATTTAAATCAGCTCCTCTCCCTTGAGTGGGAGGGAGAGAAGCTGATTTAAATGGGCTGCTTGCTGAGCAAACCGCGAATAATCAAAACGGCGTGAGTGAAAGCTGTGAATGTGGAGGGGCAACTGTATACATTTATGTTATTTAAACAATAAATATCACGAAATAATGTTTTTTCCTCAAAGTGACACACCACCCGAGCTATGCTCAGGTTTTTGGCGAAGTCTGACACACCAAGCTCAAAAGGTTGCCCATCACTGCTCTAATAGCTAATGAGATCGCTTCATATGCTCTCTTAAGGGCCGAGTCCATCAGTCTATCCTCCGGGACTTTCAAGGTGTCCTCACCATCATGACAAAAAATAGCAGATGACACCAAAGCTAATACCGGAGCATCTAAGAGGAGCCTGGAGCTTTGTCATGACCTTTTGGGGCAAGGAGTACAACATCTTTGCACTAGCAGGCTGCGACTTGTTGGCAGCTGGCGTGGCCACTCGTTTCACATCATTTGCATAAGGTTGGCTGGGACTGGCATTTCCATGACTGTGGGCATTGCGACAGGAAAAAAAAAATCACCAGAAACCTTGGGGAGATCAGGATCCAGTTGTGGATCTTGCAACTGAGGATGGCCAAGACCTAGCGTTCTGGCTGTTCTTGTCAGGGAAAATAGATATTGTAATTAGAAGTGTGTTTTTTCCCTTGGTAAATTTTGTTCACCAAGGCACCAAGGCGCCAGCTTGTCTATCAAAGCTTATAAATCTGTCTCTTGATGTTATTTTGTCCTTTGGGTTTGAGAGTGAGAAATGACACTGGGAGTTCAGTTTTGAGTTTCGTTTCTTAGAAGGTTAAAGCATTTTAGAAGGGTATTTAACTCAGAGGGTTTTTTTCAGAGCTTGTGTCTCTCCTGCTTTTGGGGAGCTCCTTGTCTTTCTCTTAGCTCCTGAGGAACCTTGGAGCACACAGAAACATGGATGAATGTTCTCTGCTGTTTATTTTACTTTTATTTGTTTACTGTTAATAAAAGCCATAAAGGAAATTTTGATATGGCCTTTTCTTTTGCACCAGAGGTGCACTTGTTTTGCTCAAAAGCCCACGCTATTTCGCTGCAAGCATTTCTGCTCGGATGAGCAGAAAGTGAACGCACTCTGAAGCATTTTATGACAGTTCTTTGGAAAAGCATGTGGAAATCATCTATCCGAAAATGGTGGGCTGATGTCTGGGTGGCCTCAATTGGTTCTCCCTCCTCTGCAGAAAATTCAGCGTCCTCCTGGTCGGATCCTTCTGGCTCAGACACCTCTCCCTCATCAGAGGCGTCGCCTTCTTCAGCTGAAGAATGGACCGAGATTTCCTCATCCTCCATCTCGTGTATGAGCTTGGGGGGGGGGTTGGTCCAGGTACGCCTTTGAGGCGGATGCCCACTGTTCCTCTTCCTCCTTGACCTCCCCCACAGTCCCCTCAGCGGCATGCATGTGATCCTGGTGTTACCCAGAGGGTCCTGCCAAGGCGATCTCCGCTGGCTCTCGTGACCCCTCTGCCGAGGTTAGCAAGCACCAGTGTGGCTAAGGAAGTTGGCCTTTTGCCCTTCTGCGCATCACCTGCCTGCTGAGGTTGGAGTCCGCCGCTGGCCAAGGCTTCACTCGTGCCAGCTTCTTGGCCTTGTTTGAGTTTGCCGGATGCTTTGCTGCCTTGCGGCTCAGCTTGTTTCAGTTTGCTGGATGCTTTGCTGCCTTGTGACTCGGCTTGGGCTGGGAGAATGGCAGCAGTGGGAGGAGCAGTCCCAGCTGGATGGGGGGGAACAGATGGTCCCGGTAGAGTGGCTTGGGGGGGGTCGGGGTCATGGATCCCAGTCCTGGAATGACCCCCCCCTGGAGAATGCTGGAAAGGACCAGAAGGGCTGGCTGTACCAAGCCAGCCACTAAAACCCCAAGGGTCTTGCGAGCCACCAAATCCTTCACCCAGGCTGTGAAGCCTGGGGTGGATCCCCCCCCTGGGTCCCACTGCCCAGGGTCCCCCGGTCACTCACGGATCGCTGTTCCTCCATGTCCAGGCTAGCAAGGTGACTGGGATGGCCACCTGAGTGCCGAAGGACTCTCCATCGCTCCACACCTCCTTCTCCACAAGGGATAAAGAGGCGGCCACTTCCTGGGTGGCTATCAATCCTTGGGGGGAGCGGAGCCAGGGAAGAGTCATTGGTCAAGGTGGGAGGCTTATCCCCCTTTTTCAACATCTTGGTCTTCATCTCTGAAGCTCTGGAAACTCTGCTTCCGATGATGATGATGATTGGCTACCAATGTTATTATTATTGAAAGATTTTTTTAAAAGGAGCACACTAGCTTTGTTAAAGCCCACGTGGCGAAAAACAAAGGAGCACAGTAATGTGCAGCCACCAGGAGCGGTAGGCAGGAAACAACTGACCTAGTGTGGGTTGCTCCCCCTGGATGACCTCAGAGGAAAGGGCAGGCCCCAAAAAGGTCTTTTGTTCCCTGCCTACCAGGAACAAGTGGAAGGAGCTTACCCAGAGATCTGAGGATGTTTTAAAGCCTCCCCACTGGAAAACAGCAATTTTACTGATTTCCCTTGCCCATGTAATAAGTAGATTTAAACGTGGTATGCTTTATTTTCATAACTTGCATTTAAGAGATAAAATGTCCTCATTTAAAAGAAATGGGAAGAGAACACAGGAAAGAAGAATGCAAATGAAGCTGGATTTAAAACAAGCATGTTCAAACAGCTGTTTGTAAACTGCAGAGGCCTAGAACAAATTGTTGCCTTTCACAAATGAAAGGGTTTCTTCTCTTTATGGAAAGCTTAGATGCAGCAAAGCACTTCAACTGGGGGAACACAGAAGGATGCAGTTTTCACATATCCTTCCCTCCACTTGCAGGCTGCTATGTCATCTGAAAACTGGAGATCAGGGGAATACTCTGACACAGCATCAGAGATGAACAAGTGGAACTGCAGTGGGCAATCACTGCCAGTGGCTATAGCATCTTGTGCAGAATTCAGCGAGCTTGCCTTCTGGTAGAAGCAAACTCTGGATCCATTCCTACATATTTCAAAAATACAGACCGCTTAATTCTAATATAAAAGCAAAATATATTTGTTCTTCCCTTTTATCTTCACATCTTGTTGAAAATGTGTGCATTACGACCGATTTTTGAAACTCAACATTAGTAACTTTATTTTAAAAATTATTAATTTTCTGGGAGAGCACCTAAGTAAAGAACACCACAATCTATTTGCTTTCATAGTTTGCACATGTGACAAGAATAGTAAACCCTAAACATTTAACTCTTGAGCAACAGTCATCAAATCTAAATGTTCAAAAAGTACAAATAAGATTACATTTACCTTGCTTCTGTTCTTCTCTTGGCTCTGTTCAAAGACAACATCATGCCCACTGTGGGAAAAGCTCAGGGTACTACTAGAACTGTGTTCTTTATGGCTGTCTCCAAACCAAGAAAAAGGCATGCAAGTGGGAATCGGAGAGTCTGAATCTGATGCAGATAAATTGTTGACAGAGTCTTCCAGTAGTTCTCTGGACCCCCTGATATAATGTAAAATTTTCATAAATGATCTGGAAAACTCTTTATCAGCATAACTGTGCATTAAATATATTTGATTTAAGCACATATTTTAATGTTTCATTCATCATGATACTTTCATTTTGAAGCATGAAGTTTAAAGCATTTAAAATACAGTACGTCAAACCAGTCGGTTTAGACTATTATGTGTCAAACTATTTCAAAAATAGGTGTATATTATTTTTTTCAAACTAGACAACTAATTTGTTGCCAGGTCTGAACCCTTAAAAGGAAATTTAATTATATTTGAAATTCCTCACTTTCCAGAATACTGTTACTCGACAATATGCTATACAAAACTGAAAATTATATACATTCATTCAGAAGCATGTTCTAGTTCCAAATCAATTTTTCAACTTGGAATGCGTAGCTGAAAATGTAATGCGAATCTATAAATACCGGCTGTCCAGAGAGCCCCTTGTATTTTCTTTTTCTTGCTTCTTGCCTTTACCACCAGATTTTCTTAGACCCCTGAAATTAAGAAAACATAGACTGAGCATAGCTTAGTTTGAAGATTTTGTAAAATGAAATCATTCTGTTCAAAGACATTTGTGTTGTAGCATGAAATAATACAGTAGTGTGAAAAACACTGTGATTTGTAATTTGACATAGTGTCAAATTACAAATCACAATGTTTTTCACATTGCAAAGTATTTTACAGTAGAACAGAACAAAGCAAATGTATAGTTGTTGCAGAAAACAGATGTAACTCATGTATTTACATAAACTAGTAAACAAAACTTGCATTCTACAAGGACAGAAGCTTTCTTGGCTGTCACTAGCTGAGCTGTCTCCCTCAACTTAAGGACTGCTTGAGCAACTACAGCTATAGCATTCCAGCCCACTTATGCACTGACTTGTTCTGTGCTAGCATACCTACTCTGTAAGAGGCAGGAAAGGAACCATTATCAATGTTACAGTGCCATTTATGTGAATATTAGTTAATCTGCATACATATACATATACATATACACACACACACACACACACACACACACATATATATATATATATATATATAATTTTATCCTTACTGACAAAGATGGGCCTGAAACTCTTTCTCTACACGTGTGAATATGTGAATGCATACACACATACATGTGAATATAGACCTATTGGATATCTTGCTATGTTAATTATCTTACATTTTAAACAAAAAGATGTAGTCCCATGATACAGCTTCTCTATTTTGTAATTATGACTTTTTACTTCAAGTGTCCAGGTTAATATTTAAAATGTCTGTTCCAAAAAGGTACCCATTTACTATGATCTGCCATTTATATTTTAAAAAACCTAAATTCCTCAGTCAAGTTAACTAAAGGACACTTGCAGCATAACACAAATTATTAAGCTTTATTAGATACCAGAGGAAGAAAGAGCCATTGTATACAGTGTAATTTTCAGTTTTGATGCAATCATACACAGTTATTCCCAAGTGCCAATTGTTCAGATAATCATTTCACTCACTCTGATGTACGGTAAAACTGCAGTTTAGTCAGCTAATACAAGAACACTAACACACTAAAGAATGCCTACCCAAAATCTGGAAAACGCCTTTTGGACTTCCCCACCGAAGCACCTTCACTTGATTCAGTCTTTTCTTCAGGTTTTTTGTCATCTGTGTTGAATGGCAATATTGATATAATACATCTTGTATAAATATATTTCTTACTTCAAGAAAAAATATAGTCTAAGAATCATCTCTATGTAGGCAGAACAGAAACTACATTGAATTAGGAAACATTTCAAAATATGTGTTCCTTTGCTTCACTGAGTTGAGAGAAGATGACTGAAGGACACTGACCTGGCAAATTCTTACTAACACAAAACCCACTCTTTACATTCAGTGACACTGCATTCAGTGCAACAGTTTTACAGCACTGTTTACCTTAGAAAAAATAATATGCATGTATAGGTATTATAACAATTGTTTAATTTAATCTTGTTAGTTCAGAACAATACTTGTTTCCTATCATGTACGAATAGGGTATTTTCAGCACATGAATAAGATTTCTATTAAGACTCATAAATGAAATAGTTTCAGCTAAGGAATATTTTGCTTCAAATATTTTTTCTCTTCATTCCAAGGGGAAAATCCATGTACAGTGGCCAAGACCTGAGGAAACATGACACGGATGATAAACAGAAAGGGGGATGAGTTGTGTGATGTCACAGATGAGCACTCAAAGAACCAGTTACAGGTAAGCAATTTCTTCTTCTTTGTGTTCTCCATGAATCACAGGGAAGTAAACAGCAAGCGAATTTACCAGAGGAGGGAGCAAGAGTCACTGACATGTTGAGGTAAGCACAGCTCCCAGAAACACTGCATCATCCCTTTCCCTCAGGTCCAGGCAATAATGTTGAATTGAAAATTGCAAGCAACTACTACCAGATCTCTTGCCAAGGCTTTCCATTTAGGAAAGTAGTAGAAGCTACCACTGTACTTTTAGAATGGTGATGAATACATGTAGACAAAGGTTTCAGGGCTTGTTTGTTTTTAACAAGAAAGCCAACTGGATTCCCACTATGGAACACTCAGACCAGGGCTACACTGAGATAACAGAACCCTTGTGAAGACCAGAATAAGACCAACTGTTTCACAGTAATAATTTTTTTTAAAAAAAAAACCCAAAAACTCCATAGAAAAGGTTAAAGCAATTGTCCAAATTGTAATGCTACCTCTTGTGGTGCAGATGGATTCTGATAAAAATCCCTGCCAGAATGACATCTTGAGATAAATGGAAGGAGACATTCCTTGAGAAGGAAAGAGATGTCCAACCTCAAGGTGACCTTGTCCCTGTGAAATAGCAAGTATGGCTGGCTATAATGCAGGACCACTGGCTCACTCACCCTCCCAGCAGTTGTAACTGCTACCAAGGTAGTCTTCATTGAAAGTAAGCATAAATTCCAGGTAGCCACTGACTTGAAAGGTTTTCCCACAAGAGCTGATAGGACCAAAGAAAGCCTTCCAGCCTTTCGTAGGTCGGTAAAATGAGTACCCAGCTCATGGGGGCAATTAGCTAACACACATTGGAAGCTGCTTATTGTAGTGTAGATGTGTAAACTGCTATTGCTTAAAACAATTTGTAAGCCGCTCTGATAGCCTTGTGGCTGAAGAGTGGGGTATAAATAACTAAATAAAATAAATATAATTATGGAGTCAGCACTGGCAGATGACTGAGAGAGTGAAAGTTTTAGAAACACTTTAGAAAAGCTTTTATCTTGGGATGAGGAAATCAAAATGACCTTGTCAAGACAGATAATGACAAACGCTCCTCAAACCTAAGCAAGCTAGGAAACAGTACATTTGCCAGATGAACAGGTAAGGAATTCTTTTCTTGTCTTCAACAAAGGCCTAATATTTCTTGCATTCAACTTCATAGGATTTACATATGGATGGCTTCTTACCTGTTTCCATTCCTTGGGATTTTTCAAATGAGAAGTTCTGTATGGAAGAATTCTCTATACTGTCAAGTAGACCACCAAAAGCAAGTTGCTGATATAAAGACAGCCAGCCACAAACTTTGTGAAGACACTCAGAGCCACAGACAACCAGACGGCAGTGCCTGTAACTGGTAACTCTACTGAGTTAAGAGTACAGTAGAGGAAATGTCAGTAGTTTTTGCAAATGGTGATGTAAAAGTAAGCATTGTGTAAGTCTGTTGTTGCAAATCAGTCCCACTTCTGATTTGTGCAGGGGGTAGAAGTTACCAAATTGTTGACATTTCATAGGTTCCACATAGAACAAAGGCCTTAATCCCATTTCACTACCATGAAATAAGAATAAAGCTCTCCTGTCATCATGAAAATCTGACAAGCTCAATTTTATTTTTTTGCAGAAGCGTGGCTCAGGAAAAAGCACAGCTGGTCAAAGACCACCCAGAGGCAACATAAATGTGTAGTTAAAGAAGTCAATACTTGGTAGAACAATCTAAGTTTTTCTTCAAATACTAGGATGTTTTGAAACAGCAGAGGATGGAGTTCTTGTTCATAAAACAGTCAAGGGAATGAAGAATGAAGGGATTGCTTACTTGTAACTGTGCCAAGGAACCCTTTGAAATATTACTTGGGGGCCCCAGACCCCAGAATGTTGATGGGAAGACTGCGATGGGAAGGGGGATGGAAAGTTGAGGTACAGAGAAGGAAAAAAGTAGGAGACAAAAGATGGCAATGTGAAATGGAATACTAATGGAGGGATTTTTTCATTTTGTAGGAAAGATGCTAAATGGCAAGGAAGAGGAACAAAGAAGCTCTAAAGGATTCTAACTGATGCTAGCACTGCAGCAAAAAAAAAAAAAAAGAGAGAGAGAGAGAGAGAGAGAGAGATCTGAAGGTTTTGGTAGGTGTCACCACAGGCATGTGCAATGGAAGGAAGGCAGAGCTCTTAGCTAAGATGTTTTCCATCTCTTGAAGGTTTTGACAGTTGCTGTACAGGTGAACAAAACGCGTAGGCGTGAGTCAAAAGACCATGAAGAAAAAGATGCTGTTTTGATGAATCATTTTGTCTCCTTCCCTAAGACCCAGAACAATACTTTGAGTATGGGGACTCCTCCTTTGTCAAGGGTAAGGCCTGTGATGACTGACAGCATGAATGACTTAGATGATGGCTGAGAATGCATGTGACCCAAGGTCCAAAGACAAATCAGATGCTTTATTGATGTTGATGAAGGAGTCATGCCCATCTGTTGGATTATGATCTTCATTTTGTGATCATGGTTTAACATATGAGCACAGAAGAAACACCTCTCTCATCAAATGCTGTGCTTTCTACTATCGAAGGTGGAAGGGCAACTACAACTGTTGGTTATGATGGTTGAATAGCTTTTTTTATTTTGAGGGGATTGATCAGCTGATCTTGCTACCAAGGAGGTGACTGGCTGCTATCTATTGGCATTAAAGATGTGAAGACCTGGGAGAAAAGCACAAAAATCACGTGGGAAAAAACTTTTTTCCAGTTTTTTCCCCCTGAAGGCTTTTTTCAAGAAAAATGGGGGGAAATGGATTACAACTTTTTTTAGGATGAATAAAATGTTAACAGAAGGTGTTCATATATTTACTCCCCACCCCAATTATTTCTTTAAAAAGTATGTATCAGGTAAGACTTTTATGTAAGACTATGCAGACTCTACAGTATCCCATTTCACAGCAATTTCTGGTCTTTGTTTCTTTCTCTTGGTTCCTGTTACAGGAATGAATGCTTTATGTCTACTTGGCACTATGGAGACTAGAGGACACAAAATAATTTCCCTTGTTTTATTGATATTGGTGGGTTTTTCTTTTATTGTTTTTGGGGGAGGATACTTCTCCTAAACTGGCAAAGGCAAAGAAGTGATCCTCCATGCATCCCAAGAATGTAAAATTTAAAGAAGTAAATTCAATTTGTAACTGTTTTCTGAATAAATGGTACTTTTAACATATCACCCATAATACTTATGTCAAACCAAGTTATACATTTTATGTTTCTAAAGTTAAAAAGTTACTTTCAACCTGTAAAGCAAGCTATTATTCTATTTCTTCATTTTTCCCCCCAAAATGGAGAAAAACTCCCCCCCCCATGGCTTCAAAAATTCTGGAAAATTTACATCTCTAATTGGCAAATGCACTCTAATATGGCAAATGCACTCTAATATGGCAAATGCACTCTTTGTTCTAAAGAGAGTGGTACCCATTCATGATGCCACTGTTAGTGTAGATCAGGCAGAAAACAGGGAGGCCTTATGGGCCCCCAAATGCTGGTGATTACATTGAACAGGTGTATGGTGACACAAGAGGATGTGAAGATCCAGTTGGATTCCAGTGATAGTTCTAAATACCATGGTGGCGAGAAGACATCATGGGGTATGTTGACTCAGGACCATTCCCTCAAAACTGATGCTTGACAGATGCATCTTGTTGCCAAGTGGTGCCTCTTTCCTCCCATTTCCAAGCCAGCAGTAGAGACTGAGAGCAGCATCTTCCAGCTGACACTGACAGAGACCATGAACAGGAACAACAGCAAGATGGTGATCAAGAGTGACACCTGACTGAATCCATGATCAGATTCAGAGAGTTATAACTGTCAAGAAGGAACCAGTATCACAAAGGCGAAAAGTCCAGCAGCTCACCTTCCATAAAATACAACGAACAATTATCCAAGGGCTGTTATTATGTCCTCTGAAAGATTAAAATCAGAGAAAACAATATCTCAGCTAGATCTTAGATACTACAGAGACCTCAAATGTATCGATCCAATGTATACAAATGTACTTGATGCTGGTAGTAGTACCGCTAATATCATGGCTGAGCTTGAGGTTAATCCTGAGGTGGTAGTGAGAAAGTCTATCTGTACTCCCTCCTTCACTGCCAAGGATCTTAGATGGGCCAGTTGGTTGCTTGGATCCTCCTCCTCCTCCTCCCTTTCATACAGTGACTTAAAACAGTCTGTGCTTGGGGTTTAATCCCTGACGTAGTGCCAAGGGAGCAGTAAAGGTCAAAGCTTGATCTCACAATGGTACACTGTAGTACCAATACTGAACAGTGAACTGGACACTGAAGGTAAAATGAGAAAACTGGTCACTGACACTGGAAGAGACGCAGCTGAAGAAGCTGTTCAGTGAATGATGGAGACTGCAGAGTAGGGATGGGCAACTGTCAGGGTCTAGGGGGCCATACTGTCTCTCCCAAAGTGGACCTCCCCAGGCTATGCTTCGTTGCCATTTTTCCATATTCATCCCATGCCTAAAACTGCACAGCTCCCACCTGAAAATGTGGTGAAATTGCCCCAGGTCCTCTAAGGGATGTTGGGGTACATTCTAAGGCAAATTTTCTTCATGGGGAGGGGTTGCTGGGGAGCACGATGCAGCATAAAATGGCATGGGGAGCATGTAGCTAGTGGGTTTCACTTTCCCCACCCCTGTTGTAGAGGCTCTCAAAGAAGCCTCTGTATCTGAGACTTCAAGTCTACACAGTTGGTTGACTGCTTACTTTGTAAAGTGTTGATAATGTTTGCACAACAATGGGACAATTTCTTAAACAAAAGAGAGAGTGGGAGTTGCCATCTGACTAAGGAATATTAATGCTACACTCAACACAGTTTCTTAAAAATGAGTCCAGAGGCTATGAATTGCAATGAAGAGATTTCTTGGTGCCATAAGCCCAAGGGCTCATGGACAAAGAAAATAAATGTTAAGTTCTGACAAGATGCTAGATGAGGGTAACACAAAGAGAAAAACAAAACAACTGAGAAGAAACAGGCAGAGAAAAACAGAGTTACACAAAGTGACGCCTCTGAGCTGTAGTGGATGAAAAGGAACTGAGAGAAAGGATGTTGGCTTTACCTAGACACTACTATCTTAGGAATGGGACACCCAGCCAAACACCATTTGAGCACTAGACGTTTCTGAGCAGCTCTGTGCAGCCATAGAACAATCAGTTATGTTGATCCTTCAAATTACGTCCAAATTGTGGTTAAGAAGGTTCATCTGCACTAGCAATGGAAATAACCGCACTGACAATAGTGCACAGGTTACGATGAAAAGGATGATATTCCAACACAAGTGGCCTCACATAACCTTCCCCTCCTTATATTCAGTCTAATGGTACTGCAGAGAGAACAAAAACTTTGAACATTGACTAATTATGCTGCTTTCCGCCACTATTACACCTACATAGCTCTCTAGAAAGGAATGATGGAACAATAAGCCAAGATTTTTAAAATCTTTAAAACTACATTTTTAAGGTTACCTTTGCTCAGTTTTCCTTTTCCTTTTGATTCTCTGTACTTTACATTTCGGCAGTATCCAGAAGGAGAATTTGGAGTATCATCATCATTAGGGGCTGGCTGAGTTACTCCAGAACTACTCTCTGTGTGTGGTTTACAAACTGGAGAAGAGTGTACGGAAATGGACGGACTTGATTCTAATAAACTGTCAGTAGTTTCAGTACATTCATGTTTATCAGTACTCTGATCTACATCACTCTGCTGTGATGAAGTGATCTTCTCTGTCACCACTGAAGAACCAATCTCGATATTTTCCTCTATCTCATCATTATCATCATCCACACTCTGAAACAAGTTAAAAAGGAATGTTTAATGTAGAATGTAAATAGTCTACTATACAAAAGAATCTGAATGGCTACCATTTTCTGTACAAATGTTTCCATTTAATGACACTATCACCCTAATCCTGTCATGGCTGCCTTCATCAGAGGTTAGATGGCTATCTACTGGGATGGGTTCTTTTCTGTGGTAGTATTCCTGCTGTTAAATGGTCTTTCAGAAATATTTACTCTGTGCTCTTTCTTCAAGACACCAAGTTAACTCTGTTTTCACTTTTATGAGGTTTTCATTAGGGGTAGAGTAAAGGGATGTGTTTTTAAAAACCTTTTCTTCAATTCTATACCAGTTTGGCTTCTTTTTTTTATTATTTACTTTTAAGTAAAGAATGTTACTATTTACTTATTTAACTATTTACTCCATATAAAACACACTCAACAAGAAAACATGCAACAAGAAAAGCCAAATGTTAAATCTTTATTAAGAACTACACTACAATTGAAATAATATAAAAGCATCAAGTCACAACATTCAGTTCAAATGCAGTATTTGAAAATCACATTGAAAGGCAACAAACATAGCAGATATCCATAAATTTAAATAATTTTGATCAGTTTTAAAAGGGGGAGTTAAGTATTTCCCTAAGAGACAAGAACTGAGCTATGGAATTGTATACTTCCTGCCCAGACCTTCTTCCTTTCAAGCTGGACAGAGATCTGGGCATGTCTCTCATACCTCAATGTAGTTCTCTCTCCGATGCAGCTTATTTGTATTCTAAGAATGAGAAAAAGAGTTCTTCCATAGAGGTATAGGGGATAAAACTAAGTTCTATCTAGATCCTTGTAACACCCTTGTAAGTCTCCCTTCCCTTTAAATTCATTTGTATTCTGGGGACTTAATGGCAAAGAGTTCTTATAAACAGCTTTCCATTTCGCGGTTTTGTTTACCGGTGGAAAGCTGCTGAGGGTTTTAAAGGCCTTCGGTTCCCCCCGCAGGGAATGTGTGGCTCCTGCGAGGGGAGCTTTTCTCCTCCTCCAACCCTTGCCTCCACTGCCGAGATTTGAGGGCAGGGGAGCGCCGTCCTCTCCCCATCTTCCTCCTCGTGAGGAGAAGACTCACCCAGTCTTGATGTGGAGGTACTGCCAGAGTCAAGCACAGCACGAGAGGAGCCGTGGTGCATTTCTGCCGACTGCCGGACCAGGCACAGAAGGCACTCCAGCTCCGAGGCCGCCCCCGGGGAGCCCTCCTTGCACTTGGGCACGGGAGGAGCCAGACTGGGCCAGGACGGCGAGGAGGCTGATGAGCCATCACCTTCCCCAGGAGCCGGAGGGGGAGGTGGGGAGGGTGGAAGGGCTTCTTCAGCGATCGCTGGGCCTGCCTTCGCCCCGCCGGCCTCCTCTATTGCCAAGCATCGGGCAGGATGGGAAGCACCTGCAAATACAGGAGTCTTCGGCCCTGTACTTCAGCGGGAGGTGGCGGCGGCTGGATGGGAACCGGCCATGGCACCGGAGAGGGCTCGGCTTGCAGAGGCCTTAGCTTGTGGAGATCACGAGGTGGCAGCAGCAGCAGCAGTGACTGAGAAGACCTCCTCAGCTTCCAAAAGGTCTTCTCAGCCATAGTACTGCCGCCTCATGGTCTCCACAAGCCAAGCCCTCCCTGGTGCCAGCGAAGGAGGAGGCTGGCGGGCTAAGGCAGGCCCAGCGGTCCCTGAGGAAGCCCCTCTGCCGTCCCCCTCCAGCTCTCAGGGAAGGTGATTGCTTGTCGGCCTCCTCGCCATCCTGGACTGCTCCAGCTCCTCCCGTGGCCAAGGGAGAGGAGGGCTCCCCGGGGCAGCCTTGGAGCTGGAGTGCCCGCTGTGCCTGGTCCGGCAGCCAGCAGGGATGCACTGCGGTTCCTCTTGTGCCCACACCACTTGTGCTGTGCTTGCCTCTGGCAGTATCTCCACATCAAGATTGGGTGAGTTGCCTCCTCATGGGGAGGAGGGTGGGGAGAGGACAGCACTCCCCTGCTCTCAAATTTTGGTGGTGGAGGCAAGGAGGAGGAGAAAAGCTCCCCTCGCGGGAGCCCCCCCTATTTTTTGCATATTTTTTTTATTCGCTTTTAAAAAAATTTGCGGGGGTCCTGCACTGCTAATCCCTGCGAATAGGAAGTGGCAACTGTATTTATGTTTGAAGGTAAACACAAGCAAACCATGCTTAATAATTAATTAGATCCTCTTGTTTATTTGAAAAGCTGGCAGAATAAAGGCAATGCTAGCCCTTACGAGACATCTACCAGAAATGCTGATGCAATTTATATCATGAATGCACTAAAAAAGTTACAAATGGTACCTGTACAATTTTTTTTACTGAAAAAGATCAATAAAGTGAACATTGTACCTGTGAATTTACATCTTTTTGTCCAGCTCCAAGGGACTCTTTTAGCTTTGACCGAGAAGGTGGCTGACGTTTTACTTTCAAGGCAAGCTGAGCTTTTGCTTTATGTGCACTGGTGTCTAACCTCGGTGTGTCTCCAACAAAGGTATCAAAATCTATAATAAATTCACATTCATCTTTAAAAGGGATATTCTAGCAGTAAATGATTTCTCTCCCATTCTTCAACCTGTCATCAGAATTATTCAGTGCTTTTTCATGAATTAAAACTTAGTTTCAAGTAACTGAACCAAAACATTGTGAACTCAAATTCAAAAGCTTGCATGCTTGCAATTGCACAGTTGGTTCAATAAAATGTCCTTTTGTTTGTTCTTCATAATAACCTTGATTCCTATACATTAGGTTTTACAAGAGAAGACACACCTTACTGAACCAGTATATAGATGGCAATTCAAAATGGAGCACTCTGAAGAACCCCTTTAAAAGACAGAACTTTGACTGCACACAATTTATGCCAAGAATAGGAAATAAATCCCTCTCAAAATGTTGTTGTACTGCAACTCCCATCAGTCTCTATCAACCAAACCAATGGTGAAGGATGATGAGAACTGCAGTCCCACAATATTTCAAGGGGCATATTACCCAATCTCATCTTTGTAACACTGCAAATGATGCAGAAAATACTGCATCTCTACATAGTTATTCCATCACTACTACTTAGGGTGGAAAATGTGCAGTCAGCCCTTCACATTCGTGGGTTTCTCTTTCGCGGATTTGGTTATTCATGAGTTTGTAGCTACTGCTTCAGTAGCTCAACCTCCTTGCCCCACACTTCTTCTGTTCCTCCTTCATTCCTCCTCCCCGCTATCTCTCTCTCTCTCTGGCTTTTCTTCACAAACGAAGATTCAGGAAGGATTCATCCCGCGCTTTCTGCAAGTGAGCTGATGACTAAAAAGGCCAATCCAAGATAAACGAGTCCAGTTGCAGAAAGCACAACAAAAGGTCTCCTTGGGTGATGTTTCCAGGTTGTGATTCTTCAAGACTTGTTTGGTGTGAGTTCTCAAATAAGGCTGCAGCATTGTGGATAGTGCGTCTCATCTGTCTGTTAAAACTGCCAGCCATTAGCTCTAGTTCCCAGCCTGCCACCACAATTTCCCAGTCTCATTCTCAAGACCCTCCCAGCCGATACACCTCTCCACCCAAACTTCTTCTCTTCCTCCTTCTCCCCACTATCTCCTGTCAATTTCAGCAGTAGCAAGTCTCATAACTACAAGTCTCATAACTTTCTGGCAAGAACTGAGTGTCAGGAATAGTCAACTGAGGGGCACCAAAACGTCTCTGCCGGTCTCCAAACCTTCACCTCCTCTGCCTGCTCAGTGCCAGCCAAACAGGATTGAGATAGGTTCCCTGGCTGCCACTACTTCAGTGTCCTAGGCAGGCAAAGAGGCTTTAAAATCTGGCTGAGGCACAGAATTAAAATCTGATGGCAAGCTGGGAACTGGAGTTCATGGCTGGTAGTTTGGCAGACAGGAGATAGTGGAGAGAAAAAGTGGGGAGGAGAGGTGTATCACCAGGAGGAGTCTTGAGAATGAGGCTGAGGGATCATAGTGGCAGGCTGGGAACTGGAGTTAAATTGCTGGCAGTTCTGGCGGACAGGTGATAGTGGTGAGAAAGAGTGGGGAGAAGAGGTGTATTGTTGAAGAGGGCTTGAGAATGAGGGTTAGGAATTGTGGTGGGAGGCTGGAAATCATAGTTAATGACTGGCAGTTCTGGCAGTGAGGCAATAGTGGAGAGAAACAGTGGGTAGGAGAGGCATATTGCCTGGGAGGGTCTTGCGAATAAGGCTGAAGGATTGTGGTGGTAAGTTAAGAAAGTGAAGTATGAATGAGGAGTCTGTAGCATCCATGTTGGCGGGGGGAGCTTATGATATTCGTGTTTTTTTTCACTTTCACAAGTGTGCTCTGCCCCTAACCCTCATGAATGTGGAGGGCCGGCTATATGTTTCTTTCATTTGTTAGCTTTAAAGCTGAAGCCTTAAATAAAAACTAGCTAGGAAAATTGGACTCTTTTCAAGCAAAATTCATAAGCATTTAAGAAATAATAGGATTGTTACTTACCAGAAAAATCTAACTTCTCCATTGAAGCCTCAATTTCCAGAACATCATCTTTAACTTCAAAATGTTCTATCAGTTTTTCAGGATTTGGAGTGTCAGTTTCTAACAAAATGCTATTTCCAAACATATAAGGAAGTTTCTCATATATTTTTAATTTATCTTCTAGCTCTGTAATCTGAAAATGTTAAAATACAATTTAAAAACCCAAGAAGAACTTAAAAGCATTTTGAAAAACTACGTTTAAACATTCACCTTGCCTTACCTTCTCCTGCATTACTTTGAGCTGATTTGCATGTTCCTGGTTTCTCTCTTCAAGAATTTTTTTATGATCTTCTTCTTTTTTCACAAGCTCTACTTCTCTAGTATGAGAAGAGACAAAGTAGTATTTTGTAACATATAACCCTTCTATCTGAAAAAGGATATTTATTGAAAATGCTTCCTATATTAAACTGAGCTAGTGATTTACTCTTCCTAGCAATTAAAAAAATTCAGAGTACTCTCCCTGGCATGTTCAGCTCAGTAACTTGTGAGCCTGAATAATACTACCAGTTCTTGTATTAAGGCCCAAAACACGTTCCCTGCTGTAAATATGCTGCACATGTTTAATTTCTTTGTGTATACTGATGGTTGCATGTATTCAATGCTCAACCTGTTGAGAAACTCTATTGTGGAGTTTTTTAATATTTAATTGTATATTTAATTAAAATATTTTACTTTACTTCATCCTATATGGCAGGGCAATGTACAGGTAAAATAAACCTTTTTAAAAACATTTTTTGTTAAATTTTCAAAAAACAAAACAAATAATAAATTACAGATATGTCATAAATCATGCGATGTAGAAAAAGCACATACGTATTCAGCAAACTATGAATAACATGATCGGTATAAATTGATAAAACAAAGCAGAGGGGGGAAAACACCAACAAAATTAATATATATAACAAACAAACTGGGCACTGTGTTGACTCTATGAATATTTGACAACCCTTAGATAAGGTATTCTATGTGTCTTGTTCAATATTGATTTAAGATTTGGATGCAATAACATTGGTCCAAAAGGAGATATGATGTGACGGGGGTTTACTCAATTTAGTATAGGAATTGATATACAGTTGTCCCTCCGTATCCACAGATTTGGTATCCACAGATTTAAGTATTCACGGCTTGAAAATATTATTTTTAAAAAACAAAAAGCAAACCTTGATTTTGCCATCTTATATAAGGGACACCATTTTGCTGTGCCATTGCATATAATGGGCCTTGAGTATTCACGGATTTTGGTATCCACGGGGGTTCCTGGAACCAAACCCCAGCAAAGATGAAGGGACAACTGTATAAGAAAAAAAGGGAACCATTTTTCTTCAAAGCTACACTCGTATTTTTTTTTAAAAAAAAACCTGGACAGCTTTTCCATTAGTAGGCTTTCCTACACCCCATCCCACAAGTTATCTATCTTCAAATGTCCTGTTTTCCTGGTTTTGGCAATTTCTTGTCTCAAGACCGCCAGAAAAAATCAACTCTTAAAAATTTAGAATGGTTTTAAAAAGAAAGGAGCTTTCAAGCCACATTTAAGAGAAACCCACAAAGAGCACAGTGCCTCACTGGGAAGTTATAGCACATGAGCTACTGTTGCTAGGTTATCCCTGCTCAGGAGACGTTGTAATTGGGAAGACCAATCAAAGTGGCCCTGGACACTCAAAGGTCACAGAGTCTACCTGGGCCTCCAGTCACAGAGATGAATCTAGAAGCACTCCCAAGCATTCCTCAGGGGAAGTGCCCATCCAGGACAGTCACTTACCAGTTCCCAAATCTAGGAACTACCAACGTCACTCAAAGGGCTTATGTAAATATTAAACAACACAGGGGATAAAACTGAAGTCTGTGACATCCCACAGCTATGGGACTGAACAAGAGTCCTTCAGTGCCACTCTCTGAAACTGACCCTACAATTACACTAGACTGAAATTGATCAATCTGATTCTCCAAGAATATCTAAAGCTGCCAAGTCACTACATGTCCCTTGCATAAAAAGGGGATATTAACTATGGCTCAGTAGTGCTCACATATCTCTGGATCCAGGGAAGCCCTTTTCAGATGGCACACTATAGCTTCCTTCATAGTGACAGGCACCTCCTCCTGAAATAGTGAGGCATTTACCACCTCAATGGGCCCATCTAATCAATCTGGGTCAACTGGATCCAACCAGCCAAGGTATGTGGCTGGTGTGGTGGGATGGACTGATAAAAGAATCTTGTCTGCATCATGAAGCCTCAGGCAACTGAAACTGACCCAAACAACTTTGACCAGATGGAACACTGGACACCCCCTTAGACACTGTAGTAATTGAGAGGGTTGTTTTTTCTTTGAAATCTCACCAAACTACCATATCCAAAGCCTTACATTTTTCTGATTAGCATTGTTCCCCCCAATCTGTTCCTCTCTGAAGACTTCTCAATGCACTTGTCTATATATTACAATATATTATCAATGCATCTCTTAGGGAGGGAAGTTTTCCACCTTATCTAAAAGAAGTAGTGGTCTGACCACTTCTAAAAAAAGCCCTCCCTGGACCCCTTGGACCTAAACAACTATAATCCAGTATCAAATCTCCTTTTTCTGGGCAAGGTGATAAAGAGGGCAGTCACCTCCCAACTCTAGGCAGTCTTGGATTATACAAGTTATCTAGACCCATTTCAAACTGGCTTCAGAGCAGGATATTGAGTTGAGACCATTATGGTCGCCTTAGTGGATGATTTTCACCTGAGCAATTACAGGGGTAGTGTGCCCCTTCTGGTCCTTTGGACCTCTCAGTGGTATTCGATACCATCGACCATGATATCCTTCTGGAACACCTGGGGGATTTGAGAATCAGAGGCACTGTGCTTCAATGGTTCCAGGCATACCACAAGATTCTATTCTATCCCCAACGCTATTCGATATCTACATGAAACCGCTGGGAAAGATCATCTGGAGGCATAGGGTGGGGTGCTATCAGTATGCTGATGACACCCAAATATATTTCTCCATGCTTTTAAAAATGGTCTCAGCTAAAGATAGGGTGTCTCCTCTGAATGAATCCCTGGAAGAGGTAATGGGCTGGATGAGAAAAACCAAACAGAAGCTGAATCCAGACAAGAGAGAGGTGCTTACTATCAATGGTCCTAACCTGGGTTTGGAGGTGTGTCAACCAGTTGTGGATGGGGTTATACTCCCCCTTAAAGACTGTGTTTGCACCCTGGGAGTGCTTCTGGATCTGTCGCTCCAAATGACAGCTCAGATAGATGCAATGGCCAGGAGTGCTTACTACCAACTTCAGCTGTTATGCAAGCGGCACCTCTTCCTAGAGTTGGAGGACCTAAAGAAGGTAGTGCATGTACTGATAACCTCAAGGCTGGACTTTTGCAATGTGCTATACATTGGGCCACCTCTGTACCAAGTTTGGAAACTTCAATTGGTTCAAAACACAGTTGCCAGATCGGTCATGGGTACATCCAGGAGTGCTCATATCACACCAATATTAAAATCACTCCACTGGCTACCAATTAGTTTCTAGGCAAGGTACAAAGTGTTAGTTATTATTTTTAAAGCCCTACATGGTTTGGATCCAGGTTACCAACGAGATCACCTTCTCTTATATAATCCACCCCGTAAACTTAGGTCCTCTGGGGGACATTTGCTTCAGCCAGCTAGGACTAGGTGGCCAACTGTCACCCAGATGAGTTTTTCTTCCATTACCCCTGAACTCTGGAACGGCCTGCTGGAAGAGATACGACAGGTGAATACACTGTTGGAATTTAAAGTAGCATTAAAGGCCAGTCTCTTCCAGCAGACCTATCCAGATAATTTTAAATTTTGAATTTTAAACTGTGTACTGATTTTGTTTTAAAATGTCTTGGTTTTACTTGTTTTTTAAATTGATATGTTTTTAACTGATATGTGTTTTTAACTAACATTATGGTTAATTTGTTGTTCCCCGCCTTAACGCATAGGGAGAGGTGGGTAAGAAATAAATATTATTATTGCCGTTGTTATTGACTAGTGATAAAAATATTGAACTCCAAGTTTAATTCTCTATTTCCTAAGTTTCTCTCTGATGCTTAAAATGAAAGACATGGTCTGTCTGCAGCTTCCTGGATCTAGGTAGCAAATGGCAGACTAAACCTCTTTGTTGTGTCTTGAAAACTAACAGGCTGTAGTAACAATGTACATTTGAGAGAATCCTGTTTGATACTAATTCCAAATTAACTGGGATGTAAGATTTAGAGAAAGATGCTGTAAAGGATGTCTTCTGATGCCACCATATGCTTACAATTTGCTTTTACCCTGTTTCCATTTCTGCACCTACTGAATTCAAGCTGTCCTATATTTTTCAGCATCATCCAAAATGAAATACTGATACCATTTCTGTTACAATGACCCCAACACATCAAGACCACAGGATGTAACCTATACGCCTAGTTCCTATACAGTACATGCAAGAAATGACAACATGGATCTGCAAGACTTTCTGCAAGAAAATGATAATGAACTCACTTCTGCTGATATTCTTTGAGCAATTTCTTTGCTTTGTTGTATTTTTTCTCCAGGGCATCATATTGTTCCTGAGTTTCCTTAAGGTGCTCATTTACTGTTTTACATAAGCTTTGTGCTTCTAACCAATAGGTCTCCAACTTCTTTATTTTTTCTTTGTTCTCATCTAAAGTTTCCTGGAGCTGTGATTTACTTAATTCCCATTCAGTCTTTTCAGCTTCAGTTGCTTTTAACTTAAAAACAATCAATGAGAATATTAAGTATGTTACAATCATTATTCACACTATTCCATAAACTTTATTCTTAAAGTCAAACTCAATTTTCATTTTCTAGTACAGACCAAAAATCAAAAAGCCGGACCCCCCATATCCTGGGTGGTTCAATTCCCAGACTTACCACGGATACCAGAAACCATGGATAACAGACAACCCTATTTTATGCAGGACTTCTGGTAAAAACATACTATAGAATTGCGTTGGAGGACCTAGAAGCTGCATAGAGAGAGGACACCTCTCTAGGCATTTTCCAATGCAAATCTATGGTATGTGTCCCTATTTTGTGTGAAACTGCGGATATTGGTTTTGCGGATACAGGAGTCCAAGACCCGTGGTGGATATTCTCTCAATATACAAATGATAATGATAATAATGACATAACCAGTATCATGTATACATTTCTATAAACCCATCTGGAATAAAACTGTACAGGATAATTTATTTTGTAAGAAATCTCACTTCAATCTTCATCTCCAGCTAGATGCAAAATAACCTGACGATGAAACTTTAAAATTCAGACTACCTTCAATGGTATGTAAAGCTTTTTCAAGTTGCTTATAGTATCACATCTGAATGTAAATGTTTATGGTATGTCCATTTAGTTCACTAGCAAAGGAGCAGACAGACTTGTCTTTCTCATTACTACAGACTAACTACAGTACATCAGCTTAAGGAATGATCTGGTTTCTGCTGACACAGTTCTGAGGATTACATGCAAAACATGGAAGCTGCATTTATACTCGGTCCATATCTACATATAAAGAGGCAACAGAATTCTACACAATTCATAGATCCTATGCCTGAGTAACTCCTATTTAAGACATGTAAAGAAGAAAATATTCTATTTAGACACTAATACTGATGTCTTGTCTACATACTGAGTATTTTGTTAAAAGGACTGGTTAGTATAGTAGGTACTTATTTTAAAATGCACATACATCAGGGGTGGGGTAGCAATCGTCTATGGCAGACACATTGTCATTGAGCTCCTCCTAAACCTTGCAAAACTCTGATCAAACTGGAGTATATTACTATCACAATGATTTAATTAGGCCACCTTCATTAATGCAAGGTAGCAAGCGACTGGCAGAACAAACAATTAATAATAATAATAATAATAATAATAATAAAAATTTATTTATACCCCGTCCCTCTGCTAAAACAATCGGGGCGGCTTCCGACAATTAAAACATTGTAATAATGACTAAAAACACCACCCACCCCCACCCTCCCCCATAAAAAGACATTAAACACTATAAAATTAAAACCATCTAACTAAAACCACATTAAAAACAAATATATACATGATTTTAAAAAGCCAGTAGACGCAGCTCCTGAGGCCGGGATCTAATCAGGAAAGGCCTGCCGAAAGAGATCCGTCTTTAGTGCTTTTTTTAAAGCTACTCAAGCTCATCAGCTGACAGATCTCGTACAGCAGGCCATTCCATAAATTAGAGTCGATTACCAAAAAGGCCCTCTGGAAGGTTGTAGACAGCCTAGATTTTTGTGGCTGAAGCAAATTCCTCCCAGAGGACCGGAGTGCACGGGGAGGATTGTATGGGAGGAGGCGATTCCGGAGATAAGTTGGACCCAATTGACGACTTCTACCCAGCAGCTAAAGAACGAAGGGCTCTTCAGGTGACTGCTCCTGAATAACCCAGAGACAGCATGGCCCCTAGGCCGAACAAGCCTGGGAAAGGACCCAAACCTGACTTGCAGATGGGAACGGACCAGGATCTCTCCGCACAGCTGCAGAAGCAAAGGGAATCATTTGTGCTAGATCTGCATCGTGAACTAGCCCAAGCGCTTGAGCCGGTAACCGCGAAGTTATCCAGTCTGACAGATAAAGTCACAGCCATAGAAACTACAGCTTCTGAGGTCTAAGAGTGACATCAGCCCAAGAACCATGGATTCAGAGACTGGAGGAGTCCAACCAGTACCTATTAGATAAAATTGATGATCTGGAAAACAGGAATAGACATCTGAATATTCGCCTTCGCAGGCTAGAAGAAGGGGTGGAAAAATCCGACCTAAAAAGCGTTTTAATCAGCTGGCTTAAAGACATCTGCCCAGAGTTTGAGCTGAAAGAGCGCACAGGTTGTTGATCCCCCCTCTACCCCGGGACATCCCCTTGAGGTTTTCCTCCTTTGCTAAGAAGACACAAGTGGCTTCCAAATTAAATAAGCTGATTTCACTTACCTTTAATGGCACTCTGGTATCAATTTTCCAAGATGTCTCACCAGAGACTTTGCAGAAAAGAAAAGCTTTTAAACCACTCACCTCGCTTTTGACAGAAGCAGGTATTCGATACTGCTGGGGATTCCCGTTCCACATTATAATCACAAAGGGCAATACTGTCATGTCCACGACTGCTAAACTCCAACTCCTGGACGTGCTGACTGCCCTAGATGTCCAAGTTCCTAGTTCCCTGGAATCGGAAATCAGAAGCGAACAACAGCCATTGCCAGGGCAAAATTCTTCAGGCTGGACGATGGCCCAGAAGAAGAGAGAGAAACGAGTCACTCAGAAGGAGCCGAATACTTCCTGAAAGTGCCTTTTTCGAGACTGCTACCTGATAGCTTAGTCTCCTCATCAGAAGACTGGCAGCCATATTGTCATATTGTCACCATTTTCTTGCCCTCTCTTAGACAACAAGGACTCTGCCATTATGGTTCTTCATGGTTATTCAGATGAACATTCTTCTTCTCTGCCTCTGCACCAGCTACAGTGTGGTAAATCTCACCAACTGACAACCATCATCTGCCAGCAGCACATGTAGGATTTCTGCCAGCTCCCAGTTAAAGAGACCAGTTGCCATGGCCACGGTGAACTTCACTCAAATCCTTTTTAAGACTGTCACTCTTCTCGATGCACTCTGACCAGTTCTTACCTCCATTTACTCCGTTTTACATTATATTTCATCCACTTTTTTGCAAGGATGGATGCTCCATCCTGGATATATACTATTCCCCCTCGCCCGACAGGGCACACCGAAGGTGATCAGAATGACATTGAAATTGTTCAGATAGCGTCCCTCCTTCTGGGTATCTTGCTATATATTGTTGATGTTGATTTTTATTTACTTCTTTTGTTGTATTACGAGAAGGGAGATGACATGCTTTATTTAGATGTACTTCTGTATTTTGGGTGATTCAGTGTCTGCATTTGGTACCCTTTGAGAAGAAGGCTTTCTGGACCATTGTCCTCGGAGTCGATCCAGTCAGCGCCCCCTCTTGTGACTTGCCATGAGTGACGTCCGAATCCTATCATTCAATGTCAAAGGACTCGGCTCGTAAATAAAACACCTAAAAATTTTAAAAGAAATCCGCCCTCACAAACCCAATGTTTTGTTTCTCCAAGACACACATAATAGATCTAATAAGCCAGTGTTTCTCACTTCCAGATTTGGAACCCAATTTGTTTCTGGTGGCTCAGGCAAGTTGTGAGGAGTGGCTATAATACTGGACAAGGGTATGCCTTTTCAATGTTATGATTTAAAAATGGGCAAGAAAGGTAGATATATAACGATACAGGGTTTACTTTGTAATCGTCTTGTCACTTTGGCTACCTACTACACGCCAAATGCTCACCAGAAAGATTTCTTAGAATCTTTCTTCCGTGAGCTAGCCCTCTTTGTAAAAGGCACTATAATCGTAGAAGGCGATTCTAATGCGATTCTAGATCCTATTTTGGATAGGTCCCTGAGGGTCAACAAAAACCCTTCTTTGCTGCCTCTAATTCCTGAAGTGCCTTTGGCACTTCTAGGATTGATTGACCCTTGGTGGACACTTAATCTGATGGAGAGGCTGTATAGTTTTTTCTCCCAGGTCCACAGATCTTACTCCAGAATTGATCATTTTTTGTTTAACAAGTCAGTCCTTTCCCAGGTCACAGATGTGTCTATTGAAAATATTCTCTATTCTGACCACATCCCCTTCTCCTGATGTGGACACTAGATCCAGATGCTCAACCCACCAAAATTTGGAGGTTTAATCCTAGACTGCTATTAGATGACCAATTTAAATCCAGCATCCAAAAGTCCTTAAAATTGTTCTATGTAGAAAATAGATCACAAATTACCTCTGAGGCTTTGCTTTGGGACACAAGGAAAGTGGTGCTTCGCGGCCTCTTTATACAGGAGGGAGCGAAGTAGAAAAAACTTAGATCCGCTAAACAAACTTCCTTACTGCTAGAGACTGCCGAACTCTCTAAAACACATCAAAAGACACAAAAAGATACGGACCTGTTCCTACTTAGTAAGAAGAGGTCCGAGCTTCAGGAACTGGTCTTCACCAGATTCAAACAGCTCTCTATTTCACTAAAGCATACTGTTACGAGCATAATAACAGGAATTCTAAATTGTTAGCTAGACTAGTAAAAAAAAAAATCACAGAAAAAATTAATTTCTAGCATCACCACCAAAAATGGTATGATAACATCTGTTTTAAAAAATATTCTGGGAGAATCAGAATCCTTTTATGCTGATTTGTACTCTGCAGAGCAGCCCAACCCTGACAGATCCACATTCATAAATTCCCTGCCTCTGAAAAAATTAACTCCCAAACATGCAGCAATTCTTAATAGTCCAATTATATCAGAGGAAATTCATCAGGTCCTTCATAATTGCGCCAGGGGAAGGCTCCAGGCCCAGACGGATTTAACTCCGAATTTTACAAGCTCTTTAAAGAGGACCTGACCCCACACATGATAGTCCTGTATAATGAAGTCTTCAATAACTCCCTTCCCCTAGATTCACGGAAGCAATCCCAAATTGTTCCTATTCCCAAAACTACACATATTAATCCCAATACGTCGGCATTTAGGCTGATGATATTGATAAATCAAGATTTTAAGATTATGTGCGCTATCATGATAAATAGGATCAACTCATTTGTGTCCTCATACATAAAACCGGACAAGGTGGAATTTAGCCCCGGCTGTAAGATGATTGATGTGGTTAGAAAAACTCTCCAGGATTTGTCCTCATATGTCCCTAACTAGTTTCAAATTTGTTAGATTCGCATGTTTTTGACCAGATTAGTAACCTCTGGGTTCATTTTACGTTCTCCCACGATATATGAACATATCTGCAGGTCACCCACCTCACCAGCCAAAGGCAGTGCGGCCCAGATATACAGGTGGCTGATAGATGACACTTTTTGGAGCAATATTTATTATAAAGCAACTTGGGAAAGCGAATTAAACATCTTAATTCATGAGACAGATTGGCTAAAACTTTGGGCATCACCAATTTTTAAACGCCGCTCTATTGCCTTAAAAGAAACATCCTTGAAGCTACTTTATAAACGGCATCTCACGCCAATACAACTGACCAGGATAACCAAAACCACTTCCCCCATATGCTGGAGAGGCTGTACCCACCTGGGTACTTTTGTATACATGTGGCTTGAATGCCCGAGTATCTGGAGGTTTTGGTTCTCAACACTCAACATTATCAACAAAATCACCGCTCAGGCCATAAACCCCTCTCCAGAACTACTTTTGCTATCACTGTTCACTGATTCTACTAAGAATT
Source organism: Gambelia wislizenii (assembly GCA_030847615.1). Taxonomy (NCBI): domain Eukaryota; kingdom Metazoa; phylum Chordata; class Lepidosauria; order Squamata; family Crotaphytidae; genus Gambelia; species Gambelia wislizenii. Next base: position 280,912,535 of record JAUMIR010000001.1, on the reverse strand, counting down.
TAAAACATAAGAAGATTGTCTTCCTACTTGCCATCTCCCGAACAGTGATTGCTAAAAATTGGAAAAATGAAATGCCCAATATGAGTGCCTAGTGGGATAAGTTCTGGCACATATGGTTTATGGAGAAGCTCTCCACCAATATTCAGAAGTCAACCATTGGCGATGCTGCTGACACCTTCATCAAACAATGGTTCCCTACAGTTACATATCTTTCCGAAGCCGGATCTGCAGCACAACCTTCACCACATCACGGTAGAATGTGGAATGATGTTTTCTCTGTCCGATCTCAATGAAATCACATGTCTGGACTGAAGTACTGTGGTCTTGTTATACTTCCAACTTCACATCCCTTCTCTGACTGTTTGTTTGTTTTATTTTATTTTTGGTTATGTTAGTACTGATATCATAAGATTTCTTTAACAAACTGACACTTATTCATGTTTATTTTTATTAATAAAAACTTTATTAAAAAAAAGCAAAAAGCACATACATCTTTTGTCACTGCAGCACCACACTGGGAAATGATACTTTAAGCAAAGTAATTCACCTATTGCAAAGTTTAAGACAAAGAAACTTTATTGTGGTCTACATCAAGCAATTCTATTCCTGTGCTATCTTTTTACTAGCATAAAGACAGGAATCTAGACTTCCTGCTTGTGGTGTAGAAGAGCCTCATAGTGAGCTACGGCAGTTTCCTTTCCTTCTCTGCTAAACAGAGTGTACTGAAAGAATTACGGTACATCTCATATTGCAGTGCAACACCTGCTTACAAGGCAGAGACAGAACAGGAGTTTGTGCAGAAAGGCCTTTTTTAGCCAGAGTTAAGAAATCTGAAGGCATCATACTGTTCTACCCTAGGGATAATAGACAAAGGATAGAAGGTGCTTCTGTCCACAAAGAATGAATTATTTTTCTTACAAAATGGAATAGTGAAGCAGAGATAGGTGTGCTGAAGGGACAGAAGGAAAATCAAACCTCCATCTGTCTAATTCATTTATCCTTTTCACTTGGATATGTCTGACTGAGTTTGCTTGTTCGGGTTTCAGAACTTTTATTAGCTGAAGCAATTTAACAAACACATTATGGCCTCAATCCAGCCTCCCCTCAGCAAAGCATATACTGTATTTCTGCATGCAGTCCTATGCTATACCAAGCCATATACCCTCCCCACAACTTACTGTAAAGCTCCTGAAGCTGCCCCACATGACCATGTTGTGCTTTGTGGCAAGCAGGCAGCATCAGAGAAACATCTGGTTACCTCCCAATAGTCAGATGCAGCGCTGAGACACCTGGATGAATCCTGTGGATCTCAGCACTGATGTCATCATTTTGCGTCTGGCTATGGGAATGTAGCCACACATTTCTCTGAGCCTGCCTACTCTCCACAAAGCACTGAATGAACTTACGAGGCATATTTAGGGACTTCACATGAAATTTGAGGTGGGGGGGGTGGGGAATGTGGAGGAAAGGTATACAAAGGGCTAAAAGTTTAGAATACTAGAATTTTTATTAGCATTCTCAGCCAGAGAGCTCTTAGGCCTCACTAAACCAGAAACCCCAGAATCCCACAGGAGGAAGCCATAGCAGCTAAAGTAGAATAATAGTGCTATAACAGTGTAGTGCGATAAGGTCCCAAATCACACAGCATTAGAAAATGGGCATCTGCATGCCTAAGGGACACTTATACACTTATACTTATGCCCCTAACAGAACTCTGTCCCATATTTATAACAAAAGACCAAATGAAAAATGAAGAAAGAACCCTTGAGGCCAATTTTCATAGAATACACAATGAACTTTTTGTGTGCTTAGTTTTATTTTAGCGGTTGTCCATGTACTGAAATCATAAGGGCTTATCATACAAAGCAGCAGTAAAGCCCGAAAGTAGCACCTTGCCTTATCACACAACATAGGTGTGCTTCAGCTGTTCTCCTCTTCTGGTCCCGTGGGAGACGGTGGTAAAGATGAGCGTTTTCTGGGAAAATCCATTAGAAAAAAGACTTGCCTTTGCCACCATTTCCCATGGAACCGGAATAGGAGAACAGCTGAAGCACACCAACGTCATTCAAAAAGGCAAAGCAGAATGTGCTGCTCTCAGGTCTTACTACCACTTCCCTTCCCTCATGTGATAAGCCCCATAGTTTTACAAGCACTTGATATGAAGCAAAACAATATTTGTATCTTAGATATATTAAAAACTTACCTTTTCCTTAAGTTGATTAACTTCAGCAATCGTAACTGCATGTTTTAACTGTAGCTAAAAAGGATACAAAAATATTGCTGAATGGGACAAAACAGCAGACATTTGAAACATTATTGCTTTTATGAGACATTATGTCTTTTAAAAACCTTCCCAGGGCCTATATGTGTGACGAATACACTTATAAAGTAATGTGAGCTTTTACTTTTAAGAAATCCCTTAAATTCAACCAGCCTATTTTGAAGGTTTGGCAATTAAACATGGTAATTCAAAAACAAAGTTCTTTTGGTCATAAATATTTGTCTTAATCTTCATATTAGAAATTTGGTAAAGTTCTGCCTGATAAACACCAAGATGTAAATGGTTATGGAAAGAACTTCAACACTCATTATTTTTGTTTTTATTTATAATTATTTTTAGGCTAATAAAAACACCTCTAATTACTCCCCAAATTTTGCAGTTTGACTGCTGCTCCAGTGCAGACAGAGACAAAACATAAATAGACAGAAAGTCTTTGAATGCAAACAGAAACATTTGCGTGAATTGGATTTTTTTTTTCTAACCCAAATTTATTTGTACTTGTTAATTGATATTCCAGTAGGAGGCAGCTGAATGAAGATGCTCATAATGAATATTGTTGTTGTGTGCCTTCAAGTCATTTCTGAGTTATGTTGACCCTAATGTGAACCAATTTGTTCAGAGGAGGTTTGCCCTTGCCTTCCCTCTGAGGCCGAAAGAGTGTGACTTGCCCAAAGTCACACAGTGGGATTCCACGGCTGAGCAGAGGGATGCAAACCCTGGTCTCCCAATGTCCTAGTCCAACACTCCAACCACTACACCATGCTGTATAGGAGAAAATCTATAGCTAGAAAAAACTGCCAGACCTATGCTAACTTGCCCTTTTTATATCTATCATTTCAGAAATGCTTTGCTCATAGACTGTTTCTCAAAAAAAGAATGGAAGATGGAAGCAAAAAGTTATCATTAATCAGTCAACAACAGAATTACTGTCTACCATACCACAACCTGTTCATAATAAGGCATGTATGGAGTCCAACATAAGCAATATCCTATTTTTCATTTTACCAGATAGCAGAAACTTGGCTGTACCTCTTTAAATTTTAGCAGAAACTGTGTGGAATCCATATCTAATGGCAAATTAACATCTTCATTTTCAGGAAGGTAAAATACTTCCACAGACTTTCCATGTAAATGTGATTCAAAAGAATCTTCATCATCATCATAATCATCATCCTGTAAAGGAATTAAATACTATTTTAGTAAAGCTAAACACAATCTTTTAAAACTAGTAAAATGGCTCCCAGAACACAGAAAATATAAAAGTAACATTATTACTTTATGTATGCATGGTACATTTTTACTTTTTTCCTTTTGGATAAATGGAGAACATTTCATAAACAAGCAATTTTAAATAGGAATGATTGTGCAACTACTATTTTTGAAGTTACAATATATCATTATGTGATTATGAGCCCTTGAGAGTGCTAAGATTTTTGGGGAAGGCCCTTCTCTGTCCCACCACTTTCTCAGGCTCATTTGGGGGGAACAATGGAGAGGGCCTTCTCAGTGGCTGCTCCCAGACATAGGAACTGCCTCCTTAGAGAGGCTACGTTCTTATGCTGACAGGTTTTGAGAAACTGACTCGGATAAACTTTTAAAGGTGTACTATGCTGTTGTTTGTATATAGTCTTTTAATGAATTTTAATGGTTTTAAAACATTAGAAACTGTTTAACCGTTTTAAAAATACATTTTGCTTTTATACTTTTAGATGTTTTAGTACAATTTTTAACCTGCATTTTTTTAATATGTTGTAAGATACCTTGAGCCCCCATTATGGGGATAAAGGACTGATATAAATGAATAATACCATCATTGTTTACTTAAGTGATTGGCTAGTTTTGCTCATTGTGATAATATGTCAATCTTTGTTTAATAAATCATGTGTAAGAGGAGTATGCTGGTACATTCAGCCTAATTGGTCCCACTTTGCTCCTCCTTTCACACCAATGAGCAAACAGGTCAGGGAACTGCAATTAAGCCAAGATGCCCACTGCATCTAAACCAGAGATTATGAATACTTCCTTATGAGGCAGCATGCATAAACCAATTTTAAAACAGAAGACTTTGAGCTGAGTACACTAACATGCTACTCACAGGAGTCATGGTTTGTCAAGACAGCTTCATGTCTTACGGGGACATACAGCTACTGATTTAATGCAGAGACATCTTACAGAATGTATTGAAAGTTATCTACACTTTACCTGTATTTACATTCCAGCCACCTCACAAGAGGGACACACAATGATTTTACATTTATGCATTGTATGAACTGCAGTATACTACCTAAGTGCAAACATATGTAAAAGTTTGCAATAAAAACTACTACTATGAAGACAATTACAACATCCACTTTCTCCCTCAGAAGTGAGATTGAAGGTGGCTTACAATATTAAAACAAATGTATTTAGAGATTTAGTGTTGAAGGTCAGCAACCAGAGCCCTCTTGAATCAAATCTAGTGAACTGGAAAGTGCAACTTATTCCCTCCTCCTCAATTACCAACTATCAGGCCTATGAAGTGAACAATAAAAGGGTTGTGTATGGCAATAGAACTTGCTACCAGTATATTTTAGCTGCTGGTGGTCTAAGTACTACTCCAATAACACTGATTCACTTCTCAAACAAAAGTTCTAATCAGTAAATATAGTTTATTCACTCAATAGTTCCAAAGAAAGGTAAATGTTAATTTAATGAAACATCTTTAACATGCATATGCAACAACTGGAATCATTTTTTCTATTCACAATCCCCAAGAATCTGTGCCAATTTTTGTGTGATCAAAATGGCACAATCTGCAACAAAGTAAGCTCAGGGGAACCTGAGTGTTTGCAAAAGTGAAAAACTGGTATTCAAAAAAAACTTGAACAGCTGTGTTCATCACCACACCAAGAAACAGATTGTATGGTTATATGCATATATCCAATAGAGAGAGATGCAGAAGAGAGAAGGCTGAAAAAAAGGACAGCAAGCAGTGGGAAGGAGAAAAAGATGAGACATGGAGATAAAAGCAGACACACACAGGACACAGCTGCAAATCAACAAAGAAAAGGAAGGAACAAGCCACAACAATGAGTGTGTAGTGCACACTAGGGATAAACCATCTTCAGCACTTTCTTGGCCTTTTCTGCAGTGCTTCTTCCCACCTAACTGGCCATAACTTGGACTACCCTTTAACCTCCTGAGCAAATCTCTGAGGCCCAGGAAGAAGTGTTTGGAGCAGCAGAAGCCGGAGTCTCCTCTCTTTGCTCCCAAACCCTCTTGAGTACAGACAAGATGCTTATACTGCTCATTTCCTCTGTACCCCCTCAACCTACACTCTTTGACTGTTGCCTCTATCTACTGCCCTCCACAGTTGCCAGACCAGGGAAATTCTTTCTTCCCCACTACCCACAGTTCCTAGATCTGCACTTCACAGTTTATAGCAGCCTAGAAAAACTTGGCTAGCTGGCTACTTAAAGAGAAACACCTTGTTAGAAGCAGGAATTCACAGCAACATTTTATAGAAGGACCAACATGTGTACAATAGAAATGCAGTTGTTACATTTTAATGTATACCTGTTCTGTATCATCTTGGGCATATTGCTGCTCATATAAACATCTCTCTTGTTCCAATGTTTCACTAATAAGACGAGCTACTTCACTCTGAGTTCCTGGTTTTTCTCTGCCAATCAGAAACCTAAAGAGAGCAATCGCCCATCAATAATTTCATACAAAACAGTTTCCCATACAAAACAGTTTCCTATACTAGGACCTCCAACAGAAAATAATGTAATATTTATCCTACAGCTTTATTAGTAAAGAGTTCTGTTTAGTTATTTTATAAAGATGCACATACCTGACTGTGCCTTTTGTATTTTTTAGTACAGTTGCAGCAAAAAATTGTGTAACTCCTACAAGACTTATACCATCAACCTCAACAATTTGATCATTTACTTGGATTCTGCAAGGCAAAGAACACACAGCATTAGGCTCTACACAGTACACTATTTTTTATTCAAAAAGAATAATAAGGAGCATGTTTGGCCATTGCATCCCACAGGACTCTTGCCATGTGGTATCAGTCATGGGCACACATAACCCTTCCCAACAGGAAACAAGCAACCAATAAACAAAACCAGATGCAAAATTCTCTTCCCATCCCCCATTTAAAATGATGTGGCATCTTCTAGTAAAACCAAGTCTGCCCCTGAGTTTTAATAGGTATTGTTTTGGCTAAAACAATCAACTAAACAGAAAATGTATTTGAATTTGATGCCTTTCTGGCCACTCAAGGGAATCCTCATCTTTCTGGGGACAGATCATGCTATGAGGGTCAATATTTCCAAAGAAATACAGCATATCCCATTTCAATCAGTAGTTTCCCTCTGTAGGGAGGTATGTGCTTATCCAACCCAGCCAGGAAGTTCAGTATATGAAAACAGGCATCTGCTTATGACCTTCTGGCTATGAAACCAGAGACAAAAAGTCAAAGGGGCACATGAGTGCAATTGCTTGCACTGTATTATTTTCAAAAGGATATGCATTCCTATCCCCATTTAGTACATATCTGGAGATATGCATCTTAAGGAACCTGCCACTGAAAGCAACATACACATGTTGTAAAAATGCAGAGTCCATGTGATAAATGGGATTAGAGATAAAACAGGTAAAATGTGTAGAACAATGAAGGAAAAACTAACAATTTTTGAAGAGTTTTATAAAGACCTGTACCAGTCAGGGAATAAATCAGTGGAACAAATAGAAAAATATGTAGGGGAAAATTGGAAGATTAAAACAGAAGAGGAAGATAGGGATTTCTTAGAAAAACCAATTACAAAAATGGAAGTAGAGGAAGCAATAAATAATTTAAAAAGTGGGAAAGCTCCAGGAATGGATGGGTTAGGACCAGATTATTATAAAGTATTTAAAAAGAAGTTAATACCTAAATTATTAGAATTATATAATAATATAATAATGGGAGACAAAGTCCCTCCATCATGGCAACAATCACTGATAATATTGATAACAAAGCCAGATAAGGATTTGATGGACCCTGGATCATACAGGCCTATATCATTGATAAATCAAGATGCAAAGTTACTATCAGCAATAATGGCAAAGAGAATGAATAGTTGTATGTATAAATATATATTAAAGGATCAATGTGGATTTGTGAAAGGAAGACAAATGTCAGATTTAATAGGAAGGGTGTTAAATAAAATACATATAATCGGCAAAACAAAAGTAAAAGCAGGGATATTAGCATTAGATATATTTAAAGCATTTGACTGTGTGGAATGGCCAACATTAAAAATAATATTGAAAGAATTTGGAATGGGGAAGAGGTTTAGAGGATTAATAGATCAATTGTATTCCCATAACATAGCTATAGTGGTGGTTAATGATGGAATAACAAGAGAAATAAAAATAACGAGAGGAACAAGACAAGGTTGCCCACTTTCTCCAATATTGTTTGCAATGGTAATAGAAATTCTAGCAAATGTGATAAGAAATGATAATAGTATAGAAGGAATTGGAGTAGAAACAAAACATAAGATAAGCTTGTTTGCTAACAATACATTGCTAACAATTAAGGAATTGATTAATGGAATAGAAAAAATTAAAGAACATTTAAAAGTATTTGGGGAGATGACAGGCTTACAGGTTAATTGGAATAAATCAGATATTATGTTGTTTAACTATACTAAGGAAGAAGAAAATATATTTGTAAAAGAGAAAAAATTAGAAGTAAGATTAAAAAGTAATATTAAGTATTTAGGAATAAATATTACAAAAGATTTAAAAGAACTTGAAGAGAAAAATATTATGGTACTAAGGAAAGAAATGGAAAAGAAGTTGGAAGAATATAAAAATATTCAATTATCATGGTTTGGAAGAGTAGCTTTATTTAAAATGAAAGTATTACCTAAACTAAATTTTTTTGTTTAGAATGTTACCAATAAAAATATCAGAAGTAGAACTGAAAAAATGGCAAAATATGTTGAATAAATATTGTAATGGAGGGAAAAGGACAAGATTAAATAAATTATTTTGGTATATATCACAGAAAGAGGGAGGACTTGGCCTTCCCAAAATAAAAGGATATTATGAAGCTAATCAATTGAGATATGTTATAGAAGGAATTGTAGGACAGGGGGATTTAGAATGGTTAGAGATAGAAACAAGGAGAATAGAAAAGAGAATATGGAACATATTTTTTGATAATTTTACAAAAAAGGAAATTAAAGGAATTGAGAACCCATTTCTGCAAAATATATGGGAAATATGGTATAAATAGAAGAGAGAATTTTTGCCTATTGATTCAGTATTAACACCGCTTATAGTGGGAAAAAAATTCCCAAATAATTTGAAGGAAAAATGGGAAAGGAATTAAAGAAAAGAGGACTAGACAAAATAGAGGGATGGATAGGATGGATGGATGAATGAAAAAGGGAGTATAAGAGAGAAATTATGTGGAATGAAAATTTCATGGTTTAATTGCATACAGTTAGAACAATGGATTAAAAATTGGAAAAAGAATCATAAAGAAACAAGGGAATTTACAACATTTGAAAATTTAGTGAAAAAAGGTGAAAAGAGGGATGATAATGAATGTTTGAAAGGTATTACAAGTGAATTATATAAAATACTGATAAAAAATAAGGATAAAAAAGACAAAGGGGAATATTTAAGGAGAAAATGGGAGGAAGATTTGAAACAAAAAATTGGAGATCATGAATGGGATAAGATATGGAAACAAAGACATCTAAAAATATGTCGATACGGATAAAAGAAAATTATTATAAAATAATATGGAGATGGTATTTGACACCAGCAAGATTGCATAATATAGATAAGAATAACTCTAAATATTGTTGGAGAGGTTCTCAAGAAATAGGTACATATATGCATATGTAGTGGAATTGTAAATTTGTACAGCAGTTTTGGGAAATGGTTTTTATAGAAATAGAGAATATTCTGAGTAGAAATATAGAAAGGAAACTGAGCATAGCATTGATGTCAATTTATAATGGAGAGAATGGGAACCAAGCAGAAAAGGATTTAATAGCAAATTTATTAAGGGCAGGAAGATTAATTATAGCAAGACATTGGAAAATGCAAATAAATGTACAAGTGGAGGAGTGGTATAAAGAAGTTTGGAAAATGGCAATAAATGGTAAGTTAACATGTAGAATTAAAGTAAGAAGAGGAAATTGGAAAGAAAGTGATTTTGATAAAATTTGGAAAATATTTGTTAAAAAAGTATTACAGACAAAATATGGGAGGTTACTTCCACGAGAAGAAATGAGATTCTGGAAAGATTAGGTAAGGGATAATGGCTCCGGTGAAGGGGAGCACTGAGGTGGGGGGGAGGGGAATTAATATTTTTGAATAGGATTATAGTAAAGAATCTGTGTTAACTTTTGAAATTAGTTAATAGAAAAATTGCGATGTTTATAGTAATTTTATGTGTTATACTAAGTATTGATTGGATAATATAATGTATGATTATAAAATTAATAAAAATATATTTTTTAAAAAAGTAAAAATGCGGAGTCCGTTCCTTCTCTGCATTGGCAAGCAGAGATTCACTTCAGTACATGCAGCGAAAAGCGTGGGCTTTTAAGCAAACCATGTATACCTCTGGTGCAAGAAAATGAAGAGCTTGTTGGTTTTCTTTATAGCTTTTATTTCAAAGAAAAGGATTGTAAAACCAAAATAAAGGACAGAAAGCATTCATCCATGCTTCTGTATGCTCCAAAGCTTCTCAATAACTAAGAGGAGGAAAAAGGAGCTTCCAAGGCAAGACTAACACCAACATCCCTCCTCAGTTATATATTTCTTCTCTCAAAATATCCAACCCTTCTGAGAAGAAACAGAAACCCAAAGACCCAGTTTCGTTTCTCCTCTTCTCACTCTGAAGGTTAGAGAAACCAAACAACAAAAGACAGATTTACGACCTCTGGTAGACAATCTGGCATCTCATTTGCCTGGTGACCAAAATTACCCAAAAGAGGGGAGACAGATTTCTGATCTCAATATTTATTTTCCCTGACACCCCTCTAATTTTTCATCCAGGCAAATGTATTTTACACTTCAGACATTATACCCAGCTTGTCACACAAACAGTCATGTTTGATTTGACCCAATGTTTTGTAAACAAATCTGCTACATTTTCTTCACTAGGACAATAAACCAAATTAATCAGACCATCTTGAACAGCTTCTCTGACATTTTGAAATTTTGCAGCAACATGTTTAGTTCTAGTTTTCACCCCTTGTGCTGTTGCCATTGTTATACAAGCTTGGGAATCTTCAAAAACTTTAATAGCTCCTGAAATTGGGATACCCAAATCACTGAAGATCTGCTTCAGGAAAACCAGTTCAGTGACCAGGCTGGACAGAGCTGCAAACTCTGCTTCTGCAGAACTTAAAGCAATGGTGGACTGGTTTTTTTTGATCCCTAATGTATAGCAGTACCAGCATAAAAAACAATCATCCCTGTATCAGATTTTCTATTACAAATTTCGCTGGCGAAATTGGCATCGACAAAAGCTTTCAACTCATGACAACCTTGTGAGCTGATTTTTATGCCATGATTTATGGTCCCACATAGATATCTGAGCAATCTCTTTAAACCTCGTCAATCATGTTGAGTTGGCTTTGACACTTTTCGGGACAGAACACTGACAGCATATTGAATATCAGGGCGTGACCATCTAGCAATGTACAACAAACTTCCAATTACAGAATGAAAAGTTCAGGATGTTCATACAGCCTACTATCTGTAATATTTATGAAATCTGAACACACAGGAGTTCGTGCAGGTTTGTATTGAGACACGTTACAAAGATCTAGGATCTTTTCAATTTTCTGAACTTGGCTCATCTTAAAATCACCATTTTCAAACCTTTGGAAATCCACTCCCAAATAGTTTTTAATTTGACCAAGGTCTTGAAGTATGAGCTTTGAACCCAGTTCTTCTTTAAACTTTTGCACTTGAGTGTCAGTTTGGGTAATTAGACATAAATCATCTACGAAAGCGATGAGAATTTCATAATTCTGGTTGATACCTCTTGTGTACAAACACGGATCAGCAATGCTGTTCTGAAAACCAACATTTTTCAGTTGTTTATCCAAACAAAGGTACCAACACCTCCCACTCTGCTTCAAGCCATATAAAGCTTTTTTAAGTTTGTACACATGGTCTGGTCCCCCACTATGAAACCTAGGGGCTTGTTTGACATATATAGACTCATCCAGTGGGGCATTCAAATAGGCAGTCTCTATATCAAAGTGATTAACTTTGAGCTTATGCAGACATGCAACAGACAAAGCAATTTTAATGCTTTGTGCTCTAGCAGTGGGGGCAAAAACTTGATCATAATTCAGATACTTTATCTGTGAATATCCCTTTGCCACCAAACAGGCTTTGTATTTGACACTCCCATCCTGCATCTGCTTCTTTTTGTACACCCAATGGCAACCCACAGCTTTTTCTCCCTGTGGCAATGCCACAATATGAAAAACATCATGATTTTTGATGGATTCCATTTCACTTTCCATTGCATGTTGCCACTTCTGTTGCTCATCTTGAGGCAACTTCAGGACATCAGCAAAATTATCAGGTTCAAAAGTCACCTGACACACTTTTACATTTTGTGCAGTGAATCTCAGAGGAGGGACTCCCCTTGTCTCTCTGTTAGAGCGTCGGGGAATGACAGGCTCAGCCCGATCACTGTCAGAATCTGCGTTTGATTCACTTTCTGCATCAGAGGACTCATGCTCTGAACCTTCCCTTCCCAAATTTGGGGAACTGTCAGTGCCTGACCCAGCAGCCTGCTGTTGCTGCTGATCAGGCTGAGTTTCACCTACAAGTGAAGGCAGAATGACTTCTGGGTTGGAGTGAACATGATTCCAATTAGCTTGTTCCTCGAACTCAGCACTTCTGGAAATCAAAACCCTTCCATTCCATCTGCCAAAGCAAAACACCAGGCTTTGCTAGACTGTTTGTATCCCAAGAATCTCTGACTTCTGGCTTTAGGCTCCCCCTTTTTTCTGATTGCCTTAGGGATATTAACCCATGCATAGGACCCAAAAGTCCTAATATGCTTTACAGATGGCTTCTTGCCATAAAACATGAAAAAAGGGGTATTTGAGACCACAGAACTTGGCACACGGTTACTCAAATAAGCAGCTGTCAACATGGCCTCTCCCCAGTACTTCTGTTCAATGTTCGCATCAAACATCAGGCTATCTTTAATTGTTTGCAAAACACCAATTTTTCTCTCAGATATGACGTTCTGGCTGGGACTAAAAGGGGCTGTCAATCTATGGGAAATTCCTTTCTGCTTCAGCCACCTCTGGAACTCATTTGACATGGATTCCCCTCCCCTATCTGACTGGAGAGATGACAGCTTCTGAGAGAAATGTCTCTCAACATAAGCCACCCAATTTTTGAAAGTCTGAAAAGTCTCATCCTTACTCTTGAGTAAAAATATGAAGGAAAAACAGCTGTGATCATCCACTAGGGCCAAAATGTACCTGGCTCCTCTCAAAGATGTTGGATAGGGGCCAGACAGGTCCATATGGATCAATTCAAGAATTCTCTTAGACTTTCTGTCACTATGCTTGGGAAAAGGATGGACTTTTGATTTTGATCTCTTACAAATCTGACAATCCAGGTACCTCTGACATGCCCTCAAACTCAGCCCATCCACCATCTCAGTCATCTGCCTAATAACTTTAAAGCTAGCATGGCCAAATCTCCGATGCATCAGGTGCACACAATTATCATGCATGGGAGAATTTGCCATCACAGTACCAGTTTGAGGTTCTTGTACACAATCATACATATAATACAATTGGTCATGGAAAATACCTTCAGCTAAAACAGCACCATCTTTTAAAATAAGACATTTGTTCCCTTTAAATTGTACTTCACAGCCCTCCTGTGTCAACTTGGCAACAGAAAGCAAACACATTTTTAAACCAGGAACATACTGAACATCCATGTTCAAACATTGTACAAAGCATGTACCTTTACCCAGGCATTCTGACTTGGACCCATCAGCCAAACTCACACTTGAGGGGCCAGTCTCTTTAAGGTCCTTAAAATTTTCTTTATCATTAGAAATGTGCTCGTTACAGCCGCTATCGAGAGCCCACGTGCTTAAATGTACTTTTTGTTCCTTTGCAGCTTGCAAAACAACTGCAGAAACAGTCATGCTGGAACCAGATTTCTTGGCCTTGGGATTCTTTCCCTTCTTAGACTTGCATTCCTTGGAGAGGTGCCCCTCCTTCCCACAACTCCAGCAGGTCTTGGCTTTCACAACAAAGGCGGGAACTTCACCCTTACTGCAGTCTTTGGAGCCACCTACTGGGCCATTTGTAGAACTGCGGGTCTTTGGTTGTGAAGCCTTTGGAGATTGCAAATCCTGTTTCCTTTTCTGCCATTTTGATTCTTCTTCCAACAAATGACCAGTAATAAAATTAATTGTCAGATTTGCTGCAGGAAGAGATTCTAAACTATGCACGAGCGAATCAAATTTTTCTGAAAGTGAGGACAGGAGAATAAAGGATTTGTCCCGTTCAGTAAAGTCCACATTCACTTCTTGAAGTTTGTCAACATATTCTCTTAAAGTTGCTATGTGGGTTGCCACATCACCCTCTGGCTTCAGCTTTAGTCTATACAGCTTTCTTGTCAACATAAGCTGTGAGCCAGTTCCAGCATGGACATAAACTTGCCTCAGCGCCTGCCAAGTTTCCCGAGCTGACACACAGCCTCGCACATAAATCAGCTGACTGTCCTCAATTGCCAAAATAAGTGACGCCTTCGCTCATTCTTCAGCCTGGAGCTGCAAAGCAGTGGCACCTTGACCAGGGGTAGCTACAATAGGGGCATGTATCAATTGTTGATGCAAATAGGCTTCCATCTTCACAGCCCACAAATGATAGTTCTTATCATTTAACTTTTGAAAGGGAAAAACTGACATGCTTTGAGACATTGTCCATAAACTTTCTAGCCCCTCTCAGCCCAATATCTGCTGCCCTAGCACGGGCAGCTTACCAGCAGGGGCGTTGTAAATGGTTCAGTCTCAGCAGCTCTTCACAGGCGTTCTCAAATTGCAGATCCCCTCTGTGCTGGGCTTGTCAGCTTTTGCCAGGTGCAGACAAAGAAAAAACTCCAACAGCTTCAAAACAGCCTCCAAAATCCACAGCTCAAAAAGAAAATTCACACCAGAGGAACAAGTTGCCCAATTTGCTGCTTGTTAAGAGCCCCTCTCAACTTAGACTCAAACAATCTGCGGTCATAAAAAGCCTTCATGGCTCATAAAATCCTGAGCCAGCCACTCTGGGCATCCCATAACCTGTTGTAAAAATGCAGAGTCTGTTCCTTCTCTGCATTGGCAAGCAGAGATTCACTTCAGTACATGCAGCGAAAAGCGTGGGCTTTTAAGCAAACCATGTATACCTCTGGTGCAAGAAAATGAAGAGCTTGTTGGTTTTCTTTATAGCTTTTATTTCAAAGAAAAGGATTGTAAAACCAAAATAAAGGACAGAAAGCATTCATCCATGCTTCTGTATGCTCCAAAACTTCTCAAGAACTAAGAGGAGGAAAAAGGAGCTTCCAAGGCAAGACTAACACCAACATCCCTCCTCAGTTATATATTTCTTCTCTCAAAATATCCAACCCTTCTGAGAAGAAACAGAAACCCAAAGACCCAGTTTCGTTTCTCCTCTTCTCACTCTGAAGGTTAGAGAAACCAAACAACAAAAGACAGATTTACGACCTCTGGTAGACAATCTGGCATCTCATTTCCCTGGTGACCAAAATTACCCAAAAGCGGGGAGACAGATTTCTGATCTCAATATTTATTTTCCCTGACAACAAAGCCAGTGTCTGCATTCAGATAGCCACTTAATTTATGCTTGTGGTACACATGACAGTGGAACAGAGCGGAATGTTAGATAAAATTCTGCAATGCAAAGTGGGTACTAATTTCTCTCTACCTTCACTTTAGTGGCATTACTGTTCTTTTCCTTCAGCGATTTCCTCCATTTACCCTATGATGGGACATCAGGTGCTATCCTTGTTTAGTGTGCAGTTTACTTCAGCAGAACTTTAAAAAAAACCCAGGAAGTAGCATACTGGCGGGGGGGGGGGGGAGAGGGCCTGGAATTTTGCAACAGATGTAGGCATGCACACAGAATTTCTCCAGAGGAACAGTTAGTTAAGAGCTGGAAAGAAATATTCCAAATGGAAAACGTGACTATGTGTGGCCAACAGCAGAATTGTTCTTGATTTTGAAGAGGCTTTAAGGGGTACATTGTGCCAAGACACTTAACAATATTAAATGACACACCTTTGCATGTTAAGACTGAACATTTTTGCAGAAAGAGTACTAAAAACAACACAGAAAGAGTTCTTCCAATTTATAATTTTAAATGGACTTTACTTAGCTTGAAGTCCTACACACATTCTAGCTAGTTAAAATCCACTGAAGTCAATGGGACCAAAACAGCCTGACAGTGTATAGGCCTATGGTCTTACAGGATAAACCTGAATATATTTACAGTAGCACCCCTGTATCCGTGGGGGATTGGTACCACCCCCTCGCGGATGGTGAATTCCATGAATAATAGCGAACACGATCCTGGGGGAAAGGAGGGAAGATGAGATCGCTCCTCCCCCTCCCCTCCCCCCTTGCCCCCACCATGGCCCTGCCACAGCGACAGGAGCCATCCCGGGGGAAGGGGGGTGAGATCGCTCCTCTGCCCCCTTCCCCCTCGCCATGGTCCTGTCGCAGTAGTGATCATGGGGGAAGGGGGGGCAAGATTGCTCTTCCCCCTCCCTTATCCCTTTGCCCCCGTGATCACCACCACGGCGACAGGAGACCTCTCAGAGGAAGGGATGGAGGAGTGAGATTCCTCCCCCCCTCCCTTTCCCCCACCATTGCCAACCACAGATAATTGAATCCACAGTTGGTGAATCAGCAGATACAGGGATGCTACTGTATTCAGAATTAAATTCCACTGAAATTAATGGGCCCACTCTTGTATAAGTGGGCATATGAGAACTACATTCTACATTACAAAGTACATATTGTTTACTTACTGCTTTTCTTGCTATCTCTTTATGCTAACTATGCCTCTTATGAGCCAACTAATGTGCCTATTCAGATGTACTTCTTCTCATACCTCTTTATGTCAACAAATCAAAAGCAGCTGCCAGACTTGCATAGCCAGTATGGATTTTATGATCTGCCCCACACTGTGCAGATACAATACATGCTGAGATATCCCAGGTTTTGGATGGATGCAGAAAAGTATGCTAGCCTACTGTCTCTAATCTCACTTTTCTAGAAGATATGCCTACCTATTCAGGAATAGGGTAACTGCAAGCCTAGCATTGTGGGATGCTTACAGAATGCAACTTACCTGTGTCCTCTATCTTACAGTTCATTCTATTACCAAATAGCTGTTTCTGAAGGCTGGGCAGCCTTTTCAAATGCATTTCACAGTTGTGGAGGTGGGGGCAGAGGAATCAAATGAAATCAGAGATACTCAAACTTTCCATGAATGACAATGCTTTTCATTCACACTAAGGCTTCACTGCTCTCTTCCTGCTCCTCCTCCTTTGCCTGCATTTGGACAATCAGGTCTTGGTTTAACAAGCCAAAATATACACTACCCTACTGCCTTCACACACATCCCCTTCCTCTCTCCATTTCATGTAACTCTACAAATAAATCAGAAGGCCTTCCTTTCACTATAGCTTCCGTTTCATCCCTGCTGGTTCAGAATTCTGGAATAAGCCAGGGGGAAAGGCCTGCACAAGTGGTTAAAAGCCTTATTCTTATCTCTGTTTATTAATCATAGAATCAGAGTTGGAAGAGAGTTGGAAGGGCCATCTAGTCCAACCTTTGCTATGCAGGAATACACAATCAAAGCACCCCCGACAGATGGCCATCCAACATCTGTTTAAAAACCTCCAGTATTGATGTCAGACTGACTGGGCGGTAATTATTTGGGTCTTCTTTCCCCCCCCCCCTTTTTAAAGATGGGGACAACATTTGCTCTCTTCCAGGCTGCTGGGACCTCTCCTGTTCTCCAGGAATTCTCAAAGATTATTGACAGTGGTTCTGAGATAACTTCTGGCAGTTCTTTTAATACCCTTGGATGTAATTAATCTGGCCCTGGAGACTTGAACTCGTTTATACTGGCCAGGTATTCCTGTACCACCTCTTTATCTATGCTGTGCTGCATTTCCCCTACTGCATCATCTGCTAAGATGTCATCATCCATACCAGTTTTCTTTCAGCATCTCTGTTCCATACACACTTACACAAACTGTGCAATCCTGACTTAAACCATAATTTCCCAGAACCAAATATTTCAGGAAGATTTAGTTAGTTCAAACGTGAAAGCTTCTTCTCATTATAGTCAAACAGAGGAGAAGGGAGTGCAAAAAGCACATGTGCCCAAGATTCATGTAGCAGGAAGTCACTGTCTCCACTTATCTTTGAGTCAAGTCAATAAGATGTCCTCATAAGGAGTGGTATAACATAATGCATATGTTTCTGCTATTCACCATGAATGGTTTCTTGCGAAACAAGAAAAGTCTACAAAACACAAACATTCTAAGTGGAAACTTACCGACCATCTTTTTGAGCAGCTCCACCTTCTGTTATTGTTTTTACAAAAATTCCCAGCTTTTCCAGTCCCTGATCTGCGCCAACACCCATTCCGATTATACTGATGCCTAAGCCACTGTCACCTATAGGTTACAAGAAAACAGGAGACCATGTATTTTATTTAAGGATTTGTTTTTGAATGTACAAATGCTGAGATTACGTTGTTATAGTTTTGCAATAATGAATAGGAAGCACTCACAAATGAAATTTGAAGATAGATATTTACGCAATCCTTATTAAACTCACATATTATAGCAGTGCAGTGCGTTTCTACTTGTTTTTTCACTGTCCTGTACTGTGCATTCTATTTAATTTAAAAACTGGTTATCTTAGCTATTTAGACATAAGAACTGGAAAACAGATTTAAACCTTGCAGCCCTTAAACATTTAGGAAGCAATCCCATTCTAAGGTGACTATGACCCTTACAGTGTGGCCCTACACACATCTACTCAGAATTATCTCATCCATCTCAACAGAGGTTGTCTGGAATTTTGGGGTCAGGTTTCACCAGTATGCTGATGACATCCAGCTCTTTTATTCTTTTCCATCTAATTTCAAGGAAGCAGTTTCTGTGCTAAACCAGTGCCTGGCAGCTGTAATGCACTGGATGAGGACAAACAAGTTGGAGCTTAATCCAGACAAGACAGGGTGCTCCTGGTCGGTTGTAAGGCAGAATAGAGATTCAGCCTGTGTTGGATGGGGTAACACTCCCCCTGAAGATGTAGGACCATAGCTTTGGTATATTCCTGGATTCAGCTCTGACCCTGGATGCTCAAGTTTCTGCAGTGTCCAGGAGTGCATCTGCACAGATAGAACTAGTGCACCTGCTGCACCCATTCTTTGGGATGTCTGGTTTAGCTATGGTGCCACATGCCTTTACATCTTGACTGGATTACTATAATGCACTCTATGAAGGGCTGCTTTTGAAAAGTGTTTGAAAACTTCAACTGATCCAAAGAGTTGTAGACAGATTACTAACAGGTGCTGATTACAGAGAGCACACAACATCCATGTTGAAACAGCTCCACCGGCTGCCAGTCTGTTTCCAGGGACAAACCTAAATGACTGAAGCCCAGGTTATTGGAAGGACTGTATCTTCCCATATCAGCCTGCCCAAGTATGAAGATCTGCAGAGGAGGCACTTCTCTCTATCCCACCACCTTCATGGGCATGGCTGGTGGGAAAATGGGAGAAGACCTTCCCTTTGGCTGCGCTTACATTTTGAAACTCCCTCCCTAGGAAAGTTAGGATGACTCCTTTGTTTTCCTTTTGGTGACAGGTTAAGGCCTTTCTTTTCCTGAAAGCTTCTGGAAGCTGATTTTAACAAAAATGACTTTTATGGTGCTGTACTGTTTTTTATTAGTTTTAAAGTAAGATTTTAACTGGTTTCAATTCTGTTGTTATTTAATACTGTTTTAATCTTGATTTTGTACGTTTTTATTATATTCTGTCTTTTTGTAAGCTACCTGGAACCCTAGCCTGGGAGAAAGGCAGGATATAAACAAAGTGATGAATGGCTGGAACAGAGTTTACACCAAGGATAAGGTATAAGATACAGGTTTGCAGCTTAAACAGCACAAAGTTTTAGAGATCCTCTAACAATTGACCTCATCACTTCAACTCTAGTAATACACTTATTTTGACTGTTTCAGCCTGAAAGAAATAATTACTTTACTCTAATATTTTTTTTAAATGACCTTTTTCAATTTCCACAGGAAAAACCTCCATTTTTTCTACCCTTTTCTCAAGTTCATATTCTGCTGATGCTGCCACAGGATCAACCTCTTCATTCCGTCTATCATAGTCTTCATTTGAATAAGTCGTGAACACCTGAGAAAATAAAATTAATAACTTTTTACTCCTGAAAGTTGACAAAATCTAAAAAGTATTCTATCTGTATTCATTTGTTTTATATTCTGCCCTTCTTCCAATGGCTCATAAAATGTTTAAAAAACAGTTACAACTAAAAATATATTAAGTTATATTGAAACACAATTAAACAGGTAATCATGTTAAAACAACCACCAAATCAAAATGATAAAAAACAAAGCACACACCAGAGAATAAAATGTATAGCAAGACATTGTTAAAAGCCCATTCCTCAAAAGCTAGTCAACTGTCAAAAGCCTGCCTGAATAAAAGGGCAGAAGGACCACAGGGACAACTAGATTCCTTTGAAGAGAATGTTCAGTGTGGGACCAGTCACTGAGAAAGCCCTCATCTCATCTCCCCCCAAGCACACCTGTGACAATGGTGGGAGCAAAGGAATAAATACATGAATAAAATACTTAAGTAATATACTTCATATATATATTCAAATACTTCAAAACAAAGTTTTCATGTCCCTTGCGATCTTGCTAACAAATAATCGGTATAATACCAATAATCTCAACTTTACGCTGAGTAAGATCTAAATCCCATGCCAAAAGAATACAAAATTTAGTTTTAACAGAGGAAAATTAGTTATATATAGTGGGTTATATATAGTGAAATTGCAATTTTAGTTTCTTTTATAATTCATATTATTTACTTAAATATATATGTAAAAGCAACTAGGGAAATGAAGGCTATGAAGACTGGCATAAGGAGGCTACTAAAGCTGGGACAAAAAGTAGCAGTAGGCACAAGCAAAGAGAGAGCTTTGCAGAACAATGAAGTTTTATTCTTGACTGCCAACTGATCTTCAAAGTACTTTTTCAGCACATTTTAACAGCTTCACTGCAGGTCAGTTTAGGAAACACATAGACTAGAACAGTGTTGAAATTACATGCTCAACACAATGGCTGAGCTTGCAGAATAAGACAACTCACTTCCTTAGGAACCCTGCACTGTCATGAATGAGCAGCGGGCAAACACATGCTGTTCAGTAACTTCTGCTTGCAGAGGAGTTTTACTTTGTTGTTGGATCATCATCATCATCTGGAAGATGTTCTCTGATTTGGTGCCCCACATGAGTCCACAGAAATAATCCAGATTTTTCTTGGTTTCTTTCTTTGATTTACTGGGAGGAAACAAACCAGAGAAAGGAAACTGCCATCTGCCACACCGACACAATAAAGCAACCATGAAACGGTTGGTTTGTTTAACCACTTCCACTGCAAGTGAGAGTGACTGAGCAACATGATACAACAGCATGCTGCTCATTCATAGCAAGTCATGGTTCCTACAGAACCCTGGCTTGTTGAGGCATGGGAATACATCCAATCTTTTCTATACACAGATGGCAAAAGTCAGCACTGAAAGTTATCATACTTATTCGCAAACGTTGTCTTTATTCAAGGGATTTTTATAAACTTCTGACCACATTCAAAACAAATAACATGTGTATTTGTGTAAACTCAGTTGTTGTCCAGGAACAGGAAATGTTATATTGGCCAAATCATATACTGTATTGTACTGGTGATACATACCACCCCCAGTCTTTGGCACCACTTGGAAACTGGCTTTAGAGGGTTTCCCAGCCCTCTGAAGCAGATTTTCAAAGTGCATGGGAGGCTAGAATAAGGGACCACTCCCTCTCAGTTCTGCAGTTCTGTCAGTGGCTGTTCTGTGGCCATTATATTAGTAATCACTGCAGCTCAATTTTTCAATCTAAAAAATCCAACTTCTAAATAAATATTTGGTACATACACATTAGCTAAATGAAGTTGCTCTTTGTTTCAGAACATGATTTTTTCACACTAAAGCAAAATGTAATACAGACTGCATTCAACTCCCAAAACTTGGTTAAAAAACTTGGTCGAAAAGTCCCTGCTGTGTAAGTATTGCTTTAAAAAACTGCATTACAAAACAGTGAAGGGAGATCTTCTCATTGCCAGATGTCTTTTTTTTAGAGAACAGTTTTATTCCATAAATATGACTGAAATGTTATCTCTCTAATTCAGAATTTGGGAACTGGGGTGCATAAGACCATCAAAAACACATGAGCCACAGGTTGGATTTTAAATATTAATGGTAGGGTTGTGTATCATTTTTTTAAAAGTTGTTGAATATTTTTATAAGTACAGGTATAGGTAAAATGAATACTCTGGATTCTATTAGTTAAAAATGGCCTAGCCTATTTGCAAAAGTAACAGTTTTGCAAATACAGGTATACTTCAATTAACAAAGTAGATGTGTTCCTGGGCTTTAAATCTTTAACAGAAACATTGATACCAGAGGTTGAAACAACATGGAAAGAATAGGAATAAGGTTCCTACACCACAAAAATGAAGAGCAGCTCAATATGCTTCAGCAAATTTGTTATTCAAAACTAACATTATGCACATGTGAAATAAAAAGTGGGGGAGGGGGGAAACCAAGTCAGGTAAGGCTTGCATAAATAAACAAAACCATTCTAAATCTTCTAGAAACCACCTAAAAGCTTCTTCCAAAAGACATCCTGGAATGATTTTTTTCCTTTCAATAGCCTCCACTTTTCTTATGATTTCTATTTTGGTGGTGAAACTTCTCATAGAGTCAGAGTCAAAGAGCTGGGAGTCCACAAAGGCCATCCAGTCCAACCCCCTGCTATGCACAATCAAAGCATTCCCAACATATGGCCATCCAGCCTCTGTTTAAAAACAGATCTACACTTTTCCAACATGCCATGGTAGCTGGTGAAGCAGATTTATCTGCTTTCCCCTTTTCTTTCTGTTTTGCTCTTCTCACACACTCAGGAGATTTTCACACTATACTGTTATAGTGTTACTATTCCACTTTAACTGCTCTGGCTGCCTCCTGTGGAATGCTGGGATTTGCATTTGGGGGGGGGCATTTACAACTCTCAGCAAGAGAGCTCTTAGGCCTCACTAAACTACAAACCCCAGAATTCTACAGAAGAAAGCCAGAGCAGTTAAAGTGGAATAGTAACACTATAACAGTGTAGTGTGAAAATCTCCTCAGTAAGTGATTCTGGAGGCAGCTATTTATCTTGCCTGTTGTATGACACAACACACAGTTACAGTAAGATCACTTAGGACTTTTTCGGACAGAAGAAAAGTAACGGAAGCAGCGTCGCCAGGTTGCGACGCTGCAGCGCAAGAGGGCGTCAGTTTCGAATGACGCTCTTCCCAGCGGTACTGTTGCAGTACCTCTGGGACATTTGAGCGTGATATTTTTCCTTCCCAGTGTCATATTTTACTCGCGATCGCTGATCAGCAAAAGTATGATCTGAAAGCTGGTGAGGTGAAACCAGTGAACTACCCCAGGCAAGTAGCTTAAAAATTAGTAACCCCTTACACACATATACATTTATAAAGAAACTATGGACAAACCCTTCCAAAAGACACAGATTGAACTTATACTGGAAAAAAAAACCCAGCATCTTATGAACATATATTTCATAGATGGTGAGTATAGTCAGCCCTCATTGTTCCAACTGCCTGTATGTGTTTAAATTCAAAACTGAAACAAGCAGCAATGTCAGGATTTTTGGTCCCTCCTACTTCTCCCCATGGTTCTCTCAGGTGCAGAAATCTGCTGCAGTAAGTTCCCTAGTCCTCTGAAGTAGGTTTTTGAGGAGATTTTAATGCACAAAGGGGCTGAAATAGGGAGACCACTGAAAAACTGTATTTATGGAAGCTGAATTTATAAGTGCAAATACAGAGCTGGATACCACCCAGAAGTTCAAAATGGCAAGGACACAAAATGTTTTGATAAGACCTCCTTTCCCTTATACAACAGAAGTGCAACTCACAAACTTCCTGCTACGTACTGAGATGATTCCATCACCAGACAGGTAAATTCCTTATGACTCTCCTTCAATTATGAGCAAATAAATACATTACAGAACATATGTTCCAGATAAATCCATTGCGGGTGGGTTTCCATTTTAAAAAAAAGCTTTAGAAACTTCTGAATAGGGTCAAGGGAAACAGTGTTAGTCTTTTAAGATATAGATGAGATACAGAACACTGATCTGTAATGACTATTTTTTAAATAAAAATGTTTTAATGCTCATCACAGCATTTGTTTATGACAGTACAGATTTTGAATATTTATATCTTTTTTGTATGGAGGATACCCCCATCTAGCATCCTTATGAAATATCTTAAGGAAAAAAATACACTACTGGACCTTTGCACAGAGCTAAGTAACTGAACACAACAAATAAGAACTGTAATATAAGCTATGCTCCAAACCTCTATCAAATGCAAAATATCATGTGGCTTAGCAAATATAGCTACACATCCTGCATATATAAATAAGATACATCAGCTCAGACCAGCCAACAAAATGCCAATATCTGAGTAAATTTATTAACCAAATAAAACACTTCCTGGTTGTGCATTAAAAAATCAGATAAGATTTTCAAATTCTATGAGAATCTGTGTACACAGGGGGGAAAAGAAATAACTTGCTTGAATGTACAGTAGCACCCCCATATCCACTGATTTGCCACCCGCTGATTCAGTTATCCGTGCTTGGCGACAGCGGGGGGGGTGGATGGGGGAGGGAGGGGAGGAGGAAATCTCGCCTCCCTTCTCCCTTCGCCCCCAGGGTGGCTCCGGTGGCAACAGAGTGTGGAAGGTAGGGGAGGAAGAAAGATCTCACCCCCACTTCTCCCTTCACCCCCCAAGATGGCTCCGGTGGTGGCAGGTGTTCGCTATTATCAGCAAATTTCATTATCCGTGGGGGAGAGGCTGGAACCAATCCCCCATTGATACAGGGGCGCTACTATAATCACTAATCTGGACTGTATATGTAACAAATGTTTTCAATACTGTGATAATTAAAACTGATAAAATTCACATGCCAAGCAACACCTAAAATAGTTTAAGAAAATCTATAAAGGCTACCTCAGCTAGGAAAAATAGTAACCAAGAATTGATATACATTCTATGTATCCAATTAGCCTAACCATAACCAATGTTGTGTTTTTTAACAAAGCGAAACTGTAACTTTGTGTTGTATTAATTTGACCCAGCATACAAACCACTTGAGCAGTAAGACACAGCACATTACAATTTCAATGTCAACTCAACTGCCATTTGTTGTTATTAAAAAAAACTTTAAATAAATAAGAGAGAGTCTACATAGAACCAATACAAGTAGTACACTATAGGTGCAGCCAAAAGCAGAGGTAACACTGATGATCTTTAAACTATGGTTGTGGTATTGGTATCAGATTACATGGTTACTTGGATGCAACTCTCCCTGTTCTGGCTTGGATTCCCACCTCCCTTCCCTTGTCCCTCTCAATCACATTTCAAGATTGTACCTTCACTCACAGTAACTACAAGTAATGTTAATCAGGATTCTACCTTAACAAGAGTGTAGAGAAGATATGCAAGTTCAGTAGGCCCTCAGTATCTGCTGGGGAATGGTTTGAGAACCCCCTGTGGATATCAAAATCCATGGATGCTCAAGTCCCATTATACACAATGGCATAGTCACTTATACAAAATGGTGAACAGCAAGGTTTGTTTTTTTTAATCCCCCCCCCAAATATTTTCAAGCTGTAGTTGGTTGAATCTGTGGATGCGGAGCCCGAGGATACGGAGGGCCAACTGTACCAGTTAAGAAAGAAATTGTTTTAATTAGTCATGGTTAGCACTGGTGGAGATATAATGCTGACAAGGGAAGGAACAGTACTATGAAGGGGAGGAGGTAGTGGGTCTGCCATCTGGTTACTCCCAGGCTATTATGTTACATCTGACTATATGTCACATACACTGGGGAGGAAATATTTAGACTAAAATTAAGATTACAGTTGAGCATGATATGGACAAAAGGCAAAAACTTATCTTTACGGGGTAAAGTAAAAACATTTTGGCCTAAGGTAACAACGAATGACAAAAAATTGACATTAAAGATGTCAGTTGGTTCTTTTTAAATAGTCAATTAAATGAATTATCTCATATGATGATAATTTCTCTCAACTAGTTTACCTCAAGTTTGCCCATGGGCAATTAATGAGGTTTTGGATCTAGAAAGCACAACAACTGGCTGCAATCCAAAGCAGTTCCTTCACAACACATTTCATAAATTTTAAAAAAAGAAATGAGGCTCAGAGGACATGAAATAACAGTTCTCTGAACTAAGTCAAAAAATAAAATATGTAATTGTTTAATCTTATTTCCTCATATGACCTACAGAATGTTCTTTTGAAAAACTACCACTAGATCGTTCAGCTGAATTGTGGGCCGTTTCCTTATAACAGTTAATAAGTTTCCTTTCCCCTTATTTTTTTGGCCCTGTCAATTTTAAGAATGATAGTTATTGGTTCAGAGGTGACAAGATGGTCTACATTCATTTCATTTATACAGCACTAAACAGGTGACTACCACATTGAGACCAGACTATTCTGGCCATCTGTTATCAGATTTTCACCAAATGCTGGGTTTTGATTTGCTTTTTACTCTGTTATTGCTATAATAAAAGGCAAGAAAGTACAACTCACAAAGATTTACAGAAGCTGTGTAAGGGAATTCACATACTGTATAAACAGGATGTACATTCTAATTATCTTTTATATAAAACAGATCTAGAACAGAATTTATTCACTGACAAATGCAGATTGTGACATTTTACTCCCCACTGGAAAAGTATAGCAGCCTTCCTCAATAATTAAGCTTAGGATAGCCACCTCAAACATCTAACTCAAAACCTACTTACTACCTTACACAAGTAGCAGGACAACACATTACGTTTTTTAAACTTTTTAAAAATTCTAGAATGTGAATTATTATAAGTGCCTGAAATGATTTCCATGTACTTATTTCTATAACCTTCTAGGCATGTGATGACTGACATAATGGGCTCTGATAGATATATTCAGAATTACAGTACTACCACTGTAATCAAAACAATAACAATTATACCATATGCCATGCAAATTTCCCGAAAGTCCATCATCAAAAACATAAATTAGAGAAAAAAGAAGAAAAATCTATTCACAATGTTTTACCTTGATTGGTGCTGTGGAAAACTTCACTTTCCTCTCTGGATCTGGCTCTTCTTCCTCAGAAAGTCCAGGAAATTCATCATAGTCACTATCATAGTTATATTCCTCCTCTGGCAAAGTTTCCTCTCCTTCAAGGCCCTGAGCATACGACTCTGTTTCTCTGTCATCATCAAAAGCTGCATTCTCAATTCCAAAAACACTGGAACTAAATTCACTAAAATTCTCTCTCTGTTCTCCCTCCTGATTTTCATCTTCATCTTCACTATTACCTATTGGTTCTTTATGGTCTTGTTCACTTGTATGTTCTTCTTCCAAGCATACTACCTCTTTTACTTCTATCTGATTGGCCTCACTGCACACATTAAGTTCCTCTTTGTACTCATTATGTTCCTCCAATTCCTCAAATGTGAGGCCCTTTCCTTCTTCTTCCCAACTTGGTAATCGTAGTTGTTTCTCCTTCTGGCAAACATTAACTTCTCCCACAATTTCACTGTTAACCCCCAAAGTTTTGTTCTGCACCATAATTAATTCAGCTCGAACTACTTCTACTTGAGAGATTTTTATGGGGGCTCTATCCACTTTATTGGATGCAGTTGTTGTGTACTGCTGGTCTCTTTCTGAAGTTACTTCATCTCTTTTGGGGGCCTTACTTGGTGCATCCCTTTTGCTGCTCAAAAAGGCAGGTTCTGCAACACACTGATTCTGCTTCAAACATAATTCTTCTCTAACCCCTGGCGATTCCCAGCTGCAGAACACTGTCTGGACAGAACTTGATGTGCCTTCATTTTTCAGAGTGTCTTTGCATTCCTCACTGTCGCTATCAGCCAAGAAACTCTCAAGTCTTCTGGAAATGGGTCCAGCATTCAGTGAGGAGGATCGACAGCTACCAGTGGCTTGTTGTGGCTTGTGATCATTACTTCCTTCGCTTTCTGTTTTTTCTATGGCAACCTGAGAAGTCACATCAGTACTGCAATTAAAGTGATCTGATACACTACTACAGTCAGATGAAGAGGCAGAACCATGTCTCCTCTTTTCTTCAGCCTTTTCCGTTTTGTTAGGAGAACCTTTGTCCAATAAGCTTGGCTTTTTTATATTCCTTTCAAATAATTTCCTAGTCTCAGAAAACTTCTCTGCCAGGGCAGCTTTATCTAGATTTCCTTCATCACTGCTGCAAATAATTTTGTCATTGAAAGAAGCAGAAGGTAAAGAATCCTGAGGACTAGTGAAGGGGACAGGACCGATATTGAGGAGGTTATTTTTCTGAACAGAGAGAAAAGATGGGCTGCTGGGAGAAGGAGGTGCAGGGTCAGTCGATGCTGTTTTTGTGATGGCTTTGGGCTCAGATGGTGGGCTGTTCTCACAACATGATGGAGTGGAAGAACCACCCATCTGCATGAACATGTTCTTGATCTTGTGTACTCTGTTGCCATAGGTGACAGCTCTGCCACGAACATGTGGGTCATTACCTCCTCCATTGGATGAGCTGGTCAGCTTTTGCTGAGGACCTGATTTGTTTGCAGTATTATCAGCATTTACGGAATCAAAACTGCACTTAATAGCATGAAAATCTGCTTTATAGGCATTTCTGTGTGGAGAAGCACTTCTTAAAGTCCTCTCTCCTTTGCCTTCAGTCTTCATCATTGTTGGACGGAGACAGCCTTCACTCCTCTATGGGCTCTATAGGCTGGATTCAAGTCTATTACAGACTGGAGAGAAAATGAGCCTGGAAGATGCCGCTGACCAGTTTATGCTTCTGTGCAGGCATTGAAGTGAGTTGTGGAAAGAGAGAGGGATACACAGAAATAACAAGTGCTCCAGGAATTTATCTTGGCAAAGTGGGGTACTAACTGCTACAGCTGATCCGCTCTTATTGAGAAGCCATCTGTAAAAAAATAAGTTAGTGAGCTGACAACCTCATCCATTTATGCCAAGTATTTCAGCACTGTCTGCAATGGAATTCCATACCCTGAGGAACAGCAAGCAGTTTGATGATATTCTATCAACTGAAGGGGAAGTGAAAAAGATGATGAGAGCTGAGTCTAAATACAATCTCTGAACTGCAGGACTGATCATCAGCCAAATCCCAAAAACTCTTTCCCACACAGCAAGTTTTCCCTATCAAAGCTGAGCTCTAAAACACGGGTGAAATCAGAAAGTTTTTTTTTTAAGTCTTTAAGCTCTACACAGTTGCTCCTGCTCTCTGCCCACTAGCTAACTGGAGCCAGCTCTTGCTCATGGGGATTAAGAGGAAAGGCTTCCAGGGCAGAGGATGCCACTTCCAGGGCATTCTCCCCCCCCCCCGCAAGAGCAATGGGGGGAGAACCCATTTGCACGCTTTTAAGTTTCTTTCTGCTTCGAAAACAAACCAAATTGTCAAATACTGTACATTCCTTCGCTTCTCCTCTCTGCTAGTCTCCCCTCTTAGCCACAAGAGACTGGGTACTTTAAGTATACTTCCTTAAGTATACTTTTCTTGGAATTCCTTTTTTTTTTTTTAGTTAGAGAATAGATGTACAGTATTTCAACGTCTTTTTATACATATACTCCAGTCTTTATGGAAATTTAAGCGGGTAGTTGTACAAAATGATCCTTAAGGCTAGCTTCTGAACCAGTTTATACACTCTACCACTTCTAATTCCTGAGGGAGGGAGAAAGAGAGAGGGAGGGAGGCAGAAATCAGAGACTGTGGAAGACGAAGAATGGGATACGTGGACTGTCTCTACTACCACTCTCCCCACTTCACACACACACACCCGCCGTCCCCGCACCCTGCGGCCCTCTCCCACACGGGATCTCAGACCCACCAACCTTATACAGTTGTCCCTCCATATTCACGGATTTGGCATCCACGGATTTAAGTTATTCACGGCTTGAAAATATTCTTTAAAAAAATAATAATCCAAAAAGGCAAACCTTGATTTTGCCATCTTATATAAGGGACACCATTTTGCTATGCCATTGCCTATCATGGGACTTGAGTATTCACGGATTTGGGTATCCACGGGGGGTCCTGGAACCAAACCCCAGCGAATGTGAAGGGACAACTGTATTCCCCCCACATCACCGCCACATTTCGGACCAAACTTGAGGCTTCCTGGAGGGAGGGAGAGCGAGTCCTTCCTCCCCCTTTCTCTCCGCCGCCGGGCTGGGAATGTGAAGGAGAAGGAAGGAAGGAAGGAAGGAGACCCAGCTCTGGCGATGCTTCACAAAGGGGGCCAACCGCAAACCCCCTCACTACTGCTGCTGCTGCTTCTGCGTCCCCTGCCTTTTTCTCTCCCCCCCCCCGCTAGTGCTTCACTTTCCATCACCACCACCTCCTCCTTTCCTCCCTCATAAAAACTTTCCCCACCAGACCCTTGGAACTATATATTACCACCTTAGAGCGGGGAGGTAGACAGGGCTTCTTCTTCCTCCTCCTCCTCCTCTTCTTCTCTCCCGCTTTTGCTCCTACTCGCGCTTCACCAACGGGCGAGCCTCACACCAACGGGTTATCCAGTCCCCCCGCCTCAGCCCGCCCTCGACAGCTGCCCCCAGGCGACGACGGCAACGACGGCGGCGGTTCCTCCTCCTCTTCTTCTTCTGTTCTTTTTTACTCACTCCACCCCCCCTCACAAAACTATTCGCCCGCCCGCTCACTCACTCAATCACACTTCCACCACTTTCTGTCTCGCGCGCCCGCCCGCACGGCCACTTTTACACAGTTTCAAAAAGCGTTCTTCTCTTCCCCTCCTCCTCTTCTTCGTTCCTTCAGGGCCGCGCGGGCGGGCAGGCAGGCGCGTGCTCGCGCTCTTTCCCCCGACACAAAGAGAATAATATCCCACCGGGAGCGAGCGCGAGCCCCACTGGTTTCCGCGAGCTAGGCGGCCAGGAGAGGGGGAGGGGGAGGGCTAGGGGGCGGGATCAAGAGGTGAGGGACCCACGAAGGGAGGAGCTGAGCAAGTCTAAGTTCTAAAAAGGAAACGCCTGTATCCGTTGGGATATTCCATAGTGGGATGAGGGGTTTCGGGCGATACCATCGGACGGAAAGTCCAGAAAAACTGGTTGGTTTGGCCTCGTTTGTTTCATGTTTGCCCCCCACCCCTGCTGCTGGTAGCGTGGGGAGCTCTCTCTCTCTTTCGCCTCAAAGCTGGAAGACCCCCTGAGAGTTATTTATTTCTACTTTTCCATTTCCTAGGTGCCTCATAGAAACATAGCGACGGAAAGGGGTGTCGGTTCCAATACCAACAGAAGCCAATGAACTGTATACAGTACTGCCTATAGTTCATGTTCGCCTATATAAAATACTGTACATCTTTTAATGGGTTGTATGTGGACAGGATAATTTATTTTTAACCATAACAATACGCCGTCTAAATCTGATTATTGGTCACGCCATTGACATCTCAGGGAACAGCAGCAGTGATTCACCTGAGGCACCAGTTAAATACTAACTAAAGGAAATTTTCATCACGATCTTATGTACCTGACATTGGCAAACCATCCTGAAAGTTAATCCCATAAATGCTGATTTGGGAGTCCAAATGACAGTGGCTCCTAACATTTTCTTAACTGGGGACCCCCTTTAAATATATTTGCTGCTTTGGACCCCCAAGACTTAACTCAAGATTTAAAACTCTAACATCAACAACAACGGTAATACTTAATAATAATAATAATACAATTACAGTACAACATCCATTAAACCTTCCCTCAGAGGCACTGGAGGGGAGGGAAGACTTTTCTTCTGCTTCTTCCTGCAAGTTTGTGGCTGCAGCAGATTGGATGGCAATGTGCAGGCCAAGCCAGCCAGCCTTTGACTTGGCTCCTGTCACGTGGCCAAGGTGAGCCAAGCAGCCTTCAAGCCTTCGCAGACCCCCTGCGAGGACATCACAGACCCCTGGGGGTCCCTGGACCACAGGTTAAGAACTGTTATTAGTGTATGACTTTTACAATCCTATGATAACTGAATAAAACTAACAACACAATGGGCTTTACTTCTGTGTAGACCTGCAGGATAAGGCTGCTAGATTAGTGAGGACTGTTACTGCATCATTACCTAGGGAACTAGTTTTATGAGGTGTTTAAATACATCCGATCATGAATTGATTTGGGGCAAACTATTCTGTATCCTATTCTTAATCAGAATTCTTTGTTGTTGTGGCAGCGTAAGTATTTGCTTTATGGGATTGAGCTAGGGAGGAGGCAGGAAACTTCAGCAAGCCCAACGGCCAATTTTCTGCCCCAGGATCTTGCAGGGGGGAACACAGACTGTCAACAATGCAAAAAAAAAAAGTGCCCAGAAATCTGCTTCTGGTTGTGAATACTTTTTAAAATGTTAAACTGCACAGTGTGTTGTTGTTGTTGTTGTGTGCCTTCAAATCATTTGCGATTTATGATGACCCTAAGAGGAACCTATCCCAGAGTTTTCTTGGTAATATTTGTTCAGAAGAAGTTTGCCTTTGCCCTCCTGTGAGACTGGGAGTGTGTGACTTGCCCAAGGTCACCCAGTGGGTTTCTGTAGCCAAGTAGATTTGAACCCTGGTCTCCAGAGTCTTAGTCCAACACTGCACCACACTGGCTCTTGAGGTCTCTTCCAACTCTATGACTCTATGATTCTTTGTGTGTACAACTTATTTAAAAAGTCAATGGCTATTCCTGGAAAAGCTGGATTAGACTCAGGGAAGAGGTGTGAAAAACTGGAGGAAGAAACATCAGCAAGTCAAGATACTGAGATGATACTATACTTGTTCTTGTGTGCTTTCAAGTCATTTCTGACTCAGGGTGACCCTAAGGTGAACCTTTCATGGGTTTTTGTTGGCAAGATTTGTTCAGAGGTGTTTGCCTTTGCCTTCCTCTGAAGCTGAGAGAGTATGACTTGTCCAAGGTCACCCAGCAGGTTTCCATGGCTGAGTGGGGGAGTTGAGCCCTAGTCTGAAGAGTCCTAGTCCAACACCCAAGCCACGCTGGCTCTACACAATACCATACTGCTAGCAAAAAATAACAAAGACTTGGAACAGCTATTGACGAAAGTCAAGGAAGAAAGTGCAAAAGCAGGGTTACAGTTGAATGTTAAGAAAACAAAAATAATGATGACATTGACTGTAGTCAACAAAGCAGAAGACTAGGATTAGAAGGACAGCTATTAAAGAACTAGAAAAGATCCTCAAGTATAACGAGATATCATTGAATTCCTAAGAAGCTTATTGCACGAGAGAAGGGAAGTGACAGTGCATCCTGATAATAGCGCCTCCTACCTTGCCTTACCACATGATGTTCAGGGCTGCTCAGGAGACAGTAGTAAATGTGAGTCAAGACTTTGTTCAGAGGGGGGTTTGCCTTTGCTTTCTTCTGAAGCTGAGAAAGTGTAACTTGCCTGAGGTCACCCAGAGGGTTTTCATAGTCAAGTGGGGATTCAAACCCTGTTCTCCAGCATCCTAGTCCAACACTCAAACCACTATGCTATGCTGGCTCTCAATCATCAGCTACTACACACCTGTATTTTTCCTTGGTGATTCATTCTTCCTTCTATTCTTTATACATGTTCTAGTTTTTATCCAGGAACATTATGCTAAATCTGTTTGAAAGTGGGGGGAGGAGTTTTTAAATCATAATTTTAAAGTTTTGTTTTTTAAAAAGGATGTCTGCACATTATGATATCCTCCATAATTCTTAATATCAATGTGCTGCTGGAGTTGCAGCAATAAAGATGAAAAAAGGTTATTAGTTTGTAGAAAATTTCCTACTAGTGCAGAAAAGAGGAGGAACCAACTATATGGACGAAATATGAGACCCCTGTCTGATGAGCAGTCTGCCATTAAATAAATAATTAACTGAAGGTGATATTTTAAATTAATGTTGAAATATGTACAGGGAGCAATTATTTTGGAAAGAGGTCCCTTCTGTCTTATTATTTTAATGATTCAGTAAAAGGTTAAGCGAAGTGAAGATTTTACACCAGGTTCTAGTCTCCACTGAGCTATTAAACTAGCAGCCTAACTTTGGGTCAGGTTCTCTTTGGAGATTTTCAGAGGGGAACAAAAAAAGTGTTCTCGTCTCGCAATCTCCTCGCCTGCCCCTCTCCCATCCCTGTAACAACGGGGGGGGGGGGGATTCAGACCTACCTTGTTCGTGCGTCCTTCCCTCGGCAGGGCAGTTCAGGAGTGAAAGGAGCTGAAACGGATCCCCTTCCTGGATTGAAATCCTGGCTGCTCTCACGAGAAGACAAGAATGTAGGAAATTCAAAAATAAAAAGCAAAATAAACCAAAAAAAAGTTACACCAAGCACCTAAACACACTTAAAACATTACAACTAACCCAGGGAGGGTACAAAAAAGTGTGTCACTTATCTTGATGTTCCGATCTCACCCGAAAGTGTTCTGGCATGGACCTCCCATTGAAGTTGGCATCGCACCAGCATAACGGGGCACCTTTTCAGAAGCACATCATTCCGTTACAGAAACAGAATGGTGGAATCTATTGATGGCTTAGCCCATCAATAAAAAGCAGCATCAGCAGAATGGCAGCAGCACAGGAGCATGATGACATGGGGATGATGTCGTCTGAAAGGGAAGCCCTTTAGCGATCTCCTGGCGTCGGTATCACGGCATATTCAGCCTGTCTGATAATCTCTCTCTCATTCCCTCCCCCTCTCTCATAGCCTAACCTATCTCACAGGAAGATGATAAAATAGGAGAGGAAGAAAGCCGTGTACACTGCCTCATTAGAGGAAAGCCATGTTATAAATGTAATAAATAAATAAATGTATAGATGAAATAAAGGAAAGTAACAAATAAGAAACATTAACAAAGCGTAAAAATGTATTGTTTCTCATCACTCTTTTCACTGATATAATTTAATGATGAATCTCTTTTCATTTATCATCATTTCAACTGTATTGACCATAAACTCTCTGACGATTTATTTCAATAAAGCCATTCAGTTTATCTGATACGATGCACATACCTATGCATGTTTTCTCAAAAGTAAGTCCACTTTCAATCAGTGAAGCCTTAATGTTATAAAGCTATATAAAGAATGTTTTGTTCAAATATATATTTAACTTTACTAGTCTTAATAATGTTTTAAATTTTACCTTTGACAATTTCAGAAGAGCAAGGATTTCAAATAAACAATTAGACTTATATTTTCCTGTCTTCTAAAACTCTGTCTTCTATGTAAAAGAACTGTAGAAACATACTTGTGTGTATACTTCAGCATAGTCTGCTGACATAGCAACAACAGTTAGAGATTGTGTAGCATAAAGTATAGTACAAGATTATGCACCGAGTTATCTCTCAACACTCAGCCTACACTCCTATATTGGATTAACTGCTAGAACATTTTCTACCCACCTGAGATAGCACCTCTACTTGTCTCCCTTTCTAAAATTTGTATTCTACATTTTCAAGGTTTAAGGCAACCAACAAAATTAAAAAGTAAAATATACTACAACATAAAATGAACAAGATAAAAAAGTATGCACTAAAACAGCACAAGGAGTTAAAACAACAAATGATAACAGCTACAACTTGAAACATATAGGTCCTGCTAGAAGGCCTTATTAACCACTCCAGAAGGTTATAATGAAGGACTAACTTAGGCTCGTTGGAAGCACCTTGGGGTGACAGTGGTAAAGGCCTTGTTCTTTGCCGAGAAGTATATTTCCTAACATTAATGTACATGGCACAAGACTTGACACATACCAGAATCTGATAGACAAGAATGGGATCACTGGATGTACAGATTCCAAACTATTATTTTAGATTAATAAACAAAACTGAATCTTCTGAATTTTTGTTCTGTTTGCTAAAATGGCGAGTGAGTAGTCAAATGTGTTCATCTGATTTTTAAGAGCAATTTGTCCAGTGAGGGCTTCCTAAAAATATATTTTATATTTTCTCTGCCTTTCTTCTCTTGGGCTATATATAGAAGATAATTTCTGTAATGCAGGGATGAAGCACCTCCAACATATAAAACAGTATGTTCAGTCTGATGATGTGGATATTTTCCTTGGAGAAGTGATGTCAGCTACTTGTCATCAGATTCTTGTCCATCCTAACTGATGAGAGCTGCCATTGGAGGAGGGGCAGCCGACTGAGAGGTAAAGGTTATTTTGTTGTTGTTGTTGTTGTTGAAATGGGGTTGTGCTCCAGCTCCTCTAAAATAAGCACTTGCACTACTCTGTTGAAATTTAGGCCCCCACCTCCCTCAATAACTAATCTTTCTTTTTTTTAGGTGAAGTCTTAGATTTAGTGGTAATAGTACAATTCCAGGCTTTCTTAAATTAAACTGATTATTTGATCCATTCCATTTTGCTTTCAGGCCTGGTTTTGGGACAGAAACTGGGGACTTATTTACACAGGCCAGGGTACAGCTCACAGCTGGCATATCCTGCCAGTGGATCAGAACTGTGTCTCCCCTGTTACTTTGACAACATAGGCCAGAGTCCAGACAGGAACGCTGACCTGTTGCTGCATCCACCACCATTTTCCTTGTCCTTGTCCTCCCAGCATCAAGGAAGCCAGCTGCAACATGTGATCAAAGGCCACCTGCATGTGACCAGCTTTGGTCACATGCTGCAGGACCCCTTGCTGGACCTGGAAGAGTAAGAGGGACTGGAAGCCAGAGTGACAGGCTGGATTGCCGGGAAAGGCTCCTGCGGACACACAGGGCCCACTCTGTTTTTTCCTGGTGGCAGCAGAGTAAACCAGGTATTATTTCTGAACACTGTATCAGGCCATGTCCCAGCTTGTTCCCATCTGAGCTCCGTTTCTGCCCCAAAAGTCATAAGGACTGCCTGGGCAAATGGACTGCCTGGGCAAATCCCTGTGTCATATGGACTGCAGGGCTCTCAGATGGGGCAAGCCAGGGTAAATTGCCCATGTAGATAAGGCTTATGTTGGCTACCTTGTTGGAATACTTACACCAGGAAGTGGATGGGGGGAGTGCATCCCTGTTGGTTCTTCTGGATCTCTTGGCAGCATTTGATACCATTAATCATATCATCATTTTGTGCTGTTTGGCATAATTTTGGGCTACATGAGACTTGGGGCACTGTTGTGTGATCATTCTAATTCTTTTTTGGCTGAACATTCCCTGCAAGTGATGCTAGTAGTTTCATGGCCTTTAGCCTATGGGGTTCTACAAAGATCAGTACTGTCCCCTCTGGTTTTTAAATACCTACGTGAAGCCATTGAGCAAAGTCAACAGGCTTCCCATTTGCTTTTGAGCTCAATATAAGGTGCTAGTTTTGACCTACAAAATCTTAAAAGGCTTGGGGTCAGGATATCTAAAAGACCAGCTCCTCCCATAGACCAACTCCTGGGGGAACTTGGAATCCTCAGCAAAAGCGCTGTTTCATGTCCCACCATCCAAGTGATTGATAGGTGAGCAGACAAGGTAGGACTTTCTTTGTAGCAGTACCTCAGCTGTGGGACTGCCTTCCAAGGGAAGTCAAGTTGGTTGCACATCTACTGATCTCCTGGTAAGCAGCTAAGACTGCATATGGCCTTAAAACCAGATAAATTAACGAATATGTTAAAAAAATCCTATACAGATGCACCTAAATATTTGGCAACCATTTGTGGAATTTATTAAGAATTAAATCAGAGACTAAATATAAAATGTTTTGTTATTTAAAGTATTTCCCTTTCTCTAAAATGAGGAAGGTTGTATAATATATATGATTAAATGGTAGAGGTGAGATATTATACTTTTTAGAAGCAGTCAGCGGAAAGCAGGAAGTCAGGGGGTGATTGTATGTTGTATATCTGTTGTCTGTTTTTTTTAATGTCTTTTTTTCTACACAGTATATGAAATTAGAAAATTAAAATAAAGATATTTTTTAAAAAAACACCAGGGCTGGCTATGGTAACTGTTTTGATTTCTTAAAAACTAGTTTTTAAAATTGGCTTTAAAATAATGTTTGTCTGTTGTGTATTGCCTTAGCAGCCCTGTCAGGCTGAAAAGCAATCAACAAATACTACTGCTGCTGCTGCCAGTTAGTAGTAGCAGTGGTAGTAATAAGCATAAAACTCAGTTGTGCTTTGTCGGCAGGAAAGCTGTTGCATAGAACTAGGATGTGCCTTGCAGACAGTAAAACCCTTGGCTGCAACTGAGCTGTGCTTTGCCATTGCATGGAGTAGAGGCATGTGAACGAACAGGGCAGACTGCTGTAGCACAAGCCTTGTGTGTTGTAACAGAAGCAAAGCTGTAACCCCTTGTTCCATTAAGAATTCCTCTTTCTGCTCAAAGATTCTTTCTTCCATAACAATGGCTTGTTTGTTTTTTAAATTCAGTGTATTGCTCTGATAGGGTTTTGTAGGGTTTGCAGGGCTGTGGGAAAGGCAGGTAGGGTTTTGTAGTGGGGTACTTTTCAAAGGACCCATGAAAATAAGCAAATATGAAATAATTACCATATTAAAACAGATATTTTAAAGAGACAAAAAAAATGTATATGCCCGCTACCAGTAATGTAATGTACTTTATTTAATAGGTGTTATTTGCAACCTTGCAAACATCTATTCTAGCAGGGCTGCTTCTGCTGCTGGGATTCAGTTTTAGGTCTTCCCAGGTACTGATCAAAGAACCACGGGTCATTAAAAATGAATGTTAATCTTTATGAAAGTAGTAGAAAATATGTCCCTTGGAGAAACAGTTCTCCAAGATTGCCTTAGTCTCCGAAACATTATCACCATCACTTAATTGAAGCTAATGAGGCATTATTATTGTAGTCACTCGTAAAAATACTTTAGTAGTAGAAGTCAATATAATATCTTAATCTGGTCAGCAAGGCTTAGGTTGGTTGCAAGGCTTAGGTTGGTTGTATGTCATTCAGTGAGCTCAGGTACCCCAGCCCTGGGGCATAATGTGGCCATTCCAGGGTCCCAATCTGGAGTTCCCCAGATGGGCCATGCCTCTTTCTGGATGATGCTATCATTTGATAATTTCCCAGCTTTTGTATGTCCCCTCCCCCTATCTAAATGGTAGAAATGCTTCTCCTAAGGCTTAGTTACTGGCAGGTAAGAGCTGAATCTCAAATATGCTGATAGTTTGGGTCCCGCCCTGTTGCCCCACCCTCCACTGGAATTCAGCCTCTGAGAACTCTGAAACTGAATTTGACACTCAGGCTGAAAGAGGTTACCCATCCTCACCTGTCATCTGCTGGCAACATGTCTCCAAATAACCTTGTAAATGTTGAAAAGGGAAGAAGCCAGGATCCCACCAGGCTGGTTACACAAAATAAATACTGTAAATGGCTGGCCATTTGTTGCCCTTGATTACAACTACCTCACAATCAACAGTATCAAAAGGTGCAGCCAGGTTTAACACAATCAACCCAGTGATATTATCCATATTGCTATCTAGGCAGAGCTCTTCAGTCGAGTGCACAAGAGCACTCTTAAAGCTGTACTCATACTGGATGCCAAGCTGGCAGATTTCCAAGAAGATTACAGTGTTCAAGTCTCCCTGAAGCTGATAGACAACCACCACTTGTTCAACAATATTCTCGACACAGGGCAGAAGTCAGCTAGGAAATCAAAAAGCAAGCAGTATATTTTATTTTGTTTTGAACAGAGGCTGAACAGCTACAGTCTTGAGGCCATTTGGCACCCTGCCCTCCTGAATGACATTTTTAACTAGCCCATCAGAGTTTTTTCAGTTGGTTTTTGCGAGCCAAACTAGAAATGGATCCAACTCATAGGTTACACTGCCAAGCACGTCATCGATATTGGCTGGTAACACCTACTCAGACTGATCCAAACAAATGACATGCAGTAGAAGTCTGAAGCTTCAAGCTTTGACTCTGTGTTTAACTTGGCAGCACACTCCTGAATTGTAACTCAGTGAATGTTGAAATCCCAGATAATATGCTCAGCTCCATAGGTCGTGGACCAGGTATGCTGATTATCTACAGGAACAATGTGGTTGCCCCACAGATCACTAGGAATATGCTAATCAGAAAGAGAAAAATAGTGTACAGTAGTGGCAACATTTAAGCACATCTTGGAGGAAATAGGTTATTTGGACCCACTTTGATCTGGTTTCGGGCCAAAATATGACACTGAAACAGTTTTAGTTGCTCTGGCTAATGACCTGCTTTGGAGAAAAGACAGGGAGTGCTACCCTATTGATCTTTCTGGATCTTCTCAGTGGCTTTTCATACCATTAATTATGGTGTCTTACTGGACCAGCTCTGTGAAATGGGAGTAGGAGGCACTGTCTTACTGGACCAGCTCTGTGAATTGGAAGTAGGAAGCATTGTCTATAGGGCTGGTTCTAGAGAGTAGCATTTGGCGATTCATGTTTAACCCCATGGCTATTAAGCTATGGGATGCCACTACAATCTATCTTATCTCCCATGTTCTTCAGTATGTATAAGAAGGCACTGGGTGAGGTCATTTGGGGTTTTGGTGTTGGGTACCACCAGTATGTAGATAATGCTCAGCTCTATTTCTCTTTGTCATCAAAGTCAGCAGTGGCTGTGCAAGTGCTGGGCCAGTATTCAGATACTTTAATGAGCTGGATGGAGAAAAATAAATTGAAACTGAATCCTGCTAAGATGGAGGCTCTGTTGCATGCTGGTTTTCAAGTCTGGGAACTGGGCAAATGTCCTGTCCTGGATCGGGTTACACTGGCCGTGAAGAAGCAGGTCTATAGCTTGGGAGTACTGCTAGATCTGTGTTTGTCAATGGAGGACCAATTGGACTCTGTGACTTGGAGTGCTTGGTGCCAATTTTGGCTGGTGTGTCAGCAGTGGTCTTTCCTGGATAAAAATAACCTAGTCACAATAGTTCATGCACTGGTAATCTCCTGATTAGACTACTGTAATTAGCTATACATGGGGCTGCCCTTGAAGATGACTCAGAAGCTGCAGCTAGTGCAAAATGCAGTGGCCCAGTTGCTGACTAGAATACTACATAAACATCATATAATGCCAGACTTTTAAAAACTGCACTAGCTGCCAACACACTTCTGGTATTAATTCTGGGGGTTGTGATGACATTTAAAACCCTAAACCGCTTGGGACCTCCCCCTATATGTACCTGCATTAGGACTGAGGTCTGCAAGGGGCAGGGGCTCTTTTGTGTCCTACCAGAGAAGTAAATACAGTACATTGTGTGAGGATGTGGGAGAGTCCTTCTCAGCAGCCCAGTTGTGGAATGCCCTCTTCTTGTGGGAGTGATGGTTGCCAACATTAGTTTCATTGAGGGGCCTAGTAAAAACATAGCTGTTTATTAAAGCCTTTGGGCCTCACTGATTCACTTCAAATACTGTGCTCACAGTTTTAAAACTGTTTTAATCATTTAACCTGTTTAACTGGCTAATGTTTTAAATATGTTTTTAGTCTATGTAATTTGTTGTTGTTGTTTTAAACTGTTTCAACTTGCTAGTATTGATTACACCTGTACACTATCCTAGGATCTTTTGATATAGGGTAGGAGAGAAATATTTTAGCAATAAAATAATTTCTTGCTACTTATTAAAATATGTAATAGACCATACAACTACAATGAACATAATTCAACAATTTCCATGCTGCCTGTACACTAAATAGCTAACCTACATGCATAATTAATTATTATAGGCAAAAACACATCTAACATGAAAGATTAAGGAATATAAGCATTGCTTTATCTTCCTTGTTGCTAATGCCATACCTAGGACTTCTAGGTGACAGTAATCACAGACTGAGGTTCTTTCATGGAGGTCCATGAAAGGGAAAGCTACAGACAATTGCTGGGCCAGAGGCAAGTTCCAATAGGTGATTCTCTCCTAGGTGAAGGGGAGAGCATAGAGATCACCCACATGGATCCAAGAACCTTGCCAAGCTTGTGCGGACCACAGTCACCAATTGCAAGCAAAGTGGAGATGGGACAGAGGGAAAATTCCATCAAGCTCATGCCGCTGTAAGCAAGCCTCTAAAGGACATTAAGCTTGCAACTTCACTTTCTTTTAAATTACTTTTTAAAAAATCTGAATTTGATTGATAAAAAGAAATCTGTGACTCAGTGGTGACAACAATACTTCAGTGAGTTTCCCACTGTCTGCACTAATATGAGAGACTGTAAGGAGGATTTTGGAGAATTTTTGAGATTGTACTTTGAAATCAGAAAGTTTAGCAAGATTGTGATTTAAAAAGAGAAAAAGTTGGAAGATTGGTTGTTTTTGCAAGCATTTTGCAAATAAAAATGGACTAAGAAAAGATACTTTAAGGAAAGAGATCAGTTTGCTATGGGGAAAGTGGATTTGTTTTGTCTGGGAGAGGTATCCCATTGAAAGCAATTTGAATAACAAGAGAAGAGAAGTTTTGTCATTGGAACACTGTATCTGAGGAATCACCATGAAAACAAATTGTTAACTCTATATATGCCAAGCTTTTGTTCAATAGAAGAATGGCAATGACTCAATCTCCAGAAAATGTATGCAATCCAGCGATTTGGCAAGAGATATGAAAGGAATTTAAACTGATGAAAAACAATTTCAAGAGTTACTGATTAGCTATGGATGACATGCTGGAAGTTAGAGAATTAGATGAAGCAATAGACTATTGGGTGGAGGATTAGGATTGAGAGAAGGTATTGGAATATGAAGAAAAATGATGGATGCCAATTTACAGCTAGACCAAGATGATTTGGGGGGTTTACAAGTGATCCTGGAGGGAACAGGGGAGAGTATTGGAAATATGGGAAATAACCGAGGAGAGAAAGAGCATCAGAGATCTCAGAAAGGAGAAGAGAATTTGGATGATTTTCCCGAAAGACAGTTGAGAAGTTGGAAGGAAGAGACTTGAAATTTACAGCAAAGTCACCAGAGGGTACAGTGACATTTGGGTGGGGCCCATCTACATGAGGGGGGGAAATCCAAAATACCTCGTGGTATTGGCATCTTGCAGCAGCAGTGACATGTCCAAATGGTTTTTCTGGCCTCGGAAGCCCCCATAAGCCTCACATTCCTGATGGCAGCTGCAAGTGATTTACTTGCATTAGTTCTTCACTTCTGCTGGGTTTTTGTTTTTTAAAAAAAGTCGTCCCAAGGTGCGCTGGTCCGATACGGTGATTCTCCAAAGAAAAACAAAATATTGATCCTTTTTATCACCTTAGCAAGTGATCTCTAAGGCAAAAATCCAACATGGTGGCAGTGGGTGCTTGCCCTCCTAGCACATCCCACCCCTGCTCTCACCCAGCCAATCAGCTTTGTGCTTCCCTTTGAGTTTTTTTATTGTTCTATAGTCCAAATGAGCAAAAATGTGCACCCGCCTCGCAGTTTGTGAAAAAATATGGAGAAATCTGTGAAGGCTTTTACCCCGTGTTTGCAGTTTGGGGCCCCCCTCCTTCTGAATAGTGTGGATTGGTGCCGGATCCTTTTTAGACTGGTAGAATTCCCAGAGAATTCCATGAGGGGTATTATCACCATTTAGATGGGCCCAGGGAGTTTCTGAAAGACAGTAAGGATATTTAGTTTTCGGTTAGACATCTGGAAAGAGATGAGGGCAAATTTAACAAGATCAATAAGAAGTTTTTGTTAATGGAAGGAACATTATACAGTCATTTTCTTAATATACCAGTGAGGCAGACACAACATAAGCATATTTCATTACAAGAGTACTTTTTTAAAAAAAATCCTTTTTATTGAATTGCATAACATAACCTATTCATATATTTTCTTACTTTATA
Organism: Gambelia wislizenii; assembly: GCA_030847615.1. Classification (NCBI taxonomy): domain Eukaryota; kingdom Metazoa; phylum Chordata; class Lepidosauria; order Squamata; family Crotaphytidae; genus Gambelia; species Gambelia wislizenii. Next base: position 280,869,035 of record JAUMIR010000001.1, on the reverse strand, counting down.
TGTTTTACATTGTGTGCAATTTACATTACAATACTAACATAAAACATATATAATTATTATGATTCTTGAAATTTACTATAAATTCAAAATTAGAGAACAAAAAAAGAAAAAAACAAAGTTTTTTCGACATTTTAAAGTAAAATTTCAATCTTGCCATATGTTTACAATTTCTTATTATTTCTAATACATAAAGTTTCCACTTTTCCCCGATTTTGCAGGATTTATTCAACAATTGTACTCTTTTATAAGATTGCCCTTAAGACTTGAATTTTATTCTGTTCCTTCTAAACTTCCTAATTCTATAAAATCAACTTGATCCTAATTACTTTGTCAATACATAATTCTATTTATCTTAAAGTGATCAAATTTTATCAAAATTTTTCCATTTTTTCCTCCAGTAGATCTTCACTGGAGACCATTCTTTCTCAACAGTATTGACGGTTTTATCTTTTGGCATCAAAGTTAGTTTGTTCATGTCCATCATATCCCTAAGTTTAATTACCCATTCTTCAACAGTGGGGATTTCTCTTTTCTTCCACTTAGCCGCGTAAAGTAATCGTGCCGCTGATATCATATATAAAACTATTCTCCATGATCGATTATTTAATTTCCCTCTTATTTCATCTACCATATTTAGTAAATATAGTTCTGGTGTCATTGCACATTTTATATCTAAAATTCCACAAACCATAATACGTATCTTTTTCCAAAAATTTCTTGCCTTACAACAGCTCCACCAAATATGGTATAAGGTACCTTTAGCGTTATCACATTTCCAACAATTCTTATTACCAATATTATACATCTTATTTAGTTTAACAGGTGTTAGGTACCATCTATAGAAGATTTTTAAGTAGTTTTCCTTTAAATTTTGCGATAGTGTAAATTTATGTGTTGCTTTCCAAGCTTTCTCCCATTTTTCTAAATCAATTACCCAACCTATATCTTGTGCCCATTTAACCATTTGCTGTTTGATAGTCTCATCCTCCATTTCCCTCTGTAAAAGGGCATTATAAAATTTCGAGATGTTATGTTTTTTCTCACCAAAAAATATCTTATCTAATTCATTCTTTTCTAATTCAAAATTTTCAAGTCGGTAATCCATTTTAAATCTTTCGTAAAGTTGCTTATAAAGAAACCAATTCATATTAAATCCTTTTTCTTCCAGTTGTTCTCTAGTATTTATTTGTATGTTATCTTCTATATCTTTACCTTTTAAGTCTTGATATTTTATCCAATTTTCCTTTCTTGTCTTCATTCTACCAAAAAAGGCTTCTTCAGGCAATACCCATAAAGGGATTTTTCTATAATAATTTTTCTTCATATTAGACCATGTTTTGAGAAGAGCCTTTCTTATCACATGATTTTCAAAGTCCTTATTCTCCCTTTTTTCCCTGTACCACAGGTATGCGTGCCATCCAAAACGAAGGTTGAATCCCTCCAAAACCAACAACCCATTACTGGTTAGAGAGATCCAGTCCTCCGTCCAGGATAGCACGCACGCCTGAAAGTACAGTCTTAAGTCTGGCAAGGCACACCCTCCTCTGTCTTTCTTATCTAGTAAGACCTTCCACTTTACACGTTGTCTTTTCCCTTGCCATATATATTTAGATAATTCTTTCTGCCATGTTTTGAAACAATTCATATTATGAATAATCAGTAGGTTTTGAAATAAAAACATAAATCTAGGTAGGATATTCGTTTTAATTGTTTCTATCTTTCCTAATAAGGATAGATTAAGTTTGGACCATTTTGTCAAATCATTCTTAATTTCTCTCCATAATTTACTATAATTGTTGTCATATAGGTCCAAATTTCTTTTTGTTATCCATATACCTAGATATTTAATCCTCTTCTCAATTTTATATCCAGTTTTATTCATTATTACAAGAGTACTTTTGAAGTAGTACAGGTGGAACCAGGAATGCAGGCTCTCAACGAGAGAAAACTAGGAGCTTACTGAAATTTGGACCATACTCTTAGTGCTATCCTGTGACAAGCATAGGTGGCCCATGAAGCCCGTGGAACCTGAGAAAAGAGCAAAAACCCTATGAAAAGAGACTGAATTGGGAGCAGGTCATTCCACCCTTCCTACAGGAGGTCTGCAGAGAATGGATGAAGGAGACCTTATAGTTTGGGTCTAAATCCTTTAAAGTAGTCCCGGTTGACTAAGGCCTTGACTACACAGGGGGTAAAAATCCAGATGAAATTCAGACTACTTTGGTTCAGAGCTGCAGTGCATGAAATTTGGACTACTCTGGCCCAGATTTAAGTCCCACATCTGCGGAAGCCCAAATCTGTATTTGGCCTGGCTTCCATTCAAAGCTGTTACTCACACTTGACTCTGAGCTCCAGGAAAAGCAAAGCCACAGCAGTAGTCACTCTCTCTGAAGCCCAAATGGGTGACCTGGCTCGCCATCACGAGGCTAGCTGCCTGTTCTGGCTTCAGAGAGAGCAAGTACTGCTGGGGCTTTGCTTTTGCGGCACACAGTCGCCCCTCTGAGTTCCAGAAAAAGCAAAGACCCAGCAGTAATCGCTCTCTCTAAAGCCAGAACAGGCAGCTAGCCTTGTGATGGTGGGGTTGGCCACCCATTCTGGCTTCAGAGAGAGCAACTACCTCAGGGGCTTTGCCTTTCGAATGAGAAGTGGTGCTGAGGAGGGGGGAAATGGTGGCACCTCAGGCAGTGTTTGTTCTTTGCCTCCCCCACCCTGGAATCCAGTGTGGATGGATTGTTCACATGGCAGTTTTCTCTAGAGTTTCAAGCAAACTCCGGAGAAAATGGCAATTTTGCTAAAATCCAGATTAAGGGAGTATTCCCCAAGTCTGGTGTAAATAGGGTGGTACATTGTGTGGCACAAGATTCAGGGAAAAGACCACACCTTGTGTGGCATCCAGCTGGATTTGCGGGGGGAGGGAATCAGGGTTTTTTACTGGTGTAGAAAAGCCCTAAGACTGGATAATACTGGCTGACCTTTCCCTTTCCCTTTCCCTTTCCCTTTCGAAGCCTGATCTCCTCTCTTTTCTTTTTGCCTGTTCATAGTGGGCTGAGCTTTTCCATACTACCCATGGCTCTTAAGCAGGCACTTCCTTCACTATGCTTCTTCAACCATCAAGTTCTTCTTTCTCTTGGCTACACTGGTGAGGGGGATTCTAGGAGATGTAGTAAAAATAGTAAAATTTCCAAACTCTTGTAATGGTAAATGTATAGGCATATAAGCATGCCGTTTGAAGTGGCAAGTTTGTTTGTGTACCTAGCCTCCCCGCTGAGCCACTCATTTTTTTTAAAGTAGACATTTTGCTATCTTACCAAAAATGAATGAATGAATGAATGAAGATATGTAGGATCTGCAACTGACTAATGTGACTGCTCTGTTCAGATCACAACTTGCCCACTTGAGCTTCCTATACAACTACTTACACTATTGGGAAAGAAGGAAATATATGAGCACTGGATGGAGGAGTTACATGGTGAGGTAAACAGCAACATTCTTATTCTTGTCGATTAGTATTGTAGTCCTCAACACTTACTAATAAAAACCTTTAGGAAGGTAGTTCACATTTTATCTTCCTAGCGGAATTAAGAAGCCTCTCTCTGACTGTATTGGCTTAATTACCTTGGCTGGCATCCTGTTCAATATTTATGATGTCTTGGTGTTCACATTGATGGATGTTGCATCTTTACAACTGAAAGTGCTTCCCCAAAACTTAGCTTTTCAGCAGTTCAGCCCCACTCCCCAAAGGATTTCCGAGGCACTGGAGAGTGGGGCAGTGTGCAATGACATTTCCAACCCTCTTCCAGCAGTGAGGCACTTTGTGGGACTATCACAAAACGCCTCACTGCCAGGAGGGGCCTGGAGGCATCATTGCATACTGCCCACTCTCCATTGCCTCAGAAATCCTTCTCTTGGGGGCCTGCACTACTGGGGGTGGGGTTGCAGTGTATTATTGGGAGACACAGCTACAACAATGGACCTGTCAGTGCAGCTTTTCCTCCTGGTGCAGGATATCAGCTATTATCAGCTGGTACAGGTGTCTTGCATTTTCTAGTTAGCCTTCAACTTGCCCCATGTTCTTGGTGAGGAGAAGGCAATACCTACCAACTCATTCTTCATGACACCCCCTTGCTTTTCATTGAGAGAATAACATCTGCACTGATCTTTCCTTATGAAGTTTTTGGACAGGTTGGTGGGGGAGGAGATGGCTCCATTCCATGGGACTTCAAGTGATCCTTGTAAAAGTGCTCTGTGTTGAAAAGTCAGGGGCAGGGCCATAGCTACGGATCAGGCTGTCATCCTCAGGAATGTTACAGTCCTTTTCCTCAAGGTTCAGCTTGAATTGTGAGGCTGAGCCCTTTTACTTGTGGAGAGGTACAGAAATAATGGCTGTATTCCACCAAGAGCTGTAAGCTATATTTCAGCGGAAGACAATGGCAAACCACTTCTCAGTATTTCTTGCTTAAGAAAACACTATGATAAGTGACTTGAAAGCTCATACTGTTACTATAACACCACATTGTTCTCTGCTGAGTAAACTTGGTTACACTATGTGTGTGTATGTGCCTTCAAGTCACTCATGGACCTATGATGATCCGTCTTATTAATACCTTAGACAGCTTTAAAAAAGCTGTCAAGACGGATCTTTTCCGGCAGGCCTTTCCTGAATAACTATCCCGGCCCAAGACTCGGCTGTCCTCCCTGAGCTGTAATCAGATTAAAAAAAAAAAAAAACACCTATTGTATGTTTTAATCTTTTTTCTAATTTATATATTTTTAATTTACTGTATGTTTTTAATCTTTTATAATTTAATATTATTTTAAGGGGGGGTGGGCTAGGGCACTGGGACTATGGAGTTTTCATATTGTAAGCCGCCCCGATTGCGTTGCAGAGGGGCGAGATAGAAATAAAATTTTATTATTATATATATATATTATGATCTCAAGAATTTCCTTGGGTTTTTTTAGTCAGGGAATACTCTTTTGTCAGTGCTTTCCTCTGAAATATAGGTTACAACCAATGATACTTTGGAGAAGTCTCCCATCCATGTACCAACCAGACCCAACCCTGTTAGCTTCCAAGATCAGACAGATCCTGGCACCTTCAGAGTATTTAGGCCCTTCTGGTCACTCTGTATATTTGCAATATTTCAGTATTTCGCACAGTGAGTGCAAAGTTACTGAAATAACCCATAAGCACTGGGATCCATTAAAATTGTGTAAAATGTTTATTGTATTTTATTAATACAAATTGTATTAATTATACAAAGTGTGAATGAATGAATTAATGTGCTAATATAATCAGGAACACATTCAAGTTACTTTTAAAGACATTTTAGAGGCAATTTGATAGGAATTTTACAAGTTTTATGCCATTTTCATGTCATCTTTAAGTGCTTTTTAATAATAATAATAATGGAGCTGCTGTGAGTAACACAAATAGTTATTTTTCTCAAAATAGCAATAAGTAACAATGAGTATTAGTTCTGAAACATAGTGAAATATAGTCAGAGGTTACACTTTAATTTACCAAACTCTTTTCTAGATATTCAGTGCATTTAAAGATTATTTTTCAACGTACTTTGAAAGCAACCTTTTAAAAAACCTGAATATACAGGAGAAAGAGCCAGAAATGGAGAAGGGGGTGGGTGAGTGAATGTAGTTTTCCTTAAATGTTGAACTTTTCCAAATTTGTGCACACATGTATAAGGCAAAATTCATGTACTATTCTGTCATACATAACTAAAGAAGATGTTTTTAGTGTAGGAAAAGCTTACTGCTTGAAGTGGTACCATGTTTCAGTTGTAGAAAGGCTTAGTAAATTGAAAGGCAAGAGAGCTTCTCTTCACTGTTGAATAAGACCGCAGTTTCTCTCTGTTTAAACTGGGTCTCTAATTATAGACTACAATCTCCTGAAGCCCGAAGGTTATAATTTAAAACTATAGTTCAAGTTACACCAAATCCTGTCATGGTGACTTAATGTAAGCATGGAAATAAAACCTAAAAAATGTAGTCACGTGTATTTTTAATAGGATAATATGAAGTAAAATGAGTAACAACAAACTTTTGCAAGGCAAAATTAGAGGAAAAACAAGAGATAATCCTATCAGCGATAGAATTTTATTTAAATGAAGTTACCAACAGTTGTCCACAATACAGCTTCCAAAAGGGAAACAGACGTAGTAGTGAGTGAGCTGAACAGATGGGCTACGTCTGTGGATCTGAGCAAAGCCATGAAAAGTTGCCTGTTTTAAACTATAGCTCTCAGACTCTTCAGGTAGCATTCATGTTGGCTGGGAGATCTGGGAGTTGTAGCTCAAAGGCAGAATGTGCCTAAACTCTGGATTCTGGGGAGACAAACGAGGGTGTGCATTTTTGCCCATTAGCAGTGAAGTTGATGTATCTTCACTAATTCTGCGCCTATTCACATTCATTCAAATTGAGTGGGCACACATGCTCATAAAGGGCAATTGAGCAAAAATGTGTAGCAATGTGAATTTGGATGGCCACGTGTCCGAAAATGCACATCTCTGTGCGTTTTCCAGGAAGCTTCAGGGAAAACCACAAATTCTTTTACTGTGCAGTTTGTGGAGTTTTAAGCCCTCTCCCTTCGAATACTGAGAATCCCCTTTCAGATCGTATTCGGACAGAGATTGTATTCTCTGCAAATTCTACGAGGAGTATTTTCAATGTATAGACAAGCCATAGAAACCACAGTAAGGGGTTGTCTATATGGCAAAAATACTCCTTATAGAATCTGAGGAAAATATGATTTGTCTTAATGAGATTGCACATCAATCCATCATATTTGGAAGGAGCGGGGCCAAAACCACCAAAAACTTCACAGGAAAAGCCTTCGTGGCTATCCCCAGATTTTAAAAAAAGCCTTGTGGTGAATGTGCATTCCTGCTTGTTGGGACAACCAATTCACTTTGATACACATTCCTGATAAGAACAGAAGTGGAAGGCTGATTGGCTGGACCCGTACAGGGGGTGGAGCTTGCTAACAAGGCAAGCACCTGAAACTGCCATGTTGGATTTTTGCTGTAGCAATTGTGTGCTGAGGTGACAAAATAGCGTTTTTTCTCTTTTTTCTATTAAGAGGAAGATCACACTTCTGCACCTTGGATATGCTTTAAAAAAGAAATACGGTTTGGTGGCAGCAACTGGTGAGGATAAAAACATGAGTAATTCACTCGCACCTACCATCTTGAATTGCAGGCATGCCGATTTGAACAATGAATGTGGATAGCTTTGCATGCCTGCAATCTTGCCAAAAGATCATTGAGACAAATGAAAGCTGCTGCGAATTGGCATTAGTGCGCATCAGCCCACATTTTATTGCCTCATATAGACAAGCCCTCACATACTTTATACCAGGTCAGACTGTTAGTCTATCTGGTCCTGTAGCAATTTACCAGCAATCTTTCACAGCAATATTGGGAGGCACCAGGCACTGAACCTGAGACCTTCTGTATGCAAACTAAATATTAACCCAGAAAAACAAATATAGCCTTAAACTCTTTTGTCTATATATGTATAAAAATGCACATATGAAAAAGGCAGCATCTGATTGGTTTAAGTTCTGTGCTGTTAAATAATTTCCAATGTTCTGATTGTACTGTCACTGTGAGATTAGGTGTAATTTGGGAAAGTTGTTGGTTTGGATTACAACACCCAAAATCCCTCAGCCGGTATGGCCCGTGTTACCTGGTTTTACACCCCCTAACTCTAATAATTCATAATTTGGCAATATTCGACATCCTCACAAGGTCTAGGTAGACCAAAGCAAACCAAAATAGGTTCAAGTGGAGGTGACCCAGGATCTAACAAAGATGTCTCTTGGAAATTCCCAACAAACATACCCAAGAAGGAGTTAAGCAGAGCCCCTTGGGATTAGGGTAATCAAGGTAGAATGTGCTAATCCCTCTTGGCAGTGAGTCATACTCCAAAAGAAACAGTGACCAGAACATCTATTATCCCCACTCATCCTCGTAAATGTCTTTCCTCATACCTTTCCCCTCCCCCAATAAGGAGGCTGCCATAACCCCATCAAGCTTAATATCTCAGTCATTAGCGGCAATTAATGAAGCTGGAGTTTCCTTTGTTTAACTGTGGGAAACTCATCCAAATATTGTTTCATGTTCAGAACAGCCCTTCAGGATATGAAATTGGGTATAAATCTTAGTCCCAAAATTGTGTCCAGTGTGCATAGTTCTTCTCGTACCATCACTCTGCCAGACTGCTGTGGCACCCTCAGATCTAAGTCTGAGTTTCTTTACTGCACAAATCTCTGCTCTTCAGATGGGTAATTATAGCCCATTTTCCCAAATCTATGCCTCTATCCAAATCTTTCTGCCTTAATTCTTCATTACCCTTGTGTGGTCTCTTGTGAGGGCGAGTGCATGTGTGAATGCTTCCATGTTTGTTTTCCAATAAAAACCATTTCCATTTACTTTAAACCCAGAGTCTCTGCAGTGAGTACTGATATACACAGGTGAAAAATTCCTGCAGTTACCTGGCCTCTCGCAGTCATATCTTTGAGCTAATAAAAATTCTCCAATTTAATATCATAATTTGAACATCACGAGTGGCTCCCTGTGGATCCCACACATTCAGGTAACACCAGTTGTAGTCCAAAAAACTTTTCCAAACTGTGGATACAGAATCCAAGGGTACTGCAATTTTTTCAGGGTCAATTAATTATAATTTTGTTTGGCATTACATTACATTTGTTTCATGATACATCTAAGAGCAGATAAAATGATGCCTATTAATATTTTTACAAGTGCTTTTATCTTTTAATTGTTTCTAGTATAACCTTCCCACATACAATTTCTTATCCTAGCTAATGCCATTATTTTAAAATCAAGTTTAGTATTTTTCTTATCATGCATAATTTTTCACTAGTATGTCTAGACAAGAATGTGAAATCATCATGATGCCATGTGTTTAACTGTTCAGTTTATTTCAGTGTGTCTCCAGCTCAGTTGAAAAGCTCCTGTCATAAAACTCATAGAAAAAAAATATTGACCTATTATATGGAATACATTTTAGACTGGTACAGTAGTGGTGGAATGGTTAAGCAAGGATTTTTTTAAAAAAAGCTAATGTATTTTTGGTTTTAAAAGCACAAAAGTTGCCAAGGATATGTGCAGTGATCATGTCTAAACATTTCTTGATAAGACTCCTCCCTCAAATCTACTCCTGTTTTGATATAAGCAGGCTCTGATTTTTATGTTTTCCTTACAAATTAATACTCTGTACACTGAGAAAATGTTCTCAGTCATGAGTATGAGGTCCCAATAGACTCAGATGACAATCTAATTCAAACTTTATTTAAAGTTATAGTCACTTTCTCTTTAAATTATAACTGATTTCCTCCCATGATTGTAATTCACAGTTAATGGGTGCTTAAGGTCCATTTAAATCAGCAGGATCTTAGAGCTCGTAACCGTGCGCTGGATTGCAGTCTATGAATGCCAAATCTAGGTTATATATTAATAATGAAATATAATATTTTGATATGTCCTCAATTTTTTAGTAACAAATCAAGCTTATTGTGACAGTCCTACCATTCAGTAGAGTAAGGTGTCAGAGCCATGGGGGTGGGGGGAAGAGATAGATGAAACAAGGACCTGATCTCAAAGTGCAGCAGTAAGCCTTTTAAAAGCTGGCTGTAGTGCTATTGAGGCATTTGGGATCAGCTTCAGGCAGCACTTGGAAGCAACTAGTTACAAACAACTAATTATTCATAACTCTTTTTGGAATAGCCAGGGTATAACTAAACTACATTATGATTGTAATTTGATAAGGAATGACTTACCTCTTTTTGTATGGTGTAATTAGCTTCTTAGGAGATTTTCAGACATGATTTTCGGCAGGATACATTGCAAAACAGCTCCGTTGCTGCCGTGTGGCAGGGGAGCTGTTTCGGACGATGCCATCCCTCTGCCGAAACCCTCCGTGTCACTTCCGTGACAGAATGGAGGAAACCGCGTCGTATTTCACTCATGGGCAACAATCGTAAATGAAATACGATGCGGTTTCCTCCATTCTGTCACGGAAGTGACACGGAGGGTTTCGGCAGAGGGACAACGTCGTCTGAAACACCTCCCCTGCCGCGCGGCAGCAACGGAGCTGTTTTGCAATGTATCCTGCTGTAAATCGCGTCTGAAAATCTCCTTAATTACTCTTACAGTTTCAGGGATGTGGAGGAGGAATATCACATGGTTGAAATGCTGGCTCATACATAGTACTGCCTTGTACTGTTGATTCATGCCCTGTTATGAAGGCTGCAACAAGGCACAATACCCAAAGCTAACCAAGTAGTTTTGGCTTAGGAGGCAGAAAATCTTTCAAGCACCTCTCCTGATCTCTACCAGTAAAAAATAAAATAATAGCAAATTATTTAACAATTTGCTATCCATTCATGACACCCTGAATCTGCTGCATGAAGTGGCTGCCATATTTTGCCTAATGGTAGGGGTGGTACTGGAGATATAACTTTAAAAAAGATATAACTGTAATAGGAGGTAACTACTTTTAGGCATTGGGACTATAATTGTAACTACCTGTTACTACTTTTGGAGGTAACTTTCCAAGGTCTGGATCTGAAGCAGTTCTGAGGTTAGTCATAAAGTGATTTCCCCAGATGAAGACAGATGGTTTTCTTTTCTAGTAGGAAAAGACCCCTTTTATCTTAAAGCAGTAGGCTGACTGTTTCACTAAACAGGTCAGAAAGTTCCACCTGGCAACACTTAACCAGCTGAGGTGGGCAGGGAAAACAGGCATAGATAGATTTCATAGAATCATAGAGTGGGAATAGACCACAAAGGCCGTCTAATCCAACCCCCTGCCCTGCAGGAAACCACAACCAAAACATTCCTGACATGGCCATCCAGTCTTTGTTTAAAAATCTCCAAAGAAGGGGGGGCGTGTCCGGATGCCTAACATGGCGGACGTGTAGAGCGAGGGCTCCTGAAGGCTTCATAATGTTAACCTGCCCTACAGTGACCAGAGGGATCCTTCTGAAACACTAAATAAAGAATCACCTTCCTGATGCTTGGCAGCAAGAGATTGTCTGAGAGACTGATCTCTGAATACTGCCAGAAAAAAAGAGGAAGAGAAACCCCCTCGGATAACAGCAGTGAGGAGGAGGAGGCCGAGTGGGAAGATAAGATGGCGCCCACAATAAACAAGTCAGGCAAAGGAGGAGGCAGTAAGGGAGATAACAGCGGAAGGGGAGGAAAGGAAACATCACCTAAACAAAATAAACAACTGCTGCCAGACCAATTTGAACTGCTCCGTGAGAAAATTGTCTCTGACCTTCAAAGAGACTGGTCTGCAGCCCTTGCTCCCCTACAGACCTCCATCAAGGAGCTTACAGGGACCATCTCTGAAGTTGCAGAAACGGCCACTGAGGCACACAAAATGGGGCAAAATCATGAAATCAGACTGCAGCATCTTGAAGAGGCCAATGAATCTCTAACAAATAAGCTGGAGGATTTGGAAAATCGAGGGAGACGGGCAGATATCAGATTTCGCGGTTTTGTAGAGGGCGCTGAGGGAAAAGACGTTCTAACCTTTCTAGTAAACTGGATTAACAAGCACTGCCCCAGCGCCACCATTACTGCAACTGATATAGAACGCGTTCATAGAGCACTGGGCCCCCCACCCTCTTTAAACAGACTTCCTCGGGATATCATTGCTCGATTTACCCATTTTTCCATAAAAGCCCACATATTTGACCTCCTCTCAAAACAAACACCGATACTTAATGCAACCCAGATAGCAGTATATCAAGATCTGGCCCCAGAAACTTTACGCAAAAGAAAACTCTTCAAACCATTGACATCAGTTTTGCAAAAAGAGAAGATAACACTACAAGTGGGGCTTCCCATTTAAACTTATCATCTCCCACAACAATACAACAATGATCGCTTCCACAAGATCTCAACTCCTGGATATACTACTGGCCATTGATATTCCGGTGCCTACAACGTTGGAGCAAGAGATACGTCATGAGGACAACTGGATTCACCCGTCTGATACCAACAAGTGGACTCAGATCTCCAAACGCAAAAAGAAAAGCCCCATACTCCAAAAGATCTCACACACATCGGACCACCATCAACCCCATCAACAGCAAAAATCAGAACACAGGACAAGAAAAAAGCGAAAGACTGTGCTAGACACCGTCAGCCAAGACAAATGTACATTTTCAAGCCAAACCCTCTGAAGATTTTACCAGACCTTCTGTCAACACATCTACATTTGTTGCCTTCTTAACTGATGGTTTACCTGATTGATAAGTATCTACTTGCTATATTTTTATTGATGTGGGTGGGGGTGTCATGGTCCTGGGCCTGAGTGAAACGCTCAGACCTGAGACAGTGCACCACATAACCCTCTATAAAAAGATCAATGACTAATAGGGCACATTCAACACCCTGATATCAAGAGGCCTCAGTAACTTGCCCTCTGCTCTTGTTTAACCCCCAAAAATGTTTTCCCTGGAAAGGATGGGGATATTACCCCCACCCGAAGTCCCACGCATTCTGTGGGACTCCACACCCAGGTGTTTGAATGTTCTAATGTTAATGTTGATTATGTTCATATTTTTAACTATTATGCTGTACATCTCTCCTTACGATGTCCTGGAAAAATGCTGGGCTCCTACTATATGGTCACTAAATATCTGTAACTGCACTCTCTCTGACCCATTAGAACTGGCACCTCCAGCCCACCCATGGAGTAACAACTATAATAGCAATTTTCATTTAACTAAACATGCCTAGTCTCAAACTTCTCTCCTTTAATGTTCGAGGGTTGGGATCATTGGTCAAGAGAGCCAAGATATTGAAACAAATCAGACCACTCCATCTGAATATAATTTTCCTACAAGAGACTCACAACAAATCGTCTGACCCGGTGCTTCCAAAATCCCAATTTGGACAACAATTTGTGGCTGGAGGTAATGGGAAGGCGAGAGGGATTACAATAATATTTGACAAACACACCCCATTCATTCCACAGAAAACCCATATGGACCCTAAAGGCAGATTTGTGATAGTACAAGGTAATTTTACAAACAGGGAAGTCACTCTAGCTAGTTTCTATGCACCAAACTCAAACCAAACCCAATTCTTGATATCCTTCCTGGAATCACTAGAACACATGACAAAGGGTGCAGTTATAATCGCAGGAGATGCTAATGCAGTTCTCAACCCATACATAGACAAATCCTCTTACAAATCACTGAAATCCCACTCAATATCACAAATTCCCTTGGAAAACCTTAAAAGAATTAACTTGGTTGACCCTTGGCGATTATTAAACAGCACTACTAGAGATTACACCTATTTCTCCAAAGTTCACAATTCTTACTCAAGACTTGACTATTTCTTTGTTGATAAACTAACGATGTCCCACATCAAAAGAGTAACCATCCACCCTGCCCTCTACTCAGACCACACTCCACTAACTATGGATTGGTCCCTGACAGAAACAACACATCCCACTAAAATATGGAGATTTAACTCTTACTTACTAAACAATGAACCGTTCAAAATGCAAATACAACAAATAATAAAACAATTCTATCAAGAGAATAAAAGAGACAATACCCCAGAATCACTACTCTGTGACACTTTAAAGGCAGTCTTGCGCAGCCTCCTGATTCAAGGAGCTAAAAAAAAACCAACTAAAAGAGGCGCGCAGATACTTCCTATTGAATGAATTAAACATACTGACCCAAATGCACAAGAAGATTCAAAATAAGCAGATACTAGTTCAAATGACAAAAATAAAATCTGAAATAGAAGAACTAGACCTCAAAAACATTCATATAGCCACCCAATATACAAAAGCACAGTACTACCAACATGGAAATAAAAATTCAAAATTATTAGCATGCTTAATCAAAAGAAAAGCTGAAATGAGAATTATCTCAAGAATTAAAACTCTTGATGGAACCACTATAACCAAAATCACAGATATACTTCACAAATTTCGCACATTTTACAAAAATCTATATACCTCAGAATGCCCCCAGTTTTAGACTTAACTCAATTTTTAAATTCACTCAAAATCCCAAAACTCACTGAACAACACAAGACAACTTTAAAGTCTCCAATCACCATACAGGAAATTGAACAAACCATCAGTCAACTCAAACTGGGACGGTCACCTGGACACGATGGATTTTCTGCTGAATTTTATAAACAACTTAAAACAGATCTCACTCCGCATTTACACAATTTATATAATGTACTCCTTCACAGTGATCCACACCCCAATAGCTGGAAAAGATCATGGATCATTCCGATCCCTAAGACAGAAGATGACACACCTATCATCACCGCCTTTAGACCAATCGCTCTAATCAACTCTGACCTCAAAATAATGACCACAATTTTCTCAAAACATTTGAACACTTTCATCACCAAATACATAAATTCAAACCAAAAAGGCTTTATGCCTGGCAGACGCTTAGCTGACGCTATCAGAAGAACATTAAACAAAATACACTTCTGCAATAACAAACATATAACCTTGGCGTTGATATCGCTAGATGCATTAAAAGCCTTTGATAGGTTGGAATGGCCCTACTTATTTGGACTGCTTCAGAAGATGAATATGGGTCACCAATTTGTAACATCCCTCCAAAACTTGTATTCCAATTCCAAAGCAACGATATATGCTAACAAAGTTGACTCCCAAGCATTTGAACTTTACCGCGGAACCAAACAGGGATGCCCACTATCCCCACTATTGTTCACAATAGCCATAGAACCCCTTGCAGAACAAATCAGAATGTCACATCAAATCGAAGGCCCAATAATCTACCAACAAATGCACAAAATTGGTCTCTTTGCAGATGATATCTTACTCTATATCACAAATATAACCACAGCTTTTCCAGCTCTCTGAAACACCCTGACCAGTTTTGATATATATACAGGTTTTAGGGTAAATATGCAAAAATCCAAACTACTGTGTCCAAACATTCCATACGCAACACAACAGGAATGGCAGCGGTTAACCAAACTACACCTACAGCCCTCGGGATTTAAATACCTAGGGATATTAGTTACCAAAGATAGGGAACAACTGCTGTCACGGAACTATAAACAACTCGCAAAATGGATTAAGCAAAAAAATAAGACACTGGACCACATTCAACCTTTCCCTCCTGGGAAGGATAGCTATAATAAAAATGTTTGCACTCCCAAAACTTTTATTTTTGTTTTTTTACACTACCTCTAGAACCCCCTACAACATACTTTAACAACTGGAAAAAACTATTCTATACTTTCATCTTCAACAATAAAAAACCAAGATTCCCAAAAAGTATTTTACATTTAAAACTCCAATCAGGTGGTATAGGTGTCCCAAATCTTCCACATTATTTTGCTGCTGTGCAGCTTACGCATTTGGTCCAGATATTCAAGAGAAACCCCCAAACCAACTGGATCGAAGCTGAACTAGACCAAGGCGACCCAAAACACATGGAAACATATTTTTTCTAATCTTTCCCATTCTCAGATTAATAAATTGGACAACCCCTTTTTACAAACATCTTTACGAATTTGGAAACAATGGAGCCATAAAATGATGCCACAAGTGTCATCTATCTGCTCTATTCTGACACATCTGGAATTTTATGACCTGATCAAATACAAATCCTACTCGGATTGGAACAGAAAGGGGATATATACGATATCTGACCTTTATAACAAAAACGTTCCTAAAACTAAAGAGGAGCTAATAAGAGACCTATACCCTATTCAACCCACCTTGCTACAACATATCCAAAAAATTGCGCATTTCCTGTCTCATATTCAACATCAGGGCTTTGTACCCAGACCTCTAACAAAATTTGAATATTTATGTGTATCCTCTACCAACCAAGTCAAAGGCCACATGGCAACTATATATAACTTCATAATGGAAACTACCATGATTGAAACTTCACGTTTTAAATTAGCTTGGGAAGCAGATATTGCACACCCCTTAAGCTATCTGGACTGGTTGAACATCTGGAAATCCCCAACATTTCAGAAAATCCCAGTCATAATACAAGAAAACATACTTAAGGTGGTGTACAAATGGTATCTGACACCCCACAAACTTACTCAAATCACCAAAAACAATAACCCCACCTGTTGGAGAGGATGCAAAGAAAAAGGTACATATCTCCACATGTGGTTTCATTGCCCTGTAGTTCAAACTTTTTGGTCTGAGGTACTCAGACTGATCTCACAAATTACGAAACAAACCATTACCATGACTCCCAGCCTGGTACCCCTCTCTTGTTTCACTGATCAAAACACCACAGTCAAACATAGAGACTTGATACGATTTTTATTAGCAATAACAAGACTGGAAATTGCACAAAATTGGAAGACAGGCAAATTTACAATGGAAAAATGGTGGAATCGGTTTTGGAACATTTGGCTAATGGAAAAACTTAAGGAACAAATTAAAGCATCCCAAGGCAGTCTTGCAAAAACAACCTTCGCAGAAAAATGGTTCCTAATGATTGAATATATAAATCACAACTTGGTTCAACAAACCCGACCCCCAACCATGGAAAATTGTGGAATGATATTCTGGAGAATTAAGATGTTAATTCCTGTACTGTATCATATAAACACACTGTACAAAGTTCAGCACAACCAAATTGAATCATATATTAAGAAACTGCATACCAGACATATATAACAGCATAATTTTTTCTTTCAATATTTATCCTTGTTTGTTTGTGTTGTTGTAGTTATTTATTTTTTCTTATCACCATATATATTGAAAATATTATTGTTGTCGTTTTGTGGAGACTGTTAACCACAAAATGGAATTGTTATGTATTTTATTATTATAAATGAATAAAAAGAAATTATACCAAAAAAAATCTCCAAAGAAGGAGACTCCACCACACTCTGATGTTACCCTATATGGTCAGGGGTCTTAAGGACTCTCAAAACACCGATATTAATTTGGGGAATTAATATACTCAGCTTGGCTATGCGAGAGAGGGCAACAGATTGCAGAATAATTTGACCTATTGTTTACTGGTACTAAGGAGGAGACATTAAGCTGGATAATACAATAATTGATCTTTATTTGAGAAAATAATAATAACAGCATTCACACACACATTCAGGCTTCAAGCATTCACACAAGATTAGCAAATAAAGCAGGAAATATTGGGATAGAGGAATAGAGGAGGGAGTTTGTTTGAGGGAGATAAAACACCTGTCCTGTAGAGATGAGGTCCTCAAAGGAATCATCAGAGGGGGGGGGTTCTGGAACATGAATGGCTGCACAGACAGATGTAGTGTCCACAGGAAGAAGATCCGTGAGTGCCTGCGTGAGATTTTGGAAGGGTTTTATAGTCAATAACTGCCTTCCGGGGATGGATTTAGAGTGGAAGACAATGTTTCCCAGAGTTCCCAAGGTGAGACAAAGACACCCTGGATATATTAATGGCATCTTAATGTGCGGATACTTTGCTATTGAATGGAGGAAGCAACTTCCTTTGTTTGGGGGAAGGACAAAGGTATGAGGATCATTACAGATTTGAGTATCCCAGCCTGAGCTGATAGAATTAACCAGGTGTTTGGATCTTCAGTTGCCTTGAAAATTAACATTTCTTTGGCATTTGGGCTGGCCCCTCCTTAAGTGCATACCCAACTGAGTGTGAATGCTAGTCTTTGGAATTTCTTGGAATTTTCCAGTTTTAATGACTACACTGCATGGAAGGCCACATTTGAACTAATTATTAAATATTCCCAATTATATTATAGATATAGGATAGGGGGTGTCAGGGTAAGTAACACTGAGGCAGTGCATTCCACTGCTGAACAGTTCTTACCATCAGGAAGTTCTTCTTAATGTTTAGGTGGAATCTCTTTTCCTGTAGTTTGAGTTCATTGCTCTGTGTCCTAGTTTTTGAAGCAACAGAAAACAAGCTTGTTCCATCCTCACTATGGATATCCCTTCAAATATTTAAACATTACTATCATGTCACCTCGTAACCTTGTCTTCTCCAGGCTAAATATACCCAGCTCCTTAAGCCACTCCTCATAGGGCATGGCTTCCAGACCTCCCACCGTTTTGGTCACCCTCCTCTGAACATGTTCCAGCTTGGCCATATCCTTCTTGAATTGTGGTGCCCAGCACTGAACATAGGATTCCAGGTGAGGTCTGACCAAAGCAGAATAGAGTGGCACAATTACTTCCCTTGATATAGACACTATACTCTCATCAATAGGAATACAGATTTGGTGACTCTACTTTGTTACTAGAGAACCCACCAGCCATAGCCAGATGCTCCTTTTCTAGCTGGGTCGGGATTCTATACACATATTATTAAGGACCACATCCCCTCTAAACACATATTGGCTATGGAATTCTGGGAGCTATGGTTAAAGAAAGGAATTTTTCTAAGCTGCTGAAATGTTAGGATGCAACTTGGCATTCAAAACTAATAAAAGAAAGATTCACAAGCTAGTATTACATTAGATGAGCACACAGGAAAATTAGGCATATATTTTATATAGCAAGTAGACCTTATTTGATGAGTTCCATTCATAATGCTTCACCATTAAAGTACATTAGCACATCTCTTTAAAAACCTGTATATCATTGATAACAACATCAGTGATGATGATAGTAGTAGATATAAGGGTTTTTAATAATCTTGGAACCAATTAGGCATTTCCTTCCAGTTCAAATGGTAGCTCTAAGTGAGCAGCTGGGGAAAAAAATTTCTCTCTCCCCACCTGCTTTGGTCCTAATAATATTCATTTCCCCTGGTGGGTTCTATTTGTATTTCTTAAATATAGATGTTAAGTATAGTAACACATTTGAAGTCTACTTTGGCCCTCTAGAGGAGTGGCTCATACCAAAACATGCAAAATATGGGCTCTTTTTAAGGCAATCATTCTTATTGGTGCTGAAAATTCTCCATACTCTAATTTCAGGGATGTGTGGCGAAGGAAAGGAATCCCAAACACCTGGGAAACATGGGGTGAGGTATACAAAGCTCTTCCTGTTGGCCACTGGTGGCCATTTTCCCCCTCAGAGAGATCCAGTGTACTACATGATCACATTATTACTTTACCTGGGGCCTATTGGGAAGAAGGGACTACCGGGGGTTACTCCAAATTATGGTAACAAGTTTTCATAGAATCATAGAATCATAGAATTGCAGAGTTGGAAGAGACCACGAGGGCCATCCAGTCCAACCCCCCTGCCACGCAGGAAATCTTGATCAAAGCATCCCCGACAGATGGCCATCCAGCCTCTGTTTAAAGACCTCCAAGGAAGGAGACCCCACCACGCTCCGAGGGAGTGTGTTCCACTGCCGAACAGCTCTTACTGTCAAAAAGTTCCTCCTCCTGTTGAGGTGGAATCTCTGTTCCTGGAGCTTGCACCCATTGCTCCGTGTTCCAGTCTCTGGAGCAGCAGAAAACAAGCCTGCTCCATCCTCAGCGTGACATCCCTTCAAATACTTAAACAGGGCTATCATATCGCCTCTTAACCGTCTTTTTTCCAGGCTAAACATACCCAGCTCCCTAAGTCTCTCCTCATAAGGCATCGTTTCCAGACCTTTCACCATTTTAGTTGCCCTTCTCTGGACACGCTCCAATTTGTCAATATCCTTTCTGAATTGTGGTGCCCAGAACTGGACACAGTATTCTAAGTGAGGTCTGACCAAGGCAGAATAGAGTGGCACTATTACTTCCCTTGATCTAGACACTATACTTCTATTGATACAGCCCAAAATCGCATTGGCCTTTTTAGCTGCCGCATCACACTGTTGGCTCATGTTCAACTTGTGGTCTACTAGGACTCCTAGATCCCTTTCGCACATAGTCTCATTCAGCCAGGTCTCTCCCATCCTATATTTATGCATTTCATTTTTCCGCCCTAAATGCAGTACTTTACATTTCTCCGTATTGAATTTCATTTTGTTAGCTTTGGCCCAGCTCTCCAGTCTATCCAGGTCATTCTGAATTTTGATCCTGTCCTCTAGGGTATTAGCTACTCCTCCCAATTTGGTGTCATCTGCAAATTTGATAAGTATGCCCCTAATTCCCTCATCTAAGTCATTAATAAAGATGTTGAATAGCACTGGGCCCAGGACAGAACCCTGTGGCACCCTACTGGTCACATCTTTCCAAGACGAAGAGGAGCCACTGCTGAGCACCCTTTGGGTTCGGCCGGTCAACCAATTACAAATCCATTGAACAGTTAACTTGTCTAGCCCACATTTTACAAGCTTGTTTGCAAGAATGTCATGGGGAACCTTGTCAAAGGCCTTACTGAAATCAAGGTATGCAATGTCCACAGCATTCCCTTCATCTACCAAGCTGGTAACTTTATCAAAAAAGAGATCAGATTAGTCTGGCATGACTTGTTTCTCTGAAACCCATGTTGACTTTTTGTGATTATGGCATTGCTTTCTAAATGTTCACAGACTCTCTGTTTAATGATCTTCTCTAGAATCTTCCCTGGTATTGATGTCAGACTAACTGGACGATAATTGTTGGGATCCTCTTTTTTCCCCTTTTTGAAGATGGGAACAACGTTTGCCCTCCTCCAGTCTGCTGGGACTTCTCCTTTTCTCCAGGAGTTCTCAAATATTATTGCCAATGGCTCTGAGATTATATTTGCCAGCTCTTTTAATACTCTTGGATGTAGTTCATCTGGTCCTGGATATTTAAATTCATTTAGATTAAGAAGGTATTCCTGTACTACCTCTTTATTTATTTTGAGCTGGATTTCCCCTATTGTGTCCTCTGTTCCATTCTCCTCAGGTTGGTCCTCCTTTTCCTTTTCTGAAAACACTGAGGCAAAGAAGGTGTTGAGTAATTCTGTCTTTTCTCTGTCCCCTGTTAGCATTTTGCCATCTTCTCCACGTAGCAGCCCTATCATTTCCTTCTTCCTCCTTTTGCTGCGGACATACCCAAAAAACCCCTTTTTATTGTTCTTAACCTCCCTAGCAAGCCTGAGCTCATTCTGCGCTTTAGCTTTTCTGACTTTACTCCTACACGTGTTCGCTATCTGTTTGAATTCTTCTTTGGTGATTTCCCCCCTTTTCCATTTCCTATACATGTTCCGTTTAAAACTTAGCTCCATTGAAAGTTCATTAGTCATCCATCCTGGTTTCTTGAGACACCTCCCATTTTTCTTCCTCATTGGTACTGTTTGAAATTGTGCCTTCAGTATCTCCCTTTTGAGAAAGTCCCATCCGTCTTGAGGTCTCTTCTCTTTTAGTATTCCTGACCATGGGATCATCCCCAGTATTTCCTTGAGTTTATTGAAATCAGCTCTCCTAAAGTCAAGAATGCGTGTCTGACTATGCCTGGCTTCTCCTTTCCAGCTCTTTTTTTTTTAAAACTCCAGGAGAACATGATCACTTTCACCTAAGGATCCCACCACTTGCACCCCATTAACCAGGTCGTCTCTGTTGGTTAGGATCAGATCTAAAATAGCTGACCCCCTTGTTGCCTCTTCCACCTTTTGGACCATGAAATTGTCTTCCAGGCATGTAAGGAATTTGCTAGACCTTGTAGTTTTGGCTGAGTTAGATTGCCAGCAAATATCAGGATAGTTGAAGTCACCTATCACTACTACATCTCTCCTTTCTGCATGTATGTTCATCTGTTCTAGAAAGGCAACATCCAATTCCTCCATCTGATTTAGGGGTCTGTAGTAGAGTCCCACAATAACATCCCTGTTGTTTCCCTCCCCTTTAATTTTTATCCAGATGCTCTCCACCTGGCTTCCAGTATTGATGTCGTGGATCACTTCACTGGTGTAAATATCCCTGACATATAATGCTATTCCTCCTCCTTTCCTGTTTGGCCTGTTTCTCCTATAAAGGTTATACCCCTCTATTCCTACATTCCAATCATGAGACTCGTCCCACCAGGTTTCAGTAATGCCTATTATATCATATTTGTTTTGTAGTGCGAGGAGTTCAAGTTCATCTTGCTTATTTCCCATGCTCTGTGCATTAGTGTAGAGACATCTAAGACCATGTGTTCCCTTTACTTGCTCCCTGTGCAAGTTTTTTTGCCTCCCACTGTTGGGTCCTTGCGCTGTTTGCCTTGTTCCCTCTATGACAGTTTGACTATTTTCTCCAGCCCTTTTGCCTTCCAGAATACTGTCTCCCTCCCCCATTTGACTCAGTTTAAAGCCCTCCTGATCAAATTCTTGAGACTGTTGGCAAAAATGTTTCTTCCAACTGTTGTAAGATGCACCCCATCTCTTGCCAGAAGTCCCCCCGCATGGAAGCGCAGTCCATGATCCAAGAATCCAATTTGTTCTCGGCGACACCATCTACGGAGCCAGTTGTTTACGTCGGCTATTTTCCTCTCCCTTCTTGGACCATGCCCTTCAACTGGCAGAAGAGACGAGATGACCACCTGTGCGTCCATTTCTTTCAACTTCCTCCCCAGGGCCTCATAATCTCTTCTGATCTTGGGAAAGCTGTGCCTTGCAGTATCATTGGTTCCCACATGGACCAAAAGGAAGGGGTAATGATCCGTAGGATTGACGAGTCTTGTCAGCCTCTCGGTCACATCACAGATCTTTGCCCCAGGGAGACAACACACCTCCCGAGTCATCTTGTCAGGCCCACATACCACTGCTTCTGTACCCCGCAGCAAGGAGTCCCCCACCACCACCACACGCCTCCGCTGAGGCTTCACAGCTGCTTTTCCTTGCGGTGGTCCTCTCAAGGTCCCCTGCTCTACCCCTGAAGTCTGTCCATGCTGTTCTTCCTCATTGTCCTTGATAAGGGAAAGGGCTTCGAATCGATTCTGTAGCTGCAAGCTGCTGGAAGAATCCCTGGATTTTCTTGTTCTGTGTGTGACATTCCTCCAGCTGTCTACTTCCTGTGTCTGTGAAGTGACCCTCTCCTCCACAGCCACTTCCTCTGTGCGGTCCCCATCCAAGACTGTTCGTTCTGTTCTGTCCAGGAAAACCTCTTGCTCGCGAATCTGTTGAAGTGTAGCTACCCGTGTCTCCAGCTGCTGTACTTTCTCCTCCAAGAGGGCTACCAGCTTGCACTTGGTGCATGTGAAGTTCTCCACGTCTGTAGACAAGAATACAAACATCGCACAAGTGTTGCAAGTGACTGCTGCAGTCCCCTCAGTGTCCATGATGAGAGCTTTTAGGTAATCTAAGAACTCTTAGTTAACTCTTAAATTTGCCTCCCCCAAATTTGCCTCTCAACACTGCTTGCCCCTACTGTCCTATTTCACTTGCCATTGAGGCTGCAAAATGGAGAAGCATTTCAGCTCAGTTCTCTTTTTTTGAAATCTCTTTTTTTTTTAAAGGTAAAACTTACTGTGGAAGCGTGGTCTTCCATTTTAATCCAGAAGAGGTGTGTGTGTGTGTGTGTGTGTGTTACCCGAAGTTTGAGAAACATTGTTCCAAATGGTTGTCAGGCAGATCTAATGAGAATCTAGATACAACTGAGGAGAAAAGGAGAATAAATTTAAGGATTTTAAAAGGGTATGTCAGAAGGGAGCTGAGAAATCTGAGTGCCACTAAAGTTGATAGCCTAAATTCTGCCTTCTTAATAAGGGTGGCTTGTGGTCTGTGCAGGAGGGTGGACTCATCCGAAAAAACTTGCTCAGACCACAGACTGCTTATGCTTCCTATATGTATGATCTTTCAAAGATGTGACAACATTTAGAACAGGATTTCTTTCAAGGAATACAAGGGTTGGCTTGCTCCATCGTAGAGAACAGAGAAGGTGAGGTTACAGTTCCAGCCTGTTTGTTCCACCACCACCTCTCCTTGTCCCAGGTTCCAGGATGGAGGAGTGAGGGGACCAGGTTACAGAGGAAACAAAGACAGTGGTCACAAAAAAAAGGGGGGGGAGAGCAAAATTATAGATGATGTTAGAAACTGTGAAATGCTCAGTCAGATGTAATTAGATTAAAAGATAATGAAAAACAAATGAATCTCCTTGAAATATGAGAGTTATGAGCTGATTAATTTCTCAAAGCAAATGCATTTTTTAAATGAAGAGAAAAACTTGGTAAGTTGTTCACATATTATTTAAGAAAAGGACAAAAGAAGAAAACAATGGGTTGGATCCAGATGTGAACTCAGTGGAGTTCCGCTAGATGTACAAGAAGAGACTGCACAAGTGGGGACAATGGCAACTGGTTCTTCTGATGTCAGTGGACAGAGAATCTGTTCTGGGCTTTAGTCCAAGCTTTAAGGAGTGATCTAAGGGGCTGAATCCTATTCCCCAAACAGGTTCAACACCCTGGATAGTTCATTGGAGCCACCGGTCACCATTGGGTGAGTTATTTTCTTCAACTGCCCTTTCTCTCTGTAGTCCCTAGCATTGGCCCTATCTACACGATAAAAAAAATACGTACGCCATTTGAAAGATCGATCATGTGTACACACGGCTGTTCAGATACATATGTGTGTTTTGGAAGAGGGGGTAGTGAATTCCCCGTAAACTACGTGGATTTGGCGTTTGGGAGGATTAGCGAATCTCGACCTAAAATCCGTATAGCTGTTCAAATTGTCGATCATCTGTACACCCTGTTCGCAAACATACGAACAGGCAGTGTAATCTGATTGGCTGGCCGAGCAGAGGGGTGGAGCTAGCAAAGAGGGGAGCGGCCACCATGTTGGATTCCCAGATAAGTGAGAGTCCGGTAAGGGCATGAAATGGAGATTTTTAACATTTATTCATTTTTATTTTATATTGTAAATATGGAAAACCAACCGTCCACATAATAGGTACCTTTTTAAATTAAAAAAAAGTGGTGGGAGATTTAAAACCTGCTCTTGGATCGCTTGCTCCAGCCAGCTGGGCAAGGGGGGTCATACGGAGTTTAGGGGGGGCAAAAAATCGTGTAGGCAGATCGTACACATTCGAACGACTGCCTTTTTGAATTTTTTAACCCCCAAACAGATTTTTTTGGGGTCATGTAGACGGGGCCATTACCTTCCCTGGAAAGCTGGGGATCTAGAGAATTGAGGGAGCTCCTGGGACAGTTGGCACTAGGAGTCTGCAAGGGAAAGCAGGGATTGGAGGAAATTACTCTCCTGCCCTCTTCCTTGAATGAGAAGCACCTGTTTGATCCCGGTTCTTTTCATAAACAAAAGAAACCCTTCTATTGGTGGAAGTGCAGGTCTGGCTCCAGCTGTTTATGAAAAAGCAGAAAGCAAGGGCTCTGTATCCAAAACAGAAGGTCTTCTATTAGGATTTAACTATTACCATCAGAAACATATGAACTGGCTTTACAAGCTTATGTTGGACCTGACACAGGATGCAAAATATCTAAATAAATACAAATAAAATGAACCACTGTGTTCTCTGAGCCTCAAAAAAGAGAACCATATGTTCAAGCAATTGATACATCAACAGATAATAATAAATTAATTTCTTGAAAAATTATGCATCAACAATTACAGATGTTATTCAATGTGTGTATGTGTGTAGAGAACACTTGGCTTTTTTAAATCACTTGCTTGTGATCTATAGGCCTGAATTCCAAGTAGAGTAGGTCCAATGAATTAATGAAACATACACAAGTGTTGGCTTACCAAGTTCCAATTCATTAATGAATCTATTGTAGTTGGAACAAACACTGGAATTTAGGCCACAGATACACCTGCAACACTATTAATGAAAATTATATATGAAAAGTTAACAAGTAGGATTTTTTTTAAAAAAAAACCTTTAAAGAAACAAGAATAATCATCATACTAACATACAACCAACTTCCAAAGCTGCCAGAGTTCTTTGGACCAATATCATCATTGAATGTGGACTATGATGTTTTTACAAGAATCTTCACTTGTTTTCCAGACTATATAAGAATATACATTTAAACAAGCCATTCTTAATTATGTATGTTTGTGCAGGGAGAGGGACAGTAGCATCTAAGGGATTCTGGGAATCTTAGTCTAAACAGTAACATTTCCAAATCTGAGAAAGGCTTTCACATGGAAGTTCTGTTCAAATTTATTTAGATCCATGATAAAGTTCTGTATGAGAAAAAAAATACAAATTGATTATTACAAACTGTCCTGAGAATTCAGAATAATTTAATGTGGAGTCCATTTATTTTAGTTAGGGCTTGCCTACATGAGGCTATAAAATGTGGATTGATGCACACTAATGCCAATTCACAGCAGCTTTAATTTGTCTCCACAGTTCTTTTTCAGGATCACAGGCATGCAAAGCTATACACGATTATTGTTCAAATGGGCATGCCTGTGAATTAAGATGGTGGCTGTGAGTGAATTACTTGTGTTTTTATCGTCACCAGTTGCTACCGCCAAACAGTATTTTTTTTTAAAAAAAAGCATATCCAAAGTGCAGAAGTGTGATATTCTGCTTAAATAAACAGAAGAAAAGAGAGAGAAACTGTTTCATCACCTCAGTGTGAGATCGCTATGGTAAAAATCCAAGATGACAGTTCTGAGCACTTTTTTATTTATTTATTTTAGTTATTTAGTTATTTATACCCCGCTCTTCAGCCACAAGGCTATCAGAGAAGCTTATAAATTGTTTTAAGCAACAGCTGTTTACACATCTACACTGCATTAAACAGTTTCCAATGTGTGTTAGCTAATTGCCCCCACAAGCTGGGTACTCAGTTTACCGACCTACAAAAGGATGGAAGGCTGAGTGAACCTTGGAGCCCCCTGAAATCGGACTTGCAACGTGGTGACTTGCAGTACTGGCATTTAACCACTGAGGCACCAGGGCTTGCCTTGCCAGCAAACTCCACCCCCTGTGCACATCCAACCAATCAGCTTTCCACTTCCACTCTTATCAAGAATGTGCACCAAAGTGAATCGGTTGTCTTAACAAGCAGGAATGTGTGCATTCCTTAGGAGTCTTTTTTAAAAATACAGAGAAAGCTGCAAAGGTTTTTCCCATGGAGTATTTTGTGGTTTTGACCCCCTTCCTTCCCAATATGGCAGATTGATATGGGATCCCATTTAGACAAAAGGTATTCTCCTCAAATTCTGTCAGAATATTTTTGCTGTATAGATAAGCCCTCTGTCTACTGTAACCAAAACAAACTTTGGATCCAAGTTGTCTATAAAAGCGAAAGCTTCCCTAATGGTTAACAATATTGTTATGAGAATAAAAAGTTATGAGAATATAATTGTTACATTATAAAATGTATTGTTAACACTGCACAATAGTTTTGCAAATAAATCACTTTGCAATGTATATTGATAAGTGATAGGATATTAAGAACACAAAGCGAATTTTAGAAATAAATCATTGTTAAAGCATTACATCGAGGCTCAAAAAGATATAAAATATCAAAACTGAAATCTGAACCAGGACAAGTTAAATTAAATAGGATGAATCTGGCATAAAATCTCAAATAATCCAGCCTTTGCAAACTGGGTGTATATTTGGAAGGAAGGTTAACCTTTTTCATTTTGCTATGTATAATTGTTTCTAATGGATTGCTTTACTGGTATTTATTTATTAGCTTTATTGCGTTCGTTGTAAACCACTCTGATTTTTAACACCCCTCTAAATGGTATAAAATAGTTATAAACAAACAAACAAACAAACAAGACTGTTCGGAATTGGTGGCTCAGTGATTCACAATGCCAAATAAACTTATTAAAACTTCAGTTCCTTTCTGATAGACTTACCCTAAAATTAAAGATAGTGCTATGGCACATACATTCAAAGGTATAGAATAATGGGTTATTGAACTGCAAAATGGGATAAATGGAGTTATGTTCAATTAGCCCTTTCTGCTGATGTGGGCAATTCTCAATCTTCTCTCTGACAGGAGTCCACTTACATGATGTTGAATGTCACCCCTTGTTATAGCAGTTAAAATATTGCACACGAAAAACTGATATAAACTGAGATGCCACTGATCACTAATTAAAGACATTATGCAGCAGTGTCAAAACCGACAGATCCACCAATTATTTAAGAAAGAAAAATATTTGATCTCTTTAGTAAAAGTGTCATACATTTATTGATTTTTATAACAGATAGTTTCTAGGAGAAATACGTATCTAAGATAGACAAGAAATATTGGTGTCTAGGTAGGTGCAATGCTTTTATTCATTCATTCATATATGTATATGCCTTCCTTCAGTGTATTTCAAGGGGAGCTTACCAGTAATTTTGATAAATTAATAGCAAGAACAAACTAAAGCAGCATATTTTTCATAAACTTTTAAAATAAAACCTCTCTTTCAAATAAAACAACTAAACACCAAGTATCAAACAGCATAAAGACACCAAAGACATTAAAAAGTCCAAAGCAATATAAAACAAAATGACAGTTGAAAGACCTAGCAAAGACATGCTGTAACAGCAGGGCATGCTCCAGGTATTTTGGTATCCATGTACTCCCAAGTCATGCTGTATGAGTCAAGGTATTCTGGTATCTGAGACAAAAAATAAAATTTAAAAATAGCATAGGCACTTCTCCCTCTCTGGCAACAAAGATACATCAATAATAAATATCTGGTTGCTTGCCTTTTGTGACACCCAAAACCAGGGGTATGTGGCAGCCACATCAGTTTGTCACCAGCAAGAAAAGTGCCTCCCCCACCCCCAGCTATCATGTGGCTCACCTGAGATGGCAGAAACACTTGGAAGAAAGCTTCAGAATATCTTGGTGTCTCTCCCAGGCACAAGTATTCTTTGAGGTACCCTTCCTTGTAGAGCTTTAAAAGTAAGCTCTGGCGTTTAAGTGTATTCTTTTGATAATAAAATGTTTCCGTATTGAAAAAGAAAATTAAAGAATCTTCAGTACTATAATACATAAGAAACACTACATCTTGTAAAAATAATGGCATATTTATTCAGATCTTTTTTCATGATGTTCCTAGCTTAGAACAAGGTATGTTTGTCCACTAGTATCAGTGCTGCTTTACAAATGCAGTGTTTATTAGCTTAGTAGGTGGTAACTGCATCACTCATCTATGCATAATATTTAACTTCTGCCTTCTCACTAGGTTAGTGGAAGCAAATCTGATATATTGTTTCAGTCTCCACTCAAACTTCAGTTGAAAAGGCAAACTCTCCCCCACACACTGATAACTACTATTAGTACAGTATTTGTCAAATATAGGCACTGAATATATTCAGTATAGTCATAAATGATGCACATATCAAATACCAGTGAAGAGCTTACAGCAAGTAGACTGGAAGCAGCATTTCTTTTTCAAAAAGTAAGAGCAGGAAGAATGAAAATCTGTTTTGCCCAACACAAAATGCTCTGTGGTGACAATGTTGATGTTACATGACAGTTTCAATAGCTTAGCCTAGCCAAGTAAGGTACAGAGAAGTGGGACTACAACCCTCAAGCTAATTCTGCTTATCTGAAAGTAAATGCCATTGGAATCCATGGAATTTACTTCCAAGTAAATGGATGAGAAACTGTTCAGTGAGCAGGTGTTGTTGTTGCAGTGTGCCTTCAAGTCATTTCAACTCTAAAGCAAACCTATCATGCGGTTTTCTGATGCTCAGAGTATGTGACTTGCCCAAGGTCATCCAGTGGGTTTTCATGGCCGAGTAGGGATTCAAGCCCTGGTCTCCAGAGTCGTAGGCCAACACTCAAACATGTCTTACTAAAAGGAAAACTAACGGCTGGTGTTGAATTGGTTTGTGGATGCTAGGAAACAAGCCTAATTCATCCTATAATTTTAGGATGGATAAGACTAAATAATTTATTGAACAATAGTGATATCTACTTGGATACTGTGGAGAGGCACATAAGTCTCTCACTGTAAGTCTTTTACCAGAGTGTGTATTGGGCAGATGAAAAGATACCGAAAAATAGGAAGAGTTGCAATTTTTGTTAAAAAAAAAATACAGCTTTGCTTTGGGTGCTTGCTTGTCTACTTGCTTACATTTTTTAAACTGTGTCCAATCTTGACAGTCTATAGATTGGACAAGTTATAAGTATATCAATAAATAATGTGGTGAGAGCTGGTTTTCATTTTGTTTGAGGAAACACCTTGATTAACTCTCAACTACATGTTACATTAAGATATAGCTCACTGATACAAAAAAGGAGACATTAATGTATGGCTTGGGGCATGAGGGGTTAACTCTTTCCTTTCAGGCTATGTGCCTGGAACCTCCCTATCTCCCATTTTCTAGTTTGCCTCAGGAGAGAAACTGCCATATACTGATGAATTCTCAGCGCTTTGACAGGAATTCCAACTGCACCAACAGAAAACTCACTGAGTGTGAGGCATTTGTATTAAAGGGCTGTAAACGTGGTTCAGTCTTGACAGTTAAACAAATTTCTAGCCTCACGATGTGCTCAGAAGCACCCTATTCTTTAAAATTAAATGTGAATCTTCTGCAAGTGGGTTTTGTTGGTGAACCTCAGAGGTCTAATTAAAAAACAACAAAGTAGATCCAGCAAACTTGACATCTGCCTGTGTCTAACAGGGTGTATTAAATGTGTGAATGCATTTTTTTGGGGGGGGGGAGCAACAGCTGCTTGGATACATGAAGGCTGGCTGAGTTACATCCTTCCTACACAATACCATTTCAATGAAAATTACTCCCCTAAGGTTCTTTTCACTTGGTAAGGGGAAACTGTAATTAACGCCAAAGAGTTCCCAACCTTAGGCTTTACTAGGCCTTTATTAGACTGTGGTACAGGCACAACATTTTAAAACACAGGGAATATCCCTGAGGAAGACACATTCTTCACTACTCTAGTGGCCATGAAGCTTATGCTGAAAATAGCATGGCTGGAACTAATACTTCAAAAGGCAGGATGCAGGAAAACAGCTGCAAGTTGTAAACAGTGCAATGTCTTCTGCTGCTTTTAACATCCCTTTCAACTGTGTATTTCCCAGGCCCCATTGAAAACAACCAAGAAGAGTTTCAGTACTGGAAACCTATAATGAATAGATCTAGCAGTTAATATTGCTCCAGCCTATAACAGGAAAGATTATTCATAAGTTAGGTCATACCTGGTTACTTAAGTACAGAGAACACACAACACTGTTGATAAAGTAGCAGTAAGTAGCACTGATTTATTTCTCTGTTTATTGAACTCCTTGATAACACACACAGTTAGAGAGAGAGATGAGTACTGTGATTTTTATTTTTTTTTAAAAAAGAACAGTTCAACTTGTAGCTGAACAGTGTGTTATGAAAGTATTGAATGCCTAATAGTTTTCCTGAATGCCAAAACTGACAGATAACGGGGATCTTGAATCAGGCATGGAGGATACCCCCCCCCCCACAGCATTTATCAACATTCATACTGAGTCTGTCATTTTCAAAGTTTCATGGCTGTCCTTGCATGTGATCAACCTGTCTCATACAACAGGAACTGGTGATCTGAGTTTAGGAGGATGTCATTCTGACTCATTTATCACCATGATCAACTTACTTCTTGGTGAGGTCAAAGCTTAGACCAAATTCTGGACCTACTTGCCATTTAAATTTCCTACAGTGTTCTCTTTAAAGGCCAACTAGACTCAGACTTCCAGTGAACAGGGAGCCCTAGCATGAAAAAATAAAAATTAAGGCATCAAGAGGCTGGGGCTGATGCTGGGCCTGCCTTCTACTGTATTTAGAAAAACACAGATGCTCCCCTGCCCCACCTTTTACCTGGAAATGTCTTTTTTAGTTGCCAACACCACATTTTGGTTTTCTGGGATTATAAATGGTCCTGGGCTCCTGAATTCATTGTGATTTCTAGAAAGTAGTCATGCTGGCAGACATCCAGAGTATCTGATTCTCAAAACGTTTAGCTTTTGGTCCCCATCCGTTCATCCCACCATTCTGCAATTCTTGCCTGCTTTAAAAGCTCAATCACAGCTAGAAAATTTGTGCTCTTCGCTCTGCCTCTGAAGATTCCTGCTCCACATCCTCTGGAATGCTTTTGGGAACTCATAACAGAATGGTAGGTATACAGTTGTCCCTCCACATTTGCGGGGGTTAGGGTCTTGAGACCCCTGCAAATGTGGAAAAACTGCGAATAAAAAATGCTGCTCCCACGACCCCCCCCCATCAGGAGGGAGGTGGCGGGAGAGTGTCTGACCAGCCTGGCTGGCCTCTCCACGGCCTTCCTGAGGGGACTCCGGGCCTTAGAAGCTCCGGAGCCCCCTTAGGAAGGCCGGGGAAGGCAGCAGGCAGGTGGGAGGGAAGCTGCCTTCCTTTCCGCGGCCTTCCTGAGTGGACTCTGGGGCTTTGAAGCCCCAGAGCCCCCTTAGGAAGGCTGGGAAGGGCAGCGGGCGGGCGGGTGGGCGGGCGGGAAGCTGCCCTGCCTCTCCCTGGCCTTCCTGAGCGGACTCTGGGGCTTTGAAGCCCCAGAGCCCCCTTAGGAAGGCTGGGAAGGGCAGCGGGTGGGCGGGAGGGAGGCTGCCCTGCCTCTCCATGGCCTTCCTGAGGGGACCCTGAGGTTTATAAGCCTTGGAGCCCCCTCAGGAAGGCCGGGGAAGGCAGTGGGCGGGAGCGAGGGAAGCTGCCTGGCCTCTCCCCGGCTTTCCTGAGGGGACTCGGGGGCTTAGAAGCCCAGGAGCCCCCTCAGGAAGGCTGGGGAAGGCAGTGGGAGGGAGGAAGGGAGGCTGCCAGCCCCTTGGCCTTCCTGAGCGGACTCTGGGGCTTTGAAGCCCCGGAGCCACCTCTGGAAGTCCAGGGAAGGTGCAGGCAGGAGGTTGCCCCGCCTCTTGCCAGCCTTCCCAAAGGGGCTCGGGGCTAAACCGCGAATAAGCAAAACCGCGAGTGTGAAAGCCGCGACTGTGGAGGGGCAACTGTAATTTATTGATTTTTTTAATCTCACCTTTCCAATAAAAATAGTGATCAACAAGAGAACTATAAAAGTAAAAACAAAACTGTTTAAAAGTCCAAACTGAGAGGTTGTGACTTCATGGCCTTCCTAAAGGCAGCAAGAATGGGAACTGATCCACGACTCCAAGTGGAATCATTCCAAAACTGTTCTCTGGGTTGTCTAGATGAGAAAAATGATGTGGATTGGTGCACATTACCACAAATTTGCAGCAGCACTCATTTGTCTCCATGGTTTTTTGACAAAATCTATCGTATGTGAAGCTATCTGTGTTTGAAGTGAATGCACAGCCATGCCTGCAAATCAAGATGGTGGCCAAGAGTACTACATGTGTTGTCGCCACTGCACAGTATTTTTTAAAACTTGTAAATCAAAGGTGTACAAGTGCGACCATCCACTTATAAAAAGCTCTTTGGTCACCCAGGGCTGCAAAAAAGTTCACACTCTATAACACACATTGGAAACTGCTTAATGCAGTGTAGATGTATAAATTGCTGTTGCTTAAAATAATTTGTAAGCTGCTCTGATAGCCTTCTGGCTGAAGAGCGGGGTATAAATAAATAAATAAACAAAAAACATGAAATGCGAAAATGGCACTTTCAGCCACTTCCTTGCTGGCAAGCCCACCTCCCACTTGCATGTCTGATCAGTCTGCTGTCCACTTCTGCCCTCGTTGAGAATGCGCAGCATCTCAAATTGGATGTCCAGATGTGCATTATTGTGCAAGCCCGTGCATTATTCAAAAAAACCTCGGGGAAATCCAGAAAGCTTTCCCCCTGCAGTAGATGGAGTTTTGGGCCCCCTTCCTTCTGAACACTACAAATCTTGTTCTTAGTGTCTTAGGACAAAATATATTCTAGTCACGTTTAGTAAGGAGTATTTTCATCATCTAGACAACCCCTCTGTCTCTCATCAGCTTTCTAGTTTCCAACTCTTCTACCTCCTTCCCCCACCACTGATGATAAAGAATCAGCACACATCAGGCATGTTGGTGCCTAATCTCTCTCCCTACTTTCCCCCCAGTATATAAGGTTCAGAATATCCTGAACAAGTTGGGTAGCTCCCCCACTTGCTCCTTGTAGGCAGGAAAGGAAAGACCTTCTGGTGAGGTCACGTGACAAACAAACAAACCCTTCCTTTTGTCTTTCCACCCTCTCTTGTGTTCCTGGGTGTTCCTGGGAGAGCATATTGGAGGAGACATGGGACTGTGACCATGCCCAGGAAAGAGGAGAGACCCACCGCTGCTTCCAGTGGCTCTACCCCCCCTGCCCTGATTGGGCTGGAGTCAGTCAGCTTCCACTGAAGGACGGCAGCACCTTGGAAGGGAAGGCCAGGATGCAGCCAAGGGAGGGGAATCCTCTCTCTGTCGCTGCCATTCCCCAGTGCCACCCCCCAGCCTATGCCGGGTTTGGGGACTGAGAGGCAAACTGAACTGCCTATACGGAGGAGGCCATGAGTAACAATGGTGCCCTTAACAACTCCAGTCTGGGAGGGAAACCAAACCCAGATTTGGTGGCCTGTATTTGGGCTGTAGTAGCCAGGGAGGCTGTGGCTCTCATTGTGGCCAGAGCAGGGAACCTGAGGCACTTCAAGACCTCCACAAGGGCCAACGGGGGGGGGGGGGTCAGGCGGCAGGCTGGTGCAAGCTTGCCATCCCCCTCTCCCAGCCACCACACCCTCCAGAACAAGAGACTTTTTCTCTTACCCTTCTCCCAAGCCAGGATCACCCTCCTCTGGATGCTGACCTTCCCCAGATGCTGAAGACCTCTTCTCCATGGCAATTGCGTGGGAGATGCCCTTTCCTGCTAAACTTATGCAAGTGGTTAGGGATGAATGGAACAAACCAGCAGCCAATAGGCCTCAGTCAAGTGAGATTAAAAAGCTTTACCAATTACCACAGGTCAAGATGTCTAAATTGCAAGTCCCACTGGTGAATGTTCCTGTTTCCATCCTGATTTTCTCTTCTGTTTTTTTTTTCACCCTGAAAATCCTGGAAGAGAAGAGGGATGAATCTGCCCTCAAGAGAGCTCGTGAGGCTTTGTCCATAACCATCAGGGTTGCTGCCTCAGCATCCATGGTAGGTAGGGCTTCCCTTCAGTAGACCAGGGAGCTTTTGACTGAGGTCCTACCTGGTGAGACCAAGGTCTAACAGGGCCTAAACACACTTCTGAGGGTTTCTGTCTGCATGGCAGATGGCATGTTGGAAATTGTCCAGTTTTGTGTCAGGGGGCAGGCCATGGCAGTTGCAGTCTGATGACAATTCTGCTTCAAACCCCACCCCACCCCCCCAAAAAACCTGGAAGGCAAATGCTAAATCCAAGCAGAATTAGGCAGGTTGTTTAATGAATCACTAGAACCAGTGTTGGTGGAGGATTAAAGACAAGAAAAAGACCTTAACCTCAAGGAAGAAAAAGGAGAATCGGAGGGACTTTAGACAAGGGTTAGCCATCTGTGCTCCCAGATCTCTCCTGTCCTCTGCCCCAATCTCTTCTTTTTAGGACATAGACTCCAGACCCTATAGGCAGCAATAGGGAGACCTCAGGTTCCAACACAAATCCCAGTCCACAGGCTCACAGACAGATCTCAACACAGGAACAACAACCAGGGTCAACACAAGAACTGTCAGTCTCGTCCATGAAGTCTGGGTTTTAGAGTAGACTTCATGGAAGATCCTGACATGAGGTTGGGAACTGGCTTTGGCCTGTTTTCCTTGTCTGGGCCTCTCTGCCTTTGGGTGGGTGTGAGCCCACCTTGTTGGGCCTGGGAACGCTGCTCTCCACAGCAACTCAAGGTCACAGCTCCAGGTGCTGGCTGGGGCATTTGCTATCCTCCCTACATGCCATTCTCACGCTGCAAGGGTTTATCTGGGTATTGTGCTAGCCTGTGTTTAGTTTCGACTTTGCCTATGTTCCTGATACACGCATCCTTGCCTAATAAAGATTTCTTATTGAGTGAATGTGAGCGTGTGTTCTTGGTATATCACAGTAAGCTGAAACTCACAAATCACACCTAATTTTGGAGTTCTACCTGCAATGTCTGACGAAGCGGAGATTGGAACCCAGACGGAGAAAGACCTGGCCGCAGGCGGTGGCCAGGAAGTCGGTGAGTGGGGGGATGGTACAGGCATGCTGGAGGAAGAGCAGAGCAGAGCCCGGTGGAGGGCTGGAAGGCCAAACATTCCTCTCGACCTTATGGAGCTGGGAGCCAGGCAAGCCCTGGGGAGGGGCAGCCTACCCTTCTCTGAGACTCCAGCGCATGGAGCTGGAACAGCCATGGGAGCCAGTTGGCTCTGGCCAGAAGAGCGAGGCTGGGAGGAGCGCAGGTCCTGCTGATGGGACAAGCCCCTTACTGAGGGGCACCGAGAACCTGGAGCGTGACTTCCGTGTGCAGAACTGGAAGATGAGGTGCAACAGCTAAAGCAGCAAATGGAGGTCGTGCAGGCAAGCCTCCTAGAGATCTTGCAGAGACTGCCTCAGCAACCGGCCGCCCCGGGAGGAGGCCAACCTCCCCAGGACCCACAGTTGCCAGCCCCAGCACCTGGGGGAGGGGGCCCTGTAGCACCTGCTGGGGCCCCTGCCCTGCAGGCTCCTAGGCCAGTACCCCCTGTGGGAGCTGGCCCGGTCAAGCCGCAGGAAAGACCTCAGGGGCTAAAGGATCGGGATCTGAAGGCCACCTTTGATGGAGATGCCGCGAAGTTGCCATACTTCCTAACCCAGGTGATGGGGTTCATGTTCCAGTGGGAAGAGGAATTCCAGACGGAGGCTGAAAAAGTGCAGTATGTCTCCAACCAGCTGGAGGGAGAGGTGGCACAATCGCTGGTGGGGCTCTACGACATGGGGGCTCCAGAGTTAGGGACTTTCCATGACTTCATGATGGCCTTACGGGCTCAATTTGAAGACACCCTGAGGGTGAGACAGGCCCGCACAGAACTCCAGCAACTGAGGCAAGGTTCGAGGTCTGTGGCCGAATACGCCTCCGAATTCCGCCGCTTGGCCAGCCAGGTTCCCGACTGGACTGAAGCCATTAAGGTGCAGTATTTTCAAGATGGCCTTAACACAGACATCCTCGAGTGGGCATTGTTCCAAGGGAACCCCGAGACCCTTTTGGGATGGGTGTGGCTAGCTGGGGAAGTAGAGACACTGAGACAGAGCATCAAACTGGCCCGGTACCACCAGGGGTTCGGGGGAAAGCCCACTGGGTCCACTGGGAAAAAAGTTAAGCCAGCCTGACCAGTTGAGGCCACAGTGGGGGAGTCGGAGGGGGAGCAAAGGATGAGAAAAGGGTTGTGCCTGCACTGTGGGAAGAGTGGCCACAGCATAGCCAAATGCCCAGAGAAAAGCCCTCAAGACCTGGCAGCAGAGGAGAGGCCAAAGAAGGCAGAGAGAAAGTCGACGGCACCCACGACGCCATTCAAGCCCAAGGCCAAAGCAGCGGTGCATGCCTTGGTGTCGGGCCACACGGCGGGAGAATCTTCAGAGGAACCGGATGACAGCGGGTCCTCCTCCTCCGACATGGAGCCGGCGGGAAACGGCTCCAGCCTGCCCTACTAAGCACCCGAGAGCAGGCTAACCGCAAAGGGTGCCCAAGTGCTGTGGTGAGTGGGGTGAAAGGCCCTTTTTTCCTAAAAGCCAAAATAGGGGTTACAGACAGTGGGGTCACCCGAAAAGTAGATTGTGGGTGTACCCAAGTGCTAATTCACCCCTCCTTGGTCAATGAACTTGCAGTTAGCACTATCAAGCTGGACAAGCCAGTGTGGCTGTCTCAGATGGATGGAGGGATGATGAAGGGGGCCCACGCAAGGTGAATGACTGGCCCAGTACAGATGAGAATGGGGAATCATCAGGAGGAGCTTCAATCTGTGATAGCCCCAGGTTTAGTTCCTGCTGCAGTAGTGGGCTTAAACTGGCTGAAATTCCACAACCCCACTATAGACTGGGTAAAAGAGACAGTGATTTTTGCAGATCCTCTGTGTGTGTGGGAGCACGGGGTGGGTGAGGCCTCCTGGGGGGGATCCCTTTAGAGGCCAAACCACGGAACTGTAAAAACCGCTCTGGTTCAAGGGGAAATGAAAGGGTTACCGGTGGAATATAAACAGTGGCAGTATGTGTTTGAGAAGAAGGAATGTGACATTCTACCCCCCTCCACAGAGCCTTTGACTGTGCTATTGAGATAGTTTCTGCGATCGAGCTGCCCAAACCCAAGATTTACTCCATGACGCCGGCTGAGATGGATGCCCTCCAGGAGTTCATAGACAAAAACTTGGCCCGGGGGTTCATCAGACCTATGACCTCCCCCTTAGGGGCCCCTGTGTTGTTTAGGCGTAAGGCTGATGGGACTCTTAATCTCTGCATAGACTATAGATCCTTAAACGCTATCAGCATGACAAATCAGTATCCCCTTCCCTTAATGAAAGACATACTGGCTCATTTGGCCAAGGGGAAGATATTTACCAAACTGGACTTGCAGGAGGCCTATTACAGGGTGCGGATTAAAGAAGGGGATGAATGGAAAACTGCTTTTAATTGCCAGCTAGGGGCTTTTGAATTCTGTGTAATGCCATTTGGACTAAGCGGAGCCCCTGGAATTTTCCAGAACTTAATTAATGATGTACTGAGAGAGTTTTTGTACAAAGGAGTACTGGTGTATTTGGATGATGTGCTTATTTAATCTGAAGATTATACGTCCCATGTGAAATTGGTGAAAATGTGCTTACTAGGTTGGGGGAAAACCATTTGTATGCCAAAATGTCAAAATGTGAATTTCATCAGAGCCGTTTAGATTATTTGGGATACTGCATCTCGAACAAGGGGGTGGAGATGGACTCAGAGAAGGTAAAGGGGGTTCTTGCATGAGAGGCACCAAGGAACAGGAAGCAACTGCAGAGCTTCCTAGGGTTTGCTAACTTTTACTGGTCCTTTATCCCTGACTTTGCTCGGTAGCCCTACCTTTGACTGACCTGTTGAAAACCAAGGGGGTGGGAGAAAAGAAACAAACGGGGAAGGGGAAGGCAGAAAACCTTCCCCAAAAGATTGTATGGACTGACCAATGCCAAAGGGCCTTTGACAAGCTGAAGAAGCTTTTCACCTCTGAGCCCATCCTGAAACACCCGGACCCCTCCCAACCTTTAGTGGTTCAGGTAGACGCCTCAGACGTGGCGATGGGAGGGGTGTTATTACAATGAGATGAAGGGGGGAGCTCAGACCCCGTGCACATCTGTCCAGAAAATTCAATGAGACTGAGCGAAATTGGCCAGTGTGGAGAAGGAGGTGGGGGCGATCAAATTGGCCTTATAGGCTTGGCGCCACCTACTGGAAAGATCTTCCAAACCTTTCGAGGTTTGGACGGATCACAAGAACTTGGAGGCTTTGAGAACCCCAAGGCTTTTGAACCCTAAACAAATTCAGTGGGCCAGTTTCTTTTACCGGTTCAATTTCACCCTAAAGTTTCTCCCGGGAAAAAAGAATTTCTTAGCTGACGCTTTGTCCAGGGTCCCTCAACATGACAGTCAATGGAAGGAGGTGATAGACACAGTCTTCTCTCCCTTCCATTTGGGATTGGCAGTTCTCATGCTCAGCCAAGCCAAATGTCAGGAGACCAAGGCAGGCACCTCTTTGGGGCCAGGCCTCGATTCTGGGACGGAGGCTGGCGGCTTGCCCGCAGGGACCACGAACCCCATTGTGGCGCCGGCCCCATCTTCCTTGGAGCCCTCTCCTCCAGTCTTGGAGGACGGTGAGGGTGGGTGACAAGCCCAAATGGCGGCCGCTCTCCCCAAGAACCCATGGTTTCTGTCTCACCAAGGGGAGGTAATTCTACAGGGAGGTCTGGCCTGGAAAGGGGAGCGCCTATATGTTACAGAGGCCATGAGAACGACCATCCTTAAACAGTGCTATGATGTAAAAAGTGCAGGTCATTTTGGGTATGTGAAAACATTACACTTGACACGATGGCAGTTTTGGTGGCCCAAAATGAGGAAGGAGGTAGAGGAGTATGTAAAGGGATATCACATGTGTGCAGTGGCAAAAAGAATGGGGGGGGGAACCAAAAGGCTTATTGCTACCATTGCCTACCCCCACTAAGCCCTGGGAAGTCATTAGTATAGATTTCATTATTGAGGTGCCAGAAAGTAAGAAAAAGACTGTTATTTGGGTTGTGACTGACTTGTTTTCCAAGCAGGTGCACTTTGTGGCCTGCAAGAAACTCCCGACAGTCTCCCTGCTGGAACTGAGGGCCAAAAAATCCAGTTTTTTAAAAAATTGCGGGGTCCTTGGCAGTTTCACACACACACACGAAAAACTCTCTCTCACACACACACACACAAAACTTCACACACAACACAAAAAACTTGGGGGCTGCATTCAAACCACAGGCTTCACTCCTCCCCACCTTGCTTCGAATAATATTACTAAAGGAGTTCTTTAGATGGTTATCTACATATACCTCCAAATATCGTAAGCCAGCTCTGTGTGTTTGAAGGTTGTTCCTTCTTGCTTTGCTCAGTGGCGTTCTGAGTGTCTGCCCCAAGCCTTGTCCTGAGTTTTTTCTGTTTATGTGCCTTCAAGTTGCCTGTTGACTTATGGTGACCCCATGAATTTCATAGCGGTTTCTTAGTACACCACTATAAAAATACTGGTTCTAGACCAATATGGAAGTAGAAACTACATTTTTCCATTGTATTTTATATTACACAATTCCACTCGAAAGGAAACAAATGCCTTAACAGATGTTTATGCCTAGAAACCCATGTGGTTTGTGGTTTCCATAGTTGTTGTGGTTTTATGGTTTCCTTGGGAACAAGCTAATTCACCCACTGATTTTAGTGCAGTGTCAGAAGTCTCACCACCAGTTTCTTTGCACATCACAACACAAACCCAGCTGTATAGTACAGGAGGAAAAGCTGGCAATTTAAATTACCATAGGTTATTAATTTATTTCAGTTGCCCTTCAGGCAGAATCATGATTCCTTAATGCAGTATGAGGGTTTCTCTATAGCAGATCAGTTAAATCTGGAAGCTAAAGCAGAAGATCAATGGCAACTAGTCATGATGGTGCTATATTATCTAAAAGATGGCTGTGTAAATGAAGAGTGGCAGTCCACCTTTTAAAAGGGTCACATATGTACCTCACACCATTTCACATTTAAAAATGGCTGTTCTGCAAAGCCAGATATGGATTTCCAACAGCTTCCAGTTTTGTTTTTAAGAGAGTTTGGAACATTAGGTTTGAAAACTAATATAATAATGTTTAGTATTAGAAATGGAGAAATTCATTGACAAAATTAATAAAATGTTGTTTTGTAGAGCAGACCATGGGATTTGTCGAGAATGGCACAGAGGCTGTCACTGTTGACCCAAGGGGAACATTTTGTTATTGGCAACTTCAAAAATGCTTTTTAAAATTATCTTGAAACTGCCTTTCCCCAACCAGGAATTGTCCCCCAGATGGACTACAAAGTCCATGATACCATTATGGGGACGGTAGGAGTTCAAGACATCTAGAAACTGTCAAGTTCAGAAGAGCTGCCCTAGGATCACATTTTACAAAATGAATGTCTCACCGATCTATATCTGCCTTATCTTTTGACCCCCTCTCATTCTTGCTAACATGTACACCATTCACTTGCCTTCAAGCACCTTGCCTGTCAGAAGTAAGGAGTGATGGTTAGTAAGGAATAATGTGTTAATTTCAGCTACAAGGATACTGATCCACTACAAGTGCAGCAATACTGGGCTGGCTACAAAGATCAGTCAATAATCAAGGGTGGAGAATTCTTAGGACTTTATCAGACACAGAAAATACGGTGTCATCACAACATCACATAGCTGCAAAAGGGTGCGCGGATCAGACAATGTCGCCCTTTCTCAGTTAAACTCAGCCCCAAACCCATACCTTTTAATTGATGGCTTGAGCCGTCAATGGATTCCCCCGCCGCTTTTTTTGCCGGCATTGCTGGCATGCAATGCCTCTGTCCCTTTAAATCTCATACTTACCCGACATTACCCTCTCTGGCCCAAACACTCCTGGGTCAGATCAGGACATCCAGGTAAGTGACAATCTTTTTTCTTTTCCTTCCTTCCTTTCTTTCTTTCTTTCTTTTTTTTTTTTTTTTTTTTTTTTTTTACCTTCCCTGGGTTACTTGGGACCTTTAAAATGTGTGTGTGCTTTGTGCAACTTTGTTTTCTTGTTTTTATTTTTGAATTTCCTGTGCGACGAAATTGCATGAGATTTCAAGCAAGGAAGTGAACAGGGCTCCACTCACTTCCTCCTTATTGCCAGAGAGCCTTTGCCGGGAAAAGACGTAAGTGCGGGGGTGGGGGGGCATTCTTTTGCTGGCATAGAAATTGGTTTTTCTATGCCAGCAAAAGAACGTTTTAAAACTTGTAGTCTGATAAAGTCCTGAGTCAGAAATGTTTTGAGTGCCTTTGAGAATATGATGAACATTTTTCTGCACAACTGAACCACTATATCCTGTCTTGTGTGTGTTGTGTGCCTTCAAGTCATTTCTGACTTATGGCAACCCTAAGGCAATCCTATCACAGGGTTTTCTTGGCAAGATTTATTCAGAAGGGGTTTGCTTTTGCCTTCTTTTGAGTCTGAGAGAATGTGACTTTCTCCAAGTTACCCAGCGGGTTTCCATGGTTGAACAGGGATTTGAATCCTTGTCTCTCAGAATCCTAGTCCAACACTCAAACCACTATGCCACACTGACTCTCCCTGTCTTGTTTCTCCACTCCCTATCAAGAAGTATGTGTGAGAAAAAGTGGTAGACCACATTTTGCTCACTTAATTCAATGAACTTACTTTGAATATATTTTAAAGAAGAAAGACATAGGTAGGGAGGGTATGAATTTAACTACTATAGCTGTATCTTTTGAGCAGATGTGTAGCTATGGGAGGGGGAAAATGGGGGAATTGTCTCCTCAAATAAGAACTCTGCCCCTGCCAATGAAATTTTCCTTCATTCCCTAAATTTCTTCAAACTTTAGTCCCAAATTTGCAGTAACATCAGTTGAGCCTTTAAAAATAGAGTCTAGGCATCCAAAGAAAAGGGGCAAACATCTACCAAGGGAATGCAAACACAGCAAATAGAAGGGTTCTGGGTAAGAACAATTTTCAATGTCACACTCTCTGAAATGACTTGAGACTGAAGGAAAATTCCATTGGGGTGGCAGAATTCTTATTTGGGGAGGCAATGCCCTCATTTTGCCCCCTTGCAGCTTCACCCCTGCTTTTGATTCAAAGCCACAGCCCTTCAAAGCACATGATCCACTGAAGGAAGTTAATTAAAAAAGAAACAGGGACTGCTCAGGAGGGGAGAAAGAGAGTCAAAGGGAAGCCAAGAGAGAATAAAATAGGGTGTGTGGGTTTGCTGAAAATGTTCTACTTAATTATCCAAGTATCTAGCATTTTGTGAGCAATAACAAACAAACTAAAGGATTACAAAGAAGTTCTTGTTGCTCACCCCAATAAAATGCAATATTGTATACACTATACAGTAATGTACAGTAGAAACCAGATAGAATCACTATAGAAGGACACTTGTAGAGTCACATTGCACCATCACCCAACCCTAGAGAGACATACAGGACAGTACGTTGGAGGAGAGGACACCAATCTTAAAGGCCTAAAGGGTTGTAAGATTCTAAAGGGCTAAGCAAACAAATCACTCCCCCATCCCCGTTCCCTTCCAAACCAGGGACTTTATCATATGAAGCAAAAATGGTGTCATAACAATGCCCAATGAACGTGAAAGGGTGCCCATTTTGCATAATATCATGCTTTGCAATTTTGTGTTGTCAATAAGGCATTCTTTTTTATTGATGGGCCAAGCCATCAATTGATTGGCCGTGGCGTTTTTTTCATGTAATTCTGCGTGTGTGAAACTGCACCCCATTCTGCTGGCATGATTCCAGCATCAATGGGGGATCCCCACAAGAACACTTCCGGGAGAGAATGTGAAAACTAGGTACAAGATGCTCTTTTTATGAACCTCCCCGTTTTGCAGGCAAGTTTTTAAGTGTTTCGGTGCTTGTGTGATCATTTTGTTTTTTAACTTAGTTGTTTTTCGACTTTTAAGCATGCTCACATCTTCTCATGAGAACCGCTGAGATCACACGCACCTGCCAACACAGAAGTACAGGGCTGCTTTTTCACACTATTATGGCAACGTTTGATAAAAAGGGTTATTTTGCAAGCACACTTACAGTTTAAAATATGGTGGGAAAGAAACGTTTTTAGAGGTTCATCTGATAAAGTCCCAGGACTCACTTTTTTCTTTCTTTCCCTTCTTCTTGAATTGCTCCCTGATACTATCTACTTTAAGAGTTCTAATAGTCTAAAAAGAATGAATTCTTTAAAATATAGGATTCACTTGTCTTAATCAGGAAATCTAATAAGTCAAGCCATGTTAGGAAACATTTAACAAGTTAATAACTTGCTGAAGTTGTTTACTAGTTATTTTCAAGCTTTTTTTAAAAAAAATCATTTGC
Source organism: Gambelia wislizenii (assembly GCA_030847615.1). Taxonomy (NCBI): domain Eukaryota; kingdom Metazoa; phylum Chordata; class Lepidosauria; order Squamata; family Crotaphytidae; genus Gambelia; species Gambelia wislizenii. The sequence goes on along the minus strand of JAUMIR010000001.1, from coordinate 280,824,736 downwards.
ATTTATTGGCCCTTTTTGGGTATCCACGCAGCCCCCCAACTGGGGGGGGGGTTCTAATACAAAACATCCCTGGCCTGCCAAAGTTGCCTGTCCCTGACCTGTAGTATCAGAGGCAACATTCCTCTTGGTACTAGTTACCTGGGAAGCACAATCAACTGTTGTACTGTCCTCACATTGTGCTCTTGGGCTTCCTATCGGCATTTGGTTGACCATTGTGGCAACAGATTGCTGCATTAGACTGAATTTTGGTCTGATCCATCAAAGTACAGTTGCCCCTTCATATTCACTGGGGTTTTGTTCCAGGACCTCCTGTGGATACCAAAATCCGTGAATATGCAAGTCCCATTATATGCAGTGGCATAGCAAAATGGTGTCCCTTATATAAGATGGCTAATCAAGGTTTGCTCTTTGGAATATTATTTTTTAAAGAATATTTTCAAGCCGTGAATACTTAAATCTGTAGATACCAAATCCATGGATGCGGAGGGACAACTGTACTTATTATGCTCTTATGTGAAAGTAATGGTAGAGAAGAGTATGATATAGTGACTGATTCTCATATAGAATCAGTCTTATGCACACAATTCTGTCCTTATTCCTAATTTACTTCCTTTACATTTGACAAGAATAAACTATAAAAAGCTTTTTTGAATTACAAATCCAGTTGATGTTTACGGGATTCTAGGGGTATGTTTCTAAAATGATTTTAAATCCTGTTCAGGTTACCTGGAGAATTAATCAACACTTAACAATCCTAAGAAGTCTGTTTTGGGTTCATAAGTACTCTCTGTTTGGAGGTTCTCAATCTTTATTGTGTATGGAAATTCCCAAAGTGTTATTAGTCTTAAAGTACGTACTTTCTTTGCCTTGTGTTTTTATGATCTGTCTACAATACAAAAAGAGCCAAAGGTTCTTCACAAAAGCTATGGCTTGTTAATACCTGCCATAGTATTAACAGGAACGCTTGGGCTGAAGTAATGTAGGATGATTCACGATATTACGTCCTCCCTCACTTCATAACTGAGGGGGTGAACAGAGCAAACACCAGTTGAGGGAGACTTATACAGGCAAAGCCACCGCCTTGTGACTTTAGCCTCCAGCTGTGAGTCAAACGAAGGTGAATGTTTGGAATAGCTAAATAGTATTTACTCTGTTGGGTGGGGAACATATTCTAGGAAGCAGACTCATATAGACATGCAGCCTACTCTTATCACTATATGTTACCTACTGAATTCAATGGGTCTTATACTTCAGAAAGTGTATTTAGGGTTGCAGGTTCATGCCTGTGACACAATTAACTCTTAAGGCAGAAACCCCATGCATAGTGTTTGTGTAGGTTGTACTGAACATAGTGGAAGTTACATATGTGTAAACCTGCTAAGCAGGTTGCAGTTGAAATCTGCATGCCTCATATATGCATAACCATATGTTAGATGTAAAGCAATAGTGATTCAAATGTAAACTCAGTTTTCTGGTCTTTTTTGCATTTTCTGTATTATAGTCACATGGGATATAAATTGTGATTAATGTTTTTTATTTGGCTTGGTTTTGGTTTTGTGTTTTTGTAGAATCATGTGAAAAATGATCTCATTGAGTTATCTTTACTCCTCTACTACAGATACATTTTACTCTGTGTTTAAAGGGCAAAATTTTATTCAGGTTTTCTCTGTGGAAGTTGTGTTCCTTGAATTTATTTTTGGACTACAGCTCCCAGAACCCTTCAACCAACTGGCCGTTTCAGGACCTTTAGGTAAAAAAACTAATATTTCCAAGCTCCACAGTATATTACCACAGAGGTGTAGATGAGGGTGGCAAAATGAAAACATCACCCTTCCCAAATATGGGTGATGTACTTCTGTCCTCCATGAAATTTTCCTTCAGTCCCCAAATCTCTAGCATGACAGTAGGTTAAAACTTCAGTTGATATTTAGAAATATGGGGGCTTATTGCAGCAAAGCAGCAGGAACGTTCCATCTTCCCTGTTGCCTTACTGCATGACGTTGGTGTTCTTCTGGAGTTCTTTCATTCTGGTCTCATGGAAGACCGAGGTAAAACCACATCTTTTTGCTAACGGGTTTTTCTGATTAGCAAAAAGACATGGTTTTACTGCAGTCCCTATGGGACCAGAACAAAAGAATGCCAGCATCATACAGTAAAGCAGCAGGGAAGATGAAACAATCCTGCTGCTTTGCTACTTTCCTTCGGCGTGCAGTAAGCCCCACAGTGTAGGCATCTAAAGAAAAGGAGAAGGGAAAGTTGTCAAAGGAATGTGAACACAGTGAACGTATTCTAGGTATGTCTGATTTTCAGTGCCTCACTCTCAGCAATACAGGTCGACCCCCATATCTATGGATTTGGTATTCACGGTTTTACTTATCCATATCTGAAAAAATATGTTCTCTCTAGGCATTTCTAGGTCCTCCAATGTGATTCTATAGTCAACTTCTGGTGTTCATCTCATTGAAAATAATGAGGTACCCATGGTTTCAGATATTCACGTGGGTCAGGTGTGTCTTGGAATGTATCCCCCATGGATATGGGAATTGACCTGTACTATACATCTGAAGGCTGAAAAAAACATTCATTGCAGGGAGGGGAATTCTTATTCGGTGGGGACATTGCCCTCAACCCCCCATAGCTACACCCCTGTATCACTACCATTACATGATTTCCCCCCTTAATTTGTGCTGACATTGCAGAGAAGCAACTGCCTGTGTGCAATTGCCAGTTATAAATGCCAGCCCAAGACATGTTCGGGCTTCTTTTAACTATCACAATGCCCCAGGAGTTTTTGTTCCTGCTGCTATGACATATGCCAAGTCCCCAGTGGTGTAAAATCCCTGATGAAGAAACCAGAGCTTGTTGATGATGATCCCACACCTGCTCCATGCTCTTCTCTCTTTTTTTAAACCAACAGGGATAGATGAGAATTTAGTTTCTTTTTCTACCAGAAAATTCTTCAGTTTAGATAAGAATTTACTGAAATTCATGAATTCTCACACTCACAAATATAGAGCTATGTTTGGTTCGGCAAAAATGAATGTTGTGAATATACAGGTTGTATCTCCCTTATCCAAAATGCTTGGGACCAGAGGTATTTTGAAATATTTCAGATTTTGGAATACTTGCATATATATATAATGAGATACCTTGGAGATGGGGCCCAAGTCTAAACACAAAATTCATTTATGTTTCATATACACCTTATACACAGCCTGAAAGTAACTTTATATACAATATTTTTAATAATGTAGTGTATGAAACAAAGTTTGTGTACATTGAACCATCAGAAAGCAAAGGTGTCTCAATCTCAGCCACTCATGTGAACAATTTTGGATTTTAGAATATTTTGGATTTTGGCATTCCGGATAAGGGAGTTTCAACCTGTATTGGGCACCATTATAACTTTTAAGAAAGAGATTGTGTACTTCAACTGAATGTTAGTGATGTAAAATATTTAGAAAATGTTTCCCTGTGGTATTGATGTGGGCATATCCAGTGGTTAACCCTTTCTGGTTGGATATATCACAATATGTTAATTTTGCATTAGAAAAATCTTTGGCATTAATGCACATGGCCTTTAAATTTATTTATTTAATTTGTACCCTGCCTTTCTCCCAATGTGGGATCCAAGGCAAATTACAACATAGATTAAAACAAAATGCAGCTAGAAATTTGTGGTTCAAACGTTTTAAAAGGCAATCCCATTAAAAACATGAATTTAAAACAATTTGAAAACATTTAAAACATAATAATGAAGATAAAAATACAACACCACTTTAAAAGACCATTTTGCAACAGCCAGTCAACAGCCAAAGGCCTGCCTACTTAAATAAAATGATCTTTCCCTGCTAGCTGCAAGACAACAGATAAGGGGTCAACCTAATATCCTGGTAGAGAGAATTCTATTGTCTGTGATCAGCCACTGAGAAGACCACCACCACCACCCTGGTGTCCTTACCAAACACATTTGACAGAGGTGGGACTGAAGGAAAGCCTTCTCTTGAAGTTCTGAAACTTTGGGCAGGCTCATACAGGGATATAAGAGTATTTCACATAGCCTTGACCTAAACCATATAAGGCTTTATAGATCATTAACATCACCTTGAATTATGCCTAGAAAGAGACTGGTAGGTCAGTGGAACTTTTGCAACATGGGATTTATATATTCTCTGGAACCAGATCTGGTCAACAGTCTAGCCACACCATTTTGGACTCGATGAAGTTTTTGAACAGTTTCCAAAGGCAGCCTCATTTATCCTTCTAAACAAGTTTTCTTTCTAAAAAGGTTTTTGGAAACTGTTCAAAAACTTCATCAAGTCCAAAATGGTGTGGCTAGACTGTTGACCAGGGCTGGTTTAATAATCTTGAGATGTGAAATTTAATTATAGACGGCCTTCCATATCCATGGATTCTGTATACATGGATTCAACCACCCATGGCTTGAAAATATTCCAGAAAAAAAAAAATCCAACAAGGAAATGATTTTGCCATTTTATGTATGGGACACCATTTTACTATGCCATTGTATATGCACATCCACAGATTGTTATCCACAGGGAGTCCTGGAACCAAACCCCAGCGGATAACAAGGGCCCACTGTAAAGGCCAACATGGTTGGATCCCACATGATTTTATTGTTGAAAAAAGGCTTAGAACATTGAAAAGATAAATATTCATCATCTGTTGTTCTATGGTCAGAAGAGCTTACTGCTTTAGCTACATATGAATATGTAACTATATTTTTGAAAACCAGCATAAATGAAATCACAAATAAATTCTTCTTCTCTGTGGAACAAACTTAAGATTTTAAAAATTCAAATATGGCAGAAATTGAAACAGATTTGTCCATCCTAGCCAAGGACTTTGAATATATTCGTCTCAAAAAGTCTGGTTTGAAATCCGTGTGTATTCAAGCATGTTGGTGATAAATTATGGTAGTATTTTTCTTTTCTTCAGAAGTTTCTTTCACTTGGCAAGAAGATACAACATGCTGGCAAAGTAGCATTCCTGCTTAATTTCACCACTGTCAATATTGTTTCAGTTCAGTTTTAAAGAACTCAAACCAGTCCCTTCACTGAATAAAAATTATAGTTAAAAACACACACCAATCCCTTCATATTCAGAACTAAAAGGACTTGAGGTCTAAAGAGTCTGGATGCAAGGTAATGTGAACCCTGACAGAGTGTTCCATTCCTATTCTTTAGCAAGTAAAGATGTGCAAAGGGTGGTAATTGTGTAATGCATTGTGTACGGAAATGGCACAGGTTTTCTCAATCTCTGCCAGTTCTATTTTTAAAAAGCTCACAGCCATTCATTACCTCCTAAGGTGGGCAAGGGAAATGATCTCATTGGGTTTGTTTTTTTCCTGCAGGGGAAATGAGGATGGGGAAAAAAGCACATTGTCCTTTCTTAATACTATTGGTAATTAAAGGTGACAGCAAGAACACTTTGCATTTGGTGAAAGAGCCAATAAAGCCAACTTTGCAGACCACTGGTTGCTGTCTTTATGCCTATGGGCAGTCTTGAAAACAATGCAAATTACTTAGGAGCCACATTTCCAAAAGCAAAGTATGTCTCTCTCTGGCTTTTCTTCGCAAACGAAGATTCAGGAAGGACTCATCCCGCGCTTTCTGCAAGCGCGCTGATGACTAAAAAGGCCAATCCGAGATAAACAAGTCCGGTTGCAAAAAGCACAGCAGAAGGTCTCCTTGGGTGATGTTTTTGGGTTGTGATTCTTTCTGCGTTGTCGTTTCTCTTCAAGACTTGTTCGTCGTGAGTTCTCAAATAAGGCTGCAGCATTGTGGATAGTGCGTCTCCATGCCTCCCGATGTGAGGCCAGGGCGGACCACTGTTGGTGATCAATTTGGCCAAGCCTGAGATGTTGTTTCAGGGAGTCTTTGTATCGCTTTTTTGGAGCGCCCCTCTTACGCTGACCCGTGGCGAGTTCACCGTAGAGTAGTATTTTTGGGAGGCGATGGTCCTCCATCCTAGAAACGTGCCCTGCCCAGCGCAGCTGTGTTCTCAATATCATGGCCTCAATGCTGGTGATCCCTGCTTGTTCAAGGACAGCAACATTCGTCACATAGTCAGTCCAGTGTATATTTAGGATTGTGCGTAGACAGCGCTGATGAAAGCGCTTGAGGAGTCGTAGGTGGTGGCGATAGGTGACCCATGTTTCAGATCCATAAAGGAGGATAGACAGTACGATGGCTCTATACACACTGATTTTTGTGCTTTGCCTCAGGTGTTTATTGCTCCAGACTCTTTTGTGAAGTCTTCCAAATGCACTATATGCCTTTGCTAATCTGTGATCGATCTCTTTGTCAATCTTGGCATCTGAGGAGATGATGCTTCCCAGGTAGGTGAACTGCTGAACGGACTTTTTGTGAAGTCTTCCAAATGCACTATATGCCTTTGCTAATCTGTGATCGATCTCTTTGTCAATCTTGGCATCTGAGGAGATGATGCTTCCCAGGTAGGTGAACTGCTGAAAGTATGTACAGAATTATGATAGACTCAGATTTGCTGATGTGTATATACTGAGACCATCTACAAAACAGAAGTCCTGTCTATACGGTCAAAATAATATGAACAAGATGCGAAAGATCAGTGATCTGTTCAAATGGCCATTCGCACAAATATGTGTCATTCGGAAGGGGGGCAGCCAAGCCCACCACAAAGTCCGTGTGCGCTGTGTTCAGGGCTTCATACAGATTTTCTAAAAAAATCTCTGTACAACTTCCGAATGTGCGACCATTTGAATGCTCATGTTCGCACAGATATGAACAGGCAGTGCAATCTGACTGGCTGGATGAGCACAGGGGGCGGGGCTAGCAAAGAGGGAAAGCGGCTGTGGCCACCATGTTGGATTTTTGTCTAAGCGAGGGTCTGGTAAGTTGATCAAATGGCAATTTTTACTCTTTTTTATTTCTTTTAATTGTAAATATGAAGTGTTGCTTGTGCACACCCTGGGAAACTGCTTTTTTTTAAAAAAAATGGTGGCAGCAGTTTTAAAATTGCGAGTAAATCACTCATGGTGGCCAGCTGGCTAGAGGGTCATACAGAGTTTATGGGGGCTCTTTTGGCTATGTAGACAGGTTGCATCGTTGTGAATGCCTGCTTTTCTGAATGTGTTCGTACCCCCCCTCGTATAGACAAGATACCCCATTGTCATAGAGAAATTCCATTATCACGCAACTGTAATTGCAAGGTGTCATGTTTCTTTTCTATGTTCCACCCTGGCCCCTTAGTGTCTTTCACACTTTATGGATTTAGGTTTTCAGTTTTACGCAAGAGACTCCTTACTATGAGAAAATGACATTCTTCTGATATGATTAATGCTTTACTTAACATAAATTCCCTGTGGCTGTAACTCAGTTATGCAGTCAGTTTGTCTTTTCATTTCAACTGGAAGCAATTCTTCAAGTACCAACGTAATACAGCAAGCAATGAGGCTTGTCTGATGTGCAGTACATCATTTGGAACCTTCTAGAACATGGGAATAAGCATTTTGGTGGTAGTCCCTCCTCCACTTGGCATATGTGACCAGTGCCATTCCTGCTCAATCCCTCTGTTAGTTCCTTTTCATCTGCTGCTGCAGTAGCATTGATTGGAATTTTCTTTGAGTAAGTTTTCTCTTGGATTGCTTTCTTGTCTCAGATTGCTTCAGTTTTTGAACTATGGGCTTATCCAACCTTTCTTATGCTTCATGTTTGCCTTTGTTGTCAGCTTTTCATTTGTCAGTTTATAGGCTTCGCATATGGCCTTGGGGGCTTATGGCTGCCACCAGCTCCTTCAAGAGGTGCTCTTCCTGTGGGGGTAAGATCCCTGAAAAGAATGGCCACTCAAAGTGCCTTTTGTGCCTGGAAGAAGGGCACAACGTACGGGCTTGTTTGCACTGTCAAGCATGCACCCCTCATTCCTCACCTGGAATACTGTGTCCAGTTCTGGGCACCACAATTCAAAAAGGATACTGAGAAGCTGGAACGTGTCCAGAGGAGGGCGACCAGGATGGTGGGAGGTCTGGAGGCCATGCCCTATGAGGAGCGGCTTAGGGAGCTGGGCATGTTTAGCCTGGGGAAGAGAAGGTTGAGAGGGGACATGATAGCCATGTTTAAATATCTGAAGGGATGTCATACTGAGGATGGAGCAAGCTTGTTTTCTGCTGCTCCAGAGACTAGGACATGGAGCAATGGGTTCAAACTACAGGAAAAGAGATTCCACCTAAACATTAGGAAGAACTTCCTGACAGTAAGAACTGTTCGGAAGTGGAATGCACTGCCTGGTAGTGTGGTAGTGTCTCCTTCTTTGGAGGTTTTTAAACAGAGGCTGGATGGCCACCTGTCGGGCATGCTTTGATTGTGTATTCCTGCATGGCAGGGGGTTGGACTGAATGGCCCTTGAGGTCTCTTCCAACTCTATGATTCTATGATTCTATGTTTCAATCGCTGCTCCAGACTTAAGACTCTCCTGTAGGAGAATGCCTTGAAAGCTGTAGACTGCACAGCTGAAAACAAGCTACTCTTCTCAGTCTCTGTTGGGGTCTCCTCTCAATGCCCCTCCGTGCTCTACATTAGTTCCAACCACCTCAGGTTAATCTGTCAATGTCGCCCTTAAGGGGTCCCTGCAGGAATCGGTGCCCAGACCTGAGAGAACTCAAGACAGCATAGACTCACCAGTATTGGAACTGACAGCTCGATCCTGAGCCTCTTCCACCCCAGGAAGGTTGTTTGAAGCTGAAACAGTTCATCCTGCAGAACCTCAGTGCAAAAGGCATAAAAAAGGAAGGAGGCCAAGGATGTGGATGCCTCTTACCCTCACTCCCAAGCCCCAGCACCAAGACACCCAGGAGATTATCACACGGGCCCTCTGATAATGTCCCTGTCCCGCCACCCCCCACCCGATCCACTCCTGCTCCACTTCTGTCCCTGTAACATTTTTTAAAAAAATTTCAGACACTTACCTTATGGCGAGATAGAAACTATTCCCCCTCCCCTCGGCTGGCTGGGAGTGAATGCAGCTGTCGCAAAGCTGCATTCATGAACCATAAAGCAAATCCCTCCTGTGCTCATGAGAGAATGATCGCGCAGGAAATTTAAAAATAAACACTTAATCAAACGTCAAAAAAATCCCAACCCCCAAAACACACTTTTAAGTTAACAAGTAACCTGGGGAGGGGCGGTAAGGTGTCACTTACCTGGATATCCCGACTGAACCTGGCAGTGTTTGGCACAGACCTCACAGTGATGTCACGTGATGCTGGCATCGCGCCAGCAGAATGGGGCTCCTGTTCAGATGCCTGTGATTCTGTTTCTATAATGGAATGGGCTTCTTATTAATGACTTTTCCTGTCAATAAGAGGAAGTGTGTGTGTGTGTGGGGGGGGACGGGAGCAGAATGGGAGCATACCAAGACAGAGAAAACATCATCTGAAAAGTAAGCCTTTTAGCAATCTCTGGTCGTCCCTGTCCTGGGATATTTGACCTGTGTGATAATCTCCCTAGTCCCATCCCCTCAACCTCCAGCCCAAGCATAGCCTCCTCAACAAAGTGCCCAGGGCAAGGAAGCTTCCATTCTAATCTCAGTTGAGTCTCCATGATCCTTGGTTCAACTGCAGGGTAGCATCCACACTTCTGTACAGGAGCGATCTTCACAGGCTCTCCTAGCAGGCACAGCATCAGATGGTGAGAGCCTCACTTTGCCTCCACAGATTCTGTCTGAACAAATCAGCACAGCTCACCACACTGCCAACTGCAGAGGCAAAGCCCTGGCTCATGCCATTGTCTTGTGTCACCATGTGTGGCTCTGCTTCTCTGGCCTCTCCCACCAGGCAAGGGCTACCATAGAGGAACTTTCCTTTGAGGAAAAGGGTTTATTTAACACTGAGACGGACAACAAACTGGAGCATACTCAAAAGATGCACACTGCTGCACAAAAATTTGGGTTCTGCTCCCATTCCCAGCTGTTTTCCAGACTTCGTTTCCCTTGGTCAAGACACACCTCCTTTTTGAAGTGGTTCTGTAGCCCATAGTAAAGCCAGGAAGCATGCATGGCTCCTTTTCCATCTTCATCCACAAAGAAGCTTCCTCTGCCTCAAGGTACAGATCTCAGCTGTTCAGAAAGAGACATCAGGACCCAACTAAATGGTGCCTTTGACTCTTGGACAAGTGACCTCCACTGCACACCCCTTTCTTGACAGTCTATAAAAATTCTGCCATTCCTGGGCATCCGTCATCTTGGATTCACGGGTCCTTGGCACAGCAAAGAGGGAGAATGCCGTAGAGTTCTGGAAGACTCCCCCATCAGGGGTGTTTTGCAGTACTCCCCCCTCTCCCACACTCACCGAGAAGGTGAACTCCCCATTACCAGGAGTGCCATAGAACCTGTCCCTCTCTCTCATCTCTGGTGGGGATTCTTCTTGTGCTACTTCATCATGTCAAAGAAGGATGTTGGACTGCATCTCATTCTGGATCTTCTGGATGTCCATTTCTAAGTAGAGCCCAGATGTTTCAGAATGGCTTCTCTCAGCTCCATCCTTCCTTTGTTGCAGAAGGGAGATTGGTTTGCAACTCTTGATCTAAAGAACATATACTGTCCGGGAAAGCTGCCAAGCCAGCAGTTGATAAGACAGCCCAGCTTCAGCAACAACAGCAGCTCCAAAACACAGTACCTTGTGATGTCAATAGAAGTCCATAGAGTCAGGAGTCCAGAGAGAGCGAAGAATGATGAGGCAGTCCGAGGTCAAAGCGTTTCGGCAGGTGGGTCAACAAATACAGTCCAGGGTCAAGATAATCTGAGGTTTCAAGAAGCAAGGTTCCAAAAGCCAGGAGAGTCTGAGGCAGATGCTTTCTCCAGGGATCACAGATAGCCTTTGACAAGGAATTCAACGTCTCAGCTGCTTTTGTTGGCCCCAGCTCCCACTCACAGCTGCTTGGTGATTAATGAGCATCTTTCTTTTAGCCTCCAAGAGCATTGCAGCCCCTCCTTTTCTGCTCTTCTTTGGCTAAAGGTAAGTACCTGCTCCTTCTCTTGCTGTTGCTCATTTATTTCTCCCAGGCTTGGACCCTGTGCTGGGGGAGGGCTAGGCTGCTGAGACATGGGTTCTTCTGTAGCTGGCAAAGCAGGGCTAGATTCAGACTCAGCCAGCTCTTCTGCAACTGTCTCAGCCTCCTCATCTCCTGATTCTTCAGAGGCCTGGCTGGCCATGACACAATTCCCCCCCCCCATTATCCTCCCCCTCACCCTGAGGAGAGCGAGGACGGTCTGGGAAGTGGTGATGAAAAACCCGGATCAGGCAGGGAGCATGCACATCAGAGGCATCTTCCCAGGAGTGGTCCTCTGGCTCATAGCCAACCCAGTCGACCAGATACTGAAGACAGCCACGCCAGTGATGAGAGTCCAGGATCTGGTCCACCTCAAACTCCTGTTCACCATCCACCAAAACCAGATTGGGCGGAGGTGCGGGACCAGCATCGGGACGAACCCCTGAAGCCGGAAGCAGTAAGGAACGATGGAAGACTAGGTGGATCCACCACATCCACGGAAGCTGGAGCCGAAAAGCCATGGGATTCACTTGGGCTACAATCTTGTAAGGCCCCACAAATTGGGTATCCAACTTCCGACACGGTTGCTGGAGTGGGAGATGGCGTGTGGACAGCCAGACCAAATCCCCCATTGGCAAAGGAGGACCTTCCTGCCAACATTGATCCGCGCCCTGCTTATACGCCCCCTTGGCCACCTCGAGCTGTTCCTGTAGCAAGAACTGGGCAGCCTGGAGTTCCTGGAGCCCCTGGTCTGCCGCAGGGACCGCCAAGACAGGGGCCACAGCCAGAATTCCTTGCGGATGGAAGCTACCGGTGGCAAAGAAGGATGTCTGCTGGGCTGAGGCATGCACAGAATTGTTGTAGGCGAACTCAGCCAACGGCAGCAGGTCGACCCAGTTCTCTTGGCAGTAACTGGAGTAACAGTGGAGGTACTGCTCCAATGTCCCATTCGTACATTCCGACTGTCCATTGGACTCAGGATGGTGTGCCGAGGACAGGTGAGGTGCGATGTCCAGGAGCTGCAGCAGACTAGTCCAGAACCGGGTAGTGAACTGGGCTCCTCGATTGGAGACCACCCCCTCAGGAAGGCCATGGAGCCGGAAAATGTGCTGTACAAACATCCGGGCCGTCTCCTTCGCCATGGGGAGGCCAGCGCAAGGCACAAAGTGAGCCATCTTGGAGAAAAGGTCCACCACCACCCAAATGGCAGTACAGCCAGCAGAAGGGGGCAGGTCTGTGATGAAGTCCATCGAGACGAGCTTCCAGGGCCCCGATGGTGTCGGCAGAGGCAGCAGCAAGCCCACAGGTTGCCCTGGATGATCCTTAGCATGGCAACACACAGGGCAAGTGTCCACGTACTGGGCCACCTCCGCACAGGCCCGAGGCCACCAAAACTCCCAGGTGAGGAGGTGCAGGATCTTGCAGAAGCCGAAGTGCCCCGCCGGCTTAGAATCATGGCACAACAGCAGGACTGTCTCCCGACAGGGGCCTGCTGGCACATAAAGTCGGCCCCGGTGGTAGAGCAGGCCATCTCGAATTTCAAAAGGGGAGGTGTCCCCCTCTGCTGAATGCTGGGCCATGAACGGGTCCTGGCCCTGGAGGTCACGGATCTGGTCCAGCAGTGTAGCATCCCTCAGAGCAGCAGCAAAATTCTCCAGGCACAGAATGGTGGACCAAAGCTCCCCCTCTGGTTCCGTGACGTACTCTGGCTTCCAGTAGAGAACATCGGCCTGCCGATTCTGGACCCAAGGAACATACTGGAGCTGGAAATTGAAGCACCCAAAAAACAGGGACCACTGCTTCTGCTTCTGGGACAACTTCCAGGCCGTCTAGAGATGCTCCAAGTTCATGTGGTCAGTGTGGACCAGGACGGGATGAGCCGCCCCCTCCAACAGATGCCTCCACGTGTCAAAGGCGGCCTTAATTGCCAACAGCTCCTTCTCCCAAATCGTGTAGTTGTGTTCAGGAGGAGACAGCTGATGGGAATAAAAGGCACAAGGCAGCAGGAGTCCCTCAGTCCCCGTGGGCTGAAGCAGCACAGCCCCAATCGCCATGTCCGAGGCATCCGCCTCCACTACAAAAGGTGTCTGTGGGTCAGGGTGCTGCAGGATTGGGGCTGACGTGAACCTCTCCTTCAGGACCTCAAACAACTTCTGGGCAGCAGGTGTCCACTGGAAGCAGGCCTTCCCTCGCAGTAGTTGGGAAAGAAGTCTCGCCAGGGCAGCGTAATCTGTGATGAACTTCCTGTAGAAGTTTGAGAACCCCAGGAATCGCTGGACGTCCTTCCTGCAGTGAGGAGCTTGCCATGACAACATCGCCTCCACCTTGGAGTTGTCCATGGCCACCCCCTGGGCAGAGACTCAGTAACCCAGGAAGTCCACCCCTCGGAGGTCGAAGGCACACTTTTCCAATTTGGTGTAGAGGCGGTTCTCCCAAAGGCGTTGGAGAACAGCACGAATGTGGGCATCATGGGCAGCTTGGCTGGGAGATTAGATCAAGAAATCATCTAGGTAGATGATCACAAAGTGATCTAGATAGTCCCCGAAGACATCATTGATGAAGTGCTGTAAGACGGCTGAGGCATTACATAGGCCAAAGGGCATGACGATGTATTCATAATATCCATACCTCGTCTGAAAGGCTGTCTTCCACTCGTCCCCGGCCCTGATCCTCACCAAATTGTAGGCACCTCTGAGGTCCAACTTAGTGAAGACCTTGGCGTGGCGGAGCCACTCCAACAGTTCCGGGATCAGCAGCAAGGCATACCGGTCCCTGACAGTGATCCGGTTAAGGGCGTGGTAGTCATTGCAGAGACATAACTCCCCACACTTTTCCTACACAAACAGCACAGGGGCGCCTGCAGGAGACTTAGAAGGGTGGATAAACCCCTTCTTGAGGTTCTTGTCCAAGAAATCCCTCAGAGCCGCCAACTCAGGCTCTGACAGGTAATAGAGGCATCCCGCCGGGATCGGGGCCCCAGGTATTAATTCAATTGCACAGTCATAAGGTCTGTGCAGTGGGAGCCGATCCGCCTCCTTCTTGTCAAAGACATTGGTGTAGTCCCGGTATTTCTCAGGCAGCGTCACCAAGCCCTACTTGGTGTCTCTTGCCACTGCTACCGGGATCCGCTCTGGCCAACAGTACTCCTGGCAAAACTCGGAGGCAAACAGAACCTCCTGCCAGGCCCATGAGATGTGCAGATCATGTTTGGAGAGCCAGGGCATCCCTAGGACCAAAGGAAAATGAGGCACCTCGGCCAGCAAGAACTGGATCTCCTCGCTGTGGCCCTGGATCTTTACTCCAAGTGGAGTAAAGGAGTCTGGTGTGTCACAGGACCAGACCGCAGGAGCCGCCCATCGATAATCTCTACGGGTCTAGGCTTGGCTAGGGCCTCCAGCGGTATCTGATGACTGGTAGCAAACCCCAAGTCCATGAAATTGTTGGAGGCCCCCGGGTCTATCATGGCTCCCAGGGGAACAAGCTCCAGGGAAGGCAGTCTAAGGTTGGCTGCCACCAACAATGGGTCTTTGCTGCAGGTTTGCTGAGGGAAGCAGGTTCCAGAGATGCTCCTAGGTGGTGAACCTGATCTACCCCTGCGACTGCCTGTTTCCCGGCAGCGGTGCTCGGCGTCCCTTGGCAGGGCAATCTCTGGCAAAATGCCCTGAGAGACCACAGTACAGGCAGAGCCCCTCTCTCCTCCTTCGTTCCTTCTCAGCCCCGGTGAGCCGCGGCCAAGCCCTTCCCAGCTGCATTGGTTCTTCTGCAGGCCCAGGAGGGGCAGCCACAGGGGAAGCTGCTGGCGTCTGTGGTACAACCACTGGAGGAGATGGCGGGTTGGATTGCTTTGCCTGCCTGCGAGCTGGGAGGCGGCAGTCTATGTGTGTTGCTTGTGTTATCAAGGCAGCTAAGGTGTCTGGAGGCTCTGAGCGAGCCAGTTCATCCAAAATGGGGTCTGCCAAACCCCAGCGAAACTGGACCTGCAAGACACTCTGATTCCAGGTCAAGTCCTGGGCTATGAGACAGAAGGCGGTGGCATATTCTGCCACAGAGCCCTTGCCTTGCTGGAGGGTTTTAATCTGGTGCTCAGCAGTTTCAGTTTTAACAGGATCTCCCCAGGTAGCTCTCATTTCTTGCAGGAAGTCCTGCAAGCTGGTGAGGGCAGGACTATCCTCATTAAGATAAGGAGTAGCCCATTTACTGCAGGACCAGCCAACAGGCTGATAATGAAAGCCACTTTGTGAGTGTCCGTGGGAAAATCAGCCACCCTGATTTTGAAATGCAGCTTGCAGTTTGCTGTAAAACTGTCCAATAGTGCTCTGTCACCAGAAAATTTCTCAGGCAGGGCGATGATAGATTTTCCCCAGGGCTGGGGTGGAGGTCGATTCTGGAGTGCAGCCAGGTCCTGAGATAATTGTGCCAGTTGAGCAGCTAACTGCTGGTTTTGAGATAAGAGTTCCTGGACCACAACAGACTCGGCCATCTTATCAACTTAATTGTGGTCAAAGGCTGTTCTGTCCTGGAAAGCCGCCAAGCCAGCAGTTGACAAGACAGCCCAGCTTCAGCAACAACAGCAGCTCCAAAACACAGTACCTTGTGATGTCAATAGCAGTCCATAGAGTCAGGAGTCCAGAGAGAGCGAAGAACGATGAGGCAGTCCGAGATCAAAGCGTTCCGGCAGGTGGGTCAACGAATACAGTCCAGGGTCAAGATAATCTGAGGTTTCAAGAAGCAAGGTTCCAAAAGCCAGGAGAGTCTGAGGCAGATGCTTTCTCCAGGGATCACAGATAGCCTTTGACAAGGAATTCAACGTCTCAGCTGCTTATGTTGGCCCCAGCTCCCACTCACAGCTGCTTGGTGATTAATGAGCATCTTTCTTTTAGCCTCCAAGAGCGTCGCAGCCCCTCCCTTTCTGCTCTTCTTTGGCTAAAGGTAAGTACCTGCTTCTCCTCTTGCTGTTGCTCAACTATGTCTCCCAGGCTTGGACCCTGTGCTGGGGAAAGGCTAGGCTGCTGAGACATGGGTTCTTCTGTAGCTGGCAAAGCAGGGCTAGATTCAGACTCAGCCAGCTCTTCTGCAACTGTCTCAGCCTCCTCATCTCCTGATTCTTCAGAGTCCTGGCTGGCCATGACACATACTTTCACATCACAATTTGACTGTGCCACAGACTCTTTCTTTGCTCTGTGGTGGACAGAAGGGCCTACCATTGTCACATCCTCCCTTTTGGCCTCTGCACTGCCCCATGTGTGTTTACGAAGTGTATGGCAAGGGTGGCTGCATGGCTCTGCCAACAAGGAGTCATTCTCTTTTCATACATTGATGACTGGCTTTGTTGAGCACTTACACGCCCAGCTGGTTGCCAATATCTGACTCACTCCTCATCTCTTGGACTGATTGGGTCTCATCATGAACATCAAGAAGTCACCCACCTTGACCCATCCCAGTGATTACAATTTATAAGGGCTCTCCTGGACTCTTGTGTCACTGCTGACTTTCTACCAGACGTCAGAAACCTCATGCTTCTGAAGACCACTTTTTGGGTGCCTTCACAATTGAAGAATGTGTGCTAGAGATGTTGAAGTTCTCTTAGGCCTTTTGTCCTCTATGACATCAGTAATGCCCTTCACAAGACTCAGGATGAGGCCTCTGCAGGCATGGTTCCTCTTACACGTCAATTCACTCCTCGCCTCACCTCGTCAAATGCTCATGATCCTGAGGAGCATTTATCACTCTCTACAGTACATCTCTACAGATTGATTCACAAAATGTGCAGGCTGGCATGTCATTCCTTCCCCCACAGGCCACAGTAATAATCACAACAGACACTTCACTAGAAGGATGGGAAACCCATTCGGCAGGCCTCTCAGTGAGAGAGGATGATGGTCATAGGAAGAGAATGCCTCGCTTGTCAATGCTTTTAAGATACTAGCAGTCATAAAGGCCTTTTGGGCTTTTGAGACTTCTCTACAGGACAGGACAGTTCAAGTGGTCTCCAAAAGCACCATGGTGGCCTTTGGTTTGAACAATCAAGGTGGAACAAGTTTGGCTATCCTGCTATACCTTACACTTCTCCTATGGAACTGGTGCCTTTGTTGAGGGATCTCCATCTCAGCGATTCACCTTCCAGGGGAGGAGAATGTTCTAGCAGACTCTTTGAATAGGACCCCACATCCTGCCACAAGTGGAAGCTGCATCCTAGTACTCTCCATAAGATCTTCATATAGCAGGGCACACCAGTCATAGATCTTTTTATCTCACCCCTGAATATGAAAAGTCAGACGTTCTGCTCAAGGGCCTGCCATGGAAGGGGCTTGTTAGGTGATGTGTTCTCTTCCACTGGGGAGATTCCATCATGTATGCTTTTCCTTCATTTCCCCTTATCACCCGAGTGATAGCCAAGATCAGACAGGACAAGATGTGATGCATCCTGATCACCCCTTGGTGGCCTTGGTTCTCTTCTCTCCTCCAAGGGGAGTTCCTCAGACTGCCAACCTGGCCAGACCTTCTCACAATTCACCAGGGCAAGGTGAGACACTCAGACCTGCGGATGCTCAAGCTGACAGCATGGAGGGTTTTTCTGTAGCCTCCTTGCCCTCCTCTGTCAGACATGTTCTCACAGCCACTCTTAGGCCTGCCATTCAGTGCTCATATGGAAGAGTTTTCTCTCTTATCACCTTGGGGCATCTCTCCCACTCAGGTACAGATCACCCATGCTTTGGAGTTCCTTAACTTCTTATCAGACAAGGAACTTCCCTTCTCATTGATCAAATGCTATCTGTCAGTGATTTCATGGAACATGCAGAACATTGGGAGATCCTGCTTTCTACATTCCTTGGTTAAAATATTCTTAAGAATATTTAAAGGAATCTCCATCCCCCTACTGCTGGCCCTATGGCTCTCTGGAGCCTGGAACTGGTTCTCTTCCAGTTAGCATGGAAGCCCTTTGAACCACTGGTCTTGTGCAATCTGAGTGTCCTTACTTAGAAGACAGCCTTTTTGGAGGCCATCTCTTCAGTTGGGAAGGTGGGGGAACTATGTGCTCTCAGGATCAACCCCCCCGTATCTCAGCTGTCTCAGGAACTAGGTGGTCCTCAGGCTTGACATATCTTGCCTTCCTCCTCAACCAGGATATTGTGTTACCTGTCTGATATTGAGTGCTCTCTCTACTCCTTAAACGTTCAATGAACTCTAGCCTTTTACATGGACCATATAGCCTCCTTCAGAGGTCCCAGAGGCTGTTCCTCTATTACTCAACCAGCAAGCAGGGACTACCAGCCTCTGTGCAGCACTTCTCCAAGTGGGTTGCTGCCACTATCTGGTTTGCCTGTGCTCTCACTCAGGACACTCCTGTTCAAGTATGGAATCACTCCACCAGAGCTATGGCTGCATCAGCCATGCTCCTAAGAGATGTCCCATTATAGCACATTTGTAGGGTGGCCACCTTGTCCCAGCCTTCTGCCTGCATTACAGACTTGATGTGAGGTCCAGGGCAGAAGCTGCGTTTGGGAGAGCTGTCCTTTTTTCCTGCATCACATGACACTTCTTCCTCTTATGGTGAGTAGCTTGCTAGTCTCCCATTTGTGTGAGTCACAGAGACCATGAAGAAGGACAGCTTGCTTACCTGTAACAGTGGTTCTTCAAGTGGTTAACTCACACAGCACTCACCCTTCTTCCCCTCTGGGTATCCTACTCTCCCTAGGAACTCTCCCTAGAACCCAGGGAACTGAGGGACTGAGCAGGAACTGTGCTGGAGCTTATTCCCTAGCTCTAGAAGCTTCTGAATGATGCACTGAACAGGCACAGATAACCCCATTTATGTGAGTTCACAGATGACCACTCGAAGAACTACAGTTATAAGTAATCAACCTGTTCTTAGTTGCAGCACCTGGTCTATGGCAGGATTTGGAATTTGCTGATAAGGGTAATAGGACACAAAGCATGGGGAGGGGGGATAAAGATTTAGAAAATCTTAATTTTGACAGGTCTCTTTCAGTATTATTTTCTGCTCATTTGTAATTCAAGATAGCCTTTCAGCCATCTAGAGATGGCTTGTGCTAGTTGTATAAAAAGGAAGTCCCAACGTGTTCTTTTGGAGAAACAAATGCATACAATTAAGACATTACAATATGTAATATTTAGATATTAGACAGATAAATTTTAGAATATTTAAGAATATTAAAAAAACATAAAAGATAGCAAATTGATTTGAAAATAGATTTACTAGTACGTTAGCAGTAGAAATAACTAAATGTTATTTTTAGTATTAATAAGGATGAAATATAGACATATATTTCTATTTCTATCTCATATATTAATAAGGATGAAATATAGACGTATATTCTAGATATCTAATATAAATATATAGACAGATGCATACAATCTATTATCTATTTATAGAAATATATATTTAATATTTAATGATGAAATATAGGTATATATAAAATATAGATGATATATAGCTATAATCTATATTTTCTCTAAGTACTGTAGATATTACACATTAATAAAATGTACAAATGTAAATTGTTATTAAAATATATTTTTGTCCTTCATGCTTAACACATTTTCCCCTCAAAATGTAACAAATAAAATAGTTTTCTACATGGTAGCAGTATTAATAGCATTAGCATTAATAGCATTCATTAGGTATTAATAGCATTAGCATTACTCCCTCTCTCTCTCTCTGGCTTTTCTTTGCAAATGAAGATTGAGGAAGGACTCATCCCATGCTTTCTGCAAGTGCGCTGATGACTAAAAAGGCCAATCTGGGATAAACAAGTCCAGTTGCAGAAAGCACAGCAGAAGGTCTCCTTGGGTGATGTTTCCGGATTGTGATTCTTTCTACGTTGTCATTTCTCTTCAAGACTTGTTCAGTGTGAGTTCTCAAATAAGGCTGCAGCAAGTCTCTTCAAGACTTGTTCGGCGTGAGTTCCCAAATAAGGCTGCAGCATTGTGGATAGTCCGTCTCCATGCCTCCCAATGTGAGGCCAGGGCGGACCATTGTTGGTAGTCAATTTGGCCGAGCCTGGGATGTTGTTTCAGGGAGTCCTTGTATTGCTTTTTTGGAGCACCCCTCTTATGCTGACCCATGGCAAGTTCACCGTAGAGTACTATTTTTGGGAGGTGATGGTCCTCCATCCTAGAAACGTGCCCTGCCCAGCGCAGCTGTGTTCTCAATATCATGGCCTCAATGCTGGTGATCCCTGTTTGCTCAAGGACAGCAACATTCATCACATAGTCAGTCCAGTGTATATTTAGGATTGTGTGTATACAGCGTTGATGAAAGCATTCGAGGAGTCGTAAGTGGTGGCGATAGGTGACCCATGTTTCAGACCCGTAAAGGAGAATAGACAGTACAATGGCTCTATACACACTGATTTTTTGTGCTTTGCCTCAGGTGTTTATTAGTTCAGACTCTTTTGTAAAGTCTTCCAAATGCACTATATGCCTTTGCTAATCTGTGATCGATCTCTTTGTCAATCTTGGCATCTGAGGAGATGATGCTTCCCAGGTAGGGGAACTGCTGAACGGACATAAGCACAGATTTTTAGCAATAGCATTGTTAAGTAATATCACTTATCAAAAACAGAAT